>CM076580.1:1547869753-1549311425 GCA_034641835.2 Pinus albicaulis | reverse complement strand
TTTCATAGCTTTTGTTTAAATTCAGTCTTGCTTTGTTCATTTCAGTTTTTCTTATCTGCTTCAGTAGTTAAATTTAGATATACTAAGCTGCTCATAGCATCTTCAGTTGCCTCCAAAAGCCACAGCTGGACTGATGGTGAGGGACTGCATTATGAAATGTGTAGTTTAGTATTAGTTTATTTTCTGCAAATTTAGATATATTAAGCTGCTCATAGCATCTTCAGTTTCCTCCGAAAGCCACAGCTGGACTGATGGTGAGGGACTGCATTATGAAATGTGTAGTTTAGTATTAGTTTCTTTTCTACAAATTTAGATATATTAAATCATGCATGAAATCTTCGGTTGCCTCCGAAAGCCACAGCTGGACTGATGGTGAGGGATTGAATCATGAGTGTATGATTTAGTATTAGTTTATTTTCTGCAAATTAAATATTAGTTACACAAGTTGTTTATGATTACTTCCGAAAATCATAGCTGGACTAATGATGAAGGGTCAGAAGATAAATTGATGTAATCTGATTTAGATTTATTTTGTTGCAATTTTGAATTTCCTTAAACATAGTTTCTTTTGTGTTTAGTTGGCAGCAAGAATAAGTTTGATTTTCATGTTCACTAGTTTACTGTTTTGATTTATTAGATTAGCAGCATCTTTTCATTTCAGCAGTACATTTTCATTTTCTTTCAAGTTCTGTCATTGTAATTTTCAGTTTGATTTTAAAGTTTCAAGTTGGTAAATCATTATAGGGGATATCACTTCCTTGAACAAATACAACCAAACTTGTTTTCTTGAGAAAACGGGCTGAAGGAATCATTTTGAGGGATTAAGAGCATGTTATTAATGGTCTATGCAGTGATGGATATCAAAATGTCTCCATTCTAAGCCACCACTTCTCTTTTGATAGGGTCATATCTGGTTTGACACTAGATGACCAGGTCTGGGAAGTCATAAGTCTGAGGGAAAGAGAAAAGGAGTAGAAGGGCTTCCCATAGTTTAATTTAATCTTGTAGATCAATATATTTTTGCTTCAGCCACAGGTGCAATTCATGGAATTCGAATTTGCACTCTATGTTGGAAATTTTAAAATAGGAATCAACAAGTGGAATGTGGTCGTGGTCGACCAGGGTAGAAGTGGGAGGGTTTTCATCAGAAGTTTATTTCTTGCTCTTTCCCTTTGGGGCCATGCTCTCAGAGGAAAAGAATAAAAAATGGAAAAATAATGTTGATCCTCTATGAAATAATAACATCCATTCAAAAAGAGTGCAAAATTGAGCTGAGAATACTTGCAATGCAACAATATACAATGAATACAGTAAAAGTGGTAAACAGAAGGGCTAGGCTTTATTTATAAAGTGGTTGAAATGAATCTGAGGTGAGAATTTGATAATGTGAACGTAGCAGTTAAATGCTAACGGTATAGGAGATGGACAATAAATAGCTAATTAACAGCTAGGAAGCGGGTCTAACGGGACAATGGAGCATAATTGTAATGAGTGTGGTTGCAATGGACAGTTGAGGTGGCAGCATCTCATTTTTTTTTGGGAAAAGGTCAAGGAGAAGGATCATCCAACATTTGGCGGGATTGAAAACCATGATTAGGGAGAAGGTGGATTTTGGAGGGGGTAGGCGGTGGTTTGTGGTTTTGAGCGAGGGAGGGGGGGGTGCGAACTACCATGGAGGTGACATGTAGGGAGGGCCCGCCATCAATAAAAACAACTTTTCGGGCCCCCCCCCAATTAACGAGAAATGGGAAAGGGGGTGCAAAAATACTTCCCCGGTGTTGATCTAGGCAGGGAAAATATCAACCCTTTAAAATTGCTCAGAAGATAACATAAATGAAAAAAAAAAATTTCACTTAGCAAACCTTAGGATAAAAATATGTGCTGATATATTACAATAAATATTAATTTCTTAATGAAGGAATTTAATCAAAATTCAAAAACAATTAACAATTTATTAAAAAATATTGGCACATTTAGACAAGCAACCTTGTGCAAATTTATTTTTTGAAACTAAGCAAACATTTTTTTATTGATTTTCCTAACATTTTTTAGTTTTTCATTCATTTTTTAGGGAAATTTATTCCTATAATTTTCTTGAAATGAATAATCAAATTTTTCATAAATCCTACCATTTTTTGATTTTTTGTTTTTCTATTCAAATTTTTCATAAATCACACTGAGTCTCGAATATTTTATAATCTCGGCCTGTGATGGGAATATGATCCTAGTCTACAGAGGGATGCATGAGAGGGTTGACATATTCCTCAGAGTTTTTCTTCTTTGGAGGCATATTGTCAATGGAAATTTACAGAAACGAGAGTGAAATGAATGTATACCAGGAATTCGATTTTGTAGCAGACTGGATGAGAATTGGGCTTTATGTCGTTCTCGATCAGATGTTTGATTGATGGAAGAACAACTGTAGCACATGAAATCTGGAAAACAAGGTAAATTGATATAATCTGCAACAGAAAAGATGAAGAATGGTTGCACGAAAGAGTTATATGGTTTTGGGGATTTTTCCGTTATGGGCGTGGGTTCTTTGGAATTTTCAAACGTTTACCCAGAAACATTGAATGTGCTAACGGTTATCTCGGGAAATGTCTTAATTGGCTAATGGTTATAGCCACGTGACATACTATCAGTGGAGGGGAGTGCGTGGGAAGGGAGAGCGGGAAAGGAGAGTGGTAGGCGGTTTTCGAAGGGGGATCAGAGCCGTAAGTGGTATCATGAGGGTGGGGGTATGAAATGAAGAGGATGTGACGCGTAGAGTGAGATCGGCGGGGGTAAAATCATCTTTTTCGGACCCCCCCCCCCCTGACGGTATAGGTAGGATGGCAAGGGGGGGCGAAAAGCATCATGAGTCATCGATCTGAGCTGATGTTGATCGTGCGGATGGAAAGTGTGTTTGTCTTAACCGAAGGTGAGAAATTCTTTTTTCGTTTAGTAACCTTTAACTCATGAAATGAAACTTTGAATAAAACCTTTGGATTCAGACTTTGGATAAAATTTTAATGAATCTCAAACATTAGGCAAAAGCGCATATTTCATAATCTTTTCAAACTTAGGAAAAAAATGCACAAATGAGTCTTTTGAAGTAGAATTAACCACATTTATCCTTTTAGCTTAAAATTTTCTCCTAATCTAAGACTAAGATTTTTATTCATTCCTAAGGGTGCATTTGGACTTGCAGACCCTTATTTTACTTCTTTTGAAAAACAAAAAAACCTACTCTATCCTATCCAATTTATTACTCCATTGATTCAGCTTAAACATTTGAATCAATATTATTTATCTAACAACTAACATTAGCTAAGATTTAACAGTTTGGATAACCTTATTATCTAATCTAATTAACAAAAATTTAAACTTGTTTAACAATGATTAAGTTGTATGATCAAACAATGATAAAGGATTGTGGAATTTTGAAGAATCCGCACACAACCTTCATTTTTATTTAATAGAATGAAACTATTTGTCAAGTAATGGCATTTAGATTTGCAACACTTTCAGTACTATTTTTTGTTTTTGTTTTATGGGGTTTTCATCTTTATTTTTTTATTCTTTCTCTGTTTTTCTTTTCTTTTTCTTTTTGTCTCTTTATTCTATTTTTAAGTGCCCTCTTTTCATTTTCTTTTATATATTTTTTGGAAATCATTTTAAAATATGAAATATTATTTACAATATCACATAACTGAGATGAAATATCCAATCATCTTGAGATCCTATAAATTATAGGACACTAACATGTTTTATTTTTATGTTCTTTCCATTGTTTATTTTCTATTTTTTAATAATTAGTCTGCAAGTAATTTCTATATAGGGTTAAAACCTACACAACACTAGATAATAGGCAGGCAGAACATTAGGCATCTATCATTGAGATGGAAGGTAAGCTTTGTGATCAAGTTGTTTCTATTTTGATTGACCCTGGATCTAATTATAGTTATGTTAGTCCTTACTTGGTGGATAAGTGTGGTTTGAATAAACAAGTGCATGCAGAATATTGGTTAGTGCAGTTGGATACATGAACAAAGAAAAGAGTTCATCAGTGGGTAAGAGATTATGCATTTGAGTTGAATGGCATGTCTACAGCAACACACTTGAACATATTGTCTTTGGGATCATATATTATGCTATTGGGTGTGGACTCGCTATACCTTCACATGACCAAGGTGGATTATTATGACAAAGCCATTGAGTGCTTGGATGACAATGGGGAACCAATAGTCTTATAGGGAAAGAAGAAAGCCACATCAGTTAGGACGGTGAAAACTATGCAGGCCCAACGTAGTCACAAGAAAGGGTGTGTGTTATTTGTAGTACATATCTCTAGTGGAAAATGTAAGGAAGTTTAGGATGCATATTTTTTGAGCAGGTACCCAGTTCTACAACAGTTTCAAGATGTATTTCCTGTAAATATTTCAGAGTTTCCACCTCACAGGAAAGTATTATTTCTATTGAGTTGGTACCAGGGGCAGCTCCAACATCAAAATAACCTTACAGGATGAGCACACTTGAGTTGGTAGAGTTAAATTTGCAGCTGAAAGAGGTGCTTGACAAAGGATACCTTATGCCAAGTGTATCACCATGGGGCGCATCGATATTTTTTGTAAAGAAGAAGGATGGTACTCTCATATTGTGCATTGACTATAGGCAGTTGAACAAAGTGACCATCAAGAACAAGTATTTTTTGTCGAGGATTGATGACTTGTTTGATCAGATGGAGGGAGAAGCAGTGTTCTCGAGGATTGATTCGAGATCCGGATATCATCAAGTACACATTAAGGAAGAGGACATTTACAATACAACTTTCCGGACCATGTATGGGAATTATGAGTTTGTTGTAGTTCCATTCGGTTTGACTAATGCTCCAGCTAACTTTATGTGTTTGATCAATATTTTGTTGCGTCCTTGTTTGGATAAGTTTTTTAATGTTTTCATTGATGAAATATTGGTATATTTTAAAAATGAGGAAGATAATGTCGAGCACTTGGCAGTAGTGTTGCGATTGTTGAGATAGAATCAGTTGTATGCTAAGCTAAACAAGTGTAGTTTCTTTCAAACTCAGGTACATTACTTGGGACATGTTGTCTCCAAGGAGGGCATAACATTGGATCTAGAAAAGGTAAGAGCTATCATGGAGTGGGCAACTCCTAGAAATTTAGATGAGGTGAGATCCTTCATGGGATTGGTAGGTTACTACTAATGGGCCTCTAAATTAGACACAAATTAAAGCCCATATAACCTTTATTAGGCACATAAAGTTTATATTAAACTCATCCTTCTACACTTAATAATGTTTTTTTAGCTTTAATATGTTCTTAGGAAGGTTTGGAGATGATTGCATATTATGCACCTAATATTATTTATTTTGTAAAATATTGTGAGAATATTGGGTAGATTATGAAGATTTGCAAGAAGAGATAACTTAGGGACTTTATCCCTATTACTGGAGAATCAATATTTGAGAATAAATGAACCAAATATCATGAAAATATCGACAATTTCTAGAGCTCCAACGATTTGAGAAAATCTAGGAATGTGTTCCCTGTCATTTAATGTAGATTCCTAGTGTTGGGAACCAGAACCACTATTTGAGGGATTTTGGAGGGTAAAGATTCCTCCTTTCAAGGATAGTTATTACTCATTGTTTTTTGTAATTAAAAATTCTAATTGGCGTCTAGGGGCATATTTTTGTTTGTCTTCTTGTGGAGAAAAGGCTTGTTGTTTAACAACTCCACTTTCATTTTTAGCAGGGATGTACTTGGATTGATTCAAATAATGAAGTTTGGTGCCATTTGTAGCTTCTAAAGCTTGGTTTCCTTCATATTAATCTGATTTTACTTGGGATTGGACATCCCATGAGCCTTATATACCTCTTGTATAATTTATTTATGTCCTTTGAATGTCTTTTTCACTTGCATCTCCTATTTCTGCATTTACTATTCATGCTTCTTTTGTTGTAGGTTACATTGGTTAAATAATTGAAGTGAGTTGTTTTTTAGTATATTGAAATATTTACAAGCATGATTCATCCTTAGAAAAACTTTGAAAATTCGTATTCATCATTGAGCTACTTGGATTGGGTTACTAGTTCACAAATCTAGAAATTCTGGAAATCCCTTGTAGCAAAACAGTAGTAATTTTCTGCTATTTTTTAGAACGTGTTAATGAGATTAATTTGAGTTTATTAAACTTGTATTAGGTCATAAAAACATTCAATTTAATAAAAAAATCACCCCATTTCATTTTCACTTGATTAGTCTATGCATTTGATAAGTTAACTAGCTCACTAGTTCTTGGATTTCCAGTTTTTAGAGCAATAATTTTATGCTTTTTTAGCACATGTTAACAGGGTTATTTTGGATTGATTATACTTGGAATGGAGTCATAATACATTATACTTAATAAAAAAATGTGTCCCATCCCATTTTCATTTTATTTACTTGGTCATTCAGTGAGTTATCTCCTCCTGTAGCAAAACAGGACCTCCTATAGCAATTATGTTTCGCCTATAGCAACCTCCTGTAGCATGTGTAAATTTGACCATTTTTGCTACAAAAGCTTGGTTTTTTTATATTTGGCTTGAATCATGACCCCTAGGCTCTCAATACATGATTGAGGAAGAATAAACACCACTTAGGATATGCCTTTCTTCAAAGTATATTAGGCTTATTTATTTGAAGTCATGCTCTTAGGATTTCAATTACAAATTGTTGTTCATGCCTAGGGTTAATTTCTTTTCAAAGTAGCACTTCCATTTTTGCAATTATTTTAGGCTTTGATTTCATGACATTTGCTCCATTACATAAATAAATGAAATAAGGACACATTTTATGATGCACATATAGTGTTGACACCTCTTAAGTTTGTACGAACCTTGGGTTGATAATTTAAGTTGGTAGCCTTGGGAGTTGCAACATTATTATTGCAATATTGGGGATCATAAATTACATGAGGTTCATCAAGAAATTCTCATAGATTTCTTATCCTATTACATCATTGTAGAGGAAAGGTAAGAATTTTGAATGGACATAGGAGTGTGAGGACAATTTTGAGTAGCTTTAGCATTTCTGGACACATGCTCCAGTGCTAAAGATCGCAGATCCGGACAAAGAGTTTTTAGTATGTATATATGTTTTCAAGAGAGCAATTAGTGAATTCCTTATGAATGAATTACATGTGGTATGTTATGAGTCACGAAAACTAAATGAACATGAGAAGAACTATCTAACGCATGATCTTCAAATAGCAGTGATCATCAATGCATTGAAGATGTGGAGGAATTATCTTCTTTGCAAGAGGTTTGTATCGATGAGTGATCATAGTGGGTTGAGATACTTGTTTGACCAACCAAAACTGGATGCCAGGAAAGATATATGGTTGGCCACGATTAGTGAGTTTGATTTTGAGATCAAATACATCAAAGTTAAAGAGAACAGGGTCACGTATGCTCTTAGAAGGCGAATACAGGTAAATCACATTGCAACTATGAGTTGTTATGGGACAGGCTTACCGGTTAGGATCTTGCAGGAAGGTCAGTAGGATGTCAGGTATATGGAGCTTATGCACAAATTGCAGCAGAATACAGGTACAGGTAGTGGTGCAGGAGCACAGGATGTGGACTATAATCTTACAACATATGGGTTGGTCAGGTTTAGAGATGGGATATATGTGCGAGATATTAGTGATCTCAAGAAGATGATCTTGAGGAAGTTTCATGCGAAACCATATTCATGTCACCCAGGATATAAGAAGACATTGACAGCAGTGAAGAGGTCCTATTATTGAAAAAATATAAAGAAGGATGTGGCAGATTTTGTAGCCAGATGGTTGGATTATCAGTAGGTGAAGGCAGAGTGTAGGCATCCAAGTGGACTGACACAGTTGATTGCGATTCTAGAGTGGAAATGGGAGGTCATTTCCATGGATTTCATAACAGGTTTTCCCAAGACATCTAGACAACGTGATTCCATCATGGTTGTGGGGGAAAGGTTGACTAAGGTATCACACTTCATTCCAGTGAATACTACATATTCAGCTACTGATGTGGCATAGGTGTTCATCAAAGATGTGGCTAGATTGCATGGTGTTCCAAAGAGGATTGTGTCAGAAAGGGATGCAAAATTCACTTCCAAGTTTTGGAAGGAGTTATTTGCAGGATTAGGTATAGAGATTGCCTTCAATACAAATTATCATCCATAGACAGATGGACAGACTGAGAGGGTCAACAGGATCTAGGAGGACATGTTGAGGATGTATGTGATGCATTATCAGTGGAAGTGGGAAGAGTATCTTCCACTGGTAGAGTTTTCCTACAATAACAGGTATGAGGAATCCTCGAAGATGAGTCTATTTGAAGCATTTTATGGGCAGAGTTATAATACTCCCATCAATTGGAGTGATCTGGTGAACAAGGTAATTATTGGACCAGACATGTTGGCATAAATGGAATAGGAAATGTTGGTTATCAAGAGTAATATGAATGCAACATAGGATACGTAGAATATCTATGTAGATCAGAACATGTTATTTGAGTTTTAGGATGGGGAACAAGTGTACCTACGCATCAAACCCAAGAAGAACTCCTTGCGGATTGGATCGTGTGCCAAGTTGGCACCTCAGTTTTGTGGATCTTTCAAGTTTCTTGAAAGGTGGGTCAGTATCCTATCAAATTGCACTACCTCCGAAAGTGAAATTGCATGTTTTTTTCCATGTATCCTTGCTTAAAAATTATGTTAAAGATGTTGTTCATGTGATTGACTGGTTTCTATTGCAGATGGAGCAAGATCAAGAATTCCAGCCGGAACCTTAGTGTATATTACAAAGAAAGGTGCCATTAGGGGAATTTTGAGGTCTAAAATGGGCCTCCTAAGAAAAATGTACAACCAAAATAAACTTTATAAGAACCAATAGGATTCAATATGATTATGTCAACCATGAGGGATGATTCACCATTTTTTAAGTAAAAGGGTAAAAAGATTAAAAAATAATAAAATAACAAAACTACTTTTTCAACTCGTATTTTCAACTTATCTCCCAAAGTTTTTTCTCAAATTTCGAGCAAGAGTACTCGTTCAATGCAAAATTTAATTCCTCATCCAAGGAGTACCCATGTTGCATACTTTCGATGGACCCTGTTATGTGAAAAATGAGAAATACATGAAAAAACGTGATTGCAATCACGTTTTTCATGTATTTCTCATTTTTCATGTAGCAGGGTCCATCGAAAGTATTCAACATGGGTACTCATTGGATGAGGAATTAAATTTTGCATCCAATGAGTACTCCCACTCAAAATTTGAGTAAAAAATTTGGGAGATAAGTTGAAAATACGAGTTTAAAAAAATATTTTTTTCTTTTTTCCCTCTAAAATTTGATGATGTCATCAAATCTTATCTTATTATTTCCACTATTATTTTATAATTTCCTTAGGATGCCCATTTTAGACCTCAAACTTCCCCTAATTTCATGCTCTGGAACCGAGAAATCGAGAAGGTTAAAGTGCAATGGAAGCACTTTGGTCCCCATGAAGCTACATGGGAGATGTTGGATCAGATGTGGGATATGTATCCTTCATTTTTTGCTAGTTGAGGAAAAGCATTTTTGGGATCATGTTTTGCTATATGTTTTGATGTGATGTTTAGGTATATGTAGATATGTATATGGATGTAAATAACTCCATGAGCTATGTTATAAAGCTCCAATAAGTGATATGGGTGTCATGTTATTATGATGTTATATTTTTCATGAAACAAATTGGTTTTCTCTTCAGCAGGGTGATCATTGTAAATACTGCAACGTGCTAAGTTATAAAACTCCAAGAGAATTATTTTTTATTTTCAATGATTTTTGCTGAGGTATAGGTGTGGTTGAACACCAAGGACGGTGTCCCCCAAGGGGGAGGGTTATATAAAAGTCTTGGTGAAAAATCCATGTAATAAAAGTTAATAAAGGAAAATAATAACCACAGTTGATGGGACACTTATTCCAAGTTGAATTTTGGCCAAAACACCCTCGTGAGGGTGTTAATTTTTTTATTATGGCTAAGGAAATTGTAAAAGGAAATGGAAAAGGCTTTGGAAAGGAAAACTGAAATTTTGGCACATTTGTTTATGAAAATAATGGAAAAGTGGAGAAAAGGAAGGTCAAAGGTCACAGGATGTGTTACAGGTCAATTTGGGCATCATCCCCCAAGACCAGTATTAACAGGGTCTATCATCCCCTAATTCAATACTAACAGGGTCTATCATCCCCTAATTCAGTTGTTATATGCCCTAAGAGAAGTCATGACATTGCTGGCTTTAATTCATGAGATTTCCAAAGTCTGAAGTATATTTGAAATGACTTATTGACTCATCAACGCATCCCTGAATGGGCCTAACTGCTTTGCAGAGCACTTCCCGACACTTAAAGGTGTGTTGTAATGTCCCAAATTTTGAAATAAAATATTTGGGACATTAATCTTGCTTTTATTTTAATAAAAGGAATAAAATGGGTGAGGGAACCCAATGTAGCAATTTAATAAACACACCTATGGTGCAAAAAGTCACTTAAGTGGCTTAAGTTAGCAGCCCAAGTGTGAAAAGGGGCCAAAAGGCAACCAAGCTAGACTATGGTTGACCAAGTCAACAACGTACCCTAAGAGGGGAAGCTTGCACAAGAAGATTGCGTAGTTGGAGTGGAAGGAAATTCAAATGAGAGAAACCCTAATGTGAGTGGGGTCCATGAACATAATGCATAAAAGATGAAGGTGAGCATTGTGGAGATAAGTTTTGGAGAATAGAATTCGAAGTTGAAGCTTTCTTCAACTTGGTGCTGCTTAGCACAAGAGGGATTCCTGTTTAGGAATGCCCTTCTCTTCCATGGGAGGCCATGGAGAGATTGTACTTCATCTTCCTCATACCATGGCTTGAGGCCAAAGCAGTCATCTACAGCTACTGTGTTATTCTTGCAGCAAGAGAATGCTGGAGTTGTTGGTGTTGCAGTGAGGGACCTTCATCATCTCACTTCTAGAGTTGGTTTGTAGAGGGGAAGATCATTCCTTCTCTAGGAAATCAGAAAAGGAGATTTCCGGAGCTCATATTGCAGCTTTGGCATCAGGCCATATGTATTTCTCTCATGCCCAGCGCAGTATGTTTCTCCTATAGCGTTATTCTTAGTAAGGGTTTACAGGTGGAGCACATTTTGTGCACTAGTGAGTGCATTCTTCAGTGAGGGGATCAGCCCCTTCACTTTGGAGATCATTGGAGGAGTTTTCATGGTTTATTGCAGCATCTACTTCCTTCTCCTATCTTGTATTATATTTGAGTTGCAACAGCTACACTGCAACTCCGACATTTTCTAGTTTGTGTATTTTAGCCAATCCCTTGGAGGATTGATGCAATAATGTTTTTTGGGGTTGAGATCTTGCTCCCCCATCTTTATTTGAGCATTTAATGTCATATCATCTTATATATATCATTTTTCAGTCATTTTCCCTCATAGACTGCGCAGTGACAGAGTAGCTGGGTCATGTAGCAGTGTATTATTTGTCTTATGTACATTTCCCTTTGAGGCTGATTGGAGCTCACCTTGAGAGGCATTTTCCTCAAGGAATTTGTATTACATTTGCTGCTGCATATTATACATCAGATTTGTACTATCCTCATACTTTATAATTCATTAATTCACTGTTGTTCATATTGAAGTTTTCATGCTGCTGAAGATTCCCATATTGAGCATTGTTTCGGTATACATATTGGTGGGAGATCTGAATAACCTGCTTAAGGTTATTTCTGTGAGCTTATATTCTGCAGGGAGTTTGTACCAAACATATTCTAAGGAATCCCAACATTGGATTGCCTTATTTTCACATGGGCTTCCTTATACAGCGTCCTCATGGA
The DNA here is from genome assembly GCA_034641835.2 of Pinus albicaulis. NCBI lineage: Eukaryota > Viridiplantae > Streptophyta > Pinopsida > Pinales > Pinaceae > Pinus > Pinus albicaulis. Next base: position 1,549,299,537 of record CM076580.1, on the reverse strand, counting down.
CAGCTGTTGCAGAAATTCCTTGAAGGGAATTATTAGCTCTTGACATGTTCTATTGGCAGAGTCTGCTAGAGGGCCAGGTAGCCTCTGGATCTCATCCTTCCTTATGAAGGTGAAACATCCAGTAAATTCCCCTGCAGTAAATCTCTAAAATAGTTCAGTGTTGATTGTTAATACTCCTGGAGTGGGAAAATAGGAACATCTAAGATGTTCCCGGCAAAGAAAACAAATTTCCCCATTTGGGACATTATAGTGGTATCAGAGCTTCGAACTTGGCTCAGCCTGTGAAGTTCGAATTTCAAAGAAGAAGAGGTTAGAGATGATGCAAAATATGAGATCAATCTCATCAGTTTTGGGTCCAGCAACAACCTCTCCAAGGAGGTTGAGGAGATAGAAGAAGGAGAAGAGGAAGGACCATGCACTTCCTATTCTCACAGAGGAGCAGAGCAGAAGCATGGAGACACTTGGAATTCGAATTCTAAGTGAGTATCTTGCTAAATATGGAGCAAACCCTGGAGTCTTCCAAGAGACTCTATCTTTTCACACTTGTTCAGTAGGAAGAGGAAAAGACTTGGTGGTTCAGCCATGGGAGGCATGCAAGGGTTTCTACTCTTGCTGATTTTTCTCAGATCTTGAGCAGAAGATTTGGCCAAAGGAGGGAGGAGCCCTCACCACTAGAGGCACATGCCAGCGCTGTTACGTTCATGGAGGAGCAGCCTCCTCCTTTAGTTGTTGAGGCAGCTAGCACACTTGAGGAAGAGACTCTTGCAGCAAGATTCTTCCAGATCTCTCCAAGGTATGCATGAGTTTTCATCTATCATGGAGGATTGTACATTTTTGCATGCTAATTGTCTTGAGGAAGGTACTTTCACTGCGTTGTGCCATTATTCTCAGACACCCTTGATGAGTCATGCACCACACATGAGGTTGGGGTTTGAGATATGAACCATGGAGGAGATTGCATTTCAATGTCCCATGAAATGCAAAAGGAGAAATCTGTTTTGGGACAATGGTAGCTCTTGAGGAAGAGGTACCAAGTGGCAGGATACTTACACAAAAGAGCAAAGCTTTGTGGATTATATGTGCCCAGCGGAAATGTGGAGGATCCATAACCCATAGGTCCTAGGATCTTTTCACACTCATTGCATTCGATGGAAAAAAAGGAGAGCAAGGGTGCATCATTATGGGATGGCATTTCTCTTACCCCCCATTATGTTCCCATTTCAGATTGGGTATGGTGGAAGTATAGGGGAGCAGTAGTACTCTTGTTGCTCAGATTTTGTTGCATGTTGCGGGAGCAAGAAGAGGCACTAGCATAGTGCAAGAGGATTGCTCTTTGATCTTGGATGCCAAGCAGCACCTTCTTCATGGAGGAGAAATATATTTGCAGCAACATGATGGGAGGAGTCTTTGGCATGATTCATGTCGAAGAGGGAAGCTTTGAGATGACAGTGGCCCTTCTCCAAAGGCCAGCAGCACTGTCACTTGAGAGCTTGAGTTACTTGTTGGAGTGTCTTCCAAGCCACTTCACAAGAGATGTATTTTGGAGGCATGTAGATGATGAGCATGAAGGAGTAATGGAGGGAAGCATTCCTCACTACATTTTGATTTTCTTGGCTTGGTTGCACAAGCACAAGAAGAGGGATCTACATGCAATGTTTATGGGTTCTTCTTTCATGCATTTTCATGCATATTCTTCATTTGATGGAGGAGTCCACTTTGGAGGTATTTCTAATGGACGTACATCAGAATTTGGCTAGATGCATGGCCCAAGAGGTGATGAGATGGTTGGCACAACCACTCCCCTACTATGTTGCAGTAAGGGGGACTTTTCATTGGAGCCATTTCAGCGCAAAGGCTAAAGCACTTGATGAGGGAGGTAACTCTTTGTGACATGCTTTGCACTCTCTTATCTTTATGAGCAGTATTTCAGATCAAGAGGGATCATTCCTTCTTGCACATTGTGTTTGGTTGTACTTATGGTTCATTGCAGCAAAAATGATGGTTATTTCAGCAGTGGTTTGTGGGGGAAAGCGACATAGTTTGGTGTGCACCTTTGGCACCAAATTGTGTTTTTCATGATCACACCTTGCAGGATGAATGTGGCAGCAAACAAGTGGCTGAAAGGACACTTGTTACTTTCTATTTTGAGGTAGGCAAATGATGCCCTATGCTGGTTCCATGCATGGAACTACATTTCACCTCCTTGCTCTCATAAGTTTATGCTTCTACATGTTGTTGATGGAACGTTGTTTAGAGGAAGCATCATTTTGAAGGAGGAAAATAAATTGAAGATGCCCATTGGGAGGGTGATTGTCCCTACTTTGCATGTTGTATGTTTCAGGAGGAGCAATGGGAAGCCCATGATTCCCAAACTTCATCTCTTTCCTTCATGTGGGAGGAGCTATTTGCAGAGTGTGAATTTTTGGAGGAGGCACTTCATGGCTTTTATGTTTGATGGGGTGGATTGGGTCTCTATTGAAGACCATTTTATTTCAGCCATATATCAGCAACAACCCCATATGTATCATGAGGAGGGAAAGACTCGTTGGGTGGATGTGCCCTTTGGGAAAGAAGACCTCCATTATTTTTGCAGCACATGCTCTAAGGGGAGTATGGAAGATGATATGGTCACCATGTTTCAGCCATGTGTTTTTCCATGACGTGAACCATATAATTTTTTGGATGCCATATGCGGATGACTTTGTTGAATTCTTAGTTAAACTGAGAGGGGGGGGGGTGAATTAGTTTAACACATATATGAGTTTTTTAAATTTTTTCATCAACTTATTTACAGCTTGATTTTATAACCAACCTTAGTATATGAACAGTCTTAATATGTTGCAGCAAGTATTAAATTAATGTCACATCAAACTTATTATGAGAGCAGCAAACATTAAGCAGATTTAGTAAATCATCTCAGCACACAGGTAACACAGATAAAGACAGCAGATATAAGTGGAAACCCATAAGGGGAGAAAACCACATCTTATTATTGTTGTGATGCAAAGGCAAGCTCCAACTCCCTCTCACCACTGTTTTTCTGCAGGCACCAACCTACAGGAGGCTCCAACCTCAGTCAGCAACAACTGACAGCTATCAAGCTTAAACTTGATAGGGAAGCTCCAACTTCCTCAATTTATCAAAAGAAATGTTTGTTGATTTACCTCAGATATCAACTATGTTATGTAGCATCTCTTTCTGCTCCTCTCTTCCTTATATTCTTTGCCTCAATCTTCTGTACTCTGCATTCTCTATTCTTACCCTATCTAACCTCACTATGCATATCAAGTTGATATTGTATATAGATTTCATCACATGACTGTTTGTATTCCACAAGGAATTTTGAGTGAACAGCCATGACTCTTTGGCTTCTGCCTTCTCATTCCTTTGTCCAACTCATTTAAAAAAAATTATAACAATATGTACAAATTTCAATGTTACAGTGGGATTTTTCTTTTCCTTTGGATACTTGCCTTTGCATCACAAACAATATAAAACTATTAAACATTTACATTTTCAGTTTCAGTATATAAACTTCACTCAGCCCTTGGCTTGCTGGTTTTGTCCTTTCTGTTGCTGTCATGCAACTATCCTACATACCTCTGTTTACTGCAACTCTGAGCACCTATGCATGTATACCTGTTCATTGCAATTTTAAATCCCTTCGCTGCATACCTCTTCAATTCTGCAGTCTCTGTTTACCTCTGTAAAAATTCTCCAAGCTCACTGTAGTTGTGTATCTTCTGTATATATGCCTGTTTTATAAGTTTCGCTCACCAATAAATCTCAAAGTCTCATGCATCAATTAATCATTCAAAAAAGGGTCCACAATCTGTCTAATCTGGGCAATCTCTGTTCATTGTGGAGGTTCTACTTCTCGGCTTCAAACCTTTAATAACCTCCGTATAGGCACTCATATGTAGATTCGTTAATATAAACTTTGAATTTGGTTAATAAAAAATCAAAATACTGTGCTCACTTCTTTAACATTAAAACTTTTCACTCGCCGACGAATGCATAACACATATGTATACCTCTCCTTTTTATTCCTTTAACCCATGCACAACAGTCATATACAGTGCATATGTTTAAGTTATATGGTTGGCGCCTTATTACTACATCCCCGCTCTATTAAATAATGTGTGAAATAATTTGGATTCCACAACTCAACCTTGAAAACCCGCACACTAAGGTTTAATATGATAAACAGAATCAACTATGCTCTCGGCCTAAGGCTAAGGGAATTTTCAATATATGTCACAACCTTATAACTCCGCAATATCTCCACGACTGAGCCTAAGCACTAACCTTCGGAAATAAAAGTATGAGAGTCGACACATTAACACTGTTGATATACCTTGTATCGGCCCCACACATACAATAGCGAAATTTCACTAATTGTAACCGCCCGTACCTTGAGTTATCTTCCGTGCTATTTTGAGTGTGATTTTCGTTCGATGAACCCACCTCCAGATCAGAAAATGCACTGTTATATCGCGCCCATTCCATCGCCGATAGTTATCACGCGATGAGGGAGCAATGGGGCAGTATTGCCCCATCGACATGGCAGCTTTTCACAGGATCGCGTGATGTTTGAGTGGTTTCACTTCCGTACAAAAATGATGCGATATGAGTGGATTTGGTTTTGCAAACTGCTTCCGATTTTGAATTAACGTGAAAACCGTCGGGTGTTCCAAACCCACTGTCACTGTTCACAGCGCTCGTGGTTCCTCTCCTTTTCCCTCAGGGTTCCGTCGTGCTCTTTAACAATGTTTCATTTGTAGTCAAACCGCTCCGTCGCACAGTTCTAATGTTTCATTTCAAGACCATGCCATCGCTTCAGAATTCTTGAACTGAGATTAACGTCCCTCCTTATCCACCTCGACACTTCTAACTCAAACCACACGGTCGATGGCATAACCTCGCATCTTCTAACGAGTGCAGAATCTCAGAACTCCATTATGGGGCTTCTTCCCGACACCGTAGGTATCCTCTGCCCATTATGAAATTGGCCACACAGGCCAGATTCCCAATACTCAATCAAAGTCTCCCCTTTGTCTACCAAAGGTGTGCAGTAATGCCATAACCTCCCATATATCAAAATTCAATTACACATTTGGCTACAGAGGTCCAACCATTCTCACATACACTATATATATATCAATTCCTCAACGCAGGAATCCAGCCATCCATGAATAAATAAATGTACACATAAGACCAACAGGAATGCGCGCATAAGAATAAATAGGTTCTTCATATAAATGAAATTTCTTACAATCTTCTGGTCCTCGGCCATATCTTCAAAGTTAATGGTCTTCTATTCTCCTAATTTCCCTCTCTGGCTTCCTAACACTATGCAGCTTGGTGCAAGTCTCTATGCAGGTCTCTATGCAGGTCATCGTCAAGGAATCAAGAAAAAAACAAATCATTCAAGGCCTCCATGGGCCGTTCAAGGGATGATACATGTGATCTGTTTCAATAAACAATACAGAGTCTCTATGAGAAATCACTCCACTCCTATGTCTATATGTCTTAATGACATTCGTTGATCTTACTGGTCCAACTACTATGTTTTACTGCTTCATTCCTTTGTGCTTCCCTTCACTGTATAATAGTCCTTCGCCCCGGTTCACCTTCGTTCACGATCTCTACACAGGTTCTACCTCCTCTAGTTCTGCCTCTGATGCTTGACCATTTTATTTCAACAGTTTCCATCTATGCTGTCTCCTTTGCGTTGTCTCTGTAAATAGACTCTCCCTCTGTTCTTCTCATGCTCCCTGTAAAGACCTGTTGTCTTCCCCTTTGCCTCTACTGCCTCCTTTTCCATCAATGACAATATTTCCAACAGTCTCCCCCTTTGGCATTGATGGCAATACACTTCCTATGCTTGCCTGTTAGGACCCTTCCTTCTGTTGCTTGCTCTTCCTCCCCCTTTGACATCAATGGCAAGGGGTTGCTCAATTTTTTTCAGTGTGCTTTGAATTCTTGCCCATGTTGCACTAATCTTGAGGACCTGTTTCATGCTTTCCTTGCTAGCTGATCTCCCCCTGGAATGATATTTTCGTTTCTGTTCTCCCCCTAAAACTATGCTTTATCTTCATATCAGAGAGTAGCATCTACAGATACTACCCCTAGTTTATCTCTCAAATATTCAAATGGTTCTCTAGCAAGAGGTTTGGTAAATATATATATTGTCTGTTCTTTTGTTGGTGCATACTCCAGCTTTACTACCTTCTCTACTTGTTCTCGGAGAAAATGATACTTGATTGGGATATGTTTAGTTTTTGAATGAAGCACAAGATTTTTTGATATCCTTATAGCACTTGTATTATCACATTTGATAGAGATAGGTTCATCAATGCTTACCTTCATGTATTGGAGGGTTTGTTTCATCCACATGACTTGTGTACAGCATGTTGTTGCTGCTATGTATTCTGCTTCTGCTGTAGATAGAGAGATAGATGTTTGTTTCTTGCTTAGCCATGCCACCAGAATTTCTCCTAGATAGAATGCACCTCCACTTGTGCTTTTCCTGTCATCCACACAACTGGCCCAATCTGCATCTGTGTATGCTATCAAAGTGAGGCTTTTTCCTTTTGGATACCATAGCCCAAACTGTACTGTTCCTTGTAAATATCTGAATATTCTTTTGACTGCTAGAAGATGATTTTGCTTTGGTGTTGCTTGATATCTAGCCACAAGTCCTACTGCTAGCATGATGTCTGGTCTTGATGCTGTCAGGTACAGTAGACTTCCTATCATGGATCTGTAGAGTCTTTGATCTATATCAGCAGATCCATCATCAGCACATAGCTTGCATCCCATGATCATGGGAGTTGACACAAGTTTGCAGTCTTCCATTTTGAACTTTTTCAACATTTCTTTTAAGTATTTTTCCTGTGAGATAAATGTACCTGTGTTCTTTTGCTGAATTTGAAGTCCTAAATAGAAACTGAGCTCTCCAATCATAGAAATCTCAAACTCTGATTTCATCTCCTCAGCAAACCCTTTTGCTAGCTCATCTCTGTTGCTTCCAAACATAATGTCATCAACATATACTACAACAATCAGAAGTTCATTTTCATGGGCTTTTATGTATAGATTGTTGTCTACTCCTCCTCTCTTAAAGCCTTGTTTTTGCAAGTATTTATCTAGCCTTGAGTACCAAGCATGAGGAGCTTGTTTTAGTCCATATAGAGCCTTCTTTAGTCTGCATACATAGTATTCTTTGTCTGTTAATGAGAAGCCTTTTGGTTGTTCCATGTAGACTTCTTCTTCTAGATCTCCATTCAGAAATGCAGATTTCACATCCATTTGAAATACCTTGAAGTCTTGGTAGCATGCAAAGGCCAGAAACATTCTGATAGCTTCCATTCTGGCTACAGGGGCAAATGTTTCATCGTAATCAATTCCTTCAATTTGTGAATATCCTTTGCAGACAAGTCTGGCTTTATTCCTGATTACCTGTCCTTGCTCATTCATTTTATTTTTGAATACCCATTTTGAGCCTATGACATTTTTCTCAGTAGGTCTAGGAACTAGTTCCCAGGTATTGTTCTTCTCAATTTGGTCCAATTCTTCATTAATAGCATTCACCTAATACTTGTCCTTGCTGGCTTCTTCAAACTTCTTTGGCTCTATTTTTGATAGCATGGCTATGTATACCTCTTCTGTCTGTTCAGTTAGCTGCCTTCTTGTCTGGACCCCTACTCTCTTGTCTCCTATGATCTGATCTTCAGGATGGTTCTTCTGAGTGTATCTAGAGGGGGCTTTAGAGCTCAGTTCAGCATCTTCTGTTGTCTTGCTTGTTTCATCATCATCTTCGTTTTCTTCTTCATGGTGTTCTGAAGGACTGTTGTAGTCTGTACCTCTTGTATTGGTTGGAATTTCTTCATCAAATATCATGTCAATGCTTTCTAAAAATTTTCGAAGAGTCTTGTTGTAGCACCTGTACCCTTTACTTTTGGAAGCATATCCTAGAAATATCCCTTCATCTGCTCTTGCATCAAATTTCCCAAGATTTTCATCATTATTCTTTATGTAACACTTGCTTCCAAAGATTCTAAAATGTTTGATTGAAGCTAGTTTACCATGCCATAGTTCATAGGGAGTCTTGTCGCTGCTTGGCCTTAAGTGAGCTTTGTTAAGGATATGCACGGCTGTGTGTACTGCTTCTGCCCAGAAGGTTTGAGGAATATTACTGTCTTGCATCATGGCTCTGGCAATTTGTTGTACATATCTGTTTTGTCTCTCTGCTACTCCATTCTGCTGAGGTGTCCCTACAATAGTAAATTGTTGCTTTATGCCATGTTCATTGCATACGTCTGCAAAGTCATAATCTGTGAATTCACCTCCTTTGTCTGATCTGATGCATTTTAGCTTGCATCCTGTCTGATTTTCTGCTAAAGCTTTGAATATTTTGATTTTTTCCAGAGCTTCCGATTTATTCTTAAGAAATGAAACCCATGTCATTATGGAGAAATCATCTATTATCAGCATGAAGTAGGATTCTCCACTTGGTGTTTTAGTTCTTGCAGGTCCACACAGGTCCATGTGCACAAGTTGGAGTGGTCTTCTTGTTGATAACTCATCTTTGGCCTTAAAGGATGTGCGGGTCTGTTTGCCCAATTGACATGATTTGCATATGGTATTAGAAGGCCTTTTTATTTCTGGCATGTCTCTGACAGATTTCTTCTTGCTCAGTCTGATGATATGATCGAAGTTGAGATGTCACAATCTCCTATGCCATAACCATGACTCCTCAAGTTTGCTAAGATGGCATGCTTCATCTTCATCTTTCACTATGTAAACATTACTCTCTGTTCAAACACCTTTGAGCAAAGTCTTACCTATGGTGCTTGATCTGACTTCACAGTCTTGTGCTCTGAAAAGAACTTCGCAGCCTTTATCACACATTTGACTGACACTCAATAGATTTGATTTCAGCCCATCTACAAATAGTACATCTTGGGCCTTACCTCTACCATTATCTAAGCTGACTGAGCCCTTTCCCTTGATTTTTCCTGATTTTTCATTGCCAAAAGTAACATTATCAGTTTTCTTTTCGTCAAAAGTTATAAATTTGCTTCTGTCTCCAGTCATATGTTTTGAGCAGCCACTGTCCAGATACCATTGGATTTTCAGGTCTTTAGCAGTTAGAGCCAGGTCACACTTATTCACCTTCTTTTTCCACTGGAAGCATCCTTTTGTTTGGTATCTTTTGTGAGATGATGAATCACATCCTCTCAGAGGACATTTGGAAAGAAAATGTCCAATTTTATTGCATACACAACATTTGATCATAATTTTTGCAGAATTGTGAGTATGAACAAAATTTCTTTGATTCATAAACCCCCTTGAGGTGTTGAACATCAATCTTTGTCCATATTTTCTACACTCAATGATTTTATGGCCAAATTCCTTACAATAAAAATAGTAACCATAGAAACTATTTGCATACCTAATGTAAGTTTGTCTTCTCCATTTGTTTGCTTGAGACAGTCTCTTCACTGTTTGCATCTTTTGCTGGTTTGAATTACTCCTCTTTGCATGATAGTATGCAACAATGTGTCCTAGCTTGTGGTAGACATAACAGGTGGCATTTTTCATAGGAGGGAAGAATCTCCTTTGATGGCTTCCAAATTTGAAATACTCAGGGGTATATGAATCTTTTTCTGTTGTCTGATTATTTCTTTCATTCTTTATTATTAGAGGATTCTTATGGGTTCTGTCTCCCTCCTTACATGTTTCTTCTTTTGTAGTAATTATTTGAGCTTCTTCATCATCCTTCTTTGCTTTTACAAAAATAATCTCTCTGTTTTATTTTTCTTTGCTTTTACTTGATTCTCCTTCATAGCCTATTCCAGTTTTTATCATAGGAGATCTTTGAGCATCCAGAATTTCGTTCAACTTACCAAAGATTTTTGTTTGAGAAGAATTTATAGCCACTTTCCTTTTAGCATTTTCTAATTTCTTCCTGAGACATACTACTTCTTCTTCCAACTTCTCTTGTTCCTGATTTTTCTCCTTGATTTGCTTAAGTAACATGTCTTCTATCTTCTTGGCTTCTTCAAGCTCTATCTTTAGTTGCATGAGGACTTCTAAATTCTGTTCTTCTCGTACATACTTGAGGAGAATTTCCTTTTGTTTTCTAGACTTTAGTTTGAGTCTATCAATCTCCTCTAGGGCACTTCTTAGCTCCCCCTCAAGGTCGACTTCACCTTCTTCTTCTTCATCTTCTAGCAGGAGTACTTCAAGTTCTTCTATGGCCATCAATAAAAATTCAGAGGTTCCTTCTTCACTTGAGGGCTCATCTAAGTCTTCAGATGCATTTCTGTCTTGTTGAGCATAGAAGGATTTTCTACTAAATTTATTTCCTTTATGCCAGTTCTTTGATGTATTTTTCCCTGATTCTTGAGCCTGATTCCTTACTTTCTTATGAGGACACTTAGCAGCATAGCGTCCAACTCTTCCACAATTAAAGCATTTGAAAGGAAGTTTACCTTTCTATTTACCTGAGCCTCTATCCAGTTTCTTGACAAATTTAGCCCCTTCTTCATCAGAGGAAGAACATGTATCTTCCTTTTCCTCTTTCTTCTTTTCTGTTTTAAAATCTGCCTCCCTCGTACTTGGCTTCTTCTGTGGGAGTCTCATCTCATAGGTTGTTAGATTTCCAAGTAACTGGTTCATAGTCAAGGTCTCCCAATCAATTGTTTCTTCTATTGCAGACACTTTGGGATTAAACCTGGATGGAAGAGATCTTAGACTCTTTTGCACAATTATACTTTCTAGTATGGTTTCTCCAAGAGCTTTCATATTGTTAACAATTTCTACAACTCTTAAGAAGAAGCTGCCAACATCTTCATCATCATTCATTTTTAAATTTTCAAACTAGGCTCTATATACTTGAAGTTTTGCAGTCTTTACCTTTTTATTTCCCTCATGGATATTTTCTAGAGTGTCCCACATATCTTTGGAAGTCTTACTGTGCATTATTTTGATAAATTCAGGCTCACAAAGTCCACTTAAGATTGCATTCATGGCCTTTGCATTTGCTACAAATTCTTGGTTAGCTTCTCTTTCTGGGTCAGTTGCCTTTGGGGCATATCCCAATTCTACAGCAGCCCATACCTCTATTCCTAGATACATTATGTATGCTCTCATTCTAATTTTCCATAAGGCATAATTAGCACCAGTGAAGAAAGGGGCTTTATTGGTTGAGCTTCCTTCTTGACTAGCCATCCTGGGGGCCTAGGATCTCCTTTCAGTGGTTAAACTGGTACAAAAGGAACCTGGCTCTGATACCAATTGTTGAATTCTTAATTAAACTGAGAGGGGGGGGGGGTGAATCAGTTTAACACATACATGAGCTTTTTAAATTTTTCATCAACTTATTTATAGCTTACTTTTATAACCAACCTTAGTATATGAACAGTCTCAATATGTTGCAGCAAGTATTAAATTAATGTGACATCAACCTTATTATGAGAGAAACAAACATTAAGCAAATTTGGTAAATCATCTCAGCACACAGGAAACACAGATAGAGATAGCAGATATAAGTGGAAACCCATAAAGGGAGAAAACCACATCTTATTATTGCTGTGATGCAAAGGAAAGCTCCTACTCCCTCTCACTAGTGTTTTTCTACAGGCACCAACCTACAGGAGGCTCCAACCTCAGTCAGCTACAACTGACAGCTATCAAGCTTCAACTTGATAGGGAAGCTCCAACTTCCTCAATTTATCAAAAGAAATGTTTGATGATTTACCTCAGATATCAGCTTTGTTCTGTAGCATCTCTTTCTGCTCCTCTCTTCCTTATCTTCTCTACCTCAATCTTCTGTACTCTGCGTTCTCTATTCTTACCCTCTCTAACCTCACTATGCATATCAAGTTGATATTATATATAGAGTTCATCACATGACTGTTTGTATTCCACGAGGAATTTGGAGTGAACAACAATGACTCTTTGACTTCTGCCTTCTCATTCCTTTGTCCAACTCATTTAAAAAAAATTATAACAATATGTACAAATTTCAATGTTACAGTGGGATTTTTCTTTTCCTTCGGATACTTGCCTTTGCATCACAAACAATATATAACAATTAAACATTTAAAATTTCAGTTTCAATATATAAACTTCACTCAACCCTTGGCTTGCTGGTTTTGTCCTTTCTGTTGCTGTCATGCAACTGTCCTGCATACCTCTGTTTACTGCAACTCTGAGCACCTGTGCATGTATACCTGTTCACTACAATTTTAAATCCCTTCGTTGCATACCTCTTCAATTCTGCAGTCTTTGTTTACCTCTGTAAAAATTCTCCAAGCTCACTGTAGTTGTGTATTTGCTGTATATATGCATGTTTTATAAGTTTAGCTCACCAATAAATCTCAAAGTCTCATGCATCAATTAATCATTCAAAAAAGGGTCCACAATCTATCTAATCTGGGCAATCTCTGTTCATTTTGGAGGTTCTACTTCTCAGCTTCAAACCTTTAATAACCTCCGTATAGGCACTCATATGGAGATTTGTTAATATAAACTTTGACTTTGGTTAATAAAAAATCAAAATATTGTGCTCACTTCTTTAACATTAAAACTTTTCACTCGCCGACGAATGCATAACGCATATGTATACCTCTCCTTTTTATTCCTTTAACCCACGCACAACAGTCATATACAGTGCATATGTTTAAGTTATATGGTTGGTGCCTTATTACTACATCCCCGCTCTATTAAATAATGTGTGAAATAATTTGGATTCCACAGCTCAACCTTGAAAACCCGCACACTAAGGTTTAATATGATAAACGGAAACAACTATGCTCTCAACCTAAGGCCAAGGGAATTTTCAATATATGTCACAACCTTATAACTCCACAATATCTCCACGACTGAGCCTAGGCACTAACCTTCGGAAATAAAAGTATGAGAGTCGACACATTAACATTGTTGATATACCTTGTATCGGCCCCACACATACAATAGCGAAATTTCACTAATTGTAACCGCCCGTACCTTGAGTTATCTTCCATGCTATTTTGAGTGCGATTATCGTTCGATGAACCCACCTCCAAATCGGACAGCACATGGTTATATCGCGCTCATTCCATCGCCGATAGTTATCGCGTGATGAGGGAGCGATGGGGCGATATTGCCCCGTCGACGTGGCAGATTTTCCCAGGATCACGTGATGTTTGAGTGGTTTCACTTCCGTAAAAAAGTGGTGCGATATGAGTGGATTTGGTTTTGCAAACTGTTTCCGGTTTTGAATTAACGCGAAAACCGTCGGGTGTTCCAAACCCACTGTCATTGTTCACAGCGCTCGTGGTTCTTCTCCTTTTACCTCAAGGTTTCGTCGTGCTCTTTAACAACGTTTCATTTTTAGTCAAACCGATCCATCGCACAGTTCTAATGTTTCATTTCAGGACCATGCCATCGCTTCAGAATTCTCGAACCGAGATTAACGTCCCTCCTTATCCACCTCGACACTTCTAACTCAAACCACACGGTCAATGGCATAACCTCGCATATTCTAACAAGTGCAGAATCTCAGAACTCCATTATGGGGCTTCTTCCCAGCACCGTAGGTATCCTCTTCCCATTATGAAATTGGCCACACAGGCCAGATTCCCAATACTCAATCATAGTCTCCCCTTTGTCTACCAAAGGTGTGCAGTAATGCCATAACCTCCCATACATCAAAATTCAATTACACAGTTGGCTACAGAGGTCCAACCATTCTCACATACACTATATATATATATATATATATCAATTCCTCAACGCAGGAATCCAGCCATCCATGAATAAATAAATGTACACATAAGACCAAAAGGAATGTGCGCATAAGAATAAATAGGTTCTTCATATAAATGAAATTTCTTACAATCTTCTCGTCCTCAGCCAGATCTTCAAAGTTAATGGTCTTCTATTCTCCTAATTACCCTCTCTGGCTTCCTAACACTATGCAACTCGGTGCAGGTCTCTATGCAGGTCATCATCAAGGAATCAAGAAAAAAAAAAATCATTCGAGGCCTCCATGGACTGTTCAAGGGATGATACATGTAATCTGTTTCAATAAACAATACAGAGTCTCTCTGAGCAATTGCTCCACTCCTCTGTCTATCTGTTTTAATGACATTCGTTGATCTTAATAGTCCAACTACTGTGTTTTACTGCTTCATTCCTTTGTGCTTCCCTTCACTGTATAATAGTCCTTCGCCCCGGTTCACCTTCGTTCACGATCTCTACACAGGTTCTGCCTCCTCTAGTTCTGCCTTTGCTGGTTGACCATTTTATTTCAACAGTTGCCATCTATGCTATCTCCTTTGCGTTGTCTCTGTAAATAGACTCTCCCTCTATTCTTCTCATGCTCCCTGTAAAGACCTGATGTCTTCCCCTTTGCCTCTACTATTGTCCTTTGTCTGTCTCTGCCTCTACTGCCTCCTTTGCCATCAATGACAATACTTCCAACAGACTTCCAACTCATCACATATGAGGTGATTTTGGCCAGCTTGATTTGCAGCATTGGAGGAGAGATCTTTGAGGATCTAGACTTCATTTTTACCTCTTAAAGGCAACACTATTGCAGCCCAAGTTCACCTTTTACTCCACATACATCCTAAGTGGAGAAGAGGACAGCGTGGGGTAGGCTATGAAGCTTACCAATTTCAAAAATTCAGCCCACCTATTTCTCATGAGCACAAGGTGGAGGAGTACTTTCAGGAGTTGCCTAGTTGGAGGGTGACTCATTTTTCTTGATTGCTTGAGGATGGAGGATCTACAGGAGGATATTTCAAACTCCATGCCTTGAGTGGAGGATCTTTTTGTAGTTCATCCTTGCTCTTGCTTGAGGACAAGCAAGTTTTGGGAGGGGAGGACTGTAATGTCCCAAATTTTGAAATAAAGTATTTGGGACATTAATCTTGCTTTTATTTTAATAAAAGGAATAAAATGGGTGAGGGAACCCAATGTATCAATTTAATAAACACTCCTATGGTGAAAAAATTCACTTAAGTGGCTTAAGTTAGCAGCCCAAGTGTGAAAAGGGGCCAAAAGGCAAGCAAGCTAGACTATGGTTGACCAAGTCAACAACTTACCCTAAGAGGGGAAGCTTGCACAAGAAGATTGCGTAGTTGGAGTGGAGGGAAATTCAAATGAGAGAAACCCTAATGTGAGTGGGGTCCATGCACACATTGCATAAAAGATGAAGGAGAGCATTGTGGAGATAAGTTTTGGAGAATAGAATTCGAAGTTGAAGCTTTCTTCAACTTGGTGCTGCTTAGCACAAGAGGGATTCATGTTTAGGAATGCCCTTCTCTTCCATGGGAGGCCATGGAGAGATTGTACTTCATCTTCCTCACACCATCGCTTGAGGCCAAAGCAGTCATCTATAGCTACTGTGTTATTCTTGCAGCAAGAGAACGCTGGAGTTGCTGGTGTTGCAGTGAGGGACCTTCATCATCTCACTTCTGGAGTTGGTTTGTAGAGGGGAAGCTCATTCCTTCTCTAGGAAATCAGCAAAGGAGATTTCCGGAGCTCATATTGCAGCTTTGGCATCAATCCATATGTATTTCTCTCATGCCCAGCGCAGTCTGTTTCTCCTATAGTGTTATTCTCAGTAAGGGTTTACAGGTGGAGCACATTTTGTGCACTAGTGAGTGCATTATTCAGTGAGGGGATCAGCCCCTTCACTTTGGAGATCATTGGAGGAGGTTTCATGGTTTATTGTAGCATCTACTTCCTTCTCCTATCTTGTATTATATTTGAGTTGCAGCAGCTACACTGCAACTCCGGGATTTTCTAGTTTGTTTATTTTAGCCAATACCTTGGAGGATTGATGCAATAATGTTTTCTGGGGTTGAGATCTTGATCCCCCATCTTTATTTGAGCATGTAATGTCATATCATCTTATATATATCAGTTTTCAGTCATTTTCCCTCATAGACTGCGCAGTGATAGAGTAGCTGGGTCATGTAGCAGTGTATTCTTTGTCTTATGTACATTTCCCTTTGAGGCTGATTGGAGCTCACCTTGAGAGGAATTTTCCTCAAGGAATTTGTATTACATTTGCTTCTGCATATTATAAATCATATTTGTACTCTCCTCATATTGTATAAGTCATTAATTCACTGTTGTTCATATTGAAGTTTTCATGCTGCTGAAGATTCCCATATTGAGCATTGTTTCGGTATACATATTGGTGGGAGATCTGAATAACCCGCTTAAGGTTATTTATTTGAGCTTATATTCTGCAGGGATTTTGTACCAGACATATTCTAATGCATCCCAGCATTGGATTGCCTTATTTTCACATGGGTTTCCTTATACAGCGTCCTCATGGACAACTGTTGCAGAAATTCCTTGAATGGAATTATTAGCTCTTGACATGTTCTATTGGCAGAGTCTGCTAGAGGGCCAGGTAGCCTCTGGATCTCATCCTTCCTTGTGAAGGTGAAACATCCAGTAAATTCCCCTGCAGTCAATCTCTGAAATAGTTCATTTTTTATTGTTAATACTCCCGGAGTGGGAAAATAGGAACATCTAAGATGTTCCCGGCAAAGAAAAAAATTCCCCATTTGGGACATTACATGTGTTGGTCTCCTGGGAGAAAAATCATCATTGTTCCGGGAATATCCACATGTCCAGTGCCTTCTAGAAGAGCTAATAGGTGTCATACTTCGAATACATGTGTTCATCCATCACCATTAAACCTGGAAATATGTCTCACCTATTATTAGAAAGCCATTCAATTCCATTTATTGAGAAACATATTACAATTTCCCTATAAATTAAGCACTCATCTAAGTGTTAGGGAGGAATAAATTTGTGTAGTGTTATGTTGTTGGATTCTCAATTGGTGAGAGTTGGAGCACTGTGATGTTGTTGAGATGATGCTTGGTGTGATGAGGATAGAATGAAGTTGGAGCAGGTTGACGATGAATCGATCTATTGGTGGTAATATTCTCCTCCTACTTTCTCAATAAAGATATATGTTTCTTTTCTCATATATATGCTTATATCTTGTGAATGTATTCTCATGTGTATGTATTCTCAGATCTAATCAGTTCGATTTGGTTAAGATAGATAGATATTGTATATTTGCATGTTGTTTGTTTACTTCTGTCTTTGATTGCAGGTATCGATCTAGCATCTTTAGTTGGATTGAGAGCGACGGAAACAACGAAAGAAGGAGAAAGAGAGAAAAAGGATCAAAGGTAGGTCCCTTTCCTTTCTGTTTATCTATTTTTCTTAGAGAAAAGAATATTTTCTTTCTTCTGTTGTTCTAAGTGAAGGAACACCACACTCGGGGAATCTAGTTTATCCATAGATTAGAATTCCGTATAAAAAATTGGCGACTTTGCTGGGGAGAAATCCATCATTCCTGGTGTTTATGTCTTTGTTTACCATCATAAGTAGACTTTACTTCATCCTTTCAGTCATTTGAATGTACTATTTTCCAAAGAAGTGTGTCTAAGCTGCTTATTTTCCAAACCTAGCTGCATCTGATGCATTGTTGGTCAGGTTACAGTGCTCTGCAAAGCACTGTCTCCCATTCAAGGGTGCTCTGCAATGTAGTTTTTGCCCTTACAGGGTGTGTTTCCCCCTCAGCCAACCAAATTCCATCAAAATTTGTCTTTGCAGTTAGTTTCAGCCAATTTTCTATTATATTTTCATATGTCTGATTGCTCTTAAAGACCAGTAAACATTACTTGTTCTTCCTCCTTTAGATAGTTGTTTATTCAATGTTTCATTAGTTGTTTTCTTTTTCATTGGTAAATTAAATCTAAAGTTGTAAATTTTTGCATTAGATCAATTCTTTTTTTTCAAAAAAAAAAAATTTGTTTTAGTCTTCATTTCCTAAAAGAAAATTGTTGTTTCATTCTTCATTTTCCTAAAATAAATTTTTGTTTCATTCCTCATTTCTCAAAACAAAACATTTATTTGATTGATTTGTGCATTTAGTTTCTTTTTACTCTTCACATTAAAGGAAACTGAAAAGAAAAACATGCACGTGCATTTAGAGATTGTGTGTGTTGCATAGGAACAGATTAGGTAAATCTACATTTAGTTTGTTCTCTTTGTTGTATGCTCAAAAATCTAATTGCTCATTCCCCTTAGTAGCTAGGATTTTCATTGAAAAACTGAATTGAAAAGTTTTGCTTCTCATTTAGTTTTCATTTTAGTAATTTCCCATTACATCAGGCAGTGAACCTCAAATATAAACTTTTAAGCAAGATCAACATAAAATTTACCTCAATCGACCTAAAAAATCATTTTAACCTTAACGATAACACTTAGAAGGTCTAGGCTAGAGATGTCTTCCAGCGTCGTTAAGCATAGAATTTGTTGCTAACTTTTTTGCAATACATTCCGAGTGTGAAATCCCACTCCACGTACGTAATTATCTTGGAACTCATCCATGTACCTCTGGGTATATAGGGTGGCGTTCTATTACAAAAAGTATAAGGGGGTGCTCTCAGAATGTGGTTTCGCATTAGGCAGCGCTAACACGAACTTGGGCCTCCACGTACCTTCGGGTATATTTGGGAGGAAAAATTTAGGTCGCTTACCATCCATAGGTAACCGAGTCTACCACCTTGTAACTTTTGATACATCGAACACAGCATTCGGGGAAATTTCATGCCCGTACTTTTTGGTTTTCTAGGGGGTATTCTGCAGTTCACAATTACTTGGTTAACCTTTTTCCTAGTAACACCCTTTTATTTGTTTTTTTTTTATATAATAAAATCAATCATTCGTCGTGGAAGAAGTACATCCATTTCCCCATCGTTTGCATAGAATAGTGCTTAAACCACCTTTACCACCGAAAGCCATTTATGGTCGGCGAAGGCAACCTCGTTCTACCAAATCAAATGCCATCAGTACCTCTGGTGCATCATCTTCATCACATATACCAGAGTTGTCTCGAGTCATTTCTACACATCCTAGTTTATCTACTGTCGTCGAAACAGAGTCCTCACAGCTACCTGTGGACACTGAAGTTCCAATCAGTGAGACTGTACATCCATAACCCGACGTTGTTCAACTGGAATTTGATCCACATCCCATCGTTCTTTTACCAAAATATATAGATCCTGAAGTCCAATGACTAGAATTTGTTCCTATATCAGTCGCTCCTTAGTCATCTGTAGCCATTGAGTCTTCCCTTTTATCAAACAGTCAACCACCTGGAATATATCTCGGGCTTGACAGTGAAATTCTTCCACTTGGTTTGATTTTGATTGAGGAATAACCTCAACAAGAAACACACCCTCCAACTCCAACTCATTTTGGGTTAGAGTCTTTTCCTCGATTAACTTACACTGCTTCTGTTGATCTTGTTTCAATCCAAGTTCCTGTAGATCCTATAGGGTATACACTGGGTCATTTGACCATGGCTGAGTCAACATATCCGGTTGTACCATCTGTTACAGATGCAATAGCATCTACTGTTGCTACTTCGTCGATGTTTACCACGTCACCAAAGTCACATAGTTATGGTGGTTCGTCCGTCCCACCAAGTTACCAATCATTATCTGGAACCTACTCTGGTGCCTCCTCAAATCCATGGACTTCACCCATGTCGTCTTCTGGTATCTTATCCAGTACATCTCTAATGAGTATTGAACGGCTTGATCCTTTATACACATCTTCAGTGCAACATCAAGCTGGTCCAGATGGGTACATTCCATCCAGTTCAATATTGACTAGACTCCCACCATTTGGAGATCAATATATTCCATCTTATTATACTTCTCATGTTGGGGGGCAACCTATGGTCACCGATTTTGACAGTACTCCGTCATTTTATGGTCACCCAAATGTTGGAATGACTTTTTTTTAGTGGCATCCTATCCTACCCGTTTAACAACAAATGGTTGTGAATTCATACTAACCGGTTCAACCTATTGCGCCTACATCTACCCCACCTATTAATACTTCATTACCCATTTACAAGCTTAGTTGGTTATACCTCAACCGTCTCAGGTGGGTCCCTCAACCCATTACCCTCAATTCTTGGGCCTCCAGACTCCACCTCCTTCGGTTGGTTTACAACAACCACCTGTATCCGGAATCTTAAAACCATGGGCTATATTACCCTTTTATGGGATGTCATAGGCTTCTATCGGTCTTACATATTCACAACCGGGTCCAATATATTATGGTTTGGGATATAATCTTGGTGGGAAATCACCTTGGCAGCCACAACCTCAAATGTCGCAACAACAATTCCAACAACAAATAGCTTATCCAGGACTTGGTCAACAGATCCCTCAAGCGTTTGGTCATAAACACAACCCCTATCTGGGTTACTAGTAGCAAATGCCTTATGCTGGTGCTCAAAGGCATGTTTCCCAAACAATTCCATCCTATCCTGGATATGCTCAACCTGACTTGAATCGACAGTTTTCCTTTGTCACAACGTTAGAATTACCTGATTTAAACTGGCTTACCAATGATCCCATTAGATATTCTCCTTGGTGGCCGGTGACTCCAAAAAAATTACCCTCTGATATTCCTAAATTCAATGGAAACCTTGGAGAAAACCCGTCAACACATGTTATGACTTATCACTTGTGGTGCTCATCAAACACCTTAAATGATGACTCTTTTAGACTATGTCTTTTCCAGCGTATGCTTACTGGTCTGGCTGTGAAATGGTACATCGAATTACCACGAGCTTCATTTGATAACTTCACTGCCTTAGCCACTACCGTTTTTACCCACTTTCAGTTACCCATATGATATGAAATTGGAACGAAAATTTTGACCAACTTCAAACAGACAACTGCTACTCACATTTCTGGTCATAGTCATGAGTGGTGTCTTCGTCGTAGAATGGTCAAAACATTTGTTCCGGATCAACGCTTGGCTAAGTGGTTTATTAATTTCTTGTTGCCATCAATCACTGAGGATGTAGCTAAAGGCGGTGTCTTCATTGAAGAGCAAGTCATTTCTCACGCCCAGTACTTCAATTTTATTTATACTCAGTCTGGCACACTCTATGAGAAATTCCAAACTCGCCACAACCAAATTTTTTTGTTCCTACTCCATCTGGTAAGGACTCTCATGCGAGTGATGGTATGATCGGTTCTGAAAACACTCAAACCTCTACTGCATCTAATCCTGCACCTTCTTCCGAAATACATTCTGTGTCATCTGAAAAAGGAAAAAGTGACAAGCAACCTGGAAGCAAGAAAAAGGGGAAAGCAAAGAAAAAGAAAAATTCAACCCTGCAAGAACGATCATCTGATCAACAATCTGGAAATTCTCAAATTCCACGTTACCCTTGCTTGATATTTAATGAGGAACACTTTGTTCGATACTGTCCTCACCGCACCGAAGTCTCAAAATTTCTTAAGACTTTTCCTGCATTTACTGTGTTGACAAATCCTTTTCTGAATCTAGACACAAACATGGTTGCTATGGATCCCGCTTCTAGTTCCCAAGTGCTTATGCTATCTGTCACAAAGCAAAAAACTGATGTTTTGATGTCTACGCGAAATAAATATTACGGTAGTTAGAATACTGATCAACCTACTACCTCGACCATGAATCCATCCACTAAATCAATTCTGCCAACTGCTATTCCAGAGTTAACAATGAAGTTACCAAAGGGATTCGTCCACAAATCAAGGTTCAATCCTCAAGCTTGCGCAGCTCAAAATTATAATATAGTTGAAGATCTAGCTCAGTCACATTCAGTTATGTCAACACTTGAGGTACTTCAAAATTGTCCCTCCCAGAAGTAGGCTTTATTGTCGGAAATTGGTGGAATCGACTCGACAAATTCTAATCTTGTAGTATTTAATCACACAGGCTATGTGCCACAATTACCATCCAAATTAGCATTTTCAATCCAAGTAAATGTTCTAAATCACCTCATTCATCGCACTATTATTAATGAGGGATCATGTACTTGTATTATGTCTCTCAATTACTGGAAGTCACTTGGCTCGCCTCGCTTATCTCAATCGCCTACGACGTTGAAAGATTTTGACGGTCGTACATATAAGCCTTGTGGTATCATCAATAACCTGCATGTCGAACTAGGGGGAAAAACTATAACTGTTGAAGTTGAGGTTGTTGACGGACCCCTTGACTACACATTTTACTTAGAATTCCATGGGTTTACGCTATGACTATGATCGTTTCTACTTACTTTCTAATGATTGCCTTCCCTCATAAAGGTGCCATTGCAGTCATCAATCATCTTTCCTTATTTTCCTCTAGTTCCCAGGTAACTGGACGTGTTCTGTTAGTTCACGCACCCTAGCTAGCACTTCAAAACCTTGGTGTAGGGAACTTAAGGGATTCTTCCCTAATGGGCACCTTTTCATTATCGTCGCCTGCGACGTCGGCGGGAATTGCAATAATAGAGACCTACTGCATGATATCTTCCACTTCATCTGACTTAATAAATATTACCAATGATTCAAAATTTGATGCGCAGGGTAATTTTATGCCGCCATGCCCAATTGAGCTCTCATAGCAATCAATTTTCTTGGCTTGGGAAGTGCATCTTGATCCATCGTCGCCGATCATTTGGGTCGATTTTTCATTATATTTTGGTACTCCTTCTAATCCTTTTTCATCCACTTTATTGATTGATGAGAGCATTGTGGAACCCATGATGCTGAAAGGAGAACCATGGGATGATTATCATCATCGTTTTCGTCTTCCATATCACACTAAAGATAATCTTATTGAACGATATTACCCTACGATCTATGATTTCTTTTCAAATTCTGTTCCAATTAATGACAACGAATCCGAGCGAAACCTGTCAAATATTGAAGAAACAATTTCTATTGATATTTCAACCAAACCTAGCATTGTAGAAAACATTCATGTCGGCGTGTCTTGTTTTGCTTCCGAACTCGACACTTATCACTCTCTTTTTCGTGAATTATAAGATATATTTGCTTGGTCTTATGAGGAAATGCCAGGCATAGATTCTAGTATTGTTGAACACACCATTACAATGTACCCTGATGTCAAACCGATACTTCAATTCCTTCGTCTTGTTCATCCGAAGAAGGCTACTGCCAATAAAGCAGAAGTTGAAAAAAAATTGCGTGTTGGTTTAATTTACCCTGTTTCGCTTACTGATTGGGTTTCCAACATTGTTCCTGTCATGAAAAAAAAGGGGCAATCAGTGTGTGCATTGATTATTAGGATGTCAATCTTGCTTTTCCAAAAGACAATTATTCTACTCCCTTTATCAACTAGATAATTGATGAATGTGTAAGCTACGAAATTTTTTCGTTCATGGATGGATTCTCCGGTTACAATCAAATCAATATTCGCCTAGAGGACCAATATAATATAGAATTTATCTATCCCTGGGGCACATTCGCTTATCATAAACTCCCATTTGGTTTAAAGAACGATGTAGAAACATTTCAGAGAGCAATTTATTATGCTTTTCATGACATTAAGCACATTGTTCAACCTTATCTAGATGATTTACCCGCACATTCACAAAAACGGACTAATCACCTGACGCATATGAGAGAGATATTTTTATGTTGCCGACACTACAAGATACGCCTCAATCCACACAAATGTGTGCTTTGTGTTGGTTCTATTCGTTTCCTTGGATTCATCGTCTCAAAAGATGGAATTTGAATCGACCCACTAAAGGTCCATGCCATTCCTGATTTGCCTGCACCATCAAACTTACTTCAGTTACAGAAACTTTAAGGAAATTCTAACTTCTTAAGGAGGTTCATACCAAACTACGTTGAAATGGCTAAAGGATTTACTCATCTCTTGACAAAGGGGATTCCCTTCCATTGGGATAAATTTGCCCAAGCTTCTTTTGATGCTCTAAAAGATACCTTGATTCAAGCGTCATTAATGTATCCCCCTAATTATCAGAGTGATTGTTTCTTGTATATCGTCGTGGAAGATACGACCATTGCTATGGTTTTGTTTCAAGAAGAATATGGGATATATTATTCTAGGCGTAATCTCAATGGTACAGAAGTTAAGTATTCATATGTCCAAAATCTCGCTTTGGCAGACGTTCAAGTTGTCCAAAGATTTCGCCATTATATCCTGCTCTAGAAGACCATTGTCATTTTGGATTGCAACCCTATGACATACATTCTATCACGTCAATTTCTGGGGGGGAATATTCAAAATGGATCGTCATTTTGCAGGAATTTGATTTGGAATTCATCAAATCCAAGTCAAAGAAGTCTTTAGTTTTGGCGGAGCTTCTCTGCGACGTTCCCTCTGATAGTACTAAAACTACATCGGAACCATTAATTCTTGATGAGTCTCTATTTCTGATTGGGTCATCTGACCCTTGGTATGGGGATTTTATCATTTATCTCCAAACTCAGACTTTATGGCCTGATACCTCTCGCTCATGACTGCGACGTATCTGATACCAAGCCAAATATTATGTGATCGTCGGCAATACACTTTATCATCATGGTGTCGATATGATTTTAAGGAGGTGCCTCACTCATGAGGAGGTCGATAAATTTCTAAATGATTTTCATGCTAGTGCTTGTGGTAGACATTTGTCTGGGTACGCTGCCATGCAGAATATTCTCCATGCCAGTTACCTTTGGCCAACCATATTCCATGACTGCATTCTCGCGGTTAGAAGTTGTCATGCGTGCTAGATATTTGATCGTAAAATCCGCATGCCACTAGAACCAATGCATCATTTCATCATTGTGGGACCAATTTCAAAGTGGGGCATTGACTTCATGACCTACAACCCTCGTTCGGTCAGGGGGCATGGTTATATTATTTTCATCGTCGACTACTTTACCAAGTGGGCCAAAGCGATGCCTACATTCAATAACACAGGTGAAATAGTTGCATTGTTATTTTTCAATCATGCCATTTCACGGTTTGGTGTACCTCAAGCTATAGTTACAAATCATGGTAAGATAATTTTCGCAATAACATGATGAATGAGTTGACTGCCAAATTAGGACTGTCACATGATAGTTCTGTTATCACTCCGCAAGATTCCCAAGGCTGAGGAAGGAATCCCAACAGAGGTAACCACAAACCAAGATTTTGACTTGATATCTAGCCCTATCAAGCTGGAGAGGGCTCTCTCCAAAAGGGTCACAACTAGGAGGGCTGGAGAAATTATGGTTTTAGGCTAGGTATAGAGTGCAAGGGGTTTTTTTGAATTGATTTTGTTGGGGAAATCAGTGGATAAAGGAATTAGGTCAAGGAAAACTAGGTCAGCGAAAATGAGTTAGGGTTGCAGGGATCAATGGGGCAAGGTAGGTACAATACAAATCACTTGAAGGAAATGGTTGTGGAATGAGTTTGAAATTGTAAGAAGGTTGAGAAAATCATAAGAGATGTATTTCTCTCAGACAGAAGACAATGAACAAAATATGATCAATTACCCAAAGTAGAGCATGGCAAACATGTATTATGAATTTCTAACTTGTAAAAGATCATAACATAGAAATGAAAGTGAATACGAAAAATACATTCAAACATATGTGACTGAAGAATAAACTATGAAAGAGATTCAATACCATAGGTATCTTGTTGCAACTCCTCTTTATTAGCTTGGCCAAAACTGAGTACAAGTTCTCTTGATCAACTAGAAAAATCAAATTGATTCCAACCTTTGACTAATGTGAAGAACTGAGCTAAATAGACATGAAAACCACCTTCACTCATCCTCAGGGGTCGAATCCATGAGGTGAGGAAGATATTACACAAAAATATGAACTGATAGCAAGAGTATAGGATGGTCAAAGTGACTCATTCCTATCTCAAGTGAACTGATTCATTACACCTCATTTTCTTGATTAACCTAATGTATTTCCCTAGTAAATAGTAAAAACATGATAATTACATTCATCTTCATCATTTACATAGGTAAATTCAACATTTCCCAAGATAAAAATCAAAACTGGAGTGAAACTCAGAAAATTTTAGAAGACTACCAAATGCATCATTTTCATGTTAAATGCGCCCTTTTCCTGTCAAACACATATTATTTGTTCAAGGTTGAATTTGGGTGCCTTCCTGGTGTCCAAATTTTCTCCAAGATGGCTTTTTGGAAAGCCCTTCAAGTTTAATTTTTCGAACTACCTTCAGTTTTCAAAATGAAGCCCATTCTCCCGGTCAAAAATAACTTCTCCCAAGACTGGTAAACGCGCAACGACGAGGCAAAAATTGAGGCAGAAACATGGTTTTTTTTATAGTTTTTTGTCTTTTTCAGTGATCAGTTCTCCTCCAAAATATTAGAAAATGCAGAGGGTTGATGTCCTCATCATTATGAATCTATTGTTGGTGGCCATTTGTCCATTAGATGCCTCAAAAAAGAGCATAGCGTCCAAGGTGTTGCACATTTAGAAATTTTACTGTGCAAAAAATACCCTTAAAAACACAGAAATGTACCAACATGCTAAATTTTCCAAAACTTTGTCAAAATTGGTGGCATATTTTCTGATCATGTGTTTGAGGCATGGATTGTCACCTCGGCAAGTATATCTAGCCTTATTTTTTCTTCTTGCTTATTCAAGTCTTCAATTTTGGCATTGGCTCTTTCGAGCTTGGCGAATGCAATTCTCTCTTTTCAGGCATGATGTTTGACCTTTGTCCTCAACAGTTAATTACATTTGTTGGCCTTCTCTAGTAGCTTTTACAAGTGTAGGTTGGCTCTATCAAACCATGGTTCCATGTTCTCATTGATTTCTAGGGCAAGCTATTCATTTAGGGTAAGCTGGTCTAATAGCTCAGCTTCCCTTTATCTCTCTAGGGCTAGAGCTCTTTTCAGCCCTCTAGTTCTAGGTCTTTGTCTTGGAGGCTGATCCTCATCATCGTCAGGTTCAAAAAACTTCTCTAATGTCTCTTCAAGAAAGGCTTTAGCCTTCTCTACCTCTTTTTGTGCTTTGATGCATCTCACCTCATCAATGGTGTGTTTGGTCTTCAGTTGCTCATTTTCATGCTGAAGAAAGTGAATCACATATTTATCCCTCTCAAGACAAGCTTGGAGCTCACTAATATTATCCTTTTTACCTTTGATTACTGCATTTTTTTATTTTGTCTTCATCCTCCTCATCGAGGTCAACCAACTGAAATTCATGCTCTGTTTCATGATTGTCCTCCTCATCATGAATGGTTGGCTCTGTCACTTTTTCCTTATCTTTATCCACCTGTTGTGTTGATGAAGAAGGCATGGCCCCTTTCACTCTAAGTGAAGTAAACACGTGCCTATAGCCTCTCTAATAGGCTTTTGGCAATGGCTCAACCTCAACCAGACTAGCCCATTTTTCCTCAATGTCCTCATCCCTGCTTGGTGACTCATAATCATAATTGGATGGTGATGAAGGGTCATGATAAGGTGAAGAAGAAGGTTCAATGTGAGATGGAGGTGAATGAGGTGAAGGGAGCTGATCTGGTGATGATGTATGAACAGTAGGTAGATATGGAGGGATAGATGTGGAAGGATAAGATGATGAAGGTGCATCCTGGCCATGCTGAATAGGTGGGACAGTGAAAATCTCATTGGATATGAAGGTTTCCCATCGAATGTTTAACTGATCAAGGTGATGTATGACTATCATCTTAATAAGGGAATGGTGAAAGACACTTTGCATTTGATGATCATAATCTCTCTTTTGGGAAATAAATGCCATCTTATCAATGCTTTGGTAGAGATAGTAAGGTATATGAAGCATTCTGACCCTTGTGAAGTGCATGAGTAGCTGGATATGATAGGAATAGAGTCTAGAAAACCTTCCTTCACAGGTGAAGTATCTCATGATGATTTTCATCATGGGGACATATCTGTCCAGGAGGTAAGAGAAAGGAAAAATCCTCTTTCTCTCATTCTTGTACCTTGGTTTAAGATATGGCTCATTGTAATAGTGACTGAAATTTCCTTGTTTGAACCATCTTTCCCCAACATTTGGGATCTCAGTGGCAGCTGATATAATGTCAGTGGACAGAGTGAAATTGACACCGACAAGGGTGACCTGGTTGTCATGGAGGCTGGAAATAAATAATCTTGTCAACATAGGATGGTATTGGACTCTTTTCACTTTTTCACAGAACTCAAAACAACCTACATTCTTAAAGCATGCCACAGTGATGGGAGATGCCATAAGCTCTCAGGTATTTGTTGGTTCATGTCGAATGACTCCCCCTCCTTTTGAATATGACCTTCTCTCTTGTCTTTCTTCCTCCTCACTATGACTTATGTTCTCCTCTTCAGCCATGATTTTTTTTGGTGTCAAAACCCTAGGGATATGAAGAAATTAAATGAAAGTGTATGAAGTGAAGGGTGGTGTGAGGAAACGGAGGAGATGGGAATATGGAAGGGAGCCTAGGCAAGTGAAACCCTAGGACTTAGGTTTTTAAAGGATATGATAGTTTAGGGAATGGGGATATAAATGTAGGGAGTTGGGAAAGTGTTTTAGGATGTGAGGAAGAGTATATGAAAGCTTAGGGACTAGTTTTAGAATGTAAACTAAATTTTAATGAAAACTAGGGTTTTTGAATTTAGAAGGAGGCACTAAATTAAATTAAGCACAATCACACATCAAATTGATATTTGATAAAATGGAGAGATGAAAATTTGTTACTTACTGGCATATGGAGGCATGAAGAATCATTGTGCAAAGTTTTGGAATGAAACTGTGAAGTGGAAATATAGCAGGGACTTTTTGAAGATTTTTGGGTGAACGCGCAGTGACCAAGGTGAACACGCAACGTCCAAGGTAAACGTGCAACACCGTTAGAAAATGCACTGGAAATTTTTCCAAACATGCAGCGTCCAGGCTAAATGCGCAGCAACCAAGGTGAACGTGCATCGACCAAGGTGAACGCGCTCTCTGACCATGTTTTGCACAAATTCACTCTGAAACCCGAAAATTTCTTCTTTGTTGAGGTTTGCTTGAGGTTGTATGACACAAATGAACTGTCGAACACCTAATCCTCCATGGGTAGGTGTGGAAGGTGAAAAGTCACAAAGGAGTCCAAGTGACCTTGGAAGATGAATCCAAGAGTCACACCATTGTATTATAAATGTACATCTATGTGTAATAAAGATGAAACTAATGCTTATCTTTCTATGTGTGTGTTTATCTTTCCTCATACACCATTTGTGTGTTTAACATGGTATCGGAGCTGATACGTTCATAACCAGCTCAACCTTGTGTGATCCATTTGTTTTTGTGGCCTGTGTAAATCAGCAAAAATCCTATGCATTTTTGCAACATTCAGAAATCAATTGTTGCGGCATTCAGAAATTTTCTGCAGCATTCAGAAATTATTCTATTGGGTTCATTCAGAAGTCTACAGTTTTTCTCACTACTCCCTGCTGCATTCAGTTTTTACTACAAATTCTGCAATTCTTCTGAACTTTCTACCTACTTTTTACTGTGCGATCTCTGAATTTTGGAAAAGGACTGAGTTGGAGAGTTGCTAAAAAAAAAAATATTGTCTGCTACTGTCTAAAGTGGGTCTCTAAAAAATTCTGGGTTTTTTACTGAAAATTCTGCTGCAAATTTCTGTTAATGTGAAATTTCTACAATTTCTGCTCAAATTCTGAGCACAGTTTACAATTTTTTTTAAAACAATGAAATTTTTGCGGCATTCCCTCATCTTTGCCATTTCTCATTCCAGTTAAAATATTTTTGGATTTGGTGTGTTTTACCAAAAAAAAAAAAAAAAAAATCCAACAGAAGAGGAAGAGAGAGAGGAGATTGTAAATGAATAGATGGATTGTCTACATAATGGAAAATGAAGTTTGTGTTGTATGTTATAAAAAATTACCAAGATTTATGGCATGTATAGAAGGGTGACAATGTGAAGGCAAATGTTGAAAATTGGTGGCATCATAAAAGTTACTCATAGTTTTTGGAATTTGCCTTCCTCTTTATTGTGAAGTAATACAACAAGCTCAAGACCATCTGCTTAGATAGTGAAACATCCAAGATTGTGAACATCATTTTTTTGAATTAGAGTTGTTGGTGTAAAATAGTTCTTTGAAGAAGAGAGAAATCATCTACCTTAAAGGGTTATTGCACAGTGGTTTTTGCTGCACATTTACAAAAATATTTGCAGTGACATTGTAGTGTACTAACATTGTGAGTGGATATTTCTTCTTCATAGTTGGAATCAGTATTTGAAGTATAACCTTGAGTAGTTGAGAAATTTTTGTATACTTCTTTGAAGTCATTTGTATTCTTTTGAAAGTAATTTGAATCACATTGTAAACGGGTGCATTATCGGTTGAAGTCAACACCCTTTTGAGCCTGAGTTGTTGAGAAAAATGGCTAAAATCAATGATGCATTAGAGTTGTTGCATAACATCATTCATTCCACTGTTCATGATATGGTAAAAATGAGCAAGAACACTCTTTTTAATATTCAAACTTGCTTGCAAGATGCACAAGACAAGATTGATTTTTTGCAGTTGGAGTCTCAGATTCAGCAAGATGAACTTCAGCGAAAATGTCATCATTCTGAACCTGTTTCTGTTCAGAAAATTGAGAAGGACTCTCATCAGAAGCAAGAATGTAAAGTTGCAGTTGATTCACATTCATTTCCTTATACAAGAGCAGATTTACATGCAGATGCAGCAGCTCAGTCTGCACTTCCCAAGCCCATCATCAGACCTTGGGAAGAGCTTGTCCATAAAAGGCACAAAACAAGTCTTGGATATGACAAGGAGTTGTCCTTTTATATTCTGAACTACTCCAAGCCCATCAAATTTCAGAGTGTCGGATTTCTTTATGACAGTTCATCTGCAGCTGTTCCAGATCCTACTCCACTTCCACAACAACAATAGATTGTAAAATGCCAACACTGTGATCGAGTTGGCCATATGAAAGATCATTGTTTTGATCTTCATCCATGCAAGCACTATGGTCGACACACCCATTCTTCACACAGATGCTTCAGAAACAAGCCTCCTGCAAGAACAAAGATTCATCTTGGATGGATTGCTTCTTGGCAATGGGCATCAATAGCCAAGAAGATGTTTAAGTCACATTTCAAAACTTGTTCTCGAATATTGAACAATCTTGCAGTTGAGTTCTCGCCATCATCTCACCTTGTACCTGACAGGGGGGAAATGGTGGTCATCTACAAGCTTCGACATCAAGCAAGCCTGAGCCACAATCTCTCATTCCATATTCAGAGTTGTAGCCAGAGACACAGCAGTTCAAGCGAGCCTGAGCCACAATTCATCATTCCAGATTCAGAGTTACAGCCAAATACACAGATACCCATGAGCATGCCTTCGGTTGATGGACAGCCTTAAACCATCCTTGTGAGGTTGATATTCTTCCTCTTTTGGAGCACTTCCTCTAGCAGAAGATTTCAGCTTCTTGCTAGTTTTGGTTGAGTTCCAGGAATTGCATCAAGCATTCCAGTGTTGGTGGTCATCCTTAAACCATCACGGGTTGTAGACTTCCCTTCTTTTAGGTTGAAGGTCTCCCTTATTAAATATGAGGGACAATTCCTCTAGTAGAAGCCCTTAGCTTCTTGCCAGTTTTGGAAGAGTTCCGGGAACTGCAATAAGCGTTGCGTTCCAGTGTTGGTGGTCATCCTTAAACCACCTCTTTATGACAACATTTCAGAGAGCTGATTTAGCCTAAGTGCTGCCATGCATATTTTGCAGATTTATATTACAAATCTCTTCTTGGACTCACACATATCCCTTCGGCTTAAGGGGGGGAATGTTGAACACCTAATCCTCCATGGGTAGGTGTGGAAGGTGAAAAGTCACAAAGGAGTCCAAGTGACCTTGGAAGATGAATCCAAGAGTCACACCATTGTATTATAAATGTACATCTATGTGTAATAAAGATGCAACTAATGCCTATCTTTCTATGTGTGTGTTTATCTTTCCTCATACACCATGTGTGTGTTTAACATGAACTTTGATTTGAAGTGTTGAGAGCTTTTATACTTGAGTGGATTTGATTTATGCTTTGAAAACCCACTTTCCTTACGTCTCACTTTTCACTTTTCACTTTTCAAATTTTCACATTGATGCTCTTTGACTTCTGACTTTTTGTTTTGCAAGTTTATCAGTTGATGGAGTTTGTCTTTTATTTCCTTCATTTTTGCATGAATGCTTGAGTTGGTAGCTAGGGAGTGAAATATTACATATAAAAAACATAAAATTACATAGGAAATAAAAATAAATTACATCTTTGATTTCATATCAAAATGACATTTTGATATGAAAATCATATGAAATCAAAATTACAATTTAAAAAATATAATATTTACATATTGATAATCTTTTGTAGATGGAAATAGAATGTCATTGAGTCACTCTCATTTGTTTGCTAACTTTATTGGGGATGGAATAATGCATTTTTGGACCTTGAAAGACAAAACCCTAATGACCTAATGAGACTTTGAATAACCTAACTTCCATGGTTGACTTTAACTAAGACAAGACATCGTGAAATGAGATTTTAATAGGTGTTATTATGCTCAAGAAGACATGAAGGTGAGTCAGCAAATGTGATTTTCTGAGAGAGAGTGAAGTTGTATTGAGGAAGGCTACCATCAGTGAAACAATTTTTAGCATGACCTAATGGAATGCTTGGTCACTAATGGTAGAATGCATATTCTGACACTAACAAGTTCTACCCCTTATTATCCACAATCTAATGGAAAAGTTGAATCCATTAACAATATCCTTAAGCAAATGCTTCAATGAATGGTAAGGGTTCACAAACGAAATTTTCATTTAATATTGTACTCGGCTTTATGGGCATATCGAACCTCGGTGAGAAATGCGACCAGATTTACTCCCTTACAGTTGGTGTATGATCTGGAAGCTATCTTACCAATCCAATGTGAAATTTCATCATTAAAACTCACTATTGACTTGTTACCTGACACCTCTAATGAAGAAGCGTGTCTTTTTAACCTCATCCATCTAGATGAAACACATCGTGAAGCAGCATTGGCCAATGAAGCACATAAGAGACAAATCAAGGTGCAATACGACCGGAATGTCAAGCCTCACATTTTCTCAAAGGGAGACCTGGTCTTGATTTATGATCAGGAAGTTGATTTGAAGGAGCAGGAAAATTTTAGCCACTATGGCATGGACCCTACATTGTCAAAAGAGTTATGGCTAAGGGCGCCTATGAGTTAGTTGATTATGATGGAATTCCATTGGTGCAGCCTAAAAATGGGTTGTATCTTAAACGTTACTATACTTAATTGAGCATAGTAAATTTTTGTATCATATTGTGTATATGCTTTTGATTGCATTAATTGTCTTAGATTTTTTTTAGAGTTTTCTTGAAGTTACTAATCCACTTTACATTTCATCACAGATGACTGAATCTTTGGAACCATTCGGTGGGTACGCTGATGGTGCTAGTCGTAGTACGCAAAACTTATCCTCTACAGCATGAGCCATTTTCGCTCCAGGTGGCGAGTTAGTGAGTTTTCAAGTGATTTGTATCAATCGATCCACAAACAATATCGCTAAGTATAGCGCGTTGATCGAACTTCTCTCTTATGCCATTTCATTTGGCATTAACCACATCATAATTAGGTTAGACTCATAGCTTGTCGTACTACAACTTACTAACGTCTATACTGTCTGAATTCCAGCAATTCATCGTATGTTCCTTAGAGTTAGACTTTTGGAAATACATTTTGATTACATTCAATATCAACACATTTCCATAAATTTGAACACATTAACTGATTCCTTAGCGAATTATGTTTTAAACATACATTTTCAACACATGTAAAGATAAGTTTTCAATTCACATCACATAATTTAATAGGATTACACATTAAACATAGGAAAACACTGAAAACAAATAGATAGATAGTTAGGTTTTTACAAAATTTGTGCCCAAGACACATTGGTCATCTGACCTCAAAATGTATACAAAAATGTCAAGTAAGACTAGTGATGCTCATGATAACAAGCAACTGCTCTAGCTATCCTGCGCAATAGCCTCATCCAATGGCTAGGAACACCAATAGTATGGCGTTGTAGTCTCATAGGTAAATCCTCAATCCGGTAATCTGGTATTCCAAGAGTCAATGCCTCAACATGTTGTTGCAACTCAGCAAGAGTCTCGGTCAAATCTAAATCCTGAAGGACTTCTCTCCCGATAGTCCTCCCTGCTAGCTCATCTATTGCCTGCTCTGGTCGACCCACTGGTCGAATGCGGACCACATATGTGTACATCAAAACTTTAGTTTAGTCTTGGAAAACATCAAAAATACAAAAACATGTATAAATATTAAAATCAAAAACAGGGTCAAAACGTTTTTACCCATTACACCCCATTGAGCACCATCTGGTAAAATCAAATCTGGATCTCCACAGAAATCAACGCATGTGTACGGATACTCCTCTATGGCGATCATATGTCGTCGGAACCAAGAAAAGAATGCAGTAGAGAATATGATGGTCGATTGACCAGCATGTATAGCCATAAATTCAACCCATCTCTACATCTGAGGATCTCTAAGACCATATATGCTCAGTGTCACATGTTGCGGCTACATCAATGGAACTCACTCTAAAATGAAGGAAATCAGGATCGAGCCTCTTATCCTCCTGTATTCGACAGTTTCACTAGGTGACTATGGATTTTCTACAATCTTCTGAAGATATCATTTCTTGACTATCAGCTATCTTCAGAAATCTCACTGCCTTCATTATCTTCATGAAACCTTTTTCACTATACCTCAATTTGCCTTATCAAAAGTACCCTCCTGCCTTGAGAACTTATGTTTGGGCTTAAAACCTCTCATTCTCACCTTTTTCCCCTACCCAAAGCCCCACTTTCATTTCTAAAAACCCCATCAGCCCACTCACCTTCATCATTCTTTCTTATTCACACTAAAAAAATGTAAAAAGTTCTTTTTACATTGTTTTAAATCAAAAAATGATAATATTCGAGATCCATCTTTTATATCAAAAACTTTGTTTTAATTAAATAAATCCCGACCCTTTATGTATTTCAGAATCCCCTGCTTTAAAATATTTTAACCCCCACACTTTGTTAAAAAACCCTCCATATAACCCTACCCTCTTCTTTAAAAATAAGCACTTCCTCTTATTCTATTAAACCGTCGGGCCCCGCATACACCAAAACCCACCATGCATTAAAACCCTGCCACGTATCCATCCGAGCCCCACCACTCAAAATCACCGGCCGCTACAACTCTCCCCGACCACCGTCGATCGTGCTCATCCCGATCCAACGGCCCCCATCACGTATCGCGCATCCAAAGGCCTGAGGGTTAACCACTCCAAATCTCACAAAATGGGCGATTTCCACCCTTGTACCTCCCGCCACGCGTCGCCCGCTCATTGGAATCACATCCATCTGCCAAAACCCGCTTACCACCTTTTCTCCACGCGAAAAACACCTCCATATCATGCGAAAACCGCCCTCCTTCCTCCCGCCAAAACCCAAAACCATTCCTTCGTTCAAATGCTCCAAAGGCCTATGCCTTTGTGATGAAGCCCCGCAACCACCATGAACCTCTACAAGCACTCCTAAGGCCCGAAAATGCCCAAATAAAGACAAAACCTTTCCCTCGCAGGTTTTAAACTAATTTTTTGATTTTAAATGTGCAGGTAGTCATGGCGTAAATGCATAAATGTCATTATAAAGGTCCTATAAACATCCAAATAAACTTCATGGGTGACGATCCAGTTAGTTTGTCCATAAAAAGGACTAGGAGCACCAGATCCATGCATGAATATCAATAGATTATGACCATTTATGGTCATTCAAAATGGAAAAGATGCTCCATTGCACAGTAAATGCAGACAGAGACACAGGTAAGGGAATAAAATAGTAAAAAAGACCATGACAGTGAAGGTTAGTGGATCAAAGATCGAATCAAGGGTTAATGATAAAGAAAAAGGATTAGAAGGAAAAGACCAGAGATAAAGGAAGAGTTAAAGAGAAGACATTAAGGTAGACAATAAAGCAAATCCACATTTTAAATGGCATAAACAAAGTTTAAACATAAATTCGAAGGTAGATTGACACAGGGGCAGATCCGAATGACTAAACCAACAACATTTACTTCTTTAGAGACACATTTTTGCCACCTACAACCTATTTCATTTCAATCAAGACATCGACAGCTATTGAAACAGTCAAAGATATTTCTCAGCTACTCAATAGTTATTGTAAAAGTAATGAAAAATCCTAAAAGTCAAACATATCTCAGAAATTAGCTTAAGCAGTTAAGTTAGAAGTTATTATTACAATGAGTCAGTCGCAGATATTTTTCCTTGGGCCTTGCATGGTCTCAAAGGTCAAAAACACATTAACTTTGTAATAAATACAAATCTGAAACCCTATCTTAGGATCACCTCCTCATTTTGCAGATAAATACTGCATGTATTATTCATTTTTATTTGGTTGGCTGGTTGGTGGATTGGTGATTGTTGAGCTAGTTGATGAGTTGTTAGGCTGGATTTGAGAAAACTCTGAGCTACAAATATTATTGCACTAAAGTAATGTAACTGTTTTTAACATCAGTAATACAAGCACGTTCACAGGATTCTTAAGCTATGTTAATGGTGAAGTTATCCTTCTTTGTCAATGTTTTCCCTTCTTTTTTCCATATTGTCCATTATTTCTCTGATAAAAGAACATAAAATTTAGATTAATATATGTTGTCTTGGCACCTTAATTATGTCTACTTTCTTTCATATTAATGTTTTCTTCTGCAAGGTCTGATTAGCGAATTCTTAATTGCTCTCTAGTTCCACCTAGCTTGTTGCCTTGAAATTGATTCAATAAAGTACAGCCAAAGAATTCTATGGTATGCCCTATCCTTTGGTCTTGCTTGAAACATTGTTTTTAAGTCCTTTCTTTGAAGTTTACTTAGTAGAGTCTAGCCAAAGAAGTCTATGGTATGCCATGTCCATTGGTTTGTCTAAAACTGTAGCTCCAAAGGTATTTTTAGTTGATTAAAGAATTCTTAATTGATCTTTGATCATACTGACTATTATCTTAAATGTTTTCTTTGTCTAGAAAGTAATTCTAGGAATGCTGGATTGTTGTCTTAAAGGTTTACTTATTAGATTCTGGCCAAAGAAGTCTATGGTTTACCCTGTCCTTTGTTTTTTCTTAAACAGTTACCTAAAAGTCTTTTCTTGTTGAAGTAGAGTTAAAGGATTCTTGATTGCCCTTTAATTTTACTGTTTTCACAACTCACTGTCATTTCATATTCCATCTAAATCTAAGAGATCCACTTGACATAGTTAGCTTGCCCTATGAAAACCCTTGTAGATTTGATGAACAATTAAATCCTTTTATGACTCCATAGCCCAATGGATTAATGCTTCTCATAGTCTATCTATTCAACTGAAACACTCCATCAATTAATCACACCATTAATCTGTCAACCAATCAAACAAAACAAACAATCCTAAGAACTTCATAACTAGCCTAAAACCATAAAACAAAAGCATAAAGATATATCATTTACAAACACATACATAGAGAGATCCCTCTCTGAGTCCAAGAAGGCTAGTTCCATGGAATCCAAAGTGGTCTGATGCGGTTCCCTGCAGAGTTGTTCTTGCCAATATTGCAAACCACGAGGAGCCAAGATAGTGGCGACCGTACTAGGGAACTGAGTAGTTAACAGCTTAATTATTTCCTCAAGAACTCGGAAAAAACCCTTTCAAACTTAGATGAATCAAGTGTTAGCCAAGAATGGTACCTATTTTCTGATGGTGAACAACAACAGCCCTCAAAACAATTAAAAAAAATCCTTCACCTGGTGACTCCACTGGTTTTCAGTAGGCATGCTGACTCCACTGGTTTTCTATAGACTCCACTGGGAAATTATTGAGGAATCCTAATATCATTAAACCTCATTGGAACCCAATCAAGAATACTTTTTGGATTAAGTATTTCTTTCAAAATTGGTTTTTTTTTCAAAACTGTTATAATACTTACAAATTCTCTAAACTTTGGGTCTGAGTTCTGGATCCTAGAAGAATTTGTACCAGATCTCATCCTGACCCAAATCCTCCTGTAATAATTGACAATCCTGAAATCATCCTTAGGAAGTCTCCTAGATCTAAAAACCCAACTGTTATCAGACCTATCCACAAAGCAAGTTCCCTACCTGAAAACCTTAAAAACTTGCAGAATATCCTATCTTATTCACCCCTAGAACAAATCTTGTCTAGGACTAGATCTTAGAATTGGATAACCCAGATAGATTTAGACCTATCCACCTTGCAGCATAACCTTGTTGTACTAACTTCAAACCCCATCCATACACCCACTGTTCACCTTCCTCCATTTAACCCTCCACCTCCTCTTGTAAACCCTCCTGCTATTAACTCTCCTTTGTTTCCCCATCCCACAGCCATGGCAACATGGTATGCACCATTAGTCCTACCTTTGCCCTTAGCTGTTCTACCATAGGTCTATCAGTCCAAGATTCCTTTATATGATGCAAGTAGTCCTATAACTTCTCAATTACATGTGGATGGAATGAATGACTATTTTGATAGACAAGAGATAGATGATGAGACTGTTAAACTTAGATTTTTTGCTCAAAGTTTAGGGGGAGAAGCAAGAAAATGGTTCAAAGGCTTAACCCCTAATAGTATACATGACCTCCTTGATTTTCATCAATTATTCTTAAACAAATTGGAAGTCAAGAAAAACCCTTTCCAAATATTATCAGAGTATGAAAACATCAAGAGGAATATAGGAGAAGGTGTCCAAGATTACTGCACCAGGTTCAATAGTGTATATAATTCCCTACCTCCTCACATAAAACCTCCACAAGGCCTAGCTTTAATGAAATTTCTATATGTCTTTGATCCAGAGATGGCTTACCAACTAAGAGAAATAGAACCTCTTACATTAGTAGATATGCAGACGGGTGCAGTAGGTGTAGAGGAAAATCTGATCGCTAAGAGGGATAGAATGAATAATGAGAAAAGAGTCACATATAAATAAGAGGTTGCCGCCTCTACATCTCATTCAAATATTGATCACCTTGTTAGAACCATGGAAATGATGATGGAAAGAGTGAACATGAATGAGAGAGCTTACCCCAGAGAGAACCAAACAGCTCCTCAAAATAGAAACCAGAACCAAAACCAAAACTTTAGGAGAAATCCCCCTCAGATAAGACAAAGAGAGAAAAGGGAACCTGATCAGCAAATCAGACCTCCCTTTCAATAAAACTATGTTTATGAGGATGAGGGGTTCATTGAAGAAATAGAGGAAGGTCACATAAATCTAATGGGAGTAAATAATAAGGATATTGTTTTTTTGACTAAGGAAGAATAAGGCATGTTTTCCCCAACTCAATATGAAGGAGAAAGCCTAGAATCTGAAGACTACAAACAAGGCTTTGAAACTTCCATCATGGAAGTACATAGACAATATGACCTCAGGAGCAAGAAAAACCAAGATACTCCCAAGAGAAAGAACTCTAAAATTTCTGTTAGGAAGGTCCCTGAAAATATTCCTAAAAAGATAGTAGAAAATCCAAACACACTGGTTGAAAGTTCTGATAGAAATAAAAACCAAAACAACCAACCTAGTGGAAAATCTAGTGGTGACCAAATCAGCACTAGCAATACAGCTAGTGCCCCTAAAAAAACTATTTTAACTGAGATTCCTAATCAAAACCAGCAAGCTGAAATTGTTGTGAAAACAATTTCTAATAGGATTGATTTGAACCCTTCAAAAACTCAGGCACCTTTCAGTCTTGAGAGTGAAATTTCCAAGACTAAAATATCCATTCCTCTCACTGAATTAGTTACCCAAGATGTGTATAGATCCCAAATTTTGAAAGCTTTAAACATAGGAGAAAATGTTGATTCGGTAAATTTAAATGATGACAAACCTGAACTTCTGTTTGGACCTAAAGTAGAAGTTAAATTTCAAGAGGGAGGTGTTCCTCCATTTTATGTCAGTTTAAACATCCATGATAAAATTATCCATAATGCCATGTTAGATTCAGGAGCTTCACACAACCTCATGCCAAAGGTATTAATGGAAAGACTAGGCCTTGAGATAACTACACCATACAAATTTGTATACTCTTTTGATTCCAGTAGAGTTAAATGTCTAGGTGTAATCAAATATCTCTGTGTTAATCTAGCACAAATACCAGCCAAGAGCCTAGTAATGGATATTGTAGTGGCTGATATTCCCTGTAAATATGGCATGCTCCTTTCAATATCATGGGGAGTTAAACTCCAAGGTACCCTCCAAATGGACATGACCTATGCTACCATACTTGTCTTCAGTCAAGTAAGAATATTATATAGGGAAACTCACATGAAATACATGGTTAGCAGTCAAGAAAATCCAGACAACTCCCCTCTTTATTCCATCCATGCCAACCTTGATTCATTTATCCTCTACAATGATGAAAAAATTAATGAACAAGTGATAGAAAATGAGCAAATAGCTGCACAAGAAGAGAAAAGGGAGGAAGAACAGTTAAAACAAGTGGCCCAAACAGAATATAACAACAAAAATAGTGAAGACCAAAAAGAACAAAACAATGACAAGCACAGTGGCAGCCCCAAGGACCAACATAATGATAAATCTGAAATTGAACCTTTTTGGAGTATGAGCTTTGATGGTTCTTGTGGCAAGACTAGTTCAAGAGCAGGTATATGGGTGCATAACACAGAGAAAAATCATGCAGAAGGTCACTCATACAAGCTAAACTTTCAATGTGCCAATAACATAGCAGAATATGAGGCACTCCTTCTAGGGCTACAATTACTGAAGAAACTAGGAGCCAAGAGGATTTATGTTCATGGAGATTCTAAGCTAGTCATTAGGCAGATTAATGTAGAATATTCAGCCAAGTATCCTAGATTGAGAGCATGTAGGAATGATTCCCTTGACCTCTTAAAAACATTCAAAAATATGATCTTACCTTTGTCCCTAGAAATCAAAACATCCTTGCCAATGGTCTAGCATTTGCAGCTAGTACTTGTCAAAAAACTTATCAAAACAAGAAATACACAGTACGAGTCAAATATAGACCAGCATTTCCTGATAATATAAAATATTGGCAAGTTTTTTAGGGAGATAAACAGATAGAAGATTTCCTGCAGTCCAGAAATGGGTTTGAAATTCCAAATTCAGACTCAGATCATGAAGAAGACTGCTCTGCTGAGGAACAAACTTACATAGAAGAACCTCCTGATAATGCTGATATAAATCTATTAACCAAAGAACACCCACATGAAATAGAGTTGTGCACAAGTTAAAAAAAAGAATATTTTGAAGTGCTGCAGTCTAAAGATGATAATTTTCCAAAGGGACTGGTTCCTCTAGAAGAACTGTTTGACTTTAATGATGTTTCTAGGAAGCCAAAGATGGAACCCACTGAAGCTTAAATAGAAGAATTCAATATAGGCAGTAAGCAAGAACCAAAAATGATAAAACTGTCCAAAACACTGCTAGTCCAATATAAAACAAAAATACATTGAGTTGTTCAGAAAATTTACAGATGTGTTTGCTTGGAGCAATGAAGATTTAAATTCATATGATACTGAGATAATCCAACATAAGATCCCTCTCAAAGAAAACCAGAAGCCCTTTAAACAGAAATTGCACAGAATAAACCCTGTGCAACTACCTCTAGTTGAGAAAGAAATTAAGAAAATATTTGATGCTGGAATAATAGTCCCTCTAAGATACTCAGAATGGGTTTCAAATCTGGTATCAGTGAGGAAGAAAACAGGAGAAATTTGGCTATGCATAGACTTCAGAAATTTAAACAAAGCCTCCTTGAAAGACAATTACCCTTTACCAAAAATGGATCACATCTTACAAAGGGTAGTAGGTTCTAAAAGAATATATTTGTTAGATGTCTTTTCAGGATACAATCAAGTGCTAGTACACCCAGATGATCAACACAAGATAGATTTCACTACACCTTGGGGTACCTTCATTTATGTTAAAATGTCTTTTGGGTTACTGAATGTTGGAGCTACTTTTCAGAGAGAAATGGAAATTTCTTTCTCAGAAGAAATAGGTTACTTCATTGTGATATATCTTGATGACATAACAGTGTACTCAAAAACTGATGAAGAACACCTAGCTCACTTAAGAAAGGTCTTTGAAAAGTGCAGAAAGTATGGCTTGTCTTTAAATCCCAAGAAAACGTTGTTTGGTCTTCAAGAAGGTAAGCTTCTAGATCATATCATATCTGAAGAAGGGATCAAGATTGACCCAAAGAGGATTGAAGTAATATTGCAAATCAGCCATCCAAGAAACATCAAAGAACTGCAATCTTTCATAGGGAAGATAAATTTCTTAAGAAAGTTCATCCCAAACCTTGCAGAACTCCTAAGAAACATCACTAACATGTTGAAAAGAGAAATAGGACTCAAATGGACCATAGAAGCAAAGCAATTTTTTGATCTGGTGAATCAAGCTCTTACACAAACACCAATTCTAATTAGCCCTGATTTTACCGAAGATTTATTCATATTTTCCTTTGCATCAGAACATACAGTTGTTGTTGTCCTACTGCATAAAAACCTAAAAGGACAAGAGAATCCCATAGCATTTTTCAGCAAGACATTAAGAGATGCACCTGTGAAATACAACATAATGGAGAAACAAGCTTTTGCCTTAATCAAGGCATTGAAAAATTTCAGAGTTTACATTCTGCACTCACACATCATTACATTTGTGCCTCACACAGTAGTAAAAGACATATTGACACAAGATCCTGATGGCAAAAGAGGT
Source organism: Pinus albicaulis (assembly GCA_034641835.2). Classification (NCBI taxonomy): domain Eukaryota; kingdom Viridiplantae; phylum Streptophyta; class Pinopsida; order Pinales; family Pinaceae; genus Pinus; species Pinus albicaulis. The sequence continues at coordinate 1,549,256,788 of CM076580.1, read as the reverse complement.
AAGTGGATTGCTATCATTTTAGAATATGATTTGGAAATCAGACCCACTAAACTAATCAAAGGGCAAGGACTGGCTAAACTCATGGCTGAAACCAATTTTTAAGCACTAGACATTAATATTATTAATGCATTAGATGAACGAGAGGAGCTAGCAACTCCACATATCAAAGAATCATTTCTGAACTCATCTTGGTATGATGATATATTGTATGTGATTTTTAACCTTGATGTTCCTCCTGGTTTGTCCAAAACAAAGGCTAGATTCTTAAGATTAAAGGTTGTAAATGTCTGCATTTTAGATAAAACTTTATATTAGAAAAGTGCTAGTGGTATATTGCTTAAATGTTTGCCTGAGGATGATGTAGATAAGATAAAGCATGAGTTTCATGAAGGAGAATGTGGAGGCCACCTCTATTGGAAAACCACTGTCAAACAAGATCCTTAGAGTTGGTTACTATTGGCCCACCCTCTTTCAAGATATCCATAAAATGGTAATTTCCTGCCATAAATGCCAAATCTTTGAGGGCAAAAGAAAAAAATTTCCATTGCCTTTGCATCCAATTTCTGTAGAATCTCCTTTCCAACAATGGGGCCTTGATTTTATTGGAGAAATCCACCCTGCCTCCTCTGCCCAGCACAAATGGATCCTTATTGCAACTGATTATTTTACAAAATGGATAAAGGCCATCCTCTCTAGAACTACCACAGACTCAGTAATTATCAAACTCCTTGAAAACCTCATTTTATCTAGACTTGGCTATCCTAGAAAAATCATTACTGACAATGTTGTTGCCTTTAGATCAAATAAAATGGTGGACTTTTGAAACAAATATCAAATTACATTGGGCCATTCTACAACTTATTACCCTCAAGGTAATGGGTTGGCTGAATCCTCAAATAAAATTTTGGTGAACATCATTAAAAAGTTGCTAGAATAGAACAAGAAGTCATGGCATAGCAAATTAGTGCATGCACTATGGGCAGACATATTAACAAATAAAAAATCAATTGGAATGTCTCCCTATCAGCTAGTGTATGGAGCAGATGCAGTTTTCCCAACAATCTTGGGAGTGCCAATAATGAAGCTCATCCAAGAATTACATTCTGAAGAAAATGATATGCAAAGAAGAATAAACCAAACTGTCCAGTTGCAGCAAAATAAAGAAGAAGTATACAACAGAACACAACAAGTGCAGGAAAACATCAAGAAGTTGTTTGTAAAAAGGACTAAGGCAAATGATTTCAGCATTGGAGACAAAGTGTTGAATTGGGATTCAAGAAGAGAGGACAAAGGCAAGCATGGAAAATTTGACAATCTATGGAAAGGTCTATACATCACCTAGTCTACAAGAGGTAACAATGCATTTTTCCTACAAGAAATGGATGGAACAAAATTATTTGGAGGTCTTGTCAATGGCAGGATGATCAAGCATTATTTTAGTTGAAGATCTCAGTTTAAAGCTTTCTTCATTGTACATAACACTGCTTGAATAAAAAGATCAGAAAAATAAACAAGAAATAAAGAAAAGAAGAAAAGAGGGCAGACAAAAAGAAAAGGTAAAGCCCCATAACAAAAAATAATGTTTCTGAAAGTGTGCAAGTCCAAATGCCACTACTTTTAAAAAAGAAGCCTTGTTCAGTGATACAGCCTAATCATGATTGAAAAAATTTTGAATTTTTGTTGATAAGTTAGAGAATGAGGATTTGCCAAACTATTTAAAATTGGCTTATCAGTAGATTAGATAGGAATATATATTGGTTCCAAAGTTCAAATCTGAACCAAAGAGAAAAGAAAGGGATGAATGAAAAATTCCAAATTATAGCCCTCGGTTTTTAGTTTTACTTTGTGCAAAAATAAAATCTGTGTGCAGCTTGTCCAAAATGCCACAATTCATGACAATCAAAACTGCTTAATCTTGATTTGGTCATGTTTTGAATTTTATGTTGATAGATTAGAGAATGAAAATCTGTCAAACTGTTTAATCTTGACAGATAAGTAGATTAGGTAGAGAAATAAAATATCTCATCAATCTAATCTGAGCCTTTGGATGATATAAGGGTAGAAGTACAGAGTTTTTGCTTTCAAAAGAAAAAATGATGTCAAGGGTTTTCCTGTCTAAATGCACCCAAATGAAGAAAAATGTTAGAATATTATGATGGGTAGGTAGAATTGATGTTGCAACAAGCAATGATTTTCAGATTTCAAAGGTCTAAGTTACAAAGAACAGCAGGAGATCAACAATTGCAGAATGAAAAAATCTGCCAAGTGCAAACAAGGCACTGGTCTACAAATTCCAGAGATCTGAACTCCGAGGTTCTTGACACCTCCTAAAGGAGCTGCCCTCCCCAGCTAGAGCCACTGTTATCCTCCTGTATTGTACAGTTTCACTAGTTGACTATGGATTTTCTACAGTTTGCTAAAGATAGCTTTTCTTGACTATCAGCTATCTTCATAAATCTCTCTGCCTTCATTATCTTCATGCAACCTTTTTCACTATACCTCATTTTGCCTTCTCAAAAGTACCCTCCTACCTTGAGAACTTATGTTTGGTCTTAAAACTTCTCATTCTCACCTTTTTCCCCTACCCAAAGCCCCACTTTCATTTCTAAAAACCCCATCATCCCACTCGCCTTCATCATTATTTCTTATTCACACTAAAACAATGTAAAAAGTTCTTCTTACATTGTTTTAAATCAAAAACTGATAATATTCGGGATCCATCTTTTATATCAAAAACTATGTTTTAATTAAATAAAGCCCGACCCTTTATGTATTTTAGAGCCCCCTACTTTAAAATATTTTAGCCCCCGCACTTTGTTAAAAATCCCTCCATATAACCCCACCCTCTTCTTTAAAAATAAGCACTTCCGCTTATTCTATTAAACCCTTGGGCCTTGCATACACCAAACCCCACCATGCATTAAAACCCCGCCACGTATCCATCTGGGCCCCACCATTCAAACTCACCCATCGCTACAACTCTCCCCGACCACCGTCGATCACGCTCATCCCAATCCAATGACCCCCATCGCGTATCGCGCATACAAAGGCCCGAGGGTTAACCACTCCAAATCTCGTGAAATGGGCGGTTTCCACCCCTGTACATCCCACCACGCGTCGCCCGCTTAATGGAATCGCATCCATCCGCCCAAACTCGCTTACCACCTTTGCTCCACGCGAAAACCGCCTCCATCTCTTGCAAAAATTGCCCTCCTTCCTCCCGCCAAAAGCCAAAACCATTCCTTCGTTCAAACGCTCCAAAGGCCTGTGCTTTTTTTATGAAGCCCCGTAGCCACCATGAACCTCTGCAAGCACTCCTAAGGCCCGAAAACACCCAAATAAACGCAGAAACCTTTCCCTTGCAGGTTTTAAACTATTTTTTTTATTTTAAATGTGCAGGTGGTCATGGAGGAAATACATAAATGTCATTCTAAAGGTCCTATAAACGTCCAAATAAACTTCCTGGGTGACGATCAAGTTAGTTTGTCCATGAAAAGGACTAGGAGCGCTAGATCAATGCGTGAATATCAACAGATTATGACCATTGATGGTCATTCAAAATGGAAAATATGCTCCACTGCGCAGTAAATGTAGACAAGACATAGGCAAGGGAAGAAAACAGTCAAAAAAACCGTGACAGTGAAGGTTAGTGGATCAAAGATCAAATTAAGGGTTAATGATAAAAGAAAAAGGATTAGAAGGCAAATATCATAGATAAAGGCGGAGTTAAAGAGAAGACAGTAAAGACAAATCCACATCTGAAAAGGCGTAAACAAATTTTAGACATAAATTCGAAGGCAGATTGACACAGAGGCAGATCTGAATGACTAAACCAACATCATTTACTTCTTTAGAGACACATTTTTCCACCTACAACCTATTTCATTTCAATCAAGACATCGATAGCTATCGAAACAGTCAGAGATATTTCTCAGCTACTCAACAGTTATTGTAAAAGTAATGAAAAATCTTAAAAGTCAAACATATCTCAGAAATTAGCTTAAGCAGTTAAGTTAGAAGTTATTATTACAATGATTTAGCCACAGATATTTTGCCTTGGGCCTTGCATGGTCTCAAAGGTCAAAAACACATTAAATCTATAATATCTGAAACCCTAGCTTAGGATCACCTCCTCATTTTGCAGATAAATACTGCATGGATTATTCATTTTTAGTTGGTTGTCTAGTTGGTAGATTGGTGATTGTTGAGCTAGTTGATGAGCTACTAGGCTGGATTTGAGAAAACTCTGAGTTGCAAAGATTATTGCATTGGAGTAATGTAATTGTTTTGAACACCAATAATACAAGCATGTTCATAGGATTCTTGAGCTATGTTAATGGTGAAGTTATCCTTCTTTGTCAATGGTTTCCCTTCTATTTTCCATATTGTCCATTATTTCTCTGATAAAAGAATAGAAAATTTAGATTAAGATATGTTGTATTGGCACCTTAATTCTGTCTGCTTTCTTTCATCTTAATGTTTTCTTCTCCAAGGTCTAATTAGAGAATTCTTAATTTCTCTCTAGTTCCACCGAGCTTGTTGCCTTGAAATTGATTCAGTAGAGTACAACCAAAGAATTCTATGGTATTCCTTGTCCTTTGGTCTTTCTTAAAACATTATTTTTAAGTCCTTTCTTTGAAGTTTACTTAGTAGAGTCTAGCCAAAGAATTATATGGTATGCCCTATCCTTTGGTTTGTCTCAAATTGTAGCTCCAAAGGTATTTTTAGTTGATTAAAGAATTCTTAATTTCTCTTTGATCATACTGACTATTATCTTAAATGTTTTCTTTGTCTAGAAAGTAATTCTTGGATTGTTGGATTGTTGGATTGTTGTCTTAAAGGTTTTCTTATTAGAGTCTAGCCAAAGAAGTCTATGGTTTGCCCTGTCCTTTGTTTTTTCTTAAACAGTTACCTGAAATTCTTTTCTTGTTGAAGTGGAGTTAAAGGATTCTCAATTGCCCTTTAATTTTACTGTTTTCACAACTTACTGTCATTTCATATTCCATCTAATCTAAGGGATCCACTTGACATAGTTAGCTTTCCCTATGAAAACCCTTGCAGAGTTGATGAAAAATTAAATCCTTTTATGATTTCATAGCCCAATGGATTAATTCTTCTCATAGTATATCTATTCTACTGAAACACTCCATCAATTAATCACACCATTAATTTGTCAACCAATCAAACAAAAAAAACAATCCTAAGAACTTCATAACTAGTCTAAAACCATAAAACAAAAGCATAAATATATATCATTTACAAACACATACATAGAGAGAGCCCTCTCTGAGTCCAAGAAGGCTAGGTCCATGGACTCCAAAGTGGTCTGATGTGGTTCCCTGCAGAGTTTTTCTTGCCAATATTTCAAATCACGAGGAGCCAACAGAGCCATAGCTAAAATTCTTCTTCTTGCCACCCTTTGCTTTAGTCAGTTGTTCTTTCATCTAAAATAGTACTGCTTCAGCCCAGTTGAACACCATCGGTTCGAGACACTCAAGAGCATATTGCATGTATGATTGGTTTACAACATGTAGTGTCACAGAACCAACAAGCTTTACAATAGTAAAAAGGATAGTTCTCAAAGGAAAATCACATACATCACAAATGTTTATTTTTCCATCTTTGTTAGGTTCAGTACCTAGCTGACAATACTAGCATATGTAATCCTTCACTGTCTCCCCTCCAAGATCAGATCCCGCAAGGGAAATAGGAGAACCACATCTCGATAATCTAGTGAGAAAGTAAACATCTACAACCAATATTGGGAGAACTTTGTCCCCAATGTGAAAATCCTGCAATGTCAGATCCCATGAACGAACTAAGAACTCCAATAGTTCGAGATGTTGTGAGCATCCCTGATAATCTGAAATATTTAAGAAACCCAAAATCCCTGAAGTCTCTTACAGTACCTAGATCAATTAGGGAAATCATGTCTTTTTCTTCATGTTCTCTTTCTCACCAAGTAATGCTCATTTTGATCTGCTCAATACCTGAAATCCAACCATAAGATTCATTAGGATCCATTTCATGAAAAAAAATTGGGAAATTTTGAGCACACAGCAAGAACCAAATTTGAGAAATGTGCCCAACGCACCCCTAGTCCTTAGACAAAGCATTTCAGATGCACCTGAGCTTCAATTCCAGTGCTCTGCAATGCACCTTTCGACATTCAAGGGTGTTTTTCCCTCAAAACATTTTATATTTACCCAAAGGGGCTCAAAACCCTAAAAATTTACCATGAAATGAAACATAAATGATAATAAAAGAAATACAAGGTCCATATCTCAAACTTGGATCAAACGGCATGAGAAATTGTCCACTAAAACTGTCGCAATCAACCGCTGAAGTTCGAGGAAAAAACAACTTTAGAGCTCCTAAATTTCAAATGGTAACTATGGAATGGTAAAATGAAATGGTAAAAACTTCTTTTAAATAGTCATTTTAATTATTTTAATCATATTTAATGATGTGACTATAGTTTTTATTCATTTTTACTATGAAACAGGTATTTTTAATCCATTTGATGGTTATCTGAATAGGTTTACAGTTGATATAGTGAGTTTGAAGTGCACAATTATTCAAAAATGATTTGACCACAAAGCATACCTTTATCCTCTTTTTTCAAGCTTTTATAAACATGAAAAAGGAAATTAAAGTGCACTTTTATCTCTTTTTCGAGCTTTGATAAATGCGAAAAAGGAACCCCCTAGATTCTTCTTTTAGCTCTTTTCAGACTCCGATAACGTGAAAACATTGACGAGCACTTGTATTTTCAAGCTCGTAAAAGTAAATGAAACGACATCTACTCAGTATAATTTTAACCTTTTTCTGGACTGAGATAGATTATTTCTGAAAAAGGAACACCTTAGTCGAACATGGATAAGAGGTTTTCTCAAGTATCATTTTACACTTTTTAGGACCTGAGAGACAAATTTAGGAAAAAGGACTTATGTATTTTTCTTTTCATCTCTTTTTCAAACTCTCTAAATATGAAAAAGGATCGAGGTTTCACTTTCGTTAGACTCGTTAAAGCATAAAATAGTGACAGACTTGTCTGATCATGGCAAGATCGTGTTTCATTATCTCTAGACTCATTAAATTATTAAATAGTGATGGATTCACCTGAAGGGTCGAACTATAGATCAATCATATGTCACCGTCCTCAAGCTTGTTAAAAAATAAAGAGGTACTAGTCAGCAATGATAGGGGAAAATTTGGGAAAAAGAACATAACACTTTATGGTAGTAGGTCGCTCTTTAACATGACACTTTCACTTCATCTCCGTGGCTTTAGGTTGGGTAATATTCTTGATAGTCTATCATACTATGGTATATCATACCATCCATCATTTCGGTTTTGGTTCAATGTTGCCAACTCATTTCAGTGTCACCGATATGTTCAAGAGAAGTCATCCAGTAATTCCTATCTTCTGCAATACTCATAAACCTTCATTTTCATGACCACCATCCCTGAACATTGCTTCATCAAGTCACATTTTGTTTCCAAAATCATTACTCCTGTTTTGTGATAAATTTTCTTCCTATTGAAATCATCTCATCATCTAGGAAGTTAACTTAGAAACATATTTCTAGTGCCTTAGAGCTTGCTACATCATCGGCAAGTTTCTAGCTTCTGGAAACAAGTTGACATCATCAGACCTTTGACCGAAAGATTTTTTTTGGCGTTCGACATCAAATCATCTATTCACGCCTTGTAAATTGTACTCTAGTACCTTGATATCCATTAGCATCATTGATGGTTTCTCTCACATTTGTTAACAGCTTACATCAATGGCTGGTAATCAGACAATGTCTTCCCATGTTCGACTTTAGATCATATATTCGCATGGTTAGACTTGTACTTTAACGATCGAGTGAACGAGATAGAAGACCTCGGATCTAGTTTCATCCATCCAGGCTGCGATTTCAGGAATTGTACCACATCATTCGTATGATGGCTTTACATACAGATGGTCATCCGAACATGGCACTATATCTATAGGCATGTCTATATCTGTAGACAACTATCTGATTTATGTACGTGTTATGATAGTTTATGTATTGAGCATGGGTATGCCTCCCTTAGAAATTCATGTCCAATATGTACAAGATATCATGATGTGATGTATTTCAAATTGATGCAGGTCACTGTCCGCTTCAGATCCTACTCATCACATTGTAAAGCATCTCATCCAAATATTATGATTATTTTGACTTCATGCTTTAGGGGGCAGCTGTTATAGGTCAATTTGGGCATCATCCCCCAAGACCAATATGAACAGGGTCTATCATCCCCTAATTCAATACTAACAGGTTCTATCATCCCCTAATTCAGTTGCTATATGCCCTAAGAGAAGTCATTCCATTGATGGCTTTAATTCATGAGATTTCCAATGTTTGAAGTATAGTTGAAATGACTTATTTACTCATCAACGCACCCCTGAATGGGCCTAACTATTTTGCAGAGAACTTACCCCCATGCAAGGGTGCTCTGCAGAGCACTTCCCGACACTTAAAGGTGTGTTTGTCTCCTAGGAGCGAAATCATCATTGTTCCAGGAATCTCCACATGTGCAGTGCCTTCTAGAAGAGCTCATAGGTGTCATACTTCGAATGCATGTGTTCATCCATCACCATTTAACCTGGAAACATGTCTCACCTATTATTAGAAATCCATTCAATTCCATGTAATGTATTGCAAATTGATGCAGGTCACCGTCCACTTCAAATCCTACTCATCACATCATAAAGCATCTCATCCAAATATTATCATTATTTTGACTTCATGCTTTAGGGGGCAGCTATTATAGGTCAATTTGGGAATCATCCCCCAAGAACAGTATGAACAGGGTCTATCATCCCCTAATTCAATACTAACAGGGTCTATCATCCCCTAATTCAGTTTTTATATGCCCTAAGAGAATTCATTCCATTGATGACTTTAATTCATGAGATTAACAATGTTTGAAGTATAGTTGAAATGACCTATTAACTCATCAATGCACTCCTGAATGGGCCTAACTTCTTTACAGAGCACTTACCCCCATGCAAGGGTGCTTTGCAGAGCACTTCCCAACACTTAAAGGTGTGTTGGTCTCCTAGGAGCGAAAGCATCATTGTTTTGGGAATATCCACATGTCCAGTGCCTTCTAGAAGAGCTCATAGGTGTCATACTTTGAATACATGTGTTCATCCATCACCATTGAACCTGGAAACATGTCTCACCTATTATTATAAATCCATTCAATTCCATTTATTGAGAAATAGCTTACAATTTCCCTATAAATTAAGCACTCATCTAAGTGTTAGGGAGGAAGAAATTTGTGTAGTGTTATGTTGTTGGATTCTCAATTGGTGAGAGCTGGAGTATTGTGATGTTATTGAGATGATTCTTGGTGTGATGAGGAAGGAATGAAGTTGTATTAGGTTGACGATGAATCGATCTATTGGTTGTAATCTTCTGCTCCTACTTTCTCAATAAAGATATATGTTTCTTTTCTCATATATATGCTTATATATTGTGAATGTATTCTCATGTGTATGTATTCTCATATCTAATCAGTTTTATTTGGTTAAGATAGATAGATATTGTATATTTGCATGTTGTTTGTTGTCTTATGTCTTTGATTGCAGGTATCGATCTAATGGCTTTAGTTGGATTGAGAGCAACAACAACAATGAAAGAAGGAGAAAGAGAGCGAAAGGATCACAAGTAGGTCCCTTTCCTTTTTGTTTATATATTTGTCTTAGAGAAAAGAATATTTTCTTTCTTCTATTGTTCTGAGTGAAGTAACACCACACTCAGGGAATCTAGTTTATCCATAGATTATAATTTCGTATAACATGATGCATGTGAGGAGGAAAATAAAGGAAAATAATGGAAAATAAAGAAAATAGAGGCCTAATTGATAAAAAGGCTTCTGAGAATCAGTTGGTACCTTTTCTCAGTTCAATTTTGGAGCTCTCTCACTCTTGGACATAGATTTTTCTTGTATCACTTTGGAATTAGATCAAGAAAGGAAAAGAAGGCAAAAGGAAGGAAGGAGAAAGAAAGGAAGAGCAATATCAAGCAGCTACAGTAGGATTATTTACATGTATCGATTTTCATGTGTGATTTCCTTGCTATATTTGGCATACATGGTATTGCATGTGGTTCTTTGTTGCCATGGCATACGTTTTTCCAGGTGTGACAGTGTTTTCAACCTAGCCTTGCCATTTCTGGATAGCCATGGTGTGATGGGGTTCTCGTGATTTGGTTGAGTTGGATTTCCAAATGGATTCGAAGCTAAGTGAGGTGGATCTTTGAAACATATGATCCGACGGTGCGATAAACCTTTGGCCTGGTGAACCTGGCCAGATGTGGGTTTCTATAAATCCAGGTATTATGTGCTTAAGTGGGCCTAGGAATCCTCGACCGGTTGATGGTGGGATATACGGCAAAATCATAGAGGTGGTTTCCCTTGATTAGACCTAGGAATAATTTCCGGTGAATGGTGGGATATACGGTAAATAATAGAGGGTGGATTATCAGTTTAGGGCCTAGTGATCCAGTGTGGATTGCAGTAAAGCCCGAGAGACTAGGAGACAAGGAAATTCCTCATGGTGTAGGTGGTGAAATCTGGTGGAATTCATGCTTTTTTTATGGCCTAGTGATCCGGGATGTATTGCAATAAATCTTGGTTTCTATTGATGAGGGTGAGGTCGTTTAGCCTCAGGATCCCCTGGTCTATTATTTTGGGTTTGAGTCCCACAATCATGCTTGGAATATGGCACGGGGGTGATTGGTTGAAGAGATATTTGGCTCAACCAATATATGGTCAGGTGGAATGTGGTAGTCCCATCCTAGTTTGGCTTTTGTATTCATTAATAAGATTTTTTTTCATTGACATATTATGTGTAAATGTACTAGTTTATATGTGGATTCTATGGGTGATGTATCCTTGATATTTTTGTTGTTATTATGCTGGTTATAATCATTTATTATGACAGTGATGATGTATGCCTATCCTCACGTTTTTATTTGTAAACAAATGAACAATTTATCTATGACCTAATCGATGATAATGCAGCTAATGATATAAGGGAACAATGCTTCTTAGCGATTCTCATATAAGTATGAGACCGCTATGCCCAAATTCGTTATTTAAACATGTAGATATTTGTGATATGTTTGAAAAAATTCCTTTCATGGCTAGTAGGGGTCCACTATATACCTTGTCAATGTTTTTGCAAATTTATCATTGTTCTGTTGTGTAAAATCATTTATGACCCTGTCATTGAGTTCTGGGTAGTGACCTGGGCTTTGGGCCTAAAAAGGTGGCACAAATCCCAGAGTCACAGACACATGTCTGAGGAGAAAAATCCCCAGACACATGGATACCCATGTTGTGGAAGTGTCCAAAGCCTCCCTGACGTACCCTTATTCATATCAAAGGAGCGTCTGGGGGTTTATTGGTCTAAAAACTCATTGGGACCCAGGGGTTGGTTACCTGAGTGGTTGGGATGGCTCCCGGGAGTTATGTTTTTTATTTTGAAGATATGTGTGATGTGTTTTCTTCGATTCCACTTTCTTAAGGTCACCTAGGAGTTTGAATCCCATTATAGTGGCCTCGCGTCGCATATTTACCCCGGTTGGTCGGTATTTGGGTAGATGTGGGGTGAGGGTCTTACACATTGGGATCATATAGTATATTGTTGGGTATGGACTGGTTGTATCTTCATAATACCAAGGTGGATTGTTATGGCAAGGCTATTGAGTGTGTGTATGACAATGGAGAACATAGAATATTACAGGGTAAGAAAAAGGAAACATTAGTTATAATGGTTAAAACTATGCAGACAAAGCACAGTAGTAGGAAAGGGTGTGTGTTATTTGAAATACATATTTCCAATGATAAAGGTGAGGATGTTGAGGATGTGGAAATATTGAACAGGTACCCAACTCTACAACAATCTTGGGATGTATTTCCCGCAGATATTCCAAAGTTACTGCCTCATGGGGAATTGGATTTTTATATTGATTTGGTACCAGGGGAAACACCAACATCAAAGGCACCATATAGGATGAGCACACCAGAGTTAGTGGAATTGAAGTTGTGGTTGAAGGAAATTCTTAACAAAGGATACATTGGGCCAAGTGTATCACATTGTGGTGCACCAGTGTTTTTTGTGAAGAAGAAGGATGGTACTCTTAGGTTTTGCATTTATTATAGGAATTTGAAAAATGTGACCATAAATAACATGTATATGTTGTCGAGAATTGATGATTTTTTTGACCATTTGAAGGGAGAAATGATGTTCTCGAAGAGCGATCTAAGATGAGGACACCATCAAGTATGCATAAAAGAATAGGATATTTACAAGACTTCTTTTTGGACCAGGTATGGGAATTATGAGTTTTTTTTAGTTCCTTTTTGTTTATCTAATGCTCCAGCTACTTTTATTTGCTTGATGAATAGTGTGTTGCGTCCTTATCTGGACAAGTTTTTTATTGTGTTAATTAATGATATATTGATATATTCTAAGAATGAGGAAGAGCATATCGAACACTTAGCAGCAGTATTGATATTTCTAAGAGAGAATCGGTTGAATTCCAAGCTCATTGAATGTAGTTCCTATCATAAAAAGGCACATTACTTAGGACATGTGGTTTCCAAGGAAGGCATAGTAGTGGATCCAAAAAATGTAAAAGCGATCATGGAATGGGAGGCTCCTAGGAATGTGGATGAGGTAAGGTAATTTATGGGGTTAGTGGGTTATTACAGTAGTTTCATGAGGAACTTCTCATAGATTTATTATCATATTACATCATTGAAAAGGAAAGGTAATAAATTTGAATGGGCAGAGGAATGCGCAACAAGTTTTGAGTAGTTGAAGCAGTTCTTGACAAATGCTCCATTTCTACAAATTGCATATATGGATAAAGAGTTTGTAGTGTGTACAGATGCCTGCAAGAGAGGACTTGGTGGATTCTTGATGTAGGAGGGACAAATGGTATGTTATGAATCAAGGAAATTGAATGAGCATGAACAGAATTATGTTACACATGATCTTGAGTTGGAAGTGAACATCCATGCTTGGAAGGCATTTCATCTTGATGAGTGATGACAATGGATTGAGATACCTATTTTAACAATTGAATTTGAATGTCAGGCAAGCTATATGGTTGGCCAAGATAAGTGAGTTTGATTTTGAGATTAGGTAAATCAAGGGGAAAGAGAACATGACTGCAGATTCTCTTAGCATAAGAGTACAGGTAAATCATATAGTAGTTATGAGTTCATATGGGACAGATCTACAGGATCATATCTTACAGGAAGGAAAACATGATGACAGGTATAGAGAGATTAGGCACAGGTTACAGAAGGATATAGGTGATCAGGATGTGGACTATCATCTCACAACAGATGGTTTGGTCATATTTAGGGACAGGATATATGTGTTGGATAATAGTGAGCTCAAGAAGTTTATATTAAGGGAACTTCATGCTAATTCGTATTCAAGTTTCCCAGGATATCAGAAGACATCAATGGTGATGAAGAAGTTCTATTATTGGCCTAATTTGAAGAAGGAATTGGCAGAGTTTGTGGCTAGATGCTTGGATTGTCAACACGTAAAATTAGAGTGTAAGCATCCAGGTGGTTTACTACAACCGATTCTGATTCCAGAGTGGAAATCGGAGGTCATTTCCATGGATTTCATTACATATTTTCTGAGGACATCTATACAACGTGATTCTATCATGGCTGTGGAAGGCAGGTTGACAAAGGTAGCACACTTCATTCCAGTGAAGTCTACATATTCAGTTAATGATATAGCATAGGTCTTCATCAGAGACATAGTGAGATTGCATGGTGTTCTGAAGAAGGTTATGTCAAAGAGGGATGCTAAGTTCACTTCCATGTTTTGGAAGGATTTATTTGTAGTTTTGGGTACAGAGTTAGAGGGTCAATATAATGCTATAACGTAGCTCGTTAGAGGGTCAATATAATTATGCAGGACATGTTGAGGATGTATGTGATGCATTAGCAATTAAATTGGGAAGAGTATCTTACAATGGTTGAGTTTGTGTGCAACAATGGTTATTAGGAGTCACTGAGGATGAGTCTATTTTGAGGCACTATATGGGTGGAGTTGTAATACTCCTATCGATTGGGGTGATCCAGTGAACAGGGTGTTCATTGGACCATACATGTTGGTAGGATGGAACAATAAATGCAAGTAAATAAGAAGGATGTAAATATAGCATAGCACAAGTAGAAAATTTATGCAGATCAGCATGGGTTGATTAAGGAGTTTCAGGTTGGGGAACATTTGTACTTGCGCATCAAGCCCAAGAACATATCCTTGAGGATTAGGTCATGTGAAAATTAAGTTGGCACCTTGGTATTGTTGGTCTTTTGAGATCCTCGAGAGTATTGGACCATTGGCCTATCAACTTGCACTTCCTCCTATTGTGAAATTCCATGATCTTTTCCATGTTTAATTGCTTAAAAGATATGTGAAATATCTTGATCATGTTGTTGATTGGTATGTATTACAGGTGGAGCTAGCGGGATAATTCCAGCTGGAACCTTAGTGCATTTTGCAGAGAAATATGCTCTTGCACCGGAACTGAGCAATCAAGTAGGTTAAATTGTAGTGGAAGCACTTTTGGATCGATGAAGCTACATGGGAGATGACTGATCAAATGCAGGCTATGTATCCTTCCTTGTTTGTCGGTTGAGGAAAATAATTTTTGGTATATGTATATATGTATATGGATGTAAATACCGCCATGAGTTGTTTTATAAAACTCCAATAAGTTTTATGGTTTTCATGTTGTTATGTTTTTCATTTTGGTTTGATTTTCAACAGGTTTTTCATTGTAAATGCTATAACAAGCTACGTTATAAAGCTCCATTGGAAATATGTTTTGTTTTTTAGCTATATTTATGATTGTAGGTGCCATTGAACGTCGAGGATGGTGTTCCCATAAGGGGGAGGGATATGTAACAACCTTGGGTTAGAAATCCATGTAATAAATTTAATAAAGGCAAAACAATAACCAAGGTCATGGGACATGTATTCCAAGTGAATGTTGGGCAAAAACATAGTGATGGAGATCACTTGTGATTAATTAATGGCTATGGAAATTGGAAAAGGAAATGGCAAAGGCTTTGGAAATACATGATGCATTATTAGAATTTATTTATGAAAATAATGAAAAATTGGATAAAAGGAAGGTGAAAGGTCACAAGTTGCATCTGAGGAGAAAAATGAAGGAAAATAATGGAAGATGAAGAAAATAGAGGCCTCAATGATAAAAAGGCTTCTTAGGATCAGTTCACAACCTTTTGTCAGTTTTAGCTTGGATATCTCTCTTCTATTCTCTCTCTCTCTCTCATACTCTTGGACAAAGATTTTTCTTGGAGTATTCTTGGAGGAGTGTGGCATACTTTGGATTCGGAGAAAGAAGGAAAAGTAAAAGTAGGAAAGTGTAAGAGGAGAGCAAGATCAGCAGCCACAACAAGTTTTTCTTGCAGGTATCAAATTGCATGTATGATTTCCTTGCTATTTTTTGCATGTATGACACATGCATGTGGTTTCGTAGTTATGATTTTTCATTAGGATGGATGATTTCCTGGATTGACAGTGGTTTTTTCTAGCTTTTCCATTTCCTGGATAGCCATGGTGGTGTCAATTTTATCTTTTGTTTTCTGGTTGGTGTTCATGTTTCTTATGGTTTTGGGTTGAGTTATTAGTTCCTAGAGCCTTGGTTGGACAAATGATTTGTAAGCCCTGTAACATCTTGGGTTGAGTTACTAGTACTGGAAGCCTTGGTTGGGCAAACTTTTTGGATTCCTTGGTGGGTTGAGTTACTAGTCCTAGAAGCCTTGGTTGGAAAAACTCTCTTGAGCCCAACGGAAATTGTGGGTTGAATTACTAGTCCTAGAAGTCAGGTTGGAACAAATGCTCTTGAGCCCTTGACAACTTGGATGGAGACCGATAAGGTGATGGTTAGTGATGTTTGACCGTGAGGTGGAATCACTGGTTGAGGTACTTGGTTTACTCCATGAGATCCCACATTCATGCTTTGAATATGGCATGGGGGTGATTGGCTTAAATATATATTTGTTTCGGCCCAATATATGATTGGGTGGTACGTGGAAGTCCCTCACTTGGTTGGATTTGCATATGTTAATAAGAGATATTTTCTTCATATTGTTATTCTATTATATGATGGTTAAAAGTATGGTTTTATGACAGTCTTCAATTATGGCTCTCATCATATTTTGGTTAGTAGATTAAATTTTAATGAATGTATGACCTAATAGATGATAATGCAGGTAATTTGAGTGGGCATTATACCTTCTTGACGATTATTAGACTAGAATGAGGTTCCTATGTCCATATGTATTTTTATGACTTGTACATTACATGTTCATCATGTGTTTGACAAAATTCCTGTCATGTTTAGGGTGAGTTAAGTAAGGTCCTTGTTCAATTTTTTGTATTAGAAGCCTTATCTTCCTGTTTTTTATCATTTCTGAGAGTTTCATCAAGTTATGGGAAGAGGCATAAGTCCTAGCCCTAAAAACGTGGCTCAGAATTTGGGGTCCCTTGCACAAAACTACCTGAAAAAAAAATAATAATAATAAAAATAAAAATAAAATAAAATAAAATAAAATAAAAATAAAAATTCACATGGAGGCCTTGACATGGGAGTGACTGGAGGGTTTCAATCACATGGAGGGCTTTTCATGGGAGTGATTGGGGGTCTAGTTTCATTAAAAAGTAAGTTAACTCAGGGGTTGGGAACTTGGAGTGGTTGCTTAGTTCCTAGGGGTCTTGTAGCTACCGAGGAAGTTCAATTTGGTTTTGGTTGTTGATTCCATTTCCTTTTATACTTGGGGAGATGAATATTATCATAGTAAATCTCCATCACATATTACCCCAGTGGAACGGTTAGATTGGGTAAGTGTGGGAGGAGGGTGTTACACTGGCCTCCCTTATCGAACCTTCAGAGAAATTAAGGATATTGTCAACAAACATTTATTGCTTTGAAACTATTAATTTTTATGGCCTCCTTTTGGAAATTTTCTCAATACTTCTTCAACTAAGAGGAAGAGTTTGTTGAAATGGCACCAAGAAATGACACCCCAAAGTGGGGCTTCTCATTTAATTTTCCCTTAATTAAATTGGAAGAGAAATTGAAATTTGATCTCATAACAACTTGTATTAGTTAACTAAGTCAGAATGACTGAGCTAGCTAAGGAAATTCGAGTTGAGGGTCAAAGAGGATGCATGTAGGGTGATTCCATGATTTAAGGAGGTCCAGTTGCAGTTATGCATGAGTTGTAATTAGTTAGCTCAGTGTGAGTAATTAGTTATCTGATTTTTCCTAGATCAGTGTGAGACAATTGGAAAAGTGCAGAAGTTATCTTATGAGAGAAATAATTTTATTGTTTCATGATCCTTGACTTTATACAATATACATATAGTGGGGTTTTAGGCAGTGTGCTTTCCCCAAATACATCTTGTGTTGTGAAATTGATTTTTTCTTTCCCTTACTTGTTTATGTGATTGTGCGATCATATTTGTTTCCGCAAATTGTAGAAGGATTCAATATCTTGTTTTAGTACGTCATAAGATCATATTGAATCCCATTGGTATAATTTTTACATGGTATCATAGTGCCAGGAATCATAATAATAAGAGAAGAACTGAGTTTGTTTTGATCAGGTTTGAATTTGTAGATGATTCTTCGATGTCCAACAGTAGATCAAGATTTCTTTCAATGTCTTGAGACTCGAATATGCACTCGAGGGAAATTAAAATTATATTTCATGGAAGGACAAGATGGAGGAATTTCTTGAGGACAATGGACTGAAGGCATTCATAGATGCTGAAGTTCACAGCCTGCATTAGCATATGCTCAACTTATTGATGCATGGAAGAATAATATTGTGAAAGTGAGAAGGATCTTGTTAGAGGGAGTTTGGGACCATATTGTCTCAAGCCTCCATGGGAAGGCGACTCCATATGCAATGTGGAAGGCCTTGATATATCTATATCAGAATAGTAGCAACCAGAGGAATTTGGCACTGAAAGACAAGCTCAAGAATATCAAAATGGAGAAGGGCGACATGATCCAAAAATACGTGACCAAGTTCATTCAATGCGAGATGAGCTTGGAAGTGTTGGGGTCACTATTTTCACGGATGATATGGTGAGCCTAGATCTTCTAGGCCTTCCTAAGAGCTGGCATAGCTACCAGGACTCTGTTAAAGGGAGGGAGAATCTGCTAGAATGGGAACAACTTTGGTTCGATTTGGCACAAGAATAAATTCAGTGGAGCACTAGAGATGGATCCTCGTCAAAGACTAATAATGAGGAAAATTGTGCCTTAGCTAGCAAAGTGAAGAAAGGAAAAGGGAAGGCATCCCATTCCAAATACGAGACCGAAAAGGCAGGAAATAAGTGATACTTGTCAAAGGTGAAATGTTTCGACTGTCATTAGCATGGAAATTATGCCAAAAAAATTCCACAAAACAAGAACAATAAGAAGGCCTCAGGAGGAGCAGCAGGTGAATTTTTGGCTTCACAATTCGAGTTGGACTTCACCGTCATCGCATGTATGGTGTCATCGGTGATTGGATCTGTGTGGTACTTGGAAAGTAGTGCCTCATTCCACATGAATAGCAACAAATAATTCTTCAACAGCTTGGAGGAGAAGGATCTCCAGATGCACATCGAGATGGGTGATGACGGGAGGTATAACGCTACTAGGATTGGTACAGTTCCTTTCCAGAGAGATTCAGGTAAACCCCTCATAATAAAAGATTCCATGCATGTACATGGTTTAAAGAATAATTTGGTTTTTGTTGATATGTTGGAAGATCGTGGATATGATGTGGTTTTCAATGAAGGAAAGGCATTCCTTCATCACAAATCCACAAGACAAGTGAAAAATATTGGGGTTCGGGTGAAGAACCTCTACAAACTTGATGTGGATGACTGCACAACATTGATTACTAAAGTAGAGAAGGTGGTGATGCGAGACATCGGTTAGTTATGGCACAATAGGTTGGGTCATCTACACCACAATGCTTTGAGGATCATGTAGAATATTTCTAGAGTGCTTCCAAAGGGTAAATTTGCTCAGAGAGACACGAGTAAAGGGTGTACTATGGTGAAGTATAAAAAGGCTACCTTTCATGATAAGGAAAGCTGAGCAGCGAAAATCCTTGAGAGAGTTCACTCAGACGTGTGTGGACCATGATGGGCCTCTAAATTAGACATAAATTAATGCCCATCTAACCTTTCTTAGGCCCATCTACCTCTCTTATGCACATAAAATGATATATTAAATCTCTCCTTCTGCACTTAATAATGTTTTCTTATGCTTTAATATGTTCTTAGGAAGGATTAAAGGTAGTTGCATATTTTTGCCTAATATTGGTTATTTTTGTATGATATTGTGAGAATATTTGGCAAATTATATAGATTTGGAGAAGGAGATGATTTAGGGACTTGATCCCTGCCACTGGAAGATTAGGATTGGAGAATAAATGAGCACAACATCAGGAAATTAGGGAGAAATCTTGGAGATATTCAAGGGGATTATCCACCCTCCTTAACTCTCAAAGGCAGCCAAAGGATCCTCATGAGATCCCCCTCCAGCAATTCGAATTCCAGAGGCATCCAAGAAACTCAATACCAAGTGAACTCAAGCCATAATTCACTTGGAGTATCCAGCAAATCGAATTCCAAGAGGCATCCAAGCAACTGAAGATGAAGGGCACTCAATCTATGTTTACTCGGAGTCAAAGTGGACTCAATCACCATTTTCAAGGGAGTTGTTGGTCGTTGCCCTGTAGAATAAATAGAGCAGAGATAGAGCTAGGAAGGAGGCTAGTTAGTTATCCAGTGAGTTGATTATGGTTGCTTATTCTTCCATTCCATCCTTCGATTTCATTCTGGTCCATTCGATGCATTCCATCCCATGCCATTCATTTTTCATTCTATTAGGATTTTGTTGTTTAAGACCTTTGGGATGTAATAAGACTATTTTTAATGAAATGAGTACTCATATGAGTTTATATTGATCTAGTTCCAAAGAGCTAGGCTCGTGGGTTAGGGCCCAACCCATGTGCCTCAACTTCTCTACTGTTTCCATTATTTTCTTTCATGTCATTTAGCTAGTTTTTATTCTGAACATTTAGCCAGTTTGCTGGTACTTTTATTAATGTTCTAGTTCGCTTCCCATTGTCTTTTGCTATAGATTTAATCTGCTTATAGAGTGGTATAATAGCTGATAAACTCCATAAAGCTGTGAGGACAGCCTTCCCCTCTCAACTCTGTTAATAGAGCTCGAGGAGGGTATACCTTCCCACAGACCCCAAAAATGATTTTTGTTCATTGTTTTATCGCACATTCTTCTCTATTTTCACATGCATGAATCCGCAGGTTTGTTTGCAGGAATTAATGTTAACCCCCCAGAGCAGCTCCGTGGCGCCTTTCCACTTCAATTTCCATCTCTGTCTTCATGGTTGAACACTCTTTTTACGTCTCCATTACCCTCCTTTTCCTCTTGTTTAAATGTTGCACACACCTTTTTATTCATAAAAACACTTAAACCACTTTGTCGCCTTATTCCTTTTTTTTATCCATCACGGCTGCCGCACCCTTTTTAATGCAGAACGCTTGAAAAATTGTCGAAACCCGACCTTTGCCTTTCCTCCTCGAAATCACCGCTTCCGTACTTCACAAATCGCACTTCGCGACTTTTCCCTTTTACTCTAACACTTACCGCTCATTGTAGCTGATTAAGATATCGCATATCACAGATCGCACCTTTCCCCTTTTTCTTTCGAGACTTACCGCAAATCGCATCGCCTTGCCACAATCGCACTTTGCATTATTTAGTGTGTCTCGTTCGCACTTACCGCTGCAACTGCCGATTGCGATATTGCGAAATCGCAAATCGCACTGTTTACCTTTTTTGCACAACACTTACCACTCGTTCCACCGATGCAATAACTCCGCCACGTCACCCATTGCACTTTTCTCTTTGCAGGACTTACCTCATTGGACTTTTCATTTCGCTCCCCCTCCCGAGCAACACTTCTGCTATCCCTTTAAATTTGTGATATTTTGATTGCAACATCGCATATTGCAACTTTTACCTCCATCACGTCTCCGCCATCACATTTTTCAATTATTTCTGCTCCAAAGTCATTTCTCGTGCTATAATAAAGGTTTATAAGGCTTTAACCCCGATCTTTCCACTCCTAAGCCTCATTTCATGTGCTTAATCCCTCCATTGGCCTCTTTTAGCACTTTTCTTCCCTCCAAGCTGCAAATTAACTCTTTTTAATTAGAATTAAGTTATGGGTAGCCTATTTTCATGGATAGAAGCATGTTATATAGATCATAGGATAATTAGAGTGGATTTAGCTGTTTGGCCAATTTAAGTGTGGTTTAGGATTAGTTTCCTTTCTGCTATTTTAGTTTCCTTCCTGTCATTTCTTTTTATAAATTTAATTTATTTTCTTACAATCATTTCCTTCCTGCACATTAAATTAGTTCCATTTCTGTCATTTCCTTTCTGAAATTTTGTTTAGTTTCATTGAAGTGTGGCAGACTTCACGAGAACCCCTAGAAGTAGCACCCTTTCATAAAGGAGAAGAGGATGACATGAAAACAATGCATATGTTGTGTATATAGCACTGTCACCTCAAAGTTTGTACGAACCCTAGCTTGATAAAGTTAAGTAGGGCAGCCCCTGGGAGTTACAGCACCCTTGGTGCAATACCAAGGCTCACCAGACCATTCTCAATAGCTTCCATAGAAAATCACAGGTATTGTGTGATTTTTGTTGTTGATTTCTCAAGAAAGTGTTGGATTTTATTCATGCAAAAGAAATATTAGACGTTCTCTAAGTTTTTTGAGTTCAAAGCACTTGTCAAGAAAGATACAAGGGAGAAGGTGAAGGCTATGAGGAGTGAAAATGGTGGGGAATACATCTCTAATGAATTCAAGAACTTGTATGCCTCATAAGGAATTCAAATAGAATTGATAGCACCTCATAACCCACAATAGAATGGGGTTACAAAGAGAAAGAACAGAATGATTGTGGGAGAAGCATGAGCTATGTTGCATGATCAAGGCCCATCGTTGCATCTATGGGCAGAAGCATGCAATACATCAATATTTGTGCAGAACAAAAGTTTTCATCAGATACTTGGGATGAGTACACCAGAGGAGGATTTTTTAGGTAAGAAACCGGATGTTTCATCTTTTAAAATTTTTGGTTCGTCTATCTATTGCCACGTGACCAAAGATGTCAGGAATAAGTTATAGCCAACAGTAGAGTTGGGGATATTTTCGGGGTACACTGATTGTTGGAACAGGGTCTCCTAAAAAGCTACGAAACTGGTCCATTTTGGTTATTTTTTATTACATTTAGTATAACGCAGGGGTTTTTGGGCGGGTCAAAGCCCCGAACGCATTGTAATGGGTTAAAGGGTAAACTAGGGGTCCGAAAACCATGGGTTGCGGACCATAGGAATGTTAAAGCTAGATTGTTATAAATAGAGTGTTGGGAAAAATACTGAGAGGGGGGGGTGAATCAATATTTAGTGCAGACAATAAAACTTTGATATTTTCTTTCTTAAAAACTCATATGCTACTTTCCTGAAGCCAACCCGCGTATATATGCGGATATCCTTTATAGAACTCGCGTATATCTAGTGATTTAATTATGCATTTAATTCTTGACTCAGATCATTGCATTAATCACTCATCAGATGTTTAGACAACAGTAAACAAGTGCATAAAGAACAGAATAATCATCACACATAAGCAACACACATGGACACCAGGATTTTTTAGGTGGAAACCCAATTCGGGAGAAAACCACCGTTGCCGTCGTCTCAGTCTTCAATATTTATTATTAATAAAACTTCTTACAACATGTACTGGCACAGACTCAACCAGCACGCAGGCACCCACCTGCAGAAGGCTACAACCTTCTCTCGTTTACCAGCCTCTCCTGGAAGGGAGCAACAACCCCCTGCTCTTGTTTACCAGCCTCTCCTGGAAGGGAGCTACTACCCCCTGATATTAACACCAGCCTCTACTGGAAGAAAGCTTCTACTTTCAGACTGAAGGCTTCAACCCTCAGAACCACTGCAGACCACGTTTCATCAATTTTCAAATCGATCAAACAAATCTTCCAATTTGGTCCTTCATTTGTCACAAACATCCTTTCCTCATTGTAATCGTAATGTAATAGCGAAACCAACGTAAACTTCGGACATCAGATAACGGGACTTCGGATAGATACGCGTATCTCAACCAGCTTTGAAAACCATCGCTCAAATTATACTGCTAACCCAATCTAGATATATTGAAGTATTTAAAGACAACCCGCAGATAGTACATCTGTAATTCTTTCGAAAATCCCAATAATCCATACGCCTTCTTCTTCTTGTTTTGTTTAGACAGATCCGCGTATATACGTGCTTTTCGTGAAACGAACCTGTGTATAGACCTATAAAAGATAAACTTTGCAGAACAGACCAGATCTATGGACTTCCCAGATTTCTTCAATATATTCAATAGATTTGTGCCAGGTCTTCATTACTTCTTTTCAGGTCATCCTAGAGATTCATCATTTCCAGATCTACAGTTTTTGAACCTTCATCATATTCACAGGTGCATCATAGATTCAGATCTTATCGATTAAGAACAGAGTTCAACCATGCAGATAAACTTTAGAGTGAAGCATTCATTAAAACCAAAACACATGCACACTCTTTGCACAATGAATTTATTCTCCTTATATAGATTTAGCCTTTGTCAATACCATGAGCCAAAACCACACAACATCCAATGGTTTTCCTGGACGGGATCACATAGACAATCCAGCGCTCAATACAATGGGTCAATACCATGGTAGTAACCCCTGGTTTTACAAATTTAGAGCGCAATTGAGCATACGTGACTTGGCACGTACTTTTCCGCGTGCATACGCTACTTCTTCTAGAAAAACCCGCGTATGCCTTGAGACACACACTTTTCATCATTGTTCTAGCACATACTGAAATTCCTTTCATCATTACATCTGAGTTGCTCTGTAGACACATCATATCATATCAGATTTACATCATTACCAAGTCCATCAAGTCAAGAATAACTTCATCAAGTAGGTTGCCATCATCTTCATCAAGTGGGTTGCCATCAAGGACAACACTCTGCATCATATTGCCAACAATCTCCCCCTTTGGACTTGATGGCAACCACGATGGTGTTTGATCACAACAAATAGATACATTAAGCATAATGATATTCTCCCCCTATTCAAACACCATGTCACTCTCCCCCTTTGACATCAAGGGCAAAGGGCGGATCAAAACCAATACAAGGTTGTTTTCTCCTCATGTAGATAGAAGAGCACTGTAGATCTGATGTGCACTGAAGTTACCATGCTCCCCCTAAGTTCATGCTGAGTCTTAAAACATATTCTACAATGAAGTACATGACTCTATGACCTTTCCTATCACCAAGGACTCGTACTTACATCAAAGATCCAACCAAGTGGATTTACATATGAGACTCAAGTACCCAACCAAGTGGGTTTACAGATTTGGACAAGTCCTGACATGACTGAATATAAGAATTTACATCAAAGATCTCAACATGACCGTTACATCAAATTACAAATATGACTTTCTATGACCAAAACCAAAAAGGACTTCAAGAAGGTGATCATGTTTCAGAATCATAATGCCAACAATGCATAATACTCAGCAAGGCTAATGCTCCCCCGGAACCTGTACATCAGTTTACTCCTTCATCTCCCCCTTAGTTTGTGCATCCTGAACACTTTCAACAAGAGATCATCAATGCATCTTCACCCAATATCAGAGAATGAGACAGAAATATAAGAGATAAAACTTCACCAGAGATACCATACAGCATCAGAGATATCAAACAGTACTGCAGATGTGCTGAAAAATGCTGACCCCAAACAAAATTTGTCAGCAACTAACCATACGCGGCTTTCTGTGGATAAACTCGCGTATATACGCGACTGTCTTTCAGGAAACCCGCGTATCCAATTTAATCTTCTGAATTTAATCAGATTTGCTCTTCTGAGAGGCAGAGACAACACCCAGTTTTTTTCTGAGATATTCGAACGCTTCCCTGGGCAGAGGTTTGGTAAATATATCAGCAACTTGTTCTTTAGAGGGAACATACTCCAACTTCACCTTTTGTTCAAGCACTTGTTCACGTAAGAAGTGATACTTGATGGGAATGTGCTTGGTCTTTGAATGCATAACAGGATTCTTTGAGATACTGATGGCACTTGTATTATCACACATAATGGAGATAGGAGGTGTACATTTGATTTGAAAATCTTGCAGGGTTTGCATCATCCAAAGGAGTTGAGTGCAAAAAGATGCGGCAGCCACATATTCTGCTTATGCTGTAGATAAGGCAATAGAATTTTGCTTCTTGCTGAGCCAAGATACCAACCGGGGCCCCCTATAGAATGCACCACCACTAGTGCTTTTCCGATCATCAACATTTCCAGCCCAATCTGCATCCGTGTAAGCATGAAGAGTAAGATCAACATTCTTTGGATGCCATAGTCCAAAGTCTTGAGTTCCTTGTAGATATTTGAATATTCTTTTGATAGCCTAAAGGTGAGACTCTTTTGGATTAGCTTGGAATCGTCCAACAATCCCAATTGCATGCATAATGTCTGGTCTAGTCCCAGTGAGATAAAGTAGGCTACCTATCATTGATCTGTATTCTGGTTGATTCACCACGGGAGAATCATCATGAGAACTGAGGTTACATCCGGTTATCATTGGTGTACTTACATGTTTGCATTCTTCCATGCCACACTTCTTCAGAATTTTCTTAAGATATTTTTCTTGTGATAAGAATATACCATCTGCAGTTTGATGCACTTGCATGCCGAGAAAGAATGTTAGTTCTCCAAGTAAGGACATTTCAAATTCTTGCTGCATGACAGAAGAAAAATTCTGACTCATAGATTCTTCATTACTCCCAAAAATGATATCATCAACATATACAACCACAATCAATAGTTTATCATTTTCAATTTTTGTGTATAAGTTGCTATCAGTAGACCCCTTTGAGAATCCTTGTTGATGAAGATATTTGTCAAGCCGATAATACCATGCCCTTGGAGCTTGTTTGAGACCATATAGAGCCTTTGTAAGTCTACAAACAAGATTTTTATCATTTCCCAAAATGAATCCTTCTGGTTGTTCTATATAAAATTCTTCTTCTAGATCACCATTGAGAAATGTGGATTTAACATCCATTTGATAAACTTTGATTTGTTGAAAACTTGAAAAAGAAAGAAACATCCTTATGGCTTCAAGTCTAGCTACAGGAGCAAAAGTTTCTTCAAAGTCTATTCCTTCTTGTTGAGTATACCCCTTGAAAACCAGTCTAGCTTTGTTTCTTATAACATCCCCATTCTCATTTAACTTGTTCTTGAATATCCATTTAGTTCCAATGACATTTTTATCATGTGGTCTTGGTACCAATTCCCAAGTGTGATTTTTTTCAATTTGATCAAGCTCTTCATTCATGGCTTTAATCCAACATTCATCTTTGCTAGATTGATTGACATTGTGAGGTTCAATCGTGGATAGAAATGACAGATAGCTAGAAGATCCCACAAGAGTCCTCCTTGTTTGTACACATGATTCCTTGTCTCCCAAAATTTGAGTTTCAGGATGATTCTTTTGAACATATCTGGATGGAGTTTTTCCAAATAAATCATTTTCAGGTTCTTCATTGGATCCATTGTCTGTATCATTTCTGTTTGATGCAGAAGGACAAAAATAACCATCATCTTCATCTATTGTTTGTTTTTCTTCTTTAGGGGCCGCAGGAGACTCATCAATAACAACATCAATACATTCCACAATCTTCCGAAGCCTTTTATTGTAACATTTGTATTCTCTGCTTGTAGATGAGTAACCAAGAAGAATTCCTTCATCTAGTCTGGGTTCAAACTTGCCAAGCTTTTCATCATTATTTGCGATAAAGCATTTACTTCCAAAAACTCTAAAATTCTTCACAGAGGGAGACTTACCATACCAGAGTTCATATGGAGTTTTGTCACTATTTACCCGAACATGTGCCTTGTTAAGAATATTTGCTGCTGTGTGAGCTGCTTCTCCCCAAAAAGTGTCAGGTGTTCCGGAATCATCAAGCATAGCTCTAGCCATTTGTTGAATTGTTATATTCATTCTTTCTGCTACGCCATTTTTTTGTGGAGTGCCTGCTACAGAAAATTGTCTTTTTATGCCATGTTGTTCACAAAATTCAAAGAATTCATTTGATGTATATTCTCCTCCTCGATCAGATCCAAGACACTTGATTTTTAGATCTAATTCATTTTCAACCAATGCTTTGAAGATCTGAAATTTTTCAAATGCTTCATCTTTGTGTTTGATCAACCCAATCCAACACATTCTAGAGAAATCATCAATAAATAAGATATAGTATTCTTCGTCGCATGGTGACTTTTTCCTCATAGGTCCACATATGTCAGTATGAACGAGTTCAAGAGGCCTTCTTGATAAGCCTTCCTTGGCATTAAATTGTACTCTGGTCTGTTTACCGAATTGGCAAGATTTGCATATGATACTCTCTGGTAGAGTAATATTGGGAAGACCACGAACAGCTTTAAGTCTGCTTAATTTGTTCATTTGAGAGAAGCTCAAATGCCCCAGCCTTCTATGCCATAGCCAATTTTCTGAAGATTTGCTCAAGTAACATTGATCTTTGTTGTTCTTCAATACATACAGGTTGCTTGGAGTTCTTTTTCCTTTTATAATTGTTTTACCTGTATCAAGATCACGTACCACACATTCTTTTGAACTAAAGACAACTTCAGTTCCTTGATCACACATTTGAATCACACTTAACATGTTATGTCTTAATCCATCCACATACATGACATTATTAGCTTTCACCTTTTATTTTAGAAAAATAGACCCTTTTCCCTTAATGACAGCAGGTGTATCATTTCCAAAAGTAACATTCTTTTCCTTTTCTAGGGCATTATATGCATGAAGTTTGTTTTTGTCACCTGTCATATGTTTTGAGCATCCGCTATCAATATACCATTGATTTTCTTCACCTTCTGCAAATAAATCTATGCCACAATTTTCAACCTGTATTTCCTTCTTTTTCCACACTTTGGAGCTTGAAGGAACATGTTCTTTTGGCTGGACTTTGCTCCTGCATTCAGATTCTTCATGGCCAAATTTATTGCAATAAGCACATTCAACTTCATTTTGAAGAGGAGAAAAGTTGTTATAGGTATTCTTCTTTGGTTCAATATCCAACCTTTTCTTTCTTGCTTCTCTTGTCATGATGGTTTTATAAGCAACACATTGAGCAGCTTTATGACCAAAATTGTGACATGTAAAACATTGTCCATAGAAGTAGAAATTTTTGCGATCATGAAATCTTCTATTTGGATTTACCTGTTGATTGGAGCTTCTTTGAAAGTTATTCCTGTTAGTGTTCCTTGAATTGAGATGATCCTGCTTTACCTGTAAAGATTCCTTACTTCCTTGTTGAGTGGCAGAATATTGTAAACCAGTTGTTGCTGCCTTTAGATAGTTCGGTGCTGAAGCCTGAGAGGATTCTCCAATATATCCAAGACCTGTTTTTATGAGAGGAGAACATTGTACCTTGATAATTTCATCTAAGGTTTCCGATCCTTTATCAAATCTGAGATTCAGAGTCTTTACTTTCTCCAATTCTTTTCTTAGACTTACCACTTCACATTCTGCTTTCTCCTTGTGTTTCTTTTCTTCTTCAATCTGATTTTTCAGCGTCTCTATGATTATCTTATTTTCTTCTAAGTATATTTTGAGTTGATTGTTTTCCTCAAGAAAATAATTTTCCTCTAGAGCATCCACAAAAGTATCCTTTTCTTCTCTTGATTCCTGTTCAAATTCCATGAGAAGTCTAATATCTTGTTCACATTCTTCCTCACTATCAGATAACCCATCACTGTCTTCATTAGTATAATAACTTTTCTTAGTGCTAGATCGGTTTTTATTCCTTCTTGCTACTTCTTTAGCAGATGTTTCTTTATAAGGACACTTTGCAGCATAATGACCAACTCTTCCACAATCAAAACATTTTAAAGGAAGCTTACCTTTGAATCTTCCGGTTGCTGGTTGGAGTCTTCTCACAAAATTTGCCTCATCTTCTTCTGAGATATATCCTGAACCTTCTGCCGTTTGAACTTATTTCCCTTTTGTAGAAGCTTTAAAAATAGCTTCTTTGACTTCATATGGTCCACCTCTCCTCATTTCATATGCATTCAATATGCCATGAAGTTGCACCACAGTAAGAGTTTGAAGATCCTGTTTTTCTTCAAGAGAAAAGACTTTTGATTCAAATTTCGTCGTTAGCGATCTTAAGATTTTCTCAACCAAAGTAGATTCAGTTATTGTTTCTCCCAGATTTATCATACAATTTACAACATCATCAACACGTAAAAATAAACTGGCAATATTCTCATCACTATGCATTCTTAAGTTTTCATATTCAATTCTGAGAGATTGAAGTTTTGCACTTTTTACCTTTGCATCACCTTCATAACTTAGAATGATTTTGTCCCATATTTCCTTTGATGTATTCAGCTGCATGACTTTGACAAATTCTGCTTTAGTTAGACTTCCTGTTATAGCATTGACCGCTTTTGCATTTGATTCATAATTCTTCCTTTCAGTTGGATCTGTTGGTGTGGCAGCTGGATATTGATATCCCTTTTCAACAATGGCCCATATATCTGCTCCCATAAACTGAAGATAGGATCTCATCCTTATTTTCCATAAGATTAAATTACTTCCGTTGAAGAGTGGAGGCTTGATAGATGTTGTTCCCTCTTGATTTCTCATCTTTCTTGATCTTCCTTCTAGCGGTTAAGCCTTTTCAGAAGGACCTGCTCTGATACCAATTGTTGAGAAAAATACTGAGAGGGGGGGGTGAATTAGTATTTAGTGCAGACAATAAAACTTTGATATTTTCTTTCTTAAAAACTCATACCCTACTTTCCTAAAGCCAACCCGCGTATATACGCGGATATCCTTTACAGAACTCGCGTATATCCAGTGATTTAATTATGCATTTAATTCTTGACTCAGATCATTGCATTAATCATTCATCAGATGTTTAGACAATATTAAACAGGTGCAGAAAGAACAGAATAATCATCACACATAAGCAACACACATGGACACCAGGATTTTTTAGGTGGAAACCCAATTCGGGAGAAAACCACCGCTGTCGTCGTCTCAGTCTTCAATCTTTATTATTAAGAAAACTTCTTACAACATGTACTGGCGCAGACTCAACCAGCACGCAGGCACCCACCTGCAGAAGGCTACAACCTTCTCTCGTTTACCAGCCTCTCCTGGAAGGGAGCAACAACCCCCTGCTCTCGTTTACCAGCCTCTCCTAGAAGGGAGCTACTACCCTCTGATATTAACACCAGCCTCTACTGGTAGAAAGCTTCTACTTTCAGACTGAAGGCTTCAACCCTCAGAACCACTGCATACCACGTTTCATCAATTTTCAAACTAGATCAAACAGCTTCAACACAATCCTTCACTTATCAGCAAACATCCTTTTCCCATTGCATCAAACAGAACAGTGAAACCACTGTAACCAGAATATCAGAGATAGCCCAGACTTCAGAATAGATATGCAGAATCTCAATCAGCTTTGAGCAACCATCAGTTCAAATTACATACGCGCTTTTCTTTAAACCGACCCGCGTATATACACGCTTTTAATAAAGACAATCCGCGTATACATCTGTACACTTTTCAGAAAAACCCTAACAGTCCATACACACCTTTGTTTAGATAGATCCACGTATATATGCGCTTTTCATGAAAAGAACCTGCGTATAGATCTATAAAAGATAAACTTTGCAGAACAGACCAGATCTATGGACTTACCCAGATTTCTTCAATATCTTCAATAGATTTGCGCCAGGTCTTCATTACTTCTTTTCAGGTCATCCTATAGATTCATCATTTCCAGATCTACAATTTTTGAACCTTCATCATATTCACAGGTGCATCATAGATTCAGATCTTATCGATTAAGAACAGAGTTCAACCATGCAGATAAACTTCAGAGTGAAGTATTCATTAAAACCCAGACACATGCACACTCTTTGCATAATGAATTTCTTCTCCTTATATAGATTTAGCCTTTGTCAATACCATGAGCCAAAACCACACAACATCCAATGGTTTTCCTGGACGGGATCACATAGACAATCCAACGCTCAATACAATGGGTCATTACCATGGTAGTAACCCCTGGTTTTACAAATTTAGAGCACAATTGAGCATACGCGACTTGGCACGTACTTTTCCGCGTGCATACGCTACTTCTTCTAGACAAACCCGCGTATGCCTTGAGACACACACTTTTCATCATTGTTCTAGCACATACTGAAATTCCTTTCATCATTACATCTGAGTTGCTCTGTAGACACATCATATCATATCAGATTTACATCATTACCAAGTCCATCAAGTCAAGAATAACTTCATCAAGTAGGTTGCCATCATCTTCATCAAGTGGGTTGCCATCAAGGACAACACTCTGCATCATATTGCCAACATAGAGAGGCATTTCGGATTGTAAGAGGTAGGATTTGATGAGCTATTGATGTGATCTGTTTGGGTTTTTGGGGAACGAACTCCTGCTGGCTGTGTGCGCGGAGATCCTAGTCCAGCTGTGTGCGAACCCTGCTGCTGTGTGCACAGGTTGGGAAGGGAATTGTAAGGAAAGGTTGATGAATGAATGAATATGTTGGATTATTAGATCTGAATCTGTGAGAACTATTGAATGAATTGCTGGTAATTAATGTGTTATGAATTTTCTGTCTTTGCGTTGCGAAGGTTTGTATATTGAAAGATTAGATCTATTCCACTTTGGTTCTATCATGCTGTGAAAGTCTGAGTATTGAATTGGATCTAGATCTGTTCTGTTCTGGTTATGTAACGTTGTGTTGATGTTATGAAAAGCATATAATTGTAGATCTAGTGCACGTGGATGCAATTGGATACATATTTAACCCGGCGCAAAGACAAGGTAATCTGAATAGAACGCAACCCTGCTTGCCTTACCCTTCCTTTCTCAGGGTGCAGAAACCTGGTTCCAGCACCCACCCATACTACTTCGGGTGAGACTGTGACTTGCGCAAGCGGTTCACTGCCGAAAGGGCCAGTAGTATAGGGGTTTGTTGGCAAACCTTGCACACTGAACCTGGGTCAGGACCCCTCAAGCCAACACTGATACACCTCAAAACTATCGGGTGTACTTTCCAACACATTAGATGACAGTGGTCAAAAAATATGTGAAGTTTGATGAAGAAAAATCCATGTGATTTTCCCTTGAGAGGGTGCTTGAGTTGCATGTAGTTGAGGAGCTCTTAGCTCCAAAGGATGAAGCTCGGGATGTGTAGCAGTCACAAGCTAAGGAACAGAGAGTGGTAGAAACCACTCATGCAGAGCCATCCACCAAAGATGGAAGGAAGAGTATTATTGTTGGATGTAAGAGAGAATGTGGGGGCACCCACATCACAGCGCACGCAAAGAAGGTCCCTAGAGAGGTAAATTGGATACATCGCTCTTATGAGCAGAGGTATTGATATAGAACCATCCTCTTTTGAAGAATTAGTGCAACAGTCGGTATGGATTGATTCCATGGTTGAGGAGTATGACTCTGTTATCAGGAAAAATGCATGGGAAGTTGTCCCAAGACCAACGGGGAAGTCAGTGGTAGGATCTAGATGGGTCTACAAGGTGAAGCATGCAGCAGATGGGAGTGTGGAGAAACACAAGGCTGGATTTGTGGCCAAAGGGTTCTCTCAGGTGGAGGGGGGTGACTATGATGGTACTTTTGCACCAGTCACAAGGTACTCATCCATTAGATCCATCCTTGCACTCTTAGCACAAATGGGATGGAAGATACATCATATGGATGTAAAGACAACCTTTCTCAATGGATTTATTGAGGAAGAAGTATAAATTTTGTAGCCGGAAGGTTTTGAGAACTTAGACATGGAGTTGAATGTGTGCATACTCAAGAGAGAACGGTATGGGCTGAAGCAAGCGCCTTGTGCTTGGTACACCAGGATTGACAGCTATTTCACCAGGTTGGGCTTCACCAAGATTGAAGCAAATGCAAACCTATATCATATAGTGGTTGATGGTAATATTTTGATTATTGTAATTTATGTTGATGATATAATACTAACAGGTGATGATCGGCTCATAAAATCTTGCAAAGATGATATTGCAAGAGAATTTGAGATGAAGGACATGGGGCTCTTGCATTATTTCCTTGGATTGGAAATATGGAAAAATGGGGAGCTATTTGTATCTCAGAGAAAGTGTGCCAAGGAGATTAAGAGGAAGTTCCACATGGAGGGAAACAAACCCATGGAGATCTTCTTGCAGGAAACTGGAGGAAGGAGGATGCTACTTCAGGTGAAGTACTGGATGTTACTGTTTACAGGCAGCTAGTGGGTTCACTCATGTATTTGGTGAACACACAAGCCGGCATATGCTATGCAGTTAACCATCTGAGTCAAGCTATGGTTAAGCCGACCAAGCTCTTTTGGAAGGTAGGGAAGCATGTATTGAGATATATCAGGGGCACTACAAATTATGGATTATGGTACAGATGGACAAAGGGAGTGAAGATTCAAGGCTTTATCAATGCAGATTGGGCTAAGATTCAAGGCATCTTTAGCATAGGATCAACAGCAGTTTCTTGGTACAACAAGAAACATAGATCAGTTGCACTCAGTTCAGCAGAGGCAGAGTACATGGCAGCCATTCAGGCTGTATGCAAGGCCATCTAGATGAGGAAGATACTTGTTGGTATGTTTGGAAAACAGATGGATCTGACGATGTTATGCAGGAAAATCCTCTCTACAGACAGAGATGATCCCTCTAACCCTAGGATGGGTCTAGTAAAAACAGGGAACAAACTAATGCTTACTTTCCTAGATTGCGAATAGAAACAGATCATGTATAGATAACCTACCACAATCTGATGTTTCTCCTCGCTCGAATCCTTTGATCCTTTGCACTTATAGGTTAGATCCTCATTGTCGCGAGCACTTAGTTACCTACAAAATATATCAAACAACACCAAATGTGAAAGCATAACATATATTTCACATGAGAAACCTATCTAGTTGATCAAGGAGTACTAGAAATCAAATCATACATAATAGACAAGAGTGGAAAGAAAGAACCAGATGTATTATATTAATATTGAAAGGGGGAGATATAACCTGCGCCTTGATGTTGTAGCTCTCCTTCAATGGGTCCAGATCCAGGCATGTCTCCAAAGTGTTCATTTCAAATTTGATATGAAAAGGCCAAAGGTCTCAACTCTCCTTCAACACCTATAGAAAAAATTATCTCTCTGCTGTTATTTTATCTTTGTTCTAACTAGCAGAGGTATGGGAGGATGTCCATTTTATAGTGAAGGGAGAGGGAACATGGATCCACATAACGTGGAGAAATGTATTATCCCTTAGGGTTGTTTCTCTTTTGTAGGAACAAGAATTCCAAAGGGAGAAGCTCGGCTCTATCCTCATGAACAAACAACCAGCTCCCCGCCACGAGGCTTCTAGATATTGAAGCTTCACTTCCATTTTTAAAAAAAATTCCACAAGTGGATCAGTGGGGGTATGATTTCCATTCCTGCGCCAATCAATGTTGCCCCAGACCAAAAAATAGGAATCGACGTGAGTGAGACAAGTAGAGGGCACGCCGCTCCAAATAAAAAAAAATTTAAGGAGATGCTTCAGGAATGGTCAACAAAGAGTTTGTCTAGTATACTGCAAGGATATAATGACACATTTTCATGATGGAAAATAGACATAGGGGTCACTTTTAAGGGTCCTCCAAGAATAGGAACGGGGATTACAGGGACAGTGAAATTTTTTTTTGTAACAGATGCCCCCTAAAGCATGAAGGCCAAACGAGAGTGAGGGGTGAAATGCTTTATGAGTACGTGCCAGGACCAAGACGCTGTCGTCGGAAAACCTGTGCAAACAAGCACATATATAGATAACTGAAATCTCTGAGATAACCACATGACATGAGATATGGACACAGCCATCTATAAAAGGGATCATGATACAGGATCCGTGGTATGGTCACAACCATCCAAATAAAGAGGATCACAAATATAGACTCAAGGTATGGTGACAGCCATCCAGATAAGAGAGTCATGTGTACAATCATGAATAATACATATTGACTCATAGCCTAAGTTGTATCAGAAAAAACCTAGGGTCTTGCGCTTTGTCACGACCCGATAAAGTAAAAATTCAGGCATGTGAATGAGTGGTTTGAAGTCAAACATACAGGAAATTTCCTGATTACCAACCAATGATTAAACTGTTAGCAGGCACGAGAGAGACCATCACTAATGACAATGGCCCTCAAGGTACTAGTAGTACAATCCATGAGATTTTAATAAGGAGCTAACGTCGAACGCCCGTGAAATCATCTGATCAAAGGCCAATGATGTGAACCTAGCGTCGGATGTGAACAACCTTCCATTAGGGCATGCAGGCTATAAGGTACTGAAAAAGTATTTCTAGATCAACTTCCTGGATAATAAGTTGAAGTCGACAGGAAGCGATCCATCGAAGGAGGGCCATAATGCATCCCGCGTCATTGACATGAGACAAAGGCAATAAGGTAATGATGAAAGTGAAAAAGAACTATGCAATGCATAAGATGTAGAAGTAACTTCTCTTGAACATATCGGCGACACGACTTTGGAATTTGGCAGTATTTGACTCAAATGGAATCATAGGTCATGTTGAAAAAATTGGTAATTGCATGAGAGGCAAACAAATTTCCCAAACCCATGGAGGCAAAGTGACAAATGTAGGATATCCCCAACTCAACACGAAATATAGGATATTGTGTCATGTTCAAGAGCGACATACTTCCGACACAACTAATTAATACTTTCCATTTTCCCCCACCATTTCTGGCAAGTACCCCAATTATTTTTTAATACAAGCTTGAAGGGGATAGCATATGCTTGTCATATAATTTTTTCCTTCAAACAAATCAATCCTATTACATTTTATGATCCCTAGGAAGGAGGAACTCGGTGACGGATCCAACGCCGTTAAATTTTAACGAGCCCGAAAAAGGTGGAACTCGGCGCCTTCTCATGTTTAGAGAGTTTGAAAAGAGGTGAAAAGAAAACTCTAGATGACCCTTTTCATAAATAGTCCCTCAAGCTTGAAAAGGTAGAAAAAAAATTCTAAGAGAACCTCTTAGCCACGATTGACCAAGGTATTCCTTTTTCGTAAATAATTTATCCCAGCCCAAAAAAAGGGGTAAATGTATATTGCATAAATGTTGTTTTGTGCACTTTAACGAGTTCAAACGACAAGAACTCGGCAATATTTTCACGTTTAGAGAGTCATAAAAGAGCTAAAAGATGACTCCAGGGGGTTACTTTTTCATTTATTTTTAATCGAGCCTGAAAAAGTAATAAATTGGAACTCGTATACATGTCATCTGTGAAAAATTAACCCTATCGCTGCACAAAAACAAACCCATAATCCTTTCTGAGGTAAAATCATTAAAATATATTAAAATATCATTAAAAACCCTAAAAGTGACTTTGAAGACTTATAAAAATGAGGAAAGTAAAAAACATTTCACCTTTTACCTTCACAATCTTGAGAAGAAGTTTTTTACCCTCTTTTACCTCAGTTTTTCAGGAGCAAATCGTAGGAGATCGAGGAGGCTGATCAGCGAGCCATCAACGCCAGGAAAGAGGCACACTCATTTCTTGCATTTCAATACCTGTTTTGATATTTTTTCATAGCATAATCAATTTTTGGGAGAAGGATTTTTAACTTAGTGTCATGGTGGATCGACTCGGGGGTCCCATGTCAGGATCGCGTCGGGATTCCATTTTTAAAACAAGCAAAGCACCGATCAGCGTCATTTTTTTTAAAACAGCCACCCGTAGAGCGTGGAAAACACAAAAAATTCTCTCAAAATTTCGATTTAAAATCAATTTTTGAAGCTCGAATACTGACAGGGAGCTATGTAAATGTTGTTTTTGGGAAGGAAAAGCAAACAATCATGGTGATTAAGTGGAAGGAAAGAGACCATGATGAAGTTGACAGAGCAACCATGGTAGACATAGATTGTCTCACCGCATTAATGAATTGTGGGCTCCTCAAGTTCTTTATGACTTCAGGCATGAGAGCACAACCAGATTTATTACAGTATTTGATCATCATTTGGGATATGAAATGGGAGAGTTTCATCCTTAGGGATCAGGAGCTCGAGATCAAAGTGGCTGACATTTACTTCATTACCGGCCTCTCCCGTAGAGGGGCATGAGCACGTCTGATTGGGGCATGAATCAAAGGTGAAAGCATGGATATGCTCATAGGAAGAGCATGCTCATAGGGAGAGCATGCTCATAGGCAACGAAAAATTCGAGTGGGAATATAGAAATAAGAATCATGAGCAATCTACCACTCAAAGTGGTCCTCTATACTATTACATGTGTGGCTAGGGTGCAAGCACCATATGAGACCACCAAGGCTTAGTTGTAAACTGCGGTGGATTGTATGGCACCCACCATTTTTAACTGGGCAGAGGTCGTGGTGGAAAACATGAAAAAACAGCTCACAAAGTGTAAAAACAGTCAATTGAAGAAGTTCGAGTACGAATCCATTTTGACAGCGATCTTCCTAGAACGGGTACCAATGTTCCAATACTAGGGGGTGGAGGTAGTTGCGCTAACACCACAAGAGCCA
The DNA here is from genome assembly GCA_034641835.2 of Pinus albicaulis. Lineage (NCBI taxonomy): Eukaryota > Viridiplantae > Streptophyta > Pinopsida > Pinales > Pinaceae > Pinus > Pinus albicaulis. Next base: position 1,549,218,872 of record CM076580.1, on the reverse strand, counting down.
CATCTGATGACGTGGGTTGAGTTGATGCCTCGTGGAGAAGGTGGGAAGCAGATGGTGTTCAAGCCCTCATTCTTTATATGGTTGAGGTGTCAGTTGATTGTGGTGGAGGATTGGTCGTACTCCAGGACGGATTTCCGGGGCGATCTAGATTTACCACCTCCAACGGGTGAACACTGGGATGACAGAGGTAAAACATGTTTTTTGTTATCTTTTTCATGTTTATGTTTGTGTGTGTGTGTGTGTGTGTGCACTGATATTGAAACTTTATGTGTCACAAATGTTGAACCGCAGAGGCCAGCTGGGATGTCTCCTATCGCTAGAAGTGTGGTGAGGGATTTTGAGGCCACTCCATATGAGGAAGCGGTAGATACAGAAGAAGAGATTGCTCGGAACCTAGATGCATTAACTGTTGGGATTCCAGAGTATGCTCGGATGGGAGGTATTCCCCGCCAATACCAGTGGCATACTGTAGGAGTGTCTGATCGCATTCACCGACTATTGACTCGAGTTATTCAAGAAGTGGCCTGTTATCGTGATCATCATGCTGATTAGCTTAGTTTTTCTTTTTACAGTTGTAGTTTTTCTGAGACCTGCGAGTCTCATTATGTACCAGAACATATATTTTTTGGGGTTATGATGTACTTTGAAAACTATTTGCAAACCAAATCGATATATATATATGCATGTTATTTTCATGCTTTTATACATGGTGTAATGATTATCGTGACGTTACAAATTTCACAAATGTCTATCTAGAACATAATTGACCAATTCATTTGTTAATGTATTCATATGTCATAGAATGTGCTGATATGTAATGTAATCAAAATTCCTTTCTAAAAGACAAACACGTAGATACATTCTCAATATTTGAGGGTGTCTCATAGAATATTTCCCATTGATTTGTAGGAAACAAGCTGTCAATCCAGGTTTACAACCAGTTCTCTAATGCCAAGAGTAGTTACTTCTGACAAAAATTCAATAACTGCATTGTATTCAACAATATTATTAGTTGTATGACCTAAACATATACCTTGAATATCTACTAACTCACCATTAGGGTCATAGATAACCCAAGCCACAGAAGATAAATTCTAGGTACTACAGCAGGCACCATAAGTGAAATTGACATAAGGAGTTAAAGACATCTGCAAATCAAGTAAAACAAGATAACAGGAAAACCGCTTGCAAACACACACCAAACCAAAATATAAAAAATTTAAAAGCACACTAATGTACAAGAGTAATTACACGAGAAAATCACGCATAATACTTCTTTAGATAAAGCCCGTTTCAGGGCTTATCCAAAGGATTACCTTCATAATCAATTAGCCCATAGACCCCTTTTTTCTAAACACGTTTTACAATATATGGCCCATGCCACATGGGTTCAAATTTTCTTGCCCCCAGCTTACCATGTGCTTGTTCATAAAGAAGGACCAAGTCTCCTTCAGATAAGGCACGTGGATAGATTGTCTGATCAAAATGGGCTTTGACCTGTTTCTTCTGAGCTTCAGTAACTAAAGCGGCAAAGCGACGAGTTTCATCAAGCCTTTCCAGATATAGGATACGTTCCTCTTCTGGTGAAGTATTCGAAAGCAATTCAACAACTAATTTGAGTGAAGGAATTTCACATTCAATCGGCAATGTTTCTTCAAGGCCATATACTAACTGAAACGGAGTGAATCCAATAGAATTTTTAGCCAAGGTCCAATAGGCCCAGAGAGCTGATAAAGCATGAGATGCCAATTTGACTTGGGCATCCCAATAGTACGTTGAAGCATGGTAACCAAGACCTAATTAATTGCTTCAACTTGGCCATTGGCCTAACGGTAATACGAATTTGAGTTGTCGTGACGCAAGCCCAACTGAAATTTTAGCACAGCCATCATGTAATGGCAAAAATGAGAGCCATGGTTGGTGACAATGTCTTGAGGGACTCCGAACCGAGAGATAACATGATTGAAGAGAAATTGTGTTGCATTTTAACCATCAGTAGCGTGTGTAGGCATTGCCTTGGCCCATTTAGTAAAATAGTCAACAACGACGATAATATAAGCATGCCCCCCAGCCGAGTGAGGGTTACATGTCATAAAGTCAATTCCCCATTTAGTGAATGGGCCGATGGTAACAACTGGGTGTAAGGGGGTGGGTGGGGCTCGCATCTTCCGCTGATAAATCTGGCAAGCATGACATTTTTAGATGGCAAGAATGCAATCCTTAAACATAGAAGGCTAGAAATAACTAGCATGAAGGATTTTCTGAGCAGTAGCATAGCCAGACATATGACCGCCACAAGCCCCAGAGTGGCAAACATTGAGAGCTCTCTCAGCTTCTTCGAATGTTAAACATCGACGAAGAATTGAGTCTACACCCAGGTTACACCATTTTTTGGTCATCTAACCTGTTACTATTAGATGGACCTAAGTACACCATGTAAGACCAATTTTACCCTAAGTAAAATTGCTTTCACTATGAAAAATAACTTAGTAAACCACATCTATTAAGTTGTTTATGGTCTAAACAGGAAACTCCATGAGGAAATATTAAATAAATCTACATTTGTTTGATTTTCCTCAAGGAATAATTAGTTAAACAACAGTTTAATTAATATTCTTGGTCATATTTAACCCAAAACAGGAAAATTAATTAGATAAATCATTATTTATCTTATTATTTTCTATAATAATTATTTAAACCTTATTTAAATAATATTCCTTGTTAAATTTAATTAAATCATTTATAAATAATTAAACAAATCATTTATTTATTTATTATTACTTAATCACATCCTTAAAATGATAAATAAATCATTTATTTATTTATTATTTACAAATAAAGGGATTTGACCCAAGTCAAATTCTTTTTCCTCCAACAAATATAATAAAATATTCCATAAAAGTTGGATCTTGATTTGGTTAATAATATTTTAATTATGCACCAATATCTAAACTAACTCAATATTTTTTATAAATAGGAGGGTTTTTCCATTCATTCACTACCTTTTGTTGCCTAAATATCACTTTGGATCTATAATTTTTGTCTTACTTTGATCCACCTTCATTGTCATATTTTGCTACCGTTTTTCTTGTGAGCTCCCTTTGAGTTCCATTTTTTGTCTGGGTTTTCTACACCATCAAGAGAGAGGGATTTTAGATCTGAAGTGTTGAGGACTTACAAGAACCCATCCCATTGAGGAGGACTGGTAACATCCTTCTATTTTCTCCTCCCATGTGCCATAAATACAAAATTATTTAAACATATTCTTGTCTTCTCTATTGGATGCATGCAGCAACTCCTGTTTTTATTTACTGCTTAATGTCTTTTAATGCATAGATCTAGATTTTCGCAGCGTTTATCCTCATCACCTAATTTCAAAACTAAAGATATTGGCAGCCATCTTTGTTGTTAGAGATGTTTGTTATGCACAGCTAAAGTGGTCTTTTTTCGTACGCTTGCAATTAAGATTCATACTAACAACTGGCGACTCCACACGGGTTTACGATTACAACCGCTGTCATTTTTCAGATCCCTACATATCCAGCTACTTCAAACCCTAGGATTTCTCTTCAGCTTATTGTTTTGCTTTACTTGATGTTGTTTTTAACCTATAAAACCTTAAAACATTAAAAATTCTAACTTCTGTGTGTTCTCGGACCTATTGCGCAAGTGATCGGCATCAGCCACAGATGAGACGACACACTATTCTGAAACCTACTCCCGAGAGTGCCAGAAGTGCAGGTCGCACTTTTTGGGCCAAAACCTACAACCTGAACCTCCAGGGCACAGAAAAAATCCCAGAACCTGCGACCTCTGCAGAAATCAGGTCAGACACTGTGACTTGGACTTTTTGCAGGAGTTTTTCTGAAATTTTTATGGGTTTGTCTGAGACTCTATTAAGCGTTGTCTGACCTCTATCTCTGCCCATTTTGGACTTGTAATTGTTCTGTTTTACTCAACAAAGTGGGAACCTAGCCCCCTAGGGCTTCAGTACCCTCCACCTTTTGTGGAATATTTTTAGCTGTTGCAGGTTGTCTGAAATTTCATTGTGTTCAGCCATTTTTCAGATCTAATATCTTACCTTCATATCCACTTCAGATTGGTTATTTATCCATCCAAAACACCTCCTTTAGTTTTTTTTGGGTTTTCCTCTAGGGTCCCCTCCGCTTCCCTCCAGGATATAGCCTTTCGCCACCTCATTTACAACAATCTTTCCTCTGATTTTTTGTTGTTTTTCTGCACCTATTTCCAGCATATCTTACTTGTAGATCATTTTCCCTCCTGACTTTATATCTATTTGCTATTTTAGTGTGTTTTGACTAGATTTTTGCCCACCTACAGACTAGTTGTTGAGAGGCCCGCCTCCTTGGGTTTAGATTAATGCATATTTAGATTTTTATTTTATGTTATTTCAGTTTCATATATTGTTATCTGTACGTTTATTTACAGTTATACATCACACTTTTTATTTTTCTCTACAAACGTCTGGGTTTAAAAATTAAAATTTACACACTTAACACACACACCCTAAGCAAAGAAGAGCCTGGTTAACACCGCCAGGAAAATACTTTAAAACATTGAAATCAATTGATCATGCACCTCTCTGCCCTTGTTTCGACATTGTAATCAGCTGATATTGCACCTCATTACACTTGTTGGTCTCTCTTCCCTTTGTGCCATGTTTGTGCCATCATCATTGTGCCACCAAGGCGTTTATCCTGGAGACTTCTTGGCCTTCATCCTCAGTTTTTGGTAGGAATACTTACTCCTCCGTGTAGGATTCAAGTTAGTCCTCCATCGAGTCTGCACTCCAACTCCTCTTTTGGTTCATTGGGTTCTCCTTCTGGTTCTGCCGCCGGTTCTCCTCCTGTCACCTTCACCATGTCTGGTTCAGCACCTAACACTGGTGGTAGCCCCAGCCCTAATGCTGGGAATATTACTAGTGGGACCGCAACAGGAACTACCCCGGCTGCTCCCTTGCTCCCCTATATGGCAGACCTCAGTCTTCCCAATTTTAATCAGTTGATCAATGACCCTATACGCCATGATGTTGGTTGGACTACTATGCCAACCAAGCTCCCTTCCGACATCCCCAAGTTTGAAGGTTTGTTGGAGAAGATCCTACAAATCATGTTCGATCTTTCCACATGTGGTGTTCGTCTAACTCCATTACCGATGACTATGTCCGTCTTTGGTTGTTCCAACGTACACTTACTGGCGAAGCTTCTAAGTGGTATGTTGCTCAGGACTCATCCTCTCATACCACCTTTGCGACTCTTGCCCGATATTTTCTGTCTTATTTCCAGCTTCCCCTTCGCTATGACACTGGTACCGAACTTTTGACTTCTTTCCATCAATCGTCTGCGGCCCGTCTATCCGATCATGTCCAAGAATGGCGGAGAAGAAAGAGCCTATGGCGAGCCCCTACCTTCGAAGTCCGTGTCTACATGGACTGGTTCCTTAGATCTCTTTTTCCTTCTATCGACAAAGATGTTGCATCGCATTTCCCTCAAACCGAAGAAGCTGCTCTCCAGATTGCGTTAAAATATGACCTAATCTACGCTCAGTTTGGTTATGTTTATACCGTTCTACCTGATCTTCCTAGACCTGATGGTGCCAACGCACCGGGGCATCTCATGCCGCCAACGATATTGTTGGAGCTCTTTCTCATCCATACGCTCAGCCTCCCATGGGCTATGGTTTCCCTCAGGGAGGGGCCAACACCTCCAACACTTTTCCCCCTCCTGGTAGCATGTATCCAGGATACGACATGCCTCCTCCTTTTGCCCAACCTCCTTTTTACCTCAATTTTATCCAACCTCCTTATTATCTGTATCCGCAGCCTGGTGCTCCAACTCCTCTAGCATTAGCACCTCTGCCTCCCTTTCCTTCTCAACCCCCGCAATAGCAGCCACCGTCCCCTCAAGGGCAGGTGTATGCACAGCAGGGCACGACTAAACCTTCTCCTTCCAAAAAGAAGAGGAAAGGCACTCAAAATCAATCTTCCCCTGGTAATACTAGACCTAATCCTCAAAGTAATGCACCTAACACTGCTAACCAGCAATAGGGGACTCAGCCCAAGCCAAACAGGCTTGTTCGCACGAATAAGCCTTGTTCATGTTGTGGTGTTTTTGTTCATTACACGCATGATTGTCCTCTTCTACCACAGATGCGGCAGATGTGGGAGTCTCAAGTATTATTGCAAGGACAGTAAGCCTCCCCTTCCATCCCTCCCAATCCTGAGCCTAGTCAACCGGCTGTGTTTACTAATCCTTTCCCTCAGCAAGGATTTGTGGCTACCCAACCGCCTGAAGGTCAGGCGGACACTCAACCTCCTCCACCTGGTACCTCTGATTACCAGATCCTCATGATAAACTTTGACCAACCTATAACCACTGACTTCAACCTTTAGAATCGGTCCCGTCAGTAAAACAATCCTCCCGCTACGTCTGCCCCTGAGATCCCTTCTTCAGGTTCGACAGAGCCTCTTTCGAAAACTAATGGTCCTTTGCAGATCCCTCAGCCTAAGGCAGAGGTTCATACCAAGATCCCTAAGGGACCATTACACCGAAATGCTGCTTCTGGCAAAGCTTCCCATTCGTATAGTATAGTAGCTGATTTGGCACAATCTCCTGCTACCATCTCAACGCTAGAACTCCTCCAGTCATGCCCTTCACAATGAAAATATCTACTATCTTCCATGGGAGTTGTAGATCCTTCAGATGATCGTTTGATCGTCTTCAATGTTGACCGGTCAGAACATCCTCCTCTTCCTGCTTCCATCACCTTCCAAATCCCAGTCAAGATCTGGAACGCCAACGTTTCGCATTGTATCATTGATGAGGGGGCATCCACCTGTGTGATGTCCGCTTCAGTTTGGAAGAAACTCAAATCACCTGAGTTGGACCCTTCCACTATCACTTCCCAACGCAAGATTGTTTGCGTTGACGTAGAAGTCATCGATGCCCCCTTAGATTACAACATTCTATTGGGTTGTAGCTACACCTATGTGATGTTGTTGTCCCATCTGCAATTCACCACAAGATGTCCTTCCCTCATAACGAAAAGATAGTCACCATCGACCAGTTGACATATTAGGAACCGAAGGCTCATACCTCTCCTGAGTCCATCATCTCTTCGGTGGCCAATAAGCAAACTGTCAATCCTTTAACCAATGTCTCGCCCAGAGTCTATAAAGACTCCTCTTTGCTTGTTACATTCCCTGGTCTTCCTCCTCCTGTCTCTGATCCCAGCTCATCTAATGTTTGCATGATGCAATCGTCTCGGGCTTCCCTCAAGCGGCCCGCTTCGGCTAGTCAGCAACCTCGCCCTCTGCAGCCTACTTCTAGCCCTTCGGTTCAGCCTTCTGGCCCCCTCCTTCTAGCCCTTCACCTGCAGCTGGTATCCATGAGCCTCTTTATCCTCCTGGAACAGTTCCTCCAGGTCTTAACCATCTTGGAGCCGTCCCGCCTAGCCATTACCCCTCCGGTCAGATATAGTTCCTAGCTCCCCCTCCTGGAGTGTACTCGGTACCTATCATGGCTACCCTATCTCTTCCTAACCTGACCCTGGGTATTCCCGCCTGGTACCTTGATCCCCCAGCCGCTACCCTACCTGGTCAACCCAAACCTTATCTTGCTTTGACCCCGGTTCAACCAGTCCCCATGACTTCTCCCGCTGCTACGGTGCCTCAGCCACCTCAATAGGAACCTTCTCCTATTGCGACAACGTCAGGTAAAAAGGGCAAAGCTCGCAAGAGGGCATCAAAAGACAAGGCTGACTCGACAAACCCTACCCCTCCTCGACCGCTAAAGCATACTATCCAGTGTGCTTTGTGTGATGTTGTCGGTCATGCCACCCATACCTATCCAGAGTTGCCTCACCTCAAGCCCATGGTCAATGAGACATTTCCAGAGTCTGATATCCTTGAGGTATATGTCACTATACCCGATTCAGTCCCGAAACTCAAGTCTTTGCGCACAAATAATCCTTGTACTTTATGTGATTTCCATGGCCACTATACTCACCTCCGTCCCCGCCTCAAGGACTTCCACACATCTCTAGTGGCAGTTTGAAAATTCGAGGCGAAGAACAACGAGTCCACTGCTCCCTTATTTGTGCATTTTTCTTCAGCAGAACCAGCGGACACATCCACTCCCATATACATTCCCCCTCCGGATGTCGAAATGACAGAGTCTTCGACCACTATCCACTACCTGTCATCATCTATGATATCCATGGTGGAATACCCCCTGGGACTTCCCCTTATGTCTCGCCTAACCTCCCTTCAGCGACCACCTTGGGCTCAACATCGGTGGATCCTTCATGTACTTGTTTTTCTATCACCCCTTGTGACGATGCACATATGAACCTCTCTTCTCATAATGATGAGTCAAGTAGCTTCGCCGCGTTAGGTGGTATTTCTTCCACCAGTCACCCCATCTTCTATTACGATGATGACATTATGGAAGAAGTCACCACCCCTAACTTTATCTATCCCCCCTTACATCGAGCCCATGCATTCAAACCACATACACCTTGTGGCCATTACATTGACACCCAATGTTTGGGTAAGGGGGCACCCATATTTGAGAGACCAGGAGAAACAATTCTCCACAAATCTCCTAGTGTATCTAGTCGTGTTGACTCTAGTACCCTTATTCTTCCCCATTTGGAAGAACCTCTAGAGTCCCATATCACTTCAAATCACTCTAGGGATGATACCCCTCATCATTCCTTCATCTTACATCAACAACCCAGTTCATTCGACATTGTTGTTGACCAACCTATGGACTTTCTAGAAGAGCACCAGTTCACTATCACCAAATCCTCTCTTTGGGATAGTGACACCATGTATGTCAACCCAGAAACTTAGTCTATTTTCTTCATATATGCAGTACCAAAAGAGATTGGTAGTCCTCCATTCCCTTTCTCAAACTGCATAACCATAACAAAAACAAATGGCGCACCAAATTATTTAAATGTGTTTAGATTCCCTTTTTCTAAATACATTTTGGCATGACCATAACATGCTTGGGGGCACCCATGCCCCTCAACCATAAAAATCCCAGTTCTCAACCAAAAACAACACTGAAACCCCCTTTCTCTAATAGGTCTCACTTTTCAAGTCATTTCCTGGGATAGGTCGTAGTTTTCTTCCCAGTACCTGCTACCCAGGTCACAGAACAGACCCAAAAAAGTGCGACCTAGCCTGTCCATGAGCTCTAGGTGCCTAAACTGAAATTTTGATCCCCTGCAATGAAAGAGTACAGTTAGGCCTCTTACCTGCAACTGACGGATCTCGATTCTAACAGTTGGTTTTTTCACTATGATCATCACAAGATTTAGGGCCTTCTCTCCTCTCTACATTCGCCATAGCTACACTTGCAAATGAGTGAATTTGGAGGAAAAATGCCTTATTGAAAGAGAAACCCCTAATTTTTCTTTCGCTTGTTGCGGCCAAACTATAGCTCAGTTTGAAAAACTGTCTGTACCATTGGAAAGCTCTCACCGAGCCCTCAAATGGGTATCTGTTAGTTTTTCATGATTTGATACTTCACCACGACACATTTTTTTCAAGAAGGGTCACTTCACCACCCCTCATAATCGAATTTCTTCACTTGCAACACTTGTACTTGGGGCACCACTTTTCCTCCATACTTGTCCATGCTCATGTCAATTTTCGTCGTGAGTAACCATCTTGTAATCATGTCTTTATGGTTCCCATTGGACCTTTACTGTGTGGCAGCATCATCAAGTTGCCCTTGTTTAGAGCATCCAAGTTGAGTCATCATCGCATTCATGGAGTCTATCTCGATTCCCTTTGTATCTCGCCATAGTCCTACATCCTTCATTACTTGGTCCCTCTCTCGTGTCGCACAGTATGGCCTCCAGTCCTACTGTCCCCTATCCCCCTTGATATTGTGTCAGTCACTACCAGGTCATCCATGCCCTTTATGCTCTAAAAAGGGAATTCGTACATCCGCTACTCAGTACCCCCCCATTTCATCATCATCATTGGTGTCAGTCTGTTCGTTGCTCTACTATTTTCTCTCGTGCCTTAGTTGAGGAGCTCTTATTCCCTCACATATGGTGGACCTCCTTCTGTCGACATCAGATCATTCATTCCAGAAGATAGGTCTAGAGGGCGGTGTACCTTGGTTCCATCTTCCACTCTTTTTCGGTGCCTCGGATTAGGAAAAGGGACTCCTTACAGCACTTTGACTTGATTGTTTCTCAACTCTAGCTCATTACAGCATGATCGAGATCCGTATACTTGATGGTTCAGTGGTGCAGCAAATAGGACCAATGATTCCCAGGTATGTGTGAGATGTTTTGAGACCTCATGAGGGGATGGCTCTACAGGTAGCCCCTCACATTCCCTAATGACCTCTTCATTACAGCCTTTGATGCAACTCCATCGATTTGATGATGTAGGCTTCAGCCGCTTGCAGCACCTTTTTGTTTGCATGTATCAGTCAGATTTTCAGAGCCCTTTCCTATTTACAAGGGCATTTTGGTTGTATTTATATCTCATGTACTCATATATTATTGTACAAGTCTTGGCTGTTATCCCAGGCGCAGTATGTATGTGGGATTCATTGCCATGTTTTTTATCTGGCTCATGTTTATGCCAGCATGTACTATATAGTTTAGTCCCTTGTTTACTAGACGCATTATTCTTTGTACTTTATCTCGGCGGGCATAGGTATGCCTCCCCACTACCTATAGCATAGGTACTCACTCATTAAAGAGACTTGTCGCACCTGTAAGTCTCACCTCCTCAGGGTATAGTCCTCTAGCGCTTTGGTATACCTTATATTTCTCTCTCTTACTTCCCCTTCGGTGTCTAATGATTGAGTTCTTACAACGTACTTCGGTCATATGATTAGCTCCTAATGCTCGCATGCTGGGGGGCAATATGTTACACCATTTTTTGGTCATCTAACCTGTTACTATTAGATGGACCTAAGTACACCATGTAAGACCAATTTTACCCTTAGTAAAATTTCTTTCACTATGAAAAATAACTTAGTAAACCACATTTATTAAGTTGTTTATGGTCTAAACAGGAAACCCCATGAGGAAATATTAAATAAATCTAGATTTTTTTTATTTTCCTCAAGGAATAATTAATTAAACAACAGTTTAATTAATATTCCTGGTCATATTTAACCCAAAACAGGAAAATTAATTAGATAAATCAATATTTATCTTATTATTTTCTAGGAATAATTATTTAAACCTTATTTAAATAATATTCCTTGTCAAATTTAACTAAATCATTTATAAATAATTAAATAAATCATTATTTATTTGATTATTACTCAACCACGTCCTTAAAATAATAATAAATCATTCATTTATGTATTATTTACAAATAAATGGATTTGACCCAAGTCAAATTCTTTTTCCCTCCAACAAATATAATAAAATATTCCATAAAAGTTGGATCTTGATTTGGTTAATAATATTTTAATTATGCACCAATATCTAGACTAACTCAATATTTTGTTATAAATAGGAGGGTTTTTCCATTCATTCACTACCTTTTGTTGCCTAAATATCACTCTGGATCTATACTTTTGGTCTGACTTTGATCCACCATCATTGTCATATTTTGCTACCATTTTTCTTGTGAGCTCCCTTTGAATTCCATTTTTTATCTGGGTTTTCTACACGATCAAGAGAGAGGGATTTTAGATCTAAAGTGTTGAGGAATTACAAGAACCCATCCCATTGAGGAGGGCTGGTAACATCCTTCTATGTTCTTCTCCCAGGTGCCATAAATACAAAATTCTTTAAACATATTCTTGTCTTGTCTATTGGATGCATGGAGCAACTAATGTTTTTATTTACTACTTAATGTCTTTTAATGCATAGATCTAGATTTTTGCAGTATTTATCCTGGTCACCTAATTGTAGATCTAAAGATATTTGCAGCCATCTTTAATGTTAGGTTTGTTTGTTATGCACAGCTATAGTGGTATTTTTTCATACGCTTGTGATTAAGATTCATACTAACAACCCATGCGGTATAAAGTATCTCCAATAATGTGATATGGTTGAGAGTGATGTCGAATGCGTCGATGATCGGCTTTGATCAACTCAGATCCGAAAGTTTGGGTTTGGAGATACACAATGATATCACCGTACCATGGATCGACAATGCTGATAAGAAAGAGAGTCTCGTCGGGAATGTGTTCATCAAAATCAGACGGGGCAGAAAGAGGGAAGGGAGCAGATTAATTCAGTGAAAACCAGTGACTTTTTGGATTTGGCAGCAGTAAATTCCAAATAAAACTTGTAAAATGACAATCCATTTAGAATATTTACCCCCAGTAACTGACGGGTCAAAATATAAGGCATAGGATTGCAATCAGAGATCACGGTAATCGTGCAAAGAAGGATATAATGTCGAAAGCGTCGAACAGCATGAATCGCAGCCAAGGCCAGTTTCTCGACTGTGGCATATCGAGTCTTTGTATCCAGAAGGTTAGATCTGAAGTAATAAATGACATGTTCAGTACCATCGTCGTCGTCCTGGACTAGCACCATACCAATAGTACTGGAGGAAGTCGCTAAGTAAAGGAAATAATCACAATGATAATTTGGGGGATGCTATAAAGGGGCGTTGATAAGAAATTTCTTTAAAGCATCGAAGGAGTGTTGAGCAACTTCATCCCATAGAAAAGGGATCCCTTGTTTAAGCAATCGTTTGAAACCCTCAGCGAGCTCAGCGTAGTTGGGAACGAAGGCACGAAGGAAATTAGCTTTCCCTTGTAGATTCTACAACTGAGATAAAGAGGAGGGAGGGGGTAAATTAACGATAGCCTCGAATTTCAATGGATTGAGATGGATGCCTTCTTTAGAGATGACAAACCCAAGGAGTATGTCATATTCCACGCAAAAAACACATTTGTGCGGATTCAAGCGAATATTATATTGTCGGCCTCGTAGAAAAATCTCTCGAAGGTGCGCAGGATGGTCGCAGCGCTTAGTTGAATGAGTGGGAAGGTAATTCGAGTAAGCCTGCATGATGTGCTTAATGCCATGGAAAGCATAGGACATCGCACGCAGAAAAGTAGCACCGACATTATTCAGATCAAAAGGGATCTTTTTATAAGCAAAGGTTCCCCATGGACAGATGAAGGCAATCTTATGTTGATCATCCAACGAGATGTTAATCTGGTTATAGCCAGAAAAACAATCCATAAAGGAAAATATCTCACTCCCAACACATTCATCAATGATCTGGTCAATAAATGGAGTGGGATAGTTATCCTTCAGGCAGGCTTGATTTGTATCTCAGTAATCGACACAAATGCCAATGGTACCTTGATTTTTATTGACAGGGACGATATTGGACACCCAATTTCTCAAAGGAATGGGATAAATGAATCCAGCCTTAAGACGTTTTTCAACTTCTCCCTTTATGGCGGCCGCCTTTTACGATGTGTTAGAGTCAGTTTATCAGTGATCAAAAAATATCTCTTTTGAGAATTTTTCATCAGGTCATTAGTCAATTTTTTTTTTTCTTTTTCAGTTAGATTTCAGCAATAATTTTGGTCATTGAAGAAGTCTTATCTTGGTATGTTGCTCCTTCACATCATTTCATCACCATTTAGAGGTCTAAATTCAGGTTTTTCATCTCATATAGGTCAATTCTAGGTTTTTAAATACCTATGGAAAATTTTTACATTTCCATTATTAAATAAAGCAGTTTGTCTTCCATTCTATTCACAAAGTCTGGTTAAAGGAGCGAGTTTGTTTTTACAGTTCGAATAAAAATCTGCATGTCACAGAAATATCATAATATGTTGTTGTATTCACGAAGAAAGGAAAAACATTGTTAAGAAAGTTATTTCAAATCGCATACTTTATAGTTTTTTATTCTTCAAAATTTTAAAAAATCATTCGTATGACCATAGGACTCATCCTACGTGTCATCCTCCGTTACCCATCTGACACGTTACATACCACTACCCCATCACTTATCCAAATCATATCGTACTTATTATTCTTCCTGCCTCACCATTCATTAACCACCGTTATAACAACTACCACCCATCTCACCATTCATCCACCACACCATGATCTAATCTAATGGCCTGCACACGATTTCAGCCCCCCCTCATCATCTGAAACTTAATGTCATGGGGGGCAGTCTGAAATGGATGGTTTTATCATCCAACCCCACCTCTACGTGGAAACCCTGTGTTCTTTCGCACCCCCCTCTCATAAAACCACTTATCGCCAATGGACCCCTCTGAAATTTCGCTTATACGTCGGATGAAAACCACCTGATCTGCCTGCCATTCGTGTCATGCCACATGGACATTGCCACTGTCCAATCAAACGAATTCATGCGCTCGTATAACCGTTAGCAAAATAAATTCAATGCTAATTGTTAAAGCCAACATACTCGCGCCCCTTTCAATAGAAATTAAGCCATACTGTTTATAAACCCATCCTAAATAACATGTTTAAACCTTCATTTTGTTATTCACTCTACTCTGTACAGGATAATTACAAATTCACTGTGATTTCCAGAACTCCAAAACAGCAACCTAACCATTGTTTAAAGTATTCTTTGCAGTTGTTGACATTTCTTCCAATTTGCAAGCCTTCACTCAGTCCCAGTCTCCATTTTTCCATTAGAAAATCTTCCTTCGCCATTCAAACAAAGACATTCATGCCTTCAAAGAAAAAAGGATCAGAAGGACCAGTAAGTCTTCCACTTCATCCTCAAATTGAATTCCATCATATACCATTAGCAGACAAAGATCATAAGATTCATGAAACCCTTTGTGAGCTTGAACTATTTGAAATGTATTGTTGTTTATAAGATAAATTTCTTGATAAATCTTATGATATTGGGTTGTGGGATTCAAAATTGCCTCATTATATCTTTCCTCACACCCACAGTTCCCCTGAATTTGTCAGAAAATTGGTATGTACCCAACCAAAGAGATATTATCGCTCCTACAGGAGAGATCTTAGTAACCATAACTACCCAAACCATAGAAAAAATGATGCAAGCCTCCATCACAAAGAATTCCACTCCATTTTCTCAAGAAGCACTGATTGAAAGATATCAGAAATTGGATTTTTCAAAAAGGGCTAAAACCCTTGAGCTGTTTATGGCTGAAAATACCCTGTTTCCCAAGAAAAATCCTCCATTTCCATCATCCATTTTCCCTAAAAGAGCCAAGAAAATCATCACAGTTATCTCTTACCTTCTTGGTTATTACTCATACCAATGGGTAGATGAATCCATCATAGGATTCATGTCCATTTTCTCCATAGATTCCAAACCCTCCATCATATTCAATTTCAGCAATTCATTGCAGATTCCATTCATGAGTAGTTTATTAAGTTCCCAACATAAGAGGTATTCAAATATGCCTCTGTGTTAGTCTATCTGTTTATATATTCTTAGGGAGACAAATTCAAGTTTTCATTACAGAAAGTGGATGAGGAGGGAAATCAACAATTAGTTATTTTCTGGACTACATTAGTGATGAAGGAACAAAGGGAATATTCATATAAGTAGTTTATAGAATTGTTTCTACATCCAACACTCAGTCTACTAACTAGCATTACAGAGCCCAGGATGAGTGAAGAAATCATAAAAGTGTTGCAACTATCGGCTCAAGCCAGAACAGGAGATTGGTATCTCTATCAGAATTATACAGAACTCGGAATCTATGGTTGTGAGATTCCCCCTTACAAATTGCCAAAATTCCTCCCAATGAGGATTTTTGCATTAGAATACATCAGACAAATGATTAATGTTGATGAAATACATTGTGTGTCTGTTAAAAATAAGTCCCAATTCAAAATCAAAACACAGATAAGACATTTTATCTATAATAGCGGGACAACGGAGGAAGAAGTAGACAAATTGCTGAAAGAGATGCAATTCATCCTCAGTTTCACATGGCCGTATGATCCAGTTGGTGTTATTTCTAAACTAAGGGTAGAGAACAAATCTACACCTTATATTCATACACACAGACCAGAAATTGAAATATATATGAATCAGCTTGAGTGAACTGAGGGCACTTTATAGGAATCTGAAGAACAAATAGTGTCTACACCAGCATTACAGACTCCTATTGCATAGGAGAGAGTAGGAAAAATACCCAGAGAGGATCATTCATCTCCAATGACTGACCCATCCAGTAAAGAATTCAAAATATATTACAGAAAGAAGACAAAGCTCAATCCAAAAATCAATCCTAGAAAGGATTCAGAGCAAGATGTTATTATTATTACCAAAGAGACACCTCCTTCCACACAGATAGGTGGTAAAAATACTTCTACTCCTACTACTCCAACAGTTTCTCAAGATCATTATCAAGTCATTCAACCTAATACAGTTGTTACAAGAGAAAAAGAGAAGATTGTCTTTGATACCTTCATGGAGATAAAATTAAAGAATGAGATGTTGAAGACCCACACATACAATCAGTTTTGGAAGCAAACTTCCAGCTCTCAGAGCAGGTTGCTCTCAGCTTTTGATTCAGAGAGAGGAAAAATGTAGTTTGCTTTTCTTCAAGCACAAATTCCACAGCCAAAGTCAGCAGCAGATTACAAAAAGACTGCATTTGAATTTGATACTAAGGACATACATCCAATAGATCAAATGGATTTACATAAAAAAACTGGTGAGATGATTTCATCCACTCTCACTAACACTGCTATGAGTTTGTCAAAAATTCAGGTTTCTTTGGCTAATGTCCAATCACAACTGAAAATAGAGAAATTTTATTCATTGGCTAAAGACACAAGAATCAAAACTTTTGAAGACCTGGTGATCAAAATCGGATATGATCCTTCCAATATCAATGCAGTAGAAGAGATCATCAAAAAATAAAAATGTTGACATAGTAGCATTAAGGAAGCAATTGAAGATTCCAACTAGAGAAGACCCTCTGGAAAACGACATTGAAGAGACTAAATCCCAGAAAGTGGAAATGATGAAGCTGATTATGGAACAAAATTCTCAAATAAAACAGATGGAATCATAAATGGAGAAAATGATAAAGGAAAAGGAACAAACAGCAAAAACTTCTAAAGTTCCTTTGGAAGCAGTGCCTCTTGCAGTTATTCCTATAGCCAAACCTTCTACAGCAAGTACTGCAGATGGAACTGAGTAGCTCACTAAAGCAGCCTCAGAAGTCCAAAGATGAAATTTCACATGCAGCTGAAGCACAAAGAGCTAAAAAGCTAATTGAGAGATTGCAAAAAGAACAAAGGGAATCGGCCATTGGAAACACTTTGTGCCAAGTAAAAGAAATAATATTGGAAAATATCACAGAATCTATTAGTGAAATTTGGCCAAGTATACAAATTATATTTGAAAAAAATGAGTTGATATTGTTACACTAAAAATTGTCACCTTGACATTCTGCTAACTGTATGAGCTCATTAATACTCATACTTCCCCCCTTTGCAAGTCTAACATATCAGTTCCTCATATCAAGCCTTGGAAATCAGAGAAAAGTTCCTTAAAGTCTCCTAAACTTTGGTGTCGCACTTTCTGGCTATCTTGCCTGCGGTCCCGCACCCAATGTTCAGCTATCATGCGTACCTTAACGCACTTTATCTTTGTTAAAGGTTCGGACCCCTGTAAGATCAAAAAGGCACAAGTAAATTCCAAATATCTCAATTAAAGTAAATTCTGGAAGCTTCTAGAATGGAACTTGCGGTGGTAGAACCGCTCTTGTGAGGTGCATGAATCCCTTACCTTATGGAGCTAACCCCTTGATGTAAGGAACTATCCCTTTGAAGGAGGATTCTATCCCTTTATCCTTGGAACGGAAAACCTCCTCTTTTCCACTATAAAAAGAGGCATTGGGTAGCCTCAAAGGGAGTTCAAGCTTTGAGAATTTTTGAAGTTAAGTGCTGTTGAGATTTAGCCTCAGTTAACTAAGACCTTTGAGAGGAGAGATTACATACCTTTTTTTGTCTTGGTTGGAGGAGTGCAAAGCTTGTCAAATTAGAGGAGACTCCTGCTTCGGACCCCGGGAAGGCCTGTACAACATCAAGGCTTAGGTTGTAAGGTTTTCTTATACCAAGATTAATACAATCAAGTTTTTTTTTTCTCAATAAGTTGTCGTTTAATGGTTTATTTCATAGATTCCTTGATCACTATGATAAGCATGGTTTATGATGATTTCTATACAGTTGCTATGTAATTTTTTGCTTGTTTGTGACTGCAGGTTTACAAGGAAAACTCCTTCAAGCGCGCGAGGGACATTAACGACTTCAAACAAGCACTGGACATATGGTAAGTCTTTTACACCTCTATAGAGCTTTTCGTAGATCATATATGCTTAGAGAAAGATTAGTCTATTTGGCTGTTTTTTTGCTAGATACTTTTAGTACTAGGGAGATCGGTCTTGTCCGCAAGACGGATTGTCCACACAACAAATTGGCGACTCCACTGGGGAAAGAACTTATTGTTTTTGGTTCTCTTTTATTTTGATTTGAGGAAACGTTTTTCAATAGTTTTTGATTGATAGACATCTGCCTGGGTAGCTTAGGTTTTCTCTGTTTTTGAAAATTTTGAGATCTTTTATGTTTTTCTCTAATTTTTTCAGGGACCGCACTTTGCCTTCTTTGCACAATGCGGGCAGTTTTGCATCTTTGCTTAAGTAAATAGTGCGGTACCGCACCTGTTACTTCTGCAAGCCTGCGGACCCTGTTAAAATTTTGAAAAACTTTAGATTATTTCTTTAGTTTATCTTTATTTTGATTTAGAGTTTTTGGTTTCTGCCCAGATTGACGATTGTTTCTGTCAAAAGCTTTCTGTGAATGAATCTTAGCAGTATTGGGTGTTTTGAGTCTCTTTTTTGAGAAATTCTTAATTTGATTTCCTTTGGTCATTACTTGGAGGTTTGTCTCAGTCTTTTCACAATTTTGCATCTTTTTGCTTTTGTTTTTGGGGGGGCTAAATTGTGTATGAGTGTTAATCGCCTTTGAGTGTTTTTTTTTATCTTTGGAACTCTCACCCGATTTTCTTGGCTTGCACTTTATTGTGTTTGAGAATTCTCTTGCATAGATCACATTTTCATAATTAGAATTCTCATTTTCAGAATATGAATGAAAAATGTGCATAGATTACATTTGCATACTTTTCAAGTGAATTGTGCATAGATTACAACTGCATAGTTTACATTCTGAAAAATCAATCATAGATTTAGATCAATTTTCTTTAGATGTTTTTATACTTGTTTTAAAAACACAAAAATATAAAAATTCTTTTGGGATTGATTTGCATTAGTTTTTCTTGATGAAATTAGTGCATTAGAGAATTTGTTATATTTTCTCTTATTTATCAATCTTTGCATTGTTGGAAGTGGATGGAAACTCTCTCCTTACTTCAGTCAGGATTCATCGAATTGAAAAGATTACATTATCATATTCAATTGCATTCAGTTTTGGGTCGGGTCATAACACCATTGGTTTCGTATCCATTTACCCTTTTGAGTAATAACATCCTAAATAACACAGCGCTTAATAAAATTCACTAGTAATTTTTACATTTTTAGGGCTCTTTCCACCAACATAGCTTAGGCTAGTATCTTGAAGTAGGGAGTAATTAACTCTCCAAGATAGTAAAAACAAACAAGTAGACAAATCTTGTGGTAGGAGATAAACCCAATTGTAATTTGTATAATCTGGGAAGCTTCTCTTAAAGAAGTTAATCACGAGATCATGTCCGAACCTTTGAGACAATCAATTTTGTTTCATTGGGGAAGATAGAAGATTTTGCGCGCATTACAAACGGTAAACCTCAGATTAACCATTGTCGAGGAGCCTGGAGTCACTTGTCGGTAAACCTCGGATTAACCATGTCGAGGAACCTTCAAAGGGATTGAGATTTGTTACTCTGCCCTTGCGCGTGGGATCAGATCGTAGATTGTTCCCCCAGTTATATTTGTTACTGTTGGTAGCCTTAGTGTCCATTATCTTAAGATTATTTCCTAAGGTGACGGTGAAGGAAAGATCTCACTGTACCTGGAACAGACGTCGACTAGACTCACTTGGACTCTCTGGGGGGTTTTCTTCACTCGGGATGGTTTTGTGAAGAAACTTGTGCCAGTCTGTTTCATTAAGCAAGTTGTCGGGGTAACTGTTCCAACCGCCATTTCTGTATTAAATTCTACGATGTTGGATTTCATCACCAACTAGTGTTTTTAGTACAGGAAGTTATTGTTTGTGTGTGGTTTGACTCCTAGATTTGATAGCGTGTGTTAATTTGTTTGTTTTTATTTTTTGAGACCATAGGTGTGAATTGTGAATTTTAATTGTTAGGTGTGAATTGTGAATTGTTAATTTTAGTTTTAAATTGTTTATAAAATTCACTGAAGTTGAATATAATGGCAACTGTTCCGGAATTTACCAACTAAGGAATCCCTCTTGACGAGAATCCTAGTACTTTTTCTTCCTTTGGAAATGTTGGTCCTCCTTATATGGCTACTTTGTCATTACCTGGATTTACTATAGGTCTACCGATATGGTTATTTTCAACTTCGTTGGCCCTGAATACTCCAATTATTCCACCTCAACCAGATGCTTCACCTCAACAGAGTTCACCATCTCAACATCACCAACCTTCTGTTGACCCTTTACCTTCTTCGCCTAATATTTCTTCCTCCATTTCTTCCTCTTCCCCTGGTAAAATCCTTGACGCTAGTAACCAGGTGGCTAAGAAGAAGAAGAAGAAGAAGAAGAAGCAAGATAAGAAAGAAGTCAACCAACCAACCATGGTTGTAAGTGTTAGTTGTGTTGAGGAAACCTCCAACATGCATTGTAAATCCAAATACCCTTGCAGGCTTTGTAAGGGTCACCACTTCCTTGTTAATTGTCCTGGTATTTCAAAGGTCTTGGAAGTATGGTCAGAAAAATCTCATCAACTTTCTGTTTATCCATCAAGCAGTGATAGTCAGGTTCCTGGGAAAAAGGGTAAAGTTAGGTTTCCTTGTAAGTTATGCAAAGGGAGTCATCAAACTCACATTTGCCCTCACATGATTGAAGCCTCAAAATTGTTGGAAAACCTTACTGTTCCACAGCAAGAATTTCTAACTGGTTACCGTAAACTTTCTCCCAACCTACCGTCAACTGACGGAGTGATTGATCTAGTTTCAAGTACAGTCAATCCCACTCTTCCATTGGAGAGTGAAACTCATATTACTCAGGTTGATGATCCATTAGTTGATCAAGTGGTCGATTCAATTTCACATTCGGTCGATCCCACTCTCCCTTTAGAGAGTGAACTTCATACCGCTCAGGTTCTTCTTGTTACATCAGATTCTTCTATGCCGGGGGGCATTTCACCTGTTTCTACAGAACCCCCTCCAAGTAATGAGGTCTTTTCCTTTGATTGGAATAGACTGACAGAACCTCATCTTCCTTCCTCCATCCCTTTCCAAATCATTGTGAAGTTGGGTGGTAGGGACATACACCGCACACAGGTAGATGAAGGTGCTTCTGTTAGTATTTTATCCTCAACTGCTTGGAAAGCTTTGGGTTCCCCTTAGCTTGTGCCTATTACGCAGAATCTAAAATCTTTCAACAGAACCACTAGTGAACCTTTAGGAATCATTCCTAAGTTTTCTATTACTTTGGAAGGTAAAATTGTCTGTATTGATCTTATGGTAGTTCGAGGTCCCTTGGATTTCAATTTACTCCTTGGGCGAGACTATGTCTATGCAATGAAAGTTGTAGTATCGACACTCTTTCGCGTGATGTCTTTCCCTCACAATGGAAATATTGTGACTGTAGACCAACTTTCGTTCCCTAGTCTTGTATCGACTACCAATAATCCGACATCCCTGAATGTTCCTCATACGCAAGTGGTATCTACCCCGCCACGGGTTAATTATGTGGCAACTAGTCCCATGTTTTCAGTTACCGATGTAAGCGAGCCTCTCACTGTTTGCTCGTCTTCCTTTGACTTAGATCCTTTAATTGACATGGAAAACTCTATGAGATTACGTGAACACGATGTTCTTATTCCTTTTGAGTCCCTTGACATGTTTTCCTTCCAGAGAACTATTCTTCCTTCTGATGAAGACCTCTTGGAAGCCATGATCAAGGTCTATCCATTGACATGTGTTTCTTCTAGTTGGAAGCCATGATCAAGTGTCCGAGGAAAGTTCATTTTACTGTGTCAACCTCGTTAAAAAATGAATCAGTGGTCCGAGGAAAGTTCCTTTTATTGTGTCAACCTCGTTAAAAAATGAATCAGTGAGTCCGAGGCTAGTTCCTTTTACTGTGTCAACCTCGTTAAAAAATGAATCAGTGGTCCAAGGATAGTTCCTTTTACTGTGTCAACCTCGTTAAAAAATGAATCAGTGGGTCCGAGGATAGTTCCTTTTACTGTGTCAACCTCGTTAAAAAATGAATCAGTCGGCGATGAGGACAGTTCTTTTCCTGTGTCAACCTCATTAAAAAATGAAACAATAGGTAGATTGTAGAGAGTAGATTGATAGATTAGAAATAAGTAGTTTCTGAGGACAGATCCTGTTACCAAGTCAACCTCGTTAAAAAATGAATCAGGTATGAGGATAGTTCTTTTCCTGTGTCAACCTCATTAAAAAATGAATCAGTTGGTCTGAGGATGGTTCCTGTTACTGAATCAACCTCGTTAAAAAATGAATCAGGTATGAGGATAGTTATTTTCCTATGTCAACCTCGTTAACAAATGAATTAGTTGATTAGAGGATAGTTCCTGTTACTGAGTCAACCTCGTTAAAAAATGAATCAGGTATGAGGATAGTTATTTTCTTGTGTCAACCTCATTAAAAAATGAATCAGTAGGTTATATAGGTAGATTGTAGAAAGTAGATACGAGGATAGTTCTTGTTACTGAGTCAACCTCGTTAAAAATGAATCAGTGAATATGAGGAAAGTTCCTTTTACTGTGTCAACCTCGTTAAAAAATGAATCAGTTGGCCTGAGGACAGTTCTTTTCCTGTGTCAACCTCGTTAAAAAATGAATCAGTTGGTTAGAGGATAGTTCCTGTTACTGAGTCAACCTCGTTAAAAAATTAATCAGGTATGAGGACAGTTCTTTTCTTGTGTCAACCTCATTAAAAAATGAATCAGTAGGTTATATAGGTAGATTGTAGAAAGTAGATACGAGGATAGTTCTTGTTACTGATTCAACCTCGTTAAAAATGAATCAGGTATGAGGAAAGTTCCTTTTACTGTGTCAACCTCGTTAAAAAATGAAACACGTTGCCATGAGCATAGTTCTTTTCCTGTGTCAAGCTCGTTAAAAAATTAAACAAATCCTCCCCTAATTGAGTCGAGTCTTTGACTAGATCTCGTAAATGTTAAGTCATATATTTAGGTTATTTTTTGCATAATTTTCTTACAGTTTTAGGTCGGGTCTTTCATATGATCTCGTAAATGAACCTGTTTGTTATATTTTGATTGTTCGAAAATCCAGTTAACCACTCTTGAACACGACACTTTTATTCACCTGGGTTGGGAAATCTTTGCCTAACAGTTAATCAAACCTCATTGAAATTTTTAATCCGGTTTCTGGGTATTAGCTTTGGGTCAATTGTTACCAAGCCATCTGCAGTGTCGTTATGTGTTCAAGAGGACAGTTTCAAATAAAACCATTCATCTGCAAAATATCTGTCATCCATTTTTACCATCCCTAAGTCATTCCTTGCTGATATATTTTCAAAACTTGATCTATGATTTCGTGTTGTGGGCTTGCCTACGACGGATCGCTTTCTATCGACGCTAACTCATTATCTAGAAATTTGATCTAGAAATCGTCAGTACCTTGAAATCTGCATGCCTCAATGGCAAGTTTCTCGCTTTCGACGACTGGTTACATCATTGACCTTCGATCGAATGATTCCGTGACATGTTCGACTTCAGCTCATTCATTCACATTTCATGGATTGTACTGGGTACTTTGAGAGCCATTGACATAACTGGTGGTTTCTCTCACACTTGTTAACAGTTTACATAATTGACTGGTAATCAAGTGGTTTCTACCATGTTTGACTTCGACACATTCATTCACATGGATAGAATCGTACTAGTTCGAGATGCGGAAATCAAGACCCTAGATCTAGTTTCCACCATCCAAGCTGCGAGGAATTTTGTTATCATTCATACAGTGGACTACTTATAAACAGATGGCTGCATTCATACTGTGTTCACACATGTCTATACTATGATGTACTCAAAATCATTCCTGTATCATAACAGTTAAATCAGTTTTTAGTTAGTTTTGATCTGAGTATGGGAATTCCTACCTCAGTCGTGATATGTATATATATATATTTTGCATTGAATGTTTTTACAGGTGTCGACTGGGGTGTCCACAGGATGACCCTTGAAATGATAAAGTACTGCACTCTTCATATATGACAGACTTCAGTTTCATCTATTCCATACTTTGCACTTTAGGAGGCAATCTGTTACACTAAAAATTGTCACCTTGACATTCTGCTAACTGTATGAGCTCATTAATACTCATACTTACCCCCTTTGCAATTCTAACATATCAGTTCCTCATATCAAGCCTTGGAAATCAGAGAAAAGTTCCTTAAAGTCTCCTAAACTTTGGTGTCGCACTTTCTGGCTATCTTGCCTGCGGTCCCCCACCCAATGTTCAGCTATCATGTGTACCTTAACGCACTTTATCTTTGTTAAAGGTTCGGACCCCTGTAAGATCAAAAGGCGCAAGTAAATTCCAAAACACTCAATTAAAGTAAATTCTGGAAGCTTCTAGAATGGAACTTGCGGTGGCAGAACCGCTCTTGTGAGGTGCATGAATCCCTTACCTTATGGAGCTAACCCCTTGATGTAAGGAACTATCCCTTTGAAGGAGGATTCTATCCCTTTATCCTTGGAACATAAAACCTCCTCTTTTCCACTATAAAAAGAGGCATTGGGTAGCCTCAAAGGGAGTTCAAGCTTTGAGAATTTTTGAAGTTAAGTGCTGTTGAGATTTAGCCTCAGTTAACTAAGACCTTTGAGAGGAGAGATTACATACCTTTTTTTGTCTTGGTTGGAGGAGTGCAGAGCTTGTCAAATTAGAGGAGACTCCTGCTTTGGACCCCGGGAAGGCCTATACAACATCAAGGCTTAGGTTGTAAGGTTTTCTTATATCAAGATTAATACAATCAAGTTTTGTTTTTCTCAATAAGTTGTCGTTTGATTACTTGTTTCATAGATTCCTTGATCACTATGATGGATATGTTTTATGATTATTTGTTATACAGGTGCTATTAAATATTTTCTTGTTTGTGATCGCAGGTTGATGAAAGAACTCTTGTTGTGACAGAAACAGTACGACTGCAAATAAGCATTTGGATCTAAGGTAGGATCGACACCTTTATAACATTTATTTGTAAAATGAATATATCTAGAGGAAGACAAGCTTAGTTGTTCGTTTGTTGCTAGATTGTCTTTTAGACACTAGGGAGATCGGTCTTGTCCACAAGACGGATTGTCCACACAACAAATTACATACCTTTTTTTGTCTTGGTTGGAGGAGTGCAGAGCTTGTCAAATTAGAGGAGACTCCTGCTTCGGACCCCGGGAAGGCCTATACAACATCAAGGCTTAGGTTGTAAGGTTTTCTTATATCAAGATTAATACAATCAAGTTTTGTTTTTCTCAATAAGTTGTCGTTTAATGGTTTATTTCATAGATTCCTTTATCACTATGATAAGCATGGTTTATGATGATTTCTATACAGGTGCTATGTAATTTTTTGCTTGTTTATGACTGCAGGTTTACGAGGAAAAATCCTTCAAGCGCGCGAGGGACATTAACGACTTCAAACAAGCGTTGGACATATGGTAAGTCTTTTACGCCTCTATAGAGCTTTTCGTAGATCATATATGCTTAGAGAAAGATTAGTCTATTTGGCTGTTTGTTGCTAGATACTTTTAGTACTAGGGAGATCAGTCTTGTCCGCAAGAGGGATTGTCCACACAATAGATACAGAAATAAAATGAGGCCATTGTAACAATTAGAGCACAACTTGGAGACAAGCTTGCTACAGCAAACAACATTATCAAATTTCTGAACTCAAAGAACAAGTATGAGCTAGATGATTTGGGCATAGATGATAGAACAGAAACAATATTGGAAGTAAAGAAGGTTCTCACTGTTAGTGTCAGTATTTGCATACTTCCACCAGGGATAAAAACACATTTTTTATGTGCATCTTAGGTGCCCCACTCTAAAGAATTTTTAATCATTCCATTAGGTCATGATATAAAATGGTTCCACTGGTGGTTGTCCTTGTCAAATGTCCCATTTTCCTTCACAAGTATATGCCTGTTGACCCTCTTCCATGTCTTCATCATGCTGAAAATAAATCTTCTCTCATTCCAATTTTAGTCAAAGTCAATCATTGAGTCATTTTATTTCATTTCTCATTAGTTCACTAGGGTTTCATTAGGTCAAATCATTGCATTGTCTCATTTTCAATAAAGGGCAGCAGAAGGTGTGAAGGTGACCTAGAATAAACTCATGATTTGCTTTAGTCAGTTCAAATGAAATAAGTATTCAATCTCCCAAAGACTTCCAACTCAGAAATCCACATGCCAACACATCAAATGTCAAAGGGAGTTGTCTTTTCCCAAGGGTGCCTATGTCATCATTGTTCAGAAGCATTAAACCCTAAATTCCTCTCCCACTGAGCTAGGGTTTGCTATGGAAATGAGAAATTTGAGTAGAGGAGCCATAAGGTAGGTCATATCAGTAAGTATGAGGCCATTCCAACTCATAAGATCATGTCTCTATCATTATTTTGGAATTCTTTCCAAGAGTCAAGCCATTTTCCACTCATAGGGCCAGTTTTGCTTCAAACTATGTTTCCGACCAAACAGAGATGAATTTGACAAAAGTGAGAGAGGTTTTTGTCCATCATAGGGCCAAGAAGAAAAAAATCCTTCATTTTTTACATAGGTGTCATGGTTTTATATAAATTTCAAAAATACAGGTGCCACAGGAGAGTTGCTGCACTTCTGGAGTAACCTTCGTAAAAGCACGTTTTCTCATAGCTGGAGCATCCAAATGACTTTCTTGATGAGTCAAATGATAACCAAACAGAGATATCTTTCCAATGAGATATCATGAGCTCAATTTGGAGTTGAGGAAGGCCTCCAAAATTTTCCTGCACAAGCACTCTGCATTTCTGCACCCTCATTCAGCACTTTTTGACCAGTCTTGGGAAAATCAACTTTTGACAAGGAAAATGAACTCAAAATAGAAATATAAAGGTATATTTGGAAATGAAACTTCCAAGTCTTTCCAATGAGCTATCTTAGGCCCAATTTGGACACCGGGAAGGCCTCCTAAAGTGGTCTGCAAAACATTTTTGCATTGGCGCTGCGCTAATAGCCGAAGGTGCTGCACTAATGTCTGAGCGCTGCGCTAATGCACAGTTTGGTCTATAAGCCTCAAAAATCATTCAAGGTGCCTCCAAAACTTTAGCAAATTTTCTCTAAATCCTTTGACCAGTAAGTAACGTATGAAATTCACCCCCTTGCTGTCTTCAAAGGATTTTCATGGTGATTTTGTTTTCTTTGTGAAATTTGGAGGTTGGATAGGCTATAAAACCCTAGATTCAGTCTTTGTTCCCATTGTTCGCAAATTTGGCACTCCTAAACCTTAAATTTTCTTTCTCCATCATATCCATATTCCCTAGACCCTACTCCTTCCCTACAACATCATTTATCTATTCCTTAAAAGCCTATTTCACTCCCCATCCCCATCTACCTCATCCCTAGGGTTTCAAATCTTTCAAACTCAAAATTTCAGAAGAGGACAGAGATATCAGTGAGGAACAATAACCAAATAAAATTGATCACAAAGGAGGGAAAATTAATAGATTTGAACCAATAAATACAAGGGAACTCATGGCCTCTCCTCTCACTGTGTCTTGTTTCAAACATGTTGGTTGTTTTGATTTTTGTGAGAAGGTGCAGCAAATTCAATATCACTCTGAGTTAACAAGGTTATTCATCACAAACCTTCATGATGGGCATGTCACCCTTGCTGGGGTCACATTTACCTTGTCCGCTAGTGCTATTTCAACAGCTACAGGTATCCCTAATGTGGGAGAGAAATGGTTTAAGAAGGTAAACCTTGATATGAGCTATTATGAGCCATACCCTAAACCTAGATACAAGGATGCTAAGAAAATTGTTTTCCCTTTCTCTCATCTCCTTGACTGGTATGTCCCCATGATGAAAATAATCATGAAGTATTTCACTTGTGAGGGGGGATTTTCTCGACTCTATTCATACCATATCAGACTACTCGCGCACTTCATTAGATTCAGAATGCTTCATATACCTTACTATCTCTCCCAAAGCATTGACAAAATGGCATATATTGTACAAATGAGGTAGTATAATCATCAAATGTAGAGTATTTTTCACCATTCACTCATTAAGATGGTAATCATGCATCATCTTGAGTAGAAGAGCATTTCATGGGACATATTCATTGCAAATGAAGTTTTCACTACCCCACCTAGTCTTCATGAGCAAAGCATCCCTTCATCATCTCATCCTCCCATATCCACTTCTCCATATCAGCCTTATTCTCATACATCATCACCTAGTCATATGAATTCACCTCATGTTGACCCTACTTCTTCACCTTTCCGTAATCCTTCACCATCATCACATCATGATACTGAAGTATCAAGCAGTGAATGGGACATTGAGGCAACTTGGGCTAATGTGACTAATGTTGAGCGATTTCCCAAGACCTATGAGAGAGGGCACAAGCATGTGTTTGCATCACTTGGAGTGAAAGGGACCATGCTTTCTTAATCAACAAAACAGGTAGACAAGGGAAAGGAAAAGGTTGAAGAGCCAATCATTGAGGAGTAGGAGGACAGACATGAAACAAAAGGAGTTTCAGTTGATTGACCTTGATGAGGAGGATAAGGATAGAATCACCAATGCATTAATTAGAAGCAAAGATGAAAATATTAGTGGACTTCAAGATAATATCGACAGAGCACAATATATGATTGATTTTCTTGAGCAAGAAAATCAGCAGCTGAAAACCAAGCAAATCATTGATGAGGTCAAGACCATCAAAGCAAAGAAAGAGGCAGAGAATGCTAAAGCCTTGTTGGGGGATATCTTGGACAGATTTGGTGAGATTGATGATGAGGAGGATCAACCTCCTAGACAGAGACCAAAGACAATAGGGCTTAAGAGAGCTCTAGCCCGTGAGAGACAGAAAGAGGTTGAGTTTGCAAAGCAGCTCACTCTAAGTGAGATGCTTGCCCTTGAGAATAGCAGAGATAGAGAGTCATGTCTTGATAGAGCCAACTTGCATTTGGAGGGCTTACTAGAGAAATCCAAGAGGGACAATGATATTTAGAGGAATATGGAAAAAAACTATGCCATGAGAAACAAAATTGCAAGGGTTAAGCTCAAACGAGCCCATGCAAAGATTCAAGCCTTGACCAACAAAAAGGAGAAGGAGAGATTAGACATGCTTTCTAAGGTGTCTATTCATGCCTCTAACCCTTGATCAGAAAGTAACCTCACAATTTTGACAAATTTTGGCACATTTGGCACTTTGGTGCATTTTTTGGATTTTGGGGTAATTTTGACACATAGTTGCACTGCCAAAAACGCAGCACCCTAGGCGTTGCGCTTTTACTTGGAGCATCCAATGAAGGAATGGTCATCACCATCATGTTCAGAATGATGAGGAAATTAACTTCAGCATGTTTCAGAAGATTTGGAGGAGAATTGGTCCCTCAAAAAGGAAAAAAACCACCAAAAAAACATGTTTCTGCCCTTATATTTGCCTAGGCGTTGTGCTAATACCAGGATTGGGAGAAATGATTTTTGACAGAGCAGATGGATACCATTTTGGAATCTGAAGGCCTATTTGGAAACTAGACTCATAGATATTTCCAATGAGCTATCATGGAGCTTATTTTGACACCGGGAAGGCCTCCAAAAGTTACCTGCAAGAGAGGCTATTTTTTCGGTCATGGCACTGCACTTTTGCCAGGAAAAGGCAATTTTCACCATCTTCGGAAAATTTTGAATTTTTGACTTTTTACTTGGGAAAATGAAGAAAATTACTGATGTAAATGTTCATGGTGAATTTAAATGTCATTTTTTGACTTTCATCTAAGTTATATACATTAGATAAGTCCTCTAGAGGTCAAATGAATCAGTTTCCTCTCTGTAAGAGGCAAATTGTTGAGTTTTCCTAGTCTTCAGATTCTTGTTTGGGAGTAGGTGAAACTAATCCCTATCTCACGAATTCGACTCCCTGAGGCTAGGAAGATTGGTTTTGAGGTCTATTTAATGTATTTTCTCAGTGATTTTAATGGCTGGACTCACTTGGAGCTTTGGCATCTCAAGGACACATTTTTTATCAGTTTGGCTTGGACATTAATGATAAATTTGCAGCTATTTCTTTGGGATCCATGTGGTATGATTTGTTTGACATAGTTTATTCTTTGTGATAATTTTTATGAATGTATTGTAAGCTCATAAACCATTTTCATGTCCATGATATGCTTCAATTTCAAGTTGAAAGGCAGAATTCATGTTTCATGCTATGTTTTGGGGAATTTTGCATAATTTGTTTATTTTCTTCAATTTAGGGAGAATTCATCTCAGGTGATCTTCCTAACTCCTCACTAGTCTATTCACCTCATCATAATCATATTTTAAATGTCAAACCTTCTACCTACCTTGCCCCTTAGAACACCCTGTGGATTTTGACCTAATTTCCTTGCCCTAGTTGTTTGACTCCTCCTAATCCAGCAAAACCCTACACAAATCAAAATCAAAACCCTGAGCTACTATATCTAGACTAATATCTTCTTTCCTCAATCATTTTGGCTATGATCTATACGGAGAGAGCCCTCTCCCGGCCTATTAGGGCTAGCTACTTGGCTAAGCATGGTTTGAGGTTACCTCGGAATTGCCTCTCTCAGCCTGAGGTTCAATCCGAGCGATAACATTTTGGCGACTCCACTGGGGAAAAGATCATTTCTTCCCTGGGAAAGAACAAAAAATTTTAGATCTGATTTCTAATGGTGGACAGCAATCAGATGCATATGAAGGCTGAAATCTTCACCTGGTGACTCCAACTTGATGTAAATACTCCATTGGAGATCAACCTTGCCAGCAGGAAAATGGAAGGATCTTACACAAAGGTCAGGTATTCAAAGTGGAATTGTATTCAAGATCTAATCTTCTTTCTTGTAAATTACTTCTTTTATTTTCCTGAAACTATCCTGAAATTTTTCTGAAGTTTTTTGTATTATAAAGATGATCAAAATCTTGATTCTTCCTATTCGAAAAGTGTAAATACCAAGTTTTCCTTTTATCTTGGTCCACATCCTTTTTTTGAATCCTATGATGACCATCTTCAAATTGATGAGCCTAAAGAGATGAAGATTGATCCTATAGCTTATGTACATATGCCTACACCTTCTATAGGCCCGGATAGATATTAACCTCTTGTCTTACCTCCTATACTCCATGCTTTCCCTGAAAATAACTACCTATATCTGTCGAGGTTTGATGGTGAGTATGACAACATCACTATTGAGAGACATATGCAGAATTTTGAGACTTTCTTATACCTTTTTGAAGTTGACGAAGAGGATGTCAGTTTCAGGCTATTCGCTCTTTCTTTTCAAGGTAGAGTCAAGAGTTGGTTCAAAAATTTACCTGTCGCGAGCATCTCAGATTTCCCACAGTTCGTAAAAGTTTTTTTCAATAGGTGGGTGGTCAAAAAAAACCATTTCCTAATTCTATAAGAGTATGCCCAGCTGAAAATACAGTTAGGGGAGATAGTACAACAGTTTTCTGCCAAATTCAATCAAGTCTATTATTCGATACCTAGTAATATAAGACCTCCTACTGGCTAAGCTCTCTTACATTACCCAGATTCCTTTGATTCGGAAACAGAGTTTCAGCTGAGAGAAAGGAAACTTGCAACACTTGAAGAGATGTAGAACAATGCAATAGATGTAGAGGCTAATCTGTTGATTAGAAGGAAAAAGCTGAAGGAATAAGAGAAGAAGAACATTGCTGAGCACCAGACATCCTCATAGGTAAAGCTCGACATTTTGCTGAGTAAAATAGAGTAAATTATGAAAAATATCACCATGAGAGATGTATTTTCCATTCAAGATCATCATGACCCACTTATCCCAGAAAAAGAAGAGATTGCAAGCCAGAAAAATTTTCCTGCTAACCCCATCCACCATAGATCACAAAATGGATTTGTAGATCAATCCGAGGAGAAAAAATCTGATAACCTAATGTGTATTATTGGTGACATTACTTATATTAATGATTTTCCAAAGTTTGATCAGTATGATGATGATTATGTTCTCCAAACAGAAGTTAATTTTGCAAAGCAATCAACAATTGGTTTTTGGCAGGAAGTTGAGTTTTAGCAGCTCGAAAACAGTGATTATCCGATGCATATCAACTATGACAGTGATGAGGAAAGTATAGAAAATGTGGAAGTAAGTGAAGGATATTTGCCTCTTTTTTTTACTTCATTTCAGTTCATCAGATATAACTTTCATGCGATCATAAATCAGCACTCATTGAGTTTTGATCTTGACAATCAAGAGGATAATCAAATTTTTTATTAGAGCTCCTTACCCTTGTGTTTCTCTTCATTTGCAAAAATAAGAGAAACTATAAGAAATCATATAAGTGAGTGGTCAACACTATAAATGATGAAAATTCTCCTGAAATGGTTGAGAAAATCATTTGCGACATAGAATCCTACTTAGCTTCAGATTTGCAGCCACTAAGTTCCATTGAATGTCAGGTTGTAGACGAAGGCTTGGAAGTTGAAACATATGATCAAATGATGCAAGATGATTTTGTACCATTATGTTTTGAAGCATTTCAGTTTTTAAAGGAAAATTTTCATAATATCTCTAAAGCAAAGGATGAGCAACCTGTAGAAATTCATGCAGTCTCATTAGAACCAATGGAAAATAGGTTGCAGAAGTCTTTTCAAGTTTTTCATGACCCTATAGCTGATGTGTTAGATGATATATGCAGTAAAATTCCTCCTCCATTAGCTAATTGTGAGCCTGAAAAGAGTGTTGATATAAACTTGATCCGATAGCCGACTTCATTATCTTGTTCAGCATGTGTTTCATTACAAAGCTCATACCAAGATTTGCAGTCATATCAGGAGAGTAATGAAGAATATTTTTGTTTTTTTTTTTATCATCAAGAAAAATTAGTCATTCACGAGTTTCAGGATCCTTTTGTCAACTTTCTGCAATCATTAGAGAAAGAAATCACAGATGTTAGGAAAATTTTAAAACCAAGGTACGAGGACTACCTAAAGCAAAGCAGTAACGTATTAGATGGGCTGGAAATCAATATGTATTCCTATGAATATCCTTTCGTAGCATTCTTGAGGTCAGTCGGTGGGCTCGTGATTTTCAATTTCATCAAGATTCAATATGTTGACAAGCTTTCATGGGATTTTCCTTTCAGTATTTTTTTCTTCTTGCTCATAAGCAAGCACTTGCGGAGAATTCAAACAGCAACCAGAATGCTTACATGGTTGCATTGGTTGTTCCATTTCACTTGATCAGGTGATGAAATGGATCATTTAGAGTAGGTTTTGATGAATAAGCTCAATTATGAGCATATTTTTCAGTTTGTCAGTTGTGTTTTAGTTTGAGTCAGCCTTAAGTCAATTTTTTTAGTCAAGTTTCTTTCAGTATTCAGTTTTTTTTTTAGCTATTGACTCCATGCCCAATGGAGGCACTTGGTCTACGGTGTTCTTGGCACCTCCAAGGAGCTATCCCCCAGCTTGAGCCAATGTTAGTGTCAGTATTTGCATACTTCCACCAGGGATCAAAACACATTTTGCATTTGCATCTTAAGTGTCTCGCTCTAAATAATTTTCAATCATTCCATTAGGTCATGATATAAAATTTTTCCACTAGTGGTTGTCCTTATCAAATGTCCCATTTTCCTTCACAAGTATATGCCTGCTGACCCTCTTCCATGTCTTCATTAGCTGAAAATAAATTTTCTCTCATTCCACTTTTAGTCAAAGTCACTCATTGAGTCAGTTTCTTTAATTTCTCATTAGGTCACTAGGGTTTCATTAGGTCAAATCATTGCATTGTCTCATTTTCAATAAAGGGCAGCAGAAGGTGTGAAGGTGACCCATAATAAGCTCATGATTTTCTTTAGTTAGGTCAAATGAAATAAGTATTCAGTCTCCAAAAGGCTTCCAACTCATAAATCCACATGCCAACACATCAAATGTCAAAGGGAGTTGTATTTTCCCAAGGGTGCCCAAGTCATCATTGTTCACAAGCACTAAACCCTAATTTCCTCTCCCACTGAGCTAGGGTTTGCTATGGAAATGAGAAATTTGACCAGAGGAGCCATAAGGTAGGTCATATCAGTAAGTATGAGGCCATTCCAACTCATAATATCATGTCTCTATCATTTTTTGAGAAATCTTTCCAAGAGTCAAGCCATTTGACACTCATAGGGCCAGTTTTGCTTCAAACTATGTTTCCGACCAAACATAGATGAATTTGACAAAATTGAGAGAGTTTTTTGTCCATCATAGGTCCAAGAAGAACAAAATCCTTCATTTTTTACACAGGATTCATGGTTTTATAGAAATGTCAAAAATACAGGTGCCACAGGAGAGTTGTTGCACTTCTAGAGTAACCTTGGGAAAATCAAGTTGTCTCATAGCTGGATTGTCCAAATGACTTGCCAGATGAGTCAAATGATAACTAGACAAAGAGAGCTTTCCAATTAGCTATCATGAGCTCAATTTGGAGTTGCGAAAGGCCTCCAAAAGCTTCCTACACCAACACTCTGCATTTCTGCACCCTCATTCAGCACTTTTTTACCAGTCTTGGGAAAATCAGCTTTTGACAAGGAAAACGAACTCCAAACAGAAATATAAAGGTATATTTGGAAATTATACTTCACGATCTTTCCAACACACTATCCTGGGCCCAATTTGGACACCGGGAAGGCCTCCAAAGGTGGTCTGCAAAACATTGATGCACTGGTGTTGCGCTAATGTTTGGGCGTTGCGCTAATACCCAATTGCGATGCGCTAATAGCCGGAGGCACTGCACTAATTTCTGAGCATTGCGCTAATGCACAGTTTGGTCTATAAGCCTCAAAACTCAGTCAAGGTGCCTCCAAAACTTCATAAAATTTTCTCTAAAGCCTTTGACAAGTAAGTAACATATGAAATTCACCCCCTTACTGTCTTCAAAGGATTTTCATGGTGATTTTGTTTTCTTTGTGAAATTTGGAGGTTGGATAGGCTATAAAACCCTAGATTCAGTCTTTGTTCCCATTGTTCCCAAATTTGGCACTCCTAAACCTCACATTTTCTTCCTCCATCATATCCTTATTCTCTAGACCCTACTCCTTCCCTACAGCATCATTTCCCTATTCCCTAAAATCCTATTTCACTCCCCATCCCCATCTACCTCATCCCTAGGGTTTCAAAGCTTTCAAACTCAAAATGTCAGAAGAGGACAGAGATATCAGTGAGGAACAATCACCAAAGAAAATTGATCACAAAGGAGGGAATTTAATAGATTTGAACCAATAAATACAAGGGAACTCATGGCCTCTCCTCTCACTATGTCTTGTTTCAAACATGTTGGTTGTTTTGAGTTTTGTGAGAGGGTACAGCAGATTCAATATCACTCTGAGTTGACAAGGTCATTCATCACAAAACTTCATGATGGGCATGTCACCCTTGTTGGGGTCACATTTACCATGTCCGCTAGTGCTATTTCAGCTACTAAAGGGATCCCTAATGTGGGAGAGAAATGGTTTAAGAAGGTAAACCTTGATCTAAGCTATTATGAGCCATACCTTAAACCTAGATACAAGGATGCTAAGAAAATTGTTTTCCCTTTCTCTCATCTCCTTGACCGGTATGTCCCCATGATGAAAATAATCATGAAGTATTTCACTTGTGAGGGGATATTTTCCCGACTCTATTCATACCATATCAGACTTTTCATGCACTTCACTAGAGTCAAAATGCTTCATATACCTTACTATCTCTCCCAAAGCATTGACAAAATGGCATACATTGTACAAAGGGGACAGTATAATCATCAAATGTAGAGTCTTTTTCACCATTCACTCATTAATATGGTAGTGATGCATCAGCTTGAGAAAAAGAGCATTTCATGGGACACATTCATTGCAAATGAAGTTTTCACTACCCCACCTAGTCATCATGAGCAGAGCATCCCTTCATCATATCATCCTCCCATATCCACTTCTCCATCTCACCTGCTGCTCATACATCATCACCTATTCATATGCATTCACCTCATTTCGACCCTACTTCTTCACCTTTCTGTAATCCTTCACCATCATCACATCATGATACTGAAGCATCAAGCATTGAAAGGAACATTGAGGCAACTTGGGCTAATGTGACTGATGTTAAGCCATTTCCCAAGACCTATGAGAGAGGCCACAGGCATGTGTTTTCTTCACTTGGAGTGAAAGGGGCCATGATTTATTCATCAGCAAAACAAGTAGACAAGGGAAAGGAAAAGGTTGAAGAGCCAATCATTGAGGAGCAGGAGGATAAACATGAAACATAGAAGGAGTTTCAGCTGATTTACTTTGATGAGGAGGATGAGGATAGAATCACTAGTGCATTAATCAGAATCAAAGAGGCAAATATTAGTGGACTTCAAGCTAATCTCTATAGAGCACAATATGTGATTTATTTTCTTGAGAAAGAAAATCAGCAGCTGAAAACCAAGCAAATCATTGATGAGGTCAGGACCATCAAAGCAAAGAAAGAGCCAGAGAAGGATAAAACCTTGTTGGAGGAGACCTTGGACAAATTTAGTGAGATTGATGATGAGGAGGATCAGCTTCTGTTGTGGAGATAAATCCCCTCTGCGGACAAAGGCAATCCCACTAGCCCTAGAGTGGGTCTAGCAACAATCGAAACACGCAAAGTTATTGGTTCCTAGTTACAAAAGATAGAATCGCGATAGATCGCTTACCGTGATTCCTTTGCTGCTGCTGTCGAAGAAGAAGTGGCGCTTCCGTTCCTAGCTGGATAGGTCACGATCCGTAATCTTGTCGCATCCAGATACATGTATACATGCGAAGAAGAGAGACAACATGCAACGCAATATTTCACACTTTATAACTATCGATCAGTCAGAGAGGAACGAATGAAATTGCATTATAACATAGACAAACACAATCATGGAACCAATAGCAGATTCATGTATATTAAGATACAATAGAATGATTACAACTGATGCTCTGACGTCATGATCTTACTTCGACAGGGCTCCAGCGGGATGTGTCTCACAAAGCTCATCAGGGATTTGACAGAACTCTCTCTCTCACAGGGTTCTCCTTAGCTCTACTCTTGATTGGCACTCAGCTATAATTTCCTTCCCAAAAGTTCAGCTAGCTAGGAAATGGAGAGGGCAGGCTTTTATAGAGGGAGAAGGAGAGGTTAGGCTCCCTATAATCATGGGGGAGAGTCCTATCTCTTAGGAAGGTTCCATGAGAGGTGGCAAACCACTTCCTAAACAGGGAGATCCGGAGGAAAACAACCCAACCTCATTTTGTTGATCCATTCTGAAGTTTTTAGAATCAAACTTCTGCCTTCTATTGTTAAAAAACATTCCTTAATAGGCTTAGCGCGGGCACAACATAGGGACAGAGTGCGAGCTGGCGTGCCCACTAGTGTGCATTTTCCCCATTGGCGCGAGGGATGAACTAGCTACCCGCGCCAATGCCAAAACATGGGTTTTTAGGGTTTTCCAGAGGAAATGTTCTTTAGGAGAATTCTTATCCTTATGCAGAAGGATGCCATCAAGGTGTTTTCAGGACATTTTACTGTTCACAGGTCACGGGAATAGTCCTCCAATGTACAGGACGAGGGATTGCAGGGAATGTGAAAAAATGAGGTCTGAGAGAGAGGGAGGGGTGAAATGCCTTATGAAAACGCGCCCAACTGAAAACACTGCCGTCGGAAAACCTGCGAATACAAATAAAATTGATATCTCTGATACATGATATGTGGTATGGGCGCAGCCATCCATAATAGAGTGTACAAAAACTGGGATCCAGGGTATGGACGCAGCCATCCAATAAATAAGGACCAACAAGTAGACTCAGGTATGGTCACAACCATCCAAACAAATGAGTCATGTAATAAATCATAATAATCCACAAATAAACCACAGCCTGGATGTTTATCAGACAAAATCTAGGGTCTTGCGCTTCATCTCGACTCGAACAGAGTACAAGTTCGAGCATGCGAATATGTGAGCTGAAGTCGAACATGCAAGAACATCATTTGATTACCAGCTAATAATGAAAGTCATTAATAGACGCGAGAGAAACCACCAATAATGACGATGTCTCTCAAGGTACAATAGGTACAATCCACAGAATGTGAACAGTGAGCTGGCATTGAACGCCCGCAGAATCATCCGATCGAGGGCCAATAATGAAAACCTTGCGTCGAATGCGAAGAACCTGCCATTGAGGCATGCAGGATCTAAGGCACCTGAAGGGAGTCTCTAGATCAGTTGCCTAGATAATGAGCTGAAGTCGACAGGAAGTGACCTCAATCGAAGGTGGGCCATAATGTTTCCCACATCATCGACACGAGATAGAGGAGCATGATGTTTGTGAATCAAGACCAACAGAGAATCAAAGGGAGGTTGAAAACTGCAGAGGCCAACTTCTATTGAACATATCAGCAGCACGACATTGGATTTGGAAGTATTTGACATCAAGGGATCTGAGGTCATGGTGATGTGGCAAAGAGCAAATGAGAGGTCAAAAGAGATTACCCAAACCCATGAAGGAAAGCAGATAACAAGATGAGATGTCCCCAACCCGACACGAATGCAGACAAGTGCCATGTTCAAGAGCGAAATATTGCCGACACGACTACGACACTGGTTCCATTTTCCCCCACCATTCCTGGCGAGTACCCCAATTATTTTTGAAAACAAGCTTCAAGGGGATAGCATGTGCATGCGATATAAGTTTGTCCTTTGAACAAATCCAACCTAGTACATTTAAGGAGCCCTAGGAAGGAGGAACTCGAGTAACGTCATTACGACGAAGTTCGATGTCATCAGTTTTTAACGAGTCTGACAAAGGAAAAACTCGGTGTCTTTTCATGTTTAGAGAGTTTGAAAAGACAGCGGAAAAGAAAACTCCAGCAGTCCCTTTTCGTAGATAGTCCCACAGATCCAAAAAGATAGAAAACTATGTCTGAGAGAACCTCCTAGTCGCGATAGGCTAGGGTATTCCTTTTTCGTAAATAATCTATCCCAGCCCGAAAAACGGGTAAACGTATACTGGGTAGATGTCGTTTCACAGCCAATTTAACGAGCTCAAAACGACAAGCGACTCGGCAATCTTTTCAGTTTTCGAGAGTCAGAAAAGAGCTGAAAGGTGACTCCAGTAGTGACTTTTTCGTGTTTTTACCGAGCCCGAAAAAGTATAAAATACAACTCGTGTCTTTGCCCTAATTGCGTGAAAACCTGTCGCTGCACAAAAGCAAGTGTAAAACCCATTTTTTGACAAAAATATAATAAAATATCGGAAAAACAAGTCCTAAAACCTAATTTTGATTTTGAAAAGTTATAAATATTACCAATAGTAAAAACTTATTTACTTTTCACCTTTTAACCTCTTTGCAGAGCGATAGTGAGCCATTGCCTTTGCGATCTTGAGGCGTCGATTGTGAGCAATCCAGTGGACGAATCCAGATCCTGTCTTCTTTAGGTAAGAGCCCCTTCCATTAGTCATATTTTAAGCTGCATTTCATTATATTTAATCATGGATTGAGGTCTTTTAGGGAGGGAATTTCAAAATTTAGGGCTCTGCGGTTGGCGTGGGTACCAAGCACGGACCCGCGCCAACTCGCTCTATTTTACATAGAGGTCGCGCCAGTTGGCGTGACTGTTAGCCAGACAGCCTCGCCAACGGCGCAACGCAAATTCCGGCTAATAAATCTCAAAAATGAACCAATGAAAATAAATTTTGAATACTTGAGGAGGTTTCTAACACTCCTATCTTTGATTTGATGTAGGTACCCAGCAAAAATGGTAATTGAATGGAAAGAAAGGGAGCACAGTGAGGAAGACGAATTGGCAATGGAAAATGAGCAGTGTATGAATGCTCTCCGAAATTGTGGTTTGAAAAAATTCTTCCTAACGCCATGTCTCCGGGCTCAGCCCGAACTACTGCAATATCTGATTAGCATCTGGGATGAGGATGAGGAGAAGTTTAAACTTCGAGATCAGTTACTTGAGCTCGAAGTGTTAGACGTGTACTTCATCACTGGACTGTCACATAGGGGTCCAGTTCCTATCTTCACTGGCACCAAGCCTTCGGGCGAAAACATAAAAATGGTCATGAACAAGGTGTGCGAAGGGGCATGCAAAGGGACAGGTAGCGGAAAGGTAGACATTCAGACCATCACTGATCTAGCACTAAGAGTAGTGCTACATACCATAATGCGGGCTATGGGGTCGTAGGCACCGCACGAGGCTACCAAGACATAGCTCCTTCTTGCATCAAAGTGCATGAACCCAACAGTGTTTGACTGGGCCACAGCCATGACTATGAACATCAAATGGAAACTGACCAAATGCAAGAAGACCAAACTAAAATAGTTTGGATATGGGTCAATTTTGGTATTGTTCTTCCTAGAATGACTACCTATCTTCCAGTGCCAGGGGGCCATAGTCCCGGATCCACCGTTGAGAGAGCCATGGATGGCTCGATGGGCAGCATTGATGCCCAGGGAAAAGGGCGGCCAACAAATGTCATGGCGGCCCGAGTTCTTTAGATGGCTCCAACAACAGTTGATCGTCGTAGAGGATTGGCCCTATGCGGGCACTGATTTCACTGGAGACCCAGACCTTCCGCTCCCGGAAGGAGAGGACTGGGACGAGGAGCTTGGTAAGACTCTTTTTACTTTTATGAGTTTTATGATTTTTTGGTATATATGCATGTTCTAACAGTTGATCCTATATGTATGCAGATGTTGGCCCAGAGAGGCTCGTCGAGATGTCACCAAGAGCAAGGAGGACCCCTCTCGCCTATGACCCTCAAGGTGAGGGGGCTGAGGGGGACGAGCTTGTATAGAACCTAAAGGGGATCGCTCGCGGAGTTCCGGATTATGCCCGTTTAGCCGATGTTCCCTTAGCTTATCAGAGGCACACTGTGGGGGTGCAGAGTCGACTCCACCGTTTACTGAGGCGGTTGGTGTGGGCAGTGACGTGCTACCATGAGCACCATGCCGATTAGTCGCCTAGGCTTTTTATTTGCATATTTTTTGAGAGACATGTCGTCTCCGGATGTAACTGAAACAAACATGTATATTTTTGGTTTTATATGATGCACACATTGCAAACACTCAACATATATATATACATCTATTTTCTACATGGATCTTGCTTACATATGATGATGTTTTTATATGTTATGCAAATTTCTAATACGTTGTCATCTAATGTATCAGCTAGATAATCTGCATAAAGAACAACCCAATTTAAAAGTTCACAAAATGCATCACACCAACATATTTTATTTTTTACACAAGCTTAAAAGCACAAACGCAAACTATGCTTGAAAATGAGTTTCACTTTTACACAAGCTCGAAACATAAAGTAAAGTATGCTTGAAAATAACAAGGAAAAATGGGCATGCCCCCAGCATGGTGTCTCAATTCGAGGTACATGCCCCCCAAGCTTCAGTGCATATGCAAAGTAAATGCAATGAAAGTTTGAATCACGAGATTGAGATCATATCAAGGAGTCGAATTGAACAGGATCGTGTTTCATTATTTTAACGAGGTTGACACACTTAAAAGAACTATCCTCAAACCAGCTTGTTTCATTTTTTAGGGAGCTTGACACAAGAAAAGGAACTATGCTCCGACAAGCTCAAAGGAGTAGCCTGAGATGAAAAATGGTCGAGACAATTAGACATTGCCCCTAGGCTGGGCATAAATGAGTAATGATGATGCCCATCGCTCCACGGCAGATCTTCGAGAGACATAGTCTCCACGATAGCTTCGTCAGACGAAAAAACTTCTCTCAAAGGATCGGGAGAATCTCCATCGTCGAGCCAAGGGGATTGAGAATAAACATCAAGAGCCATCCTCAAAGGAGCATTATCAGCAGGAGGAGGATCTGATGTGGCAATGATCTCACAATAATTGATTTCAACCGGGGTTAGAGGCATCGATTCTCCAAAAGAGGAACCTGTTCAGGAGAAGGGATGATCCACGGGTCATCTGACCTAGAGATCATATTGACTTCAACGGTGTTCGGTGGTGGAAGGGGGAAAATACCCATGAGAACGGGGTCCTTGAAAAGACCTGGTCCTATACTGTCAGGGGGATTAGGAATTTGATCCACATACGGCACATTGTTCTCGGAGGATGAGGTAAAGAAACACAATTGATTGACAGTGATAATCTTACCCTCATGTGGAAACTTCAAAAGTTGAAAGAGGGTGAACAAAACGCACAACATGGCGTGGGTCCAACTGTGACCAAGTAGGAGATTATAGTTGAGTTTTGCATCAACGACTTCCACTTCAACATTGACAGTCTTTCCTTGTAATGTAATCGGTAGACCCGTGAGAACACCCAAGGGTTTTGATTCCCTTCCATTGAATGCCTCAAGGGCATTGGGAGATGAAGTGAGGGCTGGAGAGCCAATGGCCTTCCAGAAAGAAAATGACATAACGCAGGTAGAGGCACCTTCGTCCACAATGGCTCTATAAATAATGAGGTCGTTAATTCCAACTTATATAACAAGTGCAATCTGGTGCGGGATTCGGGGCATGAAATTCTCTAAATCGAAGGTGAGAAGGCTAGAATCGGCAGGATAGATTCCGCCGATTGCAAATAACACATATTTCCGTTGAGAAGGACAACTCTGAAGTACTTCCAACGCAGACATCGCGGAAGGCGCCTATGCCAAATCCTCAACAATGCTGTAATGCTGAGCAGCACGGGCGTTCGGATTATAGGAAGACTTTCGAAGAACACCTTTGGAAGGTGGCCGTAAAACGGGTTCAGCACTGGGCCTTTCAATCTCAAAGGGACCAGAGACAGGTGGGGGAGGAGGGCCATCAATGACTTCCTTCCCAGCTGCCTGGCATGATTCGGCATAATCCTTCAACCGAGTGGCAATAGAAACAGGTGCAGCACCATTCATCATGAAAACCTAAGACCCAAACGGTGCAGATGGCGAAGGCTGCTTCACCATCTGGGTCTGCTGAGATGGAAAAGGTTCCTTAAGAACTGCCGGAGTTCCCTTAGGGCCCTTAAGAATTTGACTAACCTCAGATCGTCTAGGACAATCTTTAATGTAGTGGTCTTCATCACAAATCAGGCAAGGGTACTTCGGTTTTCGCTGGGAACCATCATCAGCACGTGGTTTGGACGATTCTGGTTTTGGAGCATCGGATTTGGCTTTGCCTTTGCCCTTGTTTTTCCCTTTGGAAGTCTTGTCCGTAGGATTGGCCTGGATGGCGTTGACCTCCGCGGTCTTACCAGAATCTGGAGTAGCCTGAGGAGCATAA
Source organism: Pinus albicaulis (assembly GCA_034641835.2). Lineage (NCBI taxonomy): Eukaryota > Viridiplantae > Streptophyta > Pinopsida > Pinales > Pinaceae > Pinus > Pinus albicaulis. The sequence continues at coordinate 1,549,175,202 of CM076580.1, read as the reverse complement.
TTGTTGGAAGAATTCGATTTCTGCTTCCCATTGGAAGACTTGCGAGAAGTCTGAGAGACAGAACCAATAACACCGTCAACCAATGGGGTAGCTAGTGTTTTAGAGGTCCCTAGTCGCGGGGCATCAGTCAAGATGTCATATAACGTGCCGGACTGGGAGTACACTAAATCAAGGTACTGGACACAAGCAATGGCTTGTTCCTCGGTTACACATGCCCCCATAGCAATGTCTTGTGCAATATTATTGACAAAGGAGGTAGTGAACCAGTGAGTTATAAGCTGATCAGTAATGTCAAACTTGATCAGACAACGACGAAGTCTCCATTCGTGAATATGATCTGAAATATGAGTGGCTTTGTCCTGTTTCAGAGATGTCAGGAGATGCGTCCCGGCTTTGTAACGAACCGGTAACTTGAAATGCGTTAGGAATGCCATATCTAGAGTATTAAAATCTTGAAAAATACTACGGGGTAGTTCTATGTACCATTTAGCAGCAGCGCCAGTGAGAGTGCACTGGAAAAGACGTAGAAGAATCGAGTCATCTATCCAAGAATTCGAAGAACACCACAAATGATATGTCATGACATGTGCTTGGGGGTCTTCCCCAGATTTACCCTCAAACTTAGGACAATCACCAGACACCTTCGTCGGAACCGGAGGCCAATATGGATTATGAAGAATCGGATCATTGGTCAATTTAGACACGTCCGGTAACTTCAACATGGCGAAAAAAGGTAATTGAGGGTTAAAAGGCATACCAGGTCCCCGATAAGGACATGTACCTGTACTCCATCCTGGTTGAGCATAACTCTGCCCCCATTGGTTCTGTCCTGGAGGATTCTGACCATAGGGGGTATAAGCCAGATAATTGGGTTGATATGGCGGATGAAAACCAGGATACGAGGGTTGGTAACTAGGGTAATGATTCTGATTATATGTGGGCCCCGATTGAGCAGTGTATGGATTTTGCTGCGGAGTATAAGTATAGCCTGGCTATTGAGGGTAATAACCAGAACCTTGGGGTGGGTTATAAACCAGTCGAGACTGACCTTGAAGGTAATAGCTGCCTTGGGGTCGAACGGGCTGCTGGTAAGTGGGGCCCTGCTGAGTCGGATAATTCGGGCGCATAGGTGGATTCGGCTGTGTTATATAATAGATCAGCAACTGAGCAGGGTTAATAGGTTGTGCAGGTTGTCCTGGTTGAACAGGTTGACCTGGCTGTGCAGGTTTTCCTGGTTGAACAGGTTGACCTGGCTGTGCAGGTTGTCCTGGTTGAACAGGTTGACCTGGATGTGCAGGTTGTCCTGGTTGAACAGGTTGACCTGGCTGATGAGGGACACCAGTTTGCCCTGGCTGAACAGGTTGGCCTGATGGTGGGAGTGGGCCAGGTTGTGCCTGGTAACTAGGTTGGCCTATAACAGGGCCATAAGATGGCCCTGGCTGTGCAACATTTTGACCAATTGGAAAATGAGGTTGCTGAGGTTGCACCAAAGGTTGAGAAGGATGGGTTTGCCCTCCAGGACCGTATGGAGGTCCAGGTTGATACCCCAATTTCCCTGCTAGTCCTTGAGGTTGCCCTGGTTGGACCATAGGGTGAGGCTGCAGAGGTTGACCCTAAGGATTGTAAGACTGCCCTTGTGGACCGTACAATAATCCCTGCTGGACCGAACGTTGTCCCTGTAAGGGTTGTCTTTGCGGGTCATACGCATACCCTGGCTGGGCCGAAGGTTGTCCCTGGAAGGGTTGTCCCTGGAAGGGTTGTCCCTGTGGGCCAAAAGCATATCCTTGCTGAAACAAAGGTTGTCCCTGAAAGGGTTGCCCTTGTTGATTAGAAGGTTGCACAAGCTGGGTAGATAGAAAACCGTTAATATACTGATAAGCCTCAGAAGTAGGAAAACGAAGGGGTTTTCCCTGCTCATCATATTGATATGGAAATACGTAGATCAGGGCACCATCCGCTCCATAATGGGAAAAGTAAGGATGATTAAGATCCTGAGAGGACTAACCGACCTCGGAGATCGGCGATTGTAAAGACATCCGATACTCTTCGGGAGAAATGTTCTCGGGAATGGCAGAAGCTATATAAACGTCTTCAGGAATTGACGAGGTCCTAGTTGACTGAGTAGTGACAACAGGCGTAGATGCATCCACGCAGACAGTAGGTCTAATAGGTGCCGATGTCACAAAAGGAGATGTCATGAGAGGTGTCGACGGCGACATCCCTAACGAGGGAATGGTCGGATTTGTGGACGGAGTCGATATTCCCATAGAAGCAATAGCGGCCATGACCTGACTTGAAGATCTATATCCAGCAAGGAGCGATGGACCAAGTGAAGACATAACAAAAGGCTCATGGATTTCTTCGGGAAAAAGCTGGTAATATTCACCAGAAGTAGGAATTCCCTCACTAGGAGTAGGACTAGATGAGTCCATATCTGACCCTGCCGTAAGATCTTCTAAAAGACAACGGGGACTAGGAGGTATGACAGGAGCCAAAAGGGTGATCCCGATGTAAGAGGAGGGAATTTTTCCCCTACTCAAAATCCAAACCAAGTGTTGGACAAGGGCCAATTGAACTCAACTGGTCCTCCAAAGGGAAGTTCAGAGATAACTGGTCCCTCGTCGGGAAACTTGGATACAACGGGATGTTGATGTTCAGCAGAGGACTGGGAGACCTCTGATGAGTCGTCTATATAAGGACTACCAGTAGACGAAACTGATGGTTCTGCCACTGTGACTATAGCAAAAAAGAGGGAGAGATCAAAAACAAAGACGCACGGGCAAAAACCAAGGCAAACAAAAATAGGCCGAAAAATCAATCTCTAAATGGGCGTGTGATCGTAGGTGATTAATTTTACCACATTGAAATTGGAAATTGTACTGTTTCATGTTTTAAGAGTCTAGAAACAAGTAAAAGATGACTCTATCACTTTCAGTTTGGAAATAAGGGTGAAAGGACAAGCGCTTGATGATCTTTTCAAGTTTAGGGAGTCAGTAAAGATCAAAATGACTTCTCTGGTAATCTAAGTAAATGGGTGTACCAGATATCCAAGAACTACCATATACACCTTGGTAAAAATATAAGAGAAATCAACCAAGGACTTAACGTACGTGCAGGTAATCTCCCCGAATGCTGTGTCAGGTGTATCATGGGTAAAAGGCGGCAGACTCGGCTCCCTACAGATAAAGGATTTGCAACCTAATGGGGTCTCCCTTTATATACGCAACGGTATGGGGAGCACAAGTCCATACTAGCGCTATCTGTAGCCAGATGGCGAGCGACAGCTGCTAGGCTTAAATATGCCGGAACACGTCTCTACCTTAGACCACTAGATGTTCCGTTAAGTTCCAATGCTGCCTTAGGTTAATTCAGTAAATTTTAAAGTTGATCTTCAATTTACGTTTCGATTTCAAGGCCCTATCGAATGTTGGATCTCATAAAACCTCTAGATGTAAACTACATGCCACAAAACATCATTTCGTTCAATGAAGAGCTATCTACATGAGAGTTGAGAGCTTTCAAATGATAGTGATATGAACACACAAAAACATCCACTACCAATTTCAATGCAAGCTAATGAAACTAGAAAACTTTTCTCTAGAATTATATAATGCTAGTGATATGAAAGAGCTTTCAATTTCCACTATACCAATAAAAATGCAAAAGATTTTGTTTTTGTATTTTTCACTATATTAGAGCAGATGCACTAAATGAATGAAAAACTAATGAAAACATAAATTTGAGAATGATAAAGAGAGAGTTGAAAACAAATCAAGTTCACTCAACTCAAACAAGTGCAATCGAGAGTCAAACCGATGATGAAATCCCTCAAAGCAAAGAAGAATCTCGAAAGAGACTCAAACAAACCGTGTGATCTAGGCTTGGAGCAACACAAAGCGAAATCGAACGAAGGAGAGAAAAATCACTCAATAAATGCAATGATTCAATGGGATTCAGCAGGATGAACGCAAAGAAGCAAAAACAAAGTTGACCGGGAAACCAAAGACCCAAAACTCCCACGGGAGGCTCAGCACACTGAAGCACCTAGAAGACCTAGGGCTAAAATTCAAAACTTATAGAAAAGGGAAAAAAACCGGAGGACAAGGGCTAAACACAGTAAAAAATGACTTCAAAGCACTCAATCAATCAAAAAAAAATGAACCAGGACCAAAATTCAAGCTCAGAGAGTCCAAGAACAGGCAAACCCTAAAACCAAGCAGGGTTGGCACGCTTGTTTGGCTGTAATCTACGCCAAACAGGGGTTGGCACAGGGGCCTAACTAGAAACAAGCGCCAGTTGGCGCGACTGTTAGGGGGATAATCGTGCCAATCAGGTTTACCCTAAAAAAATGATGAAAATGTACAAACAGAGATAGATCTGGTCTTCTGGGGGCTGAACAGGGGTTTAACACCAACGAAGGTGAACCAGACAAGCAGACTAATCAAATGAAAAGCCAAAAAACAACCCAATGGAGGAAGGACTAACTCCCATTGTTCCCCAGCGGAGTTGCCAATTTTTTGTGGAGGTAAATCCCCTCTGCGGACAGAGGCAATCCCACTAGCCCTAGAGTGGGTCTAGCAACAATCGAAACACGCAAAGTTATTGGTTCCTAGTTACAAAAGATAGAATCATGATAGATCGCTTACCGTGATTCCTTCGTTGCTGTTGTCGAAGAAGAAGTGGTGCTTCCATTCCTAGCTGGACAGGTCATGATCCGTAAGGTTGTCACATCCAGATATCTGTACACATGCGAAGAAGAGAGACAACATGCAACGCAATATTTCACACTTTATAACTATCGATCAGTCAGAGAGGAACGAATGAAATTGCATTATATCATAGACAAACACAATCATGGAACCAATAGCAGAGTCATGCATATTAAGATACAAGAGAATTATTACAACCAATGCTCTGACGTCCTGATCTTCCTTCGACAGGGCTCCAGCGGGACGTGTCTCACAAAGATCGTCAGGGATTTGAAATAACTCTCTCTCTCACATGGTTCTCCTTAGCTCTACTCTTGATTGGCACTCAGCTATAATTTCCTTCCCAAAAGTTCAAGTAGCTAGCAAATGGAGAGGGCAGGCTTTTATAGAGGGAGAAGGAGAGGTTAGGCTCCCTATAATCATGGGTGAGAGTCCTATCTCTTAGGAAGGTTCCATGAGAGGTGGAAAACCACTTCCTAAACAGGGAGATCCGGAGGCAAACAACCCAACCTCATTTTGATGATTCGTTCTGAAGTTGTTAGAATCAAAATTCTGCCTTCTATTGTTAAAAAACATTCCTTAATAGGCTTGGTGCAGGCACAACACAGGGACAGAGCGACAGCTTGCACACCCACTAGTGTGCATTTTCCCCATTGGCGCGAGGGATGAACTAGCTACCCGCGCCAATGCCAAAACATGGATTTTTAGGGTTTTCCAGAGGAAATGTTCTTCAGGAGAATTCTTGTCCTTATGCAGAAGGATGTCATCAAGGTGTTTTCAGGACATTTTACTGTTCACAAGTCACGAGAAGAGTCCTCCAATGTACGGGACAAGGGATTGCAGGGACGGTGACAAAATGTTGTGTAACAGCTTCCTATACAGATACCAAAGACAATAGGGCTTAAGAGAGCTCTAGCCCGTGAGAGACAGAAAGAGGCTGAGTTGGCAGAGCAGCTCACTCCAAATGAGCTGCTTGCCCTTGAGATTAGCAGAGATAGAGATTCATGGCTTTATAGAGACAACTTGTATCTGGAGGGCTTACTAGAGAAATCCAAGAGGGAAAATGATATTCAGAGGAATATGGAAAAACACTATGCCATGAGAAACAAAATTGCAAGGGCCAAGCTCAAACGAGCCCATGCAAAGATTCAAGCCTTGACTAAGTAAAAATAGAAGGAGATATTATACATACTTGCTGAGGTGTCTCTTCATGCCTCTAACCCCTGATCAGCAAGTAACCTCACAATTTTGACAAATTTTGGCACATTTGGCACTTTGGTGCATTTTTTGGATTTTTGGGCAATTTTGACACACACTCACACTACCAAAAACGCAGCGCCCTAGGCGCTGCACCTTTTCTTGGAGCATCCAATGAAGGAATGGTCATCACCATAATGTTCATAATTATGAGGACATTATCTCCAGCAAGTTTCAGAAGATTTCGAGGAGAATTGGTCCCTCAAAAAGGAAAAAAACATATTTTTGCCCTTGTTTTTGCTTAGGTGCTGCGCTAATACCAGTCTTGGGAGAAATGATTTTTGACAGGGCAGATGGCGCCATTTTGGAAGATGGAGGCATATTTGGAAACTAGACTCAGTGATATTTCCAATGAGCTATCATGGATCTTATTTGGACACCGAGAAGGCCTCCAAAAGTTACATGCAAGAGAGGCCATATTTTCTATCATGGCGCTGCGCTTTTGCCAGGAAAAGGCAATTTTCACCATCTTCAGAAAATTTTGACTTTTGGACTTTTTACTTGGGTAAATGAAGAAAATTACTGATGTAAATGGTCATGGTAAATTTAAATGTCATGTTTTGACTTTCATCTAAGGTATATACATTAGATAAGTCCTCTATAGGTCAAATGAATCAATTTCCTCTCTTTAAGAGGCAAATTGTTGAGTTTTCCTAGTCTTCAGATTCTTGTTTGGGAGTAGGTGAAACTAATCCCTATCTCATGGATTCGACTCCCTAGGGCTAGGAAGAGTGGTTTTGAGGTCTATTTAATGTATTTTCTCATTCATTGTTATGATTGGACTCACTTGGAGCCTTGGCATCTCAAGGACATATTTTGTATCAGTTTGGCCTAGACATTAATGATAAATTTGCAGCTATTTATGTGGGATCCATGTGGTATGATTTGTTTGACATAGTTTCTTCTTTGTGATCATTTGTATGAATTTATTGTAAGCTTTTAAACCATTTTCATGTCTATGATATGCTTAATTTCAAGTTGAAAGGCAGAATTCATGTTTCAGGCTCTGTTTTGGGGAATTTTGCATAATTTGTTTATTTTCTTCAGTTTAGGGAGAATTCATCTTAGATTCTCTTCCTAACTCCTCACTAGTCTATTCACCTCATCATAATCATCTTTTAAATTTCAAACCTTCTACTACCTTTCCCCTTAGAACACCCTGCAGATTTTGACCTAATTTCCTTGCCTTAGTTGTTTGACTCCTTCTAATCCAGCAAAACCCTACACAAATCAAAATCAAAACCCTGAGCTACTATACCTAGCCTAATATCTTCTTTCCTTAGTCATTTTGGCTGTGATCTATATGGAGAGAGCCCTCTTCTGGCCTAGTAGGGCTAGCTACTTGGCTAAGCGTGGTTTGAGGTTACCTCGAAATTGCCTCTCTCAGCCTGAGGTTCAATCCGAGCGATAACACTCACAAAGAAGAATTTAATTCTTCAGCTTGAGGAGAAGTATCACAATCTGGAAATCACAGTTCATAGATTTTTCAGCAGAATAGAGCCTCTGAAACAGAAGGGATTTCCTTCTCTGTTTGTAATTAATGACAAATTGATGACCAGAGAAGATTATAGGAAAATACTTCAAGAAATTTCCAGAGATACCTCCAAATTTTCAAACATCAAAGGCACAATGATAGGAAGAGTGTTGTTGGAAACACTGAGCAATGATATTTTTATCAGTATGAGATAAAAACACGTTTTCGTGGTGAGGCCCACTTTTTGTAAGTACACTAAAATGGATGAAGTTTATCGTAAGGTAATCAAATTGACCATCCCGGATGAAGAGCACTGGGAAAAATTGTGTGAATTTCAGGAGTAAATGGTAAAAGAGAAAAGTCAACTTCTGCCAGATCATCAAACAGCTGACATCCAGCACAGTCCACAATTCTCTCTTTTCAGCAACCGTTTTATGTTAGAGCAGTGTCAGCACATCTAATCGACTTTATTTCAATGTTCCAGTTAGAGTCTAATTTGGGAAATAAAACTCTATCTGTTACGATATCATTTATGTCATCTGTTGTAAACGAATTTTTCTATAAATACTTCATTGTACGAAGTATTTTGGGTTGGATAATTAGAGTTTTGAGAACTTTGTGTATTACTGTGGAGCTTTTGTACACTTTTTAATGAAATCAAAGAAGTTGCAGCAGATATTGTGAGATTCATGTGGTATTTCTTTTGAGAATTGTGCTTCCCTCTCTGTTATTTCACTTCCATTTCAGCTTTTGTATGAAAATATTACTAGTTTATAAACAGAATAAATAATATGTTATGTTTATTAGTATTTTCACAAATGTGTATTTCTTCTTAAGAATGAATTCATTTTATATGCTCATTTAGACTCTTATCTTTTTATCATCACATACACAACGACAACTTAATTGTGCTCAATAAGTATACCTATATTGCCTTACTTTATTCTCTGGAATTCAGAATTTGAAATCAACTTTAGTTTCACTGATCATAATCTTTATCCAGCAAACAAATTATAAAAAAAAAATTAAACATATTAACTTGTATCTAACCTAAAATCAGGTACTTAGCCTTAAATTGAATATTTTAAAAAGTGACATAGAGAGAGGCCAATCTAGTTAGGTAGGGCTAGCTACCTAACTAAAATTTGGTTTGTGGTTACCTTTCTTCAATCCTATTTTCAACCTAGGAAGTTGGGGAGAGTGATAATATTTATGGTGTCATTGTTGGGGAAATGATTGCTAAATATTCCCTGGGAAGATTTTTCTGAACATGCTGAAGCCAAAACCTGAGACAAAATATATAATTATTATCTTAAACTGGCGCCAAAAAGATATACCAGGTCAAACCCTGACCCTAATCCATCACCACTTGTATACAATCCTAAAATTATTTTGAGAAAACATAAAACTAAGTCTCAACGGCCGGGAAGAGTTTTTCCTCCACCGATTAAATCAAATTCCCTGCATACGAGGTTTGTTTCAGAAGATTTGGATTTTTCTCTAGAATCTAAAAAATATTTAATTAGAGCCAAGTCTGAAACTTTTTTATTAGAAGCTACTTTCGATCCTTTTGGTTTTAAGTCTTTTACACCATATTCTAAAACCTTTGAGTCTAAAACCGATACTGAAGTTTGGTCCAATTTCCATAAACTTAAAGGCTTAGTAGATAAATTTCAAGAAACCTCTGAAAAGGCCTATTTTCAATATCAACATTAGAATTTTGGTACATCTTTTACCTCATCTTCTCATACAACTATACCATACGTTCCTCCTTTCAATCCATATTTACCTTTACAAAATTTATTCAATCCACATCACAATTTACATCTCCACTCCCTCCTCCATTAACCATGGCCATATTTGCTCCACTGATTCTACCAGGTCAGCTTATTTCTCTACCTCAAAACTATGGTCAGAGACTACCTCTCTTTGATGGAACATCAGAAATTATTGCCAATCAGCATGTGGCTAAAGTAATTGATTTTATATACCTTGAAGAAATAGACAACGATGATGCTAAGATGCGTATTATTACTCAATGTTTTCTGGAGAAGTAAATAAATGGTTTTGCTCTCTTGGAGATGGTACAATTGGTACCTCACAACAACTAATTGATTTATTCATGGGAAAATGGGAAGAGAAGAAAAATCCACTGCAAATTCTAGCTGAATATAATGCACTAAAAAGGAATACAAATGAATCTGTCCAAGAATTCACAGCTATATTTAACAAGATATACGATTCAATTCTTGATAATATCAAGTCTCCCCCGAGCCTTGATTTACTCCATTATCCTGATGGTTTTGATCTCGACATGGCCTATCAGCTGAGGGAGAGAAACCCATCAACTTTGCAAGAAATGCAGTGAGTGTAGAGGCCAATCTGATTTTTAAAAAGTCCAAGGTCAAAAAAGAGAAAAGAGTCACAATAAAAGAAGAAGCATCCACTTCATCAGAAGGAAAAATTGATACTTTGATCAAATCTATGGAGAAAATGATGGATAAGATGTCCAGTGCTGATCGACAAGCTGAACCTTCTATAAGAAATCCCAATTTCAGGGATCAAAATCAGCAACCCCAATATAGGATCAAACAAAGGGAACAGAGGGGCCACGATCCACAAATTCAACAGTGAGTTTGGATACCATTCCATCAGAATTATACTGAAGGCCCTAATGAAGATGATGAAGAAGAAATTTATGGGGAAAACCATTTGTTTGAGGAAAATCAGCAACCTTTCTTCCTCACTGAAGAAGATCAATTTTTTGCAGAAATTTGTGCATTAGAAGACCAACAATATGTCATATCAAATAAGCACTTAATGTGCACTGATGATTATCAGAGAGGATATAAAAATTCCCTCACCCAAGTTCAAAGGCAGTATGGTTTGAGGGGTAGAAATTTTCCTCTAATTTCCAATCAAAAGAAGCATAACTCTCAAACTAATACTCAGCAGAAAGAAGTTGTTGCTCCAAATAGAAGCAAAGAAAAGGTACCTGCTGCTTCTACCTCTCCCAAAGCTAATGAAGCATCCACCAGCAATCAAAGAAAAGATCAATAAGTTCAAGAAGGAGGAAAGAAGAAATATTCTTCATCCAAAGAACCACCTGAAAAGAAATACACATCACTGAAAGAGTTAGATAAGCATTCTGCTCATTTTTCCCTTGAAAATGAAATTTCTAAATTGAAGGTCTATATTCCTCTGACTGAGATAATGAAGAATGATCAGTACAAGTTTCAAGTTTCTAAGTTGCTTATATTTGATCAAACATCTAATATGGCTAACTTGAGTGATGATCATCCTGAGCTTCTTTTTGGTCCTGCTCTTGATGGTAAATAAGAAGATAGTGAAGTTCCTCCCTTTTACTTAAGCCTTAATATCCATGACTTTATTCTTCATAATGCAATGCTTGAATCTGGAGCATCCCACAACCTCATGCCTAAAACCATTGTTTAGTCAATTTAGTGTCCTAAATTTCTTTCATTTATCAACCAGGGCTAGTAAATTGATGAAGTGTGGTGCACTATATGTGCTTAAGCAACCTATTCCTTACTTCGTTGTTTTATGTTTTATGTTGTTTTTAGGGGGTTTTTTGTTCTTTGAGTTCTAAAGATAGTTAATCTAAAACTATGGAAAGACTTATGTGAATCTAAATTTATTTTAGAAGGAAGAAAATGAAGTGTACTAAAACTATTCTATTTTTCATAAAAGAAAACCAAAAGCTAAGGGCTAGTTAAGACCTATTTTGATAATCAAAGCATCTATCTTTTTTGTTTGTTAATCCTAATCCATGGATCTATTTCTAAAAGACTAAGATTGAGAATTTCAATACCTATTAAATCAGAAAATGAATCAATTATTGTACCTTCAGTTATCTCAGCATTCAATTGTTAGGCATGACCCTATTGAGATGGAGTTTAGTAATTGTTTGTACTTGTCTGCTAAGGTTATAGAACAGAAAACAAGGAATGCAAATGAAAATATCTAAGATGTGTTTAGCTACTCCAATTATTCAATTTGTAAAGAGTGACCTTCTTGAAGTAATGTTTAAGTAAGCTAATTACATCTGTTTGAACTAGAGAACTAGGAAAACTTTGTAAATGAATAACTCAGAAATTGCATTACATTTAATCATTCAACCATCCTTTCTTAATATGTTCAGATCAATTCCTTTTAGAGTGGTTTTTAGGAATATTGTTTTTTTCAATTAAATGAGGATCTTGAAAGTAAAAGCATGTAAGATCTAACTAAAATCAACTAAATGTATAATTGACTTGTCAGCCACACTCAAATGTGAAGTGTTTAGCTTCTTGAAATGCCTTCGGAGAAATCAATTATGCCTTTAGTCCTTGGCAAGAAAATAACAAGAAGCGAGATAAATTCAAATACTGCATATGTGAGATATTTAACCATTTGATGTAGAATTTAGCATATTGAAAATGGCTTTCATAGATATCAGTTTGACACAGCAATTGACAATTCTATTTTAATTAAAATAAAAGGCAGGAACAGTAAAGCTAAAAAACTATAGTTTCTTAGCATTTCAATCCTTATTCCAATGTTGAAAACAGAGTTTCTATTTCCATGGAATGTTTTGGAAGAGCAAGTCTGCACAGTTGAAATTTATCATTAAACTATTTGAAAAAAGGAAATGAAGCATAAATAGAAATTGCTAGATAGAGTAAAGGAAATCTAACTATAAAACATAATAAAAACCTCCTTTAGAAGCGAGGGCCCTCTGCTACTAATTTGGTTGACTCCTAGCTTAGCAAAAGTGCAATCAAGCAAGCATTTGGTAACTGAACTTCTTCATTAAAACAAAGTCTGGAAAACATAGTATTCACTTTAGAAGTCTGAACTGTACTGGATTGTCTCTCGGTTCTGTGGAACCACTATTTAAAGAGAAATTACATAACTAATTGCGAGCTAAGTTAGCTACAGGTGTCTAACTTGAATTGCAATCAAAATAGGATTATTGGACTCATTATTTTCTTTGAAGAGAAAATCAAGAGTCCTATTGATGTAGGTAACGTTCTTTGTCTTGTAACTTTGACCATAATTTTAGGCTCCTTTTTATGTCGATTTGGACCATGTGAGTATGATAGAATCCTTGTAGGCAAGATTCTAGAAACACCCATGTGGCTTGATTCCTCAACTGACACCTGGAGCTTGGTAAACCATAAGAGTGGCTACGGAACGCACAGTTAGCTGCAAAACAGGCTGCATTCTGTAGCTAATTTGTAAAAACTTATCAAAATAGAAAAACCATGAAAATATAATATGGCAATCATTTAAATGTATCCTTGAGACAAAACCTTAGCATTCTTCATTAATTAGGGTTTATGAACTTATGGAAAAGTGGTGGAATGAGATGATAAAACTGTAAAGGAGAGGGTAATCCTGAGGTTCAACATACCCCCACTACAAAATCATTGCATGTCCTCATTCAATTTGCCAAAATTATGAGTTCTTCACCCTTACTGCATGTGCTCAGATACTTCAGCTAGGACATCCAACCTTATTCTTCTGTTTATTTTTGAAGTCTATGTCATTCTTGGCCTTTTCATGAGAAGTTTGAATCTGAGGTTTATGATTGCTCTGTTCAACCTCTTGTTCTTTTTCTTCAATTTCCTATTTTCCTTGTGCAATAGCCCTAGCTGCATAGTAGTGTTATCATGTATTTCTTTGTCCAACTTGTTTTGTTCCTTCAAAATCTCATTTTCCTGCTTGATGTGCCTATTCATATCTTTAATTCATAAATATCGTGTTTAAGAGAGTCAATTAAAGGTTATTTTGGATTGACAAGTGGTTCTTGGTTCATTGAGGCACTTCTTCTTTCCAATGACTCTACATAATCATATATATGTTGCTGAAATGGATCTATACCAGTGGATCTTCTACTGGGTCCTTCTTCAAAATGATAAACAAGAGAGTTTTGAGGACTGCACTCAGGATAATTATCAACAGGTGATGGAACTGAGGTTTCCTTTTCTATATTTATGAGCTATGTTTCTTTAGACAATGTCTTCTTCATAGTGCCTCAGAGTCTAGAGCTCCTTCTTAGTTTTGGAGGACTTTCAACAATTACATTAATTTTCTTTTCATCTACATTTTCTTCCTGTGTACCTGGCTGTTTTTTGCATGATCTAATCAAGCAAATCCCCCCAAATTGTCTCCCATGCTCCCATGAAACTCAACTAATATTTTCACTGTAAGCCATAGAAGATACAGTCTCAGGATTTATCTTTGTACATTTGAGGCCATTCTTCTTAGACTATTGAGAAGAAAGAAAGGAAGGTTGATTTCACCATTTTCTAGAAAATTCATTAACAAATGGATATGATAAACATACATGGTTCAAAATATTCCTTCACAAGTTATAAATTTCTACAAAATCAAAAGCATATTTCTCCATTTTATTTTCAAAGCAGTACTTGGAATTCCTTTTCTAAAGACTGAGACATCCATACCTGGGTTTTTAAGTATCACTTTCCATGATTCATTATGGGATTCTTTGTTCTTGAACCATCTCTCTCCATGCCTCGGAAGTTCTGTTACTTCAGCCAGGAATGACTCTGTCACTGCAAATTTAATGTCCCCAATGTCTACTTCAGTTCCATCAAAATACCGGGCAAATGATTTGGTAATTTCCTTATGAAAACCATCAAACTTTTCTATGAACCTCAACCATCCAGCTTGTTGTAGCAGTTATCTAACATGTGGGTATCCTTCCATGTATTTTACCACCGACAATCAAACCCATCCTTCTTCTATGCAGAGTGCCTTCAACCTTCATAATTACCCCTCGGTTTTGTGAAAATGAATTGGCTGCAGAGTTTGATGGAGATGAATTAGCTATGGAATCGATGGAGATGAATGAGCTATGGATGGAGGGTTTATGGTGAGTTGTAGAAAATAAGTAAGTGATATGGCCTTGGGAAGACATGGACAAGTAGGTCACGTCATGATCATGACCATTAGTTATCAATCAAGGATATTAATGATGGACCGTTATGCAACCTTATATGAGGGATATGGTCGAGATATATCATGATGAGGATTTGTAATCAATTCGAATGATAGATTGTCAAGGAACATATGAATGTACACATTACATATATTTCATGTTTTTTTAACTTTGCTATTAAAATAAATTTTTACGCTTTACGTCAGAACTTAACCTTATTGTTTGTTGTTGCTTGATGTTGTTCCTTAGGTACTCCTTTTTTAGCATGGTGACCTTCAAAACATAATCCTTTAGTCCCTTTTGCAATCATTATTTCATAATTATTGAAGTGGTTTCTGAATCAAATTAGCTGGAGAATAGAATCAGTTACAAAAATGTGCTCAGCTGCAGAATGTGATGAGCTGCAGAATGTAAAAAAATAATAATAATAATATTTTTTTTTTAAAGTATGAAACATGAATGAAATGAGTGAGAAATATGGAATGAAAGTGGAATGAAATGGTATGAATGTGAAAATGAAATGAAAGTGGAATGAAATGGAATGACAATGGAGTGTGATGGAATGAAACTGAATTTGCAGATTATGAACTGCAAATATGAATGTAGTTTCTACTACTTTATTACAGAAAGGAAAATGGAAAATATAGGGTATCAAAGAGCTCTAATTCTCACTCTATATTTTCTACATAAGTATGCCAATCATTGATTGGTTTTCATACTTATACACTTTATTTTTATTTATTTATTTATTTTTATTTTTATTTTTTTTATCGAATGTTGGAAAAGTAAAAACTTAGTGAAGAAGAAGAATTCTTCTTCACTAACTCCATATCAATATTATCTTGAAATTTCTTGACAAATTTTTCTTGTGAAAGTGGTTTATGATATACTTTCAACCAATGACCATTCACAAGAAGAGATACATTTTCTTCATCTATTGTTCTGATCTTCATTGCTCCATTATCAAAAACTTTTTCAATCTCATATGGCCCAAGCCAATGAGTCTGAAACTTTCCTTGAAAATACTTGAATTTTGAATCAAACAAGAGTGCCCAATCCCCTTCTTGAAACTTTTTCTCTTTGATATAATTTTCATGCCATTTAGTCCTTTGTTGTTGGACTATACTGGTTCATTGGACTACATCTTGTCTGATTTCATCTAGTTCATTGAGTTACTCTAGTCTATGCTTCTGTGCTTCTGATAAATCAAGTCCCAATTGGACTACCATCTTGAAGATCTTGATCTGAAATTATATAGGGAATAGGAATTTTGTCCCATAAACAAGTTCATATGGAGTATGTCCTGTTGTATTCCTCCATGTAGTTCTGTAGGCCCATAAGGCTTCAGGAAGCCTATCTACCCAATCTCTTCTGTGTAAATGAACAGTCTTAGTGAGAATTCCTTCAATTACCTTATTGGTAGATTCAACTTGACCATTTTCTTGTGGATGGTAGGGATTAGACTTTCTGTGCTTGATCTTGTAATCTTCTACCATATTTTTCACCATCTTTGATGTAAATTGAGCGCCCTGATCTGTTACAATTTCTCTTGGAACACCAAAATGAGTGAAGATATCCTCAAAAAGGAAATTAACTACAGACCCTTCATTAGAAAAAGGTAATGCTTTAGCCTCTACCCATTTAGTGACATAATCAGTGCATACCAAAATATACTTCCTTTGTTTAGATGGAGGATTGATAGGTCCAAAAAAATCCAAGGCCCATTTTTCAAAAGGTTCAATGAGTACCTAAGGTTGAAATGGCATTTCATTTGAAGTAGCAGGTTTCTCTACCCTTTGGAAACTCTCACACATTTTGACATATTCTTTGGCATCTTTGAAGATGGATGGCCAATAATATCCTAAATGAAGGATTTTATAGGTTGTCACCTTTTCAGCAAAATGTCCACCACAATGTTCATCATGACATGCCTTGAGAATTTCAGGCATTTAATCTTCTCGAACACATCTTCTGATAATGAGATCTGGACCTGTCTTATACAATTCATTAGTATCCATGAGTATCTTGCACTTAATTGAATGATTCTTCTTTTCTCTCTAGAATGAAAATGTGAAGGTAATTTCCCTATAACTAAGTAATTAGCAATATCTACAAACCAAGGGGTCCGAGTAGTTATTGCAAAAAAATATTCATCAGGAAATTTATCTTCAACTAGAGTGTTATTTTTCATATTTTTAATCCTAGACCGGAAATCAGCAACTGTGTTTTGTTTTCCAGGCCTGTCTAGAACAGTAATGTTAAATTCTTGTAGGAGCAATAACCATCTTGTAACTCTGCCATTAGTAATAGATTTATTCATTAAATACCTAATTGCAAAGTGATCTGTATGGACAAAGGTTTCATAGCCTGTTATGTAATGTCTGAATTTATTGATAGCATGAATGACAGATAAGAATTCCTTTTCAGTTACAGTGTAATTCAAATCTGGGGGAGTCAAATTCTTACTTGTGTAATAGATGGCATAGGCGATCAAGTCTTTTTTTCCTAAAACAACTCCTAGAGTTGTGTCTGAAGCATCCGTTGAAACGTGAAAAGGTAGTTTCCAGTTAGGCCCTCTCAAGATGGGTGCTTCAGAGATTTTTGCTTTTAAGGTTTCAAATGCTAACTAGCAGTCAAGATTCCAACTAAATTGACAATATTTGGTGAGTAGTTTGAAGAGTGGGGATGCTATTTTGGTGAAATTTTCTATAAATCTTCTATAATAACATGTGAATCCTAGAAAACTTCTAACATCATTTTGGCAAATTGGAACCGATAACTTGGAGATGACCTCAACTTTAGATTTATCAACTTTAATTCCATCTCCTGAAATGTGATGTCCCAAAACAATCCCTTCAGTAAACATCATGAAACATTTTTCATGAATTAGTGAGAGGTTTTCTTCCTTACATCTTTTAAGAACCTTTTCCAATTTTTCTAAAGCCTCCTCAAATGTATTACCATAAACTGTAAATTCATCCATATACACTTCTACACAATCATGTATTAGATCAGAAAAAATTCCTAGTACTTCCCTTTGGAATGTTGCAGGTGCATTGCACAATCCAAAAGGAAGTACTTGGTAGGCATAAGTTCCCCATGGACAGGTGAATTTGGTTTTATCCTGATCTTCAGGTACAACCTAAATTTGGTTGTAACCACTGAAACCATCCAGAAATGAGAAATACTTCTTACCTACTAATGTAGCTAACACTTGATCTGTAAAAGGCAAAGAAAAATAATCTTTAAGAGTAGCTTTATTCAATTCTCGATAATCAATGCGTACCCTCCATTTACCATTCTTCTTGGGTACAATCACTAAAGGAGAAACCCACTGACTGTCTAAAATTGGATAGATGAAGTTTACATTTAACAAATTTTGCAACTCTTCTTTCACAATTTCTCTAAGATTTGGATTCATCCTTCTTTGAGGTTGTCTAATAAGTTTGCAATTTTCCTCAATGTAAATGTGATGTGTATAATTCTTAGGACTAATTCCTTTCATGTCAGTGTACTCCCATGCATATGTAGATGAATGTTGTTGTAATGTTTTAATTAGCTTCTCTTGTTGTAACTTTTCCAAGTTATTGTTTACGTTCAAGGTTTTCCCTAGAAATATTTCACTGTAGAACTACCAAATTCTTCCATAGAGTAAAGAGACATCTGCCTAGATGACAAATATTCAATATTGGATCTTTCTTGAAATTGATCATGTTCATATTCTAGGGATGATTCATAATTTTCTATTGTATTCAAGATTTGGCTATCTTCAATAATGTTTGAAATAGTAAAGAGAGGTTGTATATCTTCTTCATCATCAATCCATTCCCTGTCATCTATCTCTGTGATTCTTCTTGTTGGAGGATACAGAGTGAATTTCTTAGTTAAATTACCATCAGAAATATACATGTCACCAGATCTACAGCTCATGAAAGCATCAACTGTAGCCAACCAAGGTCTTCCTAGAATGAGTGGGTGTCCTCCTAGATTGTTCTTAGGGGTTAAAATCATATAATCAACAGGATACTCCCAAGAATCTAAAGACACTGAAATATATTCTAACACACCATCTGGTTTGATTATAGATCTATCTGCTAACTACAGTAATGTAGGTGTATAAAGAAGATTAGGAAGCTTGAGTTGTTCCATGGTCTTTTTGCTCATGATGTTTATTGTTGCTCCTAAATCAATCAATGTATTTGGAATTTCAACTCCATCGTTATGTGTTTTGACAACTGGACTTCCGAGATCTAAATATTTTTGAATTTCAATTTTTCCCATCATTATGTCTACTATTTTTCCTACAAGCTGGATGATTTTTATTTCTTTTATTTTTCTTCTTGGTTTCTTCATACTCAACTTCTTTATTGTTTTAGCTAAACTTTGAATTTCCTTGATGGCTTGTAACAAAGGGATTTTGATGCAAATATTTCTCAATTCATCTAGCAAATCATAATCAGGCAACATAATATGCTTTTCTATTCCTCTATCAATTTGTAATATTTCAGGAAAAGGAGGTGTAGAAGTAGATACTGATGGTTGCTCTATGACAGGAGTTGAATTTATTGGTTGTTTTTTCTTTTCAATTTCAGAATTTTAGTTTTGAAGAGCTACTTCTTCTTCAAAACTTTTATTGGGATGTAGAGAATCTTCCTCAGAATTATCTTGTTCTTGGATAATTACAGAAGGCTTCTTCCTTTCTAATATCCTACCAGATCTTAGTTGGACATCATTAAGATCTATAGTAGTAAAAATATAGGTTGGAAATTTCTGACCTTCTCTGAGGATTTTTATTGTTGGGGTTTGGTAATGGTTGGGCAGGTAACGGATTTGATCTCTGAGAGAATGGTAATGAGAGTTGTGGATTTTGGTTTTGGATTGGAGGTTGTTGATTTTGTTGAGGAATATGTTGGGGAGGATAATTTGGATATGATGGAGGATATTGATAGTACTGAGAAAATATTCCATATGGATTTTTCATACCTTGAGCCCAAGGTAGAGATTGAGATTGAGATTGGGGCCAAGGTAGCTGCCAAGAATTCCAATTTGGTGGGGGCTGAGTATACATTTGGTTGTTAAACCCTTGAGCTTGTGGCCCCTGCCATGGTCTTCTAGAGACAAAACAAAAAGATTTTGTAGGATTTGATGTTGTTTCTTCTTGAAAAATAGCCTTAAGACCAGGAATTGAAGGACAACTCTTAGTTTCATGACTTTCAGAACAAATCACATAGGATTCTACAACTTTTGCATCAAGAAGACATTCCTCAAAGCATGTTTCTTTTTGCATTTTGGACAGAAAATAGCCAAAGCATCAATCTTGACTTTCTGCTTGTTTTGTAACTTAAGGGTGTCTATTTTTTCACTAAGAGTCCCTAAAATGTATGTTTTGAATTCATCAAGCATGTTCTTAATTTCTGCCCTACTCACTATTCCAGCTACAAATTTGTTTACCATAGCAAGAGCAGGATCTCTTGGTCCTTTCAAAATTTTTGATTTTCCTCTTGAGAGATTAATACATAGTTCCCCAATATCAGCTAATGGAAGTTGAGATATGTCTCCCTTCCCCATCATGTTAAGGATATCTATCCATTCATCTCTAATTGTTTTCAACAAAAGAGATTTTAGACTGTCTTGATCTAGATTTTCCATTTTTTCTCTCTTAATGTTATAGTTGAATCTTTCAAGTAAATCCTCCAAATTTTCATCCTATTTTTGCATCATCTTAAACAATTCCTCTTTATGATTAACAAGTATACAATAGTCCAAATAACTTTCTAGAAATGCTCTCTTCATACCATTCCATGTCCTAATAGACCTAGTGATTAGACTCATAAACCATTTTAGAATTGCTCCTTTCAATGTTGAAGGAAACAATTTGAGTTTTTGAGCATCTTGTAGATAGTCATAAGTTCTTCACAAGACTTCAAATTCAAATAAAAAGGTCTTAGGGTATTCACTTTTTAATTCATGAAATTTTGGGAGAACAAAAGGTGAGATAATTTTCATGGTAGAATTTGTTTCTTCATCTATGAAAGGGAATCCAAAAGAACTCTCAATTCCCTTCTACCTCTACCTCCTTCTACATTTCCTCTACCTCTTCCTCTATCTCCTCCTCTACCTCTACCTCCTCCAGATAGTACATTTTCTCCATTAAAATTTTCTCCTCTCCTCCTTCTTCTCCTCTTCCTGCCATGATAGATTCTTCAGAGCTAATATAGGGTTCAGCCTGCAGGGTTAACTGCTCCTCTGGGTCTTCTATCAATGGTATGTTAAAGAAAGGTTCTTATTCTTCCTCTTCACTAGGGATTTCTAACTCTTCAGCTAGAATATATTCCCCTATAGAAGTGAAAAATTTTACTCCTTCTGTTGGGGTCCTAGGGTCTTCTTACTCTAAGATTGAGTCAGTGGATGAAGTAGGAGATTCTCCTAGCTGGATATCAGATCTTAGAACTTATGGAAGTCTATGACTAGTGAAATAAGGAATATGAGTTTGAGATGGTGGTTTACTACTTCATGGCCTAGGTGGAGTGAGTGGTATTGTAGGGACTAAGCTTCTGCCTCTAGCTATAAATCTTCCCCTAGAGTCTCTTTCTCTATGCATATCATTTCTTTTGGGATGTAAGAAATAAGGCTACCTAGTTACACTTCCCCGGCAACGGCGCAAAAATGTTTAGTCAATTTAGTGTCCTAAATTGCTTTCATTAATTATCAACCAGGGCTAGTAAACTGATGAAGTGTGGTGCACTATATGTGCTTAAGAAACCTATTCCTTACTTCGTTGTTTTGTGTTTTATGTTGTTTTAGGGGGGTTTTTGTTCTTTGAGTTCTAAAGATAGTTAATCTATAACTATGGAAAGACTTATGTGAATCTAAATTTATTTTAGAAGGAAGAAAAGGAAGTGCACTAAAACTATTTTATTTTTCATAAAAGCAAAACAAAAGCTAAGGGCTAGTTAAGGCCTATTTTGATAATCAAAGCATCTATCTTTTTTGTTTGTTAAGCCTAATCCATGGATCTATTTATAAAAGACTAATATTGAGAATTTCAATACCTATGAAAGCAGAAAATGAATCAACTATTGTACCTTCAGTTATCTCAGCATTCAATTGTTAAGCATGACCCTATTGAGATGGAGTTTAGTAACTGTTTGTACTTTAGTCTGCTAAGGTTCTAGAACAGAAAACAAGGAATGAAAATCAAAATATCTAAGATGTGTTTAGCTACTCAAATTATTCAATTTGTGAAGAGTGACCTTCTTGAAGTAATGTTTAAGTAAGCTAATTACATCTGTTTGAACTAGAGAACTAGGAAAACTCTGTAAATGAATAACTTAGAAATTGCATTACATTTAATCATTCAACCATCCTTTCTTAATATGTTCAGATCAATTCCTTTTAGAGTGGTTTTTAGGAAGATTTTTGTTTGCAATTAAGTGAGGATATTGAAAGTAAAAGCATGTAAGATCTAACTAAAATCAACTAAATGTATAATTGACTTGTCAGCCACACTCAAATGTGAAGTGTTTAACTTCTTGAAATTCCTTATGAGAAATCAATTATGCATTTAGTCCTTGGGAAGAAAAATAACAAGAAGCAAGATAAATTAACTTACTACATATGTGATATATTTAACCATTTGATGTAGAATTTAGCATATTGAAAATGGCTTTCATAAATATCAATTTGACACAGCAATTGACAATTCTATTTTAATGAAAATAAAAGGCAGGAACAGTAAAGCTAAACAACTATGGTTTCTTAGCACTTCAATCCTTATTCCAATGTTGAAAACAGAGTTTCTATTTCCATGAAATGTTTTGGAAGAGCAAGTCTACATAGTTTCAATTTATCATTAAACTATTTGAAAACCGGAAATGAAGCATAAACAGAAATTGCTAGACAAAGTAAAGGAAATCTAACTAGAAAACATAATAAAAACCTCCTTCGGAAGTAGGGGCCCTCTGCTACTGAGTTGGTTGCCTCCTAGCTTGTCAAAAGTGCAATCAGGCAAGCATTTGGTAATTGAACTTCTTTATTAAAAAAAAGTCTGGAAAATAGAGTATTCACTTTAGAAGTCTGAACTGTATTGAATTATCTCTCGGTTCTGTGGAACAACTATTTAAAGAGAAATTACATAACTTATTGCGAGCTAAGTTAGCTACAAGTGTCTAACTTGAATTGTAATCAAAATAGGACTATTGGACTCATGATTTTCTTCGAAGAGAAAATCAGGGGTCATATTATTGTAGGTAACGTTCTTTGACTTGTAACTTTGACCATAAGTTTAGGCTCCTTTTTATGTTGATCTAGACCATGTGAGTAGGATAGAATCCTTGTAGGTGAGATTCTAGAAACACACATGTGGCTTGATTCCTCAACTGACACTTGGAACCTGGTAAACCATAAGAGTGGCTATGAAACGCACATTTAGCTGCATAACAGGCTACATTCTGTAGCTAATTTGAAAAAACTTATCAAAATAGAAAAATCATGAAAATATAATATGAAAATCATTTAAATGTATCCTTGAGACAAAACCTTAGCATTCTTCACTGATTAGGGTTTATGAACTTATGGAAAAGTGGTAGAATGAGATCATAAAACTATAAAGGAGAGGGTAATCCTAAGGTTCAACAACCATTATGGACAAATTAGGACTAGACATCACAAGACCTTACCATTATGTCTATTCATTTTATTCGGAGAGGGTGAAATGTCTTGGTCTTATTAAGGATTTAGTGGTCTCATTAGAACAAATTCCAACCAAGAATGTCCTCATGGATGTTGTTGGGGCTGACATCCCACCTACGTATGGAATGTTACTTTCTAGATCATGGGGAGAAAAACTTAGAGGAACATTGTAGCTTTACTTTTCATATGCAACAATTCCTATCTTTGGACAGTTCAGGAAACTTTACAGAGAAAGCAAGATGAAGTATATGATCAGTAGCAGTGAAAATCCTAACAATCATCCCATTCATGTTGTACATACAGATTTAGAATCTTTTATTTTACAATGAAGAATGCTCAGCATCTTCAAATTTTTTTATTGAAGAAAAATCAGAAAATCTAGAAAATTCAAATTCTATTTTAGAATTGGTAGAGACAGAATTTTGTAAAATAATTCCAAACAGTTTATAATTGAAGACATCTCCTCAAGAAAAAAATAAGAAAACAGCAAAAAAAACAGAAATTTTGGATACAGCAGAGATATCTCATAAAGAAAACAAAAATCAGCCATCTGATTCGCACCTTCGATATGAATAAAATAGTCTCTCGAACATGGATTTTGATGGAGCCATGGGCAAAGAAGGTGTTTGCATTGGAATACGGATTCATAGCCCAATAAATCAATCATTGGGCATCCCTCCAAATGTTAGAATGTTTTCCTACAAACTAGTTTTTCATTGCACAAATAATGAAGTTGAATATGAAGCGTTGACTGCTGGCATAAAAAAATTTAAAAAGATTGGTGCAAAGAAAATTTTTGTATATGGCAACTTCGAGTTAGTTATCAAGAAAGTCAAAGGAGAGTATCGGGCCAAACATCCCAAAATGAGAGCTTACCGAAATATAGTCCTAGATATTCTCAAAACTTTCCCTGAATATACTTTGTCATTAATTCCTAGAGACAGCAATGTTATTGTTGATTATCTTGCCACTTCTGCTAGTATGTTGAAAATCCCACTGTACCCAAACAAAAATATGAAATAAATGTAAAACATCGCCCTGATGCCCCTGACAATATTCAATATTGGAAAGTGTTTCAAAATGATGAGAAAATAAATAACTTCTTGCACACAAAAGAAGAACTCATCAATGCCCAAATAGATAACCAAGAAATTCATGCCACAGAGAAGCAAGTACTACAGCTTAAGGACAATTCTATTCCAAGAGGTTTGGTACCTTTGGAAGAAATTTTTGACCAGGATGATGTTGCAAGAAAGCCTACAATGTCACCAACAGAAGTGGGAGTGGAAGATCTAAATCTTGGCACTTCATAAAAGCCAAAGATGGTGCAAATTCCAAAATCCTTGAGTCTAAAAATGAAAGCTAAGTATGCAGTACTTGTGTCTCAATTTTAAAATGTATTTTCTTGGGAATATTCAGATTTGAAGGTCTATCATAAAATCATTATTCAACACACTATTCCTCTGAAACCAAATCAAAAACTATTTCGCCATAATCTTAGAAGGATGAATCCCAAAATGATGCCTTCTATTTATAAGGAAGTAAACAAATTATTCACCGTTGGAATAATTGTTCCTATCCATTTCTCAAACTGGATGTCTAATCTAGTGCCTATGAGAAAGAAGACAGGACAATTTCGATTGTGCATCGATTTTCGAAATATGAACAAAGTATCATTAAAGGATAATTATCCACTACCAAAAATGGACCACATTCTGCAAAGGGTAGTTGGATCATCTAGAATTTCTTTATTAGATGGATACTCAGGATATAATCAGATTCTTGATCACCCAAATGATCAATAAAAGACAGCTTTCACCACACCTTGGGGTACTTTAATGTATGCCAAAATTCCTTTTGGTTTAAATAATGCAGGGGCGGATTTTCAAATAGCAATGGATATTGATTTTTCCAATGAAAAAGATATGTTTTTGGTCATTTAACTTGATGATATCATTGTTTTCTCAAATAAATATGAGCACCATTTGCAGCATTTAAAGACAGTTTTTCAAAGATGCAGAAAGTTTGGTATTTCATTAAATCCAAAGAAGAGCCTTTTTTCTATGGAAGAAGGTAAATTGCTAGGACATATTATATCTAAATATGGCATAAGAGTAGATCCTTCAAGGATTGAAGCAATTCATAAGTTATATTATCCTAGGAGAAAAAAGGAGATTCAATATTTCAATGGTAAAATTAATTTTCTAAGAAGATTTATTCCCAATCCTGTTGAACATTTGAGGCAGATTACTGACATGTTGGAGAAAAATATTGAAATAGAATGGTCTGAGGAAGCGAAGAAATTTAATCAAGTCAAGTTAGCTCTATCTCATGCTCACATTCTCATTAGCCCAGACTATACACTTGATTTTATATTTTTTTCATTTGCTTCAGTGCATACACTTGCTGTTGTTTTAATGCAAAAGAAAAATCAAAATACAGAGCAGCCCATTGCTTTCTTTAGAAAAACAATAAGAGATGTTTCCTTAAAGTACAATATCATTGAGAAACAAGCTTTAGCATTAGTCAAAGCATTGAAGGATTTCAAAGTGTACATTTTAAATTCCCATGTCATTGCTTATGTGCCAAAATGTTGTTGTTAAAGAATTGGTCACATAGAATGATCCACAAGATTGTAGAGGTAAATGGATTACTACCTTGCTAGAGTATGATTTGAAGATTAAACCCACAAAATTAATCAAAGGACAAGGCCTAGCAAAGTTGATGGTAGATTATAATCTTCATGCCTTAGACATAAACTTCATTGTTGTAGTGTCTGATGAACAAACTGCTGAAACATTACCTAAAATAGCTGAAATATTTTCCTTGTCTCATTGGTATGTTGATATCGTATATATTCTGCAACATTTGAAGCCTCCTCCTGGCATGCCAAGTAGTAAAGCAAGATCATTGAAATTAAAAGCATTGTAATATTGCATTATGAATGGTGTCCTATACTGGAAATATCCTGGTGGAAAATTGTTGAATTGTTTTGTTGAAGGTGGAGTCGAGAAAGTCATGACAGATTTCCATAAGGGTGATTGTGGAGGTCATCTTTATTGGAAAACCACAGCAAATAAAATTTTGAGAGCAGGTTTTTATTGGCCCACCTTGTTTTCTAATGTCTACAAAATTGTCAATAGTTGTCATGAGTGTCAAATATTTCAAGGAAAAAGGAAACTTTTACCTTTTCCTCTTGAACCAATTGAGGTTCAAGCACCGTTCCAACAATGGGTACTTGAATTTATTGATGAAATTCATCCTCCATATTTAGCTCAACACAAATGGATTCTCACTGCTACATATTATTTTACCAAATGGATTGAGGCTATCCCCACTAGGCAAGAAATTGATTATGTTATCATTCAGTTTCTTTAAAATAATATTCTGTCTCGATTTGGTTGTCCATTCAAGATTATCATTTATAATGAAGTTGCTTTCAAATATAAGAAGATGATTGATTTTTGGGATAAATATCACATTAGAATTGGTCATTCTAATGCATATTATCCTCAAGGAAATGGACTTGCAGAATTATCTAATAAGTCGTTGGTGAATATTAGCAAGAAGAAGTTACAGGAAAACAAAACTAATTGGCACAAGAAACTTACAAATGCTTTGTGGCTTGCTAGAGTGAGCACCAAAAGATCAATTAGCATGTCTCCATTTCAGCTTGTTTATGGAGTTGAGATTGTTTTCCCTTCTTCCTTGGTTGTTTCAGTAATGAATATTTTTCAAGAGTTTTACAGTGAGCCTAATGAAATTCAGAGAAGGATTGGTCAGATGATACATTTGCAGGAATCAAGAGATGAAGTTTTCAGCAATACTTCAAAGTTACATGACACAATTAAAAATATTTTTGACAGAAAAGCAAAGGTTGATGACTTCAAGATTGAAGATATTGTTCTAATATGGGATGCCAGAAATGAAGATAAGGGCAAGCATGGGAAATTTGACAGTTTGTGGAAAGGACCTTACAAGATCATAGCATTGAGAGGAAACAAGGCACTTTTGCTAGAAGACCTTTAGGGGCAGGAAGTGCTAGGAGGACCTATCAATGGTAGGTTTCTAAAGAATTATATTTCTTGAAATATTGAGGAAGAAATTCACTGCCATTGTATATACCAGTTTACATTTGATATCCAAGTAAACAAAGGAAGTTTGAAGCCCGAGAAGAAGGCCATAAGACTCCTACAATGGCTCTTGTTTTCTTTTAGAGTTCATAGTTTTTAGTCAGTTATTGAGTCACAGTCATGTCAGTATTTTCTAATTCAGTATTTTTATTTTATTTAAATTTTTTCATAATCTAGTTGACTCCATAACCCAGTGGTAAGGCTATCTGATCTATGGTGTTCTTGACACCTCCTAAAGGAGCTTCCATCCCTAGCTGGAGCCCATGTTAGAGTCAGTTGATCAATGATCAAAAATATCTCTTTTGAGAATTTTTCATTATGTCATTAGTCAAAAAAAATAGTTTTTTCAGTTATTTTTCAGCAATAATTTTGGTCACTGAAGAAGTCTTATCTTGGTATGTTTCTCCTTCACATCATTTCATCACCATTTAGAGGTCTAAAGTTGGGTTTTTCATCTCATATAGGTCAATTCTAGGTTTTTAACTGCCTATGGAAAATCTTTACATTTCCATTATTAAATAAAGCAGTTTGTATTCCGTTCTATTCACAAAGTCTGGTTAAAGGAGCGAGTTTGTTTTTACAGTTTGAATAAAACTATGCATGTCACAGAAATCTCATAATCTATTCTTGTATTCACGAAGAAAGGAAAAGCATTGACGAGAAATTTATTTCGAATCGCATGCTTTATAACTATTTATTCTTCAAAAATTTGAAAAAATCATTTGTATGACCATAGGACTCACCCTACGCGTCATCCTCCATTACCCATCTAACATGTTACATACCACTACCTCATCACTTATCCAAATCATATCGTACTTATTATTCTTCCTACCCCACCATTCATTAACCATCGTTATAATAACTACTGCCCATCTCAACTTTCATCCACCGCACCAAGATCTAATCCAACAGCCCGCACACGATTTTATCCCCCTTCATTATCCAAATCTTAACGTCAGGGGGGCAGGGGGTGGGGTCCAAAATGGATGGTTTTATAATCATACCCCGCCACTACGAGGCAACCCCGCATTATTTCGCACCCCCCTCTCATAATACCACTTACCGTCGATGGACCCCTACGAAATTTCGCTTATCTGTCAGATGAAAACCACCTGATCTGCCTAACATTCATGTCATGCCACATGGATTGTACCACTATCCAATCAAATGAATTCCCATGCTCATATAACCATTAGCGAATTAAATTCAATGCTAACTTTTTTAAACCTTAATTTTTTTATTCACTCTTCTCTATACATGATAATTATAAATTCACTGTGATCGCCAAAACCCCAGAACAGCAACCTGACCACTGTTTAAAGCATTCTTTGCAGCTTTCGACATTTCTTCCAATTTGCAGAGCCTTATCTCAGTCTCAGACTCCGTTTTTCCATCAAAAAATCTTCCTCCATCATTCAAACAGAGCCAGTCATGCCTCCAAAGAACAAAGGACCGGAAGAACCAATAAGTCTACTACTTCATCCTCAAATTGACTTCCATCATATACCATTAGCAGACAAAGATCATAAGATTCATGAACCCCTCTGTGAGCTTGAACTATATGAAATGTATTGCTCATTAGAAGATAAATTTCTTGATAAATCTCATGATATTAGGCTATGGGATTCAAACTTGCCTAATTATATCTTTCCTCACACCCATAGTGCCCCAGAATTTGTCATAAAATTCCAAACCTGGTATGTACCCAACCAAAGAGCTATTATCACTCCTATAGGAGAGATCTTAGTAACCATAACTACCCAAACCATAGAAAAAATGCAAGCCCCCATCACAGAGAATGTCATTCCATTTTCTCAAGAAGCACTAATTGAAATATATCATAAATTGGATTTTTCAAAAAGGGCTAATGATCAGGAGATCATGTCCAAGTTAAGAAATTTTCTCAAAAATGAAAGTTCTTAGAAGTAGTTGCAATCTAAACGAATGGAAAGGTCTCATCGCTACGATTATGGCACCATGAATGGTTCTCAAAACCGAGGTCGTATGCAGAAGTTATTGAGGTTTGAAATCGTCCAATAAACTCCAAAAAAGGATTGTTTGACTTTAGATAATTTATCAAAAAAAAATATATAATGGTTTGAAGTAATTTTTAAGGGCATTGTGGAGGCCAATAAGAGGGCACCATGTGGCCTACCCGGAGGCCGCCACGTGGCCCCAGGCCTGAATGGAAAAGGGGTTCAAAAAATTTGTTTAAGGTCGGCCCGACACCATGGGCACGACCTGCACGAGAATTCGTTCACCTCTGCACGTCAATTTGGTCACCGCATGACAATTTTTTTGCCTCTGCACGCATTTGGGTCAGTTTCCTCTGCATGTTTTAGTTGGGTCGGGCATAAGTTTTATGTTATAAAAAAATTATTTGCAAGTCCGAGGATTCGGACGTGGGTGGTCTGGCTGCCAGCCCACAGGCCAGATCAACCCGCCCAGTGGTGTTTCTTAACCACTATCAGCGTCGGTCACATTTAAATTTTCCATTGGATTCGGGCAGAGGTTAAAAGGGCTAGCCCCCATCCATGTGACCCTTCACCGTGACCATGGGCACGAAATAAGCCTTATCCGCAAACAGTTAAACCGTCAGCGCTAAACGCGCATGTGAATGCGCCAACGAACCTAACCACAACATTTAATGACCCCGCTAATTTAGCGCACAATTCCACCAATTCAGGGATTCCGCCTAATTTTGAGCGCTAACTGGAGTTCCTCCAGTTTTGGAGGAGGATTTTGGGGGACACTAGGCAAAAATTTGTTTTTGCCATAACTTCTTTAGTTTTCGACCAAACAAGGTGCAAAAATAGTCAATTTTGGGTCTCTTTAATATTCTGAGAAGTTTCGAACAGTTTTTAGGTCAAAAAACTGTGTTTTACAGTAGTTTTTACTTCGGGGAAGATGAAGGAGCCATCAGGGCCATCATGGAGAAGGCAATGTATTGGGTTCTTTTTATCTATTTTAAGTAAATGAATAACCATTTCTAGTTAATTCATATCTTCTAAAGCTGAATTTACAGATATTTTTTCCTATTGAGGCTTATTTTCACTTTTACATCCATTTTGATCAAATTAATGCAACAAGGACATGCCATTAGGGAGCCTTGGACCGGCAAATGTAGCCCATAAGGGGTGAACTGCGTCAAAAATTTGATGTGTAATGTACTTGTGAAGTTTATTTTCTGTTCATTTCTATTGTACAATGTTAAACAGTTAAATTACTTAATCAATCCTCACACAGAAACCTCATAAACAAGGCCAGAACTAATTGTTTAACCTGCAATTTAAGGAGAAACTTTTGCACACTTTATTAAATCAGTTTGGATACTTTGCATAGCGTAACAAATATCATCCATTCAGATCAAGCTGGTATCAAAGCTAGATTTCTACACTCTGTATTGTTCTTGTGAAAGATTTATTTAACTGTTTGCAAGGTTTTTGATGCTTACTAGGCTTAATCTCAAGAGAGGAGAAGGTCAATTGGTGAGAGCTCAAAGTAATCCTCAACCAAGGAGGGCAAGAGTGTCATTATCTCCACCTTCAATTTCACCTCCAAGAGAAGCAGAAGAAGCCATAAGCATGTCTTCAAGGGAAGGATAAATTCCTGAAGACATTGATCCCAAAGAGGAAGAAAGGGTGTTCAGAAAGGCATTCTTAGACATGACTAAAATGGTGAGAATACTCTACCAAGAAAGGAATGAAAGGCTTGAAGGAGAAGGGTCTAAACATCACAAGTAAGGAGAGGGATATTCAGGAGGAAAGAAAAATGAAGACAATTCAAAGAAAGGACATGGAGGAAATGGTGATCCACCATCCCTATCTTCATCCTCTTCCTCAACCTCGTCATCCTCAACTTTAGTGAATCAATCTCACAAGTCTAAGAACACTGGTAAAAGTCCATTTTTAAAACTTGATGTTAAGTTTGAATTGCTTATGTTTAATGGTGAAGTCAATGCAGAAAACTTGACAATTGGATAAGACAGTTGGAGGTTTACTTGGATACAGAACCTTCATGATGACGACACCAAAATTCAGCTAGCTTCTTTGAGAATGGAAGGTGCAGCACTTGTTTGGTGGGAAGCCAAAACCAAGGAGGAGATTAGAAAGCATGGTAAGATCACTTTATCATGGGCTAATTTCATTACTGCAATTAAACAACAATTTTATCCATTAGCTCATTTACAAAAGCTATCATGAATTGGTAAAATTTTATACAACTTAAGGGACAAAATGTACAAGACTACACCCAAGAGTTTAGGAGAAGAGCACTCTTATTAGGGGTAGACTTACAAAGTCAAGACACTTTGCTAAAATATATGGGTGGTTTACACAACTACCTTAGACATACTATCCTTATGTTCAATCCTACTAGTCTAGATGAGTTTTGTGTCCAAGCCACACATTTAGAGGCTAGAGGAAAACATACTTTTGATGAGGGTAGAAACAAGCCTTTTAAGGGGAAACACAAAGATAAAACCTCAAAAGGAAAAGGCAAAAAGAATGCATCTGTCAAAAAGGAGGGTGATAAAGTGATATGTAAACATTGTTCAAGAGAAGGCCATGAAGAGAAAAACTATTGGAAACTTCATCCTAAAAAAAGAACTCAATTTAACAAAGACAAAGGGAAGAAGAAAACTGCAACTACTACAACTACACAACAAGACTTAGGTGATGATTCAGGTGACGAAACTAAAATTACAGCCATGGGTTTAGAAACTGAAACTAAACCAAGTACTAGTACTTCAAACTGTCATGTACAAGCTCCAAATGAAGAAGAAATAATTGAATTGTTTCATGTGAGGGTTATCTC
The DNA here is from genome assembly GCA_034641835.2 of Pinus albicaulis. NCBI lineage: Eukaryota > Viridiplantae > Streptophyta > Pinopsida > Pinales > Pinaceae > Pinus > Pinus albicaulis. Next base: position 1,549,143,153 of record CM076580.1, on the reverse strand, counting down.
AAAACATAAAAAAATTGACACATTGTTTGACAGTGGGTCACAAGCGAACCTTATCTCAGAAGACTTAGTCAAGCAACTAAAACTTGAGACCATTCCACATCCAATACCATATCCACTTGGTTGGATTTGCAAGGATGCAAACTTACAGGTTTCAAAGAAGTGCATATTGCACTTTGCAATTACTGCACATTTCATTGACACAGTTGAACTAGATGTAGTTCTGCTTGATGTATCAGGAATTGTTTTGGGAATTCCTTACTTATATGATAGGAAAGCTATCTTCCATCTTCATGAGAAAAAGTATCATCTATTCAAATATGGCAAGGAGTTTATTGTTAGAGCACATCGCAAAAAGAAAAATATAGCGATGGTAAATGTTGGACAGGTAAAAAGGCTAGTGAATTCTAGTAATACTTTTTTACTTCTTATGGTTAAGCCTAAGGTTGATGTGAATCATGAGTCATTTGAAAATTGTGATCCCAATCAGATTTATATGATGTATTTGATGCACATCATGATATGTTTCAGGAGCCAACAGGTTTGCCTCCTAAAAGGGAGATTCAACATGAAATACATTTGCAACAAGATTGTCCTCTTCCTAACATAGGCATGTACCGCATGTTTGTCATTGAGAATGCTGAAATAAAGAGGCAAATTAAGGACTTGTTGGACAAAGGTTTCATAAGACCAAGCACTTCGCCATGTGGGTCACCGATAGTGTTGATTCCAAAGAAATACGGAACTTAGCGTATGTGTGTGGACTTCAACGCATTGAACAAAATAACGGTAAAGAATCGTTACCCACTCCCAAGGATAGATGATTTGTTAGATAAGCTGAAAGATGCTAAATTTTTCACTAAGTTAGACTTACGTAGTGGTTATCATCAAGTTAGAATTGCGGAAAGTGACATTTGGAAGACTACATTCAAAACCAAACAGGGACTCTTTGAGTGGCTTGTTACGCCTTTTGGTTTATGTAAGGCACTTGCAACTTTCATGCGGGTTATGGATGATGTCTTACGTCCTTTTCTTGAAGATTTAGTTATTTTCTACTTAGATGAAATCTTAATTTTTAGCAAGACTAGAGAAGAGCATGTCATGCATGTTAAGAAAGTACTTGATATTTTGAAGAAAAAGCAGTTGTTTCTTAAAATGTCAAAGTGTGAATTTGGAAAGACTTCTTTAGTTTATTTGGGACACATAGTAGGAGGAGGTGCTTTGAGAATCGATCCTTCTAAAGTAGAAGCCATTGTGAATTGGCCTATTTCCAAATCCATTACAGAGGTAAGAAGTTTTTTGGGTGCAGCTCAGTATTGGAGGAAATTTATTTCTAACTTCTCTGCCATAGCAGCTCCTATGCATGCAGTGACAAGTGTGAAGCGTGCTTTCCAATGGGGAGGCAAGCAACAGAAAGCTTTCGAATATTTGAAAGAGAAGATAAGTTCAGCTCCAGTCCTTGCATTACCGGACTTGAGACATCCATTTGAGATTCAGACCGATGCTAGTGATTACACCATGGATGCAGTTCTCTTACAGCATGGTAAGCCTATCGCTTTTCATTTTGAGACATTTAATGGTGTTGTTGTAAATTATCCTACATATGATAAATATTTGTCTGCATTGGTACAAAGCGTGAAAAATTGGAAACAATATTTGATGGGAAAAGAGACAGTTGTTCATACCAACCCTCAGCCTTTACAGTACTTGCAGTCGCAAAGTAAATTGCAGCAGTCACGACATTTCAGATGGATGGGTTTCCTACAAAAATTTCACTTGGTAATAAGGTACAAGAAAGGTATTTTCAATAAAGTTGCTGATATGATTTCAAGGCCTATTATTAGTGCTACTACTTTACTTAAGAATGATTCTATCGTACGTGAGAGTTACATAGAACAGTATGCATCAGATGTTGATTTTAAGGATGTGTATGCTAACTTGAGTCAAGGGAATCAAGTTGAGGAGAATGATTATCACTTGCATAATAATTTGTTGTTTCATATGGGAAATTTGTGCATACCACAGGGAGAGAGACTAAGTGTCATGAGAGAAGCTCATTCTTCTCTTATTTTTGTACATTTTGGGGTAAGCAAAATAGTGGCACATTTACAGAGGTATTGTTATTGGCCTCGCATGGTAGATAGTGTTTCATGTTTCATTAGAGGTTGTTCATTATGTGCTACAAGCAAGCCTAGCAATAGGAAGCTTGGTTTATATATGCCATTACTGGTACCTTCTAGACCATGGGAAAGTGTTTCTATGGATTTTGTTGGAGGTCTACCAATGTCTAGAAAGCAGCATGATTATCTTTATTTAGTAGTTGGTAGATTTAGCAAGATGTGTATTCTTATGCCATGTAAGAAATCTATAACTGCTGAACAAACTGCTCATTTATATTTTCAACATGTTTGGGTTCATTATGGCTTGCCTACTTCTATTGTTCGTGATAGGGATTCCAGATTTGTTGGGAATTTTTGGTCCAATTTATGGAAAATGATGGACACTAAGTTGAAAAAGGGTATTTCTTTCCATCCGCAAACAGATGGCCAAACAGAGGTAGTGAATAGAACCATTGTACATATTTTGAGAGGTTATTGCAGCAAGCAACCCAAGCTTTTGGATGAGCACTTGCATTACATTCAGCATGCTTACAACCGAGCCAAGCACTCTTCTACAAATACTTCACCTTTTGAAGCTTGTTTTAGGTATTTGCCTAAGTCACCTTTAGATTTAATTCTTGAGAAGGATGTTGCCATTGATGGGCATAGTGACATTGACAAAGCTCACATGTTCATTGAAAGAATCCAGCTCATACATTAGCAAGTTCAAGAACAGCTTTAAAAGAGTCAAGGAAAGTACAAGGAGAGGCATGACAAACACAGAGTTGATCATAAGTTTCAATAAGGAGATGAGCTATGGCTGCATATTAGTAAAGAAATAATGCAAGGAGAAGGTAAAATTTTGAAGCCTATTCGTTATGGTCCATTCAAGATTATTAAACAAGTTGGAAATAATGCTTTTCAACTAGATTTGCCTTCATATATGCAAATGTATTCCGTTGTGAATGTGGAAAATTTACGTTTGTATGAGCCTCCTTTAATTGTTGATCAAGGGAGTGACATTCAGTTGCCATCAATAGAAGATTTCTCGCCAGAATATTTGGACAAGCTTAAAGAGGATACTATCCTTGACAGGAAGACACGCACTTCTAAGAGGGGAAGTGTCGATTATCTTCGGATTGGTCTTAAAGGCAGCAAACTGAGTAAGGAAAAATGGATGGAGGTGGAAAAGGTGAGGGGGTTGTACCCTCATCTTCTGAACAGGTAATTGAAGGCTTTTGGGGTCCAAAAGCTTCCCAATGGGTAGGTGTGATCAAGAGATCATGTCCAAGTTAAGAAATTTTCTCAAAAATGAAATTGCTCAGAAGGGTTGCAATCTAAACGATCGGAAAGGTCTCGTCGCTGCGATTCTGGCACCGTGAACGGTTCTCAAAACCAAGGTCGTCTGCAGAATTTATTGAGGTTTGAAATCGTCCAATAAACTCCAAAAAAGGATTGTTTAACTTTGTTTGACTTTAGACAATTTATCAAAAAAAAAAATATATTATGGTTTGAAGTCATTTTTAAGGGAATTGTGGAGGCCAATAAGAGGGTCCACGTGGCCACAGGCCTGAATGGCAAAGGGTTTCAAAAAATTTGTTTAAGGTCGGCCCGACAACATGGGCACGACTTGCACAAGAATTCATTCACCTTTGCACGTCAATTCGGTCACCGCACAATAATTTTTTTTCCTCTGCACGTTTCAGTTGGGTCGGGCAGAAGTTTTATGTTATAAAAAATTTATTTGTAAGTCTGGGAATTCGAACGTGAGTGGCCTGGCCGCCAGCCCACAAGCTCGACCGACCTATCCAGTGGTGTTTCTTAACCACTATGGGCGCCAGTCACATTTAAATTTTCCTTTGAATTTGGGTGGAGGTTAAAAGGGCTAGCCCCCATCCATGTGACCCTTCACCGTGACCATGGGCGTGGAATAAGCCTTATCCGCAAATAGTTAAACCGTCAGCGCTAAACGCGCATGTGAATGCGCCAAAGAACCTAACCACAACATTTAATTCCTCTGCTAATTTAGTGCACGGTTCCATCAATTTAGGGATTCCGCCTAATTTGGAGCGCTAAATGGAGTTCCTCCAGTTTTGGAGGAGGATTTTGGGGGACACTGGGCGAAAAAAAAAAAAAAATTGCCATAGCTTATTCAGTTTTCGACCAAACAAGGTGAAAAAATAGTCCATTTTGGGTCTCTCGGACATTCTAAGTAGTTTGGAATAGGTTTCAGGTGAAACAGAGGTGTTTTACATCAGTTTTTGCTTCAAGGAATATGAAGGAGCCATCAGGGCCATCATGGAGAAGGCAGTGTATTGGGTTATTTTTATCTGTTTTAAGTAAATGAATAACCATTTATGGTTAATTAATATCTTCTGAAGCTAAATTTACAGATATTTTTTCCTATTGAGGCTTATTTTCACTTGTACATCCATTTTGAGCAAATTAATACAACAAGGACATGCCATTGGGGAGCCTTGGACCGACAGATGTAGCCCAGGAGGGGTGAACTGTGTCAACAATTTGTTGTGTAATGTGCTTGTGAAGTTTATTTTCTATTCATTTCTGTTGTACAATGTTAAACAGTTAAATTACTTAATCAATCCTCACACAGAAACCTCATAACAAAGCCAGAATTAATTGTTTAACCTACAATTTGAGGAGAACCTTTTGCACACTTTATTATATCAGTTTGGATACTTTGCATAGTGTAAGAAATATCATCCATTCAGATCATCTAAAACCCTTGAGTTGTTTATGGCTGAAAATACCCCATTATCCAAGAAAAATCCTCCATTTCCATCATCCATTTTCCCTGAAAGAGCCAAGAAAATCATCACAGTTATCTCTTACCTTCTTGGTTATTACTCATACCAATGGGTAGATGAAGCCATCATAGGATTCATGTCCATTTTCTCCATAGATTCCAAACCCTCAATCATATTCAATTTCAGTCAATTCATTGTAGATTCCATTCATGAGCAGTTTATTGAGTTCCCAACTGAAGAGGTATTCAAATATGCCTCTATTAGTTTATTTGTTTCTATATTCTTAGGGAGACAAATTCAAGTTTTCATTACATAAACTGGATGAGGAGGGAAATAAACAATCATTTATTTTTTGGACTACATTAGTGATAACGGAACAACGGGAATATTCATATAAGCAGTTTATAGAATTGTTTCTACATCCAGCACTCAGTCTGCTAACTAGCATTACAGAGCCTAGGATCAATGAATAAATCAGAAAAGTGTTGCAACTACCAGATTAAGCCAGAATAGGAGATTGGTATCTCTATCAAAATTATATAGAACTCAAAATCTATAGCTGTGAGCTTCCCCCTTAAAAATTGCCAAAATTCCTCCCAATGAGGATTTTTGCATTAGAATACATCAGACAAATGGTTAATGTTGATGAAATACATTTTGTGTCTGCTAAAAAGAAGTCCCAATTCAAAATCAAAACATAGATAGGACCTTTTATCTAAATAGAGGGACAGCAGAGGAACAAGCAGACAAATTGTTGAAAGAGATGCAACTCAGCCTCAGTTTCACATGGTCGTATGATCCAGTTGGTGTTATTTCTAAACTAAGGGTAGAGAACAAATCTACACCTTGTATTCATACACACAGACCAGAAATTGAAAGATATATGAATCATCTTGAGTGGACTGAGGGAACTTTACAGGAAGCTGAATAACAATAGTGTCTACATCATCATTACATACTCTTGCTTCACAGGAGAGAGCAGGAAAAAGAGTCAGAGAAGATCAGTCATCTCCAATGACTGAACCATCCAGCAAAGAACTCAAAATCCATTACAGAAAGAAGACAAGGCTCAATCCAAAAGTCAATCCTAACAAGGATTCAAAGCAAGATGTTGTTATTATTACCAAAGAGACACCTCCTTCCACACAAGAAGGTGGTCAAGTCAAAATACTTCTACTCCTACTCCTCCAACAGTTTATCAAGATCAGCATCAAGTCATTCAACCTAATGCAGTTGTTACAAGAGAAAAATAGAAGATTATATTTGATACCTTAAGGCAGATAAAATTGAAGAATGAAATGTTGAATACCAGCACATACAATCAGTTTTGTAAGAAAACTTCCAACTCTCAGAGCAGGTTGCTCTCATCTTTTGATTTAGAGAGAGGAAAATGCAATTTTATTTTCTTCAAGCACGAATTCCACAGCCAAAGTCAGCAACAGATTACAAAAATATTGCATTTGAATTTGATACTAAGGACATACATCCAATAGATCAAATGGAGTTACGTAAAAAAACTGGTGAGATGATTTTATCCACTCTCACTAACACTGCTATGAGTTTGTCAAAAATGCAGGTTTCTTTGGCTAATGTCCGATCACAGCTGAAAATAGAGAAAGTTTCTTCATTGGATAAGGACACAAGAATCAAAACTCTGGAAGACCTGGTGATAAAAATTGGATATGATCCTTCCAATATCAATGCAGCAGAAGAAATCATCAAAAAGAAAAATGTTGGCATAGTAGCATTAAGGAAGCAATTGAAGATTCCAGCCACAGAAGATCCTCTGGAAAAATACATTGAAGAGACAAAATCCCAGACACCAGAAATGATGAAGCTGATTATGGAAAAAAATGCTCAAATAAAACAAATGGAATCAGAAATGGAGAAAATTATAAATGAAAAGGAACAAACAAAAAAAACATCTAAAGTTCCTTTAGAAGCAGTGCCTCTTGTAGTTATTCCGACAACCAAACCTTCTACAGCAAGTACTGTAGATGGAGCTGAGCTACTCACTAAAGAAGTCTCAGAAGTCCAGAGATGAAAGTTCACATGCAGCCGAAGCACGGAGAGCTAAAAATCTAATTGAGAGATTGCAAAAATAACAAAGGGAATCAGCCATTGAAAATACTTTGGGCCAAGTAAAAGAAATAATATGGGAAAATATCACAGAATATATTGGTGAAATTCGGCCAAGTATAAAAATTATATTTGAACAAAAGGAGTTGATATAGAAAGAAAATTAGACCATTTTAACAATTAAAGCACAACTTGGATACAAGCTTGCTACAGCAAACAACATTATCAAATTTCTGAACTCAAAGAACAGGTATGATTTGGATGATTTGGGCATAGATGATAGAAAAAAACAATCTTGGAAGTAAAGAAGGTTCTCACAAAGAAGAATTTAATTCTTCAGCTTGAGGAGAAGTGTCATGTTAAGTCTTAACTTTACCTATTTTTGCCACCTATACTAAGCCTTGCTTCCCCCATTTTTGACCTCTTTTTACTCTTAAATTATACCTAGTCCGACTATGTCATCTAATTTTGGCTAAAAAGTGTATCATGGGCCTAAGGTATGTTGAAACAACATTAGAAGTGTCATTTTATCTAATTTCAAGCATTCTTTGAACTAGTTGTGTCATTATTGCATTACTACTCTAACGAGACTTGGACTCATGCGCAGATTTGTTAGATTCAAACAGTTCCACCAATCCGGCAGACATCTCATACAGCCGAGATTCCTGCAGCCATTCTGGATTTCCTGCAGATACGATGATTTCCTACAACCACCTCAAAATCCTGCAGCAAGATCGATGGTTAGCCATGATCCACTCATCCCCAGATCGAGTAAAGATATGGATTTTGAAGATAATTTGCGGTTTATGGATGCTGTCCAAACCTTCAAGGATGCAAAGGAGTATGTTCAAAAGTGTGATAGCTGCCAAAGAATGGGGCAGCCTCTACAATCATATGAGATGCCTTTGCAGCCACAGGTTCTCATAGAACCATTTGAGAGGTGGTCTCTTGACTTTGTAGGTCCCATCAACCCCCCATCCAAAGGTAAGAAGTATATTTTAGTTTGTACTGATTATGCGACAAAGTGGGTGGAGGCAAAAGCACTACCTAGAGCAACAGAACAAGAAGTGGCATAATTTATTTTCTCCGATATTTTTGTAAGATTTGGAGTACCTAGGGAAATAGTTATTGATCAAGGTGCTCAGTTTATGTATAAGATTATGCAGAAAATTGTGCAAGAATATCATATTACGCACCGAAAGTCCACCCCTTCTCATCCACAGGCCAATGGGCAGGTAGAATCAACCAACAAGGTGCTGGAAAAAATCCTTGCCAAAATAGTTCAATTACATAAGAAGGATTGGTCTGGCAGACTTCTTGAGGCCTTGTGGGCTTGCCGGATCACATGGAGGGGTACCACTGGCTTTTCTCCATATGAACTAGTGTGTGGAAAACAAGTTTTGCTGCCCATTGAATTTCAGATCAAAACCTTTAGAATGGCATTAGAATTGGGTATAAACTTCGATGAAGCATAACAGCAAAGAATCTTGCAGCTCAATGAATTATATGAGATTAGGCAGGATGATTTTTAGCATACTGACTTGATCCAACAACAAAGGGCTAAATGGCACAACAGATACATCAAAAAGAAGTAGTTCAAAGAGGGAGACTGGGCATTGTTGTATGATTCTTAATTTAAAAACTTTAAAGGGAAATTTAACACACATTGGCTAGGACCCTATGAAATTGAGAAAGATTTTGATAATGGATTTGTTCAGATTAAAAATATTGATGATGAGAATGTTACCTTCTTGGTGAACGGGCACAGACTCAAGCTATACCAAAAACCCCAATCCAAGGAGGAATTTGTAAAGGAAATTGTGAAGAAGAAAGAGTTGGAGATGGTAAGGGAAGGGATCCTTCCTTCCACTATCTCTTCCTGATTTTACTGTTGATGCAATGAGCTCACTCTGTTCCTCCTCGTGCTCAATAAACCATGAGAGGAATGTTTATTGGGTATAGGTTTATCCCTTTTTCCGGGCCCAATGGACTATTTATGGAAAAGGAACCCCTTGGAGTCTTCTTTTTCAGTATTTCAGACTCTCTAAAATTGAAATCTGGCAAGCATGGACTGCCCTGGGCTCGTTAAAAACACAGGTCAGTAGATCCCTTGGGATCCTTTCAATAAATTTGTTTTTCCATTTAATCTATGGATTGCTCGTGTTGGACTGATGTGGGATTTCTTAAGACCTTCCTTCCAACAATTATGGCCCATCGACATCAGAAAATTATCTGGGTACAGGATTAGAGCCTTGTGATGCCTTGAAGCTTGTATGCCCCAATGACAAGCTATCTCGCCAGTGGTAAAGGAGAATCATTATGGCTTCTTTACTACTAGATCCTACAAGGGGTTCAACAACAACTCATATATTCACACCAGATAGGATGCATCAGGGTACCTTGGTCCTCACTCTCAGTAATGGTGATGGACCTCGCATTGGTTAACAGTTGACCTCAATGACTGGTAATCCAATGATCCCATTGCAAATTTTACATCGACACATTCATTCATGTGCAATGGATTGTACACAATGGGTGGAGAGAGCGGTTTCTACAGATTTAGCTTCAATTCCTGCATAATGTTCAGCAGTTGCAGTTTTGACTTCCTAAAGAATGTTCACAGTTATTTTAACTCCTGAAAAATGTTCATTAGTTGCAGTTCAGTTCCTGAAGAGTATTTAACAGTTATTTCTGCAGAATGTTCAGTAGTCATAGTTTTAATTCCTGCAAAGCATTCGACAGCCAGTTCTTAATTCCTGTAGAACAATTGTTAGACACAACAACGCCTGGATTTCCTGAAAAGACAAGAGAAAAGAAAAAAAAATCATTAAACAGAACATAGATTAAAAACATGTAATAAACTATTAACAAGTCATTATGTGGTTAATTTCGTGGATTATATGTATGATGTAATAGGTTACCATTGCAAGAGCAGGCTACATCATCAAGGATAGGACCATTGGAGGTAAGCGGTAACGTACAGTCGATGATAAGGCTCTCGAGGTAAAGGTATAATGACACTTAATTTTTATTTTTTTGCATATCTAAGGCTATGGTAACCCTTTGCAGCCATGGGTCATTATGACATTAATCCCATGACCTTTCATCATTTCACCGGTAGTGTTTCTACTTTCGATATTTATCATGTAGGTCGGATCATAATAGCAATCCTAATCACGACCTGTCACCGAAAAAAGCTCCGTATTTTCTATTTATTTCCTCTCGTTGTCGAACTGTTGCATAAGCCTCGGACCACATTTCCGCAACCCGCATTTGCTCTGTTTTGTCTGTCCATAATTTCTCTGTCCATTTTTCCCCTACCTGTCCATTTTTCTCCTCTGCCATGACTAAGATTTGAGCCCCCGTCAGATTCAAGCCTTAAAGTCTTGCGCTGCTCGAATCTGATCCTCGCAGCAAGGCGAGAATAGAAAAGGCGGGATGGTTGCCTTTCTTTGAAAGGTTCAGCGGGCATAATTAAGAAGTAACCAAATCATTTGCCTTGAACTTAAACAGGGACAAAGAACAAGTGTGGAACATCCAATTCAGGCTGACAGAAGAACTGGTGGCAAGGGCGTGTGGGATCCCGCAAGATGGAGAGCGGTGGTTTAAAAACCATCGCTTAAACAAAGACATGTGCATGGCTTTCCTGTAGAAGGAGAATTCGAACATCGACTGAAGTAAGGGTATTCTGCAGGAATTCTTAAGGCGTAAGTACCGTCAGTTACTATTTTTTCCTCCAGAAATATGTTACATTTGAAGGTTGGTTTGGCCTTGCTTTCCTGTTTCATATCAGGCTCCTTGGACAATTCCGAGACAAACCTTTAAATTTTCTCTATTATTTAAAAATGTTGTTGATCAAGATGTCCTCGGCCGCAAAATAGAGGGTTTCCCACATAGAGGAAAACCTCTACCATCACGGGCTCCTAAAGATTATTCTAGTGGAGGTCCTGTGGAAACATGAGAAGACCTGGGAGGATTTTCTGCTAGAAAATCAATTTGTGGAGGATGGAGATTCTGACTCCTTAGGGGTCAAGGAAGAGAAACCCATAGAGAATCCGAAAAAGAAACAGCAAATGCATGGACCAAGGGTGGAAAAATATGACGAGGATGATGAAGTTGTGGTGACCAGTGAAACTTCTGGGAAGATCTCTCAGCAGAAGGGGCCTTTGACCACTGCAAAACGGTATACCAGAAGCCAGGTTTCCCAGCTAGCCATCAAGGATAGAGAAAGAGAGGGGGTACCAACTAAAAAGAAAAATACAGAGAAGTCCCGCATCCAACCCAAGGGAAAAGAAAAGGTGAACCCTGCTAAATTCATTGACAGGGACATTGTGTCCTTTCCAGACCCCTCACTGTAAGAAAGTCAGAACGAAGCCATGAAGTCGCAGGAGGATGTGAGTGTGCCCCAATCCTCACAAGGGCGTAATGAGGGAGCGATGACCCCATTAAAGAAACAATCTCGACAAATGTTGGAGGAAACTATCAGAGAACTTACCCTTTCAGAACGGGTCTTGAAAGTAGAGAACGCGACTCTAAAAGAAAATAGCCGCAAGATGCAGCAGGAGCACGAAGAGTGGCACAAAAAGGCAGCCCGCATCATGAAAAAGAAGCAGGCCCAGATCGAACACCTGAAGAGGAAGATTAAGGAGTATAGAGGATAGATTCAAGCAGAATCTAGTTAGGCTCAGTTAGATCACCTGGCTGCAGTGGCTGCAACCTAGGTGAAAAATTAGCTTTCTGTTGAAGATTGCTTCAGTTTTTCTTGCATAGGGACATGCAAGAGTTTTGGTGTGGGGGAGATGTTAAGTCTGAACTTTACCTATTTTTTCCACCTATACTAAGCCTCGCTTCCCCCATTTTTGACCTCTTTTTTCTCTTTAATTATACCTAGTCCCGCTATGCCATCGAATTTTGGCTAAAAAGAGTATCATAGGCCTAAGTTATGTTGAAACAACATTAGAAGTGTCATTTTATATAATTTTGAGCATTCTTTGAACTGGTTGTGTCATTATTGCATTATTACTCTAACTAGCCTTGGACTCATGCACAGATTTGTTAGATTCAAACAGTTCTGCCAATCCTGTAGACAACTCATACAGCCGAGATTCCTGCAGCTGTTTTGGATTTCCTGCAGATACGCTAATTTCCTGCAACCACCTCAAAATCCTGCAGTGAGATCAATGGTTAGCCATGATCCACTCATCCCCAGATCAAGTAAAGATATGGATTTTGAAGATAATTTGTGGTTTATGGACATTTTCCTATCCACTGTTCTGATTCATCTTTTGCAACCATCCTAACCTTCAGATTTTCTTTCGTGCCTACATGGGAAGACAGCTTCAGCCGTGCAATGGAAATCTTCTAATCCATGCCTCCGGTCATGGATTAGACCCAACAACAGTTTACTTTGTCAATTTGTATATGTATTATGGGTTGTAGACTTAGTTTAGTAATTTTTTTTGTGCAAAGCCAAATATGGGCTGCCAGAAATGTATAAATCGGATGTAATTAGCTCGTACAAGGGAGAGAGTTTTTGGTTGGGTTGAAAGTTGTTGTTACAGAGCACGATATCAGACTGTAATTGAATATTATTTCAGATTAATAAAATATTTTATGTTTTGTTTATTTTCCTGAGCAACTTCTTTAATCTTTGAAGGAGTTGTGAGTGAGGGAGGGCACCCTTCGCTCACAACTCCCGCAGCAGAATGTGTGTTTATTTCTGTTTTAATTATGCATTAATAATTTCCTGTAATAGCTAGTGTTTCCTTTATGTATTTCCTACAACAAACTGTATATTGATTAAGTGAATTAATATTTTATGTTGATGAGCTCTTTTCATTTGGCCAATGCTTGGATTCATGCTTTTTAAGTTTGAATCTTGATTGGGATTGATTTCTTTTATCTTTCATGCATCAATATCAGCAAAAACAAGTGTTATAGAGGGATGATATATGTCGCTCCATAACCATTGCTGCAATAGTACTGATACAGGAAAGCAACATGAGTTGTTGATTGTTGTTTGATCTTTATCTTTTCACGATCAATATCAGCAATCTTAAGTGCTAAAAGGGATGATATATGCCACTCCATAGCCTTTTCTGCGATAGTATTGACATGGAAAATAAGCATTAGTTGTTATTTGTATAATTAATTAACACTTGCAGTAATCATCCTGCATATATTGTGCACTGCATCTCATCAGTTTACCTTCCTGGGTTGACAATTTATATTGGCAAATTATACATGTATAATTTGACTCAACATGTCACAATCTGGAAATCACAATGCAGAGATTTTTCAACAAAATAGAGCCTCTGACACAAAAGGGATTGCCTTCTCTATTTCTAATTAATGAAAAATTGATGACCAGATAAGATTATGGGAAAATACTTCAAGAAATTTCCAGAGATACCACCAAATTTTCAAACATCAAAGACACAATGACAGGAAGAGCGTTGTTGGAAACACTGAGAAATGATAATTTTATTATGTATGAGATAAAACATGTTTTCATGCTGAGGCCCACTTTTTCCAAGTACACTGAAATGGATGAAGTTCACTGTAAGGTAATAAAATTGACCATCCCAGATGAAGAGCGCTGGGAAAAATTGTGTGAATTTCAGGAGTAAATGGTAAAAGAGAAAAGTCAACTTCTACCAGATCATCAATCAGTCAACACCCAGCATAGTCCACAATTCTCTCTTTTCATCAATCATTTTCTGTTAGAGCAACGCCAACACATATAATCGACTTTATTTCCATGTTCCAGTTAGATTCTAATTTGGAAAATAAAACACTATCTGTTACAATATCATTAATGTAATCTATTGTAAAATCATTTTTCTATAAATACTTCACTATACGAAGTATTCTGGGTTGGATAATTTGATTTTTGAGAACTCTGTGTATTACTGTGGAGATTTTTTACACTTTTTAATGAAATCAAAGAATTTGTAGTGGATATTGTGAGATTCATGTGGTATTTCTTTTGAGAATTTTGCTTCCCTCTTTTTTATTTCACTTCCATTTTAGCTTTTGTATGAAAATATTATTATATTATAAACATAAATCAATAATATGCTATGTTTATTAATATTTTCACGAGTGTGCATTTCGTATGAAGAATGAATTCATTTTATATGCTCATTCAGACTCTTATATTTTTATCATCACATACACAACAACAACTTAATTGTGCTCAATAATTATACCTATCTTGCCTTATTTTATTCTCTGCAATTCAAACTTTGAAATCATCTTTAGTTTCATTGATCATTATCTTTATCCAAAAAAAATAAATTATAAAACAAATTTCAAACATATTAACTTATATCTAGCCTAAAATCTAGTACTCAGCCTTAAATTGAATATTTTAAAAAGTGACATAGAGAGAGCCTCTCTAGTTAGGTAGGGCTAGCTACCTAACTAAAATTTGGTTTGTGGTTACCTTTCTTCAATCTTGTTTTTGGCCTAGGAAGTTTAGGAGAGTGGTAACAGGATGCACTGGACGAAGTTGCTGACGAACAGACTTTGTGTTAGGGTAAATCGGTATTTCGTGCACCACTATACTTGGATTGATGTCAGGCATCTCCTCGTAGGACTATGCAAAAACATCGTGAAATTCTTGAAATAGATTGGTGTAGATATTGATCTCATCTTAAGAGAAAGTTACCCCGATATGAATGTTCTCAAAAATTCCTGATTCACAGAAATGTCGATAGAAATTGTCGCAGTGATGCTACCCATGTTCCCCTCACAAAAGACCTCACATGCTGACATGGGTGTCGGGATCAGACTATCCAAATCATGGGGAGAAAAATTTTCGAGACACGACTAAATTACTCCAGGGCTCAGTAGAAACGAAGAACGATGATGAGTATTGTTCAAGGGTGATTCTTCAAGAGACATGGTTTCCATGATACTTTTGTTAGAGGGAAATGTCTCATTCAAGGGATCTGATGAGTCTGAAGAACTAATCCAATGATATTGGGATTACGCGTCAAAAATCATGCCATGAGCAACATGTTCAGAATCAAGAGCTGAAGCTGAAATGATTTCACAATAATTAACTTCCACAGGGCTTAACGGCATGACGTCAACGAACGAATCAATATGATTAGGGGAAGGGGTGATCCAGGGATCAGATGAAGTGGAGATCATATTGGCTTGAGAAACATTCGGCGAGGGAAGAGAAAAAATACCCATTAAAGCATAATCTTTGAAAATTTCGTCCCCCACACTTTCATAAGGTGTGGTGGTATGCTCCACATATGGAAAATTGCTTTCTGAAGAGGCGAAAGCGAAAAAGGACAACTGGTCAATAGTGATAATCTATCCTTCGTGAGGGAAACAAAGAGCACAAAAGAGAGTGGACAGCACGCACATCATAGCGTGAGTCGAACTGCGATCGAGTAGAAGACTATAATTGAGTTTGGCACCAATGAATTCTACTTCCACTTTGACAATTTTTCCTTCCAACGTGATAGGCAAGTCGGGGAGGATACGAAAAGGGAGAGATTCCCTTCCATCAAAAGCCTCTAAAGTGATTGGAGACTGGCTAAGAGTCAGAGATCCTACGGATTTCCAACAAGAGACATACATGATGCAAGTGGATGTATATTTTTCCATGACTGACCGATGGATATTCTTTCCATTAATGCCAACCTAAATAAATAAAGAAATTTGATGGGGGAGATGTGGATGAAATTTTCTAGATCAAAAGTAATGAGGCTTGAATCAGATGGATCGAGTCCTCTAATAGAGGATAGCAACGACTTTTGTTGTGACGGACAGCTTTGAAGAACCTCTAGCATGGACATGGCGAATGGCGCCTGAGCCAAGTCCTCAACAATATTGTAGTGTTGAGTAGCGCGAGCGTTCAGGTTTTATGATGATTTCCGGAGCACACTTTGAGAAGGTGGTTGAACAACGGGGTCGAGACTAGGCCTTTCAATATGAAGAGGGTCAAAAGAGGGCGAGGGAGGAGGATTAGGAGCATCGGCGATTTCTTTCCCCGCTGACTGACGCGAATCTAAATAATCTTTAGATCTGGTAACTACAGATACGGGTGCAAAACCATTCATCATGAACACCTGAGAACCAAAAGGGGTGGAAGATTGGGGTTGTTCCACTATTTGGGTCTACTGAGATGGAAATGGTTCTTTAAGAACAACCGGAGTCCCTTGGGCACCCTTCAGTAAAAGACTCACCTCATCCCATCAAGGACAGTCCTTGGTGTAGTGTTCTTCATCACATATCAGGCAAGAGTACTTCGTTTTATGTTTAGTTCCATCGTCAATACAAGGTTTAGGGGAATCCTGCATTGGGGCATTAGAATTTGATTTGCCTTTGCCTTTCTTTTTGCCTTTACTGGATTTTTCGGCCGCAGTAGACTGGATGGAGTTGACCTCTGAAGCCTTTCCAGGATTCAAAGGATTATGAGGGAAAGAATCTGATGAGGAAGAAGATTAATGCTTAGAAGCAGAGGAAGACTTCCGGGAAGTCTGGGAAACAGAACCAATGATGTCGTCAACTGGTGGTGTCACCAAAGCTTTTGAAGTTGTAGACTTGAATTATTAACATGGAGCATCAAGTAAAAGGTCATATAATGTGCTGGATTGGGAATAAACCAAAGCGAGATATTGAGCACGAGAAATGGTTTGTTCTTCTGTGGCAGCTTCCCCCATAGCTATATCCTTGGTGATCTGCTTGACGAATGAGTTGGTAAACCATTCAGTCAAAAGTTGATCAGGAATCTCAAACTTGATCAAACGACGATGCCATCTCCATTCATGGATATGATCGGAGATATGCGTAGCAGTATCTTGCTTCAAGAATGTAAGGAGGTGGGTTCATGTTTCATAATGAACAGGCAACTAAAAATGTGTAAGAAAAGCCATGGCTAAAGAATTGAAGTCATGAAAAGTTCCGTGCAGAAGCTAAATGTACCATTTTGTAGCGGCACCAGTCAACGTCTTATGAAAAATACAGAGACGAACGGAATTGTCGACCCGAGAATTGGAGGAGCACCAAAGATGGTACATCGTAACATTTGCATGGGGGTCCTCTCCAGACTTGCCTTCAAACTTGGGGCAATTGCTCGGAATTTTGGTTGGAACTAGAAGCCAATATGGCTTATGAAGAATTGTATCATTAGTCAATCTTGACACATCGGGAAGTTCCAATGTCATGAGAAAATGCAATTGCAGATTGAGAGGCATGATGTTCGGTCTTTGATACATGCCCATTTCTGGATTCCAACCAGGTTGGGATAAATTCTACCTCTAAGGGTTCTATTCTGAAGGATTTTTCCCATATGGATTCTATCCATAAGGATTGAAACCTTACATATTTTGACCATATCCCAGTTTCTGACAAAAAAACGAATTATGACCTATAGCAAACCATTGAGGTCCATCTTGACCATAGTTCATAGCATATGGATTTTGTTGCTGAAATTTTTGGAATGGAGTGCCCTGTGGTTGACCCTGCAAACCCAAAAGGTAACCTTGGGAAACCAATGGTTGACCTTGTGAGCCTAAGGGCTGACTTTGGGGCTACTGGACAGTACCCTGAGGATTTGAAGACACAATACCAATTGGTTGCTGAGGTTGGCCAGGTTGCCCCTAGGGACCAAGTTGACCCAGCTGAACAAAGACTTGGCTTTTTTGAGAAGAGGGTTGTCCTTGCTGGGAAAAAGGTTGACCTGGCTGAACATGAGGTTTCTCTTACTAACTAGAAGGTTTTCCATGTTGATAATAGGAAAACTGACCTTTATGGGAAAAAGTTTGATTAGGTTGTACGTAAGGCATTACCTGTTGCACATATGGTTGAACTTGCGACCAATAAAGTCGGTGTTGACCATAGATAGGACCCTGCTGAAAAGTATAAGCCCCTCTCTGAGTGCGAGACTTCCCTTGGAATCCTTGCGGATTTACTAATGGGGTCTAGAATTGTTGGGAGCCAAATGGGACATAAGGCTATTGGTTAAGGTTCTGCAAAAATTGTTGATACTAATCATATGTTAACCTTGTTGGACTAGGTGATCTAGTAGGCATAGAAATACTGCCAACATCTTGACAAAAGCCTGGATATGAGTTTTTAATCCACTTATAAAGGTTCCAATGGGAGATTGAGAAACATTTGACAGAGAAGGACCCCCACTAGGAATATAATTCGATGGAATCGATGTAGGAACACTGACGAGGGTTGTTGAAACACCAACGCAAACAATCGGCTTTGCGGGAGTAGGTGTGACCAGTGCCTGAGCAGGCATGGAAACTGACACGTTGGATACAAGAGGACCAGGGGAAGATACCCCAGTATTTTTCCAGATAGTATTTTAATACAAAGGTCTGGCACTCTAAGCACTCGAATCTAAGTACCCCAACGAGGTGTAACCTTGCGGGATGTATGATTAGGTGGAAGGTTGAGAGGCTTGTCCCCCATGGGGAAATCACTCCTGAGGGAATTGATTTCCCTCGAACAAAGACTCCTCTACACCACTGATGGTGCTTGAAACCTCCAGGGGATATGAAATCTCTCCTTCAGAAGCCATCGGGAATAATTGGCAAGCAGCGGTCTGAGATGGACGCGGCAAATGCACGAATGGTACACCAGGTGTATCAAATGGACTACATGGCCATTCAGGGGAGATTTCAATGGGATCAAATAAGGGATTCAGAGGGTAGGAAACGTAGCCTACTGGCACATCAGGAGGATATCGAGTAGCAAGGGGTTGGATACTCAGAACGAGGGAAAACTCATCAGTTTGAGTCCCAGTTGAAGGCAAAGAATCAGAAGAGACGGGTGACAATGTCTCTTCGGAAGGATACATATATATATAATATATATATATATATATATATATATATATATATATATATATATGATAAATCTGCTTCAAACAATAAATTCAAGGCTTCAAACAATATATTTATAAGGAGTTACTCATGATGTGGCCTAGAAATATTCTAATAGGTAAGCCATGTGATCGTGGGAAATTAATTTTAGAACTTAAAAACGAACTAAATCAAAAAATGGGTAAACAAGGCAAAAGGATTACCTGGTAGCCGTGAACTGCAATACACACCTTAGTGATTAAATGAAAGAGAAATGACCAAGGACTTAACATACAGCAGCCAATATCCCCGAATGTTTTGTTTGGTGTATCACATCTACAAGGTGGCCAACTTAGTTACCTATGGGAGGTTTGCAGCCTAATGGTGTCTCCCAAAATATACTCGACGGTACATGGGATTCCAAATCCCTAGTAGTGTTGTCTAATACGTAATCGTTCGATGAGAGCGTCCCAAAATATGCTTATCATACATCAATATACTTTCGTACGTGGGATGGGATATCACCCCTAGGCTGTAACATAGACTGTAAGCAACAGCTCCTACACTTAATGACATCAGAACACGTCTCTAGCCTAGACCTCTAAATTTGATTCATTAGGTTCCAAATGCTCCTTAGGTTGACTAAATAAATTTTAAGGTTGATCTTGAATTATGACTTGATTTTAAAGTCCTACCAATGTCACCTGAACTCCTAAGATGCAGCTAAATGAGATAAGTAATCATTCACTATGATGAAAACTACGCTAATTGGGGAGAAGGAATTCATACAATCAACGTAGAAAATAAACAAATGCATGGAATGACATTCATTTTTCCTTCAAGTGCAAAATACTAAAGCGAAGCGAAAAATATTTCAATTTATTTTCTTTCACTAAACGCACTAGAAGCAAATCGAAATGAAACTTTTCATTTTCTAAAGCAAAACGAAACAAAAATATTTTTTTATTTTTCTTATAAGCACAATGCAAAATGTAGAATGTAAATCAAAAGCAATCACTCG
This sequence comes from Pinus albicaulis, assembly GCA_034641835.2. Lineage (NCBI taxonomy): Eukaryota > Viridiplantae > Streptophyta > Pinopsida > Pinales > Pinaceae > Pinus > Pinus albicaulis. Next base: position 1,549,123,349 of record CM076580.1, on the reverse strand, counting down.
CTTTAAGTACTAATGAAATCTCTCAAAACGCTCCAAGAGACAAAGATCGAAAAATCAAAGAGAGACCCAAACCAATTTCCTAAAAACAAGTCACTCTTCATTTTTACACTGATCAACACTCAAAGAAAGACAAACTTCAGTCGAAAGCAACCAATTGTGATATATGCTTGATAGCAAGAAGAGACCCAAATGCACCCAAAGATAACACTTGAAATTTCTAATCGTGAGAACCGACCGAAAGACAAACTCAATCAAACAAAAATCTTGAAAGATATGACAAGATTTGACTCAATAAGAAGTTTGGAAATCAACAAAGCACACAATTGTTCGGATGACCCGAAAACGCCTAGAAACCCTAAGACGATAAAGATTCACTTGATTTGCAAAAGGGAAAACCAAAGATGAATAGCTTGAATGAAAAATGCCATTGAATAGAGAAGAACAGGAGCTATCCAAACAGCAAAGAAAACTCACAAGGATAAGACACATTGGTTGACAAATAAAACGAAACCCTAAAAAATGATACACAGAAATCGGCGTGACTATTAAGCTGCAATCCGCGCTAGAAGAGTGAAAGCGCTACTATGCAAATGCATTCAGTGCCGATCGGTGCAACTGTCAGAGCAATACCAGCGTGGATCGAGGAGAAGACTTAAAAATAAAAGGGTTTACTGAACTGACACCAGGCTTATCACTTCAACAGAGAGGAGAATGTATGCAAGCAATTACATAAGCTACAAAGAAAAGGAGATGGAAATTCGACAAAATATTTATGACAAAATTACAAATCAAAAAGATAAAACAAGATACTAAAGGCAAGAAATCCCCAATGGAGTCACCAATTTTTTATGCAGGAAAATCCTATCTGTGGACAGAGACGATCCCTCTAGCCCTAGGATGGGTCTAGTAACAACAGGGAACAAAGTAATGCTTACTTTCCTAGATTGTGAATAGAAACATATCGTGTATAGATAACCTACCTCAAACTGATGTTGCTCCTCGCTCGAATCCTTTAATACTTTTCACTTCCAAGTCAGATCCTTGTTTTCTCCAACACTTAGTTACCTACACAAGAGATCAAACAACACCAAACGTGAAAGCATAACATATATTTCACATGAGCAACCTACCTAGTTGATCAAGGAGTACTAGAAATCAAATCATACATAATAGACAAGAGTGGAAAGCAAGAACCACATGTATTATATTAATACAGAAAGGGGGAGTTACAACCTGTGCCTTGATGTCGCAGCTCTCCTTCAATAGGTCTGGATCCAGGCACGTCTCCAAAGCGCTCTTTTCAACTTTGATACGAAAAGGCCAAAGGTCTCAACTCTCCTTCAACACCTATAGCAACAATTCTCTCTCTGTTGTTCCTTTCTCTTTGTTCTAACTAGCAGAGGTATGGGAGGATGTCCATTTTATAGTGAAGGGAGAGGGAACTTGGATCCACTCAAGGTGGAGAAATGGTTTATCCCTTTGGGCGGTTCCTCTTTTTTAAGAACAAGAAGTCCAAAGGGAGAAGCTCAGCTCTATCCTCATGAAAAAACAGCTAGCTCTCCGCCACGAGGCTTCTAGATCTTGAAGCTTCACTTCCATTTTTAAAAAAATTTCCATAAGTGGATCGGTGTTGGTATTATTTCCATTCTTGCGCTAATCGGCGTTTCCCCAGACCAAAAAAGAGGAATCGGCACGAGTGATACAAGTAGAGGGCGCGTCGCTCCATATAAACATGTTTTTAAGGAGTTGCTTTAGGAATGGTCAACAGAGATTTTGTCCAGTATACTACAAGGGATATAATGACACATTTTCATGATGGAAAATAGACACACGGGTCATTGTTAAGGGTCCTCCAGGATCAGGAATAGGTAGTACAGGGACAGTGACAAATTGATGTGTAACAGACGGTGATACATTGTGATAGCCAAAGTTGCATCAAACTCTTCTTTAATCCAGTATTCCATGACGGGTCCAAAAATATTGATATACGATATCACCATCTCAAAGATTGTGTTCAGAGGAGGATTATGTCATTAGAGTACATTCCCATGGAGGAGCAAGATGGAAACATCTTGAAAAATCCATTAGAAAGAAGAAAATTTGAATTCCACAAAAACAGGATCAAGGTAGCAGATAATCCCTTGCTTGTTGAGAGGGAGTATTGAAATGGCACCCCAAAGCGGGGCTTCTAATTTAATTTTCCTTAATTAAATTGGAAGAGAAATTGAAATTTCATCTCATAACAACTCGTATTAGTTAACTAAGTCAGAATGGCTAAGTTAGCTTAGGAAATTCGATTTGAGGGTCAGAGAGGATGCATGTAGAGTGATTCGATGATTTAAGGGGGTCTAGTTGCAGTTATGCATTAGTTGTAATTAGTTAACTCAAGAAATTGATTTAAAATCGGTTTAAATAGTTCTAACTGATTGATGAGCTAGAGATAAGTCCAGTGAAATAAATTTGATTTAATTTATAATGAGTGATCAATCAGTTAACTGATAATTCACTATAAATAGTTGTTGCATGTCATTTCTGAGGAAGACCCAGTTGAGAGAGAGGTTAAATGGAAGATAACTATCAGTTGTATAATTAGAAAATTGTATAGGCCAGTTATAGAGTTAGTTGGAGACCTTATATGGATTGCGTAGTCAAGGCAAGGGATTTTCCAATTTAATAGGAATTTAATAGGGATTTATTTTCTCAAGGAATGTGTGAGCAAGGAAGGCTAATAAGAGGCAGATAATTGGCAAAATATTTGTCCGATTTTTCCTAGATCAGTGTGAGACAGTTGGCAGAGTGCAAAAGTTCACTTGTGAGAGAAAACATTGTATTGTTTCACGATCCTTGACTTTATACAATATACAGATAGTCAGGTTTTAGGCAGCGTGCTTTCCCCCGATACATATTGTGTTGTGTGATTGATTGTTTCTTTCCCTTACTTTTTTATGTGATTGTGTGATCGTGTTTGTTTCCGCAAATTGTAGAAGGATTCAGTATATTGTATTAGTACATCATAAGATCAGATTCAATTCCATTGGTATAATTTCTACAATGTAGAGGGGTAGAATGTGAAACCATATATAATTTAAAGGTTTGAATAAAGTAGAGGATTCCACATTTGTAATAATAGAAAATGATATAGATGTGATGCAATTCCACCCAAGCAACAAATCAAATTAACCCCATGTAGAACTAGTTCACTCTATTGTATTCTTCGGAGAAGTCCACTTTAATCACCATCAATCTTAGATTTCTTACCTTTATTGAAAGAATTCCTTGTGTAACTCCCAGTACCTCATGAATTTGCTTTCCCTCCAAAATTCCAAATTGTTCAACAATGATTTTCCTAGACAAAATCCCTTTTACTCTTCTTGCAATAATGTTTGATATGATTTTGCAAATGAAATTGTGTGATGAGATTGGTATAAAATTTTCAAAGGATGTTAGATTATCAACCTTGGGGATTATTTCTATGATGGTTGCCTTTAAAGTACCAAGGATTTTTCCTATGTTTATTAATGACTCAACCACACTCTTTAAATCATATTCTATAAATCATAACATCGTAAGAACTTCATGGGAATTCCATGTGGCCTTGTGGCTTTTATCCTTTTGAAATATTTGATGTATCATATATAACTCCTCTTTACCCACTTCCTCTATCAATGCATGATTGTATTCTAGACTCACAAAGATTGGGAATGAATTTGACAATAATATTACTTTGTTTTTGTAGCTTGAGTTCCAACCTTGAATAAGGATGTCAAATATTTAACACTTTCTTTCCTCATGTCATTAAAATAAATTGGCCATATGTCATCTTCCTTCTCAATATTCCATGCAAATTTAATATTATTTAGTCGGCATATTTATGAAAAAACGTAATAAAATCATCACCCACTTGTAGCCATATTTCCTTTATTTTGAGTGTCAACTCTCTTTTGCCTTAATTTTGAGTGTCAACTCTCTCTTTTTCTAATAGAATATATCTCTTTTTGTCTTCAAGTAATTTAATTCTTACTTGTTGATCCTATTGATTCTTAGTGATATATTTGAAATCCTCACTATGTCATACTTAAGAATTATGTCATCCTTTTTCTCTTTGGTTATTTCCCATAATATTGTTGCCTATTTTGCTCTTTTTAGATTTTGGTCAATCAGTAGAAGTGTAGGGTCCCTCAAAGAACCATTGAAAGGTTCAAAAACCTTATTTATATTATTGAGAAAATAATTATCCTTCAATTATTTTGAGTTGAACTTGAAAGGGATGGTTAGTTTCGCTTTGGATAGGGCTACTTCCAATAGAATAAGATTGTGGTTAGAGTACCCACCTAAAGGAAACTCATTGACAAGTTTTGATGACTTCTTTAAGGAATGATTCTAAAAATAAAATAAAAAAATCTAACCTTTTTGTAATGCCAGATTCTCTTGTTCTCTTGATTCTTCAAGTTGTAAATAATTTTGTAGGTTCAATATCCAACAACACTTCCTCCACTTTTTAATGCAATATTCAAATAATAAGTCCACCTAAGAAATTGGACCCCATACTTTACATGCTACCAAGGTGAATGTAAATTCTCCCTATCACACCAAACCTTTTTTAGTATGTTCCATTATGAATATTTTATTGTAGTATTCCACCATATCTAAACAGTTTCCTTAGATATTTAGAGAAATGATTTATTTCGCAGGGTTTAGAGAAAAACATTTGTATTGACAAAAACTAGAAGACTTTGTATTCGAAAATGTAATATTCCCAAATTTTCACATGATATTTGGAATATTAGAGTTCTTAATTTTCTTAATTAATTGAGTAAACAAAAGGGCGGAGGGACCCATAATCCTCAAGGATGAATAAGATCCACTTTTGATGTGTGAATGTGGATTAATTTAACATAGATCTACATAATGGAGTAGTGGAGCAACTACTAATGTGATTGGAGTGGAGATCATGTCTCATTAATGAGATAGATCATGGAGGTTGAAGCAATCAACTGAGATCATGGAGGGAATCTAATGTAAGATCATAGATCATTCATGATGAAGTGATGGAGGAAGTAGTGCATTTAATGCACACATGATGGAGAGGCGCACATTGCATGTAGAAATGATGGAGGACTTGGAGAGACAGCGCAATCAACCATGGAGGATTATGTCCACATGAACAGCGCAGTTTAGAGGTGGGCCAAGGCTTGGGAAGGCTCACTTTGTATATAAAGGAGATGAAGGGAACATTGGAGGCATGCTTCAGTTTATGATTTGATGGTCTGTTTAGATTAGGATTTGTCAGGTGACATTTCCATGCATTCTTATGTTGTTTAGCTAGGTTTGCAGTGTTGTTTAGCACAGGGTGTTCCTGAGCGAGAATCCCACCCTTACCCATAAGGGACTTGTGTGCCTACCTTCATAAGGTTATTTTGATCTTCCATTCATCATCAGGCATTGGTGCCACACTATTTCCATTCTCTATAGAACACATAATTTCAGGAATTACGCAATTCCTGAAGATCAGTTTGGGAGGTGGAGGTTGTCTTCAGTATTTCAGCTAAAGAACCGGTGAAGGATTATTCCTATCACATTGGGCTTCAAGATCATCATTCTCAGGGCTTCATTTTAGATCTAGCATCAGGCCAAACTTTATTGACCACCTATCAGCAGCAGTCCCATCAAGGATTGTGCAGTCTATCATTGCAGATCCAGAGGAGGAAGGAAGTTGCTAGCATTTTAGCTAGTAATCCTGTGAGGGATCATCCCCTCACCTTTCCATCACTATTTCCATCATCCTGGAGTTTATTGCAGCACATTTCAGCATGCATTGAGTCTCTCCCTCTTGTACAGCGAATTTTTTCCAACAGTTGCATCCCCAGTTGATACATTTTGAGGAGGAGGAAGAAGAGACAACATCTCAAGCTTATAGCTTAGATATCTGAAGGAGGGATTAGCCCTCAAGGCTCAGATTTGTTTGTATAACACATTTCAGCCATCTTTGGATAAGATCTAGCTTCAGATCTGCATAACCCAGCAGTCAAAGGATCAAACCCTAGAGGGTGATTTTCCAAAGTCATAGATCTGGAAAATCCTTTCTGGGTTATCTTGGGTTCCCATCACATTGGCCAGATCTTGAATATTGGCATCATCAGAGCTCCTGAGCTCCATAGATCTGAATTTCCCTTTGCAGCAGCTACATGTACATTATCAGCCAAAGGGACAGCGAAGTATTTCTTCCTGTAGCTCTCCAGTTACGCAGTTCTAGTTGAGTCATGTTTGCAGGGTTATTCTAGGCCACCTCTTTGGCTAGAGTACCTCTATTTTTACACTGTTGTAACTATAATCCATCTCCACATAATAAAATGGCTCAGCTTCTCTGTACATTCTGATGTTGTATTTAGATTTATTAATTACTTAGTTTCAGTTCATCTATTGTGTTTTAGTATTACTGCACTCTCCCTTTTGGGATATTACAGTGGTATCAGAGCATGACCTTTGGCTCAGCTTGTGGACACATCATCTTTTGCATCAAAAGAAGAAGCAGATAGATTAGATATATCGTGAAGGAGGATTGTAGTTTTGCCACTCTTATCTTTAGATCCATGCAAGATCTCCCCAAAGAGGTCAAACAAATGAAGAGAGAAAGGCAAAAGGGGGATCCAAGAAGAATATTTGATGAGGAAGGTCCAAGCACTTCCTATCAGCAACAATAAAACCGGAGAATCATAGATCTTCTCATAGATCTATTATGCCCACTTTCTTTTAAGAAGGTTAATGGTATACAAATGAAGAAATAAGAGAACCTGAAACTCATGAGACTCTCAGTCTATATCTTGAAGAGTACAAAGCACAGTATAGAGCATTCAAGGAGAAACTAACTCTCCAACAATTCTTCAAATTCAAAGAAGAAATAGGATCCTATAGCAGCAATAGAAGAAAGAGGCACAATAGATTCTATTTGCCTACATTTGATGGATCCTCCTCAAGCATCATTAAGGCTTGGAGGAAAGAGTTAGATACATTTTTCAGGCTACATCCTGTAGCTGAAGGAGAGGCTATCCAAATTGCAGCACTTCATCTTTTAGGTGAAGCCAATGATTGGTGGTTTGGTCACATGGAGCATGCAAAGGTGACTAAATATTCATATTTCTTTCACAAGTTGAGAAATAAGTTTGATGTGAGAAAACCAGAGATGTGTCACAGAGAGACATTTCCTAAGGGAACAAAGGAGGATGTCATTCTTGTCACTCTGGACAAGGGGTCACTACATTCACCACCAGCTGCATAAGTACTTGTATCCGGAGAAGAGACACTTTCATCTTTGCAAGATAGTCTTGAGCTCTTGACGTATAGAGTCCCATGCATGATTCAGGAGATGCATGAGGAAGAGGAAGAATATTTTGGTGTTGGTACATTGATAGAAGAGGAACCATCACTATTACCAGTAGTTGGAGACACCATTGTGCCGGTTGAGGGAACTCTTGTGTTCTTGCAAGAGGTTCCCACACATCAGTTGATCCAAGGTATGCATGCACTTTAATCACATATTGTTTCAGTAGATCTTATTGAAACTTTTGGTAACATGCCATCAGGGCCAATGCATAACCAAGGGTTAGAACAAAATGTTGATTTGAAGCAACAACATATCACTGCGCACAGGACCCTTGATCTAATCAAGGAGGAGATGAAAAACTATCCAAGTTTTTCATTGTTAAACTACATTCAACTCTTTGAGTTGAAATGTGGAATTTCAAAAGATGGGATGGGTATGATCCTATGTACAAAGGCTGGTTATGAGATCACCATTGTGCCCTGCTTTGAGATAGCATATACATCATCTTGCAGATCTACAGCGTTGTTAATGAGTAGCAGTGATGATAAGAGGGCCCTATTATTCTTGGAGCATTCTAAAGATAGATTCACTCATGAAGCAATGGAGGTAAAGATGATAGATGGTAGACATCTTGAGATGAGGAATATTTTCTCATTTCTAAATGACACTTTCTCAATGAGAATCTCACGGCTCAAAGAGAAACTTCTACCTGCAGCAGATCTAAAACCTCATTGGTTTTGGAGGGCCATGGAGAATAATATCTCATGGAGAGGTCTCATTGGAGGTGCACTTCAACATTTCATGGAGTGCAAAGTTCTTCATCAATTTGAGGTGGAGGGTATTCTACAAAGGGAGGATACCATGTTTATGCAGAACATCATTCATCATCCACATTAGGATGAGTGGGCGAGGATGATAAGCAAGGGGTTGCATGACCACTTGCAGATATATGACATTGGCCAGCAAGAAGCTTGGTTACGCTGGTTGATCTTGGGTGAGTTTGGTTACTACCCAAAGGCTCCTATTTCTTTTATACATGCCTTGAATAACACTCATATAATCAAGAAGGAGGCATGGTTGCGCTGGCTGCTCTTGGGTGAGTGTGGTTACCACCCAATAGCTCATATTTTTCTGATTCATGACTTGTGTACCAATGATGGAATGCAGCAGAAGAAGGCATGTTCACTTGGGTTGTTCATGAGAGAATTTGGCCATCAAATGACATCTCTTTGTCTATGTGTTTTGTATTTTGTAGAACTTGGCATGATGCTCTCATGATGTGTATTAATGGTGCTTACTTGTATTGGGCTGATGTGACATTCCACATGTCTATCAGTATGTTTTTACTCCATGATGCACATGAGGAGGAGAGAAGGAAACAATATCTCTTGTTGCTCTGGTTGCTTTTGGGGGAGCTTGGCTTGTCCATCTTGCATGGTGGAGATGGAGGATGGTAGCAAGAGACCCTACTCCAGTGGTTACTATTGGGATATATGGTTTGACATCTTTGTCTACCCATATGTCTCTATTTCTTCTTTTGCATAATGTAGTGATGATGCCTGGATCCAACAAGGCCAATAGGGCTGAAAATAAGGGCATTTCAATGCTCAATGTACTTCATGAAACATGGGAGGTAGAAATTCTTTGTGAGATGGGACTTTCCTTTGTAAGGAGAACCACTTTATTTTATGTATCTCATGTATTGATGATGATGTTGGACATCATATGGTTGTCACCTGATATTTCTTGGAGAAAGGAGGACATCTAACTATACAGTTGGAGGTCATTCTATGCATTATTGAGAGGCAACTTTGGAACCAAACATGCATAACACATTGCAGAAAATGGAGGAGGCCTTCCTTATGTGGATTCCATTTGGAGGGGAATAGATGGCTTTGCATCTACCTTTGCAGTTTCTTGAGGACAAGCAACATTTTTCCGGGGAGGACTATAATATTCCCAAATTTTCACATGATATTTGGAATCTTAGAGTTCTTAATTTTCTTAATTAATTGAGTAAATAAAAGGGTGGAGGGACCCATAATCCTCAAGGATTAATAAGCTCCACTTTTGATGTGTGAACGTGGATTAATTTAACATATATCTACATAATGGAGTATTGGAGCAACTACTAATGTGATTGGAGTGGAGATCATGTCTCATTAATGAGATAGATCATGGAGGTTGAAGAAGTCAATTGAGATCATGGAGGGAATCTAATGTAAGATCATAGAGCATCCATGATGAAGTGATGGAGGAAGTAGTGCATTTAATGCACACATGATGGAGAGGGTGCACATTGCATGTAGACATGATGGAGGACTTGGAGAGACAGCGCAGTCAACCATGGAGGATTATGTCCACATGAACATCGCAGTTTAGAGGTGGGCCAAGGCTTGGGAAGGCTCACTTTGTATATAAAGGAGATGAAGGCAACATTGGAGGCATGCTTCAGTTTATGATTTGATGGTTTGTTTAGATCAGTATATGTCAGGTGACATTTTTATGCATTCTTATGTTGTTTAGCTAAGTTTGCAGTGTTGTTTAGCACAGGGTGTTCCTGAGTGAGAATACCACCCTTACCTATAGGGGACTTTTGTTCCTACCTTGGGAAGTTTATTCTAAGTTTCCCTTCATCATCAAGCATTGGTGCCACACTATTTCCATTCTCTGCAGAACACATACTTTCAGGAATTACGTAATTCCTGAAGATCAGTTTGGGAGGTGGAGGTTGTCTTCAGTACTTCAGCTGAAGAACCAGTGAAGGATTATTCCTATCACCTTGGGCTTCAATATCATCATTCCCAAGGCTTCAATTTAGATCTAGCATCAGGCCAAACTTTATTGACCTCCTATACGCAGCATTCCCATCAAGGATTGCATAGTCCATCATTGCAGATCCAGAGGAGAAAGGAAGTTGCTAGCATTTCAGCTAGTAATCTTGTGAGGGATCATACCCTCACCTTTCCATCACCATTTCCATCAGCCTGGAGTTTATTGCAGCACATTTCAATAGGCATTGAGTCTCTCCCTCTTGTACAGCGTATTTTTTCTAGCAGTTGCATCCCCATTTGCTGCATTTTGAGGAGGAAGAAGAGACAAGATCTCAAGCTTATAGCTTGGAGATCTAAAGGAAGGATCAACCCTCAAGGCTCATATCTATTTGTATAAAAAATTTCAGCCATCTTTGGATCAGATCTATATCTATATCTGCATAACCCAGCAGTCAAAGGATTAAACCCTAGGAGGGTGATTTTCCAAAGTCATAGATCTGGAAAATCCTTTCTGGGTTATCTTGGGTTCCCATCACATTGGCCAGATCTTAAATCTTGGCATCATAAGAGCTCTTGAGCTCCATAGATCTGCATTTCCCTTTGCAGCAGCTACATGTACATTATCAGCCAAGGGGACAATGCATTATTGCTTCTTGTACCTCTCCAGTTACGCAGTGCTAGTTGTAGCATGTTTGCAGGGTTATTCTAGGCCACCTCTTTGGCTAGAGTACCTCTATTTTTACACTTTTGTTACTGTAATCCATCTCCACATAATAAAATGGCCCAGCCTCTCTGTACATTCTAATGTTGTCTTTATATTTATTTTTTACTTAGTTGCAGTTCATCTATTGTGTTTTAGTATTATTTCATTCTCCCATTTGGGATATGAGAAAAAAATTTGTGTCGAGGTGATTTAGTAGATGTTACGCAGTAATTTGTCACCATGCTCATTTTCTCTTCCCTGATCCTGAAATGCCCTGTGACAAATCCTGTGAAATGTTTCCATCATCAATAAATATGCTAACATATCCCCTTTAAGATCCAAACAAGACTTCCTTGAAATATTATTGAAGAAACTTGGTCAAATCCCTAGTTTCATGGGTCAGCGCCCTTCCTAGTGCCATGACCGTGATGATGTCCTTATCCAAGTTCTAGCCCAACACTATCAGCACCCTAATTTCTTGGAAAACCGCGTTGATCCCATTTTTGGAATTGCTTCCTCAAATGGAGGAGAAGCTTCGACCTCTAGAAGCTCAAGGGCGGCAAGTTGGTTGTTGAACAGAGATGATAAGGTCGAGCTCTCACATTTTTGAGTCTTGATCTCATACATGGGGGATAATCCCTTAGAAATTGGCCCTTCCTCCTCCTTTAATGGGCTCCCAACCTCTTTCTCCTTTCTATAAATTCACATCCCTCATTCCCCCAAGTTTAGATCTTGTTTGATCATTGTCAGACTCGTCTGAACTCTCATCCCTTCGTATGCTTGCATTGTGATTAAGCCTAAGTGCACGAGAGAAGGAATTATTTTGAGCTGGGTGAAGGACTCAGATTTTCACCTAAGGATGCCTCCAACATCAAGGCTTGGTTGTAAGCTATCCTTTTTTAATTTATCAACAATAACATTTGATGTTTGCTTTCTATATTTGTCTGCATGATTATGCAAATATTCGGGTACTCCTTGATATGCTAGATAGCTAGTGTTTATGTTTATTATATATTGTATCACGTTTTTTGTTGTCTCCCGATCATCCACAGGTATTCCCGCGCCATCAGTAGCAGGAATCGGGCCTACAAGGATCATGGATCGAGGTCACCATCAACGGATCCAAGGATAGCGATTGGAAAAAAGGTATTTATGTCTCTTTCCTCTTTGCATTGTAAGCACTAGTTAAGAAAGCTTATGTTAGAAATAATCTATTGTTTCTAGACCCACTCTAAGGCTAGAGAGATCACCTATATCCATATAGGGGATTTATCTTGACAACATAACTGGTGACTCCACTGGGGAAATTTAGCCTTTTAAGTCCTCCTTCCCCGAACTGACCTTGGATTAGTTTCTCCGATTTATGAAATTTAAATCTGCTTAGGTCTCTATCAGCTTATGTAAAGGTTGTTTGTCACTTCACTGTGCCAGGTCTGGTGTGTGTGTGAGACTCTTTTTATTTTTTCCTTGTTTTTAGTGACCAACTCCCTTTCAGTCCTCACAGTAGCACTATTCTATATAGTACAGTCGCGTTGATTGGATTTTTAACACCCTTCTGATCAGTATAGAAGCGCTAATATTAGCCTTAGGAAAATTTGAGTTTCCCTTCTGATTAAATAGTGTGTCTTGGCCCTTGAAGAAATCCGTGAGATCTCAGTGATCTCCTTGTTGTGTTTTTTACTTACCTATCTTCTCTGAGCGAGTCTGTTTTGTCTCTTTGAGTTGTTGTAAGCTTGGGAACTTTTTACCATTTCAAACACTCTTTGTCATATTTTTCTTGTCTTTTTTCAAAGATATTTGGTGTATGCTTTGGTAATATCTAAATTTCTAACTGTTTCCCTTCAGTTTAGTTTCAAGCACAAGATTACAATTTGTTTGACGCACAAGTCTAGGAAAGTCTGTTTTATCTAAATTCAAAGGAAATTGGAAGTGATTTTCTTTTTCGTTTTTTATTTATATTAGCTTCGTCATTTTAAGAAGAGTGAAAATCATTTCATTCGTGCAGTCTTTAAAGTGATTTCTGTTTGGTTCGATTTAAAGAAAAGTAAAGGGATTTTTCATTTCTTCCTTCGTTCATTTTTTTTCTTTCATTTCAAAGTGAGAAAAAAAATAAATAAATAAATAAATAAAATCAAAAAATCAAAAATCTTGAATCTTGAATCTTAGTGAAAGGAAAGGCATTTTCATTTTCAATAAGTTGCATTGGTTGGGAAGTGAATTCAAATTGAAAAGAATTTCATTTTCATAACTCTGAACTAGTTTGGGGGCATTATCATTACTGCATTGAGTGAATTCTTTTTTGTCTCTCTTCCCTAAGTAATTTAGAATTCATCGAAATTGAAAGCTTATTTCTTGCATTTAGTCTGCATCATAAGGATTCAGGTAACATTCGTTTTGAGTCTTGAAAATGAAACTTTAATCAAGATCAACTTAAAATGAGCCAATTAACCTTAAGGAGCATTGGAATTAACGAGAATATTTAGTGTTCAAGGCTAGAGACGTGTTCCAACATCATTAAACGTAGGAGTTGTCGCTAATGGTCTATGTTACAACCCAGAGGTGATATCCAATCCCACGTATGGAAGTATATTGATGTATGATTAGTATATTTGTGATGCTCTCATCGAACGGTTACACATTAGACAACACTACTACGGACTGGACTCACAGGTATAGTCACATATATTTGGGGAGACAACACTAGGTTGCAAGCCTGCCATAGGTAACCGAGTCAGTCGCCTTGTAGAAGTGATACACCGAACACAACATTCGGGGATACTGGCTGTCGTACGTTAATTCATTGGCCATTTCTCTTTAATTTGATCACCAAGGTGTATATTGTAGTTCACGGATACTTGGTAAATGTGTATGCCTAGCACACCCCCCCCCCTTTTTTTTATTAATTCTAAAAATAACTTCCCACGAAAACATCTCACCCCTGCAGTTCTCCAGCTTTCATTGCTTGGTAAGTTGTGATTTGATTCACCTCTTTCATTTTTGATCTTCTTCTCGAATTTCATTGTGGCTGAATCGTCGAATTCGCCCACTCCCTCCTCTAACGTATCTCAACAACCTCCTCCTGAGGTCCCTCATTTTCTGGTTGTACCCCTCGAAGCGCAAGGTGAAGAGCTTGTAATTGTCATCAGTGTTCAACCCATATCATCTCGAGCACCTACGGATGATTCTCCTTGGACCACATAAAAATAATTTGAGCCATAAAGCCCCAAACAAGCTACACACTTCTCGGTCTTTCCTTTGAATCTGCTCTTTGATCCAATTGTAGTCTCTCGTGAGCAACCTTATAGCGCTTTCGATCAACTCGGAATCCATTTTCGAGCTTCTCCGATAGCATCTCGCTCTACTATCTGTTAGTTGTTTCCTGGCGAAATGGTGTCAAATGCTGATGATGTTCCATTTGTTAGTGCTCCTCAAAGAAATCTCCAGGAAACCTCTGGCTCGTATATCCTAGAATCCTCTTCATCTGTCTTTCCTTCCAAGGGAGAATTGTTTAGATCCACACCTCATTATTCGAGTAGTGGAACCAAAATATTGTCTATTTATGTTGCGTCTACGCTCTCGCACGGTTATACCTCTTTGGGAAATGGAATTTCTGAAGCTTCTGATGGTACACCCTTATTTTTGGATCCCATTTCGTCAGTGGGTATTCCTGCGTCTTCCGACCCATTTTTTTTAATGTGGTTGTGGTGTCTCAACCTTTTGGTCAACCGAAAGTCACCATTGGTCAAATAATCGGGTTGTTCGGATCCTCTATCCCCTTTTAGCCATCTGTGATTACTGCAGTCCCACCATTGAGTGGGAAATCCACGGTTTCATCCATGCCTTGGGGGAAATCTAACCCTCTTTATGTACCTCCCATTTTGGGTGGGGGGCAACCGAGTTCTGGTTCTATTCCTAGGGCAAGATAGCCTCATGTTCAATATTCCCAGGTTTAGCAGCATTTTCCGCAGCCGAATGCAGTATATTCATATGTTCAGCAACCTAACATTCCTTATGTTCAAAGGTCGAATGTACAATATAAACAGTACATCCAACAACCCTAGCCTTCGATTAGTGTTGTTGTGACTAATCCTCATTTTGGTTCTTATGCCCAATCTGGTATGAATCTCCTTCTGGGTCAATATGGTCCTTTCCCTCATCATTCCAGTACTCAGTACCAGCCTTTTTCTCAAGGTCAATACCAGCAACCCCAGATTGGGCCTCAATGTGGTGCTTCATATCAGTGAATTCATCAGTACCATCAGGCTCAAATAGGACCTTAGGTTGGACCCTATGTTTAGCAAGGACCACAGGTTGGACCTCATGTTCAGCAGGGGCCGCAGGCTAGCCCCTACTTTCAGTAGGGGCTGAAAACTGGACCTTATGTTCAGCAGGGACCTTATCTTGGACCCCATTTCTAGCAAGATCCACATCCTCAGTTCCCGTAAGGGCCATATCAACAACCCTAGAAAGGTCCCTATCAGCAATATTTGCAGCAAGGTCCTTACCATCCATGGGGGTAATATGCATATTTGGGTCAAAATATGCCCTATAGGGGACTGAATCCTTATCAATCAGGTTGGAACCCCCGACCTTTCTTGCCTCATCATCCTCCTTTACCGTTCTTGGCTACACTATAATTTCGGATGTGTTAAAGCTCACAAATGACCCCATCAAGCATCAGCTTCATTGGCCGCTGATTCCAACTAAGATTCTAGGATATTGTCAGAAGTTCGAAGGAAAATCTTGGGAATACCCCCAAGCCCATGTTATGACATACCATTTTTGGTGTTCCTCTAATTCTTTGGTTGATGATTCAATTTGTCTTCATCTTTTCTAGCGCACTTTGACCAGTGTTGCATCCAAATGGTACATTGAACTCCCTTGAGGAATTTTCTTTGATTTCAACTCCTTGGCTATGGCCTTCATCACTCACTTCCAGCTACCTGCCCGGTATGAAACTGGCACCCATTTGCTCACTTTTTTGAAGCATTCGACTGCTACGCATATCTTGTATCACATCCATGAATGGCGATGTCGCTGTCGCCTTATCAAATTTGATATCCCTAATCAGGTTTTGACCGAATGCTTCACCAAATCATTCGTTCCCAAAATTCCAAAAGATCTTGCAATGGGAGGGTGTGTTACGAAAGAGGAGGTCATCACTAGAGGTCAATACCTTGACTTGGTTTATTCCTAGTTCAGGACTCTATATGAGTTATTACTTGATGCGCTGCATCCTTAAACTAATCCTACACCATCCCACTGTCTTGTTACACCTCTGGTGGATGGTGTTATTGGGACAGTGGCTCATACTGATAGTAGTGCACCTAAGGCTTCTTCGAAGTCAAAATCCACTGCTACCGTTGTGCCCCATCCTCCTTAGAATCAGAATAATCCTGGTAAAACCTCAGAGGTAAATGATGTTTAGTTTACTACAGCAGACAAATCCTCGAAGGGTAAGAAAAAGGGTAAAGGCAAGTCTAAATCTGAGAACCCTAAACAGGATTCAAAGAAGTCTTATGTTGGTGATTCTTTATCACATAAGCCCAAATATCCTTATATAATATGTGATGACGATCATTACACCAAGGATTGTCCTCAGCATGCAAAATTTGCCCATATTTTGAAGGGTGCACCCGGGACTCTGGTAGTTTTGAAAGAAATGTTCCCTTCCCAGCAGACGCAAATGTTAGACTAGGCTCAATCATTTGGTTGCTCTCAGGTATTTGTGCTTGGAATTCATTATGATTCCATCACCACGAGAAAAAAATATTATCCCAATCCATCCAAGGCTCTTGTGGAACTGAAAGTCCCAAATCACTCTTCCTCTTCCATGCCTCCTACCCCTGGTCCTCTCTAGATCGAGAAACCGAGTAGTGACTCCATCATCTGACCACCCCCAAAAGGTGTTCTTCAGAAATTGTCTTACAATCTGAATGCGAGAACAGCACAACACTACAATATTGTAGAAGATCTGTCTCAGGCGCATTCGGTGATGTCGACTTTGGAGGGCCCTCTGTTGTTCCCATCACAATGGAAGGAACTACTCACTTCCATTGGAGGGATTGATCCTTCAGATTCTAATCTAATTATTTTCGATCTCGATAATTTCATTCCTCGCCTCCCATCTCAGGTAGCTTTTTTTATTCAAGTTACCATTATGGGAAATACTATTCATCAGATTTTCATTGATAAAGGCACTTCGACCTGCATCATGTCTATCGCATGTTGGAAAGCCATCGGCTCTCCCCCATTGAGTTAGTCCCCAAATACCTTAGAAGCTTTTGATGGTCTAGTTTCTCGGTCGTACAAAATTCTCAAGGAATTGCCCATCCTTTTGGAAGGGAAAATGGTGAACATGGAAGTTGAGGTGGTAGACACCAACTTGAACTACAATCTCCTTATTGGATGTAGTTTGACAAATGATATGGTTTGTGTGGTCTCCACCCTCTTTCATCTCCTCTGTTTCCCTCATAAATGGAAGATAGTGACTATGGATCAGTTGTATTTCTTCCCCTCCAAGTCTTCAGCAAATAACATTCCATATGTTGGGAAGACCACTACTCCTTATGAGAACATTGGGCCAGTTCTTTTCAAAGACTCATCTCTTATGGGAGTTTTTCCGCTTCCGCTTATGAATGTCGCCTTCGTCAATACTATTTTGTCTGGTCACGATCCATGGATTGTTCCCAATCTCGACCAGGTCGAAATTTTTAGTGACGTTATGCCTCTTATCCCAGCTGAGAAAATGTATCAAGATATCCTCACGACTTACGAGGCTACATCCAAGACCAATACTCATTTGGTTTCATCCCTAGAGACTTATGCACAATCTTCCTGGTTTGGTTCTTGGGACTCTAATGATCCGTTGAATGATACTTTCCCCACTGACGAGAGTATCGTGGAGATCATGTCTCTCGAAGAAACTCCATGGGATGATGGACATCATCGTTCCTAATCCTCGGTACCGACTGACCCACTTCAGAATCCAAGTTTGATTCATGAAGTGTTGTCCGAGGGCAACATGGGAAATATCACTCTGACCATTCCGATCGACATCTCTGTTAAACTAGGGATTGTCGAGAATGTGCATATCGGTGTGTCTTGTTCTCCCAATGAGATAAATATCTATAAGTAAGTTTTCCAGTAGTTCGGTGATGTCTTTCTGTGGTCCTATGAAGAAATGCCCGACATTGATCCCAGTATCGTGGTGCATGAAATTCCGACCTATCCAGAGTCGAAGCTCGTTCGCCAACGACTTCGTCCTGTGCATCTGAGAAAGGCTGACGCTATAAAGGGTGAAGTTGAAAAAATTCTTAAAGCTAGTTTTATCTAACCCATACCCATGAAATATTGGGTCTCCAATATTGTTCCTGTCAACAAGAAGCAAGGGACCATTAGGGTTTGTGTTGATTACCGAGATATCAATCGAGCTTGTCCTAAGGACAATTACCCCACTCCGTTTATCGAACAGATAATTGATGAATGTGCCGGGAGTGAGATATTTTCCTTTATAGACGATTTCTCTGGCTACAACCATATTAACATCACTCTTGTTGATCAACACAAAACCACTTTTATCTGTCCATGGGGGACTTTCGCCTATAAGAAGCTCCCTTTCGGCCTAAAGAATGACGGAGAAACCTTCCAGCGAGCTATTTCTTATGCATCCATGACATCAAGCACATAGTTCAACAAGACCTCGACGACCTTCCTGCTCATTCCGCAAAATGTCGAGATCACCCGGAGCACCTTAGAGCTATCTTCCTACGTTATCGACACTATAATATCAGGTTGAATCCTCATAAGTTTGTCTTCTCCATCGAATGTGGTCGGCTCCTATTTTTTGTGGTGTCCAAAGAAGGCATCCGAATCGATCCTATGAAAGTTGAGGAAATCATCAAATTTCCTCCTCCTTCTTCCATTCATCAACTCCAAAGTTTGCAGGAGAAAGCTAATTTCCTCCGTCGATTCGTATTGAATTACGCTAAGCTTGCCAAAGGCTTTATGCGCTTATTGAAAAAGGGAATCCCATTCTTATGGGATGATATTGCTCATAGCTCTTTTGATGTAGTAGAGTGAGCCCTCAACACGGCTCTGTTGCTGCATCCTCCCAATTATCACCACGACTATTTCTTGTATTTGGCCACCACCGACAGCACTATTGGCATGCTTCTAGTTCAAGATGATGACGATGGTCAGGAACATGTAGTATACTACTTGATCCGTAATCTCTTCGATACTAAGACCTGGTATGCTCATGTAGAGAAACTTGCATTGGTTGTTGTTCATGTCGTTCAACGTTTCCTTCAGTACATTTTCCTGCGAAAACCCTAGTGATTTCTGATTGAATCCACATGAATTACATTCTCACACGTCAGTTACTTGGGGGAAAATACTCCAAATGGATCATTATCCTTCAAGAGTTCGACTTATAATTCAGTGTTGCTAAGTCGA
Source organism: Pinus albicaulis (assembly GCA_034641835.2). Taxonomy (NCBI): domain Eukaryota; kingdom Viridiplantae; phylum Streptophyta; class Pinopsida; order Pinales; family Pinaceae; genus Pinus; species Pinus albicaulis. The sequence continues at coordinate 1,549,104,094 of CM076580.1, read as the reverse complement.
AGAAATCGCTGGTCTTTGTCAAGTTGATCTGTGATCTTCCTACCATGGATGATCCCACTCCTATCGATTATTCCATCCCCGATGAGACTCTATTTCTCATTAGTACTCGTGATCCATGGTATGGGGACATCATCATATATCTCCAGACCCAAAATTATCGGCCAAATCTATCTCACTCTAAGTGAAGACGGATTCTCTACTAGTCCCAACCATATCACATTGTTGGGGACACCCTCTATCGTATTGGTGTTGACTTTGTCCGCTGCCATTTCCTGACTCTCGAAGAAGCTGAGAAAGCTCTGAATTACTGCCACTCTGGGGCTTATGGTGGTCACATGTCTGGTTACACTATCGCTCAAAATATCCTTCATGCAGGTTATTTTTGGCTGTCTATTTTTAAATATTGCATCATCGCAGTCCGAAAATGTCATGATTGCCATATTTACTCTTGAAAAGAGTGTGCCCTACCCTCACCCTTGCACCCCATCATGACCTTCAGTCCTTTTGCGAAATGGGGCATTGATTTTATGACCTGTAACCCTCGCTCAGTCGGGGGGCATGGCTATATCATCATTGTCATTGACTATTTCACTAAATTGGTCGAGGCGATGCCTACATATGATAATGAAGGCCTCATTGCGGCGCAATTGTTATTCAATCATGTCATAGCCTGGTTTGGTGTCCCGAACGTGATTGTAACTAATCATGGAACTCATTTTTGTAATCATATGATGACAGAGCTCTCTGCTCAGTTTGGGTTACGTCACGATAAATCCACCCCTTACTATCCACAAGTTAATGGCCAAGTTGAAGTTGTCAACAAATTCTTGGTGACCATGCTTCAATGCACAATTGGGAAGCACAAGAGAGACTGGAACCTCATGCTTTTCTATGCTCTGTGGGTATACCAAACCTCTACTAAGATTTCCACTGGATTCAACCCATTCCAATTGGTGTACGGTCTAGAGGCCACACTCCCGATCGAGTGTGATATTCCTTCCCTGAAGCTGGCTATCGAAATCCTTCTTGGTACTTCACCGGAAGAGGAACGTATGTTGTACCTCGAGCATCTTGATGAGACCAGAAGGCTTGCTTCTTTAGTTCTTGAAGCACAGAAACGACGAGTTAAGGTGCAATATGAAAAATCTATCACACCTCGCATTTTATCGGAAGGTGACTTGGTCCTACTTTATGACCAAGCCCTTGATAAGTTTGGAGTTGGAAAGCTCGAGCCTATGTGGCATGTGCCCTATATTATTCAACATGTTTTGGAATGTGGAGCCTATGAGCTAGCTAATTATGAAGGAAATCCTTTGGCTAAGCCCCGAAACAGGCTCTATCTGAAGAAATATTACACTTAAACTTAAGTGTGATAAATTTGTACATTAGTGTGTTATTCATTAGTGTTATTTGAATTTATTTTTGGTGTGATTGTTTGCCTTGCATACATGTTTCCTCTAATTACCTTGTGTTCCACTTGGTTTGTAGATGTCTTCGGATCACTACGTTGGTTTTGTTGCTGGCGCTTGCCATAGCACACAGAACCTGTCTTCCACAGCATGGGCACTCTTTGGTCCTGATGACGAATTAATTAATTTACAAGGCATTTGTTTGGTTTGGAAAACTAACAATATTGTCGAATGTAGTGTGGTGATCGAGCTATTATCGGATGCCATTGATCTTGGGATAAGAGATTTGGTTGTTAAGTTGGACTCTCAACTTCTTGTGTTACAATTGAATGGGCGTTATTTTGTGTGAAATCCTCAAATTTTGTGTATGTATTTATGTGTTAGATTATTGGAAAGGAATTTTTATTTTATCACATATCAACACATTCCAAGGCATTTAAATACATTAACAAATTCATTAGCAAACCATGTATTAGATAGACATTTACGCAGTATGTAAATCAAGACATCATTATGATACACAAGTAGTCGTAGAAACATGCATATATATATATATATATATATATATATATATATATATATATATATATATATATATATATATATATATATATATATATATATATATATATATATATAAAAATATATATATATATATATATATATATATATATATATATATATATATATATATATGTTGGGAAAAATACTGAGAGGGGGGGGTGAATCAGTATTTACAGCATATTCACAACTTTTTACTTTTTCACTTTCTAAAACCCATATGCTACTTTCCTTTAGTAAACTCGCGTATATACGTGGATATCCTTCATGCAACTCGCGTATTAGCAGAGATCTAAATATGCAAATATTTATTATCTTAGTTATTTGCACTATCTGATGTTAAGTTAACAGTAAACATGTGTAGTAACAACAGAATAAACCATCACACAAAGCATCACACATGACCACCAGGATTTTTAGGTGGAAACCCAAGTCGGGAGAAAACCACCACTGCAATTGCTCAGCCTTCAATATTTTATTATAGAGAAAACATCTTACAACATATGTGCTGGTGCAGACTCCTACCAGCACGCAGGCACCCACCTGCGCTCGTTTACCAGCCTCTCCTGGAAGGGAGCTCCAACCCCCTGACTCGTTTACCAGCCTCTCCCGGAAGGGAGCTACGACCCCCTGCTCTCGTTTACCAGCCTCACCTGGAAGGGAGCTACAACCCCCTGACTGAAGGCTACAACCCTCAGCACCTCTATGGACCACGTTTCATCAATTTTCACACTGGATCCAAACAACTTCAATAGAGCACAACTTGCAGGCCTCGTTTCATCATATTTTCAGACTGGACCCACTCCATACTTTGCCACACTAAACATAAATCGATATATATAACTCACCGGTTTGCAGAGCAAACCAAAGAGGGTCACGATCGTACATTTCTCTACTACGTACTCAAAGAAACCCTAGTTTGCATACGCGCTTCCTTTCATCGACTCTGCGCATACATTGCGAGCTTTCTTCTACCATATAAAACCGCGTATACTTCCTCCAGCTCGTTGCGTAGCTAATTTACCACAGGCACGCGTTTCCTTCTTCTGTGCTGAAGTCACGATATATGCGCTTCGCGAACTTTAGTATGGTTCCTTCTCGACTTTTTATGTCACTGCACCCTTCACCATGTATACATCATCAGATTTTACCCTTACCCCCGATGTATGTTCGCCTCCCATCACACATCTAAATCTTCATTCACAAATGATCTAGCAAATACAAGTACATTTCAGATCTAGACCCCCTTCTTCATCATTGGTGCATCATACATTCAGATCTATCATTCAACTGTAACCCTTTCCATTCAGATATACTTCAGAGAGAAGTATTCATTCAAGCTCAGACATCTTGCACCCACACTCATGATTTGCACAATGAATTTCTTCTCCTTATATAGGTTTACCCTTTTTCAATACCATGAGCCAAAACCACATTACTTCCGATGGTATTCCTGGACGGGGTCATTTAGACGAATCATTACCCAATACAATGGGTCAATATCATGGTGGTTACCCCTGGTTTTTCACTTTATGAGCGCTTTTTCCCATACGCCATCAAACACGTTTTTTTCCTGTATATACGCGACTTCCCCTAGACAGATCCGCGTATGCCTTGAGACATACTCTTTTCATCATAGATCTAGCACAAACTGAATTTCTTTCTTCATTCCATTTTGTACTCACTGTAGATACATCAGATCAAGAACATATCCTATCAAGCACAACTTCATCAAGTAATTTTTCATCATCTTCATCAAGTGGGTTGCCATTCAAGGACAACACTCAGCATCATATTGCTAACAAACATCATTTCACATCATATTTACATCATTTAGAAAGTCCATCAGGTCAAGAATAACTTCATCAGGTGGATTGCCATCATGTCAACAGTCTCATGTCTTCATCTTCATTCAGTGGGTTGCCATCAAGGACAACACTCTGCATCATATTGCCAACAATATATATATATATATATATATATATATATATATATATATATATATATATATATATATATATATATATATATATATATATATATATATATATATATATATATATATATATCGGTCTGTAAGGGTGTTACATCCAAAAGCTCAAAAAATATGTGTTATGTTACAAAAATGGTTCTTCGAGCCTACATCAGTAAAAAAAATGTATAAATAGGGTTGTTATCTGCCCACATGGTGCTCATGGTAGCAGGTGACTGCTCTAATTACTCGCCAGAGTAATTGACGCAGTCTGCCTAGAACTCCGACAGTGTGTCTCTGAAAGAACAGTGGGATCTCATCAAATATGGGATACTCTAGAATGCCTCGCATGAGGCCAACCAGGTTCCGCTCTAGCTCAGCTACTATATCTGCTCCCTCCTCATAAGGAGCATCCTCTGCCGGACAGGCTACCCGTTGTGCAATCAATGACATGTCGGGAGGTCTCTATGGACCCATATTTGTAAACAAATCATAAGTTTATGTGTTAGAACATATAACAAAAACATCTAAAAATTAAAAAAAAATTAAAAATATGTTTTACCTGCATCAGTCCACTATGTGTCTAGTGGGATCGGAAGATCTGGATCTCCTCTCATGAAGTCGATGCCAGCATAGGCGTAGTCCTCGACTACGATCAGCTGATGTCGCGGCCAACTGAAGAAGGCTATGGGGAAATTCATTTGTTTCCCTCCTCCCTATCTATGAATTATGTTGCACCATATCATCAACCTCGGATCCCTCAGGGTTGGATCGTAGATCTCTAACCATTGATACTAGAACAGGGGTACTCTCTCTAGAAAGAAGGTCACCAAAATTGACCCGTACCCGAATTTTTTCAGTCTCCCTGTCTTTCACTTAGTTAGCAAGCTCTTCATGTTATCCAGCAACCCCTCGCACCAGTTGAACATCGTTGGTGCCAAGAAATCCACTGCATACTGGAACTGCAATTTTGTTTCCTCATGCAACGCCTGGGCTCTTGCCACTTTGGTGATACAGTGCAGTATCATGCATAGGGGGAGCACTCTGATGGAAGATATGTCTACCTTCCCACTCTGTCTTTTGTGCCCTGGGACATTATCCTTGAATGAGCATGGTCGTGCTCTCACCCCCTGGGCGAGCCCTAGAGAGTTGGATTCTCTCTCCTCACCTAGATAATCTGGGGATAAAATAGATGTCCATGACATCTAGATCAAGTTCTTAGTCCTCGATGATGAACAGTTTTCGGTCCACATCCCAGATATTGATCAAGTACTAGATAAGCTCCAGTTGAGCTCTCAAGACGGATGTTTGAAATAATTTCAACAATTTGTAATTGTGAAATCATTGACGCAATCTTGGTCCTGCAAGGCTTGGCGGTCTTCCACATCATGGCCTCATTCTTTCCATTCGACCGATGTCTTCTCTGAAAGCACCTACAAAACATGTCCAATTGGTCTTTTAGGAGCATTCATGGAAGAAATTTTATAAATTAACAGTGGAGTTGGGAGATTTTCTAATTTTAAAATCTTCCCTGCGTCCAATGCGTCTATCCAAAATGATTCGGCGATGGTGGTGCGCTGCCCTAAAAGGCTGAGTGCGACCAGCGAGACCCTGATAACTCGAAATCGCGCTGGTTACAGGTGATTTTAAACTTTGAAAACTCTTCCCTAAACTCCCTAATTCTGAAAAATAAACGCTAAATTAATTGAATGAAAATGAAAAGGAGGTTTAGAGCTCTTACCTGACGAAGACGAATTGACGAATGATGTCTCAGATCGGCCACACCACTAATTTGAAATTCGGAGGGAAAATGGACAAAATTCTCTTCTAAAAATAGAAATATGAAAATGATTTTGTTTTTTGGTCTATTCATAGATTTTTGAAAAAAAATCGCCAATATTTTAATATTTTTCCTCAATATCCATGATGTTTGTTGTTTATGTGTAGTATAGGACTTTCACACTACTTATGATCATTTTCGATGCGAACGAGTTGAATTTTATCTCTTTTTTGGGCTCGTTAAACGTTTACGAAAAAGGAACCCCCCTGGAGTCAACTTTTAGTTCTTTTCTGACTCTCGAAAAATGAAAAGATTTTTTAGTACTTTTCATTTTGAACTCATTAAAGTGAATGAATTGACTTAATCTCAGTATACGTTTACCCTTTTTTCGGGTTGAGGTTTACTATTTACGAAAAAGGAATACCTTGATCAAACATGGTCAAAAGGTTCTCTCCGACATATTTTTCTACCTTTTCGGATTCGGGAGACGACTTACGAAAAGGGACATGATTGAGTTTCCTTTTTGTTTCTTTTCAAAATCCTTAAACATCAAAAGTTACCGATTTTACCTTTCGTTGGACTCATTAAAGATTGAATGACGAAAAACTTATAACTATGATGAGGATGAGTTCCTCCTTCCTAGGGCTTGTTAAACTTACTACGATGGATTCATTCAAAGAATGAACCTATATGCTCAACATATACTATCCTCTTCATGTTGGCTATAAAAAATAAAGAGGTGCTCGTTAGCAATAATAGGGGGAAATTGAAAGTAAACATCCTATGTGTATTTTGGGCAGCTTGTTGCTCTTGAACATGACACTCATCTGCAATTTGTGTCGGGTTGGGGACATCCTAAATTGGTCACTTTGCCTCCATGGGTTTGGGAAATCTGTTTTCCTCTCATATGATTACCAATTTTGTCAACATGACCTCCGATCCTATTTGAGTCAAACGTTTCCACTCTCTGGAGTCGTGTCGCTAATATGTTCAAGAGAAGTCATTTTTGTCAAACACCTTCTGCATATCTTACCTCCTCTGTTACAATCCTGAATCACTCCTATCATCTTAAGATATTTTTTGTTTCATGTCGATGATGTGGGAATCATTATGGCTCTCCTTCGATGAATCACTTCATGTCGACTTCATCTCATTATCTGGGAAGGTGATTTAGAAACTTCTTTCAGTACCTTGGAGCTTACATGCCTCAATGGCTAGTTTTTTGTGTTGGACGACAGGTTCACATCATTGGCCTTCGATCGAATGATTCTACAAGAGTTCAACTTCAACACATCCATTCATGCTTGTATATTGTGTTGTTGTGCCTTGAGGTCCATCCTCATTATTGGTGGTCTCTCTCGTGCTTGTTAACAGTTCTCATCATTGACCGGTAATCGGGTGGTTTCTACCATGTTCGACATCAACAAATTTATTCACATGACTAGATTCGTACATTGGGTTGATTGAGATTGCGGTGAAGACCTTGGGTCACTCCTCATTTTTGGTCTAGGCTGTGTGGAGTTATTGAGTATTCATGATTGTATACATGCTCCTATATATACGTATGGTTGCATCCATACCTCAGATCCCTTTCTATGATCTATTTTAGACAGATGGATGCGACCATATCGTGGGCTCATGTGGCATTTCATGCCTAGTACAAAATTATGTGGTTAGGCATATTTATACCAGAGATTTCATATATTGTAAATGTTTGATTTGGCAGGTTCTCCGAAGATGGTATGCGTTCTTTTCCTTGATTCATAAATCATTTCAGCTATCACTCCCTGTTCTGGCTTCATGCTTTAAGGGGCATCTGTTACATAGTAATTTTTCACCATGCTCATTTTCCCATCCTTGGTCCTGAAATGCCCCGTGACGAATCCTTTGCAATGATTCCCTCGTCAAGAAATATGCTGACATATCCCCTGAAGATCCAAAGAAGACTTCCTTGAAATATTATTGAAGAAAATTGATCAAATTCCAAGTTTCCTGGGTTAGCACCCTTCCTGGTGCCATGACCGCGTTGATGTCCTTATCCCAGTTCTGGCCCAATGCTGTTAACGCCTTAATTTCTCTGAAAAACGCATTGATCCCCTTTCTGGCAGTGCTTCCTCAAATGGGGGAGAAGCTCCGACCTCTATAATTTCAAGGGCGATGAGTTGGTTGTTGAACGGAGATGATAATCTCGAGCTCTCTCATTTTGGAGCCTTGATCTCATCCATGGGGGATCATCCCTTATAAAGTGGGCCTTCCTCCTCCTTTCATGGGCTCCCAACCTCCTTCTCCTTGCTATAAATTCACATCCCTCATTCCCCCAAGTTTAGAGCTTGTTTGGTCATTGTCAGACTCGTCTGAACTCTCATCCCTTCGCATGCTTGCATCATGATTAATATTAAGTGCACGAGAGAAGGAATGTTTTTGAGCTAGGTGAAGGACTCATATTTTCACCTAAGGATGCCTCCAACATCAAGGCCTGGTTGTAAGCTCTCCTTTTGTAATTTATCAATAATAACATATGATGTTTTATTTTTATATTTATCTACATGATTATGTAAATATTCTAGTACTCCTTGATCTGCTAGATAGATAGTGTTTACGTTTATTATATATTGTATCACGTTTTTTGTTGTCTCCCGATCATCCACATGTATTTGCACGCCATTAGTAGCAGGAAGCGGGCCTACAAGGATCGTGGATAGAGGTCACCATCAACGTATCCAAGGATAGCGATTGGAAAAAGGTATTTATGTCTCTTTCCTCTTTGCATTGTAAGCATTAGTTAAGAAAGTTTATGTTAGAAAGAATATCGTGTTACTAGACCCACTCTAGGGCCAGAGAGATCGCCTCTGTCCATAGTGGGGATTTATCTTGACAACAGTAGAGTTACATAGGGCATGAGAATTATTAATGTTTGTAGTAGTGGATATGTATTTCTTATTTTGCTAGGTGTCAAGCATGTAGGAATCATCCAAATCCTTCTCAAAAAACTTGCTCAATTTATTAAGTTGTTTTTATTATTTAGCCTATTGTAACTTAGGGAAAACACATCAATTAAGCTAATTAATTAGTGTTGGCTATTGAGGTAGGAAAACAAAGGAATTGTAATTTTAATTACATTAGTTAATTTCAACCATTGATCTCAAGTGGGTTAGGATTTAATCCTATCCATCCATAATTTTTTAGGTTAGGGTTAAGGATTTAGCTCATTGAAAAAATCTAAAATCATGCCTAAGGAGAGGTGACAAACATAATTTGAGAGAGTGATTTTCTAAGGTGTGTGATACTTAGGGCCAAGAGACAAAAGTTGACAAAATATATTTCTGCAATAAGGAAATCACCCCAACACAAGTCATACAACTAATTTTGTTGGTTCATGCCACTCGTGGAAGGAAGAGGTCGATTTGGAGGAGCCATGGCCTCACACATGCTACACATCTAGTCATACAATGTGCACGAGCTGAGCTTCATCTCACACAAGAGGCTATATAGTTTCAAGGGGGAGAGTTGTTGGTTGGGTGTTCAATCCATAGTTTGGTTCAGGGTCATACATGGATACATGTGTCAAAATTTTTTTTTAAATGGTTGTAGCTTGTACTTTTCTCAAGGAGCCTCACTATTCAGTTAATTAAAATTGAAGATTAGTTGGAGGAATATTATCTCTGTGTGATTGATTTCGTATATTTTTCTTTTTCTATCTAAATTTTCTAAGTTAAAAATTACTATGAATTAAAATTAGATATGGAAATTAGAAATTAGCATGGTATTAGAGCATCAACTTTGAAAATGAGGAAATCATAATTCATACAGGTTTACAACAAGTATAAATTTCAAGTAACATATTTTTAAGTAAAATTTCTAATTTGTGAGAAGGTTGCAATAGGGTTAAGATTTTGGGATGGGTTGGAGGGTGCATCAAACTCCATTCCCTAAAGGCAAGGTTGGAGTTGGTAACAATTGGGGATATCATGACATACGAGGAGATGGTAAGGATTTCCTTGAATGGATTTTGTAACAGCCCTGGTAAAAAAATTCATGTAATTATATATAAGACCACAGTGATGGGACACGTATTCCAAGCCGAATGGTGGGAAAAACATCCTAGCGGGTGTTCACTTTGGTTTATTATGGCAAAGGAAAAGACTTTGGAAAGGCATGAGGCATTAATTGGCATTTTATTTAAGAAAATAATGGAAAATGGGAGAAAAGGAAGGTGAAAGGACACAGGTTGCATGTGAGGAGGAAAATGAAGGAAAATAATGGAAAATGAAGAAAATATAGTCCTCATTAATAAAAATTCTTTTGAGGATCAGTGGGCAAGAATTGGTCAGTTCATATTTGGATTTCTCATTATTCTCTCTCTCTCTCATACTCCTGAGCACTTAGAGTATTCTTGGAGCACTCTTGGAGAGTGTGGCATATTTGGAGATTTGGATCAAGAAAGAGAAAGAAAGTGCAATCGGACATCAGGATCAGCATCTACATCAGGTTTTGAGTGCAGGTACCGAGTTGCATGTATGATTTCCTCACTAGTTTTGGCATGCACGTTATTGCATGTGGATTCTTAATTATGATCTGTCATTCGCATGGAGGATGGCCAAATTTGACAGCGGATTTTCCTACCCTTTCCATTTCCTATACAACCATGGTATTGTGGGTTTATTTCCATTGATTTATTTCTGGTTAGTTCTCATGATTATGTTAGTTGTTGGTTTGATTTATTAGTTCCTAGAAGCCTTGGTTGGACAAACACTCTGGAAGCCCGGTCGAAAACTGTGGGTTGAGTTACTAGTCCTGGAAGCCTTGGTTGGACAAATGCTTTGGAAGCCCTAGGTGGGTTGAGTTACTATTCCTGGAAGCCATAGTTGGAAAAATTCTCTGGAAGCCTTGTAATAGTTGGGGTTGAGTCACTAGTTGTGGAAGCCCTTGTTGGAACAAACACTATAGATCCCTGAAGCAGCTTGGATGGAGACCAATTAGTTATTGTTAGTGATGTCCGACCATGAGGTGGAATCATCGGTTTCAAGTTGAGACGGTTTGGTCTTTGGAACCCTGGTTTGGTGTTGATTGATGTGTTTGATTAAGTCCCACATTCATGCTTGGAATATGGCACGGGGGTGATGGCTGAAGTTATATTTGGCTCAGCCATGTCTATGGTTAGGTGGAATGTGGAAGTCCCATTCCGGGTTGGTTTTACATTCATTAATTAAAGGTTCAACACCTTTGTATTTGATGAGTATAAGCATTGGTTTATATATGGATTCTATTGCTAATATATCTATGGTATTTCTGTTGGTATTTTGCTCGACATGAGCATGTATTGTGACAATGATGAGGCATGGCTCTCTTCATGTTTTTACTTGTAAATGAATATAAAATTTATATATGGTAAAATTGATTGTATGATAGCCTACAATGTAGGGGAGCAATGCTTCTTAGCCATTGTTAGATAAGAAAGAGGCCCCTTGGTTTAAATATGTTGTTTATACCTGTAGATGTTATGTTTGTGACATGTTGGACGAAATTCATCTCATGGATGGGTCGGGTCGGATGAGTTCCAGGTGATGTGATTGATTCCATATGTTTTTTAAATGTTATTTACCCTCTCCTAAAGTTACAAGAAGTTATTGGCAGTGACCTGGGCTCAGGGGCTGAAAATGTGGCACAAATCTCGGAGTCGGGCTTAGAAATTTTTTGTTTAGGCCTCAGTCGCTACCTTGACAAGGCTAGCCCATGGCTCTGGGGTCTATAGCCACTACCTTGCCCTTACAAGCTCACGAATCAGCCTCAAAGGGGCTAAAAAACATTCCCCCCTCATGGAACAGGGCCCTGGAAGGTTGGGTTACCTCCTAAGGATGTCAATGATGTAGTGTAAGGTGTGTTTTTGGTGTTTCCATCAGTTCCACTTCCTTAAGGTCATATAGAAGGTTGAATATCATATTAGTAACCTATCGACACATGTTTACCCTGGTTGGTTGGTTACTTAGGTAGATGTGGGAAAAGGGTGTTACATATTCACCAACCCATGGGCTCATTTCATCAGGGGCACCGTTTCACAAGAGAATCTTTATGATTGGGATAGGTTATGGGATGTTTTTTTCTAGGAGGAGATTCAGGAGGAATCTCTAGGAGGCTAATAGAAGAGTGATGATGAGAAACTTGACATTGTCGTCTAAACAAGAAAGGGAAAATTGAAGGTCAAGAAGAAAAAAGGCGAGGAGGATACTTCATAGGCTAGAAATACGAATGGTCTCAACAAAGTGAAATTATTTCTATGCCACAAGAGTAAGAATTATGTTTTATAGTGTATAAATAAGAAGGGTAAGGGTAAGTTGTGGCAACTTGCAACAACTACATGTACTCAAGTTATCAAGTTTGCTCTGAAATTTGAGAAGTTCTCACTAATATCTTACCTTTTTGGCATAATTTCCAAGGGTGTTTGGCTCATTGACAGTGGTGCTTATCATCACATGATGGGATCACATGAGGTATTCCCTACTTTCTTAGAGTACTTAGATATACATGTGGAGCTTGGAAACAATGCCAAGTATGGTGTAGAGGGATTTTAGACCATTGCATTTTAGATGGAGTAAAGAGGTTCTTTGGAGGTGAAGGATGTGTTGTTTGTTGTGGGGATAATAAATAATTTACTCTCATTATAATCCATGGAGGATAGAGTTTATGTCATATATTTCCAATATGGATGGGTTCTCATTCAGTTGAGAAATTCTAGCCTTGACTAGGGATGAGTGATTAGAGGCAAAGAGGGTAATGTATGTGTTGAAGGCTTGGCTTTTATGAGCCCTATTTCATGACAAAAATGACGTGTATAGGATTTGGCATAAGCAAACAAGTTGATTGAAACATAGATAAATTCCCATACTAAAGGGGATTATCACTGGTTTTCCATGGTTTAGCGTGGAATAGTAGGAATACTTGTGCAAGGGATGAGCTCTTGGTAAGTATGCCAAGTTTTTTTTTCCAAGAAACAAGATAAATTCCAATGGAATATTGGATCTAATATATAGATGTATGTGGTATGATTTTTTTATCATATTTGAAGGGTTACAATTACTATGTGACCTGTTGCTGCAAAATCTAGTAGACCTTAGAGAGGAAAACCATACAAGGTAAAAACTATACCTATAAGGTAGTGGCCCACTATCACCACAGTTAAAACCCCCTGCTCTTTATGGAATTTCATCGATGGGAGGATTCTCAGTAGGAGAGATATCACTTGTAATAGGTATTTTAGGGTTAAAGTGTTAAATCATCTCACTATGAAGTCTTCAAGAAAGACACAATTTAGGTTTAGGGATTCACAAGGAAGAAATTCATTTTTTATGAGGAATCCTAGAAACAAGAGCTCAATACCTAGGTTTTGATTGATTTGATGAGTGTTGGAGTAACTAAAGGTAAAGGAAAGGATAAAAGGTTTCTTAAAATGTATGTTAGTTAACCCAAGGCTCATGAAACCTTTAATAAAGCCTTAATCTGAGGGAAGAAAAACTAGGGTTTCCCTCTTAGGGAAAACGGTCCTATGGAAATCAAATTTATGGATGAAATTGGAGTGGATGCCCACCAAATTGATAGATTTTTTGTTAAAACTTACCCTCTTTATTTTTATGCTCTCCAACCACCAAAATCCTTCGTCCCTAGAAATTCACACCAAGCCCTAGTTTCTTGTCCTAGCCTTGAAAGGTTAAAAATTTGAGAGAGAGAAAATATGGATAAAGGGTAAGATTGATCACCAATCAAATGGACCAGTCCCTTGTTGCTTGGAAGTATGGAGTTCTTAATGTTTTTTATTGGTTAAAAAGCTTCTAAAGGGGGCACAATTTTGATGCCCTAGCAAGCAAAATTCCAACAATTACCTATGCAACAGAATATGTATTTTTCATGGGAGAGCTACCATGATTTCACAACTAAGGACATTCATTTTCACATTATTTACGAGTAATTCATGCAATAGAAAATATATATTTGCATTCAATATATTTTCAACAAATTAGGGAATAATTGCAACTGCTAGAATCAACAAAATTCCATACATTACACATGTAAGAGATAAATTTTAAACATCTAGATACACTTACAAGATAACATGAAATAAATTCATTCCATTCATCCAAATAATAGCTAAAAATATATACAAATTAGCTCCAAATGTCAAAGTGCATCAAGATCACTCTAAATCCTCCATAAGAGAAAAGTGTGAATTGCTCAAGAGAGCTAAAATTCCAAGTGATGAGAGATCACAAATTAATTATATCTAATTTATGGGCCTACACTACTAAGTACTATTTTAGCCTACAAACCCCTCAAATCATAAAATAATGGGAAAAATACAAGCAATGTCATAGTCTAAACTTGTAGCTAATGTGAAACTTAATAAAATATCCAACAAGAGGACTGAAATGTTGATGTAATATTGTCGTAGGCCCTTCTAGTGTTTGCATTGAGCTTCTATGGTGCCATGAAATGTGTATAGGGATCCTAAAATCAAGTTATAGGGGTTGGTCCCTAGATCTCTCTTCCTATAACCCCCAAATGTAGACTTGGTGCACAAAATTTGACCTCATGGGTCTCCAAGTGGTGAATAATTCTAATTCTTCTCCAACATTGAGGGCTTTGAAGATGGTTCCAAACCTCCCATGTATCAAGGCATGAGTCAAACCTCATATAGGCCTTGAATCAACTAACACACCATGTAACTACTGCTAAGCCAGTTCGGGGCATGCTGGTCCAAGTGCATTATCCCATGAATAAAAAAACAAATGTAGGAATGGTGTGGGTGTTGAAGTTACCCATGGATACAAATGCTGCTTTATAATTGCCTGGATCCCCATGACTCTCAATGAAACACTTTTGGATGTTAATATGTTCCTATGGAGGATCTGGGCCCCAGTTAAGTTGTTGAGACCTATAGATGGAACTAGCTTCCAATTACACACAATATCTAGTGCTACAAATTTCACAATCAGATGTGTTAATCATTATTGCATCTAAGTGAGCCAAGTTTGAAAGAAATGTGCATAATAGCACTTAATATGTGGCTTATCTTTCCAAAAATTGAGGTGTTTTCCACATAATGACATTACCTCCCTAAGTAGGAGTGGCTAATATATGACCCTATTAGGTGTTTCCAACTGCCAAAGGTAAGTGACATGTCTTTGTTTCACCCTTCAATCGATAAGTTCCATGTGAATAATGATGGAATGAAGGGGAAAGAACCCCATGATAAAGTTCCATGGTCAAAGGGACCGGTTATGGAATACCTAATCCTGGGTGTATATATGTGAGGAGGGAGAAAGTGTGGATGCATGCGCTACCTTGGCCTTTGTTTTTCCACTCCTCTATATTTCCTTTAACTTTTTCTTGAACTTTTCCTTGAATTATTTCTCGCAACTTGATGAATGAGAGCTTGCTTTGCATGATCTATAGTAGTTATTACCCCCTTTAGGATGGGACAGTTCATCGCCCATCAGGGCTTTGGACATGCAAGGGTTCCTTGTCTTCTATGACATAGGAGAACATTGTCCCAAGAACTAGTTAATGTCCATATGATAAAGGTAGAGCTCATGCTTGCCTTTTTCCCACGTGCTAATTTGTAAGTCCCGGCCATATTTTGCATTTTTCTTTTTTCTTTTTATTTTCTTGTGGCCGTCATATGCTCAATGTTTTTCTTTTAGATGCATCAACCACCCAAGGTTCATTTCCAACCCCTACACAAATATGAGGATGTGTGGGTTCCAAATTCCCTAGAACTAATGGTTAGTTGAACCTAAAGAAGGGAGGTGGAATAGGACCTTATAATATAAGATGGAAAGTGGTAAGTATGTAATAGAGAGAGATGGGGCTATGTTATCTCAATCATGGCTTCCCAATTGGTGCCCATCCTATACCCATTGGGCCATTAGGGGAGGTCCCACTAGACTAGGATTGAAAATTAACCCCCCATTTAAGGTGAGGGAAGAATACTATGGACAAGACCCTTCTTTCTTCAAATTCACCCCATAATTCATGTCAAAATTCCAAAATAAAAACAAGCATAAGCACTTGATTGTAAAATTAATAAAGTGCTTGTTGACGGTGATGGAAATCCATCAACCAAGGGGGTCTCCCTAGTATGAATTCCCAAGTATACCTCACACCATTTGGAGTAGTAGCCACAATCGGAAATAAGGTCGGTTGCCTTTATTTTAGGAATTTTCCTTGGTTGTAATTACCCACATAAGAGATTATATAATAAATCTTTGAAAAAAGCAAGTAAAATGACACTGTGAGGCATACGATTATAATGAATATAACATAATTTCACAGCAAGGAAAGAGAGAATGAGCCTCTAGAAGAAAATTAATGGTACTATCTTAAAAGAGACACACAAGAGCATGGAAGAATCATTGATTAACTTGAAAAACCGTTCACAAGATAACAAATATCATAAAATCAAATAACAATGCACATTCAACAATATACATACCCAAGCCAATGAAATAGTTCATTTTTTGTTCACATAAACATACACCGTAACAATGAAAGAATAGTATCACAATCATTCAGGACATATGCATGAAAGTGTGCCATCTCTGAGAGATTCATATATTAAGTGAGAATCCCAAGATACACAATTACAAAGCTGCCACACCAGCCCCAATAGTGGAACATTAAGTCACTACTTGCTCCTCCAAATAAAGATCTTCTCTTGTATGTCAAGCTAGAGAATCCAAGGTGAAAAGTCCCTAAGTCCCTTTTACTTGAACAATGAGGGTGTATTTATAACAAATGAGGTAACTCTCCACCTCCCATATGACTCTTGACCTCCCTCACGACTCCTAAAATTCTACTATTACTGTCGATCCCCACTTTTGTACCTATTTTACACCTACTCTTTTACTATTCCTACCAACATTTACTCCCTTTTTATCATTTTGTACGATGCTACCTCTACCAAATCGTGTTACTTTGTAAATGGAGGTAGGATATTTACTTAATATTATTTTCATGTACTTTTGATTATTTTAAGTCGATCTCAACAAACTTATAGCCATTCAATTATTTTTTACTAAAATTTGTATGGACTCATAGACTTTGAAGCAAATGGACACGTAGGAGGGGTCCCAACACATGGATGGACAGCGCATCAGGAAACATTTCATGGAATCACTATTTTGTACTCAACTTTGTATCTCGATCATGTACCTTATTTGGCAGCGGTTGTTTAGTCAAAACCCTCGGTTTTCTAGAACTAATATCTGTCTTCTCAACAAAGGGTTGGTTTTAGCAATCATGCCAAGATTAGGACGAGCTCAACCGGGATCCATTTGAAGACTATTCCAGAACATATCATATATCTTAATTTTAGCTTTCATGTTATTATTTTACTTTTTCTAGTTAGTTGGTTATGCTTAGTTTTCATCAACTAAACATTACAAAATCCCGATGCTCTTTGCATGGAAGCTAGTTGGAAGAACTGTGAAGTGATCTTGTTGCGAAAGGTTTTATACTCAGAATACATTGGAACTCATGATGTTCTTGTTATATAAACTTATATTTTGAACCTTAATACTTAATTCTGATTTGATGTTTGGACTTCTATAAGTATTATGATTGTGGTTTCTTAGAAGCATTGAGTTAATTTAGACTTGCTTCGGGAAGTGGCAAGGGCCCACCACCACCTGGAAACAAGTTCTGTAATTTCTATAGGTCATGGAGTGTGTGCTTGATTAAGATTAGGAGTGTGGATCTTGTTCTGAAACTATTCATTGATTGGATTTTAGTGTCATCATCTTCCATTTTGTACTTAAACCTGTACTCTATTTTCTTGGATCCTAACAAATAGCCTATCTTTACTTCCTTTTTAAAATCATAAAGAACTGTGTGAGTGACATTTTTGATGCATGAATGATTTCTTCATGCGTTCTCATGGTTAAGGATATGTGAAAAGTTTTTTGTCTCGAAATCGATGATGTAACCTTGTATACTGTGTATTCCTTCATGGTTCAGAATCCTGTAGCATCATGTTGAAGTTTCGGAAGTAATGTAACATGATATCAGACAATCGATTGAGATATTGGTTTAGTTTGGAGATTTAGTACCTTAGTAGTAAGAGTGGATCGAAACCTGTGATCAATGCTCTGTCTTGAGAACGATTTCCTGAGTTTGAATGGAATGGTTTCAACACTTAATTAGCCTTTGATTTTTAGAGTCTTTTAGATATGAGTGTGTCAACGTCGATTTATAGTTTTGTTTCCTTTGAGTTTTCTTATAGGGTTGAATGATAGGAAAGATAAAGAGTCTGTTTTGAATCCTTGTTGGTTTGTTTATGCATCTCGGGAATTAGACTTAGTCATATTCATTTCCTTAAGAACATAATCATTTCAATTTGAATTGATATTAGTACGAGTTTGGTATCATTTTAATGTTGTTTCGATTTGAGGTTGTTATTATTTATATCAAGAGTTATGTTATTAGAGCAATTGCTTGGAGTGAGATGTTCATTATTCTTAGATAGAACGCTTGTGTAATAGATTGCTTTATTTGGATTAAGGATTCATGTTTGAATGATAATTTGTGTTGAATAGGCTGTGATAAGCATTTTCCAAAATGTAATTAGAATCTAAACAATAATCAGTAATTTTTGCTTAAATATTGGTAATATGAAGCACTAGTTAATCTTGTGAATAGTGACTTGTCTACTGTGCAGAGGGGCTTGGATTATTTATGCAATGACTTATATTTCTCATCACGGTGTCTATGTTATAATTTTAATGGTTTACATAATGACTTTAAGTGTGTCTTCTTCATTTATAAGTGTGCTCTTGGATTAGATAGGTCGTTGTTAAAAAACAATTATTAAAGTTTTAAATAAAATAGAGATTTGATTTAATAGGTTTCTTCAATTCAGCTTGATTGTGCTTATGAAAATAAGAGATTGAACATTTTGTACTTAATTTTGGAACCTGAATCGGGACGCAGTGTAACTCAGAGATTACGTAACTAAGTCGATAACTTAATTTAGGGGAATTAAAATGACAAATAAAACACCTAACATTTTTGGCATCATTTCCGGGGAGTTGCAAACGATCCAGGTAACAATTTATTTTAAATTTATGAGTGTCAAATATTTTGCAAGATAGTTAGAGGCGAAGAGTGCACTGTAAGACGTGCGTGAAGAGCCACGCATCCACTATAGTGGGGTTTCTCCAAATTTTGGTTGTCTTTGATGAATATTTGTAGGAATTTAATTTCTTATGTGCAAAATTAAAGGTAGAATTAGAGATAGTAAAGGTAGATTTATTTCAAATACATAATCATTTTCTGAGATATTTGGTCCCACAAAAACACCCCCAACTAATCCAGCTAATCGTTATGCGGGTACCATATAAGAGGGACGAAGCACCAGTAGAAAGGTGGCATCACCAAAGGAAATTCCACACCAAAAGGGGGTTTAACAACTACAAATTGGACCACATAAAATACCAATTGTCTTGGGAACTACTGTGGGTACAGAACTGGTGCTAGTTCCACAAGTGGAATCAGTAGCAAGAGGACCTCGTAGGGACTTAGGGCCTAGTAACATTGAAGTAAACCCAACTAAATATTCTTCCAGTCGAACCGTTATACCAAAGCCTACTCCCAATAGTAATTATGATTAATAAGGGAGGGGAGGAGAATAGAAATGGTGAGGTGGTCCATGGTGGAGAAGATGGAATACTACATACTCTACTAGGAGGAAACAATGATCGAAGGGATGGACCAAGAGGAGGCCTAGAGGAAAATGAAGAGGATGCAAAAACAACTTTTGGATTTCCCATTCTGGATATTACCAAAAATGTTACTATGAAAAACATACCATTAGCATCTCTTCTGCTCTTCCATGGTATGTATTCTGAAGACCCAGATGCATTTTTATTTGAATTTGATATCTTGTGAAAAAATTATAATTATTATGATGGCGCCCACAAACTCAAAATATTCCTTGCCACCTTGAAAGACTCAACCCTGAGATGTTTCATGAGCCTTGGAGAGCACACTATCTACTCTTGGGATGATATGAAATTTGTCTTCCTTCATAAATACCAATACTACTATAAAAGTAGTGATGTCAATGATATATTTAGGATGCAACATATGGAGGATGAAATTTTAGAGGAATACCTAGAAATTTTCCTTTATAAATACCATAATTACGAATAGGAAACCTAGATGAAAGAACTTTTAGGACTGTATTTTTGAAGGGATTAAGGGAAGAATGCATCGAAACACTTAATCTCCTAAGTTCTGGAGACATTTACATAAAACAATTTTCTAAAATAGATAAATTATGTTGAAATTACTCTAGAAGTCAAGCTAAGGTAGGCAAAAGACTCTGGGACAATTCAAGGGATTATGTACCTAAAAAATCGAAATCTGCACCAAATGTTGTCACTAGGGTCGAATTGGGAAACCTTCTGGAAAAATTTAAAACAAACATCTTAAATACCATTAGTGACCAGCCAGATAATTTAAAAATCAAAAGGAAAAAAGAAGAGGAAAAAGTTGCCTTGACAATTTTCTGCCCTAAGTGCAGGCGCAAGCATGCTGAAAGATAATATCCCATTAATGTGGTTGAGGTGTGCGGGATTTGTACATAAGAACATACCACTGATCAGTGCCCATCCCTTCCTGGATTACAAGCCAATTAAAACAGAGGGGATGAAACTAATGACCTTCTGCAAGCAAATAGGACGCCATTATGGAAAGGGCCAAACCAAAATGTGTATCAAGATCCTAATTTGCAAGGATTTGTCCAAAATCATTTATGGAAATCTCAACCATCCTACCCTCCTTGGGATCCACAACCACCCCAAAATTTACCTTGGAACCAAGGATGGAGGGGAAATATTTATGGGAATGTATTTCAACCTTAAAATCAGTCTTATTCCCAGTATCAATACCCATCGAACATGCCTTATACACCCAATATGTCTCCATTTCAGCAAGGATATAGCTCGGCCTATTTCCAACAACCCTCATTACCATTTCCTCCTCCATTGCAACAAACCTTACCCCTACCTCTGCCTTCAAGCTGTAATTCTCCCTCACAGTAGGCGCAACAGTCATTTAATATACCTCGTCCCACTCAATTGCATGCACAACCCATTCCTAACCCCAATATTATACCTCCACAACTGCTACAAAGCATGGAAGTACAACCTTTCCTAACATATGCTATTACTACCTTCCCTATAAATGAAATCCAACTAAGGTCAGGAAAAATAGTTAATAGAGAGAAATTAGTTGTGATCATTCAAGAGGAGGACCCTCAAGTGAAAATTGAGAATAAAACTCACCAACAAACATAAAATAAAAACTACAGTGAACAAGAAGAACCAAGGGAGCCTCCTTATCCAGAAATATTACTCGTCAAGAAGACCGAAACTCCCATGGAATATGACTTGGAAACTAAATTGAGGAATGTTTGCATAAAAATACCTTTGTTGCAAGCAGGGAAAATTTTAAGGATGGAAGTTTATCTTAAAGTTTAGAAACCTTGGCGAACCTTACTAGTCCCCAATATGTAAATTGTAAAAAAATTTATGGTATTTTTTAAAAATATTTAGGTTTCTAATTATTTATATTAGTATATATAATTTTTTGGCGATTTTTAGGGTAAAATAATTTTATACTATAAAATTTGGGCGAATCAATTTTCAAAAAAATGGAAATTGGCGAATCTTTTTTTTCGAAAAAGCATTGAAAATTAGCCCACTTGCGAATATTAGCCCCTAAAATTTTCCCTGGTTGCAAGCTATGAAGGACAATATTATCTATACCAAGATCATTAAAGATCTCTGCATTAAAAATCCAGGAAGAAAGAAAAGAAAAAATCAGAATGTTAAAATAATAAGCCAAATGACAGAGATGATATCTAGTTTGCCACTAAAATACAATGATCCTGGAAACCCCATGGTTACAATATCAATCAATGGAACTCTTCTACAGAATGCTCCTATAGACCTAGGAGAAACCATCAATGCCATGACTATGGATACCATGACATTATTACAGTTACAAGGAGTCATACCTACACCTATAATCCTAGAGTTAGAAGACAAATCCATTGTCAAACCAGTGGGGATCCTAGAAGACATAGTGGTAATAATATCTTCCTGGAAATACCCAATTGACTTCATTATATTTTCTCCAAAAAATTCTAAACCTGGACATCCAGTGGTTTCAGGGCAACCTTTGTTGGCCATTGTTGATGTTGTCATCGAGTGCAGGAATGGAGAAATTATTATTTCTAATGGATCACACAATCAGACATTGACTATTTTTCCACCTGCCCAAATGGTCTCTGACGTGCCTCTTTGGTTAGAAAGTCCATATGGAGAGGACGACTGTATGTTCCCCTTATTAATTGTAGAATAATCTCGGGGACTTCAGGGGCAAATGGAAGAAAATGTTTTACAACAGTTTTTGTCTAATAATAATTGAATTAATTATCATTTTTCTTTTAATGGCTATTAGCATGTTTTCAACAATGAATTTCGGGAGACCTATCACCCTGCTGTATTTGAAAATTTTACTATGGAAGTGTTAGAAGGAAGAAATGAAGGAAGCGTCGAACCTATTGAAATTGATGTCGAAAAGACGATGTACATTGGTACAGAATTAATTACAAAACAAAAAAAACAAGTATTAAGCATGGTTCAAAAGAAGTCTGGAGCATTCGCTTGGGATTAATTAGATATGAAAGTATTCATTCGGACACATGCATACATCTTATTTAAACGAATTATGAAGTTAAGCATGTTAGGCAGCCACAGAGGCGTATGAACCCAATTCTAAAAGAGTTTGTTAAAGACGAATTGCAGAAACTCTTAAGTGCATATTTCATCTATCCTATTTTTGACAGTAAGTGGGTATCACCTTTGGTGGTAGTCCCAAATAAAAATGGGAAATGGTGAATCTGTGTGGATTATAGAGAGCGAAATAAGGCTACCCTATGGGACTATTTTTCCTTACCATTTATTGATCGGGTACTTGATACACTATCAGGGAAAAGGTACTTCTCTTTTCTAGATGGATATAACAGTTACAACCAAATTCAAATAGCCCCAGAAGATCAAGAAAATATCACCTTTGCCTTCCCATGGGGAACCTATGCCTACCGAGTGCTTCCTTTTGGCTTATGTAATCCAGCTACGTTTCAGCGAGCTATTTTGGCCATCTTTTCCAATTTAATACATGATTGTGTAGAATTCTACATGGACGACTTCACGGTATATGGGGATGATTTTGATAAAGCCTTGGAAAACCAAGAAAAGGTGTTGATTTGTTGTCAAGAATCTCACCTGACCCTTAGTAGTATTAAATGTAAAATGATGCAAACTAGGGGAATTGTTTTGGGAAATCGCGTATCATTTGCAGGGATAAAAGTAGATCATGCAAAAATAGAGGTAATATCACATATTCCAATTCCCACGTCATAGAAAGAGGTAAGAAGTTTCTTGGGACATGCAGGATACTACAGAAGATTCATTGAAAACTTCACAAAAATTGCAGCACCTATGTTTAGTTTTCTTACTAAAAATGTTGATTTTGTATGGGATGCTAACTGTTAGAATTATTTTCAGGAACTAAAGGATAAATTGACTACTTCTCTGGTGTTAACGGGGCCTAATTGGTATCTCCCTTTCCATATTCGCACTGATGCATCGAAAACTGCTCTTGGAGAAATTGGTACGAAGGGAGGATAACTTTCCTTACGCTACTTACTTTGTTAGTAATAATCTTTCCCCTACCGAGTTAAATTATACAGTCATTGAAAAAGAATTATTAGCATTTTTTCATGTCATTAGCAAGTTTAGACATTATATTACTAAATATGAGACCTTTTTCCATATCGATCATTATGCCATTATATTTCTTATGAATAAGCCTATTACTAATGGAAGAATTACGAGATGGTTACTCTTGTTACAAGAATTTAACATCATTGTGATTGACATACCTGGACAAGACAATTTGGCTGCAGACTTCTTATCCCGAATGAGCATTTCCCAAGATAGAGCTTCAATACCAATTTCAGATGAAGATGAATATTTGTTCGATGTTTCAACATACACCCCCTAGTTTTCCGACATGGCTAATTATCTGGTGACAGGGAGGCTGCCCCATAATATTTCCACCAGGGAAAAACATAACATCATGCAGCAAAGTGCCAATTATTCATGGATAGAGGGGGATTTGTTCCGCACAGGACCTGCATTAATCATGAGAAGGTGTGTTTGGGAAGAAGAGATGTTTGATGTTCTGAAGGCTTGCCATAATGAGCTCTGTGGTGGAAAATTATAAGACAAAAGGACAACCTATAAGGTCCTACATGCAGGAAATTATTGGCCTACACTTTTCAAATATACCAAAAGGTTTATGCCAAGTTGTGATGTCTATCAAAGAATGGGGAGGCCAATTCCGACAGATGAAATGCCTCTCCAAATGCATATATCAGTGGAACCTTTTGAGAAATGGGCGTTGAAATTTGTGGGTCCCATCTCTCCCATATCCAAGAAGAAAAGGTACATATTGGTTTGTACGGATTACGTGACAAAGTGGGTAGAAGCCAAGGCTTTAAATTCTCCCACTGAGAAAGAAGTGCTAGATTTCCTTTTTGAAGACATCTTCACCCGATTTGGGGTGCCTAGGGAGATTGTTACCGATCAAGGCACAAAATTCACATCCAAATTAGTTAAGGCCATTACTGAAAAATATCATATCAAGCACCGGAAATCTACCAGATACCACCCTTGGGAAAATGGCAGTTCAAATCCACCCACAAAGTCTTGGAATCTATTCTCACTAAAACAATTCAGCTTCACCACGGTGACTGGGTGGACAAGATACCTGAGGCATTGTGGGCCTATCAAATCACTTGGAGGAATGTGACGGGACACACTCCTTACGAGTTAGTATATGGGAAACACGTGCTACTTCCCATTAAATTTCAGGTCAAAACATTTCGAACATCTACCCAATTGGGAATGAATTTGAATGAAGCCTAGGAGCAAAGGTTACTTTAGCTGAATGAGCTTGACAAGATCAGGTAGGATGCATTTCAAAGGACATTATAGTACATGATCAAAGAGCTCGGTGGCATGAAAAATTTATTAATAAAAATGCCTTTCAACCAAGAGATTGAGCATTGTTGTATGACAACAAATATAACATTTTAAATGGAAATTTTCAACCAGGTGGTTGGGACCTTATCAAGTGGAGAAGGTATTCCAGAATGGCTCTGTTAGAATAAAAACGATTGATGTTGATTAGACCCCATTTTTGGTGAAAGGAAATCGATTGAAGACATACCACCGACCGCTCTCTCGCCAAGAATTTTTGTAGGAAGTAAGGCAAGATCCAAAAATGAAGTTGGTTCAAGAGAGGGATCCAACTCTTGTTGGTTCTTCAAACTGATTTTCTTTATATATATTCATATTTATGTATAATATAAAATAACAGTGGGTTGATTCTTTTTTCCCCCTCAACCCACATAGAATAAAGGGGAAATCTATCAAGGGCAAGTTTATTCCTTTAACCAGACTTGGCAAATTACCTATGGAAAAGGACAATTTGGAGTCTTCTTTGAACATTTCAGACTCCCAAAAATTGAATGCTCTGGGAAAAGACTAATTCAGTCTCATAAACACTAATGGAACAATGGTAGTTAGGGATCTATTGAGTAGATAATTATTCTTGTCCAAGCTCAGCATAATAGTTATGGAAAATAAGCCCCTTCAATTTTTTCAAACTCCCTAAAGAGGAGTACCCCAAGTAGTGGCTAACTCAAGCTCGATAAACTTATGAGTTAGCAGTAGTTAAGGATCTGTTAGGTGCAGAATTATTCTTTTCCGGAACCAGCAAAATAAGTACGGAAAATAAAACACTTTGGAGTCTTATTGGGTACATTTCAAACTCTCTAAAGGTGAAATGCCCCAGGCAATAAGCATTCCAGGCCTAGAAAAAATCCATGGATGATGTTTCAGATTCTGTATGATGATCAGAAGGCAGAGTTTTTAAGTCAAGTTGTACGAAATATTCCAAGAAATGTTCATTTTTCAAAACATTTCAAAGGATTTTGTACTCAATTGGCATTGTAATAAATCAGGAAAGGTTGTTAGATGGTCTCTTCAATATCCGTGGAAAATCCTTATAATAATTTCACTAGTATAGCTTTAACCTATCAGAACCAAAATTCATATGTATGGAGAGAAATAATGTTTTAAAATCATCCTGATAGTCTGAGTTAATTTATCATCATGGAACCAGTCAAGAAGATCATGCTTCGCTAAAAGAGTAAGATTAGTATTGCTATTTTTTTTCTCTCGTGATCCAGAATATCAATAAAGTCAAAACCAAGGTATGAGAATGTTTTATTTATTTAGACTATATTGGAAGTGTATGTATAATAAGCTAAGTGTTAATCTATCTCCATTACTTGATATAATTCAGTTTTCCTCCCACATTCGGCTTAATTTCTTATCCCTATTACCCCTTTCCTTCATTTTAATTATATAGCCCCATGTTGATTACCCATTCATCATTATAACTAGCCAATTCCTATTATTATTAGAGCCACCACCTTGTCCACTACCCTTTCCCCTTCATCGTGTCTCGTACGTGCTACCTTTTGAATGATTGGTTCATCATTACCATCACACATGTATGCAGTCATTCCAAATTCCAAAGCATTATTTAAATTAATTCAGGGTCGAAGGTGTTAGCGGAAAAATTTCCTCTCAATGTGAAAGTTTGGAAGGAAGGTGATTGTGAGCCCTCCACTTCTATGAAGAAATTTCTAGGACTTGCCACAAATAAGGCATGGCGGAAAATCACCATGAACCTACCTTTGTCCAGTTCTCACGGAGCCTCGAATACGCTAGTTGTAAATAATTGTTCGAACAAAAAGGATGGATGGGTTTTCTCCAAAAATTCCAGTGATACAATGAAAAAGTCTCTTTGGCTTTCTCTCGAAGCTTCAATGGAGAGGTTGAAAATATTGGGAATCTCAAGTTTAAAGTCATTGAAGAATCCATAGGGAAAGTGATTGGGCCGCCTCTATCTGGTGAGAAATTTTTTAAAAGAGCGTTGCTTGACCCAATAGACAGTGCTAAATTTCTTAAACCAGTTTATAAGTCCTTGAATTGGTCGAAAGGGATCTTGCGTAGCTTCCTAGAAGAAATATGGTATCCGCTTGTTACAACGCTACAGAGGTTCATCACAGGTGAAGGTAGGTACGCTGCCATTTTTCTTTATCATGTGAGACTGTTGTTACATTTTTCAGAAGGTCGAGAAGTTAATTTCCCCTTCTTTTTGCATAATAGTTTATGTAAAATTTCCAAAGGAATTCACTCGGCTGGAAAATACCCTGAAACTAGTGTATGTCACCATAGTCTCATTAAGATGTTGGTTGTAGCATTGTTAAGTAAACGAAGGAAATATTGGGAGGATTTTCTAATTGAAAACTTCCCAAGGGAAGAAACTCAAGTAAAAGGGTGGCAAAGGCTTATCAGTCCATTGTCAAAGAATTTAAATCTTGGGGTTGATATTTTGCTCAATTTTAGTACCTAACCAGGTCATTTTCCAACAGGGGTGCCTACATCTACAATGGAAAGGAATTGTTCAGAGAAACCTCCAAAGACACGTGTGAACCCTAGTGCTTCACTATAAAAATTGACCATGAAATCGAGCAAGAAGGAGTGTAAGAAAAGTAGAGTACAGAAATAGGAACCTGGCCTTGAAGTGGCACACACCGAAGGGTTTCGGTCACATAAGCAGAATAAGGATTCCAAAAGTGTTGTCAAACCGGACATTAAAGCAACAAAGCAAAAATCTGAAAGGGACGATGTTACCCTTAGAAAAAGGAAAAGGAGACTCTTCCGAGGAGAGACAGGAGCGGAATCTGTACCCTCCACCCCAGCACAAAAAATAGTAGAAGATCTGACTACATCTCAGAGTCAGCATCGTACTCGAATTATGTCTAAACAAGGATTATCCATTTCCAGCACTCAAAAACAGGAACCTGTGACTGTTTTTTCCTCCCTTGATCACGAAGATGCAAAACCCTCTATTGTGAATGAAGAGGTAGAGGTTCCTTTGTCTGAAGGAGATGGTCCACAAGGTAATGATCAGGATCTTCTAAGTAGCTCACTGCCTCAGAATTTTTCCAACAAAAGTCCAGGGAAGAGGACGCTAGAACGACTATCCAAGCCTCAAAGGAGTAACACTAGGTCAATTCACGAAGGGAGAAACTTTCAACTAGACACAATACTGATTGAAAATATCTCAGCTCTTAATGAATAATATTTGCAGTTTTTTGTGGCCAAACTACAGAAGAAGAACATTAAGTTGAAATAAAGGGCTCATAAGTACAAAACCATATTATGTTATGTGAGAGATGTAAATAAACAATATCGAGACAAAAACCTTTCCTTGATGTCTAAGAATTATATGCTTTTCTTGAGGAACAAACATCCATTTAACTGAAAGCTAAATCAGTTGAGGCCTGGTCAGAGGCCTAATGCTCAGAAACTCGCTTTGTATTTTCAGAAGTTTGTGGTGAAAGGTAATGATGGTCTTGAAGTATTGGTCAGAGTGTCAGGAATGTGAAGCCTGGGATACCCTATTTTTTATGACTGGACGACAACTGCATGAGGACATAAACCTTTTAGCCATGGGGGTATGTTGATCCCCACTTTTTTACCTATTTTGCACCTACTCTTTTACTATTCCTACCAACATTTACTCCACTTTTATCATTTTTGTACCATGCTATCACTACCAAATCACGTTACTTTGTAAATGGAGGTAGGATATTTACTTAGTATTTTTTATTATTTTAAGTGGATATTAACATATTTATAGCCATTGGATTATTTTTTACTAATCTTTGTATGGACTCGTATACTTTGGAAGCATATAGACAGGTAGCAGGGGTCCTAGAACATGGATGGACAGCGCATCAGGAAACCTTTCATGGACTCGCTATTATGTACTCAACTTTAATGTATCTTGATCTTGTACCTTATTTGGCAGTGGTTGTTCAGTAAAAAACCTCGGTGTTCTAGAACTAATCTTCGTCTGCTCAATAAAGGGTTGGTTTTAGAAATCATGCTAAGATCAGGACGAGCTCAACCGAGATCCATTTGAAGACTATTCTAGAAGATCTCATATATCTTAATTTTAGCTTTGATCATATTATTTTACTTTTTCTAGTTAGTTGGTTACGCTTAGTTTTCATCAGCTGAACTTTATAAAAGCCTGATGCTCTTTGTATGGAAGCTCATTGGAAGAACTGTGAAGTGATCATGTTGCAAAAGGCTTTATACTTAGAAGACATTGGAACTCATGATGTACTTGTTATCACTACAAGGAAAATACCCTCTAGCGAAGGTTATAAAGGAGGTTTTTAGTGTTATAAAATTGGCCAAAATTATTAAAAAAACATTTGCTACAACATCTGTTTATGGTTACAAAGGTTTTGGCGAAGCTTTTAACGGAAATTCAACACAACTAAAAAAAAATGAGCGGGCGGAGGTTATTACGGATGCTTTTTCAGCGATGCTCAACTCTGTCTTTAACGCACCGGTGCGTACATGTAGAAGGCATGCACCAAGCCGTTAAGGTATAAAACTGCACCGGGCGTAGTACTGGCGATACAATGCATGGGGCCATTCTAATTGGTCTTGGGATTTGTGGAGTGCCCATAGGTCGTATCAACGCCCTGACGCGTAGACTTTTAGAAATGCACTGGTGCGCAGTATCAAACAAATGCACCGAGATTTATAATTATTATCGGTATTCGTGCGGTGCCCATAGGTTGTACAAACGCACCGGGGCTAATAGACACATAAACGCCCCAGTGCGCAGTACCACACAAACGCACCGAGATTTATAATTTGTATCGGTATTCGTGCGGTGCCCATAGTTCGTAAAACGACACCGGTGCGTATAGACACATAAACGCACCGGGGCGCCGTACCACACAAACGCACCTATTATTTTAATTGGTTTTGTTATTTGTGCGGTGCCCATAGGTTGTATAAACGCGTCGGTGCATTTAACGATACAAACACACTGGTGTACAGTAACTGACATGCATCGGTTTTCATTTTGTATTTTTTAGAAACATCGACCTGTGACAGTGCAATTATTGTGATTGTTTGAAATTCATTATTCATCAAAAGTCGACACATCTTATAACAATATTCATATTAATTAAATTTTTATTAATGCATTTGAATGTGATGTTTGGATTAATTTGTTATATCATATCATAATTATTGTGGTTTTTTAAAATTCATTATTCATCAAAAGTCGACACATATATATCTTATAAGAATATTCATATGAATTAAATTTTTATTATTGCATTTGATAACGACAATGGAGAACGCAATAGCGACAATGGAGAATGCAGTAGAATAAATTAAAACATATTTTATTATTATATATACATATATATATATATATATATATATATAAGACAATCTTTGTCATACAAAATGGGACAGTTATTGGTATCCCTTTGTCTTTCAATTGGGACACTATGTTCATTACATTAAACAAAATTTTTGATTTCACACACATATTTCAAAAAATACAACGCCTTGCTTTGATATCCAAACATAGTGATTATCATTCTTCGCTTGAACTGTTGTCACTGCTACTAGAGCTACTTCCATGACTTGGGTTATTTTCAGGAATGTTTTGTTCACGGTGTTGATTGTTTTCTTCTTCTTCACCTTCCATCTACAAACATAACAATAAACTGAAATGAGTGTATATACATTGGTGAGAATAATGAAAATTGCAATATTAAATAATATACATCAATGTAGTCCCGGATGCGGGTGGCCAGCATGTTTGAAAGGTGGCAAAGGTGGTGGGTTGGCGCGTGGGATTCTACCACCGCCACCCTACTCTTCGTCCTCCAGACCATTAATAGCATTTACACCATGTCGCCCAAGGCATTAACGCTGCACATTTGCCCAGAATTGCGCTCACTCCACAGGGATATGGCTTCTTCGGGAAGTTACAGGCCGACATTGTTGCCTCTTCGCTCCTG
This sequence comes from Pinus albicaulis, assembly GCA_034641835.2. Lineage (NCBI taxonomy): Eukaryota > Viridiplantae > Streptophyta > Pinopsida > Pinales > Pinaceae > Pinus > Pinus albicaulis. The sequence goes on along the minus strand of CM076580.1, from coordinate 1,549,073,264 downwards.
CTACTCCTCGGCGGTCTCTGAGCCCAGCTCTAGGACCATCACTGGATGCAGATGCTCGCTTTCTTGCTGTTTAAACCTTTCTCCAGGTCTGCACGTCTCACAGAGCTCCCTTTGCTCTCAGCGTTTCGGCATTCGCTCTGATTCTCTCCCTGTGGAGATCGACTCTTCTCTGCATTCTTTCCTCAGGTGTGGAACGCCTGTCCAAACCTCTTCTTCCTGCTCTTTCAAGCTCAACTTTTCTCGCCTGAATCCCATGCCTTGGTTACACCATAGGATGAGGTGCAGATGCGGCTCGAGCCGTGGAGGTCCTTCCCGACACCCACCTTCCACCTCTCTGAGTTCCTCTTCCCCTCCTTCTGATTCCCTGCGGGGTCGTTACCCTGAGACTCGCAGTGGGCGTGGCTCTCTTGCGGGGCGTGGGATTACTCAGCCTGCAAGAGGCATCTCCAGTCTCCTCCCGGGTCAGAAGCACAGGGCTCAGTTCCGCTTCCCCTGTTTGCTTAATATGCCTACTGTTACAGCCACCATAACCATCGATTTCAAAGAAGAGCCACCTGATTTGACTGTCGAGCTCACAGGCTCTCATATGGCGCAATTGACGATTGACAGGCCTTGTTCTCCCTCTAGAGGAGGTCAGAAGCAGAAGGAGGTTGAGGGTAGCTCCTCGCAGGACCCCAACATTGCTTCTGGTGCGGGCGACATTAAGCGAGGCTATTTTTCTGCTCCTGTTGTCAAGGCGGGTGCGGAAGATACCAAACAGGACGTTCCGAGTGATAATGTTGATTTGCAGGCAGAGGATGACCCCTACGCCTACGCCTATCATGTGGTCGAGTCTCCTCCCTCCTCTCAAGGTAACTAATGGCCATTCTTCATTATGGATTGTTTTTGGCTGTTCGTCGTGACCGGCTCAGCTCTGGTAATTGCACGCTGTCTCAGTTTAGCTTTCTTCACTTCCACAGCTCGTTTGATTGTCGGTTTCCCCTTCGTGGGTGGAATATTTTTCTGTATAAGATCGATTATGTTTATATTTCTGGATCTAGATACTGTGGGTTGATTCGTTGTTGGAGTTCTGCGGCCGGTTTCCCCTATGAGGGTGGCAATTTTGTGCTGAGATGCCTGTCTGTGCTTCATTGTTGTAACTGTATCTTGGCACTGTGGGTTGATATTTTATCAAAGTGTCATGGCTGTACTAGAATTCCCATCTCTAGGGCCAGAATTTCTAAGGCCTTGGCCTCCATGTAATGTATTTTTTGTATACTAATATATTAAACATATTCAAAAAAATAATAATAATAATAATAATAAATTAAAAAAAAAAATATATATATATATATACATCAATGTAAATCGAAAAGAAAAATTACGTACCATAGCAAAAATTGACTCATAAACTACACACATTCTTTCAAAATCATGTACGTCCATGCCAACTTTCAAAATTTCATCTGGTGGCGCAGTTCCATACTTTGTTTCCTGCAAGTTTTATATACCATAACAAATCATATATTGAATATAAAAGATTTTTTTGTTCTTATATTAATTATAGACGGAGCTAAGTAAAACAAGATCGATATATGCTTACAAATTCCACAATTAATTTCTGATATGCCAACATATACTCACAACCCATATTTAACTCAATTTCAATCAATTCCTCTAATGGTTCTTCTTTGTATGTTAACACCTGTTTTAAGACATTCAATGATAATTTTTGTAAAATAACTTAAAAAATACAAAAATGAAATCCAATTAAGACGTTGTTATAAGGAAGTAACAATTACTCATAAACTTAGATATCAACCCTTTTCTTCCTTATCGTCATGTTTTATGTGCTGAATGGGTTCCATTTTCTTTTCTTTTCTGCAAGAAAATACTTGAAAATTAATATTTAATGCTAAATTGTTTATTTATTGTACCTAATGATCGAAAAATTCAATGATTACATATTACATTTGAAGCACATTGTTGTTGAGAAGGCTCCTCCTGCGATGCAATTTTGTCCATTTCTTTGACCATCTCCTTGTACAACTTTTTGGACATTCCTACTAGCATATTTCTGATATCAGCTCATTCATCTTTTGAGATTTTCATAATCTTCCTGAAAATGTAACACGACATTAATAAACTATTTAATTTTTATATTGATATATGAAAAGTAAATCTAACAAAAGTGATATTTATAAATAATTCTAGACAAACATTTAAAGGAATATTACTTTTTCATTCCTTCTTTTTTGTTGTTGTACGTTTTTGCTATTAAAAGTCTGACATGTCTCATTGACCAATTCTCTGGAAACTCTTCCTGTAGTTTACATAAAATTTGGTTCTAGGAATCATTGGATTAGTTTTTGTATTGTAAGTGGAAAGAATGTCTATACATTCGTTCCACTAGATCCCTCAAACTTTGTAAAAAATTTCCCCCCTTTCGTTAACCTCCAGCACCACTCCAGATGAGCTAAGGAGCAATTCATTTTCATTTGCATGTTCTATTTTCTTTTCTTTTCTTAGAACAACATTCCTTTTCTGAGTTGTTGGTCCCTGTAGAACATTAAATATATGTTAATTAGTAGACTGTTTGACACATGTTATCTAGTAATTTTAAGTATATTATTAATGATAATTAAAAAAATAAACTCATACTGGATCGATAGTGTTTTTTCATTCACCTGATTCATCCTTTTGCAATTTTTCCATCAAGCTTTTACGCTCTTCTGGTCCTAGAGTAGAAATAAACTTATCGAGCTTCGTCATTTTGTGACTCTGCATGATACACAGTAAACAATACATATTAGTTAAACTTACATATAGCTCAAAAATAATATTTTTTATAAAGAATTTACAAAGAACTTGTCTTTTTTTCTTTTCTTGATGTGTTATCAGTATTTTTGTTACTTGATCTCTTGTCAGTCATTTCTTTATCAATCTCAAACCTGTAACATATCATTCATTAATATATTTATAAATAAATTGTCAAATTTTCAGGTAAAAAATAAATCTCAAGAAATTGGTGCGCCTTTCATTCTGTACACACCGAAGTCGGTGTGTTGGGGTCTTCTAAATGCACCGCAAAAATAGAATAGTAGACCGTACGGTGTTGTATGTCAACAAGGAGCACTAGTGCGTTACATGTCAACCATGGCACCGATTAACCATGATAAAATAATAAAAATCGTTCAGTGTTAGTTTTTGTAACATAAACAGGTGCCATATTTTACATATGGCGCACTAATAAAAAAAAATGTTTTTTTAATTTTTTCACATTACTTTCGCAGTGCGCTTGTACCATAAACCGCACTGGTGCGCTAGGTAACGCCGAGCACACCGATAAAAAATAAAATATGTTTTTTTTTTAATTCACGCAAGGGCCTACATGGATTGGGATTCGACTATGCAAATCGTTCGTCGGTTGGATGTATTAGGTATATATTTAGCAATACAAACCCTACAAATCTAAATTGAAAAGCCCTAATTCTAAAATCACAGAAAGAGGGAGAAGAAAGGGTAGAAACAAAAAGAATGTAGCGTTTGTATTTTTTGAAAGTGTAACATTTTATTTTTTGCAAAACAGAAAGTTCGCGGTGCGCCATAATGAAATAGTGCACCGGCTACATATTTCACAAATACCGCACTGAGAAAAATATTTTGTTTTTTTAATTTCTTATCACGGTACTTTCACAGTGCGCTGCGATAATAGAGCGCACCGGTGCGCTAAGGTACGACAGGCACACTGCTGAAAAAAAATAAAAATAAATTAAATTAAATTAAATTAAATTAAATTAATTAAAAATTAAAAAATAATAAAAATTAAAAAAATTAAAATATATATATATATATATATATATTCTTTTAATTTTAATGAGGATGGATTGGGATCCCGGTATTCGAGTCATCATAAGGGTTGGATAATCTTAGAGTCAGATACAATACAAACCTTATAAATATAAATTGAAAAGCCCTAATTCTGAAATCACAGAAAGAGGGAGAAGAAAGGGCAGAAAAAAATAAATAAATAAATAAGGGCAGAAAAAAAAATAAATAAATAAATAAATAAATAAATAAAAATAATAATAATAATAAATAAATAATGTAGGGTTTCTTTCTAAAATGGTTTTTTTTGCAAAACAGCATGTTCGCAGTGCACCCTAATGAAATAGCACACTGGTGCCATATTTTACATATGGCGCACTAATTAAAAAAAATATGTTTTTTTTAATTTTTTATCACTGAACTTTCGCGGTGCACTGGTATTACAGAGCGCACCGGTGCGCTATGTTACTCTGGGCACACCGCGGAAGAAAAATCCTTTTTTTTTTTAATTCATGCGAGGGCCAACATGGATTGGCATCCGACTATGCAAGTTGTCCCGTGTGTTGGATGTCTTACGACTATACAAACTCTATAAATCTAAATTGAAAAGCCCCAATTCTGAAATCACCAAAAGAGGGAGAACAAAGGGCACAAAAAAAAGAATCTAGGGTTTGTTTCTAAAATTGGATTTTTATTTTTTAATTTTGTTTCTGAAAACTGCAGAAAAATTTAAAAAAATGCAGAAAAAGTAAAAAATAAATAAATTTTGATTTTGTTCTTTTACTGCATTAAAAAAAAAAAAAAAAAAACAATAAACTTTGATTTTTTTCTTTTACTGCAGAAAGAAGTAAAAAAAAAAACAATAAACTTTATTCACGAGATTGTTTGAAATTCTATGCTACAGGGTTTGAATCACCAGAGTTTTGGAATTCTGATTGTCTGAATACTTCTGTTCGAACATATTCCCTGCTCCACAGTGTTCTCGTGCTCTGTTTGCTCCAGGTATGTCTCCTGCAAATATCTAGCTGAATTTTTTTGCAAAAATAGTGTAATAATGAAAAGTGTTTAGTATGTAAAAAATGTTGGAAGAAATTAGATTTTCGAAATTATTTTTCTGCCCATTTTTCAATTTACCACTTTTTTCACTTAAAGAAAAAAAGAGTTACGTTTTTTTTATTTGTGGTTATTCGTCACCGGTGCATCCCTTAAATGCACTACACTGGTGCATCTAGGGATAAAACGGCATCGGTGCCTATTACCAAAAATGCACTAGTGCGGTGATCTGTACATTAGGCACCGAAATTACATTTAGGTGTGTGCACCAAAATCTATTGTTGTTTTGCTCAAATGCACGGAGAAAATATCATAATTATATCCAATGGACAATTCTTCAAAATCCATCTCGTTCCATAATATTTCTCAAAGTCCATCGCGGAGTTCTCCCTATCCATCTCGAGACGTAATATTTACTTCAGATTTTATTTATATTTTCACTATCTAATTGAATTTATGTTTTTTATCCATGCAGTCAAACATGCACAGCTTAATTAAATTTATAATGTATACAAATTTGCAGGTTCATGCAGATTCAACATCAAGTTCAGATGCACAAAATATTCAAAGTACTGTTCCAAAATGTCGGAAGTTCTTATCAGGAGCTGCATACTGCAAGACGCATTTGGTAGATGAAAATGGACAGCCGCTTGCCAATTGTAACAATATTGCATCTTCTAGCCACAATCCTGGGACAATGATGGTAATAATTATAATTTTTTGGTATATATATTGATTGATATGTAATTATTTCAACGTCAAACCAATTTATAATCATGTAATATTGTCAACGTGGTTACTATTTGATATCATATATTTTGTACTAATTATTAGGATTCTAGTGATGATGAAAGACCTACCTACCATATTCTGTTGCACCCCACGACAATGTCAAATCAAGAGAAGACTGAATTAAGAGAAAAAATCATAAAGGAACGATACCAAGAATGGTTGAATCAACCACCGATTCAATTCTTGCTACGTCCAGATTCACCAATTAGGAATGACTACAGCAATAGTGGTTCTTCACAAGTTGGCAATATTGGAGGCAATCAAATAGAGTTTGGTATGGATGATTACTTAAGGGATACGACCGCCATGGAGACAATGTTGTTAGATGCATTCCAAAACGATGATCAGCTAGGGGATGATGCTCATATCGCTGACACCTTTTTCGAAAGCCTTAAATTTACTTCCACCACCCCTCTCTTTGGACCTAGCGGTTATTCAAAGTCTACCCAATTGGGGACAACGATGTTACTGTACAACTTGAAAGAAAATTTTGGCTTTTCGAATGCATGTTTCTCAGAACTTTTGAGGTAAGTTACCATAAAGTACTCCCTTATATAGATTTGAAATATAATCAGTACATCACTACAATGAACATTACAAATGGTCAATTTTATGAACGTTAATAATTATATTGACATTAATGTACATTTATTAATATATTTTTCCATGATTACCAACTACAGGTTATTCAAAGATAAGGTTCTTCTGAGTGATAATGTCTTGCCCGGTAGCTACGAAGAGGCAAAGAAATTGTTGAAAATGTTGGGTGTTGAGTACATATCATATCATGCATGTCCAAATGATTGTATTCTATATAGAGGAGAATATGCAGACAAAGAGATGTGTCTGAAATGTGGGCATGACAGATATGATAAATCAAAAAAAGAAGGGTAAATCACATACTGGTCCTCCTTTTAAGATATTGAGGCACATGCCTGTAATCCCAAGGATTCAAAGGCTCTTTCATTGCAAATAATTAGCTATGTTGCATGGATGGCATGCCACACACAAAAGTGAGTTGGGAGTTATGTGAATCCCAACTAATTCAATAGCCATGAAGCATATAGAGGATACATGGCCCAAAAAATTCAAGAATGAAGTACGAAGTCTACTACTCAGCATAGCCATGGATGGTGTCAACCCATATTCCCTCCAAAACACCAACTATTATGTTTGGCCTGTAGTAGTGATCAATAACAATATCCCCCCATGGTTGTCTGTGAATAATGAAAATTTTATGTTGGCTCTCATAGTCCCTATTAGAAGACAAGTGAAGAATATGGATGTCTACTTACAACCACCGGTAGATGAATTGAAGGAGTTATGGGATGGGATAAATGTATACGATGTATCAAGACCCATCGCAATAGAGAGGATTTTTACGTTGTATGGCATATGTGCTTACATGACACATGATTATCCAGGCTTAGGAGTTTTCTCTAGTAAATTACATGTTTAATTTATTGACTTGTTTATATACGTAACAATATTCTTTCACATATTAGTTATTTAATTCGATGACGTTATAATATTTTTTATGATCTTCATGATGATACTCTTTAACGTGCCATGCATATTAATTAATGTATACAAATATAATCTCGCAGGTCTTGTAACAAAAGGGTATTTTGGATGTAAATGTTGTGGACCTTATCTGAAAGCTAGATGGTCCAAGGACCTACGAAAGCCAGTGTATGATTGCTGCAGGGTATTCCTACCAGAAGAACACCCTTACAGAAGAGAAGCATCCTCTTTCAATGGTAAATGAGAGAGAACCCAAAGGCCTCCAATCATGACACCAATTGAAAGGCTTAGAGCATATGAGAGAGAGAAGGAGAAGGAGTTCATAGAAATGTTCGATTCAAATGGAGAGCCTATGTTCGATGATCAAGATTTCTTCAACACCTATGTTGAGAAATTGCCGATTGGGATGAAAAGGAAATCTATCTTTTATGACCTCCCATATTGGGAGCATCTTAATATTACCCACTTATTAGATCCCAAGCATATATTTAAAAATGTTTCATCTTCTTTATGGAGGCACATATCATCGAAACAAAGTGACACGTTGGTTGTTAGGAAAGATCTTATTACTTCAAAAACTAAAAAGAAACATTGGCCAAGATGATTAGAAAGTACGAGATCAAAGGCAGGCGTTGGCCCCTCTAATTCATGGTTTTTCAAAGAAAGTGATGTCCCATGGATTTTTAAAAAAGATGATATTTCTTTGGAAAAGGAAGTTATAATGGGTGTGAGGGTGCCAACTTCATACGGATCTTCACTACGGCGTTGCTTCACCGTGGATGACCATTTGTCGGGGTTGAAATCGCATGACCATTTGAATCTTCTAAGAGTACGTATATTAATGTCATGAAAAGCATATATGATTTTATTATTTGTTATATTAATAATAAATTTTATCCCAATGTGTGGGGATCATAAAACATAACTAATTTTGTATATTATTGCACGTGTTTATAGCTTTGCAGTGTCATTATCCTTTGTTCATGTGTGGGTGTATGAAACGTGAATTCCCTCAAGACCTAGGACGTGCCATATCTAAATTATCTACATTTGTACGTTGGATCACGTCAAAGGAGATTCATGTGGCTAGCATTCCACGGTGGCGTCAAGAGATAGTTGAGATTGTTTATATGTTTGACAAGGAACTGCCGACGAGTTTCATGGACTTACAGGTTCATCTTCTAATCCACCTAGTAGATGAAGTTGAATTAGTTGGGGTGGTTTCTTGTCATTGGATGTTCTTCTTAGAGAGGTACATGAAGAAATTGAAAGGTTTTTTTCGACAAAGTTCAAAACCTGAGGGGTCTGTGGCAGAGGGGTACATATCGTATGAGTCTTTCTATTATGTCAGTGAGTACATCAAGCAGATCGACAATAGACCAGGTGTGGTGATTTGGGATGATGAAAGGGATGAAGACAAAAGAGAAGGAGAGTTGCTCCAAACGAGTGGAAAAAAGCGCTTGATAAAGAGTAAGCGACTTATAATTTTTCAAATTTACAAAAAGTAATTAATATTCATGTTGAACTTCAATATAATGTATATTTTGATCTCTAAGTACTATATAATGTTGGTTTGATTTCATCAGCAAATGCAGAAATTGAAGCAATCAATAAATTCGTTCTTTACAATTCTGAAGCGACACAACCGTGGGTCGCATTGTACGAAAAAAAGAGGATGAAATGGGATAGTGACAGGAAAGAATTCAGATGGTTTAATAGTAGAAGTGTGCCTTATCCCGATCATTTAAAATAAAATATGCCAAAAATATGCCCCAACAGTTGGGTTGCTGACCAAGTGAGAGAGAAATACGGTGCTACCACTCGTTACCCACGTGCTGAAGAGGAGGCGTTAAACGTAGGGATTGGGTGCAGCAACTCGGTAATAATATTTTTTATTTATATGTAAATTTGAAACTTATATTAAGACATCTACATTTCATATTTTAACTGTTGGATTATTATTTATAAGACACATGACACTATGATTTTTTTAAATTTTTTATAATAGGTGCATTTGTTCCTATCTATGTGGGCATATGGACACCATTTTCGCACAGAAAATTTCGATGCTGGAAACATCACACAAGGCTATGTAGTGGAAGTCGAGTTCGATCAATCTAGTCGATCTAGCCACCGTGATCAAAACCTAGTACGAGGGACGTTAGGTTACGTCGGAAAGATATAAGAGATCATTGAAGTGGATTTTTCTTCTTTCCAATGTGTTATTTTAGGTGCAAGTGGTGGGAAACCTTTGATCGGAATAATGTAAAGGAAGATCGCGATAGTAGGCTGATATGTATCAACTCTAGAAAGATGTGGGATGAAGCTAAGGAGCCCTATGTTTTCCCTAAACGCTGCAACCAGGTGTTTTTTTACCCAGATGTGTTAGATAGGGATTGGTGGTTCGTATTGACACATGACCCTAGATCAAAACATATTTTTGAGAACAATAATGTTATCATGCCATGCGAGCTAGAAGATAATGAGGGTGATCATGAGAACCGAGAGTGATATGCTACATGTGTTATTTCATCAATATTTATATTTTTTAAGATGGGTCTTTAGAAACATTATAATATGTATTTTGAATTAATTGGCAATTTGCATTGTGTTAATATTAAAATCAATAATTCACTTGATAATTTGCAATTATGTTGATCTCAAAAACAATGGCGTACTGTATAAATTAATTATTTTTTTGTATCTAAGATCATAATAAAATAATGATAATTTTAAAGTACAAGAATTTATTTGCATTATTTTCTAAACTTTATTATGTTCTAATAAATCATATTATTTTACAATTATTTAAAATTTACAAATTTACGAATTTAAAAATTTTAATAAATTCATTTCACATTAATACAATTAAAATTTTACAAATATTTTACATACAATTACAATTTTAATTATAATTACAATTTTACAATTTCACGTACAATTACAATTACAATTTTACAAATTAAAAAGTTACAATTACAATTACAATTTTACAAATTAAAAAGTTACAATTACAATTACAATTTTACAAATTTACATATATACCATTACAATTACAATTTTAGAATTTTACATACAATTAGAATTACAAATATTACAATTTTACAATATCATGATCATTTAGTATTAAATTAATTAATAAACATCACATTCATGATAACCATCGTACAAACATCATATTTGACTCAAAAATGTTGAGATTCAACAAGATGATGATCCTAGTGAAAATTAAGCACCCTCACTAGGTGTGGCCCGCAGGCTATTTTTAGGTGTATGTCTATTTTTAGACATGGTGAGCATATTCTATAAGTTGCAGGATGCTATTTGTAGATGGTTGGTAAAATGTGAAAAATAGTCTATTTTTAGAATATTGGGCGAAGTCTATTTATAGATCGTCGATCTATAAATAGATGCATGTCGATTATTAATAGCTCTTAATAATAATCTGACAATAAACATCAACTTATTCTCTTGGAGCACTTTATTTCAATGAACAGATTTGGAAAATCAATGGGCTGAAGGAATTACGCAATTCCTAGGTTTTACTGGTGGTTCATGCATGGAGGACTCAATTAGAACCGAAGTAGCAAAGTATGACAGAGTTGAAAGAGTAGTTACGGGAGTTGTTATTTAGTTTAACTCAGTTAAAGTGAGTTAAACTTAGTTGAGCTAGTTGTATCTAGTCTAACTGAAAGATACACTAGTGAGAGTGTAGTGAATTAATTATTTAATTAATTCATAACTAGAGACTCACTAACAACTGAACAAATACAACAGTTAACTACAGTGCATGTCAGTTCCAGTGGAGACCCAGTGGAGAGATAGGTGAAAGGGTGAGATGGACTATCTGTTGTGACTATAGTGATGCATTCAATACATCTGACACACATTGGAGTTGCCAATGAGGATTGCACAGTCAAGGAAAGGCAAATTCGAATTCATTCAGAGGTCTTCTTCAGCAGGGATTGCGCAGTGGAGGCAAGGCTATTAGGGGCATAAATCAGTGCATGGATTTGCAGATTTCTTCAAATTGTGTGTGACGATTGTATTGTACTGAGATATTGATGTACTAAGATTTGTATGAGGATTGTTACATGATCCATTGTTATACATAATATATGATAGTTGGGTTTTTTAGCTTTAATCTTTCCCATTAAACAACTGTGTTATGTGTGATTGAATTTATTCACATGTGTTTGCAATTGAGTTTTAAATTTCCGCAAGAAATCAATAGTGGAAGGATTATGTATTTTGCAAGAAGTTAAATATTGTGAGATCAGGGGAGTCCGGTAATACATCAGTATTAATAAATTTCTACATGGTATCGGAGCAGTATTGATTACTGGAGATTGCAAGTGTGAATAATTGTTGAGTTTGTGCCGGTGGACAATTCGAATTTGCTGCAGAAATTTCTTGGTGCGACAGTTGAGTATTCATTGAAATGTCTTTCAATGGGTTGCGATTGGAGTATGCCCTTGAGGGTAGCTCAAATTACATAGCCTGGAAGGATAGGATGGAGGTGGTGCTCGAAGATAATGGACTGAAGGAGTTCATCGATAGCGATGTTCCTAAGCCTACTTCTAGCGATGTTGCATTACTTGACGCATGGCAAAAGAAGGTAGTGAAGACAAGAAGAATTCTGTTGGAAGGTGTAAAGGACCATATTGTGTCAAGCCTTCATGGGAAAGCCACTCCATTTTCAATGTGGAAGGCTTTGACATATCTTTTCCAAAGCAGCAGTGACCAGAGGAAGTTGGTGCTGAAAGATAAGCTCAGAAAAATAAAAATGGAGAAGGGCGACAGCACTCCAAAATATCTCACGAAGTTTGTTCATTGTAGGGATGAACTAGGAAGTGTGGGGATTACTGTTGATGATGAATACTTGGTGAGCTTGGCTCTCCTTGGGCTTTCAAAGAGTTGGCATAGCTACGAAGACTCTATTAATGGATGGGAGAAATTGCCGGGTTGGGAGCGACTTTGGTCAGATCTTGTGCAGGAGGAGATAAGGTGAAGTACTAGGGATGGCTCTTCATCTAAGAATGATGATGAAGAGAATTTCACTTTGGCTGCCAAAGCAAGGAAAGGGAAGGGGAATAAATTCCACTCAAAATCTGAGGCTAAAGGCAAGAAGCAGGATTTGTCCAATGTGAAGTGTTTTCACTGTCACGAACATGTGCATTTCGCCACTAACTGCCCACAGAAAAAGAAGAACAAGAAGGTTGCTGGAGCTGCAGCTGGAGAGGCCTTAGCCTCGCAATTTGAAATTGATTTCGATTTGATCGCATGCTTGGTTTCAAGCGCAATGGGATCGGTGTGGTATCTTGATAGTGGTGCGTCTTTCCATATGACGGGAGACAAAGAGTTGTTTAGTGACTTGGAAGAGAAGGATCTCCAAATGCATATAGAGATGGGCGACGATGGTAGATACAGTGTGACCGGCATGGGTAATATCACCTTTGAGAGGGATTCAGGTAATCCATTTCTGTTGAAAGATTTTATGCATGTTCCAGGTATAAAGAATAACTTGGTCTTAGTCGCAATGTTGGAAGACAGAGGTTATGATGTTGTTTTCAACGATGGAAAAGCTTTCCTACGACATAAAACAATGGGTCAAACCAAGAGGATAGGGATTCGAGTTAAGAATCTCTACAAGCTGGAGGTAGATGGTTGCGTTGCAATGATGGGCAAAGCAGAAGAAGTGGTTAGCCGGGATGAGGGCGAATTATGGCACAGGAGATTGGGCCATCTTCACCATGGCGCTTTGAAGATTTTGCAGCAGATTTCTACTGGACTTCCCAAGGGCACTCTTACACAGTCAGATCAGTGCAAGGGATGTACTATGGGTAAGTTTGTGAAGACCACCTTTCAAGAGAAGGAGAACCGTGCTTCGGTGATCCTGGAGAGAATTCACACAGATGTGTGTGGACCTTTCTAAGTTGCTTCAATGACAAAACACAGGTATTATGTTATATTTATTGATGACTATTCTTGTAGATGATGGATCTTCTTCATGCAGAAGAAGAGCGAAACATTCTCAAAGTTCTGTGAGTTTAAAGCATTGGTGGAGAAGGAGTCGGGGAAGCAAGTGAAAGCTCTATAGAGAAATAATGGTGGTGAATATATCTCGAACGAATTCAAAGACTTCTGTAGCAAAGAAGGAATTCAAAGAGAACTCATAGTGCCTCATAAACCATAGCAGAATGGGGTCGCGGAGAGGAACAACGGAATGATCGTGGGCGTTGCATGACCAGGGCCTACAGATGCACTTGTGGGCAGAAGCATGCAACACTGTGGTTTATGTGCAAAACCGTTGTCCTCATAGAGTACTTGGCATGAGTACACTTGAAGAAGATTTTACTGGTAAGAAGCCTGATATTTCTCATTTGAATATTTTTGGCTCATCTGTTTACATTCATGTGACAAAGGACGCTAGGAAGAAGCCGGAGCCGACTGCAATAGTTGGGATATTTGTGGGGTACACAGAAACAATCCATAATTATCATGTGTATTTTCCAAACAATCGGATGACTGTGGTGCGACGAGATATAAAATTCAATGAGGTGAAAGCCATGAAGTTATCACTTGAGAGGGAGCTACACTTGCATGCAGAAGAGGAACTTCTTCTTCCCAAAGATGAGCCTCTAGATGTGGATCGGCCACAGGAGGAGATTCATGGAGTGGAGGAGTCCACTCATGTAGAACCAAACATCATACAAGGCAGAAAGCATACCACAGAACCTGAGAGACTGAAGCTTGATGCGGCACAGAATGTAGGAGTCCCTACATCACAACGCAGACAGAGACAGTCACCTGATGGATTTACTGGATACATGGCTCTTATGAGCAAGTGTATTGTGACAGAGCCATCTTCTTTTGAATAAGCAGCGCAGGAGCCCACATGGGTAGATGCCATGGTGGAGGAGTATGACTCTAATGTCAGAAACAGTGCTTGGGAAATTGTTCCAAGGCCGGTGGGTAAATCAGTTGTAGGATCAAGATGGATCTACAAGGTAAAGCAAGCTACTGATGGGAGCGTCAAGAAGTATAAGGCAATATTTGTTGCCCGGGGCTTCTCACAGATCGAGGGGATTGATTATGAAGAAACCTTTGCACCATAAGGACCATCCTTTCTCTCTCAGCGCAGATGGGTTGACACATTCATCAGATGGATGTGAAGACTGCGTTCCTTAATGGTATCATTGAGGAAGAGGTGTATATTGAGTAGCCTGAAGGATTTGAGATCTTCAGCAACGAGTCGCATGTGTGCAGACTCAAAAGAGCATTGTATGGGCTGAAGCAAGCACCACGTGCTTGGTACACACAGATTGACAGCTATTTCACTGGACTTGGCTTCACCAAGAGTGAGGCGGATGCAAACCTGTACCAAATTCTGGTGGAGGGTAAGCTTTTAATCATTGTTCTTTATGTTGATGATTTAATACTAACGGGTGATGAGCAGTTGATACACTCATGCAAGGCAGATCTTGCAAAGGAGTTTGAGATGAAGGATTTGGGCCTCCTTAATTATTTCCTTGGATTGGAAATATGGCAGCGGGAAGGTGAACTGTTTGTGTCTCAAGGCAAGTATGCTCAGGAGATACTTGAGAAGTTTCACACCTTGATCTTTTACCAAGCCTATTGATACTCCTCTTCCGGGGAATTTGGAGGAAAGAGGATTCTTCATCGGCAGAGGTAGTGGATGCCACTATTTATCGACAGTGGGTGGGTTCGCTCATGTATTTAGTTAATACAAGACCAGACATATGCTATGCGGTGAACCAGCTTTCACAAGTAATGGTTAAGCCTACCAAGCTCTTTTGGAAGGCAGGCAAGCATGTCCTGAGATATCTCAGGGGCACATATGAGTATGGCTTATGGTACAGACAAACGGATGAGGTGAAGTTGCATGGCTTCATGGATGCAGATTGGGAAGGCAGCCCAACAGATAAAAAGAGCTCATCAAAAGGGGTTTTCAGTATCA
This sequence comes from Pinus albicaulis, assembly GCA_034641835.2. Classification (NCBI taxonomy): domain Eukaryota; kingdom Viridiplantae; phylum Streptophyta; class Pinopsida; order Pinales; family Pinaceae; genus Pinus; species Pinus albicaulis. The sequence goes on along the minus strand of CM076580.1, from coordinate 1,549,058,107 downwards.
TATCTATAGCAGTTTCTTGGTACAGCTGGAAACAAAGATCTGTGGCACTCAGTTCAGCGAAAGCAGAATACATGGCAGCAAGTCAAGCTGCATGTGAGGCTATATGGATGAGGAAGATCCTGGTCGATTTGTTTGGTTCACTTTTAGATCCTACAGTGATACATTGTGATAATCAGAGTTGCATTAAACTCTCGATTAATCCTGTGTTTCATGATAGATCTAAACATATTGATATCCGGTATCATCATATCAAATATTGTGTGCAACGGAAGATCATGTTGCTTCAGTACATTCCTATGGAAGATCAGGATGCAAATATTCTGACGAAGGCGCTCACCAGGAGAAAATTCGAATACCATAGAGGCAGGATCGGGGTGAAAGATAATCCCTATCTTGTTGAGAGGGAGTGTTGAGATTCAACAAAATGATGAGCTTAGTAAAAAGAGTCGCCTTCACTAAGTGGGCCCGCAGGCTATTTTTGGCGCAAGTCTATTTTTAGACATGGTGATCATATTTCAGAAGTTGCAGGATGCTATTTGTGGATGGTTGGTCAAGTTGGAAAAATAGATGAAATTCTATTTTAAGAATATTGGGCGAAGTCTATTTATAGATCATCGATCTAAAAATAGAAAAATAGATGCATATCGATTATTATTAGCTCTTAATAATAATCCGACAATAAACATCAACTTATTCTCTTGGAGCACTTTATTTCAGTGAACATATTTGGAAAATCAGTGGGCTGAAGGAATTACACAATTCCTAGGGTTATTGGTGGCTCATGCATGGAGGAATCAGTTAGAAATGAAGTGGCAAAGTTATGATAGAGTTGGAAGAGTAGTTACGGGAGTTGTTATTTAGTTTAACTCAGTTAATGGAGTTAAACTCAGTTGAGCTAGTTGTATCTAGTCTAACTGAAAGATACACTAGTGAGAGTTAAGTGAATTAATTAGTTAATTAATTCACAACTAATAACTCACTAACAACTGAACAGAAACAATAGTTAACTACAATGCATGTCAGTTCTAGTGGAGACCAAGTGGAGAGATAGGTGAAAGGGTGAGATGGACTATCTGTTGTGATTATAGTGATGCATTCAATGCATCTGACACACATTGGAGTTGCCAATGAGGATTGTGCAGTCAAGGCAAGGCAAATTCGAATTCATTCGGAGGAGGTCTTCTTCGAGTTAAACATGAAGAGAAATAAATTTATCGGCGAGAAATCAGTGCATGGATTTGCAGATTTCTTCAGATAGTGTGTGATGATTGTATTGTACTGAGAGCTTGATGTACTAAGCTTTGTATGAGGATTGTTACATGATCCATTATTATACATAATATATGATAGTTGGGGTTTTTAGCTTTAAGTTTTCCCGTTAAGCAATTGTGTTTATGTGTGATTGATTTTCTTCATGAGTTTTGCAATTGGCGATTTAATTTCCGCAAGATTAACAATGGAAGGATTTTGTATTTAGCAAGAAGATAAATATTATGAGATCAGGGGAGTCCGGTAATACATTAGTATTAATAAATTTCTACAAAAAACACATCCAAAATCGCTAACTACATCATTGTGATCATGATCATCTAACAAAACGCAATTAACATTATATATTAACATCATCACAACACAAACATCAAATATACATCTCATGTCAAATAACTCGTGTTATCACATACACATCCTGCAAGTTTTACATTAAATGAACATATCTAACATGACCTAACAAGATACATCATGATGATCACCAACATGTAAATTAAATACAACTACAAAATGAACATAAAATACATGGACCATATATATATATATATATATATATATATATATATATATATATATATATATATATATATATATATATATATATATATATATATATATATATATATAATGTTAAAAATATACAATTGTAATATAAATTTCATGGATCAGCTGGTGGTAGTACAACATCAATATCAGTACTAGTGGAGGCCTGCTTATGAGTTAATGGTGCGTGTTCATGATCATGAGTACTGATGGGTGTTGCAGGCTGCTGACTGGGCATGGCCGATGGTCCAGCCTCATCTCCATGATGACTGCTGCTAGATGTTAGTGGAGGCTCATGCTCATCTAGCGTAGCGCAAGGTGAACGATCATGAGATGATCATACGTTGCGCCTCGCAGAATGTCCATCACGTGTTGCAGCTCGATCATAATGTGCAACAGTCCTCATAAGTCACGTAAAAGTTGTCGTAACTCTTACGACATGCCACATAAAGTTGTACATGTCATGCGGCATGCCTCTCCACATCCGTAATAGCCTATCATCGGCCTCTATGTCTCTATAATGAGCGGGCCTGATGCCCGCCTCAACAATCAATGCATTGAGTTGGTCCCCCAACTCCATCCTGTATATAGCATCATTAAGTCGACCATGCACCGGCACACCAGCAAGAGTAGGTCCCTCTGCACCGGCCCCTTGATGATCCTCGGCATCTGGCATGCCCTCATCGTCATCAGGATCCACACTTGGATCATGTGGTGGTGCCGGCATCTCCTCGCCATCAAAAGAGCCAATGTCTGCAAAATATATACAAGTACACAACAATAATTAGACAATTTCATTACACAATTTAATAAAAACAAGTTAAAGAACATGTTAGAATAAATTTAAATAAAACAGTAATATTACCTCTATCATCTGGTGGCTCATTAGCTGTGAAGAGGATGTTAGCACACCCTCGTCAATCCAAACCCACATAAGGAAAGGGGACCATAATGAAGGGATGTTCATCGACACTGGCTATCAACTCCAGTGCATCATCTGATATCCTCGCTGGAAAAGAGTCTCCTCCCTCTTGGGCATCATCTACCCTGACATGTGTATATGTGCCTCAATAATCGACCTATGAGGCTTCCGAAGAAAAGTAGGCCTCGTCTATGGAAACCTCTCAAAAAATAAACAAAAAAGCTCTGAAGCAAAAGGAAAGTTGACCCTCCCTTGTGCATGAGCACGACATCTATCTAATGTTGTACAAAAAAGCCACAAAAAAATGGCAGACCACCTGACAAGTCGTGGTTGTTGTACTAAAGATTCAACATAATATAAAAGCGAGCAACTAATGCGTTGCCCGTCACTGGTGTTGTGCGAAATGGTCGAAATGATAAGTGAGAGACATTGGACCTCCACACAACCAAATGCACCAATCTGCGACCCGAAAATCTGCAGGAGATAGTACATTTTCTCCAATGTATCTCTGGGAGTAAACTAACTGACTCCCTACGACACAGCCAGCTGGAACCTTGGGGAATGAGGGAAAATCCACCCCTCTCCTCGATATCCGTGTAATGAAATATATATCCTCCTCAGTGGGCGTGTACCACTAGTTGATACCAACCCGGAAAGCTTGTTGCTAGGCATTCCACCTTCGGATAAGATGTCTCAAAAACAAACTATGGGACTTTAGGGAAGTAGCCTCCTCATAGAACTTGAGGAGGCCTACCTGCCTTAGGAGCCCCTACGTCGTTGTTGTAATAGGGCGAGGGTATGCATCTCTCTCCCTCTATCGTGCCTCCCACAGGCGAACCATGTTATACTGTTCTGCCCATTGTTGTTGTTGTTGCCCCTCTTCTCTCCTTTCACGTCTCTGAATGATTGACATATTAAACACTATTTTTTTATTAAATGAGACATGTATTTAGAAATAAACGTATATAAATATTTTTTGAAAACAAATAAAACAACAGTCGATGAGCCAAAAACATAGTCACGCACCGGCTAATCATATTCAGTGCACCGGGGACAGTGCACCTAATCATATTCAACGCACTGGGGTCGGTGCTCCAGAAAATGTTTTTAGCGCACCGTTGACTACGTGCGATGTCAAGAGGGCGGTGCACTGACTACACTATACACCCCGAGGCGTATAGCTACGCCAGTGCACCACCCCCTGACACCGTACATAGTCGTCGGTGCAGTATTTAAAAGGCCGCACTGTTGATGAAGGCCACATACGGTAAGCCGTGCACTGAAAAAAAATAGTCGTCCCGGGGCGATTATTTCTGTCAACGCACCGCGTCACCACTATTCAACTAGGTCAATCGTGTGGCGAGGTAACCGACCGCACCGCTCTTTTTAAAAAAAAAATAAAATAACATGGTGCGCCTTTGGTACTGCCCCGGAACCGGTGTGGATACCCTTAGCACCGGTTTACCAGGCCGAATCGTTGACAATGCCGAATTGCGGTATGCGGTGTGCTGACAACATTACCCACCCCAAGGCGGATAATTCCATCAACGCACCGAGTTGTCGCAATCCCACATTCTCACCAGTGCGGTCTCGTAAACGACCGCACCGCACTTTTTTTAAAAATTTAAAATAACACGGTGCGCCTATCGGTACCGCCCCGAAACCAGTTTGGATACCATTAGCACCAGTTACGGTGTGGCCTGTAAATTTACAGGCAGCACCGCAAACCGGTGTGAGCCGAACGGCTCGAGCACACCGCGCGACAATTTTTTTTTTTTCTTTTTAATGGTTAATTTTAAGGTTTTTTTAAATTATAATCCGCTAAAAGGCTTAATTATGGAAAAACAAGAAAAATGCTTTTACATTTACCCGTCGAGGAGGCATATTGGCTGTAGAATTTGCAAAAGAAAATTTGTCCACCGTTCTACAAAATTCAAGCTGGAGATTGGTGGGAAATTCACAGCAGAAATGCGTGAAATGAGTGAAATGGGAGAACCGATGTCAAGGTGGCTCAAACAAGGATAACTTGCACCGGTGCTTGAGAGTTCTGTAGCACTGAAAAAAGTGAAAAATGTGGTTTTTTGGCCGTAATTTTTTTTTTTTTAACCCTATTCCAGTGCACGGGGTTTTTATGGGCGTACCGGCGCGTTTGCACTATGCCGGCCCGGGTGGTTCTATTTTTGCGTGGTTTTTATGAGGCACCGATGCGGCATAGTCGTAACACACCGGTGCTCTACAGTAATACGACGCACCGCGCACGGTGTCCGGTGAGCCAATGTTTTGTGCGGTTTTTTGGCCATAATTTTTTTTTTATTTATTTAACCCTGTTCTGGTGCGCGGGGTTTATGGGTTCCCCAGTGCATTTTCGTCATTCCGCCCCGGTTGGTTTCTGTTTTCGCGCGCTTCTTATGAGGCACCGGTGCTGACGATTTGTCACGCACTGGTGCGGTTTCTTAATAGAACGCACCGGGCAGGTGTGTACGGAGCGCACAGTTTCCGGTGTGCCAATGTTTTGTGCAGTTTTTTGCCGTAATTTTTTTTTATTTAACCCTCTGTCGGTGCGCGGGGTTTATGGGCACCCCAGTGCGTTTTCTTTATTCCACATCGGGCGGTTTCTCTTTTCGCGCGTGTTTTCTGAAGCACCAGTGCGGAAGAGCTGTAAGGCACCAATGCTCTACAATAATATGACGCACCGGGCGGGTGTGTAAGGAACGCACGGTGTCCGGTGTGCCAATGTTTTGTGCAATTTGTTTGGCTATAATTTTTTATTTATTTAACCTTGTGCCGGTGCGCGGGGTTTTAAGGGCTACCCTGTGTGTTTAAGGGCGACCTGGGTGGTTTCAGTTTTCGCGCGCTTTTTATGAGGCACCGGTGCGGAAGTTATGTAAAGAACCAGCGCACTACAGAAATACAATGCATCGGGCGGGTGTGTACAGAGCGCACACTGTCTGGTGTGCCAATGTTTTGGCCGCACCGGTGCTTTCTCGTGTTGAACGCACCAGTGCGTTTTACGGTGATAAGAGCACCCGACAAAATACATCCGCAAAAACCTTCGCCTGCCAACCTCCTCTATGAATCTCCGCTAGAAATGGATGTCTGGGGTATTTTTATAAGGGGTTCCTCAAAAACATCCACTAGAGGGTATTTTCCTTGTAGTGTATATAAACTTATATTTTGAACCTTAATACATAATTTCGATTCGGCATTTGGACTTATGTAAGTATTATGATTGTTGTTTCTTAGAAGCATTGAGTTAATTTAGACTTGCTTCGGGATGTGGAAAGGGCCCACCACCACCTGGAAACAAGTTCTATAATTTTTATAGATTATAGAGTGTGTGTTTGATTAATATTATGAGTGTGGATCTTGTTCTGAAACTATTCGTTGATTGGATTTTAGTGTCATCATTTTCCATTATGTACTTAAACTTGTACTTTTTTTTCTTGGATCCGAACAAATAGCCAATCTTTACTTCCTTTTTCAAATCATAAAGAACTGTGTGAGTGACATTGATGATGCATGAATAATTTCTTGATGCTTTCTCATGGTTAAGTATATGTGAAAATTGTTGTGTCTCAGAAATGATGATGTAACCTTGTATCCTATGTATTCCTTCATGGTTAAGAATCATGTAGCATCATGTTGAAGTGCTAGAAGTAATGTAACACGATATCAGACAACTGATTGAGATAATGGTTTAGTTTGGAGATTTAGTACTTTAGTAGTAAGAGTGAATTGAAACCTGTGATCAATGCTCTGTCTTGAGAAAAAAAAATTGAGTTTGACTGGAATGGTTTTAACACTTAATCAGCCTTTGATTTTAAGAGTCTTTTGGATCTGAATGTGTCAACGTCGATTTAGAGTTTTTCCACTTGGTTTCTTTTGAGTTTTCTTGCAGGTTCGAATGCCAGGAAAGATAAAGAGTCTGGTTTGAATCCTTGTTGGTTTTTTTATGCATCTCGAGAATTAGAATTAGCCTTGTTTGTTTCCTTAAGAATGTAATCATTTTGATTTGAATTGAGATTAGCATGATTTTGGTATCGTTTTAGTCATGTTTCAATTTGAGGTTGTTATTATTTATATCAAGAGTTATGTTATTAGATTAATTTATTGGAGTGAGATGTTCATTATTCTTAGATAAAACGTTTGTGTAATAGATTGCTTTATTTGGATTAAGGATTCCTATTTTATTGTACTTTGTGTTGAATAGGCTGTGATAGGAATTTTCCAGATCGTAATTAGAATATGAACAATAATCAGTAAAGGTTTGCATAAAGATTGGTAGTATGAAGCAATGGTTAATCTTGTGAATAGTGACTTGTCTGGTGTGCATAGTGGCTTGGATTATTTATGCAGTGACTTATATTTCCCATCACAGTGTCTATGTTATAATTTTAATGGTTTGCATAATGACTTTAAGTGTGTCTGCTTCATTTATAAGTATGCTCTTGGATTAGATAGGTCATTGTTAAAAATAAAATTATTAAAGTTTTAAATAGAATAGAGATTTGATTTAATAGGTTTCTTCACTTCAGCTTGACTGCGCTTATGAAAAGAAGAGATTGAACATTATGTACTTAATTTTGGGACCTAAATCGAGACGCAGTGTAACTCAGATATTATGTACCTTGGTCGATAATTTAATTTAGGTGAATTAAAATGACAAATAAAACTCCTAACTATGACCTTTGTGCTTCTACATGAATTTAGAAATTTCTAGTGACTCTTCATATTCCATGTGGAACCCTTAGGCTTCGACACATTTTACAATTTCTAATTTTTGAAAATTACACACTTACATTCCACAAATGATGTGGAAAAATACATTAACATATATGACTTTTTTGGTGACACTTTCAGAAGCCATGAATTGGCAATGGTTGCATAATACTTTATTTTACCAATTACAAACTCTTCTCCTCATTGCTATGACTTTGACTTCTTCATCGTGGATATTTGTTTGTTCTTCATCTTCACCCTCAAAATGGTATAACTGAGTGTCAGAACCTTCCAAGTCGGCAATCAGTTTCAATCTCATTTTGTATTGGTCCAAGACTACTAATTTCCATTCATGATATTTCATTCTTCTACTCCTTCTTCACAAATTCTCTCTTGTAGCATCTCCTTAATGACCTCCCTTAAGGATATTATTTCCAATTTGAAATGATAACACCTACAGATGAAGTCCACTCAATAAAATCCAGCATCAGTCCAGAAATCACCTATTCTACCTTTCCTTGATCATGGAAGATGTTGACTTTGATGAGGCAACGGGCAAGGGATTTGAGATAAATAAGCTAATAATTGCGCATTTTAGGACTATAGGGACCCATGGATGACCACACTATCCTATGGAACTATGCAATGTGCAATTGGAGAAGGCTTATGAATGTTTTGCACAATGGAGAAGTCCAAGAAACAAGGGTGGAGTGGTTGTTTATTATGACTATGAAATGCACAATGCTCAAGGGAGAGGAGTAATGGATTGTGCAATTAGGTTTCATGGGGACTAAGGGATGACCTCTTTATCCACTAGAATTTCACAATGCCTAGTGATTGAGGGAAAAATTCAATGAATTTTTCAGTTGAGGTTCTCAGTGACCTATAAGTGGCCTACTTCTCACTATAACTGTGCAATGCACAATAGGAGGCCAACGAGATGAATGGATTTGTGCAGTTGGGAAATTTAGGGAGACAGGGAGGCAAGGTTTCACGCTATAACTATGCAATGCGCAATAGCTAAAGAGGAGGCTTAGGATACTGCACAGTTGGGCATGAAAGTGACACATTGAGGCTCCACTTTCCACTGTGAATGTGTAATGTGAAATATAGGGAAGATAAGACAAGGTACTGCTCAGATGACAGGGCTAAGCAACCAAAGTGATGGTCTAGACTTCAAAGTTTCTTAGTGTACAATTATGGGAGACTGTCCTTTAGGACAGTGCAATGCGCAGTTCCAGGAGGGAGAAATGTTAGCAAGTTGGAAAGACAGTGAAAGCTACACAAATGACCAAGCGTGGGATCAATGAGACAAGAGAGAATAAGAAATGAAAATAGGTCTTGAAATAGAGATATTAAACTCAGATAACATCACCACAAGGAAAAATAATGCACAACACCCAAAATCAAGATGCATACCTTGAAACGACAACAAAGCGACTCTTATTTCTAAGTGTAATAGTTGAAATGTAGCTTCGCAACACTTAGAATACAAGTTATGAAAGAAATTTTGATTGCAACCAAAAAAATTTCTAAGTTGTGAGAATGTGTCCAATGCATATCCTTATGTTATATATAATCAACTAATGCATAATATTATGCTAGATTTTCCTCTAGTAATGCACTAAGGTGCAACACATGCAAGAGTACAAACAGTTAAAGGTGATAATTGTGACAGTAATAAAAGTGAAAATGACACTTGCAAAAGCTAATAAAATTGAAAATTACACTTGCAAAAGCTAATGAAAGTGAAATTGACACATGCTAAAGCGAAGAGAAGGAAAAAGTGACACTTGTGAAAGTGAAAGAAACAAAAAAATATAGTCACGAAAGTGAAAGCGACACTTATGAAAGAAAAAGCGTGCAAAAGAGAAAATTGGGAAAGTCACCTAAATGATGGTACATTTGAAACTAAGGGTGAGATAAATTGTCAACGGAAGCTGCGCACTGACTGTCGACATGAATTTTGCAGTACACTATCTAGGAGGAGCGCGCAATGTACTTTCTATATATACTGTATAGACATTGTTATCACAGACTGCACAATGCACTACTTTTAGGGACTGCACAAGCACTACTCTTATTTATTGTGCAATGCCTATATTCAAGGGTAAACATTGACTACTAATCTTGCCAGAAGAGGGTGCACTTGAGAATGCATCAAAAGGCTAAGCATGTTTAAGCAAGTGGCTTCAACACTTATTTTCTTATAATAAGACTTGATCACTTAAAAAAACATCAACCAACCATGAAGCGACTAAGAACAATCAAGAAACAACAAATCATAGGATCACAAGAAGGATCCAAAATTCAAGTGTAAGCAAAATTTTAGAGGGTGTTTCTCGCAACGACAACACTTGGCAACACACTCGAAGAACTCCAACTTCTCTGTTTAGGTCTAGATTTATGCATAGAGTCTAGTCTTTCAGGAAGCATTGATTCACCATGTGGACAACCTTATCTTCCCCATTTATCCTAGTCATAATTATACTCTTTCCTATCCCCTTTCTCGGCTAAAAATATTTCCAAGGCTTATCATATCTCAATTGTTTTGATCCGGGAGAAAGATAGTATATATTCATGAGTTTAATATGATCAAATTTTTAGTTCCATCTCTAGTGTTACTCCATTGTTGGAAGTCCTCTTCAGTACCCCGACGGAATCACTATAGGAACACAAGCATTGCTTCATTGCTAGCTAGCTTGTTCAGTACCCCGACGAATTTTCTTTCTTCACCTCTTTGCGTAGGAAGCCTTTCTTTTATTTCACCCTTTATTTTATTTTCAACATGCTCATTGGTATTTTATCAATGTTTAAATTGCTAGGGCAGAAGAGTTTGGATCTTGACTTATAGAGAGTAAGAGAGGTTGTACCTTTAGAGAATGTCATATAACTCTGAAATTAATATGCTCACTCTTAGTTTTGTACTTTCCCTTCTCTAATCAATTGGATTAGCCAGAAAAACGCCATTTAATTACCATATCGAGTCAATGAATGAAGATCCTAAAATAGATATATGCATCACAGTTCTGCTTATAGCTTTTCCATTTGAATGAATTGTATTTTCCATTCAAACATATTTGAATTTAAAATATGTGTAGGCCCAAACATATAAGAGGGACCAAATGTTAACCAAGTGTTGATGTGTGTCACAAATCCCTTTCAAAACTTCACCACATTGTATTTTGAGCCGGACAAGAACTCTTTCCATGCACGGCCTCATTGAAAAAAATATGAAGGAAAAAACATGAAAACGAGATAACACGATAAAAAGAACAAAGAAAATGGAAATCTAAACAGAAATAATCATGTGAAAAAAAAACAAAGAAAATACTAAATGAAGAGCATATGCAGGGTAGAAGTAAGAAAAAACTAGAATGCGACTAGACCTACTTGTTGGCACCTATGGTCAGGAGGGCCATCAAAATAAAAATTTAAACAATTTTTTTCTCCACACACCTAGCTACACAAACTGAACATGAATATGTGTAAAAATTATACATAAACACGTTCACGAACAACAACGTAAAACAAGCTCACTTCCTCAAACAACACCAGTTGCTGAAAGTAAATGCAAAATCCTAGTAATAAACACATAAAACTGTTGAAAATAAAACACATTGCTCACTCAAAAACACACATGGAAATGATGTAAAACACATATGACACAAAAATTCAGATTTTCCATTCATGATTGAGAACACAAATCATAAACATGCAAGAAGGATTATCAGACATACGCAGAGATTTATCAATGGGAAAGAAATTGCTCAAAACTCATTCCCTTACGTATTGCATTAATCAAAGAATAGAGATGAAATACACATGTTTCTCAGGCATATGCACAACCTGCAAGTGCATAGTTATCCCTTTGTCTAATTGATTGACTGTGGCCAGCACTTAGCCAATTTTCAAGCCCTTCAAGCTCTTATTTCCTTGCATTGGTCCTAAATGAATTATGCCCCTGTTAATTAGCAAATTCTGTCAATTAGATTGTGCAATTCCTTTAGGATCATCCTCTGAATGCATGCAGCACTTGTACACTTAAAAATATTCTACAATTGATAGAACGTTGCCTTGGAATATCCATCTCAACTGGGTAACTTGAATTCTATACATGCATCAGTTATTTTGGGTTGATTTATTAGTTAACTAGTTGATCATTGAGTGTGGTTGAAGTTACACTTCCACAACTTGACCTTCCACTAGTTCCTCCAACAGTTAGAACTAGTTTAACTGACCATAACTCAATTTAACTAAAACAGATTTCTACAAATTAGCAATCAATCATACTGAATTGAACTCAAGCTTCCCTATCTCGAATTAAATGAGTTAATTGAGTGGAAAGTGCCATGTCACCTCAATTAACTACCTCCAAAATTTCTACTGATGTGGAAATTCAAATTTTCTCTAGTTTTACCAAGGCAAAGTCAAACTGATATTTTATTACTGCATTTTCCTCTTAAAAAATACTTTGTCAAAATGTGTGCATCTATTTCCTCTGATGGAATGTATTCCAACAACATAATCCACCTTTGCACACAATCTCGTAGATTGAGATACCATATATATATATACTTTGATCGATCATGAAATACATGATTTTCAGAGAGTTTGATATAACTTTGATTATAACATTAGATCACAGTTGAATCCATCATCTTACCAAACAGTCCCACAAGAATATTTCTCATCTGGATTGCCTGACATGTTTCTTGACTTGCAGCCATGTATTCTGCTTCTACTGAGTTGAGTGCCACATATATTTTCTTCCTCCTATACCAAGAAATAATTCTGGACCCAACACTGAAAATTCCTCCTGATGTACTCTTTCAGTCTGATGGAATCTCTTCCCAATCTGCATATGTGAAGCCACATAGCTCCACTCCCTCTATCTGTCTGTACCATATTCCAAATTGGGTAGTGCCTCTAAGGTACCAAAGAACATGCTTAGCTTCCTTCCAATATAATTTGGTTGGCCTAACTGTAACTTGACTCAGCCGATTGACTGTATAACACATATCTGGTCATGTATTCAAAAGATACATTATTGAACCCACAAGATGTCGATAAATGGTAGCTTCCACTTCCTCACCTAAAGTGGCATCCTCTTTCCTTCAACTGGTTGCTAGAGGAGTCTCCATGGGTTTGATACTCTCCATGCGGAACTTCTTCAATATCTCATTTGCATACTTTCCTTGAGACACAAAAATTTCCCCATCTTGTTTCCATACTTCCAAACCAAGGAAGTATTGCATGAAACACATGTCCTTCATTTCAAATTCTCTTGCAAGGTCTTCCTTACAAGATCTAATCAAATTCTCATCACCGATTAAAATAAAATAATCAAAATATAAGACAATAATCAATAACTTACCTTCTATCACAAAATGATAAAGGTTTGCATCTACTTCGCTTTTGTTGAAGCCCAACCAGGTGATATAGATGTCGATCTTGGTGTACCAAGCATGAGGTGCTTCCTTGAGTCCATACAATGCTCACTTGAGTATTCACACATGCGACTCTCAATCAAAGGTCTCAAAACCTTCTGGTTTCTAGATAAACATCTCCTCCTCAATAACTCCATTGTGGAATGTTGTTTTTACATCCATATGGTGGATCTTCCACCCCATCTATGCAGCCAGTGCTAGAATTGATCTAATGGGTGAGCACCTTGCTACTGGAGAAAAGGTCTCCTCATAGTCAATTCCTTCAACTTGAGAGAATACCTTGGCCATAGATTTGGCCTTGTATTTCTCTATGCTTCCTATTTGGTAATTTAATTGATGTTAAATTACTTACATGAATTATCAACCAAGGCTAGTAAACTGATGAATGTATGTGCATTGCATGTGCTAGGAGTCTTTGTCACTCACACAATTTCTAAGTTAAATTGAGTTATCAAAATGCACATGTTTTCTTTAAAGCTATGTAAGTAAATTTATCACTCATACAAAATGAAATTAAATCTAAGAATAATAATCACACTCTTCTTGAAAGAAACTTCACATTTTCCTCCTAAGGTCACACTCACACTTTGCTTAAAATAAGATTACTCACTCACTAGATTTTAAACAAAATCACTCTTGCTTATAAAATTACACACTTGCATAAATGGAAATCACACTTGCTCAAATGGAAATCACACACTTGCATAAATGGAAATCACACACTTGCGTAAATGGAAATCACACTTCACACTTTTAAATGAATCTCGTTCCAAAAGGAAGATTAGCTATGCAAAGGAAAATCCTATATATGTCATTATAGTGTTAAACTCTATTATTTCCATGTGCATCTGAAATCTCTAAATAATAAAAATGATTAGAAAATTGATTTCAAACTCAAATCTAAAATAAATCAAAACATAAATACTCAATTGAATTGACAAGAATCTATAGGAAATATGAATTGAAATACTAATTGTCAATAAATGAAAGACCTTATTGTCTCGAGGGGGCCCTCCACGAGAAGCAGGTAATGTTATAATGCGTTCAACCAGGCACTTAACCACACATTTGAATACTCAATGATAAAATGAAATCACACTTATATAAAACAAAGTATCGTTAATATAAAAATCCAGTCTATATCCATCCCTACCGAGAGGCGTATTTATAAAGCCCTTGCACATTTAGTTGTTCAGAGCTATACACCTAATACCTATCAAAAGAAACTAATATTAACTCTTAAAGATAACATTACACGATTCTCTCATGGTTTTATATCATTGCAGCAAATCATGAGGCATAAAATACGTTTCTCGCTCGCGTGAGTCACCGACTACGGAGGTTGAATTCACCTTTGACAGCTTTGCTAGGATGTTGTTTTCATCGATCTAGCTCATGAGAGTAGGAGGAAATTGTTGTGTTCATCAATTTCCACCTACATATGCGTTATGTTCTCCAGATGGCACGTCGAAACCTATTAGACCATGAACTTAGATATTGAATCATGTGTTAGTTGTTGAATCACTGCAATTCGGTAGTTGGAGTAAATATTAAACTAAATAATAAAGAACATTATCATATTATGAAATAAAAGAAAAATGTATACCTTCCAAATCATAAGTCTTGTAATTTGATGCCCAATAAGACATTATGAAGATCGAGAAGAAGGAGATGGCGTGAAAAAGAGTGTTAAAAAGAAGTAATTGTGGGGTTCAAGACTTCCATATGTTGCATGCTTTACCTTGAAGATCCATCTCGAACCCACCAATGATTTATTTTTGGGTCTTGGGACCACTTCCCAAACAATTTTCTTGACAACGGAATCATATTCCTCTACGATTGCATCAACCCATACATGTTTCTCTACTGCTTCCTTGAAAGAGGATGGCTCATTATCTACAAACTCTTTCATTAGATCCAAGTAGCCAGTGTACTAGTCAAGTGGCGTTCTCTACATGCATTGTGAATTGGGTGCTCCCACATTCTCTCTAGCATCATGCAATAATATCTCAGCTTCCCTGGTTCTTTTCCTTCCTCCTCTGGATGTTTATGCTTGAGTGGATGTCTCCACTCTCTTCTCCTCAAATTGTGGTTGCTCCACAACTTCCTGAGGTTCTTCCTTTGGAGCCAAAATCACTTGATCTAGTTGTAACTGAAGCTCCTTCTCAAGATAACATCTCATTGCATTCTCCTCATCAAACTTCACATCCCTTTGCACAATTTTCATTCTGAGGGATGGAAAATTCACACGGTATTTGTGAGGAGTTTCTGTGTACCCCATAAATACCCCAAACTCTGATGTTGGCTCTAGATTCTTCCTTGATTCTTTGGAGATATGGCAGTAAAATAAGGCTCCAAAAATTTTGAAGTGCTACTCATCTGGCATCATCCCCGAGAAAACTTCCTCTGATGTACTCATGCCAATAATCTGATGAGGACTCATATTCTGCAAATAGGCCATTATGTTGCATGCTTCAACCCACAAGTGTAGAGGTAGGCCTTGGTCATGAAACGTTGGCCTTGTTACTCCCGCAATACTATGATTCTTCCTCTAAGCCACCCCATTTTGTTGTGGGTTGTGGGGTATTGTCAACTCCCATCGAATGCCTTCCTTTGAACGTAAATTTTTAAACTCATTCAACATGTACTCACCTCCATTATCGCTCTTGACAGCCTTCACCTTCTTGTTAGTTTATTTCTCAACCTATGCCTTGAATTAAATGAACTTGGAGAATGTATTATATTTCTTCACCATGAAGAAGATCCATCACTTCCGTGAGAAATCATATACAAAGATAACATAATATTTTTGTCTAGCAGTGGAGGCTATCGAGAAAGGTCCACAGACATCAGAGTGGATCCTTTCAAGGACTGCATGTGCTTTGTTGTCCAGATCATGGAATGAGGTTTTTGTGTACTTCCCCAAGGTACACCCTTTACATGTATATTGCTACTCTAGTGATCCTTTAGGGAGGAATGTGGTTATCTATTGCATAATCTTCAAAGCGTCGCGATGAAAACAGCCAAGTATTATATTCCATAGTTCACCGACATATAACGTGCAAGTAGATAATTGCATCAACGCAGTTCATAAAGGCATAAAGAAGAAGCTTAGCACTAGATACACATCCTATTATCTCTGTAGATGCAGAAACCTGGTTCTGACATCCCCCAATATTTCCTCGGGTGATACTGCGATCTGCGATTCAGGTCATTACCGAAATGGCGGATAATAGAGGGTTCTGTTGGTTGCACAACTAACTCTGAACCTGGGTCGAACCCCTCCAAGCCAAAAAAAACATATGTGATTAACATATTGATTGATTTGGTCACTAGGTCATGTTTGATATGGTCAAACAATTGCTAACTTGTTTGGTACAAAAACATTGAGAAGCCATTAATATAGTCAACATTTGTTTTATTTGGTCCTTATAGAGATTGTCTCTAATTATGAAGTGGAAAACAATTAATGTAAATTGATTTGGTCTATTTTGATGAATCCGTGCAATGAAATTAAATTATGCTACTGAGAATCAATCTGAGGTTACACTCAATACGATATGGTGTGCATTAGAAGTTGAATGTGAATATACCTGAGTGCATATATATCTGTGTGATATAGAAGGCAATGTTGTTGCAGAGATATGGTATATTTTAGAGCCCAAATGTAATTATATTTGAGTCATGTGCGATGGAATGTTATTAAAAGTGTTAAATAATGTGTAATAAATACTAGAACCAATGTTATTTGGATGTTGAGTGCACACTCTTGTAATGTACTGAAAAATATTTAATATGAGATCCTCTGCATAATGGTTACGTGTGTGATGAATTTTTTATGGTGTTAGGACCAAAGTATATGCAGAAGAAACATGTAGACCATGTGACAGTGTATTCAGATCAACAATGGTTTATTGTATGGGTCTGCGTTAACCTATGCAGATGAAGTGGTAAATGAAATGTGATTATAGCTAAATATATACATCTACAAATGAATGGCATGATCTCTTGTGCAAAGATAGATCAAGCTAACAAAGAAAATGGAAGTGTGGTTTGAGACCTATTAACCTGCCAGTTTATGGAAGCATTATTACAGTGACCAATCACTAATGGAAAAAGTATTCATACTACTAACGTGTGTTGGTCTACATAATGTTAGTGTTGATCTAGGTGTGTGTTGTAGGTTGAGATAGAAGACATAACTGTGACATATTTTCATTGATGTTGATGATTATATTTCCAAGTACACAAATTGTTTTGCTTGTATGCCATATTGCTAGAAATTGTGTTAGAAGACAAAGGATAATTTTTTTTTTGCTATTGTATGGTTTGCGGGATGTGTTCTATCTTCATTTCATCTTCTATGCAGAGCTCTTCTAGTTTTACTTCTATGTCGCTTAGCATGGCCATGGCTTCTCTGTCATAAACCCTTTAGGGTTTCCAGGGTTTAGGATTGCATTTCCTCTACTTTGTATTTTCAACAGTTGCTTGCTTGTAAGAGATTCAAATTTTTGTCAGGATCTTTAGTATTTCATACAAACCCTACAACTTTTGGCCATAATCAGCAAAAAAAAAACCTAAGAGTTGTCTAAGGCTTGTCAGTTAGATCAAGTGTTGTATATGACAAAGAATACAAGTGTCAGATTTGAAGGCATTGAAGGTGGAAACAATATTATAACAATGTACCAATAAGTTCTTATTAAACATAAGTAGAGGCAGTGTGGTGATAGTGCGTTCTATTGACAATAATGATACCAGGACTATTGACAACAGTTGTTGGAAATTGATCAGAGAAGTAGTTATGAAGTGTAGTGATCAGGTGTAATGACATAGCAGGGTGACTAGTGTGATCTATTATATTCATTTATCTTTCAATATAAGGGTGGTAGGGTGGTAGGGTGGTGCAAGGTGGAGATTGAATTCTCCTTCAGGTTGGTGCTTGAGAACACTTCGGGGTGGCACGGTGGTGCTAGGACAAGTTAGTGCCTATGCAACAAGTTGGTGCTTGCAGGGTATTGGTGCATCCGATCAGTTTGAACTAATAAAACCAGGGGGTTTGTACTTCCTTCCAGTCGGTGCTTGTAAATCAGGGAGTTGGAGCTTCTTTCAGGTCGGGGCCTGTAGATGAGGGGGTTGGTGTTGTAGAAACTTGGAATTTGGTGCTTCTTCTTGATGTAATCTTGAAGACATATATTAAAAGTGTTCCATGGTTTTCTCCTTTTTAGGTTTCCACTTAAACATAATCTCTTATGTATTGTGTGTGATGTTGTGCATTGTTGAATGGCATTATTACTTGTTAATGTTTACATGATAATATTGAAATGGTAAAAAGTGCCCAATACTAATTCACCACCCCCTCTCAGTATTGGTGAATATTCCAAAATCTTCTTCAAATGAGACTCTTGTTTCTTCAAGTGGGAAATGCCCACCAGTGGTAGGTGTGGGAGGAGGTGGGGAGGAGTGACATGTAGGTTAGGTAGCACGACTTATGTTTCCTTTTGTGCTAGCTCATTCATTATAGCTTCCTATGTTTCCTTTTCTTCTAATTCTCTGGTAATCTATATAAACCTTGAGAACACTTAGATTATTGCCAGAGAAAATCAATATTTAAAAATATGCTTTAGAGAAGCTTTGGAGATCATAAAAAAGTGTAACAATCTAAACATAGACAATGCCCTTAAAATCAATAACTATTAGATTCCCTTAAATTCTTAAAAATTCTAAAAAATTCTTAAATCCTAACCCACTTCCTTCCTTCCTTGCCTTTTCCTTATAATATCCTTCCCGCTTTTCTTTCTTCTTTCCCACCCTCTCATGCATAATTCTGAATACATTTCAAAAAGATTATTAATGTAATATTAATAATTAAATTAATATAAACTAGGAATAATAACATTTAAACTATTTTAATGGAATTTGAGTTATTAGGTCAAATAATATTTATTATATAATATTACTTTGAATAATAACAATAGTATAATATGATGTTTATTATAATATTATACTTTTATAATAATATAATAACCTTTAATTTCTTCTTGATTATAAGAAATAAGAAAGAAAAAAATCTAATATATAAAATTTTAAATATATCATCATATTATTAATATTAATACAATAAATTATTAATAATTTACTAATTATAGAATATATTAATAATTCCTTAAACATATTATTATTATTATTGATTTATTATTAGGGTGTTTATTGAAGGCGACATTTTTTTTTGTATATATATATTATTGTTCACACGACACTATTTCCTCAAGGATTTATATCATGATGATGAATCCACTTAAATGGATTCAAAACATAAACATTCATACCAAATTAATGTGGTAAATCCGAGCTTCTAGACCGGAAATTCTTTCTTCTTCAAGTGTCTTAGCCATTTCTTCTTCTTCTTCTTCTTCATTCTTCACTTCTTCTTCTTATTTCTTCTTTGTTTCCTCTTCTCATTTCCTCTTCACTTCCTCTTCTCTCTTCTTCCTGTTGCCTCTTGCTTTCATTTTATTGTTGCTTCTCGCTACTACTTTTCATCTTCTTCTTTCCTCTTGGTTGCCACTTCTTCCTGCCTATTCTTATTCTCTTCCTCTACTTGCTTTTTTCACTCCTCATTCAAACTTTTTGTTTATTTAGACTTTCCTATTGATTTGGGGTAGCATCGAATGTTCTCTAAGTCTCAAATTTTGTGGAGAGGCTTAGAAACATGTATTCTAAATAACCCAAAAAGTGTTTTGGTGAAATTCCACTTGGATTGTATTCTATGGAAATAATTAATTATTTTTAAAGGGAGCCTAAGTCAAAACTTAGGAAAATAAAATAATTAAAGTATATTAATAGAATATGATTGAGAATGATCTAGAATAAAAGGATCAAGCCAAAAGTTAATCTTAGCTGTTGATTAGATATCTAATTTGGGTCGTTGAATCCTCAACGAGAAGATTATAAGAAGGACTTGAAGGGTCATTTCGAAAAGACATTCGTGGAGACATAGAGGATCTAGAGATCGAATTTTGTTGACATAGAAAGTGCTCGGACAAAAACCAGATCTAAGTGATCCTTGATTGCAGTGAGGGGCAGTATTTCCTATTGGAAGGTTTCCTAAACTGGAGAGTGCATAACAGCAGAGACTGAAACAACCACGGCTTCAGTGCAGAGCCAGTGACGTAGTGCCTACGCAGTCACTGCGCAGAACCAGAGGGAGAATCGCTTTCCTGCAGAGGAGATAGCGCAGAGCCAGTGTCAGACCCTAAAGAGATTTTATGGAGGCTTAGTTTCCAGTCATCAGTGAGACCAGCGCAGAGGTAGAAGAGAGACTGAGTTGTGACGCAACCATTGTGTAGAGACAGCGTAAGGCAGTCCATCCTTGGTGCAGATCAGTGCCAGTCTTCCCGTGGAGGAGTGAGGTTTGTCTCATGAGATCTCTTATGTCAGTTTTGTTGTATGATTTTACAGTCTTGTCAATCATAGATTTGTACTCAGAATTTACTGCATAATAACATAAACCTTCGGATCTGCTGTATCAATTTTCCCGCATTGGGTTTTTCCGGGGACATTAGTCCAAAAATAATTGTGTCGGATGGTTGTGTGATCTATGTGTGTTTAGATTTGTTTCCGCACTTGTATTTCTTCCGCGGTTTAATTGTGTAGGTTGTAGTGAATGGATTTCGATATTTATTTGTAGAACACAGTAAATAATTTGTTAAGTAAAATAACAAATAGAAGATTTTCCACTGTTTGTTGCACTAGGATTTTGTATAACAAGAATTTTCACATTTCCTTCTATGCAACTTCTTGCTCTTGCTTCCTTTTCAGTGTAATTTTCTTCTCTCCTATATCCATACTTTGAGGAGATTTTTCTTCTAAATTTTTTGGGTTATTAGTAGGCTAAGAGGGGTTGATTCCTTGGGTTGCCTTAACTGATTTGGTGGCATTAAAGAATTTTTTCACTTTTCCTTCATCTGCCTCAATACTTGGGGTATATGACTAGCCATACTTGATTGACTTGTAATGTCAGGTGGTGATACCTCTTGAGTCATACCCATGAAAAATTAGTACACCAAACTTGAAACGTTCCAAGTATTTGGCTTTTTCTTGTGCCCCTCTAAAGCTTTTGACACAATAGGCTCTTATGCATAAAGGGAAGGTAGGTCATGTGGCTTTATTTGCTTAAATAAGCATGTTGGTCAACCCTGTTGTAAGCTAATATGTTTCCTCCTACAACATTATCTTGTCTATGTATAAATTTAATGTGTAGATCTGAAATTGCTCATGTAATTTACTAAAACACAAGACTCAAATCTACTCTACTCATCTGCGGAATTCAATTCACGATCGAGAAGAAAAATCATAAACATGCATCAAAATTGATCACACATACACATATATTTATCTAGGGGGGAGAAACTGCTCAAAACCCCTTCCTATTTGTATTGCATTAACAAAATAATATATGTGAAATACAATGATTGCTCAAGCCCGAGCACAACCTAAAACTATATAGTCTATCCCTCTGCCTAACTAATTGACTATGGCCAACACTTAGCCAATTTTCAAGACCTCCAAGCTCCTATTCCTTGTGTTGTTCCTTGAGGAATTAGGCCCTTATTAATTAGGAAATTCCTCAATGAGAATTGCACAATCCATCTAGGCTCATCCTCTGACTGCATGCAACACATGTACACTTCGAAATAGTCTACAATTGATAGTACACTACCTTGGAATCTTGATCTCAATTAGGTAACTCGAATTCTCTACATGCATCATTTATTTTGGATTGATTGATTATTTAACTGGTTGATCACTGAGTGAGTTGAAGTTATACTTCCACACTTGGACCTTCCACTATTTCTTCTAACATTTAGAACTAGTTTAACTTACCATAATTCAAATTAACTGAAATCGATTGCTATAAATTAGCAATCATTCATACTGAACTGGACTCAAGCTTCCCCAAGGTTAGGTGTGTGTTATATTCTTTGACCCAAAAAAAAAAAAAAATTGGACCCTATATTAGGTGGGTGGACCTTCCTATGGTTTTGTGCATGGGTTTAGGCACATGGTTTTGGGCATGATGGTTTTTGTCCATGGTATTTTGTAGATCTGGTCAAGGGAACTACATTATGTTCTAATCTAGGGTTAATGGATTGGAGTTTATGAATGCTTTGACCTGTATAGATATGTATTGTAACATTGAAATGAATTAAATGAAAAATCAATCTGGTAGTCCCGATTTTGGGATCCACGGGAAAATATTTGTGTGTATTTGTTTTATGTTATCGCCTTTGTTTATTTTCTGTTTTAAGAATTTGTTTGCAAGTAATTTCTGTACAGGGTTAAAATGTTGATTTGGGGTAGCATAGGATGTGCTCCAAGTCTTAAATTTTGTGGATAGGCTTAGCCACATATATTCCAGAGAACCTAGAAATCGTTTGGTGAAATTACACTCGGATTGTATTTTATAGAAATAATTAATTATTTTTAAAGGGACCCTAAGTCTAAACTTAGGAAAATAAAATAATTAAAGTGAATTAATAGAATATGAGTGAGAATGATCCATAATAAATCGATTAAGTCAAAATTTAATCTTAGCCATTAATTAGAGATCTAATCTGGATCGTTGAAGTCTCAACGAGAATACTATAAGATTGGCTTGAAGGGTCATTTGGAAAATACATTTTAGAGACACAAGGCAGAGATGAGAGATCAATTTCTTTAGTGAGAAGTGCTCGAGAATAAAATTTGATCGAGAGATCTATTGCAGAGAGGGGTAGTAATTCCAGTTGGAAGGATTCCTAAGCCGAAGAGTACATAGCAGCAAGGATAGAGAGAGCCACAACAACAGCGCAGAGCTAGTGACACAGTCACTGCACAGAGCAAGAAGGGAAGTCATTTTCCTACTGAGGAGACAGCGCAGGGCCAGTTCCAGATCCTGGAGAGATTTTCTGGAGGCCAAAAGGCCTCAGTTTCCAGGCAGCAGTGAGACCAACGCCAAGGAAAATTTTAAGGATGGAAGTTTATCTTAAAAGTTAGAAACCTTGGTGAATCTTACTAGTACCCAATATGTAGATTGTAAAAAAAATTATGTTATTTTTGTGAAAATATTTAGGTTTCTAATTATTTTATATTAGTATATATAAAATTTTGGTGATTTTTAGGGTAAAATCATTTTATACTATAAAACTTGGGCGAATCACTTTTCAAAAAAATGGAAAGTGGTGAATCTTGTTTTTTGTAAAAAACATGGAAAATTAGCCCACCTGTGAATATTAGCCCACCTGCGAATATTAGCCCCTAAAATTTTCCCGGTCCAACGCAGAGGCAGAAGGGAAACTATCGTTGTGATGCAGAGACTGCGAGTGACACGGTCACTACGCAAAGGCAGCACAACGTAGTCTAGTCTTGGTGCAGATCAGTATTGGGTTCCTGTGGAGGAGTGAGGTTTGTATCACAAGATATCTTCTGTCAGTTTCTCTATATGATTTGACGGGTGTGTTAATCATAGATTTGTACTCATAAATATTTACTGCATAATATATAAACGCTCAGATTTGCTGCACCAATTTTCCCGCATTGGGTTATTCCAGAAACATTAGTCCAAAACTAATTGTGTCGAATGGTTGTGTGATCTATGTTTGTTCAGATTTGTTTTTGCATTTGTATTTCTTCCGCAATTTATTTGTGTAGGTTGCAGTGAATGGATTTTTATATTTACTTGTAGAACACAGTAAATAATTTTTTAAGTAAATAAAAAATAGAATACTTTCCATCAGTTGTTGTAGCAGGATTCTTGAGTTTACAGATTTTTCACATGGTATCAGACCTTGTTTAAGTTGAGTGTATGCAAGAAAAAGAGCAGATCCAACAGATTCAGCGTTGGTGAAGTTGGGATCAAAGAGATGTGTAAGCAGCAGATCGATCTCCCAGTTGATTACGCAATCCAAGCCAGGAGGGCTAGACCAACACAAAAATCTCTCTCTGAGTGAGCCGACATAGAGGTAGGATTGTTCCAGGTTGTTGTTTGTCCGAGGCAGAGCGAGCAACATAACAGATCTATGCAGATCAGAAGTTCGAGGGACGCAGTTGACTATGTAGTAGTGATTGCTGGTGCGGAGCGTCAGGAAGCATAGTTGAAACACAATTTTGGGGATTTCTAACCTCAGTGAGCTTTCTTTCCCAAGAAACTCAAATTCCCTATGTAGAAGCATCAAATTTTGTGCCCGCTCCATCAAGAGTGCGTAAAGCCAACTACGCAGAGGGTGAGAGGTAGAAGATCGACATTGTTTGGGTAAGATGGCCATCAGCGGATTGCGTGACTAGGACTGGTTGGAGGGTGCCTCCAACTATGTAATATGGAAGGCAAGGATCTCCTTCCTTCTAGATGAGCATGACCTCAAGAACTTTATCGAGAGTGCTTAGGCTGAACCGGTGGATGCAGCACAATTACGGGCCTTCAAGAAGAATTTGGCAAAGGACAAGTGGTTGATCCTCGATGGAGTGAATGATAATATTGTTTCACACATCTTTCGAAAAGGGACAACCAAGGATATCTAGGATGCGTTGGCAGTGCTATATCATGGGTCTTCCGAGCAGTGAAAGTTGTTTATGGAGGAGAAAATGCAAACCACCAGGATGCAGAAAGGAGAGCGCATTGATCCATTCCTATCTAGACTTCGAGAAAACCGATATCAATTGGCAATTGTGGGGTCAGCTCCTCAGGCCACAAAGATGGTCAGACTTACCTTAAATTTTGTGTCCGAAGACTATCAAGTCTTTGTCCAGAGCATCCTGGGCAGAGAGAATTTGTCGGGCTGGGAAGCGATGTGGGCAGCTCTTCAACAAGTAGAGATGAGGAGAGATTTACTCAAGTGTCAACTTGAGAGCAGCAGTAGCAGTGGTTCGAAGGTTAAGAAGGAGGAGGATGAGAATGCAACTGTTGCATCAAGGGGGCAGCAAGAGAAGTGCAAGAGGAAGAAGGATCTATCAAAGATCAAATGCTTCCGGTATGGCGAGATGGGACATTACGCCACACATTGTCCTCTCAGAAAGAAGGACAAGGATGAGAAGCATTATCATAAGGCTGGAGAAACAAAGATAGAGGAGAAGGAGTTTGTTATGATTGCTCATATCCCTCCAGGAGGGAGGTGGGTTGATTTGGAGTTGTAGACCAAAATATCTACAAGATGGGCAGGATCCTTGAGGAGTCCACCTCTCACATCATCACCTTGATACATGAGCCTAAAATAGAAGTAGGAGGATGGACTAATGCCAATTAGTGCAGAGGAGTGCTGAAGTGACAACGTAGTGGTTAGCAACACTCGAGTCTGAGAAATGCAGAGTAGTGTTGCAGCAGTGTAGAGGGATGCAGTGAAGAGTAGCAGTAGCGCAAAAACTTCAGAGAGGCAGCGCAAAGGCTAGTAGCAGTCATATATTCATCACCATGATGAAGAATACTTCTCCAAATTTTTGATGGTTTTCAGTTGCAATGTGGTAGCAGTTGACAGTGGCAAAGTTAGCAACAACACAAATTCATAATTCAGAGGGAGTTGCAGTACGAATGCAGTGTTGACAGTGGAAGTGTCAGCAGAAGTACATATGCAACGTTTGTACAAATTTGATGGGCAGCAGTGTCAGACATCAGTAGCGTAGAGGGAGATGCTTCAAGGTCAGAGAAGTATGCAACACGACATATTGTTAGAGCACATTCCTCACTAAGAGGGAGTGTTGATTTGGGGTAGCATTGAATGTGATCTAAGTCTCAAATTTTGTGGAAAGGCTTAGACACATGTTTTCCAGATAACCCAGAAATCGTTTGGTGCAATTCCACTTGGATTGTATTATATATAAATAATTAATTATTTTTAAAGGGACCCTAAGTCTAAACTTAGGAAAATAAAATAATTAAAGTGAATTAATAGATATGAGTGAGAAGGATCGAGAATAAATGGATCAAGTCAAAAGTTAATCTTAGTCGTTGATTAGAGATCTAATTTGGGTCATTGAAGTCTCAACGAGAAGACTATAAGATTGGCTTGAAGGGTCATTTGGAAAATACATTTTGGAGACACAAGGCAAATATCAGAGATTGATTTCTTTAGTGAGTAGTGCTCAGGAAGAAATTTTGATTGAGAGATCTATTGTAGAGAGGGGCAGTAACTCTGGTTGGAAGGATTCCTGAGCCGGAGAGTACATAGCAGCAGATACAGAGAGAGCCACAACAACAACACAAAGCCAGTGACACAATCACTATGCAGAGAAAGAAGGGAAGTCATTTTCCTATTGAGGAGAGAGCGCAGGGCCAGTGCCCGATTTTCTAAAGGCCAGAAGGCCTCAGTTTCCACCCAGCAGTGAGACCAGCGCAGAGGTAGAAGGGTAGTTATCATTGTGACATAGAGACTGGGCAGAGTGACGCAGTCACTACGCAGAGGTAGTGCAGGGCAGTCCAATCTTGGTGCAGATCAGTATCGGGTTCCCATGGAGGAATGAGGTTTGTCTCACAAGATCTCTTATGTCAATTTGTTTGTATGATTTGACGGGTGTGTCAATCATAGATTTGTACTCATAAATATTTACTGCATGGTATATAAACCTTCATATATGTTGAACTGGTTTTCCCGCATTGGGTTTTTCCTAGGACATTAGTCAAAAAATAACTATGTCGAATGGTTGTGTGATCTATGTTTGTTCAGATTTGTTTCTGCACTTGTGTTTATTCCGCAATTTATTTGTGTAGGCTGTAGTGAATGGATTTCAATATTTACTTGTAGAACACAGTGAATAATTTTTTAAGTAAATAACAGATAGAAGACTTTCCATCAGTTGTTGTAGTAGGATTCTTGAGTTTACGAAATTTTCACAAAAAAATACACCAAACTTGAATTAACTAAGTTAACTTAGTGACAAGTGCCATGTCGACTCATTTAACTACCTCCAAGATTTTTGTTGAAATAGAAATTCGAATTTTAGTCTAGTTTGACCAAGGCAAAGTCAAACTTATATTTTCTTGCTACATTTTCAACACTCCCTCTCAACAAGAAAGGGATTATTAGATATCCCGATCTTGCCTCTATGGAACTCAAATTTTCCTCTTGACAAAGCCTTTGTCAAAATATATGCATCCTGTTCCTTTGTAGGAATGTATTCCAACAACATAATCTACCTCTGCACACAATCCCATAGATGGTGATACCAGATATCTATATGCTTGGATCAATCATGAAATACTGGATTCTATGAGAGTTTGATGCAAATCTAATTATCACAGTAGATCACTCTAGGATACATCATCTAACCAAATAACCCAACAAGAATATTTCTCATCGAGATCGCCTCACATGTTTCTTGACTGACAGCCATGTACTCTGCTTTTGTTGAGCTGAGTATCACATATCTTTGCTTCCTGTTGTACCAAGAAACCACAACAGACTCAACACTGAAGATTCCTCCTGATGTGCTCTTCCGGTATGATGGACTCCCCACCTAATCTACATCAGTAAAGCCTTGAAGCTTCACTCCCTCTATCTGTCTGTACCATAATCCAAACTAAGGTACCGCAACACATGCATTGCTACCTTCCAATACATTTTGGTTGGCTTAGCCATAGCTTGAATAAGTTGGTTGATTGCATAACACATGCTTGGTCGTGTGTTCACCAGATAAATTAGTGAAACCACAAGTTGTCGATAGATGGTAGCCTCCGCTACTTCAGTTTATGTATCATCCTCTTTCTTCCAATATCTTGCTAGAGGAGTCTCCATGGGTTTGCTACTCTCCATATGGAACTTCTTCAGTATCTCATTGGCATACTTTCCTTGAGAGACAAACAATTCCTCATCTCCTTGACATACTTCTGAATCGAGAAAGTAACGCATGATTCCCATATCCTTCATTTCAAATTCTCTTGCAAGGTCCTCCTTGCAAGGTCTAATAAAATTCTCATCACCTGTTAAAATTAAATCATCAACATATAACAAAATAATAATTAATTTACCTTCAACCACAATGTGATAAAGGTTTGCATCTGCTTCACTTTTGGTAAAGCCCAACCTGGTGAGATAGTTTTCGATCCTAGTGTACCTAGCACGGGATGCTTGTTTCAATCCATACAACACTCGTTTGAGTCTGCACACATGCGACTCTCTATCAAAGGTCTCAAAACCTTCTGGTTTCTCAATGTACACCTCCTCCTCAATAACTCCATTGAGAAATGTTGTCTTCGCATCCATTTGGTAGGTCTTCCACCCCATCTACACAACCAGTGCTAGAATTTATCAAATGGATGAGTACCTTCCTACTAGAGAAAAGGTCTCTTGATAGTAAATTCCCTTAACTTGAGAGAACCCCTTGGCCACAAATCTGCCCTTGTATTTTTCTATGTTTCTGTCTACTGCATGCTTCACTTTGTAAATCCATCTGGAACCCACCACTGATTTATATTATGGTCTTGGGACCACTTCCCAAACATTGTTTCTGACAATGGAATCATATTCCTCTACCATAGCATCAACCCATATAGATTGCTCTACTTCTTCCTCAAATGAAGACCGTCTAGTCTCTACAAGATCAGTCATCAAATCCGTGTAGCCAGAGTACCTATCCAATGACCTCCTCTTCCTACGCTATGAAATGGGTGCTCCCACATTCTCTCTAGCATCACGCAATAATTTTTCATCTTCCCCGATTCGTTTCCTTCCTTATCTGGATGTCTCTGCTTGAGTGGTTGTCTCCACTCTCTTCTCCATTGCTTGTGGATGCTCCACAACTTCTTGAGGTTCTTCCTTTTGAGCTAAAATATCGTGATCTGAATTCAACTGAATCTCCCTCTCAAGAGAACACCTCATTGCCTTCTCCTCATCAAACTTCACATCCCTTCGAACACCTGTCATTCTGAGGGATAGAAAGTACACATGATAGCTGTGAGGTGTTTCTATGTACCCCACAAATATCCCCATCTCTACTGTCGTCTCTGGCTTTTTCCTTGATTCCTTGGATACATGGCAGTATACTAATGCCCCAAAGATCTTGAAGTGAGACACATTTGGTTTCTTCCTTGAAAAAGATTCTTTTGGTGTACTCATGCCAAGAATCCGATGAGGACTCCTATTCTACAAATAGAACATTGCCCTTGCTTCTCACACAATACTTCTATTCTTCCTCTCAGCCACCCCATTCTGATGTGGGTTGTGGGGTGTTGTCAACTCCCGTCAAATGCCTTCCTTTGCATAGAAAATTGTAAACTCATTCGACACGTACTCATCTCTCCTGAGAGCCTTCATTTTCTTCCTAGTCTCTTTCTCAACAAATGCATTAAATTCAACAAACTTAGAGAGTGTCTAGTCTTTCATCTGCATGAATAAGAACCAACACTTTCGTAAGAAATCATCTACAAATATAACATAATACCTATGCTTGGCAGTGGAGGTTGTCGAGGAAGGTTCACAGACATAAGAGTAGATCCTTTCAAGGACTTGATGCGCCTTGTTGTCCCGATCATTGAAGGTGGATTTTGTGTACTTCCCCTAAGGTACACCCTTTTCATGTATTTTACTTCTCTAGTGCTCCTTTGGAGAAGCATGTAGTAATTTGTTGCATGATCTTCAAAGCGTTATGATGCAAATGGCCAAGTATTCTATGCCATAGTTCACCGACATCTCAGCTTTTCACCTTCTCCGCATTTGTGCTTAATGCAACATAGTCTTCCACATCCAGTTTGTAAAGTTTCTTCACTCAAACCTAAATCTACTTCACTTGTCCTGTGGTGATGTGTCTTAGGAATGCTTCCCCTTTTCTGAAGATCACATCGTAACCAAGGTCTTCCAACACCGTGACAGAAATTATATTCTTCTTTAGAATTGGTACAAACATCAAATCTTTGAGCTTGAGAGGGGAGCCTGACTCGCTCTGAAAGGTGACTGTACCAATATTGGCCACGCTATACCTTCCATCATATCCCATCTTGATGTGCATCAGGAGATATTTCTCCTTCAAGTCACTGAAAAATTCTGTGTTCCCCCCATGTGGAATGAGGCACCACTATCCAGATACCACACACTCCCCATCACTATGCTTGTCATGCATGCAATGAGGGTGAAGTCCAACTCGAATTGTGAAGCCAAAGCTTCAAATGTCGCTCCTTCTGAGGGCTTCTTTCTTGCCTTCTTGTGTGGAAACTTCATTACATAGTGCCTGAGTTCATGATCATTAAAACACTTGATTTTGGACAAGTCTTTATTCTTTCCCCCTTGACCAAATTCTCCTTTGGATTGGGATTTCTTCCCTTTCCATTTCTTTGCATTTCCATCCAAGGCACAATTTTCTTCATCCTCACACTTGAATGAAGTCTCATTTCTAGTATTCTGCCTAACCTCCTCCTGTACCAAATTAGACCAAAGGCATTCCCAATTTGGTAGCTTCTCCATCCCATTCACCGAATATTTCTAGTTGTGCCAACTCTTGGGAAGGCCTAGAAGGGCTAGGATTACCAGATAATATTCTACAACCGTAACACCAACACTCCCAAGTTCATGACGACATTGTGTGAACTTGCTCAGGTACTATGGTATAGTGTTCGTTCTTCTACATCTTGATATTTCAAAGCTTTTCCTTGAGCGCCAGCT
This sequence comes from Pinus albicaulis, assembly GCA_034641835.2. Classification (NCBI taxonomy): domain Eukaryota; kingdom Viridiplantae; phylum Streptophyta; class Pinopsida; order Pinales; family Pinaceae; genus Pinus; species Pinus albicaulis. The sequence goes on along the minus strand of CM076580.1, from coordinate 1,549,027,586 downwards.
TCCTATGGTCACTATTGTTCTAGAACAAATTTGTTAATGCTTTCCACATTCCATACATAGTCTCTTTCCCATGGATATTCGAGGCAATATAGTCTCGTACTCCTTCCAAAATGATCCTCCTCACCTTCACTACACACTTTTTCCATTCAACTAGATTCTGAGTATCAGTTGTTGTCAGTTTCTGGATATTGTTATCAATGAATTCCTTCAGCCCATTATCTTCCAGCATTGTCTCCACGAGGCACTTCCAAGAAACATAATTCGAGATTCGCTCAAGGGAATACTCGAATATTATTCCATAGAAAGCCATCATGCTAGCTCTGAAGAATTGATCCTACAAATTCGATCCTCCTGCAATAACAAGTTCGAAATCTCTTCTCTACTGTGAATCCTGGTCTGATGCCATGTAGAAATTTAATGTGTAGATTTGAAACTGCTCATGTATTTTACTAAAACACAGGACTCAAATATACTCTACTCATCTATGGAATTCAATTTACTATCAAGAAGACAAATCATAAACATGCATAAATATTTATCACACATACACAAATATTTATCTAGGGGCAAGAAACTGCTCAAAACCCCTTCCTATCTATATTTCATTAATCAAAGAATATAGATGAAATAAATTGCTTGCTTAAGCCTGAGCACAACCTGCAACTGTATAATTTATCCCTATACCTGACTAACTGACTCTGGCCAACACACGACCAATTTTCAAACCCTCCAAGCGCATTGTTCCTTGAGGAATTACACCCCTATTAATTAGGAAATTCCTCAATGAGAATTGTGCAATCCATCTAGGCTCATCCTCTGACTGCATGCACCACCTATACACTTCATAATAGTCTAAAATTGATATTACACTACCTTGGAATCTCCATCTCAATTGGGTAACTCGAATTCTATGCTTACATCAGCTATTTTGGGTTGATTGATTAGTTAATTGGTTGATCACTGAGTGATATGAAGTTACACTTCCACACTTGGACCTTCCACTAGTTCTTCTAACCGTTAGAACTAGTTTAACTAACCATAATTCGTTTAAACTGAAATAGATTGCGAAAAACTAGCAATCAATCATATTGAACTGAACTAAAGCTTCCCAAACTCAAATTAATTGAGTTAACTGAGTAACAAGTGCCATGTCACCTCACTTAACTACCTCCAAAATTTTTGTTGAAATAGAAATTCGAATTTTAATCTACCTTGACCAAGGAAAAGTCAAACTTAGATTTTCATGCTGCATTTTCAACATTTTATCACAAACAAAGGCAACTGATGAAGACCTTTATAAGCTCCAAATGCTCTTATGTATGTTGATTATTCAAGGGTAAACCAATTAACAACATATTGTAGTGACATCCTTGCTCTCTTTAATATGTAAGGTGGTTATGTGTCAAATAGTTTCTGATATACAGATGAGATAAAGTGCTCATTAATCTTATTATACATTCCTTTGTAGCTAGTATCCCATAAGGATTTGTAGTATATATGCATAGGTGGAATGTAGTGAGTGAATTTCCACTTCCATATTATTCCCTTACACTCACATCTTGTGCATATGGCATCCAACAACTAAGATGCCATGTAAAACTCTAGTTGTTCCCTTTCAACTGTATGCTTGGTTCTTTTCACATAGCCTTGATGGAAGGTGCTAGAATGTATACCCAAATGAAAACAATCCCATCCTTAGCACATGTGTATATCATAGGCACCTAGTTATCTTCGAAAATTTTTGCATCTTGTCTCCCATATATCCTGTAACACATGGCTACCAACATTTGATACACTTTTCTCAACATCTTGGTTTTGTTAACCCCATTTGCTTGATGTCTAAACTTGATAGGATCCAGCCATCAAGTTTTCGAGATGTCCTTGGTTGTCATAGGAAAGTTGCAATACCATTTTGGAGTAAGGGTTAAATGATGCTTCAACATATTATAATACTCAAAGACATTAGTTAGTGTTTATTTTGCTATTGGTGTGCCACGGAAATTCGTGACTGTCATATCATCCTTGTTAATACATTGAAGAATCCACTCGATTGTATTGGCACATGGAATAATGGTCAGATGTTTTGCTAACTTATGAAACCATTAAATTTTGACATTGATAAAAACTTATTGATCCTCTTCATCTTTAGGCACTTATTTTTTGGAAAATGCTTGATATATGCTTGTCCATGTCATTGATTCTGATTTATCCACTTAGTAGGTAGTATCAGTGTAGGTAGGTACTCTGATAATGAAACTCTCAATAACTCTTTCAATGTTTCTTTCATCCATCCCCTTGTTGGGTATTCTCTTAGTGGGCGGAGCCATTTCTCTTGTGGATGAGGAGAGGTTGAAACACTCAAGGTCAACAATATTTGACATTTTAAATATATTCACAATAACAATGTTAGGTCAATCAAGAAAATTCATTGTTATTTAACAAGTATTGTAGATTTCATTAACACAGTGTGATAAGCTTAAACACGAACTACAAACACAAGGTGCGATAAGGGGTAGTTAACGCGGGAGAAAGGCTTATCGCATTTCAGCGAGGTAGATTGTGTTAAGAGTTAGCGCAGTTACAATTTGGAGAGTCAATATGCAACAAGGTGAGGGGAAAGTTCTATTAGCGGCAGAAAGGCTAAGTCGCGATAAAAAGTGACATGGTCGCGCCTTTATTGCTAAGTTGGGGGGCGAGAGGCTTGTTATTGAAATTTATGCCACTGTGAAAGGGTGAAGTGTAAGTTTTGTAGCATCAAATAAGTGTTCTAGTCTCGACTTTAGTAAAAGAGGCTAAGAAACACAAGAGCTCTATTGGCCCTCGTTTTTTATCTCTTTTTGTTTATAAAATACATCTTATTTAGCCATACTATCCATCTATTCACCATCATATCCACCTTATTTTGATCAAAAGATGCATATACAGGTATTTAAATTATGTTTTTCAATTATTAGATGTTTTGTAAAAATTGAAATTTAAGTGCATTTTTGGACAGCATCAGAAAGTCCCGTAATGGCCTTATGGTTTTCATATGTGCAAGACACTTGGGCTCGAGCTGGATATATTTCTAGAAGGCTTGGGAACTAAGACTAAGTGTACACCTGTTGGTACAGTCAAACTGAGCTTTAATAGGCCCGGTCAAAGGCGGTCAAACAAAACCTGTATTTATGGAGGATCCCTAGAAACTAGGTCAAAACTCTTATTTTGTGGGATTTTCTAGATTTTGATGGATCTTATGGATGAATTCGACTTGATTTGATAAGATAAGGATATTTATGAATATAGGAGCTATTATAGATGATTTTGTTAGATAATTTATCTATTTAAGCCTCAAACTTTGAAGGCATTGATATGTAGAACTTGTATGACTTAACATTATTATTTTTGAGACTTGGAGACATAATTGAAGATTTGTTCTATAATATTTGTTGTTGCTATATGCTGGTTGATTGATTGAATTTTTAAGTAGTTGAATTCATCTTCAATGTGCGAGGCAAGGGTGGGGGCCCCCCACACCGAGCTAAGTGCACTTCCTAGTTTATTTGTAGTTGCAATTTCTGAATTAGCTTGCTTATGTTTAATTTGTTTATGCTGATTATTTACGAGTATTGATGAATCTAATGATCATTCTTAACTTGCATATGAAAGGACAAACAAATGTTTAAGTTAAACATTCTTTCTATCTAAATCAAGATCTTCAGTTATAATTCGTCTTTACATGCTTTTACATGCTTTCCTGAATTCCTGTTTTTAACAATAGCAATACTGATAAATGAATATATGATGAAGGACAATCAGGACCTCTTCAGTGAAGAGCCTCTTCAATTATTGCTTCATGTATCTTAATCTATTGTTCAATTAAGTAGTTTTTTTATTTCTAATTCATAAGGTAATCTTGTTAGAGAAGGACAAACATATCTCTTAAGTTAGGAGATTCTTCTGCTTCTGATTACACATCTGAATTTAGAAATTGTTTAAGTTAGATTTGTATTTGTAATATGCATTTCCCTAATCAATAAACCATCTTCTAAATTGATCATAACTGAAACCCATATACTTTGGGGATGCTTCTAAGTTTCACTAACCCGGATTGATAATAAATACTTGCGTTAGTTTACAACAATAAATTGACCCAACAAGCTCCAAACCCCATAAAAATTTTCAGGAGAAAACACCTAGAGATGGTTGAATTAAGCTAATTGATCAATAATTAAGTATTTCTTAAGTATAACTTACGAAAAGTGATTAATTAATGATAATTAATTGAGAAAGGTGAGAATTCTCTAAAAACTCACATGGATTGACTCAAATATGATCTTAGTTGTTGACGAGGATCTAAGCATGGTCATTTGTTCACCAACGAGAGATTATAAGAGGAGGTCGATAGGGTTGAGGAGGACACACTAGAATAGCGAGTTTCCTTGGCAAATCAAGCTACCCATTTACAGAGTTCGGGTAGGGAGAGAAGTTTGAGCCAAAAGGAACTAGAGGTGAGAGGGATATTAGTAGCAGGATCCCAGAGGAATTTTCCATTACCAGAACAGTCAACTGAGGGAGGTCGAAGTTATCCACGGGAGGCTGTCCAATGGCTTACATAGAGCCTCAAAAGACAATTTGATTAAACTATAGAGGAAATCAATTCAGTTGTTGGAGCCCGAGATTTTCACTTGGAGGCCAAGTGAATCATTTCCAAAGGCAACAACATGAAGGACGCCATCATCAGAGGCAGATTCTGGTTAGTGCGAGTTGGCATGCACAGAGGCAATGTAGAGGCATGTACTAGATCCGAATGGAAAATGGCATCAACCCATGGTATTCATCTACCCATGGTATCCATCCACCCATGGAATTTACCCATGGTATTATAAATGGCATCGACCCATGGTATTCATCTACCCATGATATTTATTCACCCATGGTATTATAAGTGACCCATGGTATGTATCCACCCATGGTATTCATCCACACATGGGATTTACCCATGGTATTGTAAGTGGTATCTACCCATGGTATTGGCCCATGGTATCCACCTATGGTATTGTATCTCAAAAAAGGATATAAATAACAAGCCTCACTTTGTAAAAGGACAGATTGTCCGCCACAATGTAGCTTCTACAGTTATTCTCTGTTTTAATAAAACAAGTTTCTTTGTGGTTTTATTTTCTTTGTGTTCTCTCTTTTTTTCTGGCATTATAATTTTGCAGATCTTGTCAGATCTATTTCAAATTTTTAGATCTTGGGGGCCTCCTCCCAAGATCATGTTACGGTACCTCGGTAAGACCACTTCGTCGTGGCGCTCACCACCGTGCTCAAATCTTGTGGGCACAAGACTCCTGATTGGCTGCTTCTCTATGAGAGTGACCCAGAATTCGGCCACACTTACAAGGCACTCTTGGGGGTACACAAGTTCCAAATTTTCACCTCCAAGATGCACTTTTATGTCACCTGGGACACCTTTGTGTTCCTTCAAGCGAGCGTGCCAAGATGATATGGGAAGCACACTAAAGTCGAGTCGCTGGGCATTTCGGGGTCGAGAAAACAGTAGCAATACTACAGAAGTATTTCTATTGGCCGAACCTTCGAAAGGATGTCGAGAAGCACATCAGATCCTGCATTGCTTGTGCCATTGCCAAACCGACCATCAAGAAGCAAGGCCTATATACTCCTCTACCTACCCCTAGTCTACCTTGGGAATCCATCTCCATGGATTACATGTCGGGCCTGCCTTCTACTAAGCAGGGAAATGACTGTGTTTTCGTGGTCGTCGACAGATTCTCGAAGATGGCCATTATGGCGGCCTGCAAGAAGAATATCACAGCAGAAGCCACTGCTAAACTCTTCTTTGAACGAGTGTGGGTGCACTTTGGGATCCCACAGTCTATCATATCAGATCGGGATAGCAGGTTCCTCAGCACATTTTGGTCCAGCCTTTGGTCAATGTTGGATACCAAGCTCACCAAGTCCACAACTTTCCATCCCCAAACAGATGGCCAGACAGAGGTCGTCAACAGAATGATTGTACACATTCTGCGCATGTACAATTCAAAGCATCCACGCACATGGGACGAGAGCCTCCCTTATGTACAACATAGTTATAATCGGGCTCTCCACGGTTCAATCGGCCATAGCCCCTTTCAGGTGGGCTTGGGATTCCAGCCACTATGTCCCATTGACGTAGCCATGCCATTTGCAGCTGCTCAGGCCAATTCAGCTCATGTCCAGTCTGAAGTTGACAAAGCCAGTAGCTTCATTCCATCGAGTGCATTCAACACATCGCGAAACGGGTTCATGATATATTGGGTGAGTGCCAATGCAAGAGAGTACAAGCAACGCCATGATCGACATCGGGTGCCACACAACTTCCGGTGGATATTGGTGGTCACATACCTATTCCACTTGAGGCTCCTACGTGTCTATTTCGATTTCCGGTTTTGAACGTTTACTATTTTTAGCGAGTTTTCGGGTCCCTATAAACTTAGGAGTTTTTGAGGCCCTAGCGACGTTTTTTGGGAGGAAAACGGAGAGCAAGATGGGTCCATGGACCAATGTAGCTCCTTCAAAATTTGTAGTCCTCAAATATATATTTCTAACGAGGTATGGTACGCGTCAAACGGAGAACGTATGCCAAAGTTACGCCCTGGGAAGTTGAAACACCAATTTACCCAAACGGGGCCCATAGTTTTGGCGCTTCATCTCCTAGGGTTAGGGTTTTGGCTATTTAGGATTTCCCATTGTTTCTAAATAATAAATAGGCCCTCGAGCCTCATTGTAACTGAGTTCAGAGGCCTGTAGCCACCACATCTCTTCTCAGAGATAGCTACCAGCGCCCTAGCTAGTTTTATTTCCATTCTGTCTGTAAGCAAATTTCAGTTCTTTGATATTAATGAAATGAAGTGTTATTTCCGATGCATCTCTGTATTTATGGTTATATGTTTATTCTGTTGCGTTCCTGCATAAATCCGGATCGGTACTAGGGTTTTACGGAGCCAGTTATTAGGCTTGTTTTGTTGTAGGATTGCTTGTGGAGGAAGGGAAAATCCCCTCAATAATTCTGCCTGTATTTATTTCAGAGAGGATTTCCAGTTTGGCATCCATTTTATTGCACTCAAATTTGTTGCTGAAGAATTAATAATAAAACCCTCATCTGCTGCACAAGTGTTCCCACATTGGGGTTTTCCGGGGACATTTATCCAAAAATAAATGTGTCGATTTTATGGTGTGTGTGCTCTATATTTTCTCAGTTCCAACATTTTATTTTCCACAACGTATTTATGGTGAAAATTGTAGTTGCGAATTTATTCGTTATTTTCCATAGCAAATAAACCGCACTTAATTTTAAGCAATTAGAAGAATAATTTACAGTTGTTGCAAAATACTTGTAATATTTTACATGGTATAAGAGAAATTTTGAAGATAGATCAATGGCTCAGTGACAAGGAGAAATTTTGCAGCTTCTGAGGAAGTCTCTGAGCAAAATTTATGGGTCTACGGAGAGGTCCAACCAGGCAATGCAAATTATTGGGGGAGTTTGATTTTTTAGTTGCAGGTGACAGAAAAAATTCGAATAGCCCATAAGCATTTCAAACAAGCAGTGTTATTGCCAGGAAGAAATTCCCTTGAACATAACAAAGAATCCGTTGAGCATATTTGGGCATATTGATTTTGTAGATTGGAGTTGTAGATCAACGTCAGGTGGAAGAGAAAGGCACACACTAAGGGATTTTTCCCAGAGGATTTCCAAATTTAGTTTTTTGGAGGAAATCCATGGTTTCCAGATGTAGGTGGATGTAGTAGCTAGAAAAATTGCACGTTCTAGGAGGGAGTGCATGTAGGAGAACAAGAAACCAAGCAGGAAGGAGGATATTCCTGTTTATTTTCGAGTCGTGAGTTTTACATAAATGGCTCAATAAGACTTCGAGATTAGGATAGGCTAGATGGAGCATCCAACTATTGTTTCTAGAAAACCATAATGTCTTTCCTGCTAGATGAGCATGGTCTAAATACATACACAGAGAGAGTTGTAGTTGTACCTATAGACTCGCAGTAGATAGAAAATTACAGAAAGGAGATGGCCAAGTCAAAGTGGTTGATCCTAGATGGCATTTGAGATATTATTGTCTCACACTTAGTGGCCAAGAATACAACCAAAGAAATGTGAGATGTTATTGCTACACTTTTCCATAATCCTTCCAAGAATTGGAATATGTTTTTGAATGATAAATTGAGGCTTACCAGGATGAATAAGGGTGAAGGAATCATTCCCTATCTCACCAGGACTCAGAATGTCCATGAAGAGCTTTCCGTAGTTGGTGAAGCACCTCAAGAGAGTGAGATGGAGTGTACAACTCTCAATGGTTTCACTCCAAAATAGGCGAATTTAGTCCAAGGCATCATTGGACAAGACAACCTACTAGGTTGGGATCGATTGTAGGCAAATTTTACACAGGGGGAGATTAGGCTTGTTCTAGTTGAGAGGAACATTTAATATTGCAAAATGGAAAAGACGGGAATATAAAACATAAAAATGGAAAATGCAGTGATACATCAACACATATAATATGGGAAAATCATAGAGCTTTCTTATTAAACAATATAGCAGAAAATGTGTATAAGATCTTGAGGAAAAAGACACTCAAGATAGGAAAAACAAACCTCTAGAGACCTAGTACATGAAATATGAAGTACAAATGCTATAAAAGAATGTCAAAGGCTAAGACAACGTAGTTTCTGCTGGGGTTAATTGCTGCTGGAAAATGTAAATACATGGATCTGCGGCTATAGAGTTCAGAAAATGTCGAGATCAAAGATCTAGGCTTTCTAACACCATTCCAAGACAACCCATAAAGGGTTTCCAAAAATACACAAAATGCAGAATGTGCCAAGTGTGGCCCTAGGGCTGAATAACGCTCTGCAACTGGATCATTGGTGGGAGGTGGCTGTTCTGATATGATAATGGCTGATACCCCTCCTCAAAAACTCCCTGGATGAAGGGTTAATCCCCTCACTGGAAAACAGGGTCAAGAACTTAGGTAGTTGACCTCCCACTGCAACTGCACTGCAAAATAACGCAGTTTCTGGAGGAGACTGCGTTGTGGGTGAATGTTGCTACTTGTATTGGTTCCTGATGGTGGAATAAAGCTCTAAGAACTTCCTTACTAGCCTACCGAGTGATGGGCTTCTCCCCTCACTGGAAAACAAGCTCAGAAATTGGGTCTATCAACCCTCCACTACTGCTGCCCTGCAAAACAACACAATCCTAAAGGAGACTGCACTGTGAATGATGGCTAAAGCTTGGCCTAAATCCAGATAGTGGAAATGATGCTTAATGAACCTCTCCTGAGTAGGCACTTGAAGTCCCCTGAGGATGAGGGTGGGATTTCCGCTCGGAAACACCCTTGTGCTAAACAACACAATAGACTTAGCTAAACAGCTGAAGCGTGCAAAAATTCATAAAAGACCAATACAATATCAATATTCTAAATGCCTTCTATGGCTATTTTCCTCTTCCTTATATGCTTGGTGATCTTCCTCACCCCAGGTCCCACTCATTAAAGAAGCTACTCTCATGCATACACTCCTCCTCTTTGATAGCATTATCCTCCATTAACTCTCCACTACCTCCATAACAACATTGTTGATTTGGTCAACTTTGACCCTATCCACATGCTTTAGCCCATTTTCACACCTCAAGGTGCTTTATACAACTGATACAATGATCCAAATTCACATGAGAAGTGGTTTTATTCCTACTAAAACGATTTATGGGTCTCTCTAACCACTTATTCACCTATCTTATTATCAAAAGAAAAAATTAATATTCCAACTAGCTGAAAGCTAATTAGGAATGTTACAGTCCTCCCCTCCCAAATATTGCTTGTCCTCAAGCAACTACAAGGATGGATACTGCAAAATCTCCTCTCCTTCTCCTGTAGCATCCTCATCTGATAAACTCCTCCACTGAACCAGATGCTCTCCAATCAATTTGTCCCCTAGTTGCTCCTCCCAAGTGTGCAAGTTAGCCTTTGGTAATAAAACCAAATGGCTCTCATCATGAAGAAGTGGGATGCCCAAGGAGGCAACTACATGATGTCTAGAGGCCCTCTTGAGGCATGGGATTTGAAAAATGTTGGGGACCCTAACCCCCATGAGAAGCTCCAATCCCCATGCTATCATCCAAACAAGATGGATCACCCTAGGTAGCTCATAGAAAAACTACTCCATCTCCTCCTCTTGCAATGTAGATGGGTTGTATGGCTGAACATGATAGACCAAATTGTTCATCCTACGTTATCTCTCACCCCATCTCTGATCTGTATAGAGTTGTTGTTGATCTTGGGCTATAATAATGTTGCCCTCAAGATGCAAAAAGGCAACTAGACTCTCAAGGATCCACTCTTTGGTTCTATGAACCTTGTTTGCCCAAATTATCCCACATATAATGAATAGAACATCATGACCATATGGAATCCAAATGAGAAGATATTGAGTGTCATATGAAATGTTGGATGGTGACAATAGTTCCCCAATTGGAAACAATGCAGTTTTGCTACTTGCTGCCCCTGAATATAATGTGGCAAGTTATCTCCCAACCACTTGCTAGTTGTGCATGTCTATTCATCTACTTGGAAGTAGTAAATGACATTGTGTGTCAACTGAGCATACCAAAAATAGAACAATACTTACCCAAAGCCATACAAGAAGTGGCTATCTCCATCACTAATGTTGGTCTTAAAAAGACCATGAAGCCCAAGGAAAGGCTTGCCCTCTTGTGGAGAATTTCACTGTATATAAATGGAAAGAGAATGAAAATACTTTGTTAGATGATCAATAAGTGCAAAGACACAACTCTTACCATGTACTGTTGGCAAACTGGTGATGAGGTGCATAGGTGAGCTCTCCCATTTTTCTCCCGGAAAAGTGAGTGATTGTAACAACCTTGCTGAATGGTTGTTTCCCCCCTTAATTTTCAAGCAAACTAGACATCCTCCAATATGCTCAATGCCAAAGCCACATGCTGGAATACTGCCATCCCACTGTTGCTGCCTCCCTTGAAGATGCTTCTGCTTAGAAAAATATTGAATTTTACGGAGGTCAAAGCCTTTGCCCATCCAAAACTTCCCAAATTTGGCCAAAGCATGCATAAATGCCAAAAACCTTCTGCTATATATGGAAGACTCCTTCCTATGTGGAAGTATCTTCTGATCCTCAAAGGCTATTGTTGGTTGATAAAAGGTGCTTTTTAAACTCCTAATTATCCTCACATTAATTATCAATCCGAGTAAGTCTTTCTATTTCAAGAGTGTACACAGTATGTGGCTGCTATTTACATCAGAGAGTAATGTTTCACAGATTGCAGTATAGATCTTTTAATACAAGATTAAACGGATGCAGCAAGTAAATTCTAATTGCAATTAAATGAAAACTCAATCCTCTAATGAAATCAAATCCTACAGTGTTTCAAATAACAGCAGTATCAGTGAAGAGTACAGTAGTGATAACCCTTCTCTTCGAAACTGATTAGATCTAAATCAAATGCATTTTTCAATAAAACAACAATGTTATCAATCTGAAAGCCTAACAGCAGTAGTTAATACTCATTACAGTTGATCACATTGAGTAGAACAATTATCTAAGCAACTCAATCCGAAAGCGGAAGTAAACTAAATAAATAACAATACTGTAAATTATATAAAACAGAACTATTCGGTTAACACAAGAAAATAATGAACAGCAAGGAGATAAAATCACATAAAGAAATAATACTATCAAACCATCACACTTGTGATAATTGGAAATGTATGACATAGATGAAGCAGTGAATTCCACCGGAAGTCGGGCCTTTAGCCACCAGCAGGCACTGCTAGATTACTTCAGATGATGCGAATGAAAACAGCAACTTCAATTAATCATCGAACTATAGTCACATTACAATGTAATTTCGTTCTTCAACTATATGGTCTGAAATTACGCTTACAATTTGGAAAAACAATAGGCGTTCCCGTCTTCCTACAATCGTTTCCTTTTATAGTTAGAAAGGGTAAAAAGTAAATAGTAAATGTGATCCCTCAGGATCTGAGGGATTCGCAACCAATTTCCATCTTTAAGACATCTTCCTCTATTTCGCGCTGATCTCATTGATTCGTTCTTAGCCTTGTCCGCAACCGATTCATTCCTTTCTTTGCTTGTCGGATTTGGCTACGCCAACAGCAGGGAACAACAATCGTTCCTTTTCCATTTTCCTGCATGAAGAAGGGTAAACGTTAGTTAAATCACAACTGCAATCATTCCTCATTTCTCACCATAGTTCCTTAATAGATTAGCACATTAAGACATGAAAAAGATAAGAATTAAGGGTAACAAGGATGAAATTACTAGAAAATACATACCCATTTCGCAACCCAACATACTCCCCTACTTACTCTGTTTCATGTCCTCATGAAAAGCAAGTAATTTTTATGCAGAGTTGTTAAGGAATAAGCTGGAGAAGGAATGTCGTAAAGTGGTCTAAAGCCATGGTTCTTGGCCAAGAGCTCAAAGATGGGCCCTTTCTATCCTTCGGGCAATTCATATATAGCTTTATAACCTTCAGCAGGATACCAAACGATAGGGCTACGGAACCGACAACCTAGCCAATAAGGACCTTCTCTTAAGATGAGGTTGTTGTAAGTGACAAAACGTTCTGCAGTCAGCTTAAATTTTTTATAATTAAATGGCTCTCTATCTTGTACATTACTAGTGGAAATTGTCCACCTGAGCTTGGATGCAGCTAAGGAGCTTTCCTGAATAGAGAGGAAGTATTCTACTCCCTTTTGTACAATCTCTTTCTGAATAGGCCTCAAAAATTTGATTACGCCTTCCCTTGTCATCAAAGTTTTGTGATTGGCCAGCATTTGCAAAGGGTGTTTGGGTTCACCTCTGACCCATAGATCCAGTCGATGCTCTTGTCTTTGGAACGCATTATGAGCCTTGAACCATTTCAATTGATTAACAACAAATGAGATAAAAGCTTGAAATTGCACATCCCCCATAAAGGGGTTGGGGTTCTTTTCCACTTCTTTCTCTAATAAAAAATTATGTAGGTAGAACTCACAAAGCAATCTTTGAACTTTTACCCCATGTTTTTTACAACAGTTTATAAAATCCTCAATTGTTTTTAACTCTATCGGTTTTCCAGCTCTGACAGCTTTTATTTTCAACTGTAAGTACCTTTCTAGCAAAAATAGGGCATAATTATTGGCAGGAGATTTGCATGCCAAGACATGAGTGTACAATGAGCAGATAGTATCTGTTTGACTCCTGACCTTTTTCTAATCTGAGCTTCACTTTCTCAATCCTCTCTTCTGCCTTTCAGTATTTATCGAAGGTCTCGCTTTCTGAGGTGTTCATGTCCCGAAGCTGCCTCTGTAATTCTTGGTATTTTTGTTGGGAGACAGTTTCTAGTTCAAGCCGTTCTATGGCAAGCCGAGCCTGTGTTAAATCTCTTTGAAGATTCGATATACTAGGGTCATTGCTTGTCATAACATTTTGAGCTTGAATGGTTGTCTGCGTATCCCTGCTATAAGAAGAGATGCATATTGTCTGAGTTCCTTTATTATGGGAGGTCCAAGCCTTCGTCTGGGTAGTCGTGCTGGAGGAGGGTACCATCTCCGTTTGAATAGCTAAGTCATAAGAGGGTACAACCTCTGTTTGGGTGGCTACTTCTGCAAGAATTGCATGTTGTTCCTTAACAGGTTGAGTGAGTATGGGCTCTGTTTGAGTCCCTGTAGTTCTTCTTTCATCTACTTCCGTTTGAACCGATGCGTTTATTGTTTCCGGGGTTTTATCTGGGACTTTTCCTGCTGATAACCCTCTTATTTTTCGTTTGAGCCTTTTTACTATTTTCCGCAACTTCTGCTGTTCCTTCCTAAGCTTTTTGATTTTGGACCTATACTTTTTAGGGGGAGCAACTGTTCTATTGATCGTTTCTGCTCCTAACGAGCCCGGTTGCTCGTCTTGACTCTACTCTAAAAGCACTGTGTCCCCAGATTGGTAGTCGTCTTCTTGGGCTATTTCCATTTCTTCTGTTTGGTCTATATTTTCCATATTTAGGCCTACCTGGCTGGGTTCTCCCGGAGGCATATCACCAGGTTGGTTCACCTCTTCTTGAGTGGCTTCTGTCCTTGTTTCTACTTCACAGCTTACATTTTCTAGTATGCTTCTATCGTGGCCAGAGTTCTCTACAGATTGGGTTACTCCAATGTTAAAATTGAGCGAGCTTTCGGGCTGTATGAATTCAGCCATATTGGCCAAGATCTGGGCCAATTCGATATCATGCAATAAATCTCTTGGGGGACTTGTATTTGGCGTTGAGGGGGGTTCTGATTCATTTCTTTCCTCATCACCCAGGTGCTCTATTTCCTCTTCATGTTCTGACTCCGGATCATCCCGTCCTTCCAACTGTGAATACTGCTCATTTTCTGGACTAGACAATTCTATGGGCTGGCTACTGCTGCCCTGGGGATTTTCGGCTGCTCCCAAGTTTGTCCTTAGTCTAGCGGAATGTCTGCTCTTTTGGGGAATGTTTGTTGTACGGGTAGTCCTCTTCCTTTTTGGAACAGGGTTAGGTGCAACTAAAGCTAAACCCCCTTCTATGGAAAATATTAATTCTTCCCAACTTGTTTGCTGCTGGGCGAGGTTGTAGCTAACTATCAGCCTAATTAAACAATGGTGGCTTACGACAGTTTCTATGTGTCAGGAATTTTTTATCCTTTCAGCAGAATCATGTAGTAGGAAATTCAAATATGCAGGTAAATTCACAGAACATTTTTGTTTCAAGGCTGCTAAAAGTTTAAGTTGACGCGGCCTTACCATGTCTTTTCGCCCGTCACATGTAATGAAATTTTGGACGACTCTGGCTAGTTCTCCCCACGGTTATCCAAGGGACAATGGTCGAACTCCTTTTCCTTTGATGATTAGCTCATGTCCTTCGTCCTTAAAGGCTTCAATGGCATCATGCAGCTTCAATCGTTTGTTAGTCCATACGGGTCCTTCAGCTGGTAACCCGGAAACTTCTGCAATCACAGCATCTGATACTGTGATTTGTCTACCCCTTACCATAGATTGGTCATTCTGTAAATTTTGTAGGAATTCAATGGCAATTGTTTCGTTGGGTTGCTGAAATCGTGTGAAGTATGCTATCCACCCAGCTCGGGGTAGAATTTCTCTAGCGGTATCAAAAACAACCAGTATCAGCTGCTCCCTGCGCACTGTCCTTCCTCCCATATTGCCTAAATTCTACAAACTGTTAATTAGCAAAAGTAACACAGCAATAGACAGAGTCAGTGATGGAACAACAAGCTATTATAATAGTTATATCGGATGATACTTTACAGCATAAATACCCTTATCTAAGACTTGCTATTATGGAATTTCATATTGTCCTGCATAATCAAATAAAGGGCTGGCACGCATGCATAAGTAATTCGGGAGTTGCTCCTCGCCCCCCTTTTGAAACGATAGGTCGCCTTTGACCGAATAAATGAAGGAAAATCATGTTGGCGGAAAAGTACAGGGATGATGAAGGTGGTAAGGTACGCCTATTTATGAAAGGATCGTAAAAGATATCAGAGTGCTGAAATCAATGCATATACGAGAATTATCAATTAGTGAGGAGATGTCGTGAGGTGATTTCGAAAAAGGAAAAAGGACATCTGACGCAGAAAATATACTTTACCGTCATCATTCCACTTAAAGCTATTATGATTGAATTTTTAAAAATATTCATGCATATAGGCTCAATTGGATGTTAGGACCATAATCTCTCCATAGCAAAAATTTATAAGAAAAGGGTATTATAATAATTATTGATGTAAAATAAAGCTTCAATACCAGCAGCAGAGCTTCTGCTGCCCACAAGCATCCATAGCCTCGACAGAGTTTCTTTTTAACCCTTCAGAACCATGGTCCTCTATGTATAACTGGGGAAATTTATTATGATGTTCTATAGAGGAGACCAATGTGCGGGCTTGGTGACCAGGTGAGCACATTGCCATTCACTGGGAAGTAGCGAGAGTGGTCAGGTCGGCTCGTGATGAGACCTCCTGTTTCCAAGGACTTCATTTGTTCATGCATCCATTGGATCATATCCCTGGTGTGGTGGCCATAGTGGGAATTTCATTTCGCTTCTTCCTTATGATCATGGTAGGCTGGCTCATGATGAGACCCCCTATCCTCCCTTGTGGAAAATCATAAAATCATTAGTAAATGTACATTTTTATTTTTATTTTTATTTTTTAATCCCCATTTTATACATAGAGGGTGGCTCATCACTCCTTAAGAGTAGGGATGGCGGAAGAAGTTTGACATATCAATATAAAATAAGAATATACCCATAATATTATTAATAATATATAGAGAGAGTTATACAGACAAGGAAGAACCAACATGATATAGATAATCAATCAGTTTAATTTATAATGGAAATGAGGACAGTGAAGTGATATAGATGGTTGTGTCCTTTCTTTTTCGATCAATACCAAGAAATCTTGTTTAAAGATGATAATGTTCAATATTTGCTTGTTCCAGTAAACTTTAGATTTGTATCCTTTCATATATATTTGTACCCTTGTGCCTTATAGAAGATCATAAAAAGTGGGCAAAGGAAAGAAAGGTGTTCTCACACAAGTATTCACAAGGTGCTAAAACAACAAAAGAAAACCTCACACAAAAAGTGTTGTTCCTTATGGGGAACAGCAAGGAAAAACACACAAAAAAGGTGCTGTTCCTTAGAGGGAACAGCAATTGTTCCCTATAGGGAACATCAAAGAAAATGCATACGAAAATTGTTGTTCCTTAGAGGGAACAGCAAGACAAATTACACACTGAAACTGTTGTTCCTTGGAGGGAACAACAGAAAGAAGAAAAAGATTGCACACGGAATTGTTGTTCCTAAGAGGGAACGACGGTTGTTCCTTAGAGGGAACAACAAGAAAATTTTCACACAAAATTTTTGTTCCTTAGAGGGAACAACGGCTGTTCCTTAGAGGGAACGGCAGCTGTTCCTTAAAGGGGACAACACAAAGAAAATTCATATGAACGTTGTTGTTCCTTAGAGGGAACAACAGTTGTTCCTTTAGAGGGAACAACAGTTGTTCTTTAGAGGGAACAACAGTTGTTCCTTAAAGGGAACAACAAGAAGAAACTTCACACGAACTTTTGTTGTTCCTTAGAGGGAACAACAACTGTTCCTTAGAGGGAACAACAAAGGAAAAATAGAAAAAAACAAGTTATATACAGTTTATACAAGAAAATTCAATCAAACAGAAAGGAAAACTTATGTACAATTTTCAAAAAAACAAATAAATTCCTCACTGGACCAATTTTGTGGGCGGGTTTCCCTCCTCAGCAAGAATTTGCATAGTGGAATCTTCCTGCAGCTGTTGGCAAAAGGACTCCCTCGTAAGTGGTTTGTGATATAGGCGTACTCGATGTCCATTCGCTTTAAAAGAGTAGCCAAACCCATCAATGGTGGCTAATGTGAGGGTGCCATTATCATGCACCTTTTGTATCTCATAGGGGCCTAACCATCTAGTCTGGAGTTTTCCTGGGAAATCCTGGAACCTAGAATCATACATAAGTGCCCAATCACCTTCGTGGAATGTCTTCTTCTTGATGAGGGCATCATGCCATTTCGCTCTTTGTTGTTGGATTAGTGCAGTATGCTGAAGAGTTGATAGGCAGATTTCATCCAATTCATTGATTTGATGTAGCCTGTTAATCTGTGCTTCATTCAGATCCAAGCCTACTTCTTGAGCTATCCTCAATGTCTGAATTTCAAATTATATTGGGAATATAGGCTCTTTGCCAAACACTAGCTAATATGGGGAATATCCCGTGGTATTTCTCCATGTCGTGCGGTATGCCCACAGGGCTTCTGGCAATCGGATAGCCCAGTCACATCTATGTGATGCAACTGTTTTTGTCAGCATTGCCTCGATTACTTTATTGGTGCTTTCTACCTGGCCATTTGCCTGCGGGTGGTATGGGGTTGTGATTCTGTGCAAGATATGGTGATTTTTTAATGTCGCAGCAATCTTATGGCCTATAAATTGTGGCCCTCCATTTGTGATTATTTCTCTAGGAAAGCCATATCACACGAAAAAGTTGGAAAAGAGAGTGAATTACCGAGTCCTCTGTTGCCCTTGGTAATGCTTCTACCTCCACCCATTTAGTCACATAAATTGTGGCAACTAATATATATGTCTTTTGATTAGATAATGGGTTTATTGGACCGATGAAATCTAACGCCCATCGCTCAAAAGGCTCGATGACTAACTGTGGATGCAGGGGCATCTCATCATACTACCCAAGGCATCCCATTCTTTGGAAACTATCACATGCCTGGACAAACTTCTTGGCGTCTTTAAAAATGGTGGGCCAATAATAGCCCATATGTAAGACTTTATGACTAGTCCTGGAGTCTACAAAATGTCCGCCACAAGGCCCATCGTGGCAGGCTTTCAGGATGTCGAAAATTTCGTCTTCCCTAACACATCTTCGAATGTGCATATCGGCCCCTGTATGAAATAAATAACCTCCAATCCAGGAGAACCGCGTGCTACGCTGTACTATTTGTTTTCTTTCATTAGGCGTTAGGTGTTTGGGTAACTTACCTACTGCTGAGTAGTTTGCGACATCCGCGTACCATGGTGTTTTCAAGGTTACCGCAAATAAGTGTTCATCATGGAATTGGTCTTCTACTGCTGCCAAGTCATCTATCTTTGGCATACGTGAAACGAAGTCTACTACTGGATTTTCCTTTCCTAGTCAATCTTTGATTGTTATGTCGAATTCCTGCAAAAGAATCAACCATCTTGTCACTCTTCCATTTGTAACAGGTTTATTAGCTAGATATTTAATAGCAGAGTGCTCCGTATACAAAACCACAGGGTATCCTATTATATAATGTCTAAATTTGTTAATAGCATAGATTACAGCCAGAAATTCCTTTTTGGTCACAGTGTAGTTCAATTCAGCAGGAGATAGATTTTTGCTGATGTAGTATATCGCATATGGCTTCTTATCTTCCTCCTGGCCGAGAACTGCTCCAATAGTCGTGTCTGATGCGTCGGATGAGATCTGAAATGGAAAATTCCAATTTGGGCCCATTAGCACTGGGGCTGTTGATACAAGCCGTTTTAAATCTTCAAAAGCACTGTCACATTTGTCAGTCCAAATAAAATCAATATTTCCTGTTAATGCATATAAGGGTACAACAATTTGAGAAAAAATCTTTATAAATATCCTATAATATCCACAAAATCCCAGGAAACTGCGTACCTCAGTTTGTGTGGAAGGGGTAGGTATTAAAAGAATTATCTGAATTTTTGCTGGGTCTACCTGGATTCTAGCTGCTGAGATATAATGGCCCAGAATGAGGCCCTCAGTCATCATCATGTGGCATTTTTCATGGCTTAAACAGAGCCTAGTAGCAATGCATCGTTGCAGAATTTTCTCTAGCGTCTGTAATGATGGCTCGAAGTCATCTCCGTAATATGTAAAGTCATCCACATACACCTCGAGCCCTTCGCTTATCAGATTTGAAAAAAAGCTGAGTATAGCCCTCTGGAATGTATCAGGTGCATTGCACAGTCCAAAAGGTAAGACCCTGTAAGCAAAGGTTCCCCATGGGCAGGTGAAAGTAGTTTTATCCTGGTCTTCAGGGGCAATTTGAATTTGGTTGTAGCCGCTGAAGCCGTCTAGGAAAGAAAATAATTTTTTTCTTGCCAATGTGTCCAAGACCTGGTCAATGAATGGAAGGGGAAAGTGATATTTTTGGGTTGCTTTATTAAGCTCTCTATAGTCAACACATATACGCCACTTTCCATTATTTTTAGGCACTATTACTAATGGGGAGACCCATTTGCTATCGGATATAGGATAGATGAAATTCACATCCAACAGTTTTTGTAGTTCATCTTTCACAATATCTTTAAGATGAGGGTTTAATCTCTGTTGAGATTGTCTAATGGGCCTCGCATCCTTCTCTATATAGATGTGGTGCATGCATAACTGGGGATCAATCCCTTTCATGTCCGGGTAATCCCAAGCGAAGGCTTCTTTATATTTTCTCAGAAGTTGGACAAGCCTTTGTGCCTGGTCCTCAGTCAGGTTTTTATTGATATTTAAGGTTTTCCCTGGCTCAATTTCTACAGTTTTGCTATTATAAACAGAAGTTGTTGGGATTGATTGGTCGCTAAAGTCTTGTAAGGGATCCTCTTCGATTTCGTTATCCAGGACTGCTTCGATCATGTGACATTTTGGATGAGATACGACATCTGGCTGGTTAATATAAGTGTTAATGATGTCATCTTCTGTTTGAACCCTGAATTCAAGAGCATCTTCTATGGTTAGTGGTGATCTAATGTTTTCAGATAAATATGATACAGGTTGTTTCCGCGTTTTTATTATTGTTAGACTTGGCTGAGCTGGAGCATATAAGGCTAAATTCTTCACATCTTTTCCTCTTGCTATAGTCATGCCGCCTGTCCAATAGCTTATGTAAGCATCTGTGGTTGCTAGCCAAGGTCTTCCTAGAATTAGGGGATGTCCATCTAGTCGGTTTCTAGGATTGATGATCAGAAAATCTGCTGGGTATTCCCAAGAATATATAGACACCATTACATCCTGCAATGTCCCCTCTGGTTTGACAATTGATCGGTCAGCAAGTTCCAAGAGGGTTGTGGTTGGGTCCAAGGATGTAATGCCAAGTTTTTGACAAGTTGTTGTTGTGAGAATATTGATCGCTGCTCCTAGGTCAACTAATGCATTGGGAAAGGAGCACCCGTTTATTTGCACTGTGACTATAGGGTTTCCTGGGTTCTCATATTTTACTGGTGTTTCTCTGCCTAATAATAAATCAGACAGAGTACCGACGACATGGACAGTTGGGGTTGTTTTCGTTTTCCTCTTTGGCTCTTTCATACATAACTCTTTGATAGTTTTCGCATAAATTGGAATGTCCTGAATAGCCTGGAGGAGAGGTATTTTTACACACAATTTTTTCAGTTCTCCCAAAAGATCAAAATCTGGATATTCGATTGAGCGGGGTATAATTAATCTTTCTGGGAATGGTGGAGAAGAGGTAATAGTTTGATCGTGGGTTTTCTGTTTAACTGGATTCTCCACTTGTGGTGGTTGTTCTACAGGTAACAGATTTTCAATTTGTATATTTTTATCCCCATCCGACTCTATTATCCTCCCAAATCTTAATTGCAGCTCATTACACTCCCTTAACTCAGTTTTTGGCTCGGGTCCTTCAATAATTTGCACAGATTGGATCGGTCTATTGTTGGGGTTCGGGTTGGGCTGGGCTGGGAGCTGTGGCCGTAGGTTGGTCTGAGGGTTTTTTTGCAATGTGTAGGGTGTTGGCAGTGTAGGTTGAGGTAGGGGGATTGTTCCTGCTGGCTGATTTGTAGGTCATTTCCAGCTTGACTGCCAACTCTGGTTTTGTGACGTAGAGGATGGCCATTGGAATGGATATGTGGAGGATGGGAAAAATGGTGGAAAACAAGGAAAATTTGGCCAGCTATTATTTTGGTTTGATTGGTTGGACCAAGGTGGCGTAGAGAATGGTTGTTGTGACCAATTGGGATAAGGTGTCTGGTTTTGCCACATATTTCCTGTGTATTGTTGAGCATTATATTGTGAGGGCTGAAAGGAAGAAGATGGGTTGGTTGGCGTACTTGTTTGTCGTGGTTGCCATTGGCGATGCTGATTTAGCAGGTACACTGGTTCTGTTTCTCCTTTTGCCTCTTTGTAGACTGCTTTTAACCCTGGAAGTGACGGGTAGCGTTCTATGGCGTGATCTTTAGTACATATGGCACAGGTTTGTACCATATCCAGTAGACACTCTTTGTGACTATGCTTCTTTATGCATCTCGGGCAAAATATCACCAGGTTCTGTTCTGCTTGGCCTGCATGATATTTAATTGCGTCATCAAAGTCCCCAAGATATTTTTTTTGAAATCTTCTAGCAGGTTGCCAATTTCTGTACGAGTAATGGTTCCACCGAAGATTTTATTGTCCCTGGTAGTCATGTCACGTTCTACTGATTTCAGTCTCGTACTGCCCCTTGAGCACCTGATACACAATTTAATAATATCAGCATAATATTCTTCATATATATCATCTTTAACCATAATATTTAATGTCTCTATCCATTGTTCTTTCATCCCTTTAATCAGTGTAGTTTTCAACACATTATCAGGCAGGGGCGGATTTACATAGGGGGATCTTTGGAGGTTATATTGGAAGCGCTCTACATACTCTTCCAATGTTTCACCGGGTCTAGCTACCATTTGGAATATTTCGTCTTTCAATTCCCTAGATCTACAATAATCCTAATATTTTATAAGGAAAGCATTTTTCATTTGATCCCATTCATTTATTGTTCCTCCACCTAGCCCCATGAACCAACGCAAGGCTGCGCCTTTTAATGTAGATTGAAACAACTTTAGTTTTTGGGGGTCAGTGTTATAATCATAACCCCGACATAATACATCAAATTCAAACAGAAATGCTTCTGGATCCTCTGATGAGAGCCCATGAAAGGTGGGAATATTTTGCAAAGGGATAGCTTGCATAGGAGTGTTGGCAGTTGTGTCAACGATGGGGTACTGCAATGTGGAAGTTTGGGGTGCTTGTGGATTGTTAGCCATTTGATCAAATATATGCCAGTATCCTTCCGGGATTTCTAAAGCTGGGGAGTTATCCCTAGGGTGTCCCAAAGGGGTGGAAATAATCTTAGCAACACTCCCTCTGTCTGGGATACTGGGTATTCCTTGCTCAATTACTACCTGAGGGGATCTTGGTTCTTCCCCTGTTTCTCCTCCTCCTTCACGGATATCACAAGAGGTGGAAATAATCTTAACAACACTCTCTCCGTCTGGGATACTGGGTGTTCCTTGTTCAATTACTACCTGAGGGGATCTTGGTTCTTCCCCTGTTTCTCCTCCTCCTTCACGAATATTACAAGAATTCCCTTCTTGTGAGGAAATTGGGCACGAATTTTCAATTACTTGAAAACTCTGCTCAGTTTCTACAGTTTTGCTATGGACTTCAGCGTAGGCTGCAGATAGTGAGCCTATGGCCCGAAGTGAGACAGTAGGTTGTCTGGAAGCAACGTTTCGAGGACGTACTGATGGCTGAGATTCAGCTTTCTTCAAGATTTCGTCTATGAAAGTTGATCGTCCAAGGGTCACTGGTCCCTTAGTTTTTTCAGGTTTGGGTAGTGGAATTGGATTGATTTCTGGTCTTTTCTTCTTAGTCATTCATACAAACAATTCAAATGTTTACCTCTGCCCTAAATTTCTAACAACTCTGCTGGAAAGCGGGCGAGGGAGCAGGCATTTTGCATACTTCGTACGCAGGTTCTTACCTTCTGTTTTTAATTCCCAGTTCTCTCTCAACAGGCAATTATCAAATATACATCACTCTTCATAAATGGCTTACACTCTCCTCGGCAACGATGCCAAAATGTTGGCTGATAAAAGGTGCTTTTAATTTAAACTCCTAATTATCCTCACATTAATTATCAATGCGGGTAAGTCTTTCTATTTCAAGAGTGTACACAGTATGTGGCTGCTATTTACATCAGAGAGTAATGTTTCACAGATTGCAGTACAGATCTTTTAGTACAAGAGTAAATGGATGTAGCAAGTAAATTCTAATTGCAATTAAATGAAAACTCAATCCTCTAATGAAATCAAATCCTACAGTATTTCAAATAACATCAGTATCAGTGAAGAGTACAGTAGTGATAACCCTTCTCTTCGAAATTGATTAGATCTAAATCAAATGCATTCTTCAATAAAACAACAATGTTATCAATCTGAGAGCCTAACAGCAGTAGTTAATACTCGTTACAGTTGATCACATTGAGCAGAACAATTATCTAAGCAACTCAATCCGAAAGCGGACGTAAACTAAATAAATAACAATACTATAAATTATATAAAATAGAACTATTCGGTTAACACAGGAAAATAATGAACAGCAAGGAGATAGAATCACAGAAAGCAATAATACTATCAAACCATCACACTTGCGATAATTGGAAATGTATGACACAGATGAAGCAGTGAATTCCACCGGAAGTCAGGCCCTTAGCCACCAGCAGGCACTGCTAGATTACTTCAGATGATGCGAATGAAAACAACAACTTCAATTAATCATCGAACTTGAGTCACATTACAATGTAATTTCGTTCTTCAACTATACGGTCTGCAATTACACTTACAATTTGGAAAAACAACAGGCATCCCTGTCTTCCTACAATCGTTTCCTTTTATAGTCAGAAAGGGTAAAAAGTAAATAGTAAATACGATCACTCAGGATCTGAGGGATTTGCAACCAATTTCCATCTTTAAGACATCTTCCTCTATTTCTCACTAATCTCATTGATTCATTCTTATCTTTGTCCGCAATCGATTCATTCCTTTCTTTTCTTGTCGGATTTGGCTGCACCAATAGCAGGGAATGACAATCGTTTCTTGTCCATTTTCCTGCATGAAGAAGGGTAAACGTTAGTTAAATCACAACTGCAATCATTCCTCATTTCTCATCATAGTTCCTTAATAGATTAGCACATTAAGACATGAAAAAGATAAGAATTAAGGATAACGAGGATGAACTTACTAGCAAATACATACCCATTTCGCAACCCAACAGCTATGGAGTAGCCCCTTTGCACCATGATTGTGCCACCATCTACTCCCGAAACATCATGCAAGGTATGGGAGAAAGTCAGCCCATACTCCCCCAAGAGTAAACAAAGCAACAATGACTCTTGGTGCCTCCTCATATCATCATCATACAATCCATGGAGTAAAAACATGATGGTTGACATGAAAGATATAACATCAGCCCAATATAACCAAACTCTCTGCTGCCACATGATGTGAGTGCCATACCATGTCCCAAACAATAACACACCCATTGACATAGGAGATGTCATGTGATGGCCAAACGCTCTCAAGAGTAGCCAGCACAACCATGCCTCCTGCTGCCCTGTCTCATAGATCTGCAAGTAGCTCACCAACCACTTGCTCATCATCCTCACCTATCCATCCAATTGTGGGTGATGACTATCTTTGCACTCCTTGATATGTTGAAGTGCAACCCCCTGGAGATCTCTACATGAGGACCTCTCATCAATGACCCGGTAGAACTCATAATGTTCCAAATATGTTGTAGGCAAAAGCTTCTCTTTGAGTTGTGAGGTGCTCATCAAGAAGGATCTATCATAATAATGGAAGATGTTATTCATCATAAGAGGTCTATCATCTACCATCTGCCCATCCAATGCTTCATGAGTGAAATGGTCATCGGAATGATCCAAGAATAGTTGAGCCCCCATCTCATCCCTGTTCCCCAGTGACAGTGCTGTTGATCCCCATGCTGGTGCATCTATTGTCTCATGACCATACACAATGCTACACTCATAGCCCGACATTGTATTGGTTAAGACTATGCTCATCCTATCCTCTGAAACTTTACACTCCAACCCAAAGTGTTGTGTGTAACTCGACAATGAAAAACAAGGATGAACATACATCTCCTCCTTGAACCAGTCAAGGGTCCTCTGCGCTGTGATGGTTTGCTGCTCCAAACCAGCAATGTGCTCTAACCCTTGGTCATGCAATTGCCTTGATAGCATGTCCCCACAAACCTCTATCTGATGTGTTGAAATAATATGGGGTGGGAATGTTTGCATACCGTGGATAAGTTGATACTTGGGAACACCTTGTATAGCTACAAAGGTTCCTCCTACCAGTGTAATGAATCCTCCAACTAATGGTGATGGTGATGAATTCTCCTCTATTGTTGCACCAGCGCTGGTATCTGTCTCCTCTTCCTCATGCACCTCTTGGATCATGCATGGGACTCCTAATGTTAAGAGATCAAGACCATCTTGTAGAGATGCATGTGTTCTTTCTCCTGATGCGAGTACTCTTGCAGCTGGTGGTGGTGGAAGTTGCTCCTCTTCCGGAGTGATAAAGCTGACATCTTCCCTTAGCTCCTCATATGCTTTCTCTTCAATGTCGGGAAATGTCTCAATAGGAATTACCTCCAGTTTTCTTCTATCAAACTTCTTGATCAGCCTTTGAGTAAAATCTACATAAGCAGTCACTCTCGCATGTTTCAAATGGTTGAACCACCAATCCTTTTCTTCACCCTCAAGGTGCAGCATTGCAATCTCAACAGCTTCTCTTTCTGCTACTGGATGTAGCAAAAAGAATGCATCTAAATTCTTCCTCCAAGCCTTTGTTGTGCTTGTGGATGACCCATCAAATGTAGGTAAAAGGAATCTATTATGCCTTTTCCTTCTATTGTTGCTACAAGGTCTCTGTTCTTCTTTGATTTGGATAAACTGCTAGAGAGTTAGATTCTCCTTGAAAGCCCTTGATTGAGATTTGTACTCTGCAAGATAATCACTTAGAGTCTCATGATCTAAGTTTCCTCCATCTCCATGCCATTCACCTTCGTCTTCAAAGAAAGTGGACATAGTAGATTGTTGTGGAGCTCTATGCATTACCGGTTTCTTCTGCTGCTGATAGGAAGTGCTTGGACCTTCCTCATCCTGAAACCTTCTTGAGGTCTCTTTTTGCCTCTCCCTTCTCATTTGTTTGACATCCTTGGATAGATCTTGCATAGATCTAAAGAAAATTGTGGCAAAAATTAATCCTTATGCCATTGTAGATCTCTTCTTTATACTCCTTCTTCTGGTGTCATGAGATGTATTGCTCACAAGCTAAGCCAAAGATCATGCTCGAATACCACTGTAATATTCCAAAATGGAAAAGACAGGAATATAGAACATAAAAATGGAAAATGCAGTAATACATCAACACATATAATATGAGAATATCATAGAGCCTTCTTATGAAACAATATAGCAGAAAATGTGTACAAGATCTTGAGGAAAAAGACACTCAAGTTAGGCAAAACAAGCCTGTAGAGACCTAGTACATGAAATATGAAGTACAACTGCTATACAAGAATGTCAGAGGCTAAGAAAGCGTAGTTTCTGCTGGGGTTAAATACTGCTGGAAAATGTATATACATGGATTTGTTGATACAATGTTTAGAAAATGTCGGGATTAGAGATCTACGCTTTCTAAAACCATTCCAAGACAACCTAGAAAGGGTTTCCGGAAATACACAAAATGCAAAATGTGCCAAGTGTGGCCCTAGGGATGAAAAATGCTCTGCAACTAGATCACTGGTGGGAGGTGGCTAATATGATATGACAATGGCTGAAACCCCTCCTCACAAACTCCCCGGAAGAAGGGATGATCCCCTCACTGGAAAATAGGGTCAAGAACTTAGGTACTTAATCTCCCACTGCAACTGCACTGCAAAATAACGCAGTCTCTAGAGGAGACTGAGTTGTGGGTGAATGTTGTTGCTTGACCTCATGCCTGATGTTGGAATAAAGCTCTGAGAAATTCCTTACCAACCTCCTGAGTGAAGGGCTGCTCCCCTCACTGGAAAACAAGCTCAGAAATTGGATATATCAACCCTCCACTGTTGTTGCCCTGCAAAACAACACAATCCTGAAGGAGACTGCGTTGTAAATGATGGCTGAAGCTTGGCCTAAAGCTGGATAGTGGAAATGATGTTCAATGAACCTCTCCTGAGTAGGCACTCGAAGTCCCTCGAGGATGAGGGTGGGATTTCCGCTCGGAAACACCCTTGTGCTAAAAAACACAACAGACTTAGCTAAACAACTGAAGCGTGCAAAAAGTCACAAAAGACCAATACAATATCAATATTCCGAATGCCTTCTATGGCTTCCATCCTCTTCCTTATATGCTTGGTGAGCTTCCTCACCCTGAGTCCCACTCATTAAAGAAGCTACTCTCATGCATACACTCCTCTATGACTGTGCTGTCCTCCATTAACTCTCCACTACCTCCATAACAACGTTGTTGATTTGGTCAACTTTGACCTTGTCCACATGCTTTAGCCCCTGTTCACACCTCAAGGTGCTTTATACAGCTGATACAATGATCCACATTCACATGATAAGTGGTTTTATTCCTACTAAAGAGATTTATGGGTCTCTCTACTGACTTATTCACCTATCTTATTATCAAAAGCAAAAATTAATATTCCAGCTAGCTAAAAACTAATTAGGAATATTACAGAACATCAAGGGAAGCAACATTAAAGGACCAAATGGTGTAAAGGAGGAGGAAAATGTAGCCCTTGCATCAAAGGGGAATGCAAAGAAAGGTCTTAGTCAGGGACAAGGCTCACACGAAGGAGAAAATAAGAAAAATGATATGTTAAAGATCAAGTGCTTCAGGTGTGGTGAATTCGAACACTACAGTTACGGAGTGTCCGAAGAGGAGGAAGGATAAGAAAGAGAAGTAGGAGAAAGCAACAACTTCGACAAAAATCGACAATTTGTTTTATAGATTGGAGGACGAATTTGCATTGTATGCAACCATACCTCTAGGAGAGAAGTGGGGTGACATTGAACTTTAGTCACTAGAGTTGCAGAGTTTTTGAGCAGGGTCCAATGAGGATAACATGAGATAGGTGTTTCCTCATGGATCATTACCCTTGCTACATGGGCCCAGAATATTCAGTAGTAGTTGGATTAATGTCAGGTGGCACAATCAGTTCATGAGGGACAATTGCAGTACTAGTTGTAGTCAGATGTTGACGGGCACAAAGCAGTTACATCGTTGAAAGTTACTCAATGGGCAGTGCAGGGGCTAATAACAGTTAGAGACTCAGGGAACAGTTGTAGAACATGGACATAGTTTATCCAAAGTCCTTTAGTTCTCAGTTGCAACAACAACAACATGAGATCAGTTGCAACAACAACATGAGATCAATTGGCCTAGTGCAAAGTTGGCCGCAATACAGGTTGTAGAGTGCAGTGTCATCAACAATGTAGATGCGAGATTGGTTCAGCTTAGAGTGGCAGATGAATAAGAGTTGCGCAGTAGTTGGTGGGCATTGGCATATTGTCACAATTGTCAGACATCAACAATGTGTATGGGAGGATGTTAAGAGAAAGAGTGAGAGAACAACTTCCTCGCTAAGAGGGAGTGTTAGTTTTGTAGCATTAGATAGGTGTTCTAGTCTCTACTTTGGTAAGAGAGGCTAAGAAACACAAGAGCTCCAAAACCCATAATAAGTTTATGGAGAAAACACCTAGAGATGTCTCAATTAAGTTAATTGATAAAAAATTAAGTATTTCCTAAGTGTAACTTAAGAAAAGTGATTAATTAACAAAATTGATTGAGAAATGTGAGAATTCTCTAGAAACTCACCGAATCGAATTAGAGATGATCTTAGCCATTGATGATGATCTAATCATGGTCGTTGGTTCACCAATGAGAGATTATAAGAGGAGGTTGATGGGATTGAGAGGACACACCAAAGTAGTGAGTTTCCTTGGCAAATCGAGCTACCCACTTACAGAGTTTGAGCAGAAGGGAGAGAAGTTCAAGCTAGAATGAAGTAGAGGTGAGAGGGAGATCAATAGTAGGATTTCGAAGGAATTTTCCATTGCTCGAAGAGTCAGCTGAGGGAGGTCAAAGTTGTCCACAAGAGGCTGCACAGAGCCTCAAGAGGCAATTTGATTTAGTGAGAGAGGAAATCGATTAAGTTGCTGGAGGTAAGGATTTTCACCTAGAGGCCAAGCGAATCATTTATAGAGGCAACAACATGAATGACGTCATCATCAGTGGAAAATTCTGGGAAATGTGAGTTCGTTTGTGCAGAGGCAACGTAGAGGCTTATGCAAGGGTTTTCTGGAGCTAGTTATGAGGCTCGTTTTGTTGCAGGATTGTTTGTGGAGGAAGGGAAAATTCCCTCAATAATTTCGCGAGTACTAAAGCTGCTCTACAAGCTCGTATTGGTTGGTTAAAAGGCTTGAAGGAAAATGTTATTCTCGAGTATTTCTCTCAAAGAGAATTGTCAGTTTGGCATCCATTTTATTGTACTCAAATTTGCTGCTGACGAATTAATAATAAAACCCTCATCTGCTGCACTAGTTTTCCCACATTGGGTTTTTCCCGGGACATTTATCCAAAAATAACTGTATTAATTTTTATGGTGTGCACGCTCTATATTTTTTCTCAGTTCCAACATCTTATTTTCCGTAGCATATTTATGGTGAAAATTGCAATTGTGATTTTATTCATTATTTGTCGTAACAAATAAATTGCACTTAATTTTAAGCAGTAAAAGAATAATTTTCAATTGCTGCATTAGACTTATAAAATTTCACTTGAAGAGGGTTTGTAGCGCAAAGTGTACAAGTTACATGGGCATGCGATTGCCAAAAATCGACTAAGTATGGGGCAAGGTAAAGATTAGGCCATAGGAAAGAGTATGGGTGTAAAGGGGTTCTAAAGTATATATAAAGCTAGGCAAGGTGGAATACAAAGGGTCAAGAAGGTGAAACGTTAAAGGGTAATTAGAAGGCAAAATGACACAATCACAAATAGATTGTGTAAGGAGCGATGACTCACTTGGTTCCAAGCGCTCTTGCTAGTGG
The DNA here is from genome assembly GCA_034641835.2 of Pinus albicaulis. Classification (NCBI taxonomy): domain Eukaryota; kingdom Viridiplantae; phylum Streptophyta; class Pinopsida; order Pinales; family Pinaceae; genus Pinus; species Pinus albicaulis. The sequence continues at coordinate 1,548,997,024 of CM076580.1, read as the reverse complement.
TGTAGGTTGCAGAGGCAAGTTGTGCTCCTTGTGCTATCTTATTGTGTGCTTAGATTAAAAGGGAAATGTAAAATGATATGGGAGGGGTGGGGGGGGGGGAAGGGCAGACCCCTTTATATATTTTCTGCCACACAAGCAAGGTTTTAGGGCATTTAATGTGCTTTCGTAAGATCAAGTAAGGTGGTGCAAAGGGACTCCTGTAGTTGCATACTCGCATGACAAAGTTCGATATTGCAGGTTAACTTGCGAGGTTGCGCTATTATCATGTCATTGAGACGTACTTCTACAATGTGACTAGTTGCAAAAATCCACAATAAGGTCTTTTGGCAAAATTTAATGAGTAGAAGAGGACTTAGAGGGATCACAAGGACAAGTAATCTTAGAGGAAGCATTGAACTTATTTCTTGGAGGTTTAAGATAGGGGACTCTAAATTTTAGAGAATGTCAAAAATTTGGGGCTGTTGTACATGATACAACATAATGGAAATAAAATGGAAAACAAAAATGTTAATTGCTCAGTTAAGAACTAGTTCACATCAACTTAGATGTGAAACTGAAAGATGGATGATACCTAAAGAGGAGTGGGCAGACAAAAGGAGATAGAATGACATTACATCATGGAATATTAAACTTACAAGGATATATGGATCAATTATATTGAGACATTAAAAGTGAAAAACTTAAGTAATTTGTTTGAAGAAGAGAAGACAATAAGAATTGCAGATTTCGTGATCAAAATACACAATAGAAATCCAAGATGCAAAAAAAAAAAAGAGATTTTGGGTGCTCTGTTTTGGACCCATGGGTCCCATACAATGCTAAGCCTTGTGGACATGATTGAAATATTCTATTCCATTCTAATTGCAACACACTATTTCGACAAATTTTCCATTTCACATTTTTAAATGTAAATTTATGGTAATTAGCTCTTGAGATAATTTATTTCAGCCAAAATTTATTGAAAAGCTAAAAGTCTTGACAAGAAAAAGATTGATATATATATATATTTTCCGTGGTACAGAGTAATGAAATGCCAGTGTAGTGGTTTCGACCGTGAAATCAAGACACCAGAGCCGTAGTTACTAGAACTTTCCTTATCACACCTCCTTCACTTCTACTCCCGACAAGTGTAAACATCCTGAACCTTAAAATAACACCCAATTAAATAACGGAAGCCAGCTGCGAAAACAGGTGAAAGATTGCTCCAAGCGTAAACAGGTCACTGTTAAATTTACAGGGCGTGCTCAGGAGGGGAAAGTCAAGGCCTTTGCGCGAATTTCGTCACAATATTCAGTTAAAGCAGCCCGAAGCACAGTTCAAACCCTACCATTTTATTGATTTTTTATATCTTTAAATACTTGTAAGGGGAGATCAAACATCGCCTTGCCAACTTAAACTTTCTGTCAAATGATTGGTTTCAATTTTGTTTTTCCTGAAACAAAATTTAGATGTTTTTAAATATCTTCAGTGACCACGACAGCGGCTGCTTGAATTACAGTTGCAAATTGTAATAATTTCGATGCGTATGTGATTGATGATGTCCAAGGCTTTGGAACTTAAAGATCGAGTCTTGGAAAACTTTTCTTTAAAGAAATTTCGATTTTGAATGCCTTGTAACGTTGTCCTTCTGTTGACATTTTCTTTCAGCATTTCCTTTTAACTAGCGCTTTCCATGTATATTTATCTTGAGAAAATCTTCAATCTGTTTACATGTCTTTGGCCGACGCATTTTTCTTGGCTGTCGAAGGCCGATTCTGTATAGTTCACCCAAATATTTTGCAATCCAATCGATAGGTGAAAGTTGACGCTTTATAATTCTTACATCGCTGAAGTTAAACTGCCATTTGTGTTCCTTGACAGGCTTTTTGAGAGCTTTTATCTGTTTTCGTTATAGTTGTTGGTTTCGTGGCTGTACGGGTAAATATGAGCGTAATATTTGCTAATCTGCTGTATGCTTTAAATGTTTGGTCGGTACAATATATGTTCTTGTAGAGTGCTATGCCTACGTTCCATTTGATTTCGTAAAGAGGTGTGGCTCTAACATAAGGCTCGGGCGATTTCAGGTAATTTTTTCAGAAATCATGTTCAAAAAGTCTAACGAGGTTAGATCTCTGCAAAGGCTCTCTGGTGCCGATCGCAAGAAGCTGAGACGTAATGTCTGTGAAAGGTTCTCATCAGCGTCTGATGCAGACATTGACGCTATCCTCCCACCTAAGGTAGGGAGTGCAGAGTACCTTTCTTTCTTGAGTCCTTTACTTCTTTAATTAATTTTATCTTGAGTGTGCGTGTGTAAATTTAGCAGTTCCAATTTCCCTTTGTTACTGGGCTGTCTTTGTTGTTGCCCTGATCATGCTGTATCCATAATGGCTTGAACACTGCAACTACAGGAGTAACTGAAACTAATAGCAAAATATATCATATCTGTAAAGCTCAAATGACAGAAAAGATATAAATGAGAAGGATAACCCTCTTAAATATCAAACTAGTTAGAAACCCTAACTTAAAGGTGAAGTCACTAGTAAAAGTGTTATCGCCCGTACTACATAAAGATGGGCCTTTTAGAAGTATTGAAATGTGGCACTGTAAAGGTTTAGGAGTAGAATCATTTTAGAAAATCACTATCTTACAACAAAATAGCTTGGAGTCTGATGCCTGATAAATATGTTGTAATGTTGACAATTACTTTGGATCTCAAAGTTCAGAAATTAACAATCTAACAATAGGATCAAATCACACTGCAAGAGACCTGCGACCAATATGATCCAGTACTAGAATCCCAATAGGTAATTGAACTGATGATCCTGATTTGCCCAATTATCGATTGCAGAAAGATTTTGAGCCAAATTGCAAGTGCAACATGGGCGTAATGATGATAAGCCTGAAATACTTTATGTGGGATAGTTGTTGCGTTGACAAAATTTTGTGACTTGAACATTTCTGACCATAAAACCAAAGCATCCTAAGGATGTATCAAAGGAATAGATTTAAGGATTGCTAATTGATTAACTGCTCAGTGTATCTAGAATTGAACAAGTACATTAATTTCTTCATTTAATTGCTAACTTCAATGATTTCTATGTGCAATTTAGCTTCAACTCAGTGTCAAGGTTGCCTCATTGATCGGGAAATAGCCTAATGTCACCAACCTATGATCAATGACATAATCAATCAACCTAATTATAGATGGACCTAAAGTGTCCCCAATCCAAGAACAATGACAGTCAATCGACATAATTATTGATGGACATAAAGTAAAATTTGTTAATTTCAAACTGATGATCCTGAATCCCCAGTTATCTATTGCAGAAAGAATTGAGACAAATTACAGGTGCAGCATGAATTTTATGATGATAAATCAGAAATACTCAAGTGGGATGATTGTTGTGTTGATGAAATCTTGTTTTTCTAAATAAATTGAACCCACTTTATGATCATAAAACCAAAGCAAGTTAAACTCACTCTCAAGGTTGCCTTGTTGATCAGGGAAATATCCTAATGTCACCAACCTAAGATCAATGACATATCAATTAACGTTATATTGATAGTAATAAAACAAATGATTGTTAATTGCAAACCCTGATTCAGTCTCATTGCACATTTTTAATGTTGATGCTTCCTTGCAAAGGAGTGATACCGAAGTTAATCCAATGACAAATATATAAAATGGTTGATTCTATTTTAAGTGTTTATAATTGTATATTGTTGAAGAATGTAACTAGCGTTGGTCTTCATAATTGTATTTGTCAAAAGAAAGAAAAAGGAACTTTTATTGTAAAGAAAATTGACTTATTAAATCATGAGTTTCGTGCTTGGGTCATTGGTCAATAGGTCAAAGTACCCATTGTGTGCTCTAGGATTATTGTTGAGTCAAAGTCAAAATCATTATGTAAAAGACCCTTCTTGGGCTCTTTGTGTTAAGAAAGAAAAATATTTTATGTCTTGTCTCTCCTCTATCATGTCAACCTTGCCTCCTATCAAGTCGGCCCTTTTCAACTGCCTAGTCGGCCTCATGAAAGGACACGTCCACCTTATAGAGACCATAAATAAAGGAGCATTCGATCAATTGATTACCCATCCATTCGATTTTGTAGATTTAAGAAGAGAAATGGATTACGGAACAAAGAGAAGTCTGTTGGATTACGGAGCAAAGAGAAGTCTGTCATATTGCTAAAAGAAAAGATGCAAAGCAAAGGACCAAGAGTTGCAAAAGTAAGGAGACCAAAAAAGTTGTAGAAGTACAAAAAGGAGACCAAAGATTGCAAAAGCAAAGAAGGAAACCAAAATCCTAGCTGACATGATGTAATTTTGGAAGTCCAATCTATCTTCATGGGAGGTTGACTTGATGGATGGAGGAAAAGTCAGTGTCATGGTAAAAAAGGTCTCGATTTGCCTTAACTTGATTTGATTCTACTAAAGGAAGAGTTTGACTGGGTTTTCCCCTTCATAGGGGTTTTGCTTTGGCTTGGAGTCTATCTCTGGTGTCGTATTTGTGATCTTCTTGTTTGACATTTATCTTGATGATGAATAGAACATAATATTGAAGAAGAATTAATATAATCACAAGAACTTGTCAAAGTATAAGATAAATCAAATAAAATGAGCCTTAACTAAACTGCCCTAGATTTCTCAACATGGTTTTAGAGCTTGGTATATTCGCATTGTGAAAATTCCGCTATCTGGAATCCTATTGCAGTAGCTGATTAGATTTCTCCTGTTTGTTTAACTAAATAAATTATTTATCGTGTGATACGGTAATATCAAAATAAAATACATTGCAGTCTTCACAATAAAAACTATGCGGCAAGTAAATACAAGGAAAAATACTAGCACAAGTATAAAAACATTAACACAATTATTTTTAGACAATTGTCTCCGGAAAAACCCAATGTGGGAAAACCGGTGCAACAACTGAGGGTTTGTATATTATGCAGTAATTTTCTGAGTACAAGTCTATGATTGTCGAAACTGACAAATCATACAGAGGAAAAATGACCAATAAAATCTCGTGAGAAGATCTCACTCTGCCACGGGATTTCGACACTGACCTTAGCTTTGGATGAGTGGCTATGTGTTGCCCTCTGTGGTATTTACTGCCTCCTCTGCTTTGCCCTCTCCGGATCAGGAAACTCTTCCAACCATAAATTATCCTTGCCCCTCTCTGCGAGAATCCGCTCGATCGATCTTCTCCCTGAGCGCTGCTCACTAAAGAATTTTGATCTCTGGATTCTTTCTCCGTCTTCATGTCTCTTCCAAATGCCTCATCAAGTCCTTCTTATAATCTTTTCGTTGAGACTTCAATGACCGAGATTAAATCGTTAATCAATGGCTAAGATTAACTTGACTTGTTCTTCGTCTTCTCTAGAAGATTCACATTCTGTTTTAATTAATATCCTTTAATTATTTTAATTTCTAAGTTTAGACTTAGGGTCCCATTAAAAACAATTAATTAGTTTCACAAAACATGATGTTAGTGGAATTTCCCAAAACACTTTCTGGGTTTGTTGAATACATGTGCCTAAGCCTCCCTGCAAATTGACACTTAGAGCATATCCGATGCTAACACAAATCAACACTCCCTCTTAGCGAGGAATGTGATCTAGCAATACATCCAGCTGAAGTATTGCCTTGACTCTGTAACATTTCCCTCTGTGTTGCTGATGTCTGGCACTGTTGCCCACCAACACTGCGCTGCTACATCTGTGCTGCTGCTGACCCTGCGTACTGCTGTCAACTACTGCTGCACTGCAACTCCTTGTTATCTGCTGTTGCTGTAACTGAAGACCCATCTGCTACTGAAACAGGTTCTGAACCATACCCATCTACTCCCTAAACTGAATGACTTAGCTCTTCCTAGAGCCTTGGTGAGTATGCCTACTACCTGATCTCCAGTGGGGAAATACTGTAGCTGTACTGCCCCATGCCATACACAGTCTCTGATAAAATGACATCTGATATCTATGTGTTTTGACTGACCATGAAATACTGGATTCTCAGAGATCTTGATACAACTCTGATTGTCACAGAAAACACTAGTCGGTTCCATCCTTTTCCTGAACAAGTTCACGAGAAGCTTCCTAAGCCATATGGCTTCGCACGTTGTTGTGCTAGGTGCCTTATATTCTGCTTTGGCTGAGCTCAGTGCTACCGACTTCTACTTCCTGCTGCACCAAGAGATCATTCCTGATCCAACATTGAAACAATAGTCGGAGGTGCTCTTTCGGTCTGCTGACCTTCCTGCCCAATCTGCATCTATGAACCCACTCAATCTGACATCATCTCCTCGGGTGTATTTCAACCCATATCCGATTGTTCCACACACATATATGAGAATGTGTCTAGCTGCTGCCCAATGTACCCTCTTTGGTTCCACCATGAACTAATTAAGGGTGTTGACAACAAAACAAATGTCTGGCCTGGTGTTGACTACATGAGTGACCCAATGAGTTGTCTGTACAAGGTGGGGTCCACTTCCTTGTCCCTTGATGCATCTATTTTCTTCCAGTTGGTGATCATAGGCATCGCCATGGACATGCAATCCTACATTCTGAACCTTTTCAGAATTCCCATAACATATCTTCCTTGCCCTAGGAAGATCTCTCCATTCTTCTGCCACACTTCCAACCCTAGAAAATAATGCATCAACCCCATATCCTTCATGTCGAATTCTGCTTCTAGATTCTTCTTGCAGCCCTTTATGAGCCTAGATGACCTTGTAAGAAACATCATCTACATATAATACCTGGATTAGAAGCTCATTCTCCACCATTAAATAGTAGAGATAGGGATTTGCATCACTCTTGACGAATTCCAGCTGTTGCAAGTAGCTATCAATCCGACCATACCAAGCTCTAGGTTCCTGCTTGAGCCCATACATGGCTTTCTTCAATCTGCATACTTGAGTTCTCTTCTCATGAGTTTCGAAGCCTTTGGGCTGTTCTATGTACACCTCATCTTCTATCACCCCATTCAAGATCGTTGTCTTGACATCCATTTGGTGAATATTCCATCCCATCTGAGTTGCTAGGGATATAACATATTTGATGGAGGTGTATCTGGCTATAGGGGCGAAGGTCTCCTCATAGTCAATTCCTTCCTTCTGCGCATACCCCTTTGCCACGAACCTTGCCTTATACTTCTCCACACTACCATCTGTAGCGTACTTGATCTTGTAGATCCATCTTGATTCTACAACTGATCTATCCTCAGGTCTATGTACAACTTCCCAGACATCATTTGTCATGATAGAACTGTACTCTTCTACCATGGCATCCACCCATACTTGGTGCTGTACGACTTCATTTAAACTGGAGGGTTCTTCTACCTGTGATATGAATGCTTGGTATCTTCCAGGTTGTCTACGCTGCCTCTTCTCGGTTCTGGGAACTCCAATGAACTCCTCTTTCTCCCTTAGTATCTGTCGTGCGTCCCTACCGGTTTTACGGTTACCATTGGTGGTGGGAAGTTCTTTCAATTCCTCCTCCTGTTGTTGCTGTTCCAACTGCTGAGAACTGCCATAATCTTCTCCTCCCATGGAAATGCTGGTACTGGTCATTGTACTTGATCCTGGTGTCTGTCCTCCTGCCTGTCCTCCCTGCTGCCCCTACTGCTGTTGGACTAAAGGAACTTCTGCTGACTGATCCTCTGTTGGCATCTCACGAGATTTCTTGAAAGCCCTATCTTCCATGAACTTAGCATCTTGCCTTACTACAATTTTCCTGCTGCTAGGAATGTAGATTTTGTATGCCTTACTGCGCTTTTCATCTGGTACATGACAATATGCTAGACTTTCGAATATCCGGAGGTGACTCACTTCTGACTTCCTCCTTGTGAAAACTCCTTCAGGCGTTTTCTTCCCTAATGCTCTGTGAGGGGTTCTATTATGAATATACACAACTGTGTTACATGCCTCTGCCCATAAGAATCTAGGCAAGTCTAGATCATATAACATAGCTTTTGTTGCCCCAACAATAGTTCTGTTCTTCTGCTCCGCTACATCATTTTGCTATGGATTGTATGGAGCTGTCCACTCTCCCTTGATGCTCTCTTTTGTGCAAAAACCTGTGAAGTCTTTGTCTGAATATTCTCCAGCATTATCTGAGCGTAATACTTTTACTTTCTTCCTTGTCATGTTCTCCACGAGAGCTTTAAACTCTCTGAACCGATCAAAGACCTCATCCTTGGTCTTTAGGAAGTAGGTTTTCTTGGAGTAATCATCAATGAAGGTGACAAAATATTCGCCACCGCTGAGAGCTCTAGTGGACATTGGGCCACAAATGTTTGAGTGTATCAATCCTAATACGCTTTCTACTTGGTTATCACTTCAGGGAAATGCTGCCTTAGCGTACTTTCCTAGTACACATCCTCTGCATACGTCATCATGTTTTGTACTGAGTACTGGTACTTCAGTGACAGTCTCTCTGAGCATCCTGAGTGCTCCATGGTGCAAATGTCCCATTCGCCTATGCCATAGTTCATTCAGATTTCTTTCGCCATCAAGATTGTTACCTATCAGTGCCATAGGAGACTCGAGCTGCACTCTGTATAGTCTATTGCTTCGAGCTCCAATTTGCCTCTTCTTCTTCCAGCTTGGATGTTTAACGTATACATTCTTTCTAATGAAGTATACATCGTATCCCTTGTCCTGTAATTGGGACACTGGAATCAGATTCATTCCTAGCCCTAGCACATGCAACACATTAGTGGCTCTGATGCTGGTTCCTGCCTCCGTCTGAAACGCTATGGTGCCCCTCCCTACTGGAGTGCATTTTGTTTTATTTCCCATAGTGATCTGGAAGTCCATATGCTCTTTTTGATAGCTCGAGAAATATTCTCATACTCCAGTCATTTGAGTTGAAGCCCTGCTATCAATGTACCGAACACCTGTAGATGCTAAACTTGACAAACATGCGAAGTCTTCTTCCAATTTGGAAGATAATTCAGAGACATCTAAATTTTCCATACTTATCTGTGCTATTTTTCCTTAGATTTCTAACACTTTTGCAATCCAGCAAAAACTACGTCCCTCCTGAAGATTGTTCTGTGTTGAATCTGCTGTGCAACTCCCAACTCCCTCTTGTGAAATTTTTTGAATATTACTTATGCAGAAACCCTAATATTAAATCTGGTTATACTTCTCCTACTTAATCAAGGTATTAATTTGAAATTTCAGTATTAATATCGAAGTAAACACATTAACAGTACTCACTGATACAAATCTAAAGAGAGTACATGCACACAGACAAAGTGACACAAGATTTTTTGAACAACTGTCCCCGGAAAAACCCAATGCAGGAGGACCGGTCTTCTGGCTGCTGGAGGGTTTATATTATTAAGTAGATTCTAAGTACAACAAATCTGGGCACCTTACTGGTTAACCCGACAGAGAAATACAAGATATGTAGCAATACCTGCTGTTTTGGAGATGAAAAATTGGATTGATTCACACCCTCAAACCGGATTTACAGAACTCAGCCCCTTTTTGCCTATAGAAACCCTCTGCGTCAGCCCTGCGAGCCTTCTGATGCCCCTGCACTGCTTAGGAGAGGGCTGCGTGACCCAGATTGGGTGACGCAGTCCTTACGCTTCCCTGCCTGGCCCTACGTAAGCCCTGATGGCCTCCTGCTGCCCTTTTCTGGGCCTGCGTAGTGGCCGAAACCCTCTCCGCTGCGTAGCCTTTGCTTCTCTGCGCTGCTCCTTGTTGCTGCTTCTCTGCCTCTTGCTGACTCTTGGCTTTGGGATAAGACCATCCCCTTAGCCAATACTACCCCTCGCTGCAACTGAAACACTTCTGGAAATTCTTAGTAAACCATGACCTAGAATTCCAGCTTAGTCTCAGTGCTCTGCCTTCGTGTGTGTGTTCTCCAACTGACACCAAACCTTTCCTTTATACTTTTCTCGTTGGGAAACCAACGATTGTGATCTAATCTTGATACGACGACTAAGATTAAAAGAAAGCTTGATCCGTGTGACTTAAGTCATTTCCATCACATGTTTAAATTAATTATCTTTAATATTTTAATTTTCGTAAGTTAGACTTAGGGTCCTTAATTCAAACTATTAATTAATTAGTTTTCTCTTAAATCGGATGGAATTTCTCAAATCCCTTTTTGGGTCTTGGAGATCTCATGTACTCTAGTCCCTCCACAAAGTTTGGGAGCTAGAGCACATCCGAAGCTACCCCAACACTCCACAAATCTCAACACCTTTGTCACTGGCAAACTTCGATTTGGAAATCTTTCTCTCTGTCAACTCACTCAGAGAGAGATTTTCCACAAAAAAATGTCCTCCTGGACTAGACCGCGCAATCCTTTAGGGAATCAGATTCACTGCCTGTGTAGTCTCCTGATCTCCCTCTTCTGTTCAACACTAGCTCTTCTGGATCTGTAATTCTGATACCATGTGAAAATTCCGCTATCTGGAATCCTACTGCAGTAGCTGATTAGATTTCTCCTATTTGTTTAACTGAACAAATTATTTATCGTGTGATACGGTAATATCGAAATAAAATACACTGTAGTCTTCACAATAAAAATTCCGTGGAAAGTAGATACAAGGAAAAATACTAGCACAAGTATAAACACATTAACACAGTTACTTTTGGACAATTGTCCACGGAAAAACCCAATGTGGGAAAATCGGTGCAACAACTGAGGGTTTGTATATTATGCACTAATTTTCTGAGTACAATCTATGATTGTCCAAACTGACAAATCATACAAAAGAAAATTGACCAATAAAATCTCGCGAGGAGATCTCATTTTGCCATGGGAATATGACACTGACCTTAGCTCTAGATGAGCTGCTCTGCGCTGTGACTGCGTCACAACTGAAGCTGCCCTCTCTCTCTACGCTAGATCTCTCTGCTTACTGGAAATGAGGCCCTTTTGTCCTCCGAAAGCTCTCTTTGGTAACTGGCACTGAACTCAGACTGATTCCTCGACAAAAAATTGAACTCCCTCTGAAGCTCTGTGCAGTCCTGCGTCGCTGACTCTGCGTTGCCCTCTGTTGTCTTTACTACCTCCTCTGCTTTGCCATCTCCGGATCAGAAAAATCTTCCAGACAGAAATTATCCTTGACCCTCTCAGCGAGAATCCTCTCGATCGATCTCCCCCCCGAGCACTGCTCACTAAAGAATTTTGATCTCAGGTTTCTTTCTCCATCTTCATGTCTCTTCCAAATGCCTCATCAAGTCCTTTTTATAATCTTCTTGTTGAGACTTCAACGACCGAGATTAAATCGTTAATCAATGGCTAAGATTAACTTGACTTGATCTTCATCTTCTCTTGAAGATTCACACTCTGTTTTAATAGATAACCTTTAATTATTTTAATTTCCTAAGTTTAGACTTAGGGTCTCATAAAAAATAATTAATTATTTTCATAAAACATGATCTGAGTGGAATTTCCCAAAGCGCTTTCTGGGTTCTTTGGAATACATATGCCTTAGCCTCTCTGCAAATTTTGAGACTTAGAGCACATCCGATGTTACCACAAATCAACAGGCATGAGGGCAACTGTAAGATCAAGCAAGTGATACAAGACTTCAAGACATTAAGAAGAATTTAGATCTCTAGGACTAAGCTCCTAGAAGGAAGAAAAAGACAGTTCTGGGCATATTTGTAAGCCCTTATCACAGTGACTAAGGCCATAGTCCTGTGCATGAAGAGCGAAGGTTTTCGGAGAGCATTAAAGCTTTGTTCACATGGATCGAGAGGCTAGATCAATACCCTATAGAAGGCTGGGCATCCTGAAGAAGAAATCAAAGTTTTGGGCATAATCTATAAGGTCTGCAATCACTGTTAAAGGGGTCCGAACTCTCTGTGCCACCTCAGAGATCCAAAGTCTCAGTATCTTGTGCACTTTTGTGGATGACTGAATTTATCTCAAAATATCTTGTGAAGCTTTGATAGCCAAGGAAAGGATAGCTTGTTGAGAAACCAAGACAAAATGTATTTTATGCATTGTAGGCCTAACAGGTAGGCCTATTCTAAAGCTACAAGAAGAAGCCTAGATTCCCTCAAAGTTCTGAACATAAGTATATTTTGAAGGCTTGAATTGTAACCTCCATCACTTACAAAAGGTGTCGAAGACTTGTAAAATTTAAGGCCAAGCCATTTTGATTGGTCTATCTCCTATATACAGTCACCATATTTAGAGGAAATTAACAATCCTGTACGCAGTTTTGAGACTTATATATATACATAATTCAAGCTTGAACAACAAGATAAGAAGATGACCCATGAAGCCTCCACAGTGATTGACAAGAGCACACTTATAAACTGAGAATCATAGCTTTTGTGAAAATATATCAAGCCTATATGATCAGTGGTTGTTAATGTGAAAATTCCTACACCCGGAATCCTACTGTAGCACTGATGAAAATTCTCCTACTTGTTAATTCCTTTCAGCAAATTATTTACGGTTTTCTACTGTAAACATCGAAAATTCATACACTACAACCGTCACAAATTAAATGCGGGAAAATACAAGTGCGGAAACAAGATCTGAGTAAGAGTAAATCATAGACACATTGACACTGTTGTTTTTGGACTAATGTCCCCGGAAAAACCCAATGCGGGTAAACCGATGCAACAACTGAGAGTTTATTTATTATGCAGTAATTCTGAATACAATCTGGGATGCCTTGCTAGCTATCCTCACAGAGAAATTGACTGACAAAGAAGCTAGTGAGATTACCTCACATTAACAATGGAAGTCCAAACTGGCCAAAACCCTGGAATGGCAGGCCCTCCACTGCCTCTGCGCAGTCTCCACGTCACTTTGTGTGGGGACTGCGTGGCTTCTGCGTGTTGACTCTTCTGCTTGCTAGATCTAACCTTTTGGCCTCCTTTGGTCTCACACCCCGGCTCTCCGGCACTGGATCTGACTGATCCTTAGCTGAAACACAGACTTCCTCAAGGCTACTGCACTGCCTCTGCTGGCTCTGCACAGCTACTACGCTGCCTCTCTGCGTAATGCTCTTTGTCTTCTTTGCTGTGTATTCTCCGGCTCAGGAAAATCTCCAACCGATAATTATCTTTGCCCCTCTCTGCGAGAATCCTCTCGATCGATCTTCTCCCTGAGCACTGCTCACTAAAGAATTTCGATCTCTGGATTCTTTCTTTGTCTCAGTGTGTTTTCCAAATGACCCTTGAAGTCCTTCTTATAATCTTCTCGTTGAGACTTCAATGAGCGAGACTAAATCGTTAATCAACGGCTAAGATTAACTTTTGACTTGATCTTTGTCTTCTTTAGAAGATTCACACTCTTTTTTATTAATACCCTTTAATTATTTTAATTTCCTAAGTTTAGACTTAGGGTCCCATTACAAATAATTAATTATTTTAATAAAACATGATCTGAGTGGAATTTCCCAAAACGCTTTCTGGGTTCTTTGGAATACATGTGCCTAAGCCTCCCTGCAAAGTTTAAGACTTAGAGCACATCCGATGCTATCACAAATGAACACTCCCTCTTAGCGAGAAATGTGCTCTAGCAATACACCCAACTGGAGTACTGCTTTGATTTTGCAACATCTCCCTCTGTGCTGCTGATGTCTGACATTGCTTCCCACCAACACTGCGTTGCTGCATCTGTGCTGCTGTTGACCTTGCATGCTGCTGCCAACTGCTACCGCACTGCAACTGAAAAACATCCAATACTGAACTAAGTGTTCAACATGATGCATCTCAGTGCTGAAGATTTGACTGCTACTAGTCTCTGCGCTGACCCTCTGAAGGCTCTATGTTGCTGTTGACTCTACACTGTGCCTCCCTGCACTGCTGCCAACTTTGCGTTGCGTTGCTTAGTCTCTGGTGCTCTCTAGCCACTGCGCTGTCACTTCTGCACTCCACTGCACCAACTGAAACTCGTCCATCCTTCTACTTTAGATTTGGGCTCCCGTAGCAAGGTGATGATCTGAGAGGTGGACTCCTCAAGTACCCCGCGCAACAACAGCTCTGCTGAAATACAACTCCAAATCACCTCAATTCTCCCCAAGAGATATGTGGGCAATCATCGCAAACTCCTCTTCTTCAATCTTGGCGGTTGCAGCCTGTGGATCATGCTTCTCGTCTTTGTCCTTCTTCTTGAGAGGACACTGTGAGGTGTAATGTCCCATCTCGCCACACCGGAAGCACTTGATCTTAGAGACGCCTTTCTTACGTCTCCGCTGCTCCTGCTATACCTTTGATGCGAGGGCTATGTTTTCCTACTCCTCCTTAGGCTTCAACTCACTGCTGCTGCTGCTCTCAAGTTTACACTTGAGCATGTCTCGCCTCGTCTCTTCCTGCTGAAGAGAAGCCCACATTGTTTCCCAATCTGGCAGTCTTTCTCTGCCGAGGATGCTTTGGACGAAGACTTGCCACTCATCTGAAATTGAGTTCAGGACAAATCTGACCATCTCGGTGGCCTGAGGCGTAGCTCCTACACCTGCCAACTGATCTCAGTTCTCTTGAAGTCTAGATAGGAACATATCAACGTGCTCACCCTTCTGCATCCTTGTAGAACACAACTTCTCCTCCAAGAACATCTTTCACTGCTCGGAAGATCCCTGATATAGCATCTCCAAGGCTTGCCACATCTCTCTAGCTGTCGCTTTGCTCACGATGTGAAACACGACATGATCTCTTACTCCGTCGAGGATCAAGCGTTTTGCCTTTGCCATATCTTTCTTGAATGCTTTCAGCGGATCTGCATCTATAGGTTCAACTACCACACCATTGATGAAAGCTTTACTATCATGTTCATCTAGTAGGCATCTGATCCTTGCCTACCAGATCACATAGTTGGAGGCTCCCTCCAACCGATCTTGATCTCTCAGCTCGCTTGCTGCCATTTCTGCTAACTGAAAAAAGAATCGAACTGGCTCCCTCTCTCTCCTCTGCGCAACTGCTGGCCTGGCCTACGTACTCCCTGCTGGAGATAGTAGATTTGCCACACAATATTGCTGCTCAGCTATCAAGAATTAGAATTCCCCGGCTAGGAATTCTCTGAGGAAGAAAATCCTCCACACGTTGTCGATTTGCTGCCTCTAACCCTCTGCGCAACTGGCTCTATGCACTCCCTGCTTGAGCAAGCCAAATAATTCACGAACTCTGATGCTTCTGCACGAGAAATCAAAGTTTCTTGGGCATGAAACTCTCCGAGGTCAGAAATCCCCAAAAATATCTTCAACTACTCTCTCTTGACGCTTTTTGCACCAACAATCATTACTTTACAGAAAACTGTGTCCCTCCAGCTGCTGATCTACGTTGCTCCCTCTGCTTCGGACAAACTGTAATTTGGAAAATCCTACCTCTCTGTCGGGTCACTCAGAGAGAGATTTCCTTGCAGATCTAGCCCTCCTGGCTTGGATAGCGCAATCATTGGGAAATCGATTTGCTACTTACGCAACTTTGTTGATCTCGAATTCTCTTCCAATGCTGGAGCTACTGGATCTGCTCTCTTGTTACTCTTGCACTGCTAAACTAGCTGTGATACCATGTGAAAATTCCTACACCTGGAATCCTATTGTAGCACTGATGAGAATTCTCCTACTTGTTAATTGCTTTCAACAAATTATTTACGGTTTTCTACTGTAAACATAGAAAACTCATACACTACAGCCTTCACAAATTAAATGCGGAAAAATACAAGTGCGGAAACAAGGTCTGAGCAAGAGTAAATCATAGACACATTTGACACCGTTGTTTTTGGACTAATGTCCCCGGAAAAACCCAATGCGGGAAATCGGTGCAGCAGCTGAGGGTTTATTTATTATGCAATAATTCTGAATACATTATGGGATGCCTTGCTGGCTATCCTCACAAAGAATCCGACTGAGAAAGAAGTTAGTGAGATTACCTCACAGTAACACTGGAAGTCCAAACTGGCCATAAACCCCGGAATGGCAAGCCTTCCACTACCTCTGCGTAGTCTCTGTGTCACTATGTGTGGAGACTGCGTGGCTTCTGCGTGTTGGCTTTTCTGTTGGCTGGATCTGACCTTCTGGCCTCCTAAATTTAGACTTATGGTCCCATTAAAATTAATTATTTTAATAAAACATGATCTGAGTGGAATTTCCCAAAACGCTTTCTGGGTTCTTTGAAATACATGTGCCTAAGCCTCCCTGCAAATTTTGAGACTTAGAGCGCATCCGATGCTACAACAAATCAACAATTAAAGCCTTATTCAAAGGGTCAACTTCAAAATTTGAAGTTTGTTGAAGTGAACCTAGTCTATAAAAGGAAGCAACAATGAAAGCCAAAGAACTGTAGCAATCTATCTATCATACAAAATTTTGGAAGACCTATTCTAAGGGATGAAAGAAGGCTACAAAAATTATCGATGCCTTAAAATGAAGCAATCTACAACAATATGGAGAACTAACTATCTTACTCCAGCTTGTCCCTTGACCTCGACATCCTTAAAAGTGATCATGGCATCTTGAAGAAACTCTTGCAACAAATCTTGGAAGACAAAGGTAAGTAATCTTGAGGTATGTATAATTGCTATTTTAAGGTCTAACTTAAATTAGGTTAGGATGGATTTCTTCTCAAGGTTTGTAATCTTCATATTGATGGAAGTTATTGCCATTCAAGCTTTTGTGAAACCTTGTTTATTTTTTAGGAAACCTAAAAAGGAAATCCTAACCATACTCTATTCTCTCATAGAAACCCTAGCTCTTGATCTTTAGGGTTTTGAGGTAGTCCAAAGAGAAATTGAAAACCCTAGTAAGTATAAAATTGAACTTTGGGGTTGGAGTTTGTAATTCTACACTTGTACTTGTATACTTTTGGTGGTATTTGTCAAGAAAATGTTGCAGGTATATTCTAAAACAACTATGCTTGCAAATATAAAGATTGCGACTAGAATTAGATGAAGTCTTCAAAGAAATCCTACTAGGTTTGTAAAAGAACCAATTCAAGGTATGTTCAAGACCACATGATTTGTAACTAGTCCTCTTCATATAAAAAGGTACGATCATTTTTAAATTTGCTCTATACTACTAGCTCTCTCATGTCTAGGCCTTTGAATCATCAAGATTCTTGTTTAGGGTGATTAATCTTTAGATTAAATCAACCTTTGTCATACTCTCTATCTCTTTTTTAGTGTGGTAAAACCCTAACCTTAGGGTTCACTACAAAACCCTAGCCTTTTGGTGCTTAGGGTATGTTGCTGTTAATGATGAAACCCTAGTCTTCTTAGTGTTTAGAACTCATGATGAAATCCTACTCCCTTGATGCTTAGGGTTTTGGCAATGTTATGGTAAGACCCTAGCCTTTTAGGGTTTCTTGTTTAATGTCAATGTAATATGACGAAACCCTATATCATTAAGGTTTACGACAAAACCCTTGTAATACTTAATGAAAGATCCTAGGAATGAAATCCTAGGTGTATATGCTTCTGTTTGATTGAAACTCTAACTTAGTTAAGTTGTTGTG
This sequence comes from Pinus albicaulis, assembly GCA_034641835.2. Classification (NCBI taxonomy): domain Eukaryota; kingdom Viridiplantae; phylum Streptophyta; class Pinopsida; order Pinales; family Pinaceae; genus Pinus; species Pinus albicaulis. Next base: position 1,548,979,602 of record CM076580.1, on the reverse strand, counting down.
TATCTAATGTTAAAATTTTGATGTTTGTATCTAGGGTTTATGACAAACCCTAGTAGGAAATAATATAAAATTCTAGGGTATGATAATAAAACTCTAGATATAAAAATGCTTTCATTATGATTGAAATGCTAACTCGACATAGTTACTGACATCTAAGGCTTTAGTCTTAAAGATGGAATCTAGGGTTTTTGACAAAAACCCTAGCATAGATGGATGTGAAAGTCTAGGGTATGAAAGATGGAACTCTTGTTGACTATGGACCTAACTAGGTTTAGGTTTTGATATTTAAAGCTTGATTGTTTTGATGCTTCCATTGTAATGACATGCTAATTTTGATAAAGTTAACTTCATGCTCCTATATATTTGTACTTGGTTGTACTTGTTGTTGAAGATTTGCAGGTACATAATCTTCAAGATGTTGAAGATGTTCACCTACCTCATAATTGAAGATGACTTGATAATAATGAGCATGATCGAAAGACAGAGCTGTAAAAATAATGATGACATTAAAGATGAATAGATGATCTTGTTGCCATAGATAGAATGATGAAATGAAGCTTTGAAAGGTTGAAGCTTCTCAGTGATATGATGACACAAATAAAAGAGCTTGTGTCGCTGGAAGAAAGAGGTTTCTATTATAAAGAAGAAGCTTGGATAAACAAAGGGTATATCTTCCCAGTTAAGAGGGAGGGCATATTGTGACAGCTACAATGAAGACTTGAAGAAAGTATGAGATCAAAGAATGGATAAAACACTTCAGATGGATGTTCTTGATTCATGAAGTTGCAAACAAAACTTGGTTGTGTTGATAAGTGTTGAGGTTGCGTTTGGTGTTGCTGAAGAAGTTAAAGAAGAAATCTTCCGATGAGATTTGATGATGATAAAAGTAGCAACAGAAATATTGAGGACCCCGAAGGTTTGTGCTATATATATATATTGAAAGTTTATTACTAATTGGGGTTGTGATTGTACATGCAGATCTCTCCATAAGAAGGTTGAACATTTCGAAGCATGCTTGGACTAGTGGTTATATCTGATTTAGTTGATAGGGAGAGATGAAGCATCTTGGGGCGACAAGATGCTTGGGGGGACATCTGGCCAACCTGTGATGATGTCTAGATTCCAAAGTAGGGAGGGTATCATTGGTCTTGTGGAGCTCCGACCTTAGATACGATACCTAGATCCCTAGGATGGTATTACAGCTGAAGCCTGATGGTACCTATAGTGGCTAAAGCTTGGAACACACCTCAGTCCCAACCGTTTAGATACCTTGGTCAAGTATCTAATCTGTAGCATTGCGTGTGCTGTGACTCTTCGTAGAACATATCTTTTTGAGTTCATCCATGTACCTATATATGTAATTATGAATACCTCCCTAGTTAAGAGGGAGTGTTGAAGAATGTAACTAGTGCCAGTCTTCATAATTGCATTTGTCAAAAGAAAGAAAAATAAACTTTTATCGTAAAAGAAAATTGACTTATTAAAGCATGGGTTTCATGCATGGGTCATTGGTCAATAGGTCAAAGCACCCATTGTGTGCTCTAGGATTATTGTTGAGTCGAAGTCAAAATCATTGTGTAAAAGACCCTTCTTAGGCTTGTTGACCACACTTTGTCAATGACCCCATAACAGTACACCTTCATTTTTTCAAATGGGATTCATCATGTTCAACGTGTTCACGCCATTCAAATTTCATCATTAGTGGACAGTTTTATAAACGATGTAAACCCATTCTGCATGTTTATGATGTAAATGATCTAAGTAAGACCACTATGTATGTAACAACCTAGGTAAGCCTAGTATTTTGGTGATGATTTCTATCCTAGGAGGTTTTTTGTTTCACCGATTCATTTGTGTTTCTCGACACAAGTGATCGGCAAAGTTTTCCCCTCTAGCCTCACACCAAAGCTAGGGTAGATTTTGTCATCAAGATGCTAAGTGAGTCCTAGTGTTTTCTATCGAGTCTTTGTAAAAGTAGTTTGGGAATAATCCTAGCTAATTGGCTAGATTATTTTATTACAAGCTACTTGGTTTACTAGATCATGTTTTGAGTCGCAGAATTGGGTAATTATTTGAGGGTCTATCGCGAATGGGTATTCCCCCTTTATGTGTCTAAATGTATTTATTTTATGTAAAGAGAGTTGGAAAAATAATTAAATCCCCTCTCAGTCAATTAATTAAATTTTCTGGCCAATTTAAATTAAAAATCCTAAGCCAGAAATTTAATTAATTTTAAGTCTTAGGTGAGTTAAAATTCTTCATAGGCAAAATTCGTGGGTCCTTAAAAAATAAATTTTTGAAGGTCCCAGGCCAAAATCAAAATTTGAGGTAATTAACTCAAATTATTATTATTATTAATTTTTATTTTTAATTTTTTTACTATTTATTTTTTTATTTTTATTTTTATTTTTTATTTTTTTTGAGTTAATTAAAATGGAATTAAATGATAAATTCGAATTTCTTCAAAATTATAATTTCGACGGTCTAGATTAAAAGATAATTAAATCTTTTTTGACGATCGAGATTATTTTGACATGGATTAACTGAACTAGTCGTTGGAGATTTTATCTTATAAATTAGAGGTCTTTGTATGTCATTTGCATCCGATATTTGGATTGTGCACTTGTTCTAAGAAATTTTTGTAATTTTTTGATCAATAAAGCATAAAGACTTTGGGGTTACAAACTTTGGTGTTCTTTTTCTAGATCTATGTGGTGATATTGTCTCTATCCTCGGCTACTTTTATTGGCATTTGATGGTTGATGGCCTTTATGGATTGATTTGCATACAGGTATCTTGTGCAGTTTTCTGGGTTTTCTTAAATTGCATTTTGATTTGACAGAAATTTTAGTTATCTATATTTCTAAAAGGTCTCATGGCTATTTTTTAAATCTCTATCAATCTAAAATTTAGATCTAAGTGTGCAGAGATCATTATTCAAGATTTGAGCGTTTGGGGAAATCTTCAGTTAGATCAGCCGACTCTCAGATTTCAGAAAATCTTAAAAAACCCATTGTTTCCTAATTTCTAAGGTTATCTTATGAAATATTTTTTGCAGGGTCTTTCTAGAGCTTGTGCCTAAATAAAAAAAATTATCTTAATTTTTTTTAATTTAAAGTTAGATTTAGCTAGTAAGAGCCTTAGATTTTCAGATCTGGGAGTGAAATCAGACTTATGCTTTTCAGATTTGACAGATCTGCAATTCTTGTGCATAGATCTGTAAATATATTGTATAGATCTGTAATTTACGTGTGTACATCTGAAGTTTTGTAACATAATTTTGAATTTTAACATTTGAGTTTTTAGGATTTTCTCTATTATTGTACATATTGGGTATTTGGTTTTTTTTTTTTTCACTTGTGCAGGAATAGATTTGAAAAATCAGCCAAAGAAATCTTCAGATCTGAGCCAGATCTAGACCCTGGAGGGCAAGATTTGAGTTCAATATTTGTTCGCAGAAATAGATCTGAAAAATCAATTAAGGAAAACTTCAGATCTGAGCCAGATCTAGATCCTGGAGGATGTATAGGCTGTTGAGGCTATTTTTACAGGATTTTGGTCTCCAAAATTCTAATTTTCAAGCGGCAACATTATCCCAAAATTTCAAGAATTTTCAACGGTGGGATCTTCAAAGCTTTGGGCTAAGGGTTTGATCTCTAAATCCCTATTTTCTGCAAATTTTATTACAGCAAGCAAATCACAAATAATTAGGTCCTAAAAACACATTTTATATGGTCAAAATTGTTTAAAATTGCAAAATCTTCATTTTCAGAATTTTTGGCCATTTGGGCATCTTTAATTTTTCCTAGATCTGACTTTAAAGCTTGCTGAAAATTACTGCATAATTGTGTAAAATCAGATCTGAATGTTTTTTATGCATATCCTAAATAAGGTCTAAAAAATTTGAATTTTCAGTTTTTCGGCAAAACTTTTATTTTTAGACATTGTGGAGATCATTTTCAGTGTTTTTAGTTTGCTGATTTGTTATCATTTTACTGCTGTTATAAACTTATCAGTTCTGAAAATTATTGAATCAAACTCTCTTAAAGCCTTAAAATTGAAATTTTCAAGTTTTAATATATTTTTGCTATTTTTGGAAGTATTTGGCAGCTATTTTGGGCAGTTTTATCTTGCTGATCTGTCACTGTTTCACTACTGAAATAAAAATATCAGATCTGAAATTTCTCTTAATCAAGCCCTAAAAATTGATTTTTCTTCAAGTTCATCAATTTTTACTATTTTAAGTCATTTTGGGCATTGGTGCCGGCATCGTTTGTTTGCTGATCTATGGTTTAAATTACTGCTGCAATTTATATTTTAGATCTGAAATCTTGCTGAAGAATATATTCTAAGTTTGACTATAGGAGAAAATTTAATTTTTGGATTTGCATTATTTTAGAATATCGTTCAATCCATAAATTATTTGATGAAATGTTTATTTAGCATCTAACTTTCATGGTATATCCGGATGAATAATTACTGAGATTTAAGTGCTAGTAAATTTCATATGTTTCAGTTGGGTTTGATGATCAGTGGCATCCGAGTTTTGGAATGTGTTCTATCAATTAAAGTTGCCTAATGTTTAATTAACTTTTGTTTCATTTACTTGAATTATTGGATGTTTATTGAATACTAATGTTTGGGAATTTTTTTCAAGTAAGTGTGATTGATATTTGATTTTGAAAGCTCTATTGTGGATTTGTATATCTTTTAATCGAGTAATTTTGGCATCTTCATAATTGACACTCTCGCTTAAGTACTTAGTGGTTAGATCAGATTATTTATAATCTAAGTGTTTTAGGCTTTTTAACATTAACTCTCATCTTCGAAGCTTGCTCCATCTCGCTCCTTCTTCAAATTGTTTTCCTTGCATTCTGCATTCTAAATTAACATTGCATAGCAGCGGTTTCTCATCAAGTACTTGGTTGTAATTTCTTTAGCAGGATAGTTGACTCCATAAGGCACTGGTATCAATATTTCCAATTCAATCGAATCATTTAATCTTGCTAGATCTTTTACAAGTATTTGGTCGTTTAACTGTGTCTCCCGAACTGGTTGGTTCTCAACGAGTTCTCCTTCATTCCATTTCCATAGGGTTTACCCCCCTTAGTCTGCTATAAGGAGACAACTTAAATAGAGAGATTGGGGATTAGGGTGACAACTTAAGGTGACAACCCCCGATCTGAGCCGTTGTCGCGGTGCCTAGACATTTTGTGCGACAACAGGGCTCTTTGTATCAAGAAAGAAAAATATTTTTATGTCTTTTCTCTCCTCCATCAAGTCAACCTTGCATCCTATTAAGTCAGCTTCTTCAACTATCAAGTCGGCCCTTTTCAATTGTTTAGTCGGCCTCATGAAAGGACACATCCACCTTGTAGAGTCTATATATAAAGGAACATTCAATCAATTGATTACCCATCCATTTGATTCTGTAGAAGTAAGAAGATAAAATGGAGTACGAAACAAAGAGATGTCTGTCATATTAATAGAAGAAAAGATGCAAAGCAAAGGACCGAGAGTTGCAGAAGTAAGGAGACCAAAAAAGTTTCAGAAGTACAAAAAGGAGACTGAAGATTGCAGAAACAAAGATGTAAACCGGAATCCTAGCTGGCATGATGTAATTTTGGAAGTCTGATCTATCTTCATGGGAGGTTGACTTGATGGATGGAGGAAAAGTCTGTGTCATGGTAAAAAAGGTCTTGATTTGTCTCAACTTGATTTGATTCTACTAAAGGAAGGGTTTGACTGGGTTTTCCCCTTCATAGGGGTTTTGCCCTGGCTTGGAGCCTATCTGAGGCTCTTGTTTGGCATTTATCTTGATGATGAACAAAGCATAATATTGAAGAAGAATTAATATAATCACAAGAACTTGTCAGAGTATAAGAGAAATAAAATAAAATGAGCCCTAACTAAGCTGCCCTAGATTTCTAAACATATAGTCCATGTAATCTCTTCGTATCCAACAACAATATTTGTTCCCCATATCCAAAACAACCATATATCCTTTTTTTTTGAGGAAAACCTCATGGAGAAACCCAAAGAATGCTTCCCCAAATTTGTGGATGAAATCCCTACTAGTGTGCCTAACACAGGGTGATTCATATGGGGCATCTCTTGGCATGGAAATAGCCAAGTGCCCAGTGACATTGGCAACCATCTCATCCATCAGCATATGCAACTTCCACTTCCAAGGGATGAAGTTGGAATCTCCCTCTAGTTGGTCACACTCTCCAAGACTAGTGAAGTTTGCCATTCCTGCTGCCCCTTGAATCACAATTTTAAGCAAAAACAGAACAACCAAAATAAAAAACTTATCTGGGGTTCAAATCAACCATCTTAGGGATTAAAAAACACACTTCAATTCCTTGATCTTCCTCGGCATCACACCTGTTGACCCCTTACAAGTGATGGTGTCTTACAAGAATTGGTTTGCTCCAGTCACTGGAGCTTTTTGGGCATCACATTCATTGAAATTCTGTACTCTCAGTACCCTCTCAGAAGTAGCTGACACAGCAATGTAGACTCCAGCATATCAGTCCCCTTTTGGTGAAGGATATCAGTCCCACTTGAAGAATGCTAGCTCAGAAATTGAGCCCAGAATAACAGCTTGGAATTTGCTCCCGCAGTCAACCAAAAACCTCCAACAAAGATGCACCACGACCCACCAAACTAGAACAGACTCATGTTATCAAGAACTGTATGGACAGTGAACTTGGCCCACCAGAATATGGATAGACTTGGCCTTAAGAAACTAGGAGGACTTGACCCCCTTTTTGTGGCTGAACTCATTTTCCTTGCAACAGTGACTCCACCTCAGAGATGTGGCTGTAGCTCGACATTTATTGGCAAGAGGAACTCAGCCCTTCAGGACAGAACTTTTCCCCTCTTAGTCTGAAAACATTCGGCCTCCATAAATGTGTTGATTTGACCAGCAACCACTGAATATTGCCCTCTTTTGGCCACAAAATTCAAGCCCCCTTCTACTAGCAGAACTCGACCCTCTTCAACCATATTCACTCCCCTTATTTTATGGCAGACTTGGACTTGTATGAAGATGATAGAAAACCCCAGTTCAGAGAATAAAATCAACTGATAACACTATAAAAACTTACTTCACCACTGCCATTGTGTGTCCCTTTGTCAACAATGAAGCTCAAGGACGAAATCTAAGTGATTTCTCTCCAAACTAGCTAGGGGGTATAGTCTTAACACCGAAAATAACAACTAGGATGAGGGTTTTCCCATAAACCCTAAACTCTTCTTCAAGAGTTCTCCAAAATTCTATTTTTCAAATGAGCAAATGCAAGAATGAGGAGTGACTTCTCATTTTCTCTCTTTTGTAACTCATTCGCCACTTTTTCCACCTTTTACCCTTTTATTTTAATAAAATCACTTTAGAGGGTTTTCTCACTTTATAATTTAGAAAATTAAATGTGACTTTTCATTAGCATAGGAGCCATGTCATCTTTTTCACCACTCTAACTTTTCTCCTCGGCAAATCGTGTTCCCTTGATTAATTTTTTCCATCCTAGCCTCTGGGAACCTTATTAGGCTAGCAGATCCCCTTCCTTATGTATCCTAAGTGGATGGGGACATTATAGTCCTTCCCACCCAAGATTGCTTGTCCTCAAGCAACTTTAGTCCTGGATGTTGGAGCACTTGTTCCCCTCCTCATGTGGCATCTTCAACAGGAAAACCTCTCCATTTCACTAGGTACTCTTTTATAGTCCTGCTTCTTAGCTTCTGCTCCCTTACCTCCAAAATTTCCTTCCAAACTAGAATCAATTCTCCTTCCTCGTCTAGTGGTGGAAGCTTTGTAGAAGTGACTACATGTTGTGCTGTCCCAGGGCCTTTTTGAGACAAGAGACATGGAAAACATTGTGAATCTTACACCCCTTCGAAAGCTCTAGCTCATAGGCCACCTCACCTACATGCCTCACAATCCTGTAGGTCCCATAGAATCTGGGTTTCAACTTTTTTTTCCCATTTTATTTTGAGCGATCATTCCCTGTAGGGCTGCAGACTAAGAAACACGAGGTCCCCAACCTCAAAGCTATGCTCTACCCGATGCATATCTGCATAGACTTTCTATTGGTTATGAGTCGTATGCAAATTGTCTTTCAGGACCTGTAGTATCTCCTAGCTTTCTTGAACCCAATCCTTAGCTAAAGGAGCTTGGCTTTCTCCAAATACCCGATCCACAAATGTTGGAGTTTCGTATCCATATAATGCTTTGAAGAGTGTCATTCCAATTAACATGTGGGAAGTGGTGTTATAACAATTCTCTCCCAGGTGTAACCTCTTTACCCATGCTTTTTGCTGGCTAGATACATATTTTGTGCGATATCCCTCCAGCCATTTCTTTACTATCTCAGTTTGTCCGTTAATTTGTGGGTGGTAACTAGTACTAGGTGTTATTTTTGTCCCAACCAGTCTGAACTACTCCTGCCAGAATCCTCGCATGAACCTGCTGTCCTTGTCACAAATCCTTGCATGAACCTGCTGTCCCTGTCACTCACAATGGTCTTTGTCAACCTATGCAACGTGAATACCTCCTTGAAGAACAACTGTTGTAACATATTTCGTCACACCCAAAATTTGTTATTTTCGGTGAAAAATTGTCAATTTTTCATTAAGCTAACATGCCAAGAAATAATTTTTCTATGCTGTTGTAAAGTTTATTCATTTTATATATTAATTTTGATTTAAAATGTTATTTTTATAAAAATATATAATTATATATTTTTATGAAATATTTGTTTTAAATTTTAATTATATTATAAAATTAATAAAATTTTAAAAAGCTTATGTTAAAATAAAAAAGCAGGGCTAACATTTCGACAGCTTTGAATGGCCGAGAATGTCGAAATTAAATCAATGGCATAGATTGATTTCGGACCCCTCAAGCCTTCGGACATCAAATTGAGGGAGGGCGGGGGGGCGGGGGGGGGTCCGAAAAGCTGTTTTAATGGCCTGCCCTCATTGGGGCACGTGGTAGCTCCACAAGATTTCGGACCCCCAGACAACAAAACCACATACCACTTCGGACCCCCTCTGAACTTCTGTTCGTGGTTTTCATGACAGCGCAGAGTAAGTGAGAACGGATGAAGGACTGAATGCTTAGCAGTAAGACAAAATATACGTTCCAAAATGTCTCGCCTCAGATCGACTTCAGATCCATACCTCTGCTTTGTTCATACTACTGAACACATGCGCCCTCTTTTGAGCCTTTGTTTCTGATTGAACAAATGTTGTAGTGTTCTGCGATTTTGTTTTTCAAGTTGCTGTTATTTTCTGCTGGTCTTGTCGTCTGGAGTTGTTTTCGTATCTTTGGGTAGTATATCAATTTGGGAATTTGTTGTTTGTATAATATAATTCAGGATTCATGACTGCTTGGAGAAAAACCAAGTCTCAAAGACATCCAGCTTGCATTGTAGCTCGATTTGGGCATTAATAGGTTCATGGTTTTCCATCGATATTCATGATCCATGATAAGCTTCATCTAGCTCCAGAAGCATCAGGTTTGATCTGTATAACTTTTGCCCAAATAGAAGAAAAGGATTCGCATTTAAGGATTGAGAGATGAAGCTATATATGTCCAGGAAGCTAAGGGGTTGTCGGCCAAAGACTGCATTGAATTTTTGTGAGTTCGAATAATGGGATTGCTGTCAGTTAGGAACAAAGGTAGGTGCTTCATTGTTTATTCGAAGTCCGAGAAGGAATTTGTGGCTGAAGTGTGGAAGGTTCATATGGAACTACCAGCTGGTTATCCATACCAATATTTCATTAGCGTATGTATAATAAGTGCATTTTTTAGGTGTTGTCGATGTTTTTGTTCAGGGAGGAATGTTTGGAGATTATTATACATGCATACTGGCTTTATTCAGTCTTTCTCAGCGGGATTGGTAGCATCAGGGGCTGCTACATCTGCGTTGAGAATTATTACATATGCAGTCTTCAAATTCCTTAAAAAGACCGACATTCCTGATATGTACAACTTGCATTCCTGGTTGGGTATGCTCGCCTTTGTTTTGTTCGTTGTCCAGTGGATTTCGACACTGTTAGCATTCGTATTTTAGAACAGAATAAGGAGGGTTAAGTAGCAATTTTCATACAAAGACTGTCAGATCAAAGAGGGCCTGTGGAATCTGATTAATCAAGCCTTTGCAAAATAGATTTGAAGAATGGTTGTGGGTTTGGTATCAGAAGTATGCCCATTATCTTAATAGCCCAGCTGTTTGGAGTGACATCCTGCATATTAGTCATCTACTTGGTCATCCACTATGATGGGGGATTGGCCTTCCACAGAAAAAATGATGGAGCAGATGGTCCATAAAAACCAAAAACATAATATTTTCAACAGTTGATTTTCGGGTTCCATTTCTGGGCAATTTAAGTTGAAATTGAAACATCTGGAACATGGGTTTTTTGCAGGATGGCCCCAATTTATTTAAGTGCAAAGTTTTTTGTGAAAATTGTGAGCCAATAGAGAGATTTTGCCAGTTTTCTGTAAGGCATATGTTCAGTGCCGTTTTCTGGAAAACACCGTTGCCAAGAGAATAAGAATAACAAAGAAATTAGTGGGAAGCTAAGGACAGGCATCTCAATCTTGACAATCCAAAGTCCAGATGTTCCTCTGTACGAAAGTTTGGTTTGATCACTGATAGAATATCTCCATTGCCAAGGTCTGCAACTGGCTATACAATTACCGACAGTTATGCCTCCGGTGTAGTCACACAGTTATTTAGATAATGAGAAACCCTCAGAAGCTATATATCAAGAGATTGGTAGCGAGTACTTGCATTACAAAAGGGGGGTTATAGGCCATTTGTCTTTGCCTACATATAGTTTTGCGGAATATCTTGAGAGCAAGAAGGAATTTTTGCTGATCTCATTACATATAGTACCTTAATTGGATTGGCTAGAAAGGTGAAGGATTATTCAAAAGCAATCTCACTTTTCTCTAAGTTGAATTCTGTAAACCTATATTTCGGCCTGATTTTATATAATACGATGATAGATGTCCTTGGCAATGCAAAACGGTTCCAAGAAGCTAAAGATCTTCTCAGGGAGATGAGGGAGCAGAATATCACCCCAGATACTGAGGCAGAAAGATTATTCTGGAGCATGAGAAAAACAAACATCCTTCCTAATGTTGTTACCTATATTAACATTCTGAAGATGTATAGAGATGCAGAGCTCCTTGGAGAAACCATTCATTTGTTCTGGAATGCAGGAAAGAGGTATAGAACCAAATACTACAACCTATTCTACTCTAATCTCTATATATGGCAGAGTATGAAAATATGAGAAGGTAACATGTTTAAAAGCATTTTTCTGTGACAAGACTGAAGGTACAAATTTTAGTTCATTGCACTACGAACATATGCAAAGATATCAATCACTATTCTTTAGGAATTGCAAATCATAATTCACATTTGATAGAAGAATATTGAAAAAGTTTTAAAATTTTAGAGAGCATGTTGAACAATCAAACATCAAAGGATGGATGGCAGAGCATCCCAAATCTTTTAAGAGCACAATCAGCAATTGAAGTTTTTCAAAGAATAGGTGTCAGTGATAAATTGCGATTCTTTGGAAAAGATCAGTGTTCGAGGATTTCAAGGGATTATGATACTTCTCAGTTTTAAGTTGTCAAATTTTTGTTTTTTGTCCCAGTTATGCAGAAACTAGACACGATGTAATATATTTTGAATACAATACTTTTCATGTATTATTTCAGATGGTATTGAAATATGCATACACAGCAAATATTCAAAGATTCTAGGGAGCTTAAGGACTTCACCGGGTAACTAATTTTTGAGCAGGTCAAACAATAACCAAATAAAGGGGCAGAAGTTGAGATTTTCGATGCTTGAAATCAGCTATGAGGACACCTTGCAAAATCAGATTTCCAGATAAAGAGGCAGGGGATCTGTAAACAGTTCAGCTTCTTGTAGCTATTAGGAGATTCTCCTATTTTTAGTGTGCTATTTCAGGGTTTTATTCCATTATTATTGTAACAATTTAGTAGAGAGTTTGGCTATATATATTATTTCATATTGTAATATTTAGTGTGGGCTTTTGAGGCCAAGACCGCTTTAGCTTTGTAAAACTCTTTTTCCAGAAATTCTAATTGAAGTATTTCAGCTCTGGTTTTGACAAAATTTGTGTTTCTCGTTTGTTTTTCAAGTATTTCCATAATCTATGCTGCACATATCCAGAGTTGCATAGAAGAGTTGGGTCAGAATCGATTGAGTTTCAATATCTCTAGAATCCCTTGCAAATTCATAATTGTTTAAAGAGATTAGTATATCGGACTTTTGTTTGAGTTAGCTCCTCTTTGAACTGGTTATTGTTTGCCACTTCTATCTTCTCCCGAATGTGTTTTGTTTGGCTGTAGAAACTTTCTACATGCATCCATAACTCCCTGATTTACTAAGTATTCAGTTTGACTCCTTAATTATCAGGTACCTCTCTACGTTCTTCTGCCAAATTATTTTACAAATCAAGTTCTTCTGTCAGGCTGGAAGCTGACACTTTGAGAAAGAACTCTGCAAAGGAGGGATTTATTCATGAATAGGAATTGTGCATTGATCGCCAACCACCCCCAATTAAAAACCATAAATCTGACCACTATGCTTCATAGGCTGCTGTCCAGTGACAGTGAACAACGTTAAACAAGGCCTCGTAATTATTGAGGGAGCCCCCTCTGGTTCAGGGGTCAGCTTGAACCCAAAGATTGGTTGAGTTGGTTTCCTGGCATAGTTTTTGCAGCGAAGGACTGCCTACGGGAAACAGGTACAACAACAACTATGCCACTTGTGCTGCTGAATATTTGAAAGGTATGGTGAAGAAGTGTGCAAACTTGGTGAGCCTGTCCAACACCACATAAATAAAATCCTTCCCCTACACTTGGGGAAATCCCGTGATGAAATCCATGGAAATGCTTTCCCATGTTTGCTCCGGGATGGGAAGCGGCTGAAGCAACCTTGCTGGATGAGTATGCTTTGCTTTGTTTTATTGGCCGACATTACATTCTCTCACAAACCTCAAAACATTTGTCTTGAGGCCTTTCCATGTGAACCTCTTCCTGATCTGCCTATAGGTCTTCAAATCTCCCGAGTGTCCTGCTAGGGGTGAGCTATGTGCTGCCTGTATCATCTTTTCTTTGAGTTGAGATTTTGGCACTAGCCCATCGAGGATCTCGCGGACAAATTTGTTTTTGGAATATTCCAACAACAAGAGGGATTTCCAGTCTCTCGTAATCTCCATTAGAGAGATGGTGGATGTCATTTGGAAAGGGCGTTTGCTACCACATTGTTCTTTCCCTTCACATACTCAATCTCAAAATCGTATGCCTGCAATTTGTTGATCCACTTCTGCTGCTTCTCACTCAATTCCTTCTGCTCCATGAGGAACCATAAGTTGTTATGATAAATCTTTACCTTAAACCTGTTCCCCACTGCATAATTCCCAACATCTCTTTATCATATATAGAATAATGCTGCTCATAATCCTTGAGTTTGTGGCAACAAAAGAAAATCGATCCAGAGGGAGAGTTGCAGGTGGAGGAGAGATAGAGAGGGTTCGACATCAATTCGGGGTGCAGGAGCAACATGAAGAGACAACACAGAGGCAGGAAGGGAACAACGCAGAGGGGTGCCGCAGTTCTGCGCAGTACCCACGCAAAGCCAGCGTAGTGGTGACACAGGTGGCTTAGGAGGGTCCTTCTGGGGTCATTTCTGATCTAGAAATTGTGTGAGAAATTTCTCCAGTGTTATCATAGAGAATTATCTTTATTACCGCTGATTGTAAATTGTACAAGAAGATTATTGCTGAAGAATAATAGAAACCCTCGTCTGCTGCACCGGTTTTCCCACATTGGGTTTTTCCGTGGACAATTGTCCAAAAATATTTGTCGTTTTTGTGCTAGTATTTCCTTATTATTTTTCTCAGTGATTGTATGTTGAAGATCACAATTGAATTTATTTCAATATCTACTGAAGAGATTTCTGTAAATAACTTATTTATGAATAATAAGTAGGAGAAATAATATCAGATATTGCAGTAGGATTTCAAGTGTGAAATTTTCAATGGAATAAGAGCAAGGTTGGACAAGAAAGCAGGAGGGTCTACGCTAAAGGGAACTCGTGGTGCTGCTCCAGCAGCAAATCGTACTCCTGAGGGCTTACGCATTCCTTTTGCAGACGCTGCCAGGAAAATGAAAAGCACAAAGAAGATGGAAGATCACGTTATTTCAGAGTTGGCCTCGAGGCTGGAAAGGGAATGTGCGTGTTTATCTAGTTCTGCATCATCAGATGATTAGTATATTGATAGTGGGGCTTCAACCCATATGACTGGAGTAAGAGATCATTTCTCCAACTATCAAGAGGAATCGATGGACTTCCAAATTACTATGGGAAACTAGACAAAGTGTACCCCTGTAGGAAAAGGGATCGTAGCAGTTTAGACAAAAGTAGGTGATAGTCTTCGAGCCACAAATGTGCTACATGTGCCTGGAATGGGAATGAACTTACTTTCAGTGTCTCAATTGCAAGACAAGGGATATGATGTATACTTCATTGGAAGGGAAGTGTATGTCAAGCATCCAAGCTAGAAGATGAAGGCTCAGATTGGAACTCGAAACAACAAACTATACAATTTGCAACTCGAGTCTCCAATGGCACTGGTAAGCAGTTGTCTAAGTGGCGAAACAGATCTAAATGAGCTATGGCACAAACGAATGGGGCATCTACATCAAGGAGCTTTGAGAATGCTCAGAGAAATTGTTACGGGAGTTTCAGTCCTAAGCACCAAGCATGATGACGTTTGCAGAGGATGCGTACTAGGGAAGTACGCTAAAACAACATATTCCAGAAGCAACAAGAGGGCAAAGAGTGTATTGGGTCTAATACATTCAGACATCTGCAGACCAATGCCCACTAGAGTTCTTGGTGGTGGCGAATACTGTGTCACCTTCATTGATGACCATTCCTGGAAGACTTGGATTTACTTCTTAAAGACCAAGGATGAGGTCTTTGATCGGTTTAGGGAATTTAAAGCTCTGGTTGAGAACCTGAGTGGGAAGAAGATAAAAGTTTTGCGCTCAGATAATGGTGGAGAGTACGCAGACAAGGACTTCACGTATTTCTGTGCTAGAGAAAGCATCAAGAGAGAGTGAACAACTCCGTATAATCTGGAGCAGAATGGGGTTGCAGAGTGGAAGAACAGGACCATTGTTGGGGCGACGAAAGCCATGTCTCTAATGGCACTGGTAGGCAACAATCTAAGTGGTGAAACAGATCTAAATGAGCTATGGCACAAATGAATGGGACATCTACATCATGGAGCTTTGAGAGTGCTCAGAGAAACTGTTACGGGAGTTCCAGTTCTAAGCACCAAGTATGATGATGTGTGTAGAGGATGCGTACTAGGGAAGTATGCTAAAGCAACATATTCCAGAAGCAATAAGAGGGCAAAGAGTGTATTGGGTCTAATACATTTAGACATCTGTAGACCAATATCCACTAGATTTCTTGGTGGTGGTGAATACTTTGTCACCTTCATTGATGACCATTACAGGAAGACTTGGATTTACTTCTTAAATACCAAGGATGAGGTCTTTGATTGGTTTAGAGAATCTAAATCTTTGGTTGAGAACTTGACTGGAAGAAGATAAAAGTTCTGCGCTCAGATAATGGTGGAGAGTACACAGACAAGGACTTCACATATTTCTGCGCTAGAGAAGGCATCAAGGGAGAGTGGGCAACTCCGTATAATCCGGAGCAGAATGGGGTTGCAGAGCGGAAGAACAGGCCCATTGTTGGGGCAACGAAAGCCATGTTGTATGATCTGGATATGCCTAGATTCTTATGGGTTGAAGCATGCAACACAACTGTGTATATCCAAAACAGGACTCCACATAGGGCTTTGGGCAAGACAACGCCAGAGAGTATCTTCATTGGAAAGAAGCCAGAAGTGAGTCATTTCCGGATATTTGGAAGTGTGGCATACTGTCACATTCCAGATGAAAAATGAAGCAAAGCGGATCAGACTACAGAGAAGGGGTATCTTGTAGGATACAATGAGACCTCAAAGGCATACATGATCTGCATTCCTGGGAGCAGGAAGATTGTAGTCAAAAGTGCAAAGTTCATGGAAGACAAAGCTTTCAGGAAATTTCGAGAGATGCCTCTTGGAGAGAGATTTGAGGATGTTCCTCTTGTACAACAACAACAGGAAGGAGATCCAGCAGATGGACAACCATCAGGGTCAAGCACTGTGACCAGTATCAACATTTCTTTAGGAGAAGAAAATCTAGGTAGCCCACAACAGATGGGACAGCTGGAAGAATAACTGATTGAGCCACCCACCACTAGTGGCAGAATTAACAAATAAGTACGACAAACACAGAGGGACGCAAAGTAGTTTGTAGGGGCTCCTATAACCGAGAGAAGGCAGCGAAGAGAACTTGACAGATACCAAGCATTGTTTGCACAGGTTGAAGAACCCTCTAGCTTTCAGGAGGCTGAACAACATCAAGTTTGGGTGGATGCTATGGTAGAGGAGTACAACTCTATCATGACTAATGATGTCTGTGAAGTCGTACCCAAAACATAGGACAAATCAGTTGTAGGTTCTAGGTGGATTTACAAGATCAAGTATGCTACAGATGGTAGTGTAGAGAAGTACAAGGCTAGGCTCATGGCTAAGGGATATGCTCAGAAGGAAGGGATAGACTACGAAGAAACCTTCGCCCTTGTAGCCAGATATACTTCTATCAAATCCATTATATCCCTTGCAGCATAGATGGGATGGGAGATTCACTAGATGGACATCAAGGCTGCATTCTTGAACAGGGTGATAGAAGAAGAGGTTTACATCGAACAACCAGAAGGCTTCAAAGCACATGAGAAGAAAACTCATGTATGCAGGCTGAAGAAAGCCTTGTATGCACTAAAACAAGAACCTAGAGCATTGTATGGTCGAATTGATGGATACTTGCAGCAGATGGGATTTGTCAAGAGTGACACTGATCTCAATCTCTACTATCTCACAGTAGAGAATGAGCCTCTGATTTTGGTTTTGTATGTAGATGATTTGTTTATGAAAGGATCATCTAGGCTCATCAAGGACTACAAGAAGAATCTGTCAGAAGAATTCAACATGAAGGATTTGGGGCTGATGCACTATTTTTTAGGATTGGAAGTTTGGCAGCAGAAGGGAGAAATCCTCCTTGGGCAAGGGAGATATGCTACAAAAATTCTAAAGAGATTCAGAATGCAGGACTGTAGATCAATGATTACCAATTGGATGAAAATTGATGCATCTGAAGATAAAGAAGTGGACCCCACCTTATACAGGCAGCTCATAGGATCTCTCATGTATCTGGTCAACACCAGGCCAAAATTTTGCTATGCTGTCAATTCTCTGATATGTGCGAGGAACGATCAATTATGGATTAAAATACATCCAAGGCGATGATATCAAATTGAGTGGATTCACAGACACAGATTGGGCAGGAAGTTCGGTAGATCGGAAAAGTACCTCAGGGTAATGTTTCAATATTGGATCAGGAATGACCTCCTGGTGCAGTAGGAAGCAGAAGTCCGTAGCACTAAGCTCAGCTGAAGCTGAATATATGGCAGCTAGCACAACTTCGTGTGAGGCCATATGGCTTAGGAAACTGCTAGTGAATTTATTCAGAAGGAAGATGGAGTCGACCAACATTCTATGTGATAATCAGAGTTGCATTAAGCTCTTTGAGAATCCTGTTTTTCATGATTGGTCGAAGCACATCGACATCAGGTGTTGTTTTATTAGAGACTGTGTTCAGTGGGGCACAGTACAGTTGCAGTACGTTCCCACAGGAGATTAGGTAGCAGACATTCTCACCAAGGCCCTAGTGAGAACAAAGTTTGTTCACTTCAGGGAAAAGATGGGGATGGTGGAAAATCTGTTTCAATAGCATAAATAGATGATGCAACACTTGAGAGGGAGATGTAGTACAGATGCAACAGTGGAAGGAGCAATTTCATGGGCAGCAGTACAGTTGCAGCAGCAACGCAATGGTTGGTGGATAACTTGTCAGACATCAGCAACACAGAGGAGATGCTTCAGAGTCAGAGCAATATGTAGTAGGGTGTATTGCTAGAGCACATTCCTTGCTAAGAGGGAGTGTTGATTTCTTGTAGCATCATATGTGCTCTAAGTCTCAAATTTAATGGAGAGACTTAGACACATGTATTCCAAATAACCCAGAAATCGTTTTGGGAAATTCCACCCGGAAACGGTTTTATTTGATAAATTAATTATTTTTAATGTGACCCTGAGTCTAAACTTAGGGAATTAAAAGAATTAATGGGTATTGATCTAAACTGTGGGTGTAACTTCTAGAAGAAGACAAGGATCAAGTAAGAATGATCTCAGCCATTGATTAGCTTCTAATCTAGGCCATTGAATATCAACGAGAAGATTATTTAAGAGAGGTTGAGGGTCATTTGGAAAATACACCAGTGCAAATACTCAGTTGCCCAAGTAAATCGATTTTCTCAGTGTCTGAAGTTCGGCAAGAGAAAATCGATCCAGAGGGAGAGTTGCAGGTGGACGAGAGACAAAGAGGGTTCAACATCAATCCGGGGTGCAGGAGCAGGTGACGTAGTGACAGAAAGAGATGACACAGAGGCAGGAAGGGAACAATGCAGAGGGGTGATGCAGTTCTGCGTAGTACCCACGCATAGCCAACACTGTGGTGACACAAGTGGCACAGGAGGGTCCTTCTGGGGTCATTTCTGATCTGGAAATTGTGTGAGAAATTTCTCCAGTGTTATTACAGAGAATTCTCTTTATTACTGTTGATTGTAAATTGTATAAGAAGATTATTGCTGAAGAATAATAGAAACCCTCATCTGTTGCACCGGTTTTCGCACATTGGGTTTTTCCAGGGACAATTGTCCAAAAATCTTTGTGTCATTTTTGTGCTAGTATTTCCTTATTATTTTGCTCAGTAATTGTATGGTGAAGACTGCAATTGAATTTATTTCAATATTTACTGAAGAGATTTCTGTAAATAACTTATTTCTGAATAATAAGTAGGAGAACTAGTATCAGATATTGCAGTAGGATTTCAAGTGTGAATTTTTCATAGTCTGAACAACTACTAATAGAATCCTCACCTAAACATCCTACCCTGCCACTCACAATGGTTGTTGGCAGCCCATGCAACCTGAATACCTCCTTGAAGAACAACTCTGCTGCTTGTACTGCTGAATATTTAGAAGATATGGCGAAGAAGTGTGCACACTTGGTGAGCCTGTCCAACACCACATAAATGCAATCCTTCCCCTGCACCTGGGGCAATCCTGTGATGAAATGCATGGAAAGGCTTTTCGGTTTTTGCTTTAGGATGGGAAGTGGTTGAAGCATCACTGTTGGATGAGTATGCTCTGCTTTGTTTTGTTGGCGGTCATTGCATTTTATCACAAATCTTAACACATCTGTCTTGAGGCCTTTCCATGTGAACCTCTACTTGATTTACTTATAGGTCTTCAAGTATCCCTGGTGTCTTACTAGAGATGCGTTGTGTGCTGCCAACATGATCTTTTCTTTGAGTTGAGATTCTGACACCAAGTAAATCCGATCTTTGTAGTAAGTAATGTCATTAATGACGTGGTACAAGTCTTCATGGACTAGCCCATTGAGGATGTCGCGAGCAAATTTGTTTTTGGAGAATTCCACTAGTAGGAGGGATTTCCAGTACGAAATCCAATGAGGTCAGAACCACTCTCAAACATCACGAGTCATTTCATGGTAATGTTAAAAATTTAAATAAAAAACACTTTTACTTTAAGCTGCCATAGGCTTGATCATTAGGCTGCCCCACTCAAAAATTAAATGTTTCTTTGCATCATTTGTAATGTTACTGCAAAGAAAAAATTGCAAAAAAGGCTAGGGAGCGAAAATTTCGCTCTTGGGTTCACTCCCAAAATTTGCTCCCTACGAGATCGATTTTGGGAGCGTGCTTCGGGAGTGGATTCGAGGAGGGGGGAGCCACTCCCCCGTAACCCTGCGTGGTACAGGTTGGTGCCATTAGCTGTCAGGACTATGCTGTAGTCCTTTTGGCTGCGGGATTCAGGGATTTGGTTGGTTGATTGGACACTCTGTTTCGTGATGAGTTGGGTCGAGACATGGGATGACCCAACTCACACTTGGTTTGACATGTGGGGGAGCCTCGAGGAATTTGTTGCATGGCAAGGCTGGTTTTCCTTGTTGCTCCTACAGACCAGGGTAAGTGTTGGATGTGTTAGTCATCAGTGATTTTGCCTTTGTAGATGACTAAATGCTTATCCTAGATTTCTAGAAACAAAATTCATGAATATTGTGAGTTCTAGAATTCTCACTGCTTTCATTATCCTTGGGATAAATTTTTCACTATTTCATTATCCCATCATGTCATTCTCAGCTCACTACTCCCAAAAGACCCATCTTGGGCTCATGCCACTAAATTTCATTATGTTTGGCCACCTCTGACCTTACCACTCTATTTTGACTTGTCTAACCCCTCTACTTCCACCTTGGATTGCCAAGTAGCCTAACCTTTTCCCCTATTCACCAAGTGCCTCAAGCATGGGTGGTCTTAAGCTACCTTTCTAGGCTCTTTAGATAAATCAAAATCATTAGTTTTTGGGTTTGCAATGCATAAGGTTTGTCAAAAGCTCTGTTTTACACCTAAAAACCCCAAGCCAAGTTTTTAGTCAAAGGCCAAGTCCAAAGAGCCTCCCACTAGGTCACCTAGGGTTTCATAGGTCATAGGATTATTTTGGTGTTCTAAATCTTTGTTTTTCCTATGCCAAGAGGTTGCAATCAAAGAGGAAAAAGGACAACACATGATTGTCCAAATGGATCATAAAATCCTTCAAGGAAGGCCTCCTTGGTCAAAGCACAAATTCTACAAGGGACAACTGCCCTCGTTCAGATTTCTGCAAGAATGATTGAGATGGCTATCAACATAAAAAGAGGTAAGGTAAGAGGGTGAATCATCACTAGAAGACATTCACAGCAAGGAAAAGGCAGCAGGCCTATGTACAATGAGATTCAGGTTTTGGGACTCATTGACAAAACAGTGTTTGCCAAGCAAGGAACCAGTACAAAGGCCACAAAGACAGAAGGCACAACAACACAACCAAGCGCACATTGAAGATTTTCTAGAAATTATAAATGAAAAAGGGAAAAGGTGAGGTGAACTGAACAAAAATGAATGAACTTGAAAGGGCTATAGAGAACTTAGAAGACAACACTACTTATTCTTCTCTAACAGCCCTAAAACCTAAAGGTTTGGCAAGATAGGCAAAACAGGTGAAATAAAGATGATGGACCTCCATCATGACAGCAGAAAGCCTTCAAAGGCTATTCAAGGTGGCCTTTAGGGTTTGTCAAGGCAACACTGCTTCACTGCACCAAAGGGAGAAGTTGTAAAGAGTATTAGTATGAGGGAGCCTAAGCTTTCAAGTACAGTCAAAGGTCTTCAAAATGGTCAAGATAAGGAAAGCATGAGGTAAAGTGGCAAAATGGAAAACCATGCTAAACCATGAAATCCCTGTTGGGTGACTAAAGGTTGTAAAAATCCAAACAGTGACAAAAGGATCAAAGGAAAATGTGTTATAGGCACCTGCAGAAATCAGAAGTGGCCAAGGGAAGACATAACATGGTATAATTTGCTAACCTTTGCCACAAAAGACACATCACTTCCAAATATCAGTAAAAGGTGAGAAACTCATGTTTTAGGTCAATTGAACTCAAGAATGCCAAAAAGGGTAAAACCATGGTTTCAGTTTTTCAAAAGAGACAGTTTGGATAGTCCCCAGTGTTTCAAAGCTAAAAAGGGGGGGCCTCTTCATCCTTCAGTACACCATTACCCAAAGAAAATCATTTGAGAAAGTTATAGGCCCCTACAAAAAAAAGAGTCAAGGAGACATTAGTGAAAATTATAAAGTGACCCAAGGCAAACATAGTAAAGTGGGTTTTATATCTATGATTTATTTTTCTCAAGGGATATAAAGGTGCTTTAGTTATCATTTCAAACTCATTTATCACTTGGTGGAGAAAAATAGAGTTTTTTGACCGTTTCTAGGCGAGTTTCCCTGTCACTGCGCAAATCAGTGGCGCTACGCAAATACGGGCTGGCGCTACGCTAATACCCTCTTCCCCCGTTCAAATTTACAAGGTGCTGCGCAAATTTGGCTCGGCGCTATGCTAATCCTGGGCGCTGCGCAAATACGGGCCCGACTCTCCCGAAGATCGACAAACGCCCAGTGCTGCGCTAACCTGCGGGCAGGCCTGCCGATGCTGCGCTAACAGGCCGACCCAACTGCTCGGGCAGGGCGCTGCGCTAACGTTGAAAGCCTCCAACAAGCAAATCTCTTGCCCTGACTCTCAAATTCATCCTCCAAGCTGCCTCCAAGGTCTGTAGAAGAGCCAAGAATTGGTAAGTGACATTCTCTCCTTGTCCCCAAGCAATTTTCAAATTTATTTTAGTCTTTTTGTGGCTTTAAACTCCAAACCCTAGGTCTTACATGCAAGTGAGCCTGTGTTTTTAACCTTCTTAGACCAGTTAAATATCATTTGAAGGAGGATGAGTTAGTGAGGTCACAATTCATAATTCAAGGTGAACCCTCTTAAAAACTCCAAAGCAAGCAGTCCTAAGAACCCTAGCCTCCACATCACTCGTTCACTACAAGTTGACTTCACCACCATCTTCATCTTGCTCCACCAAACCCTAGTTTGTCAACCAACATCTCCTATCACCATGTTGGGAGCAAAAAGCAGCAGTGACAATGAAAGAGGTCAAAGGCCTTTGAGACCAAAACATAAGGGAGAGAAAGTGAACAGAGTGGAACCTCAGAGCACAGTGGCCATCACCTCCTCTCCCAGGATCCTATCATGTTTTCAGAATGCAGGGTGTTTCCAATTCTGTGAGAAGGTCAAACAAGTGAAAAGCCACCTAGAGCTTACAAGGCTTCTGTAAGATTTTGCAGATGTTCTATGCTTGATGCAACTTTACTTTTATCTACAGCAATCACATGAATTTACAAGTAAAATGCAGATAGAACATACCAGTGATCCTTTAGAAGACAAGTCAGAAACAGATAAAGGTGATGGTGCGTTACGGCGGTCAACAGGATGCTTCAACCAACAAAGACTTCATGGTCAGCCAACCCAGCATGTGTCACAACAGTCCTCAAACAGTCACACGGTCAACTCAGAAGTCAACCTCAGAAAAGTCAACGCTGCCAAAAAAGTCAATGTAGGGCAGCAACATTAAAAGTCAACGCAGCTCAACTTTTGGTCAACCTTTGACCTCGATTTCTGTGCCAAAGAGTACGGCCTCCTTAGATCGAAGTGTCCTCCAAAATTCAGCCCAATCGGACCAGGTGTTGACCAAAGTCAACGCTGGTCAAACTTCCCCAGAAACCCTAACTGCAGATTTTTGGCTGCAGTAAATTTCGTCATTCTTGCTCCTTAGGTGCTCATATTAGAGGAGGAGTTGTGTGTTGAGATGAGTGGAAAATGCTCCAATGTTGACCCTATAAATACCAATCTGCTGGGGGTAAAAACCTTAAGGCCGACCTGCACTTAAATTTATTATAAATAGTAAATTCAAAATAAATGTTCTGCTCATCAGATTAAAATCAATTTTAGATCGATTTTACACCTCTCGGAAAGAGGAATCCAATACAAATATTGGAATCTTCATCTGAGCATCACAAGATGGAGTTTGGACCTAGTTGTCCAAATTTAACACTCCCTCTCAACTAGGGAGAACTCCATCCACTAGTGCAATCAAACATCGTGCGTCATCCCGCCATAACTTGCTTTGCTGGCCTCTTTATTTCAGAACAGAAGTGGGTCAGTCACAAAGACATCATCCCCCGGCTGACAAATTCAGCCCAGAGGTCCAAAACCTCTATCGGACTCACAAAGAGTCTCCAACCAACCCGAAGTTGGTTCATCTGACCCGAAGTCAGGCGGAGGTCCGAGACCTCACTAGACTTGATCCTAGATCAAGTGGTTGGACCGTGCCATCCTAGATAAAGAGTACGGCAATCTCTGATGCGTCCATCAGTCTTTGCTACTAGTCTCTAGCTTTTCCCACCTCATTGGCCAAATGAGAGGTACTTCCCATGAGCCCTGAACTCAATGGGTAGGATGCATACGGGGCACGGATAATGAGAGGTGAACCAACTCAATAATCACAACGGTGGGGTCCAAGCACACCAACAAGGTTTGGCAAGCCTAGCCTTGTGGTTGCTCATAGCTCCGAGAAGCTGTCCCCAAAGCCCCCCAGAGCTCCTCGAGCTCATCGTCCAATAGGACCCACATCATAGGGTCGTTCCACGATACCAAGTCTCTCATAGAAGGTTAGGAACTTGACCTTCCCCAGGGGCTTAGTGAGAATATCCGCGACCTGCTCATCAGTTCCTATATGATCGAGCCTTACGGCGCCTCGCTGTACCATATCCTGGATGAAATGGTACCTGATATCATCAATATGCTTGGATCGGTCGTGGAACACAGGATTCTCGGTCAAGCGAATCCCGCTCTGATTATCACAGAGTATCACCGTGGTATCTAGCACATGCTCGAACAGTTCACTGAAGAGTTTTCGCAACCAGACTGCTTCACAACAGTTCATACTTGCTGTAATGTATTCGGCCTCTGCGGTGCTCAAAGCCACCGATTTCTGCTTCCTGCTCATCCATGAGATCGAAGTAGAACCAAGGTTGAAGCAGCATCCCGATGTGCTCTTACGATCCACTACACTGCCAGCCCAATCGACATCAGTATAACCAAGGAGTGTCATGCTCCCGACAGTGTATCTTAGCCCATGGTTTATTGTGCCCCGAAGATATCTCAGAAGATTCTTGGCACCAACCCAGTGAAAGTGATGAGGCTCAACCATCTGTTGACTCAAGGTGTTCACTGCAAAACATATATCCGAATGAGTGTTCACTAAGAACATCAGGGCCCCTACGAGTTGACAATACTTAGTAGGATTTGCCAATACGGGCCCAGCAGTGCTGCCACTCAACTTCTTGAAGTTGAGTTCCATTGGTGTTGACACGGACTTGTAGTCCACCATACCAAATCTTTCCAGAAGTTTCACAATGTATTTTCCCTGAGAAAGGAAAATCTCGCCAGGTCTCTGCCAGACCTCCGGGCCTAGGAAATAGTGCATCAGTCCTAGGTCCTTCATCTCGAACTTAGCACCAAGCTCCCTCTTGCATTGATGAATGAGAGGGTCAGCACCTGTCAGGAAGAGATCGTCCACATGCAACACCAGAATGAGAGGCTTCCCCTGGACAACCTTGAAGTAAAGGTTCGGATCAGCATTACTTCGAGTGAAGCCCAGCTTCATCAAGTAGCTATCTATCCTCTCGTACCAAGCTCTGGCTGCTTGCTTCAACCCATATAGGGCTTTCTTCAACCTGCAGACATGGGTGTCCCGATCCTGGACTTCAAACCCCAGAGGTTGTTCTACATACACCTCTTCCTTTATTGCACCATGTAGAAAAGCGGTC
This sequence comes from Pinus albicaulis, assembly GCA_034641835.2. Taxonomy (NCBI): domain Eukaryota; kingdom Viridiplantae; phylum Streptophyta; class Pinopsida; order Pinales; family Pinaceae; genus Pinus; species Pinus albicaulis. The sequence continues at coordinate 1,548,954,022 of CM076580.1, read as the reverse complement.
TTGACATCCCTCTGATGAAGACTCCATCCTTGCGTAGCAGCAAGGGCTATGATTGATGGAATGGTGGTATATCGTGCCACAGGTGCAAATATGTCATCATAGTCTATTCCTTCCTTTTGAGAGAAGCCACGGGCAACAAATCTTGCCTTGAACTTTTCAGCACTTCCATCAGATCCATGCTTGATCTTGTAGAGCCATTTTGCGGTGACAATTGATTTGTCCTTCGGTCTTGGAACCACATCCCAGACATCATTCTTCATTATGGACTCATATTCTTCGTGCATAACATGCTTCCAGACTTGATGCTTTACGGCTTCCTCAAAAGATGCAGGTTCAGATTGTACAATAGTACGCATGGCAGCCAGATACCCTTGGTATTAACACGGCTTCTTGCTTTCTCGGAATGTCCCCCTCGGGGCAACATGTCCCTCGGCATCTTCGAGAGTGTCCCTGAGCCATGATGGTCTCTTTCTCAGTGAAGGAGATGGATCGATTGGGTCCATTGGTCCTTCAACATCAGGCATTGTCTCATCCTGCGGTTCTTCTTGATTTCCAGGCCTTGCTTCATGATTTTCCTCAGATCTTGGAAGATCTACTACTTTCTTCAAGGAAGCATCTTCGTCAAAAGTGACATCATGGCATATCTCTACTTCCCTTTGACCAGGTACATAGACTCTATAGGCCTTAGAAGTTTCGCTGTAGCCCACAAATATTCCTTTCTTCCCAGAAGCATCTAGCTTACTTCTCTTTTCTTTTGGCACATGAAAATAAACAGGACATCCAAAAACTCTAAAATGTGAGACGTCAGGTTTCTTACCAGTGAAAACCTCTTCGAGAGTTTTGGAGTCCAGGGCGGAATGAGGGCATCGGTTTTGAATGTATACAGCAGTATTCGCAGCTTCTCCCCACAGAAACTTTGGTAGACCCTGGTCACATAGCATGGCACGGGCAGCTTCCACAATGGTCTTGTTCTTTCGTTCAGCAACGCCATTCTGCTCAGGAGTATAGGCAGTAGTAGTCTCCCTCTTAATGCCAGCTTCTCTGCAAAAGTCCTTGAACTCATTTGACTCATATTCAGTGCCATTGTCGGTCCTCAAAATCTTGATCTTCTTCCTTGTCATATTTTCCACCAAGGCTTTGAAGGTACGGAACCACATGAAAGCCTCATCCTTCTTCAAGAAGTATATCCCGGTTTTGCGGGAGAAGCCATCAGTGAATGTCATATAGTAAGAACATCCTCCCAGGGATGTCACGGGCAGCATACCAGATAGATCAGAATGGACCAGTTGCAAAATATCAGATGTCTTTGTGACACTTGAGGGGAAAGGTCCCCTTGTATGCTTTCTTTCGGCACAACCCTTACATACACCTTCATGATTATTTCCAAAATCGGGCATCCCTGTCACCACCTTCCTTGCTTCAGGAAGGGCCTTGTAATGAAGGTGTCCAAACCTTCGGTGCCATAGTTCAGTTTGTCGGATAGTATCACATGTCATAGCTCCCAGTGGACTTCCTTCAACCTAGTAGAGTGTTCCAACTCTAAAACCAATCACAATAGCTTCCTTGAGATTCTTCTTCCACATGCGCACCTTTCCATCAGTGAATGCCACATTGAAGCCTTTGTCTTCGATGGCTGATATAGACACAAGGTTCTTCTTCAATTTTGGTACATAGAGTACATCCTGCAAATGTAGGACTTGTCCTTCAGACAAGTGGAGGGTCACAGTCCCTGTCCCTTTCACGGGATATGTGGCATTATCTCCAAGGATAATTTCCAGATTAGTATCCTTCTCAACCATGTCAGAGAGTGCTTCCTTGAACCCAGTGATGTGTCTTGAGGCACCACTATCTATCAGCCAGACATCCATAGTGTCAGGCGGGGATGCAGCAGAGAGGGTAGATACAAGAATGTATTCATTTCTTTTATCAACAACATTTGACTCCTCATACCTGGAGTTTCTAGACCATTTGAAAGGTTGATTGTTTTTGCCAGAGGGAACCTTCCTCTTTCCTTTGGACTTGTTGTTTCTTTGATTTCCATTCCTCCGGTTGTTGTTGTTGTCATCACTATCGGGAGAAGGACATTCTCTAGCATGATGCCCTGGCCTATGACAAGTGAAACACTTGCCCTTCTTTCCTTGGGTCCCTGCTCTTCCTTTGTTCTTTGAACCACCAGAGTTCTTCTTTCTAGAATGAGCAGCGTAGGCAGCATTTCTGTCATTTTCGTATTCCTTCATTCTTGTCTCTTCTTGCATGCATTTTGACAGTAGCTCGTCAAAGTTAGGAATTGTATTATTATTGAGAATGGTAGTGTTGAATACTTGCCATTCATACGGGAGCCCTCCAAGTGCGGTGAGTACCATCTCACGATAAGCTATTGTCTCCCCAATAGCCAGCAGATTGTTCCTGATCTCGGTCAGTTTCAGAAAGTATGTTTGGACAAACTCATCCCTACCTTTTTTCAAATTCTTCAATTGATTCTTGAAGAATAGCACATGGTTTGCATTGTTTACTTTGAACATTTGTATCAACTTATCACACATCTCTTTGGATGTGCCTAGCTCAGATATGTAGGCAACCAAACTTTTATGTATGGATTCTCTGATCATGAGCTTTGCTTTGATCTCCCCCTTCTTATACTTGGTTTTAGCAGCAGTAGTAGCAGTGGATGGAGGTTCTTGTATCTTACCCAGTACATAGTCCATGAGATCATGGTCTTCTAATTTGAGATCTAATATCATCTTTCAAGCATGGAAGTCATCCCTTCCAGTCAACTTGTCATCCTCCTTGAAGCCATAACTTGTGGAACCCATTTTTCTCTTTTGGTGATTGCTATAAGTTAGGGCTTGTCTTCACCTCAGCTCTGATACCATGTAAGATTTTGTAGATGTTCTATGCTTGATGCAACTTTACTTTTATCAACAGAAATCACATGAATTTACAAGTAAAATGCGGATAGAACATACCAGTGATCCTTTAGAAGACAAGTCAGAAAAAGATAAAGGTGATGGTGCATTACGGCGGTCAACAGGATGCTTTAACCAACAAAGACTTCACGGTCAGCCAACCCAGCATGTGTCACAACAGTCCTCAAACAGTCACACGGTCAACTCAGAAGTCAACCTCAGAAAAGTCAACGTTGCCCAGAAAAGTCAATGCAGGGCAGCAACATTAAAAGTCAACGCAGCTCAACTTCTGGTCAACCTTTGACCTCGATTTCTGTGCCAAAGAGTACGGCCTCCTTAGATCGAAGTCTCCTCCAAAATTCAGCCCAATCGGACCATGCGTTGACCAAAGTCAACGCTGGTCAAACTTCCCCAGAAACCCTAACCACAGATTTCTTGCTGCATTAAATTTCGTCCTTCTTGCTGCGGTAAACTTCGTCCTTCTTGCTCCTTAGATGCTCGTATAAGAGGAGGAGATGTGTGTTGAGATGATTGAAAAATGCTCCAACGTTGACCCTATAAATACCAATCATGAGAGGTGTGTGACACATCTGCTGGGGGTAAAAACCTTAAGGCCGACTTGCACTTAAATTTATTATAAATAATAAATTCAAAATAAATGTTCTGCTCATCAGATTAAAATCAATTTTAGATTGATTTTACACCTCTCTGAAAGAGGAATCCAATACAAATATTGGAATCTTCATCTGAGCATCACAAGATGGAGTTTGGACCTAGTTGTCCAAATTTAACAGCTTCTCATACTCAACTTGCATAACAAACACTCAAGCCTTGTAGGAGTAGATTTTGAGATCTCAGCAGATACCATCTTTGATGCCACAGGTATCCCTGCTGTGGGTGAGAAGTGGTTTAAGAAGGGCAAATTGGACAAGGACTTTTTAGAGCCATTTGTCAAGACTAGGTATAGAGGAGGCAACAAGACATTTTTCCCTTTCTCACACCTCAAATACAGATTTGCACCCTTGATGTTGGTTATCATGAAGTACTTCACCTGTGAGAGGAGATATTCCAGGCTAAACTCCTATCATGTCAGACTCCTCATGCATTTCACAAAGGTTAAGATGCTCAACTTGCCCTACTATCTCTATAGGAGCATTGAGAAGATGTCTTCTGTTGTCAGGAGGAGGAATCCCTCCCAACAAATGCAAAGTTTATTTCACCATTCCTTGATCAAGATGGTGGTATTACATCAATTGGAGCAGCAGGGTATACCTTGGGAGGTATTCATAGCACATGAAGTCTTCACAAACCCCCAGCCTCCTCATCAACCAAATTTGCCCTCCTCATCTACACAAGTACCCTCAGTCCAAGAAAATCTCCCTTCTTCCCCTTTTATTGATGCATCAAATGAAGAGGATGACAGTGGCAATAATGAACAGAGTGCTAACAATAAAGGTGATGAAATCAGTGAGGCAGAGGCATAAATTAATGAGGAAGAGCAAGAAGGAAATGATGGTGAAGAAGAGGGCAGTGAACATGGAAGTGATAAAGATAAAAACAGTGACAATTTGGAAGAAGGTAGTGATGGTAATGATGCGAGTGAGTCAGCCCAAAGTGAAGAAAGGAATGATGCTGATGAACAGAGTGCTGACCAGGAGGATGGTGATGAAGATGAGGAGATTGACAGTTGGGACAATGAACATGACAGTAAGGACAGTGAGCATGACCATGAAAACAGTGAACAAAACTCTGCCACTATGGAAGAGGATGCTGAAGGAAATGAAGAGGTTGAAAGTGAAAATGAGATGAGCATTGAAGAAAGGGAAATTAGCAATGAAACAGAGGATCAAGAAGAGGTAGATGAGACAGATCACAGTGAGGAAGAGATTGAAGGCAGCAGTGAGGCAAATGAAACAGATCACAGTGAGGAGGAAAAGGATAGTGACAAAGAGGTAAGTGATCAGGACGACAGCAAAGAGAAGAATAGTCATGACAACCATGATAGCTGTCATGACTGTCATGACAACAATCAGCCCTTCAGTGACAATGAAGATAGTGCCAATGCAGAAAACAAAGAAGATAACCCTAGTCACGATGACAACAAAACAGAGGAAGAGGCTCATAGTCTAAGTGATGATCACAGCCATGGCAAAGAGACTAGCAGAATCACCATCACATCTCTTGCATGCACATACCAAAGAGGGCCAAGGAAAGTGTTTGTTGCCTCCAAAAGGCAAGGGACCTTGCCACCTACATCAACTCAAAGGCTTGACAAGAGCAAAGAAAATATGGACAAGGGTAAGAAAAGTAAGGGGAGTAGGCAAACTACTCAAAAGCCCCAATTCATTGACCTAGATAGTGATAATGAAGATGAGGAGGTGGCCACTAGACTACTGCTCCAAAGCAAAGATGCACAAATCATGGAGTGGGAGTGGGATTTTGAGATGGCACAACATATCATTCAGTATTACAAGAATGAACACAAATACTTCAAGAAGATAAAGAGGGGCCTTGCTCTCCAGAAGAAGATGACCAAGTACTATGCCATGAAAAACAAACTTGCTTGTGCCAAACTGAAGAAAGCCCTCCTTGAAGTCCAAACCCTAAAGGAGACAAAAGGTCATGAAAACCTTGGAATTCTGGCCCAAGCTTCTCAACAGGTCTCCTAAGCCCTTTGAAGGAGACCTCCACCAATTTTGAGGAAATTTGGGAAACTTTTTGTTTTTTGGGATTTTGAAGGCCCATTAGCGCAGCGCCACTGGCGCTACGCTAATCCATGGAGCATCCTCAGGAGGAAAACTCAGCATTTTTGGATTTCTCATGGCTAGCACATTATGCTCACCAAGTTTCAGAGCAATTGGAGCAGTTTTGACCCCTCAAAAGGTCAAAAAACACCTAAATTTTCACCATTCTGCCTCTATTTCAGACCTGGCATTGCGCTAATGGTAGTCTTGGGATTTTGGCATTTTGAATAGGCTACAGGAACTGGATCAGGAAACCACAAGCATTTATGGAAAGTAGACTCATCAGGCTTTCCAACGAGCCATCACGGAGCCAAATCCGACATCGGGAAGGGGTCCAAAACGTGGTTGCAAAAGTGCCTATTTTCTGCCTGAGGTGGCGCTGCACAAATGGACTGTTTGGTGTGTTTTTGGCCAAAAGTGAACAAAACACATTCATTTATTGTAAAATCATATTTTAGTGTTTTTTAAGGCAAATCACTCTAGAATTAGGTGCTAGAAGTTATTTTGGCATTTATTTCATGAGATATTTTGTGCCTTGGGCCTTGCATGGTCTCTTGGGCATTTATGACATTTATGGGTGATTTTGACATTTTCCAACCATATCTAGGGTTTTTGCTCTCCTTTGCTGAGTTAAATAGAGCATGAGGGCTTCATTGTAAATGTTGGCATTTGATGAGCTTTGAGAGCAATACATGGTTTTTATGAGCTTGGAGAAGAAATTGGTGTTGTGGAGTTTATGAATGGCTTGCTTTGATTGATGATGGAGCAGCTTGTTTGCAGGATCCCTGAGCTTGGTTTAATGGTGATGTGTCTCTAATTTGTTCATGTTTTCTTGTTTATCATTATGTTTCATCCTTCTATATGCAGTAGAACAGAAAAGTATAGGCTAAGAAATGTTGTTTGAAGCACCTTAGTCCTTCCTGCGTTCTATTGCCTTGATGTTTTCCTCTGCGAGGACATTTTAAGGAATTCTTGATTGCTCCTTAGACCCCCTATGCTTGTTTGTTTCATCAATGGATTAATACGCTAGTTTCCAAATATGTTTCATGGCAAGCCTTGCTTATTTGATGCTATCTAAACTCTGTTTTGAAATCTCTCTTTGAAGTATTACTTGTTAGGTTAAGCCAAAGACGTCTTGTTCTGATGTTGCCGTTTGTCCATGCCTATCAGTTTGCCTCAAAGTTCTTGGTAGCTTGATCAATAATGTTTAGGAGTTCCCTCTTTGTTGATTAAAGTTATTTTGTGATCTTAAATGTTTTCTAAAGCTTGAAGGTGAAATCACTAGAAGTTAAATGAGTTTCTTTCCTTCTATATTTCATTGGAATTGTTAGTCTAGAATGGTTATTTACTTAAGTTGGATCAAGAGTTACTGGTTTTCCCTGTCTATTGATTTCTTCTTGATGTTTATGATGTTTTAGACCTTCTTGTTTATGGGTATTTGACAAAGGATTCTTAATTTCCCTTTGCCCTACCTTGTTTTCCACAACTTAATGTTCATTTCACTTCACACATAACCTTATAGGATCCATTGACCACACTAGATTAGCCCTGTGATGCACTCTGACTCATTGTTGAGATATCCATGTCTTTCATTGACTCCATAGCCCAATGATTTGAAGACCTCTCACTCCACCTATTCTACCTGTTCATCTTACCCAACCAAAACAAACAACAAACCCTACACTTAACAACTATCCTAAAATCAAACCCTAAAAGCAAACAAGTTCACATCCTTTGCATTTAATAGAGAGAGCCCTCTCTGAGTCCAGGAAGGCTAGGTCCTAGGACTCCAAAGACTGGTTTGATGTTACCTTGTGCATTTGGTCTACTAATCTGCTAAATCACGGGACCATAACAGGATGGGTAGGACTTGACATCATGGAGGCGCTTGGGCCAGATGCGTTGGGACTCCATAGGTATTTTGCCATTGGGGTGCATTTGGTCTACTAATCTGCTAAATCACGGGACCATAACAGGATGGGTAGGACTTGACATCATGGAGGCGCTTGGGCCAGATGCGTTGGGACTCCATAGGTATTTTGCCATTAGGTCCTAGGAGAGGAGGATACAACTTGTGTATGAGGGGGGTAGACTGTCATGTGTTAGTTTTTGTAGCATCAGATGTGTTCTAGCCACAGGATATGGTGGAGAGGCTAGAATATATGTATTCTCCAAAACTCAAAAATCGTTTATGGAAATTCCACCTACTGACGACTTAATTAGATTTATTAATCAATTTTTATTATTTCCGAAGTATAAACTTAGGAAATATGATTAATTAATTAGAATTAATTAAGTCATGATGTGAATGTTCTAGAAACTCACACGATCGACAGGGAAATAATTTGGGCCATAGATTATGTTTTAATCTTGGCGATTGGTGCTCCAACAGAAGATTATAAGAAGAAGTCGATGGGTAGATGGAGAACACACTAGTGCAGTTACTCAGTTGCTCAGGCAGATCGATTTTCTCAGTGGCTGAAGTTCAGCAAGAGAAGATAGAGCCAGAGGGTGAGTTGTAGGTGAGAGAGAGAGAGGGTATCAACAGTAGTTCGGGAATGTAGGACGAATTCAGGAAGGGTCAACGTGAGGAAGGACACAGTACATCAGAGCATTGCACAGTCATTGCACAGAGGATGACGAAGTGAGACCAATGTAAGGGCAGAGGGTCCGTTTCGGGGTCAAAAAATCGCTGTGGAGAGTGAGAAATTTATCACTAAATTTCTCTTGGTATTTTTCCTCTATTTTGCTGTCCGAATTCTTGTATATGAATTACTGCTGCAGATTAATAAAGAAACCCTCATCTGCTACACCGTTTTTCCCACATTGGGTTTTTCCAGGGACAATTGTCCAAAAATAACAGTGTCAATATCTTTATATGTGTGCTAGAATTTCTCTAATTTTCCCAGCATTTATTTTTCCGCAGTATTTGTTTTGTGAAGGCTGCAGTGTATATGTTTCGATATTTGCCGTAGGAAACTGCAAATTATTTGTTTATTAATATAACAAATAGAAGAAATAATATCCGTTGTTGTAGTAGGATTTTGAATTTCGAAATTTCACATCATGGTTAGAGTTGCGCAACGACAACATGGTGGCACCCTTTTTAGACTAGCATGGGATCCAGACATCACAGGACTTGGCAGTACAACTACCCTTGGGGATGAGCTGATTGGGCTTTTGTGACTCGCTGATGGCATGGGGGACTTCATCAACATGCTAGGTTGGCCAGTCGGAGGATATCAAGGGAAGCCCACGTGGGAGAGACTTCATCCCCACGGGGATTGGGTTGTATCTTCAGGAGTTTACCCTTGGAGTGTAGGAGTTGGACTATTTGGTAGGGAAGCTTCATGGGGAGTTGGACAAAGTCCTACATTATCACAATGCTCTACTTATTGATAGTATGCAGAGGGCTTCTGGTACCTATAACTGGCTAGATAGTGAGTGGAGCAAGGGGTGCTTCACAGTGATCAGGATGACTTGGGATCCAGTTATCGAGGGATTCCTTCATGACCAAACAGTGCAGAGATCGGGAATGAATCAGTGGCACAATTGGGACCTCAGGATTACTGGTGATGATAGTGGTGATCAACAGTCAGAGAGGGTGCTTGTTCAGGCATTTGCTTTTGGACAAGCAATTTTTGGCGGAGAGGACTGAAATGTATCCCCAATTTTGATTTTCAGCATTAAAGACGAGTTTTGGGAGAGGATACAATTTCGGCATTGGGACTTAGGAGGAAAAAGGGAAATTGCAGCTCTAGTGGGGGTCACAAGAAAGAGAAATTCGACCCAAGGGAACTCGCACTCTTGGAGGAGAGAGAAAAGAGAAGGAAGTGCGAATTAGGAGAGAGAGAGTGGGGACCACAAGGAGAGAAGAGGCCAACAAATTATAAATAGAGCTTGGGGGCCTCACTTTTGGCATCTTTGGTCATTTTAGAATTCAAGTCTAGTTCTCTTGAGCTGCTTAGCCAAGACAACCTGTGTTGTTTAGCACAAGGGATTTCCGAGCGGGAATTCTACTTTCATTTTAGAGAACTTCAAGTGTCTCCCTAGTGAGGCAATTTGGGGAGTCCAATTTAGGATTTCCACAGAGCTTTGTTGCAGGTGTTCACCAAGTTTTGCACACTTCCTGGGCGTAGAGGCCGTTCGTGGAGCTCAAATTTCCTTAGCTAGAATGAGTTGGGAGATCTGGTGATTTGCAGAGAGATTTCCTACCTTGAGACCGAAATTTTGCTAGTGTTGTGTAGGGCAAAAGTCTTGGTCATTTAGTGGGCCGAATTTCTCCATTCTGGCAGTGCGCAGAGCTCACTAGAGAAAGTTTGTGTAGGGGAAAAGGGAAACTAATTTCCGAAGGAGATTGGCTGGAGGAAAAGGTAGATTTTGGAGGATTTTTTGTGGAATTCTAATGGCATTACAACAGAGGATTTGGGAGTTTCTGGAGCATTATTTCTCAGCAGTGCGTGTAGCCAGCCAAAGGGCCACTCACACGGCTCTCTCATCACTTGGAATCAACCCAAACCTTTTCTGGGTTTTTGTGGGTATTTGGAGAGGAGTCTATGGCTGCATTTTCAGCATGATTTAGACAATATTCAGGCCAGAAATCCACTTTCTTTCAGCAGTGCGTTTTACTAGTCAACTGGCAATTTGCACCACTTTGTGGTTTTCTTGGAGAGTTGGTTTGGGGCAATCCCTTTCTGGGTTTTGTTGGCATTGTTGAGAAAGTGCACCAACTAATTTATTAGAATTTTTTTGACCACTTTGAGGGCATATTTTTCCATTTCCTATCTAGCACCAACGCAACATAAATTTATTGGGTCAGCGCAGAAATTAGGGAGGAGCTTCTACGACACTTGGGCTTCATTATTATCACCTAAGTTTTGCCTTGCTTTCTTGTAGCAAGCCCATGTTCTACTATTACCATTTATTGTACCCATTCTGCTCATATTAATAAAATGGCTCAGATTTTGGTTCATATTTCTGGTGTTTAATTCATGTACTTGCATGTTTTTGAGATTGCAATTTGTAGTTAGTTCATAGTCTCTGTTATTTCCTGTATTTACCCATTAGTAATATTACAGTGTGCACTTGGCTGTAGGTGTATATCTCTTGTAATTTATTTTGAACAGAGTTGAACAATGCCCAAGGGTACAAATAAAATACTCCAAATCATAAGCATGGAACATATAATATACTCAGAAATGAATTAGCCAATAAACAAATATTTATATTAGTCATAAATATGAAAACACACAGTCCTTCATTCAGCTTGATAACAAGAGTTACAGTACACAAAAGTTATTAGGAACTTGTTGTTAACTCAGCAATGCAGAATCCAACATATCAACCCCTTTTGGTGAAGGATATCAGTCCCACTTGAAGAATGCTAGCTCAGAAATTGAGCCAAGAATAATGGCTCGGACTTTGCTCCCACAGTCAACCAAAAACCTCCAACAAAGATGCACCACAACCCACCATAATGGAATAGACTTGTGTCACCAAGAGATGTATGGACAATGGAATAGTCTTATTCTCTATATGGTAGAAAGCATGGAGGAGGAAGTTATAGTTATTCTTTTGTTTGTTAAGTAGTATAGCTTGTGACCTCTTCTCCTTTCTTCGTTACTTATTCTTTCCTGAGAGAGTGAGTTTGAGAGCTAGCATAGAGTACTGATGACAGTGGAGTTTTCTTTGCTAGATTATGATTGTACCTATCCCATCTAATGGAGTTGGATTGTACCTTGGAGTACTTGTCAAGGCTTTAGTCATCCTACAACCCTTGGTAATAAAGACATTGAGTATTCTTCGGCAACAATTACTTGCGTTTTGATTATTATAAAGAATGATCAAGATATATGTTATTTAGTATAGACATTTTTATCTACATTACGGCTGCATAGTAACTCTTAACATGATCGTGGGTATACACACCACATTATTTTCAAAGAATGAAATGATAGCTAGCAAGAGTAATTAGTTTTCTAAATGGTTCTAATTTCAAAATCTATGTTAACATTATTAAAAATTCACATGTTTACGATTTTGGGGCAGCATGTTTATTATTTTCAAAGAATGAAATGATAGCTAGCAAGAGTAATTAGTTTTCTAAATGGTTTTAATTTCAAAATCTATGTTAACATTATTAAAAATTCACATGTTTACGATTTTGGGGCAGCATGAATAATTTTTTTCCTAAATAATTAAAAAAACTACATTATCATGGTCATAATTTTTGTGTTTACAACTTTGGGGGAGATGTTTAATACCATGCAAACTTTCGGAAAAAAAGCTAAGTGGGCCCTTCTTCCATTGATATTATCTTTTTAAATTTAAGATAACTAAAAAAGATGTTCTTAATTTTAAATATGCTTTTTAAAAATTTTAAAATATTATACTTTTGGTATATGTATTTCCCCGCCACATTTGGATCCTGGCTTTTCAAAAATGTGGTGGATCTGGATCAGTTTCCTGGAAACATAGATTTAAAAGCATTTGTTGGAGAATAAACACAGGAACTATTTTTGAAGCCTATCATTTGAGTTCCATTTCTTAAGTTTTTTTGTTTTCAGATCTGAGGTTCTTTGCATCTCCTCTTTTCCTGAAAACAAATTAATCTCTCTGTGAATTCCAATTCCAATTTAGAAAATGTTCACAGACAAAATCACATAATTGATCTTTAGCGACAGATTTCTTAGGTTAAGCCAGTTCAGCTATAGGGACACTTATTAGCCTTACTCTGCAATATTAGTTGTTTATCTCACTGTGCCAGGAATTATAAATGTTAAGCCAAAAAAAGACCTTATTAACATGATGCTATCTGTGAAGAAGTAAAATTAAACTAATTTTTGTAATGTTTGTCGTCTGCTATCCATGCAAGGTCTATGGTGGATAACATTCGAGTCTTTCTTTATTGGAAATATTTGAACCTGGCTATTAGTAGAATCTATCACATGAAAAACAAAATAGCAATTACTTCAATTGTTCTGCCTGGAAAATGTCTTCTCCAAGGCCTCTCTTTAAAATTTTACGGTTCTCCTTACTATATATTACTTTGTGGCATGCCTTGTTGAGTTCTATTTAGCGATGTTTGCAAACCAAGTACATGAATTGGCTAATGTTCTGAAAGAGGCATGGCAAAAAAAGCCAGAATTTTTCACTAATGGATAATAGAATATCTTATAGTTTCCTCATTTTTGGAATTCCTACAATTTCTTTTCTTTTATGCTCATATATTTAGTATTTCAATTATGTTTGATTTTGCTTATGGAAATTAGTAACTTATTGACTACTTATTTCTTGTGTTGCATTGTAGACAGAAATAACAGTATCAAAACTTACAAATAGGGCACATGTATATGCTGTGGAAGGAGGGCCTCCAATGCTTTTTGATGTTGATGGACGAGGAAATGAGATATTCCCAACAGGTGCTGAATGCTTTCACTATTTTTTACACCATATTTTGATTTGGTTGCCCTCTTCCTACAATCGTTTGTACCATGTTGTTTTCACCATTTGAAATTGACCATTCTTGTCTTACCATACGTTTGTCGATATCATTCCTTATTATTAGCATTGTGCTCAACCTTTCTATCTCCTAGAAAATTGTTGCTTTTGTGAACATAAAAAAATAGTTCTATCATGTAAGCAATTATATTTGTATGTACATGTTTGAAATGGAAACCTTACTTCAAACTTGAAAGTGTAGGAATTTAGGGTATACACATATTACATTCATAGACACATTGGTGGAGAGGGGAAATAATGAACAAGCTTTTTTTGTGAATGCTACCATACATTTCTCTCACACCATAAGTCACCATAGTTGACATATTTATAGCACCTCAAATTGGTCACAACCTACAATATTAAATTGGCCACATGTAAAGTGACATAAGTTTGCCTTCTAATAACACTTTATGGAGTGTTACCAATTTAACACCCACCCTATGAACAAAAAATACTACTCTAAAACAAACAAACAAAGAAAGAATTATTTTAATTCCCTAAGTTTAGACTTAGGCTCCCATTAAAAATAATTAATTATTTTAATAAAACCCCATTTGGGTCTTTTGGAATACATGTGTCTAAGCCTCCTTGCAAACTTTGAGACTCAGAGCACATCCAATGCTACCAGAAATCAACACTCTCTTTTAGCGATGAATGTGTTCTAGTAATGCATCTTGCTAAAGCACTACACTGACTTTGTAACATCTCACTCTGCGCTGCTGATGTTTGACACTGGTTCCCACCAACTACTGCGCTGTTGCATCTATGTTGCTGCTGACCTTGTGTATTGCTGCCAACTGCTATTGCACTGCAACTCTGCTGCTTGATGCAACAGAAAAACATCCAAACACTGAACTAAGTGTTCAACATGCTGCCTCTGATATTGAAGATTTGATCGTTGCGTTGCTGCCGACTCTGCGCTGTGCCTTCCTGCACTGCTGCCAACTCTGCTTTGCGCTGCTCAGACTCTGGCACTCTCTAGCCACTGCGCTGCCACTTCGACACTCCTCTGCACCAATTGACACTGGTCCATCCTGTTACTGCTGATTTGGGCTCCCGTAGCAAGGTACTGATCCATGAGGTGGATTCCTCAAGGATCCTGCCCAACTGCAGGGCTTCCGAACTACAGTTCTAGATCACCCCAATTCTCCCCTGGGGATATGTGGGCAATCATAGCAAACTCTTTCTCCTCGATCCTTGGGGTTGTAGCCTGTGGATCATGTTTTTCATCCTTGCCCTTCTTCTTGAGAGGACATTGCGTAGCATAGTGACCTATCTCACCACACCGGAAACACTTGATTTTTGAGATGCCCTTCTTTTGCCTTCGCTGCTTTTGCTGCCCCTTAGATGCAAGGGTTGCATTCTCATCCCTCCTCCTTGGGCTTTGTCCCACTGCTGCTGTCGCCATCAAGCTTGCACTTAACTAAGTCTATCCTCATCTCTTCCTACTGAAGAGTTGCCCAAATTCCTTCCCAATCCGACAACTTCTCTCTGCCCAGGATACTATGGACAAAGACTTGCCACTCTTCGGAAACATAATTCAAGGCCAATCTAACCATCTCTGTGGCCTGAGGTGCTAACCCTATTGTTGCCAGCTGATCTCGAACATTCTGAAGCTTCGATAGGAACAGATCTATGCGTTCTCACTTTTGCATCCTTGTAGATCGCATTTTCTCCTCCAAGAACATCTTTCGCTGCTCGGAAGACCCCTGGTGCAGTGTAGCCAATGCATCCCACATCTCCTTGGCAGTCCCTTTGCCAGAAATATGTGAGACTATGTGATCCCTCACTCTGTCGAGGATCAACCTTTTAGCTTTAGCCATATCTTTTTTGTAGGCCTTCAATGGATTTGCGTCTACGGGGACAACTACCACACTGTTGATGAAGGTCTTGACATCATGCTCATCCAGAAGGAAGGAGATCCTTGCCTTCCAGATTACATAGTTGGAGGCACCTTCCAACAATCGATCCTGATCACGCAATCCAGTGGCTGCCATCTCACCCAACCAAATGTCGAACTGCTGCCTCTAACCCTCTGCGCAACTGGCTCTACGCACTCCCTGCTGGAGTAAGCCAAATAAATCTTGATCTTGCTACCTCTACATGGGAAATCAGAATTTCTTGGGCAAGAAATTTCTTGAGGTCAAAATTCCCTCAGTATGCTTCTTCTTCCTTCTTCTAACGTGTTGACTCTCCTTGCCGCTTACACCTACCTACAAGTCAGTGGAAAAATCCTTCAACCCCACAATGTGTGGTTGGTGGCAAGGATCTCAGAGAAGGGGTTGTCACACTAATCCTAACTCTCTTCGTTTAAGCTATCTCCTAGGTTAGATATGGGGGTTGGTCCCTAAATGGAAAACTAAGTTAAAAGATGTGAGTTTTTAGGAAAGTTGTTAGAGTTAAATAGATTACTTCTTAAGATTTATAAGCCAAAAGTGTTATGAGCATAACCATCAATACATAATTAAAATAAGCATAAAGCATATGAAAACTAGTGCCTTCATAGTATTGCTCTTTGAAATGAAAATGTATTTGCTTAAATGAAGTAAAATGCTTTAAAATGGAAAGCAAAAGTAATCCTGAAAAGTGAAACAAGAAAATGTTAGCCCATGATATTGTAAATGCTTTCAAGATAAATAGATTTATGAATCAAAGCATGAGAAACTATCTTGCTCAAAAGGAAACAATTAATGTTCTACTTGCAAAATGTAGATAATTTTTTTTTTTGCCACAACAAAGCATTCGATTTCAACAATGACAAGAGAAATAAACAATTGCAAGTAAAACCATGAGGTGTATTAGCATGAGATGCAATTGCATTAGATTTGGATGAAATTAATTTTGGTTACTTCTAATCTAAAATGCCTAATCTAGGTGAGAAGTCCTCTTGAGCTCTTACCAAAGGGTGAAAATTAGGGTGACTGTAAGAAAGAGGGGGTGATGACACAAGGGTATCATTAACGATACCTGTTCCCTGAGTATTACGAGCCAGCGTGTGGCTTCGTTCCTACAAAGGAACAAGTCACCTTCATAACTGCAGGGTCACACGCTTTACCTTACTTCGTACCAAATGGAAGAACTTTCCAAAAAAACCTTTTTTTCTTATAATTTCTATCAACCAAGCATATGCTTAGAGGTAAATTTTAAATATGCAACTAAGTTAGAATGCCTACTATGATATGAAAGTAAGTTTGCAAGTGCTATGTAAAAGATAGAAATGCTTTAATTAAATATTCTCCAAAACACAAAATTGCATAAGCTTCATAACATATGAGATTGTGAAGTGAAAATATTTGCTTTGACTTATGATAAATCGATGACCAACTAAAATCTCGATGCTTATGTGCAATTAATTTGCATGTAAAATAAATGGCAACTCAAGATTTGTATTCAAAATAGCCTTGCAAAAGGAACTCTAAAATTTGAGAAAATGAAAGAAAACTTGCTTGACATGGAAGTAAATGATTGTTTTTAAAGATAAATTGCCCAAATACACAATGCTTCAAAATGGAAATATTGCACAATCATAAAGCATAAATGATTTTAGACAATAGCTAAGCCAAGTATATCAAGGTTTGCTAAAACAAAATAGTGAAGAAGCTTGCACAAAATGAAAGTAAATTTCTTTGCAAAAATGTAATTTGAGACTTGTAGCAACAATTGTTGTAAATGGTGCAAGTTTGAAGAACTTTAGCAAACTTGAGGAAAGTAAATGAGATGTGTGGCTATGTTAATTACCAATTTAAAGCACACATGTAAGTGAAAGGAAATGCTAGAGTCAACAAGTCAATCCAACCACAATTCCTCTCCCAAAGTGGAGAGATAGGGATGCTAGAGGGTGGAACCCACGCTCCCAAAACAAAAATCAAATTCTATTATTATGTGTTACAATGAGGTTAATGGCTCTTTTGAGAGCTATCCAAGGAATTGATGGGGATGCAAATGAGGTTTTGAAACCACAAGGGAATTCCTTCAAGTATGGAGTCTCAAGAGAGATGAATATGGCGCTACAGGAAGGAAATACAATCTCCCAAAGTGATACACGACCTAGTCTTCTTTAGCAAGCCCTCCTAATGCCCACGACCTCCTTCAAAATGGAACTTTGAAACTTGCGAGAACCTACAACCAACATGTTGTGAAAATTTATGAATCTAAGTTACAGAAATCCTACTGCAAAAATCTGATTTACATTACCTACTTGTTTTCATTAAATTAACAAGTTATTTTCTGAATATATCAAGAAAATATTAATGTAAATACACTGCAACCTACACAACTATACAGATCAAGTACTTAAAAATAAATGAATCATTCAGACAAAGGACACACTTATTTTCAGACAAACGTCCCCGGAAAAACCCAATGCAGGAAAACCGGTGCAACATTTCTGAGGGTTTATATTATTAAGCAACAATAATTTGAGTACTCCAATTTATTATTTACTATTTTATTTATTTAATTATTATTATTCTCTTTATTATTTATTATGTATTTACTATTATTGACTTATTATTTATTTACTATTTATTTTAATTATATTATATTATATTATTTATTATTTTTATTATTATTATTAGGGGACATTACATACTCTCCCTCTTTAAGGGACAACCTCCCCCTCTTTAAGGAACTTCGTCCCGAAGTTAAGTTGAATCATTTAACATTTTATTTATTTAGTTATTTATTACTTCACGTTTGCCCAACAGCCTCTGCTGAACTAGTATAACCAGCAGGCATCGAAAGTTCCCACAACACCCGGGAAATCTCAAGGAATCTATGCCCTTTTTCCCACTTTCGGAACCAAGCATAAGCCTCATCGGTTTGTACCATAGCCCAAGGCTGGCCCCAAGGCTTGCGTCGGGCTCAGACCTCATCTGCCCCAAGGCAAGCATCCGGTCCTAGTACTCAATGACTCTGGGCATCTCGCAAGGCTGGCCCACTCCCTCCACCCTCACTAAGGCGCATAGCCCCAGGCATCAAAGTCCTTACACCCCTTCCAGACTTCGACATCTCAATCCAATACCAGGCACTTGGCCTCCTCAAGATGGTCCCATAGCCCCTCTAGAGCTATCCATCAAGAGCTAGACAAGACAAAGGAACCACTGGCATATGTAGTGTCGATTGAGTTTTTCCCAGCCCATATGGTGTTAATATTCTCCCTCGCAGGTATGGGCTTCCACGAGATCATCAAATAATCCGGCCCTTTTGGCCCATTTATGGAGTTCCTATCCCCTTCTAGACTTCAACATCTCAATCCAATACCAGGCACTTGGCCTCCTCAAGATGGTCCCATAGCCCCTCTAGAGCTATCCATCAAGAGCTATACAAGACAAAGGAACCACTGACATATGTAGTGTTGATTGAGTTTGTCTCCAACCCATATGGTGTTACATATCCTCCCTTGCAGGTATGGGCTCCCACGAGATCATCAAATAATCCGGCCCTCTTGACCCATTTATGGAGTTCCTGTCAGTTACCACATCTCAACATGCATCCAATGCATTAGTTATAATCATAACATCATAGAAAATAATCCACATGCCAACCCTTGCATGTCATCATGATAACATAACATCATTGTTAATCACCACATTTTGAATAGTAAAGAATTGTATGCTCATGCATGTCACAAAATCTGTATGCGATTACCACATAAAATACTCTCATAACATCAACATATCATCATCAAAGATATATGATGACATCACATAATAAATTAACCACATGTCAATATAACCTCAAATCATAACATCATAATCCCTATGCATATTATATTCATCATAAACGTACAACATCATTTTCATAACAACTATATATATAAGAACCACATGTGCATCATTACCATCATCTCATACCAATTAACTAAAACCATAACTGAAATCATAGTGTACGATTTAGATGCATCAATAAAATTTAAACAATATGAAATATGACATGATTTAGATGCTCCACAAAAGTATCTATCCAAGCTAAGTTACATGCAATCCTATCTAGTTCACCACACAATTTGTATGCTAAATTCTGATATGGTATATTTATTTGCAAGTTTCACCATCTAGAGCCTTAACCTCTAATTAAGCTATTACTAGCCTTACCATCATTATGTAAATCCTTGTTTCATTTCCAATACATTGTTTTACATAACTCATCAATGACACATCTACTAAGGAAATTTCAATATTTTCCTACTTTATTTGTTATATAAAGCATAACAAAAGTTCCATTATAAGTTGATCTTGCTTCTTTCTTATCAATTATTTCATACTTTTAACTGCATCTCATGAGATTTCATTATCATTGTTAATAATATAGATCATAAAAATAAAACCAATGCAATAGCACAATAATTACATTATTTAGTGCATTAAATATCCATAGAAACACAACTTGCTTATGCTAATTACTACTTGGCAAATATAGAAACTAAACATCAATGGATATATATATTTCAAATTTCCAAAATCACTTAAATGTTCAAAGCATTCCACTTTTATCTCTTTCATAAATCATATATTTAAACAAATCATCATATTCTTATTATATAAGATTTTACTTTATCTTTGACATAATTTTTTTTTTAAATCTACATAAATAAAATGGAATTGAATTAATTACTTTAATATAATTAAAACTTTCACTTTAAAAATATACCATCCATCCATCTTCATTACATTAATGTTGTATAAAATTACTATCTAATATTAATAACTAGTTTTTATTCTTGTTTTTATTTTTTATATTTTTCAATTGTTTTTTTTAAATGAATTGTAATTTGTCTAAAAAGAAAATATTTAATTATAAAACCACTAGAGGGATATACTTATCATAATTTTAAATTTATTCCACATTAATTTTTAACTTAAATTTATTGAAAACACATATAACTAAGATAAACCTTTTCTAAACTTTTGTTCACCTTAAATCTTAGTCAAATGGTGATGTCTAAGTCAAATTAGTTGCTGTAAAAGATCTAGTTGATAAAGGCCAAAACTAATTAAAAAAACAAGTAGCTAGACATGCAGACAATCCTTGGTGAGAGAATGAAGAGCTTCACAGAAAGAACCAATTTTGTGACCAATCTCCCTTATAGTCGTAACCAATGTTCCACCAAGTCCCCTGAAGGTGGAAGCGAGGGGGTGAGGGAGTGCGGGAGCGGCCTATGCAAAAGCTCCCTACCAATTTTCAGGAAACGTGGGGGGACGTCTGGGTCATAAAAATATATATAATATAATATTATATATGAATTTTCATTGAAAATTTAATAATAAATATTTATAATGCAACTGTATTTTTCATTTTTGCAAGGAATGTATATACAATCATCATACACCTACATCATGAAAGATAAATCATAAATGATAAAATTTAAAAATTATAAATCAATGAATGATGAATCATCTAACTGAAACAAATTTAGAAGTTAAAAGTTAAAACAACATCATAGATTCATATGTAGCTTTGTAACTGTATAATCATTAATGTAACTACTAACAATGTACAATGAAAATAAAGTTTAAGATATCGTATGAGTCATGACATATATGATATTATATCAAGATTCAAAATAAACTTTAAACTGAAGTTTACAACTCAAGTTTGAAACATAAATATTAAAACTTAAAAGCAAATAAGTTTAAAGTTAGGTCTGAAACAATGAAACATAAAACATAAAACATAACTTCTTCCGACAGCGGGTAGCAAGCTGCAGGCTTCTTCCGGCGGTGGCGGCAAGTGCTAAGGGTTGGGTGACAAGTGCTAAGTGCGGATGATACAATGATACAATGAAAACAAATGAAACCTAAAAATTAATTTAATTAAACAATCGATTATTAAAATATTTTATTTTTATTTTTTTCATTTAATTTTTTTTTCTTTTAAAATTTATTATTTTTTAATTGTGGGCCCCACACACCCCCTCTCGTCCCCTCCTGCCCCCTTCACACCCCCTCACGCACCCTCGACCCCTCAATCTGAGGAAACGTCCCCTTTGATGTTCCCCTTAATTTCCTGATTTTTGGGGGCGTCGGGAAACGTCCCCTAGAAGTCCCCAAGACCCTGGAGTGCGAGGGGGCGAGGATTCTAGACCCCTAGGTGGGGGGGCGAGTCCCCGTTTAACACTGGTCGTAACTTTTGCAGTAGAATCCATGTTCTTAGGAATCATGTTCCGAAAACTCACAATAACCTCGTCCTCAAGAACCACGATGGCATCAAAAAGCCCACCATGGCTAATTGCACTGTATGCTTCTTCCATAGCCGTGGACAAGAATTTTAGATCTATGTCTTGAACAATTGTATATGTGGATGTTGCAGAAATGCTCCCATCCTTTCCACAACATACCAACAAAATATTTTTTTTTTCTTCGTATATTTATTAATAGTAAATGGCGATTTCAATTTTATCATGGAATTTCTTTGGAAGACTCTATTCTAAATATAATCTATATAAAAAGACTATATCATATCAAAGAGTGGGTGAATAATGAAATCAATAGAGGCTTACACATGTTAGTTTAAACTTTAGAATAGTTTCTCAATAAGTGAAAAGACAAACGATTTGGTTGCATGTTATATAAAAAATCGTTTGTTTGGTGGTAGGAGGGTGCATTACAATGATTGGTTTGGCTTTTTTTTTTTTTAAATTCTTCCTATGCTACACTTAAAATAGTGAAATTAAAATATTGGAGTTGTGTCAGTTTTAATGTCCATAGTCATGCTTTTATTACCATTCCTCCTCTCTACAAGAGGTAACGTCTTTGGAGCAAATTCAACCAAATAATCTTTATATATGCCTAAATAACCACCATGAATCATCTTATATAGTTTCAATCATTCATATTAACAATAAATTGTCATTCCTAAATCACATTTTGATCCTTGCGGGTCATTTGAAATTCCATCAACAATGCTATGTTACTATTTTATTTTGTTTTGAACATCAATATATCCTCATGGTTGCAAATAGGCTAATTATCTAGGTAAACAATGACATAGTGGTTAAATATCATAATATCCAATTAGTATGTACTAAACTATAAACATTACATTTACATTTGAAAATGAGAGGACGGTTTGCAAATACAAAGGGAGTGAATCTTTAACATCTCTTAGTTTATTGTTAGTTTAAATTATGGATGCAACGACACTGGTAGAATGTGTCGTTGTCTATTGAAGACAAGTAATGTGTCGTTAATGAAAGCCTCAAAGGAGTCAACAGAGTTAATTAATAATATAATTTTAAGCTTGACTCTTAAGGGATCTTTCATATTTGATCATATCCTTAAGTATTCATTCAAGAAGATAAAATTATAAAGGTTTTTGGTAGAGAATTTTCCTAGAATTTTTGCCCAATCATATTGGCAGTGTTTGCTACATAACCAAAATCTCAAAAAGAAATATAATAATAAGTGGTCTCACAATAGAGGGCAGCGCTTAACGCTATAGAAATAAAAGGAAATCCAACAAATTTGTTATCCAGTGAAGGAGGCAAACATGTTTTTTTTTTCCATGGAAAAATTTGTAATTTTATTAATGAAAACAAAATTACATGTTACATGTGCTGGTAATTGTCAATCAAGACAGCCAAAGAAGTTGCAAGTAAAAATATAATACATGGAGAAATCTAAAATTTTCTCCCTTTCTTCTTTTCTACCTTTTGCCAAGCACCTTGAGAAGGCGTGACGGAGATAAGGGCGTGCTGGGTTATCTTCTGTGATTGCTCCATTGTCCTTATCTGAATCTGAAGTATTTGAGTTGTGTTGTCTTTTATTTCCTCCACAGTCCGGTGCCCCTGGGTCCTTTGTCGGCTGAGCCGCGGAGGTAAGGTCAAATGGGTCTTGCATCTCTTGTTTTTGTGTCTCCGAAGCAATGGCAATCTGGTTATTCTTAGTTGGGATGTGGACATCCTCTTTTTCTTTTGTCTCCTGTTTTGGTTCTTTTGAAGGAAATTGGCAACCTTTGGGAGCTTTTCCTGTCTTTTTCTTTTTTTTGTTATCTCTTTTTCCTTTTGGCATGTGTTTTGTAAATGACCCGTGTTCCTGCAAATTCTGCATCTGAATGCAGTATTTTCGAAATCAAGGTGCTGCGTCCATTTCTGCTGTTTATGATTCAGTTGTATACTTTCTGGAAGGCCTTTATTGAGGTCCACTTCCACACAAATTCGTGCGAAGATGTAGATCCTCTCCTCCAAGCGTTGAGTGTCTGTTTTAATGTATTTCCTGAGGATGTTCCCTATACCTTCTAGAACGCTTTCATTCCAAAAATGAAGGGGAAGGTTGTATAGCCAGACCCAGACCGGCATTCTGGTAACTTCCATAGTGTTTGCGTCAAAATCTGGGAACCAAGGAGTGATGAAAAGCCTCGTGGATCCCCAGAACTATCGTCCCTCTCTCAGGATGGTATCTCTGGCTTCCGATGATGAAAACTTGACAATGAAGAACCCATTTGAGCAAATGTGTATTTCACAATCCATGGTCTATTTGGTGAAAATCCAGTGGAAGGAAGAGCTCCATAGGTTTAGGCCAAAAATTGTTAAATCTGCATATTATTGCTTGTGCTTCAAATGACGTTCGATGTCTGGGATACAATTTAGTTGCTCCACTATATATGGGTTGGGTGCATTCTCAGCTGCTTCAGTTGGTGTAGTTGCTTTGTTTTTCCCCTGTAATATATTTCTGTATGAGGGACCTTTTGAGCTGTCGGGTTTTGAAGTGCTTCCCCGCACGAAACCTTGGGTATTGTGATATCTCGCTGTGCCTCCTCTCAATCTCAGATTGAGATAAATGGTGGATTCTGGACATATGCAATAATCCTTTATTGAGCAGGAGTCTAGCAGAGCTCTCCTGCTGTAGATTAAAGATTGCATATGACAAGGATAACCAGATGCAAGACAAATGTGTTTCAGTTTTACAACCCCATCGTTTTCCTATGCCCAAATTAAAAAATTGTTCCCCACCGGGGGTTTTATGAAAATCTGAAATCGGTTGGAACTTACCTCAATGTCTGTGATGCTTGTGTATCCTTGTATAGGGTTTGGCGCAGGTTCCATAGGCATAGTTTGGTGAAATCCAGGATGCAGTGCACAATAGGGAAACTCAGCAAGAGGCGGGGCAAAACTTTCAGACGGAAAGCATAGTGATTTATGGACGCAGCCACCGAGTAGCCGCAGTTCGCGAAATGTGCTCCGAGGGCGTTTATGAGCCCTGTCCTTCCATGAATCCGCCGACCGTCTCTGTGGTTTGGTTTTCAGGTTATTTCGAGAACTCATCTGGTGCCTTCCCCTGTTCCCGTAAACAGGTGCCTGCCTATGGCAAACCAACTTGTGCGAAGAAGTCTGACAGATGAGATTCGAAACAGGCCATGGGGAAAGGCCGAGGGGAGCACAGGGAAATCGGAGGGCGACAACGGAGGGGTCTGTGGTGCCGCCGAAACCGTCTTCCAGGCAGACCGGCGAGGTTGAGTCGAAAGTGCGCATCCATGTCCACCTCCCATCTGTGGCGCGACCGAGAGAGGCCTCCTTCGTGCGTCCATGGTGTCCTGCGCTGTAAAACCTAGCCGCCATGGTTCCTGCCTTCATAAAAGTTATTTTTGCTCCACTGCAGTCTATCATCAAGCAAGCCAGGAAACAAACATGTTACTTGCAACTATATTCCCATTAATTTAATTTAAAACATTTTTTTTAACACTGTTTATACTAAATTAATAAACGATATAAATAAAACAACACAAAAATGTACTTTCTAATTCATATATATAATCTAAATTTATTTTATATAATGTACCTAACATCTTTATTCTATGGGAACTTTCACTATACCCCTTTTTCATATAAATAGGTGAGACTTTTTAAGATAATAATTAGAAAATGTCTTAGGTACCTCAACAATCACATTATATATATATATATATATATATATATATTAAAAAATCTCACTACGTCCATGTTGTCCTACGCTGTAAAACCTAGCCGCCATGGTTCCTGCCTTCATAAAAGTTATTTTTGCTCCGCTGCAGTCTATCATCAAGCAAGCCAGGAAGCAAACATGTTACTTGCAACTATATTCCCATTAATTTAATTTAAAACATTAAATAGGAACTATATGTATTTTCTAATTCATATATATAATCTAAATTTATTTTATATAATGTACCTAACATCTTTATTTTATGGGAACTTTCACCATACCCCTTTTTCATATAAATAGGTGAGACTTTTTAACATAATAATTAGAAAATGTCTTAGGTACCTCAACAATCACATTATATATATATAATATTAAAAATTAAGTTTACAATATTCCTATTTTCAAAACAAAAAATACTATCATAAAATACAAAATACCATTATCAAATAATTTTAATGCTGACTTCATCATCTAGAAAGCATATTCTAACCAACACTTTTAAAAATAAAATTAAACAAAAATCCAAAAAATGACACGCTAAATAAATTTATGAGGAATCATGTACAAAAGAAAACGATGGGGTTTAATTGCAAACTAATTTTAGTAAGTGCCTCTTTTTTTTTTTTTTTTAAATTTGGAAGTTCCAGTTCCAAGACTTTGAGATGTCTTTAGTTTGGCAACACTCTGACTCTTTCAATTTGGTCTCACACTATTCACATGTGAAGCAATTAGGCATTTGTGTATGGAGGATAATATCATTGTTATATGTTTATTTTATTTTATTCTTAATAAATGCATGGGGAGTATTTCAGGGCTTGGTGGTTTCGGAGGTATGGTGTGTAGGCCTAACAAAATATTAAAAACATTAGGCTAGCACGTTCAGCATTTCAGGCCGCTTGGCCCAACAAAGACTTGCGTTTCCACTATAACAGTAGTATGTTCACCAAAATTTCATGCTGCCCCGGATAAGCGCTCTGGGACTGCCTGCTTATTTTATTTTATTTTTAAATCAAATACACTCCAAATAAGAACTAGATTTTAGATCCAAAATCCCAAACGCTGGTATATATCGTATCATTCTGAGCACTCAGTGTTCCATAGCCGATTCCTTGAGGTTTTGAATGGTTTTGGGTTTTAATTCAACCCTGGCCTAAGGTTGAGAGTTTATGCCGAAAAGGTCAACAACTGAAACTGAACAGATCAAACCCCAAAGAAATATGCACAGAGAATGAGGACGTGTGGGAGAGAACTTAGTTGTTTAGAAGAATTAAAAGAGACTACACTCTTTGGCTGAAAAAACAAGAAAGCAAATACTCAAGCCCTGAGAAATTTAACCAAACAGAAGTCGACTGTCGTTCCCTACTGGCAGGAAGAGCCAAGGAAATGATAGAGAGGAAGACCACCGTAAAAAGCTAGTTTAATATTTTAACAAAGGCATTGTTGTTGGTATTTTCATGTGGTTGAGAAGATAGTCTTGAAATCTGTTCAATTATGTCCGCGCAGAAGATAGTCTTGAAATCTGTTCAGCTATGTGCGCATAGTTTCAAATCCTGCTATCAACACATATATATATATATATATATATATATATATATATATATATATATATTTTAATTACTTAATTGGGAAAATAAGATTGGTTTCAGTAAAAAAAAAGTAAAAACAAGATTGGTCGTTTTTTTTTCATTAAATCAAGAAGCCCGTCTAACGAGTTAAAAGATAATATATTAAAATCCCCAACCATATATTTACATATAAACAAAAGCAAAAATCTTCACTAGTTCGTCCATTTCACTTGCAAGTTTCTTTATAACACCTATGGTGAGTTATTATATATAATAATAATGATTTCATTTCATTATTAAATAAAATATTTTCTTTCGATGAATAATAAGAAATTAATATAAGATTTATATAGCATCCGTAAAGTACATATGTATAAATTAATTATTTAATTGAAAAATAATTTTATTATTATTATTTATAATTATTATATTCCTTAGTAACCAAAAAAACTCAGAGCTGGTTATAGAAGATAATATAAACATTTTCTATTAAATTTTTAGGGAGTATTCTCTCATGGAAGTGGTATATGGAAATGGAAATTCGAGAAATAATTGATGTTTTCTATATTAAAGTTCTCATAGGCCCTAAGAGTTTGAGCCCAAGCTCTGATACCATATGTAACAACCCACAATTTAAATATACAACTAATTAGATCAATTATGCAATTTATAGTCAACACACATCTATTCAACTAATTAGCATAGAATTTCAAAAATATGAGCAGAGACAACTTACCTGTAACGATGATATTCCTTATTTGTGCTTTCGGAGTTGAATGCTATTTGAATCTTGCTAACCACAACAAAGTTTTGGGGACGACTCTCCACCCAACTGTAGGCTCAGTTGCACGTAATCTTTCTACAACTGGACACCCCTGAGCCCTCAATCAATGTGCTACTGCCAAGGAATCCTTTGTCTCACAATACCTTTCTCCCGAGAGAATGGATGAAGGAATGATGAATTTCATCTTCCTCAACGTCTATTAAATAGACCAAACAATGGAAGGGGACTGCATGCACACATTCCCTGTGTCAACATGCTAATTTTATTTATTTATTTTAAGTTTTACTTAATTTAATGTTTCTCTTAATTTAACTCTTTCATATTTTATTCCATTTTACTTTTTGTTAACTTTACTTATTTTTACTATTTTTATAGTTTTTTTAGTTCAACTCTTTCTTAATTTATTCTTTTTTTACTTTTGTTTTTTTTTTTTCTAATTTAGTCTACTTCTATTATATTATACACAGCGAAACATTACAATGCTTGTCCTTGAATTTGGCAAGCCAATTCCAGAAGGAAGTGTTAAGATCTTAATAGTAGAATAAGGACTGCCCGAGGTGGGGAAACCAGTCCAGAAGTAGCAAAAATAAAAAGCTGCCCAAGATGGGAAACCAACTTGACTAGTTTTGAGACTGAAACTGAAACATAACAGAGAAAAGTTCCAAAACATATTCAAGCTAGAGAATGCCATAAGATAGCTGGAGTAAGAGAAGAGCACCCAACAATTGGAATTAAGGAAGGCCGTCATTCTTCTTAGGAGGGTTGGGAGCTTCTTCCACGATCCTGCAAACATAAAAAGACTCGTCATCCTCCTTGTTCGGCGCGTGGGCAGAAGTCGGAGGCAGGAGTAACACCTGGGCATCAAGCGAGTTGGAGGTGGCTGCATGTAAGCTAGTGCCTTTATCCTTGCCGCCCTCGTCGCTGCTAGAACCCGAGCCACTGCTGGAGCAATGATTGCTGTTGGAAGCACTCTGCACAGGCAGGGCTTTCATCTTGCGGGGAATGGAGACCGGCTCGGACTGAAGAGTGGATTTACGCGGGCGCTTCTTGGGCCAGAGGCCAGAGGATTTAAGCTGGGAAACAGGGAAATGAAGGGACAATTGAGCGGAGAGGTTGATAGGGAAGGGTCGAGCAGAGAGGTTCACTTCCCTGCCATTGGCCATCGATAATGGAGGTCTAGAGGGGAGGCCTCGCCCACCTGCACGACGACATCTCATTCTGTGGCGCCTTGGCATGACGGAGGGAGCAGAAGAACGAGACAGGGAGGGGACGCTCTTCGGAATAGGAGAGGAGCTCCCACCACAAGACTTCGCAGAGGGGAAATTGCACCAAGACTGAGCAGGGCCAGGAGCGGAGGGCTGAAAGGAAATGCAGGAGGCAAACACAGAGAGTTGGATGGAGAGCCGAATGGAGGCCTGAGGAGGGCGGCGCACCGAATTAATAGCCATAGTAGCAGGACGAAGAGGCGTTAATGCTCTACAGCAGTAGGATGTCGCATAAAAGCTGGCGAGGAATGTAATTAAGGGAGCCATGCTCCTACAGTTAACAACGGGCGGGCGGCCATGTGCGGGCGCGTGGGGTGGACAGGTGCCCTGCCACATGGCACCCAAGTGGCCAAGATCTCACAGCTAAGCACCCGCATCCGGGGTTTTTTTTTACTTTTGTTAACTTCACTTATTTTTACTATTTTTATAGTTTACTTTTATATATTTTTATTTAGAACTCTAGTTTATTATTCACTATTTTATTTATTTAATTATTACTATTCTCTTTATTATTTATTATGTATTTACTATTATTGACTTATTATTTATTTACTATTTATTTTAATTATATTATATTATGTATTATTTTTATTATTATTAGGGGACATTATAGTGATCTAATCCGTAATCGCCCACTAAGATTAGAAAAGACTTGATCTTCGTCACATAGAACATTCTCACCCACATGTTAAATTAATTCACTTTAATTATTTTATTTCCTTAAGTTTTAACTTAGGCTCCATTTAAAATAATTAATTATTTGAATAGCTTAAGCTCTGGGTGGAATTTCTCCAAATGATTTCTGGGTCTTGGAGATCTCATGTGTTTAGGCCCCTCCACAAAATTTTGGAGCTAGAGCACGTCCGATGCTACCAAAAAATCAACACTCCCTCTTAGCGAGGAATGTGCTCTAGCAATACTTCTTCAACAGAAGCATCACCCTGATCCACGACATTGGTCCTCTGCGTTGCTGATGCTCAACTACTGCCTCTCATTCACTGCGCTTCTGCTATCTGTACTGCTGCCCATGACATTGCCACTTGTCACTGCCTCATCTGTACTACAACTCCCTCTGAAACGCTGCATCATGCTGCCCATATCACTGCCACTGCTAACTGCTGCATTGCAACTCAGTTGCTGAGAGTTAAGCAACTGAAAACACACCCAAAAATTGACATACTGGTCAGTCTGGATACACCTCGATGCTGGAACTACCTCTGCTGCTAATCTGTGCTGACCCTCTGATGCCACTGCGTTGCTGCTGCTTTGCACTGCGTAAGCACTGCTCTGCACCTCCGTGCACTATGCTGCTGCTCCCTCTGCTCTGCGCTGCTTCAGACTTCGACACTCTAGCTTTGCCACTGTCGCTCCATCATCTCTCGCACCAACTGACACCCGTCGTTCCGCTACTGTCATTAAGGCCTCTTGTAGCCGTATGTGATCCAAGAGTTTGGGAACCTCAAGGATCCTACCACTCCTCTCATACTCCTCCTCCTGGGTCTGGTGACCCTTTCAAGCCTAGTCCTTGGTTGGGACCCTTCCTCTCTGTGCAACTCGCACTCCCTCTGGTAACTGCTTCCAACAACTGGAAGTCGATATGCTGCTCAGATCCCTGCCAAGCTGCAAATATATGGAAACTCAAAACTGGAGAAGGAAATGATCTTTCCAAAATGTTGAATGCCTCCTCTCTCCTCTGTGCAGCTGCTGACTGGCTCTACGCACTCCCTGTTGGAGTAAGTGGATCCGCCCCCAGCTACTGTTGCTCTGCAGTGAGAAAACAAATTCCTTGGCTCAAAATTATATGAGGAAGACATTCTCTCAGTGTCATGCAACCCTCTGGCTGCCATCCCTGCCAAACAACTGAATGTCGAACAAGTTCCTTTTTCCCTCTTTTGTTGTTGCCCCAGCAAAACTCGGATCTGAAT
Source organism: Pinus albicaulis (assembly GCA_034641835.2). Classification (NCBI taxonomy): domain Eukaryota; kingdom Viridiplantae; phylum Streptophyta; class Pinopsida; order Pinales; family Pinaceae; genus Pinus; species Pinus albicaulis. Next base: position 1,548,923,430 of record CM076580.1, on the reverse strand, counting down.
TTCTTGGCGCTAGAAACCCTCCAAGGAACAAGCTCCCTCTGAATCTTGATTTCCTTCACGGAAATCCTTCTGCCAACTGATGTCGAAACACTCCTCTCCGATCTCTCTTTGTTGATGATCAACACTAGATCTAGAATTCTTAGCAAGAAGTCTTCTGAGGAATTGCTTCCCTCTACTTTGTCACTGCCCCACTAGACACTATCCTGCACCAACAGAAACAATGCCCCACCAACAACTCCAAAAAAAAATCGAACTGCTCCTCTAGCCATGACAAACGGAAAAATTTGAGGCTCAAAACCTCTGCGCTAGCCTAGCAAGCACTGCGCTTCATCCTGCAGCTACAACGTCACCCTAGCTGGCTGATGCAGGCATTGTGTGAGCCCCTCTGGTGAATGCGTCACCCCTTCCTGTGCCTCTTTCTGGTTCAGCGCTGTCCCTCGATACAACTGTCGTCCTGCAACAAATTTTTCTTCGTCCTTTCGTTGATGGCTTCAACTCTACTTGATTTGCAACAACTCTGGTACCATATGAAAATTTCTGAATCTAAGTTACAGAAATCTGATTTACATTACCTACTTGTTTTCATTAAATTAACATGTTATTTTCTAAATACATCGAGAAAATATTAATGTAAATACATTGCAGCCTACACAAAAACCAAAGGTCACCACTCACAAACAGATCACAAATCAGTACACTAGTATATCACGTGGTTAAAACCCTCGAAGAGGGAAACAGTCCACGGCTTGAGCCAACGCAGTCACTTCAGGCAATTTATTAATATAAAAGAAAGTTTACATATGTTTATCTCATAAACAGTTACCGAACAAATGACCCTCCATGCTCTTTAAATAGAGATCATGGACCAATTGGGTGTCAAGCCACGGATCAAGTGTCGTTAATACCGAGGAGAGAGTGAACCGTCGGATGACTACAAATCGTGACTGTCGGATTATAAGTTACAAATGTACATAGTAAAGAAACACACTTTACCTAACTCTACACTAGACCAAGTTATACTTAACTATTTCCTCTGTGTCGGAATATCCTAACATCCCCCCTTAAAAACAACTTGGGATAGGATTGAAGGATTTACAAAGGTGACACAATAGCAGAAGGAGGGAGGCATTAGAGCCTATCCCCCCTTAATGATAACTTTCCTGAACTCCAAGCATGGATCGAAGTTTGGTAAACTTCGCTTCTGTGAGAGCCTTTGTAAAGATATCGGCTACTTGATCATTGGTTGGACAATACCGCACTTCAAGAACACGATCATGAATGAGCTTTTTGATGAAGTGTATGTGGAGCTCAATGTGTTTCATATGCTGATGCTGAACTGGATCTTTACATAGCTGAATGGCACTCTGATTATCACACCAAAGTGTAGTTGGATGTTGTTGATGAAGACCAAATTCAGATAGGGTCTGACGGAGCCACATGGCTTCCTTGCTGGCTTCAATGGCACCATGATACTCTGCTTCTGCCAAAGGCAGAGAGATGGCACTTTGTTTCTTACAAGACCAAGTAATAGGTCCTGAACCAAGAGTGAATACATATTTTGCAGTAGACTTTCGATCATCAGGGTCACCAACCCAATCAGAACCAGTGAAACCAATCAACAATGGAGATGCTCCTGCACTGTAATGAATCCCGAACTGAACTGTACCTTGAATATATCGAAGTATTCTTTTAGCTGCTTTCCGGTGACTTTCATGAGGTTGGTGCATAAACCGAGCAACAAGAACGATAAAGGAAAGGTCAGGACGGGTATGGGTTAGATACAGAAGTTTACCAACAAGTTGACGGTATAAGGTAGCATCAACTTCAAGGGTAGTACAAGTGACTGAAAGCTTGACTCCAGACTGAAAGGGAGAAGGGCTGGTTTACAATATTCCATGTGAAAGTAGTGTAGAAGATCACAAGCATACTTGGACTGAGAAAGGGTAATACCTTCTTTGGATTGGAAGACTTGAAGACCAAGGAAATATTGCAAGTGTCCTAAGTCTGTCATTTCAAACTTCTTTTTGAGGCTAGACTTCACATGGTTTATATGGTTGGGATCACTACCAGTAAGGATAAGATCATCAACATAAAGAACAAGGATGGTAAAGGACTTACCCACTTTCTTGGTGTAGACAGTGTTGTCAGAATGACACCTAGAAAAGCCATTATCTAATAGAAATCTATCCATTTTGGCATACCAAGCCCGAGGAGCTTGTTTGAGACCATAGAGAGACTTCCTAAGGCGACAAACAAGACTAGAGTCATTTTGGATAAAGCCAGAGGGTTGTTCCATGTAGATTTCTTCATGCAAATATCCATGTAAGAAGGCGGATTTAACATCCATCTAATGGAATTCCCATTTAAAGGAGGCAACAAGGGAAAGAACAAGGCGGATAGAATTCATTTTGGCAACAGGGGAGAAGGCTTCAGTATAGTCAATGCCTTCAACTTGTGAAAATCCTTTAGCAACAAGACGAGCTTTATGTCTATCCACTTTTCCATCTGGTCCAAACTTTGTTTTGTAAACCCACCTGCATCTCACAAGTTTTCTTCCTTTTGGAAGAGGAACAAGATCCCAAGTATTGTTTGCCAATAAGGAACGATATTCTTCATTCATAGCTTCATCCCAATCTGGATGACTGAAAGCTTCTTCAAAGGTGTCTGGATCAAGTTTTTATGGAACTTGAGCCAATAAGGAAGAGGCTCTTTCGAACTAAGAATGTGTTGTTGGAAATATTGTCATTGATGGCAAAGGAGCACAAAGGAGCAACACCTGAACTATCATTAAGGAAAAGGAGCAGAGAAGAACCAACAATAAGGCAAAGGAGCAGATCAGGCAACAATGCAGTAAGAAAGCATAAAAGAGAGGCAAAGGAGCAGCATTAGACTATTAGCAGAGGCAACAAAGAAGCGAATGCAGCTAAGAAGCAAGGCAGACAAGGAGTAGAGGTAGCAAAGGCAACAGAGAAGCAACAAAAGCAAAGAGGCAGCGAATGCAGCTAAGCAGCAAAGGCAGAGAAGCAACGAAAGCAGAGAGGCAACGAATCTAGAAAGGCAACGAATGTAGTAAAGGCAACTAATGTAGCTAAGAAGGCAGCAAAGGCAGCAAGGCAGCAAAGGCAACAAAGAAGCAGAGACAACAGAGGTAGCAGATGAAGCATAGAGGCAGCGAATTGCTTTAGCGCACAACAGAAGGCAATCGGATATGCAAGACACAGCGAGGACCAGAGATCTTACATAGAGCAGAAGTAGGAAGAGGCGAGAGCCGAGAGGAAGAGGCAATTAAACAAAGATGATTAAGCCAAGAGAGAGAGGCGAGAGCCGAGAGACAGAGAGGGCTTTAATCAATATGAAAAGGGTAGATGTCGAGTGTGATAACTCGAGATGACATGCAATAACAAAGACAAGCTTAGGAACAAGTACAGGAGGAACAACGTGGAGAAACCGGAGTTACAGAGCGGGACAGTGTAAACAAACGAAAAATCGACTAAGGCAGAGAATTCTTTGAAGAATTCCAAGGGAGGCGAACGAACGGTCAGGATTAGATCACAAAAGTGAAGGCGAGAGATGGACGACGGAGATCGAATCGCTTTAGGAGCGATTTTGCAAATCGCAACATTTAAGAGTTTAGCGTTAAGGCGTTGCATGGTAAGTTAAAGCATTTGCGATGCGAAGTGGAGAAGGGACACGTGTTGGCAAGACGCAATATCGCAGATTGCACGAAATAGAGGTAACCACTAAGTTAAATGGTTGTAAGTTGCGAACTGCGAAGTACGGGCAGTGACGCAAAGATGATGTGGTAGTGACGCAAGATGATGTGGCAGTGATGTAAAGATGACAGGGCAGTGACGTGAAGATGATGTGGCAGTGACGTGGCAAGCTGACGTGGTAGATGACGTGGCCCCGACCCCACAGATTGCAGGAAGTTATGATGACATGGCGAGGTGACGTGGCGGTGACATGGCAGGGTGCCATGGGATGATGACATGGACCTCGCCCACACATCGCAGCGCTTAAGGGATAGCAGTAAGGCAACCACAAGTTAAGTTTAAAGTTTTGCGATGCGAAATGGAGGGACACGTGTCGACCTTGCGCAACATCGCATCCCGTAAGAAATAGTGTTTAACTTCAAGACATCGCAAGGTATGTTGTTTTGGTTGTGATGCGGTAAGGATCAAGTGACACGATGCGATGAAGGGAGTCCACGTGCCAGCGTCGCGCATGAGCGTAGATCGTAGATCACATGGTTTATGGTTTATCACTATCGGTAGAGTGGGAAACCTGTGGGCAAGTAGTTGCGATGAGATGTGATTGGCTCAAGGTATAATGGGACCCTCCGGTAGGAAAATCTCACGTATTTGCGTTGGTTTGGGGTCTATGCATTAGTTTGGACTTATAAATGGTTTGTGTATATTATGTGCGCGTTGTTTGATTGCTCAAAGTATGTATGTATGTTAATACGCGTGGTTGATTGCTAAACGTATGTATGTTATATATGCGCTGTTTGATCGATAAACGTATGTATGTTGATAAAACTCGGATTTGTAATACTCTGCTGTGTTAAAAGGGAGTTTTATGTAGGCCATACCCCACAGGTCACAAAGAAATGATCTGAACGCAAATCGAAGGACCGGGAGCTCGGGTAGAACAATGTTGCGGCAGTAAGCAAACGGAAACGCTGAACGCGAAAGAATAGTCGGGCTAAAAGGGGCAGTTATTCAATAAAGTTGGAATATAACGACAGAAACAGAAAAGACAAAAGGACAATAAGTAGAAGAGGACAAACACACATTAAAGCTAAGAAATTGAAAGGGCTGAGTAAAATAATTGATTGTAACTGTAAATGTATTATTTATTTTATATTGTTTGTGATGCAAAGGCAAGTCTCCGTAGAGTTGTAACATCCTGAAATGCTGAGCGAAGAAATGAGAAGGTGGAAGGTAAAGAGTTATACCTGTTCATTTCATATTCCCATATGGAATGCAAACAACTATGAGGTGATCTCTATAAAAGATGTTATTGTCATATGCATAAAGAGGTTAGAGAGTGGAAGAATAAGACTGAGAAAATAGAGAAGCTGTGAAGATCCATAGATGATATAAAGAAAATTTGAAGGCTGTAAGGCCAATAGTGAAGAAGGAGAAAAACAGAGCTGATATCCAGGTAAATCAGCATATTATTTTATTGTAGTGTAAGGGAGTTGATGCTTCCATATCAAGTTGTAGCTTGATAGATGTCCAGTTGGAGCTGGTTGAGGTAGGAGCCTCCTGTGGGTTGTAGCCTACAGAAAATACATGGGAGTTGGTGCTTTCATTTCAAATTGTAGCTTGATAGATGTCCAGTTGGAGCTGGTTGAGGTAGGAGCCTCCTGTGGGTTGTAGCCTGCAGAAAATAGACGGGAGTTGGAGTTTCCTTGCAAGTTATAGCTTGCAGAATTTGAGGTAGTAGCCTCCTGTAGGTTGGAGCCTACAAAAAATCAATGGTGAGAGGTAGTTGAAGCTTGCCTTTGCATCACAACAATAATAAGATGTAGTTTTTTCCCTTATGGGTTTCCACTTATATTTGTTGTCCGTGTGCATGATGATTATGTGTTGATGTTCTGTATTGAATCTGCATAATACTTGCTGCTCACATACTAAGATTGCTGTTTCATTATATAATAAGTTGATCATGAAATGAAGGTGTAATTAAGTTTAAAGGAAAGTTTAAAAAGTCCATGAATGTATTAAATTGATTCACCCCCCCCTCAGTTTAACTAAGGGTTCAACAATTGGTATCAGAGCCAGTTCCTTCTGTATCAGTTTAACAATTGGAAGGAGATCTTAGATCCCCAAGATGGCTAGCTTAGAAGGATGTTCAACAAATAAAGCCCCATTGTTTACTGGCACAAACTATGCCTTCTGGAAAATAAGAATGAGGACGTACATAATATCTCTAGGAATAGAAGTTTGGGCTGCTGTGGAATTAGGATATGATCCAAAGGATACTGACAAAGAGAAAGAAGCCAAACAAGATTTCATAGCTAATGCAAAAGCCATGAATGCACTCTTGAGCAGTCTGTGTGAAATAGAATTTATCAAAGTAATGCACAGTGAGACTGCCAAAGATATCTGGGATACTTTAGAAGATATCCATGAGGGAAGATAAAAAGGTGAAGATGGCAAACTACAAGCCTATAGAGCTCAGTTTGAAAATGTAAAAATGAATGAAGATGAAGATGTAGCCAGTTTCTTCTTAAAGGTTGCAGAAATTGTGAATAACATGAAAGCTCTAGGAGAAACCATTAAGGAATGTGTGATAGTGAAAAAGATATTGAGATCTTTACCATCCAGGCTTAACCCTAAGGTTTCAACCATAGAAGAAATAACAAACTGGGAAACCTTGACCATGAACCAATTGCTTGGAAACTTGACAACTTATGAGATGAGACTTCCATAAGGGAAGTCAAACATGAGGGAGGCAGCCTTTAAGGCAGATAAGTGCAAAGAAGAAAAGGAAGATACATGCTCTTGCTCTGATGAAGAAGAGGCCAAATTTGTCAGAAGATTGGATAGAGACACAGGCAAGTATAAAGATAAACTTACATTTAAATGCTTTAACTGTGGAAGAGTGGGGCACTATGCATCTAATTGTCCTCATAAGAAAACAAAGAACCAGACACAAGAGACAGAGAAAACCAAAATAAATAACTGGCAGAAAGGGAAGATATTCAATAGAAAATCATTTTATGCTCAGCAAGATAACAGTGCATCTGAAAGCTCAGATGAATCCTCAAATGAAGAAGGAACCTCTGAATTTGTGTTGATGGCCAAGGAAGAGTCTGAAGGATTCCTTTTGGAAGATGAGGAAGAAGGTGAGGTAGATCTTGAGGGGGAGCTAACGAGTGCCCTGGAGGAAATAGACAGACTTAGACTCAAGTGCTAAAAACAGAAAGACATTCTCCTGAAATATGTAAGGGAAGAACCAGATTCGGAAAACCTCATTTAGTTGAAAGTAGAACTTGAAGAAGCTAAGAAGGTGGAAGACATTCTGCTAAAGCAAATTAAAGATAAACATCAGGAGCAAGAGAAATTGGAAGAAGTAGTAGTATGCCTGAGAAAGAAACTAGAAAACTCCCAAAGGGAATTATCTATGAACACTCCATGAATGAAAAGCTCTGAACAGTTGGACAAATTTATAAATGCTCAAAGATCTCCTCTCATAAACGCTGGGATAGGCTATGAAGGAGAAACCAGTGAGTCCAAGGTAGTAGATAACAAGAATATCATCTTTGTTGTCAAACCAGGAGGTAACTCCGCAAATCAGAATGTGTATTAGATGAAGAATGTGCATGTATTTATACATGGAGGTGAGGCTATTGGGATTCATCTCCCAATGACTCCTGGCCTTCCTTATTTCCTAATATTATTTAATATACGAAATTGAATATCTTCACCCAACCCTTAGGATTAGGTGTCAACATTCCCCCCTTTAATCCGAAGGGATGTTGGTGAGCCCAAGCATCGATCTGAACTTTTCAAACTTTTCTCTTCCAAGTGCTTTGGTGAAGATATCAGCAGTTTGCTCATTTGTGGAACAATGATGTAGATGGATGGTTTTGGCTTGAACATGATGTCGAATTAGATGGTATTTTGTATTGATGTGCTTTGTTCGATCATGGAACTTTGGGTTCTTGGCCAACTTTATTGCAGAGGTGTTGTCGATCATGAGTGGTGTTGAATACGTTTGTTTCATCTGCAAATCTTCTAGGATTTTTCTGAGCCACACAATTTCCTTTGTTGCTTCTGCTGCTGCCACATATTCTGCCTCGGTCGTGGAATCTGCTGGAATTGACTGTTTGCGTGATCTCCATGAGACAACTCCTGATCCAAGACTCATGGTGTAACCTGTAGTAGACACCCCTGTTTCTTTGTCCCCATCAAAGTCTAAATCAGAGTATCCTATCAAGCTGAAGTCGCCTACCTGTGTATATTTGAGTCCAAAGTCTTGAGTCCCCTTCAAGTACCTTAACACTCTTTTTGCAGCAGACCAATGTCCTTCACAAGGTTTTTGCATAAACCTTGAGAGGATTCCAACAGAAAATGAAATGTCAGGTCTGGTGGTGGTCAGGTAGATAAGACTTCCTATAAGCTGTCTATACTTAGTTGCATCCTCGAATTCCTTCCCTTAAATAGATGTGAGCTTCAAGTTTTGTTCCATTGGAGTGGTTAAGGGATTGCATTCATCCATGCCAAACTTGTTCAAGAGATCTCTAATGTACTTCTTTTGAGAAAGAAATATAAATTTAGGATGTTGAATTACTTCAATACCCATATAGTAATGAACATGACCCAAATCAGTCATTTCAAAACCTTTCTTCAATTCTTTCTTCATGGATGCAATATAGCTCTCATTGTTCCCTGTTATCAAAAGATCATCTACATACACCACAAGATATACAACTGTTTCTCCAACTTTCTTAACAAACAAGGTTGCATCATCAAGATCAAAATGTTTGAAGTCAAGTTTCAGAAGATGCTCGGTTAATTTCTCATACCAGGCTCGTGGTGCTTGCTTGAGGCCATACAAGGATTTTATAAGCTTGCAAACTTTGTGTTATTGGCCCTTTACAACAAATCCTTCTGGCTGGGACATAAAAACTTTCTCCTTTAGATCTCCATTCAAAAAGGCGGTTTTTACATCCATCTGATGGACTTTCCATCCATTCTGAGCTGCTAGGGCAAAGAGAGTCCGGATGGTGGTCCATTTTGCTGTGGGAGAAAAAGTTTCTTCATAATCGATTCCTTCTTTTTGTGCAAAAACCTTTTGCCACAAGCCTGGCCTTGTGCTTGTCAAGTGAGCCATCTACTTTATACTTGTTCTTGTAGACCCACTTACAGCCAATTGGTTTCGTTCCCAAAGGCGGATCAACCAGCTTCCAAGTGCCATTCTTTATCAAGGCATCATACTCCTTTTGCATCGCTTCTTTCCATTCATCATGAGAAGCGACTTCTCTGAAGGAAGTTGGTTCATGATCTGTAGACAAACTCAATTCACAGTTATAAGCAATATCCATATCAACAGGAGAATCAAAATACCAGAATACCAAGTGTTATTAGTGGAGCAGTGGTATGGTACAGGTCCTCAGGATCAGAGTATTATGGCAGAAGTATATCAAGATATGTATTGCAGAAGAAGACATATTCCATCTACAATCTTCTTCAACAGATATGTATCTCGGATGAAGATCATAATATAGACTGAAGTATATTTGGAGCAGACTTTATATGTCATATGGAGCATTCTCAGTATTTTAGTATTGTTCCAATGATGCATATCTGATTATATAAGTCTGATTATATGAGTTTGTTCTATGAAGTGTCCTTATCATCACTATCAGCTTTATACAAGTGCAAGGAGTCAATGATTCTTTAAGTATTTTCCCAACAACTCTTGTACACCAGTCTGGAGCAACAAGGTATAAAGTCAGAAGAAGAAGGCCTAAACCCATCTTAGAGAAAGGAAATGCAAAGATAGAAACTACACTGAGAAATGTGCAACTCTTTGCCATTGATGTCAAAGGGGGAGGAAAAGCAAGTAGAAGAAGAAAGGCTATTCTGAAAAGCAAGCAGAGGAAGAAAAGACACTTCTCAGAATGAAAGGGGGAGGAAGTCCTGGAGGAAGTATTGGAGTATTGCCATCAATGCCAAAGGGGGAGACTGTTGGAAATATTGTCATTGATGGCAAGGGAGCACAAAGGAGCAACACCTGAACTATCATTAAGGCAAAGGAGCAGAGAAGAACCAGCAATAAGGCAAAGGAGCAGATCAGGCAACAATGCAGTAAGAAAGCATAAAAGAGAGGCAGAGGAGTAGCAGAGAGGCAAGGAGCAACATTAGACTATCAACAGAGGCAACAAAGAAGCGAATGCAGCTAAGAAGCAAGGCAAACAAGGAGCAGAGGCAGTAAAGGCAATAAAGAAGCAGCAAAAGCAGAGAGGCAGTGAATGCAGCTAAGCAGCAAACGCAGAGAAGCAACAAAAGTAGAGAGGCAACGAATGTAGCAGAGGTAGCGAATGCAGCTAAGAAGGCACCAAGGCAGCAGAAGCAACAAAGAAGCAGAGACAACAGAGGCAGCGGATGAAGCTGAGAGGTAGTGAATTGCTTCAGCGCACAACATAAGGCAATCAGATTTGCAAGACACATCGAGGACCAGAGCTCTTACATAGAGCAGAAGCAGGAAGAGGCGAGAGCGGAGAGGAAGATGCCAATTAAACAAAGATCATTAAGCCAAGAGAGAGAGGCGAGAGCCGAGAGACAGAGAGGGCTTTAATCAGTATGAAAAGGGTAGATGTCGAGTGTGATAACTCGGGATGACATTCAATAACAAAGACAAGCTCAGGAACAAGCACGGGAGGAACAACATGGAGAAACTAGAGTTACATAGCGGGACAGTGTAAACAAACGAAAAATCGACTAAGGCAGAGAATTCTTTTAAGAATTCCAAGGGAGGCGAATAGATGGTCAGGATTAGATCACAAAAGTGAAGGCGAGAGATGGACGGCGGAGATCGAATCACAACATTTAAGAGTTTAGCGTTAAGGCGTAGCATGGTAAGTTAAAGCATTTGCGATGCGAAGTGGAGAAGGGACACGTGTTCGCACGACACAATATTGCAGATTGCACGAAATAGAGGTAAACACTAAGTTAAATGGTTATAAATTACGAACTGCAAAGTACAGGCAATGACACAAAGATGACGTGGCAGTGATGCAAAGATGATGTGGTAGTGACGTAAAGATGACGTGGAAGTGACGTGAAGATTATGTGGCAGTGATGTGGCGATGATGTGGCAGTGATGTGGCAAGCTGACATGGAAAATGACGTGGCCCTGACCCCACAGATCGCAGGAATTTATGATGACATGGCAAGGTGACGTGGCGGTGACATGGCAAAGTGACATGGCATGATGACATGGACCTTGCCCCGCACATCGCAACGCTAAAGGGATAGCAGTAAGGCGACCGTAAGTTAAGTTTAAAGTTTGGTGATGCGAAATGGATGGACACGTGTCGACCTTGCACAACATCGCATCACGCAAGAAATAGCATTTAACTTCAAGACATCGTAAGGTATGTTGTTTTGGTTGTGATGCGGTAAGGATCAAGCGACGTGATGCGATGGAGGGAGTCCACGTGGCAGCACCGCACACGAACGCAGATCGCAGATCGCATGGTTTATGGTTTATTGCTATCGGTAGAGTGGGAAACCTGCGGGCAAGTAGTTGCGATGAGATGTGATTGGCTCAAGGTATAGTGGGACCCTCCGGTAGGAAAATCCCGCATATTTGCGTTAGTTTGGGGTCTATGCATTAGTTTGGACTTATATATGGTCTATGTATATTATGTGCGCGTTGTTTGATTGCTCAAAATATGTATGTTGATACGTGCGGTTGATTGCTAAATGTATGTATGTTATATATGCGCTGTTTGATTGATAAACCTATGTATGTTGATAAAACTCGGATTTGTAATACTCTGCTGTGTTAAAAGGGATTTTTATGTGGGCCATACCCCACAGGTCACAAAGAAATGATCTGAACGCAAATCAAAGGACCAGGGGCTCGGGCAGAACAGTGTTGCAGCAGTAAAGCAAACGAAAAGGTTGAACTATTTCCTATGTGTCGGAATATCCTAACAAGTACTGAAAAATAAATGAAGCATTTAGACAAATGACACTTATTCTCGGACAAACATCCCCGGAAAAATCCAATGCGGGAAAATCGATGCAACAGTTTCGAGGGTTTATATTATTAAGCAACAATAATCTGAGTACATCTAGGGTGCCATAATCTGGCTCACCCAACAGAGAATATCATTGACAGACAGAAAAATCATGAGTTCTACCTCACTCTGCAAGTCCCGGCTGATCCGGATCAGAAACTGGTGAAACCCCAATTACCTCTGTGCAGCAAATGCGTAGACCTGCGTGGGTCTAGCTAAAGACTGTGTCACCCCTTCTCTGCACTGATATGCCTCTTAGAAAATCGAGTTTCAGCCTTGCCGGCTTAGAAACCCCGATCTCTAGCTATTTTTGGACTGTCCCTTGGAGCCTCTACGCAGCCCCTGCGTGGGCCTGCGTCACCCTCTCTGGGGTCTGCGTCACCTCTCTTGGTGGCTGCGCTGGTTCCTCTACGTCTCTGGATTCAGACTGTGTGTATTCTTCAATTGACCGTCAAGCTTTCCTTTATATTTTTCTTGTTGATGAATCAACGGTCGTGATCTAATCTCTAATCGACGACTAAGATTAGAAAATACTTGATCTTCGTCACTTAGAACATTCTCACCCACATGTTAAATTAATTCGCTTTAATTATTTTATTTCCCTAAGTTTTAACTTAGACTCCATTTAAAATAATTAATTTTTTGAATAACTTAAGATCCAGGTGGAATTTCTCCAAACGATTTCTGGGTCTTGGAGATCTCATGTGTTCTAACCCCTTCACAAAATTTTGGAGCTAGAGCACATCCAATGCTACCCCAAAATCAACACATGTTAGGGCTGCAAAACTAAGACCAAGGTTAGTGTGAAAAAGAGCATGCTAAATGAGTGATAATGCTACAATATAATATACAAAAAACTAAATCAAGTGATGGGAAAAGATCCCATCACTTGTCTAGCTTATAAGGAGCTCTTGATTAGCTAGATAAATAGATGAAAGCACAACAGTATAAGATGTAAATTTGATTGAAATAATTGGCTTAAGCACCAACTATGTGAAAAAGAACCCTGCAAAATCAACACTTTTGAAAGATAAGCTATTAAGATTCAAAAAACAATAAGAGCTCCTTGTATGTAATTCCAAGAGTGGGTTGGTCTCTTGAAGACTTCCCCTCACGCTTGCTAGTTGTTCCAAAGATGGCCTCTACAAAACTTCAAATGCACATTAGCTCATATGGATTATTTTAATAAACAATGACAAGAGAACTCTAGAATTTATTTGAAAATAGAATGAATTGTCTAGCCTAGAGCATATCAAATAACCAATTGCAAATATAAGATAGCCATACATTCACAATTCTTATGAAAACATATGAGAGAATGAAATCAAATTAAACACAAGTAGAGAAATATACCATCATTGAGCTATAAGCCAAATTCCAAGAGAGAAACACCCATGAATGAACTCCAAAGACTTTTTTATTATATGAAGAACAAGTGTGCACAGGAGCAGAGCTTCCCCAAGCACAATAGCTAGTACAAAAGATACAATATGAGGGCTTATGGATCCATTATATAGAGAGTTGGGAGCAAATCCCAATGAAGAACCAAATGCCAAGTGGTGAGAGGGAGGAGATCACAAGGCAAATTCGAATTTGATAAGTTGCGCTCCAATGCCAAGTGTAAAAATCGAATTCTGGCAAGTAGACACTATTTTCTTCTTCCCTTATGTGCCAAATTCGAATTTTATGATGGAATGACAAGTGTATATGGGTGGTAACCCATGTGGGGACAATTTCCCACAAAAATCTCCACCAAATATTCTCCCAAATCCTCCCAAATGTGCATCAATTTCACAAATTCGAATTTTCAAGTAAGCAACTCTCATTTAATCCCAGAAATTCGAATTTATTTGAGCACATGTCCTTTCCTTGATTTTAGGAGTCCACATCACCTTGGGACTTCACTTTAACTCCATAATTTTGCACGTCATTTCCACAACATTTAGCATGTGAGGATATTTATTTTTCTCCATTTATTTAATTTCTGGCTTAATTAATTGCCAAATTTCCCACTAAACCTAGGAAAGTGGGTTTTGAGGCTTCAAAACACATTTTTTTGTGAAAAGTTTTAACTTGAAATTCTACTGCAGTAACTAATTTATTTCTCCTACTTCTTTTCCACAATAAGTTATTTACAAAATCCTTCAGTGAGAATCAAAATAAATTCTACTGCAGTTATCACATAATTGCATAGAGAAAAGAACAGTGAAATGCAAGGACAAGAATCAATCACATCAACACAGTTATTTTTGGACAATAGTTCCCGGAAATACCCAATGCCGGAAAACCGGTGCAGCAGATGAGGGTTAATTTATTATTCTTCAGCAACAATCTCTTTACGCGTAATGATTTGCAGAATCATGGAGAAACTTTTGTGAAAACACCTGAGATAATTTTCCTCCAACCACTGGAGAAATTCTGACACCCAAGAGACCCTCCAGCCTCCACTGCGTCACCTCTGCGTCCTCTTTTGCGTAAGGACTGCGTCCTCTGCTGTGCTGCGTCCCTCCTCCTCTGTCTCTGACTGATGCTGATACTCTCCTCTTCCGCACCTTGCAACTCTCCCTCTGAAATCGAACTCTTGCTTCTGGAGAATCAATTTCCCTTCGTTTATTGAGTATTTTCCCGGTGTATTTCCAAATGACCCTCAAGTCTTCATTTATACTTTTCCTGTTGAGATATCAACGACCATGATCAAATCTCTAATCAACGACTAAGATTAAAACATACTCGATCCTCGTCCCTTAGAAGCTTCTCACCCATATCTCTATTAATTCCATTTAATTATTTTAATTCCCTAAGTTTTAACTTAGGAATCATTAAAAATAATTAATTATTTTAATATAATGCACTCCGGGTGGAATTTTTCCAAACGATTTCCGAGTCTTGGAGATTTCATGTATTCTAGCCTCTTCACAAAATTTCGGAGCTAGAGCACATTCGATGCTACCCAAAATCAACATTTTTAACCCCTCAAAGTGTGTCATAGTAGAAAATTGAGGGTGAGAGGTGTAATTTTGATTACTCATACCCCATACAACTTCTCTAGACAACACTTATTACAATTCAATTCCATTTTTTATTGCAATTTTTGACCCGTGAGAAATCTAAAAAATTTAAAAAATGACTACCTAGACCTAACCAAATTCCAGGAATTTTTTTCTGTGATCTAGTATGGTAATATACATTGACTCTAGACACTAGGTCTCACCCAAGGCCTCACCATCAAGCGGTACTCCGGCTTTGGGGTAAAATTGGAGGAAAAAACTCAATTAATTATTAAGTCCTGATAGGGAGATGATAATTAAGCGAGTGAAAAAAACCTCCTAGAGTAATATCACTTGGTTGCAAGGTCCCAGGCTACTTAGGCCTGTTACAGACTCAATATTGACTCAAAACTCATCATTACTAGCATCACTTATTACAATTCCCCGTAGGGCGTGGAATCTGGTTACAAGAGAAAGATGATGATAAGTAGAAGTAGAGTTTAAAAGCTTTATTGAAATGATGATATCTGATGGTAAATGTGTCCTCTGGTTCATCCTTGGGCATGGAGTCTTCATATAATCATCATGTGCCACTCCAGTGGTCAACATTTGGCTCCATATGGGGATGCATGCTAGATATGAAGTGATAGTGTGCAAGAACCTGGAATCTGCATCCACCAACCAAAGATATATATTAGCAGTATCCATTTAAAGTATCATCAAACAAAATCAAGTACAAAAATGGAAATTTTATTCTAAGAGCATAATTTATTCATGAAATAAATCTACTTAAACAAATTTTACGAGGGATAATGTTAGAAATATGATACAAAAAGGTGCCCCATGGCATCATATGTCCTCAATGAAGTTCATGCTGAGAACCTGCCTACTTTCAGGCAGATCCATGAGTTGCTTTTCTGATGTGCCCTGTCCAATTCTGAATATCTTAGGACTTTGATCCATCCCAACACCGTGTTGTACCTGGTCATCGGATTTACCAAATCCTTTTTGCTTTTTTCTTTTCTTCTTAATAGATTGTGATGTTGATGTTGATGCAATCAATGTAGACCTTTCTGCCCGATCTTGAAGATGCTCAGATGGAAAATATGAAGTATCCAAGACTTCTTTGACCTGCCTTTCTCCATTTTGTATCTGCTCTAACATGGGTGATGTATCAATCTCATAAGTATAAACTTGATTCCCCTCAGTTTCCTTTCTATCCAGGCCACCTTCAATTAGCTATTTTTCAATGGAATAAATACCCTCCTCATAATGAGATGAGGCTTGCTTTAGAGGATGGGGACGCTTATGATTTGTTTCTTTGTTCCTTTCCCATTCATCATCTGCCCTAAGCTAGAATTTCTGTACCTGTAATCTTTCCATTTCCTTCGACCTATTCTGAAAAGTGATCTGATTAGCCTTCATAACATTTATTTCCTTAGCATGATTTGGTTCCATGGTGTTGATTAATTGCACTCCTTTTTCTTCCATGGCAAGCAACCTGTTTTGAATAGAGGTCATTTGATTAGAATGATTGACCTCCATGGCCTTTATTGTGTGTGCATGATTTAATATTAATCTTGTTTGATTGAGTTCAATGTTTTTAAATAGTTGAGCTTGGTTGAGTTGCATATCCTTAATCATTTGAGTCAACTCTCTGATGAGATCCCTATCATTCTCATTTGCTTGAGTTTTTGCTTTGATATTTTTTCATCTCCATATTTTTCTTCAAAAGCATGAATGATTGATTTAGAGAATCAAAACTGTTAGCAGGTAAGTCTATGTACCAATCCATAGTATCGCCATCTAATGAAAAGATGAAAAGTTTCATTTTAACATCCTCATGGTTAATATCATGGCGCCATTTGCTCACACAAAGGTGGAAATTCCTAAGGTGAGTTTCGGTGGAATGGCATTGTTACATAGAAAACTAGGCAACTCATCAACAACCTCAATGGCTTCATCCAGAATAAAATTCAGCGACCTTGAAATGTTAATAAAATCACGAGGGGCGAACAAATCATTCATGATGTCATGCTCACTTGACCCTGAAAGAGAAAATGGATATCAGAGAGAGGCTCCTATCCAAGATTAGCAATAATTCTACAAGAAGAAGGCTTCAAGTAGAAATCCTTGCAAAAAATGAACTAACTGGAGCCACCACTTGAATAGGAATCTAACTCTAAAATCCAACATGCAAAAACCAAAAGTTAGTCGATTTCCCAGGTACAAGAAAGCTTGTCCCCGACAACGATGCCAAAAATGTTGACTCTCCTTGCCGCCTACACTTACCTACAAGTTAGTGGAAAAAGCCTTCAACTCCACACGGTGTGGTTGGTGGCAAGGATCTTAGAGAAGGGGCTGTCACACTAATCCCAACTCTCTCCGTTTAAGCTATCTCCTAGGTTAGCTATGGGGGGTGGTCCCTAAATGGAAAACTAAGTTAAAAGATGTGAGTTTCTTGGCTCAGAGTTGTTAGAGTTAAATAGATTACTTCCTAAGATTTATAAGCAAAAATTGTTATGAGCAATAACCATCAATACATAATTTAAATAAGCATAAAGCATATGAAAACCAGTGCCTTCAAAGTATTGCTCTTTGAAATGAAATGTATTTGCTTAAATGAAGTAAAATGCTTTCAAATGGAAAGCAAAAGTAATCCTGAAAAGTGAAACAAGAAAATGTTAGCACAAGATATTGTAAATGCTTTCAAGATAAATAGATTTATGAATCAAAGTATGAGAAGCTATCTTGCTCAAAAGGAAACATTTAGTGTTCTACTTGCAAAATGTATATAAAAAAAATGCTTGCCACAACAAAGTATTTGATTTCAATAACGACAAGAGGAATAAACAATTGCAAGTAAAACCCTGAGGTGTATTAGCATGAGATGCAATTACACAAGATTTGGATGCAATTAATCTTGGTTACTTTTAATCTAAAATGCCTAATCTAGGTGAGAAGTCCTCCTCTTGAGCTCTTACCAAAGGGTAAAAATTGGGGTGACTGTAAGAAAGAGGGGGCGAAGACACGAGGGTGTCATTAACGATACCCATCCCCTAAGTTTGACGAGCCAACGTATGTCTTCGTTCCTACAAGGGGACAAGTCACCTTTATAACTGGAGGGTCAAACACTTCTACCTTACTTCGTACCAAATGAAAGAACTTTCCAAGAAAGGTTTTTTTCCTTTAATTTCTATCAATCAAATGTGAAAATTCCTAGATCTAACAATCTTAGGAATCCTATTGCAACAATCTGAGTTTACTTCTCCTATTATGTAAATCACATTTACAAAATTAATTCAGAACGAATTATTGAAGTAGTGACTGAAGCAACCTACACTTAATTAAATATGATTACGAAACAAGGAAACTAAGCAAGAAATCAATCACACATAGGACACCTTTATTTTGGACTAAGTCCTTTGAAAAACATAATGTGGGAAAACCGGTGTAGCAAATTTGAGGGTTTGTATTATTAAGCAGTAGCAATTTCTGAATACATCTCTGAATACCTCAAGGGTTATTCAGTTACAGAGAGAGAAATATCGACAGAAAGAATTGTGAGAATACCTCACTTAATCACTGGAAAATCCAGGTGATCTGGTCATTGGAAAAGCTGCCCCTGGAGGTCTCCGCGCAACCTCTGCGTAGTCATTGTGTAGGCACTGTGTCACCTCCTCTAAGCATTGCGTCACCCCAGCAAAGGATCGATTTGACTCCCAGAATCACAGATCTCAGCCTCACACCTCGGCTTCCGGCTTTTGGATCAGTGCCAACAGTGAAATCTCAGAAATCCTCTCAGCCACTGTGCAGCCTCTGCGTAGCCATGCGTGGCTCTGTGCTAGCTCTGCATCAGCTTGACTGGCTCTGCGCTGACTCTTTTGGACGTCTTTCTGCCTCTCTCTACTGATGATTCTCCGGCTGAGAAAATCTCTCTTTCCGGATGCTATCTCTGCCCCTCACTGCACTAAATCACTTATATCTGATCTTTGTCAGAGCACTACTCCGTCAGAAGAATTCGATCTCAAGATTCACTCCATGTGTCTTTCCAAATGACCCTCAAGACTTCCTTTATAGTCTTCTCGTTGAGAAATCAACGACCGAGGTTAGATCTCTAATCAATGGCTAAGATTATAACATGACTTGATCTTCGCTTTCTAGATCATTCTCACTCTATTTTATTAATACCTTTTAATTATTTAATTTCCCTAAGTTAGACTTAGAGTCTCCATTAAAGTAATTAATTTTTATAATAAAACATGAACCGAGTGGAATTTTCACAAACGGTTTCTGGGTTCTTTGGAATAACTGTGTCTAAGGCTCTCCACAAAATTTGGGGTTTAGAGCACTTCCGATGCTCCCAAAAATCAACACCAAGTTTATGCTTGGAGGTACATTTTAAATATGCAACTAAGTTAGAATGCCTACTATGATATGCAAGTAAGTTTGCAAGTGTTATGTAGAAGATAAAGATGCTTTAATTAAATATGCACAAAAACACAAGATCGCACAAGCTTCATAACATATGAGATTGTGAAGTGAAAGTATTTGCTTTGACTTATGATAAATTGATCACTAGCTAAAAGCTTGATGGTTATAAGCAATTAATTTGCATGTAAAATAAATTGCAACTCAAGATTTGTATTCAAAAGAGCCTTGCAAAATGAATCAAATTGCCCAAATACACAATGCTTCAAATATGTTTCAAAATGGAAATTTTGCGCAACCTTAAGGCATAGATGATTTAGACAATAGCCAAGCCAAGTATATCAAAGTTTGCTAAAACAAAATAATGAAGAAGCTTGCACAAAATGAAAGTAAATTGCTTTGCAAAAATGTAATTTGAGACTTGTAACAACAATTGTTGTAAATGGTGCAAGTTTGAAGAAATTTAGCAAACTTGAAGAAAGTAAATGAGATATGTGGCTATTTTAATTACCAATTTAACGCACGCATGTAAGTGAAAGGAAATGCTAGAGTCAACAAGTCAATCCAACAACAATTCCTCTCCCAAAGTGGAGAGATAGGGATGCCAAAGGGTGAAACCCACACTCCCAAAACAAAAGTCATAAATTTTATTATTATGTCTTACAACGAGGTTACTGGCTGTTTGAGAGCTACCCAAGGAATTGATGGAAATACAAAATGAGGTTTTGAAACCACAAGGGAATTCCTTCAAGTATGGAGCCTCAAGAGAGATGAAGATGACGCTACAATAAGGAAATACAATCTCCCAAAGTGATACACGACCCAGTCTTCTTTAGCAAGCCCTCCTAATGCCCACAACCACCTTCAAAATGGAGCTTTGAAACTTGAGATAACCTACAACCAACATGTTAGAGCTGCAAAACTAAGACCAAGGTTAGTGTGAAAAAGAGCATGCAAAATGAGTGATAATGCTACAATATAATATACAAAAACTAAATCAAGTGATGGGAAAAGACCCCATCACTTGTCTAGCTTATAGGGAGCTCTTGATTAGCTAGATAAATAGATGAAAACACAAGAATATAAGATGTAAATTTGAGTGAAATAATTGGCTTAAGCACAAACTATGTGAAAAAGAACCCTGCAAAATCAACACTTTCGAAAGATAAACTATTAAGATTCAAAAAACGATAGGAGCTCCTTGTAAGTAATGCCAAGAGTGGGTTGGTCTCTTGAAGACTTCCCCTCACGCTTGCTAGTTGATCCAAAGATGGCCTCTACAAAACTTCAAATGCACATTAGCTCATATGGATTATATTAATAAACAATGACAAGAGAACTCTAGAATTTATTTGAAAATAGATAGAGTTGTCTAGCCTAGAGCATATAAAATAACCAATTGCAAATATAATATAACTATACATTCACAATTCTTATGAAAACATATGAGAGAATGAAATCAAATTAAACACAAGTAGAGAAATATACCATCATTGAGCCAAGCTAAAATCCAAGAGAGAAACACCCATGAATGAACCCCAAAGACTTTTTTATTATATGAGGAGCAAGAGTGCATAGGAGCAGAGCTTCCTCAAACACAATAGCTAGTACAAAAGATACAATATGAGAGCCTATGACTCCATTATATAGAGATTTGGGAGCAAATCCTAGTGGTGAGAGGGAGGAGATTAGAAGGCAAATTCGAATTTGATAAGTGGAGCTCCAACGCCAAGTGTAAAAATCGAATTTTGGCAAGTGGACATCGTTTTCTTCTTCCCTTATGTGCCAAATTCAAATTTTATGATGGAATGTCAAATGTATATGGGTGGTAACCCATGTGGGGACAATTTCCCACAAAAATCTCCACCAAATATTCTCCCAAATCCTCCCAAATGTGTATTAACTTCACAAATTCGAATTTCCAAGTAAGCAGCTCTCATTTAATCCCAGAAATTCGATTTTATTTGAGCACATGTCATTTCCTTGATTTTAGGAGTCCACATCACCTTGGGACTTCAAATTAACTCCTCCATAATTTTCCATCTCATTTCCACAACATTTAGCATGGGTGGATATTTATTTTTCTCCATTTATTTAATTTTTGGCTTAATTAATTGTCAGATTTTGCACTAAACCTAGGAAAAGTGGGTTTTGAGGGTTCAAAACACATTTTTAACCCTTCAAAGTGTGTCATACTAGAATGTTGAGGGTGAGAGGTGTATTTTTGATTACTCATACCCTATAGAACTTCTCTAGACAACACTTATTACAATTCAATTACAAATTTTATTGCAATTTTTGACCTGCGGGAAATTAAAAAAATTAAAAAATGACTACCTAGACCTAACCAAATTCCACGAAATTTTTTGTGTGATTTAGTATGGTAATATTCATTGACTCTAGACACTAGGACTCATCCGAGGCCTCACCATCAAGACATACTTCGGATTTAGAGTAAAATTGGAGGAAAAGACTCAATTAATTATTAAGTCCAGCTATGGAGATGATAATTAACCGAGTGAAAAAAATCTCCCAGAGTAATACTCACTTGTTGGCAAGGTCTTAGGCCACCTAGGCTTGTTACAGACTCAATACTGACTCAAAACTCATCATTACTAGCATCACTTATTACAATAACTCGAAGGGCGTGGAACCTAGGTATAAGAGAAAGATGATGAGAAGTACAAGTAGAATTTAAAATTTTTTGTTGAACTGATGATATCTGATGGTACAAGTGTCCTCTGGTTCATCCTTGCGCATGGAGTCTTCATATAATCATCAAGTGCCACTCCAGTGGTCAACATGATGCTTTCTGCACCAGCAATTGCTGCTACAAGAAAATTGCGTCCCACCAGAAACTGGTCTGTGCTGCTCCTTCAGCCGCTGACAAATTGCAAACTGGAAATCGTACCTCTTTGTCGTCTCACTCAGAGAGAGATCCCTTTGCAAATCTTGCCGTCCTGGCTTGGACTGCGCAATCCCTAGGGGATTCGATCTGCTGTCTACGCAACTCTTCTATCTCCCTCCTCTTCAATGCTGAACACTTCTGGACTGCTCTCTTGCTTCACCTGCGATGCTGTACAAGCTCTGATATCATGTGAAAATTCCTAAACCTGGAATCCGTATTGCAACAAAGTGATATTACTTCTCCTACTTGATGAATTATACAAGTTATTTACTATTTTCTACAAGTAAATACTGAAGCAAATACACTGAAACCTTCAGTAAATAAATTGCAGAAAAATAAACGCGGAAACAAGACTTGAGCAAGAAGAAAACTAAACACACATGACACCGTTATTTTTGGACCAAGTCCCCGGAAAAACCCAATGTGGGAAAATCGATGCAGCAGATGAGGGTTTAATATTATTAAGCAAAAGTTTTTGAATAGAACTGGATGCCCAAATTCTGGCTATCCATAGAGAATCTGACTGACACTGGAGATCTGGAACTGACCCAAAATCTGAATTGGACAACCCCATGCTGCCTTTGCGCAGATCTGCGTCACTCTGGTTGGGGACTGTGTCACGTTGTTCTGCTGGATCTTGTGCTGGCTGGATGTTGATCTTCTGCCATTTCGACCTCACACCCCGACACTCCGGCACTGGATCTGACTAATCCTCAACAAAATCTCAGATCTCCTCAAGGCTACAGCGCTGCCTATGCGTGGCATCGCGCTTCACAGCGTAGCTACTACGCTGCCTCCTCTGCGTACTTCCCTCTGCCTTCTCTGCAAAGTATTCAAGGCTCAGGAAGAGATCTTCCAACTGGAACTATCACTGCCCCTCACTGCAATCGAATCAACTTGATCAAATCCTCCGGCTCCTTTGCGCTGCTCTTGAGAAATTCGATCTCTAGACTCACTTGGTGTGTTTTCCAAATGCCCATCGAGGTCCTTCTTATATTCTTCTCGTTGGATAACCAACGAACCAGATTAAAACATAATCAATGGCTTAGATCATGTTGTCTCGATCTCTGCCTTTTTCTAGAAGTTTCACACCCAGTTCTATTAATATACTTTAATTATTTTAATTCCCTAAGTTTAGGCTTAGACTCCCATTAAAAATAATTAATTATTTTAATAAAACACCATCTTGGTGGAATTTCCCAAAACGCTTTCTGGGTATTTTGGAATACATGTGTTTAAGCCTCCTTGCAAACTTTGAGACTTAGAGCACATCTGATGCTACCATAAATCAACACCTTGTACCCATGGCATTTGGCCTTGAGGTCCTTGTGACCCCATCCATTTCATCATCATTCACATGCCATCTATTAATTGAAGGATGTACTTGGGACCTGTTTTTCCCTGTAAGGGCTGAGAACACCTAATAAGGTTGTCTATTAACCACTCCTACCTAGGGAGGTAACACTATTACAAGATTAAAGCCCAAAATTTGGAAGGGAATCTTCATATGAAGTCTCAATGTGCCCTTGATTAACAAGCTTGGTTCACTTAGATGAAGTGATGCATTATAGTACCTGATGGTGAGGATGTAGCACTGGATATTATATGTGATTGCAGGTGGTTTCATCATGGACACCTAATAGGGTTGTTCGTTAACCACTCCTACCTAGGGAGGTAACACTCTTATGATATTAAAGCCCAAAATTTGGAAGGGAAGCTCCATATGAAGTCTCAATGTGCCCTTGATTAACAATCTTGGTTCACTTAGATGAACTAATGCATTATTATACTTGATGGTGAGGATGTAGCACTGGATATTATATGTGATTGGAAAGTGGTTTCTTCATGGGTTGGGCAACTTAACTGGGGCCTAAGTCCATTAAAGGAGCATATGACACCCTCTAGGTGAAGGATTGAGAGCCATGGGACTCCTGTACTTGCAGAGCATCATTACTTAATTCCATGGGCACCTAAAACACCACAACAATCTGCACTTTGCCCCATATTTTTCATGAGATGATGCACTTGGACCAGCATGCCCCTAGCTGACTTAGCAGTGTACACGTGGTTTGGCAGCTGATTGGAGGCCTAGATGAGGATTGTCTCTAAGTTGATTTGAGGCCTAGATTAGGATTGTCTCACCCTCAGAGACATGGGAGGGCTAGCACCATTCTCCAAGCCCTCAGCGATGGAGCAGATTCAAGCTATTTTATTACCAGGAGACCCATGAGACCCTTTTTGTGTCCCAAACACAAAACTGGGGTCCACTTGGTGATTTGCATAGATGTCTAAGGGCCAACCTCTAGTAGATGATCTATGGAGCCCTCTTGAGTCACTTTGGCACAAGGAGAGCTTAGCGCATGCCTCAGGAAGGCCCACATAGTGATGACATCAACATTTTGTCCCTCTTGTGGGTTTATCTTTATGATTTTTCATTGGCTATATGGTTGGCTTGTAACCACTATTAATTTTGCCCTCTATTTGACAACTAAGTGAGACTTCTAGGCTAAAATTAAACTTGATAGATCATGTATAAATAGATGACAGTTCATCTGAGCTACTCATCATCATCACACTTGGATTGGATCTTTTGAGAAGAACTTACAGTTGTTTCTTTGGCTATTAGAGAATCTTTTGGAGTGGATTTTGATATTTGGAGCTAATTCACATTTCTTCTTTGGAGCTATTTCGTGGATCTCAAATGGAAATATTACATATCATTTTGTAAGTGCTTAATGTGATGGAGCTTTTCTCTTGAAATTGTTTAATGTATGGAACTGCTGCTTCTAGAATGTGCTGATTGTGCCCTAATTATTGAAAATTAATTTTGAAAGGCTTTCTAGTTGAGTATTGCATATGTTATTCAATCTATGACATGTAATGAATGTTCCTAGTGGAGGAAATTCTTGATCTCTTCATGAAATTCCATTATCTTTGAAGTGGGTAAATGCTTAAATGTGGTACCTAGGGCATCATTTTTAAGCCTCCTTGGAGACGATTTAGCTCATCTTGAACATCCTGAGACTCCATATGCCCAAAGGACAAGGCATTAATCCAATTCCTTAATGGTCATCCCTACTTTTCATCCGTAATTTTTCCTCTTAAAATTCGGTCCTTTTAAGGTTAGGGCAAAAATCTAGGGCTTGCATCGAAGTTTTAGGAAGGATATTTTTTGAGAATTCAAGAGCATAAACATCAAGCTTAGGGTCTAGGCTACCTATGCTCCAAGTTTTGTGGGCTTCCACTCGAGTTTCACCAATAAAATCTCTTTCCCTAGGTGCTGCACTAAGAGGGAAACCCTAGGTTCATCTACCTCAACTTGAGGGCTTCCTTGAAGGCTTTATGAGCTTAGTACTTGTTGAAGTAAATCATAAGAATTATTTTCTCTCGTGCCTTGACTTTGTGAATACCTATTACCATCG
Organism: Pinus albicaulis; assembly: GCA_034641835.2. Lineage (NCBI taxonomy): Eukaryota > Viridiplantae > Streptophyta > Pinopsida > Pinales > Pinaceae > Pinus > Pinus albicaulis. The sequence continues at coordinate 1,548,897,918 of CM076580.1, read as the reverse complement.
AAAAACCTTAAAACCCTAGGTCTTGTGCCTTCTTTTCTAGGGCTTTTCTTAGAGAGCGATTTGCTTCTTTGAAGCCTTGTACCTTTATTGAGCCTCTCTTTCGAATGAGCTCTAGCTTGATCACTTCCTGTCCTATACCCAACATATCTATTCAAAGTGATCTCCTTCCTACCGGGACGACTCCCATCAATGAAAGTTTGTAAAGAGCAGGGGACCTTGGTTGTGGTGACAGTGGGCCATTGTCCCATTGTTAGCACATAGCCTAGCTTTTTGTCCTATAGGCTTTCCCTCTCAAAGGCCTGCTAGATGTTGTGATAACAAGGTCGTAAAGGCTAAATGTCCTCTAGAGTCCAAAAACCATACTACAAGCCGTTGGGCCTCTAGCCTACTACAAATCAATCATCAACATGATCACTGATCAAACTCCTCACCACTACATATGAAATTCTACTTTCTCTATATGAAGTCCAATAAGGTCGGAACCACTCTTAAACATCCTGAAACAATCAATGGTAATGTCAAAATTTAAGTAAAACTTGACATTTCCTTTATCTTTCCTTTTTATCCTATAAGAATTTAACATTACTAATGACTGCCAATGTTGCTGGGGTTTAGGAGTTAGGTTTTTTGTGTAGGGTTTAGGGTGGTGTGTCTGGTTGAAGATAGAACCGGCTGGTTCAGACAAACTGGTCCACTGGCTTGGGTTTATGGCTGGTTTGACCCTTGGCCCTGCCCTACCCAACTGGCTGGTTTGACCAGTTCTGGTTCGGACTGCACTGATTTTAAAAGCTATGGTTTAATCTTGGGGTCAAGAGACACTTGATGGTTGACTTTTCAAAATTTGAAGAGACCCACCTTACATATAGCCAAAGAGAGAAGGGGTCAAATAACCTTGATAAGAGATCACTGCATTGTTAAAACTTTTGCGAAAAAAGCAAGCCTAAAAAGTGGTAAAGTTAAAGCAAAATAGAATAAACAGTAGGTTGAACTTTTAGTAGCAACCTTTGTTGACTTTGAAAGGCTGCTGGAAAAGGAAAAATGAAAAGTGAAGCATAAACAGTTGTCCTAAAAACTCATGCAAGACATCTGTACTCCGGTCCATAACACCCCAATCACTAAATATTTGCTATTGGCTATGTCTCTTGTATGCTAAGCTTTTCTAATAATTTCATTCATTTTAAAGGGATTCATGCCTGATTTACAAATCATGTTTATGCTAGTTTCTCCTCCTTCTCAAATAGATCCGTAACCTCTCATTATCTGTCCCTGTTATTGATGATGTTTCTATCATATCCCTTCTATTTTGATTGATACTCTATCCCTTTCTTACTTATGTGTGTTGTAATTTGTTCGTTTCTCTTATGCTTACTTTTATTAAAGGTTGGGAATGGTGTGCTCATTGTTAATTCTATCCTTCCACATTTTAGAGGCACAAAAGCCAAGGTTTTATTGCATTGTAATTTTTCAAACTACATACTGCATTAATCTGTATTTGTTAGTCGACCGTTGGCAGCATTTCAAATTTGTTCCATCGATGACGGAGATATCAGCAATTGTTTCTGTACTTGGCCCTAACAGTTATGTATTTGCTGTGTTGGAGGCAGTTTATGCACTCTGGAAGGTGCCGACACTTCTAAAATCATTTGTACTCAAGGGTGGTGAAGTGTCTCGCTTTGTTATTGGAGGTGCAGACTTGATGTTTCCCGGTATTTGTGTTCCTCCGGAGGGTTTGCCTGCATTCTCAGCAGGAGAGCCTTGGTCAGTTAAAGTTCCGGGAAATGCTTTCCCTATTGCTGTAAGTATACTGATTTTTTCTTATGTGAGTAGAAAGTGGTGATATGTTTTCAGTTGCTGCTGACTAGACAATCCTTTTGTCAATTGTCGCAAGCATCCAGAGGGAATAGTAATTCTCAGTAGCACTTCAGTGTGTCTATTCTATTTATGCCTGACCTGATTGAATTTTTTGTTGTAGGTTGGAGCTACTTGCATGAGTAGTGAAGAAGCATCTAAAGCTAGTTTGCGTGGGAAGGCTTTGCGAATCGTTCACTATTATCAAGATACATTATGGTGAGCAGGACCCTTTCTTTTTCCAAGGAATGGTGAGCAGGACCTGTGAAAGGCATTCTGCAAATGAAGATATTTTATTATAATGCTAATTTAGGTTGAATGCTTTTTGAAATCTGTTCTCTGAAAAAGAACAATTGTTTTTAGGGAGTCTGCTGAAGGCCGGTATATACCCAATGACGGATTCTTGGAAGATGTAGTTCTAGAAGATCCCACATCTATTGCAACTTCTCAGGCAACAGATCCGTCTGAATCTAAGGTTATCGATGCTTCAGATCATTTGCTTCGGGGTAATGGTGATGACAGTGAAGTAGATGTACAACATGGAAACAAGTTTGATTCTAGACATGATGCTGCAAAGCAGTTAGGTGTTGAAAACGAAGATTCTGATCAGGTTGTTATAGACTTGAATACATTAAAGGTTACAGATGATATTGAGGAAGATGCCAGTAGTGGTAAAAGAGAATTTGCTACTATGAGTGTTGAGGAGATAGACACACTTTTAGACAAGTGCCTTCTGCAAGCCTTTCACACAACTGTGAAAGATAAAGATCTTCCCATGCCAGGAAGCACATTATGGTATATTTTTTACATCCCTTGAGCACTTACAGATTGAATTATTATTATATGGTTATTATTTCTGATTGAAATTAGGGTATCTTATCATTATTTCTAGAGTTTGTTGGCATTTGAAGATGGAATGGTGTAAGATATAGACTTCAAAATGTTACTATTGGAATTTCCATGTATGTAGATCACGAGGAACAACTGTCTCTTTACCAACTCGACGCTAATAACAATTCCAAAGCTTTATAGAAAATTGATTTGTAATGATTTCTTTACTGTCTAACATCTCAAGTTTTATAGGAAACTGATTAGTGTTCTATTTACTGTTTAACATAATTAAGAATTGAAATCATAGGCTTCCTTGATATATTCCATTCTTAACCTAAAAATCAAGCAATCATTAGCTTATGCACCAGTGATCTATGAACTCTGTTTTTTAATTTCCCAGAGATAAGGGGAGTATAGATTGCACTTGACTTTAGTTTCTTTGGGAAGTTTCAAACTTTGACAGCCATTATGAAATGCATACTTCTCTTGTTGATGAAGGACTTAAAAGCTGAACAAATTGAAATTAGTTAATAGCATTTATTTCATCAGGCTGTCTTCCATTACATTACAGTAGTTTTTCTATTATTTGGTTTCATATTTGGTTTATGTTACCTTGATATTTATTTATAGTATACTACTAAAAATACTGAGCTAGATGCCAACTAAATTTAAGCAATGTGCTTTTTATGATCTTTTAGGAATTTCTCTAGGGATTGTCTTCCCTCGTTATTGACAAAATCAAATTCCCGTGTATTTAAGGACCATCGGATTTCTGCTCTTGCTAACCGTGGTCAGCAGCCCATGCTTATTTGCAATATTCCTAATGGAAAATATTAAGCATGTAACAGAAACATGGACTATGAACAACAACCAAAAAATTCAACACACACTCTTTATAATTCACGAGGAAATACACCAATCTCCTGAGCCATTTTATTAAATTTGAGAACATTGGAGTACATGAGTTAAAATAGTGGAACCTGGGCATGCTTCAGCAAGCTTGTCAAAACTCAGGGGATTATACGATGGCCAAGTGCTGAAATGACTTCACTCAATAGCTAAGTTACAAGGATTCAGATACGGATACGGATCCAGATTTGCTAGTTTTTCAAAAATCCAAGATCTGGATACGGAAATGATACGTCAAGTACAAAAAATTAAAATATAACTATATTTTTTTTTAATTATAAACACTTTAAAGTTCAAAAATCAAATACTCTCTGAAACCATCAAACACTTTTAGAACTGAAACCATTAGATATATTATAAATATGAAGACCGAAACATTGAAATGATGCATCCTCCCTCATACAAAGTAACAAAAAGGATAATATCATAAATGATAATAGTAAATACATTTACATATCCTCAAATGGATTTGCATTATCTTCTGCATATTGCAACTCTACATCATGAATAGATGATGGGGGTCCTGGAATGTATGAAGTTGCATTAGTAGGTTGGACTGGTGGTGGAACAATATCCTCAAGTAGGTTGAGGTGAGTCATGGCATTCAGTGTCAGGTTCAAGTCAGAGATCTCAGGCGCCACATCCCACATCCTGTTCGGACCTTTTTATACTTTGGTTCAACATGTGATAGAAGAATGAAGTTGGAATGAACATACAGAAGATTGTTAGCCTTTGCCACTCCCAGCCTGTTTCGCTTCACTGAATGGATGAAACCATATGTACTCCAATTCCTCTCAGCTAATGAGGAACTAGCAACCTGTGATAACAACTTGGTGGTTAGAGTGGAGAGATGAATGCTATCCCCACCATGGAAGCCCCACCAAGTAATAGGATCAAGATGTCTTCGATCATCCATAGCTACTGGATCTGAAAAGCTACCAGTAGATTGTACTAATCCTCCAAATACTTGGCGTACTTCCATTGCAACTCCCATATCCCTATAAATTTTCCTCAAAGCTGTCTTGTATCCTTGTACCACTTCAGAATCCTTGTTGGGCGCCATCCTACCACGTAAGGACAAAATTTTGAAATGATAATATTTAGGGTGCAATGCATAGGTCAAAAAGTGTAATGGTGTGGTCATTTTGTTTCATCTTTATGTAACTATGTCTTTCACTAAATAATAGAATGTTTCATAAGGGTTATTTTCACTTGCCCTGATAATAACGCTTATCCTCTTCAACATACTATCCATGTTTTCATAAACTTCCCCCAAGTAAGGTGTATCTGTGTCAAATGCTCTAATCAAAGTCAAGATTGGTTTAGTAAACTGCAAAAAGTATTGGACCTTGTCCCACCATGCATCATAAAAAATGATGGACTTTATTTTTTACTCTCTATCAGAAGTGGAAGTTCTCCATGATTCCCAAAGAGGGTCAATGACCATTGCTTGTAATGCTTGTCTCACCTCCACAAGCCTCTTTATGACAAGAGTGTGGGAGAGAAAACGGGTTTCAAGTTCAACAACTTACAAGTTTCAAAAAGTCAAATCTCAAATGAGAAATCAATATACAAATTTGTAATTAAAATTAAAAATTTCTAATACAAATAATATTGATTAAGAAAAGAGTACCTTTAGTAGCTCCAACTTTGCAAAACTCCAATATATGGCCTAGGACATTGAATGATTGGTTATGAATATTTGGATTTCTTTTGCTACTACATATATTTCATTAATCCATTCAATCCCACCAATCTTGGCAGGCATAAGGTTCAATGAATGTACTACACATGGAGTCCAAAAGATGTGATCATATTGACCCTTCACAATCAAATCTGCAACTTTAAAAACTTGTGCATTTTCCGTAATGACTTGGACAACATTATGTGGCCCCACACTTTCTATTGCATAGATAAGAATTGTGGATATGAAAGATGCATTTGTAAAAATTTCTAAATCGAAATCCAACTGCAGTGACTGATGTTATTCTTCTACTTATTATTCCAGCAACAAGTTATTTATAAAAATTACTTCAGACAATATCGAAATAAATTCTACTGTAACCTTCACAATTAAAAATACTGAGACAAGATATAAAGAAATACAAGCACAAGAATGACAATTATTTTTGGACAATTGTCCCCGGAAAAACCCAATATGGGAAAACTAGTGCAGTAGATGAGGGTTTCTTTATTATTCTTCAGCAAAAGTGTTTTGTACAAATAGCGATTAGTAATAATGAAGAGAATTTTTAATTGAAATCCAACTGCAGTGACTGATGTTATTTCTTCTACTTATTATTCCAGCAACAAGTTATTTACAAAAATTACTTCAGTCAATATCAAAATAAATTCTACTGTAACCTTGACAATTAAAAACACTGAGACAAGATATAAAGAAATACAAGCACAAGAATGACAATTATTTTTGGACAATTGTTCTCGGCAAAACCCAATGTGGGAAAACTAGTGCAGCAAATGAGGGTTTCTTTATTATTCTTCAGCAAAAGTTTTTTGTACAAATAGCGATTAGTAATAATGAAGAGAAATCTCTGTGATAACACAGGAGAAAATTTTCTCACAAATTTCTAATTAAAATATGATCTCTGAGAGGCCCTGCTGGCCCTCTTGTGTCACCATTGCGTGAGGACTACGCAGTTCTACGTCATTGCTCTACGCTGTCCCTCTGTTGCTTCTGCCCTGCCCCTTCTCTGCATTGCGTCACCTGCCCTTGCTCTCCTGACTTATGCTGATACCCTCTTTGTCCTCTCCACCTGCAACTCTCCCTCTGAACCAATTTCTCTTGCCGAACTTCAGCCACTGAGAAAATCGATTTTCTTAGGCAACTGAGTCTCTGCGCCGGTGTATCTTCCAAATGACCCTCACGCGTCCTTAAATAATCTTTTAGTTGACATTCAACGACCCAGACTAGAAGCTAATCAATGGCTAAGATCATTTTGACTTGATCCTCATCTTAGAAGTTACACCCACAGTTTAGATTAAAATTTAATACCCATTAATTATTTTAATTTCCTAAGTTTAGACTTAGGGTCTCATTAAAAATAATTAATTTATCAAATAAAACCGTCTCCGGGTGGAATTTCCCAAAACGATTTCTAGGTTATCTAGAATACATGTGTCTAAGCCCCTCTACAAAATTTGAGACTTAGAGCACATTCGATGCTACCACAAATCAACGCTCCCTCTTAGCGAGGAATGTGCTCTAGCAAATATGCCCTGCTGCACACTGCTCTAACTCTGAAGCATCTCCCTCTGCGCTGTTGATGTGTGACATGCTATCCACCAACTACTGAGCTGCTGCTGATCCTGCCACGATCAACACTGCATCTGTACTGTAACTCCCTCTCAAATGCTTTATCTGTGGCTGAGATATCACCTGTTTTTGCCTAGCTGCTTCCTAGTGTACCCTCTTCAGTTCTACCATGAACTGACTGAAGGTGTTGACAACAAAGTAGATGTCTGGCCTAGTGTTGACCAGATACATAAGTGGTGCCCAATGAGCTGTTTGTATAAGGTGGGGTCCACTTCCTTGTCTCCCGATGCATCTATCTTCTTCCAGTTGGTTATCATGGGCATTGCCATGGGCCGACAATCCTGCATCTTGAATCTCTTCAGAATTTTTGAGGCATATCTTCCTTGTCCTAGTAAGATCTCTCCATTCTTCTGCCATACCTCCAACCCTAGAAAATAATGCATAAACCCCAAATCCTTCATGTCAAATTTAGCTTCCAAGTTTTTCTTGCAGTCTTTTATGAGCCTAGATGATCCTGTAAGGAAAAAATCATTTACATATAGTACCAAAACTAGTGGCTTATTCTCTACCATCAAATAAAAGAGATTGGGATCTGCATCACTCTTGACAAATCCCAACTGCTGCAAGTAGACATCAATCCGACCATCCCATGCTCTGGGCGCCTGCTTGAGCCCATACAAGGCTTTCTTCAGTCTGCACACATGAGATTTCTTCTCATGGGTTTCAAAACCTTCAAGTTGTTCTATGTACTCCTCTTCTATCACCCCATTCAAGAACACTGTCTTGACATCCATTTGGTGAATTTCCCATCCCATTTGTGTTGCTAAGGACACAATAGATCTGATGGAGGTGTATCTGGCAACATGGGCGAAGGTCTCCTCATAGTCAATTCCCTCCTTCTGTGCATATCCCTTAGCCACGAACCTAGCCTTGTACTTCTCTATGCTGACATCTGCAACATACTTGATCTTGTAGATCCACCTCGAACCTACAATTGATCAATTCTCTGGTCTAGGCACAACTTCCCAGACATCATTTGTCATGATAGAACTATACTCTTCTACCGTGGCATCCACCCAAACCTGATGTTGTACGACCTGAGGGTTCTTCAACCTGTGCTACCAAGGCTTGGTATCTGTCAGGTTGTCTACGCTGCCTTTCTCGGTTCTAGGAGCTCCAACAAATTCCTCTATGTCCCTTAGCATTTGGCACACTTCTCTGCTAGTTCTGCCACTGGTGGTGGGTGGCTCAATCAGTTCCTTTTCTTCTTGTCCCAATTGCCGTGAACTATCTGGATTTCCCCCACTTGAGGAAATACTGGTGCTGGTTACAGTGCTTGATCTAAATGTCTGTCCACCTGCCGGTTCTTCCTCCTGCTATTGCTGGACAAGAGGAACATCCTTAGATTACCCTCTAGTAGGCATCTCTCGGGATTTCCTGAAAGCTCTGTTTTCCATGAATGTAGACTCTGTATGCCTTCGAAGTCTTGCTGTATCCTACGAGACACCCCTTTTCTGCAGTCTGATCTAATTTTCTCCACTTCTCATCTGGAATGTGACAATACGCCACACTGCCGAATATCCTGAAATGACTCACTTCCGACTTCTTCCTTGTGAAGACACTCTCGGGCGTTCTCTTGCCCAATGCTCTGTGAGGGGTCCTATTCTGGATATATACTGTTGTGTTGCATGCTTCTGCTCGTAAAAACTTAGGTAGATACTGGTCATACAACATTGATTTTGCTGCCCCAACAATAGTTCTATTCTTCCGCTCTACAACTCCATTATGCTCCGGGTTATATGGAGCCGTCCATTCTCTTTTGATTCCCACTCTTGCGCGGAATTCTGTGAAGTCCTTGTCAGTATATTCTCCACCATTATCTGAGCGCAATACTTTTGTCTTCTTCCCTATCAGGTTTTCAACCAGATCTTTGAATTCTCTGAACCAATCAAAGACGTCATCCTTGGTCTTTAAGAAGTAGATCCAAGTTTTCCTGGAGTGGTCATCAATAAAAGTGACGAAATATTCGCCACCACTAAGAGCTCTCGTAGACATTGGACCGTAGATATCTGAGTGTATTAGCCCCAATACACTTTGTGCTCTATTGTTGCTTTTGGAGTATGCTGCTTTAGCGTACTTCCCTAGTATGCATCCTCTGCATACATCATCGTGCTTGGTGCTTAAGACTGGAACTGCCATAACAATTTCTCTGTGTATCGTCAGAGCTCCATGGTGTAGATGCCCCATTCATCTATTGTAAATTTTCGAAAATGTTCTACGCTTTGATGCAACTTTACTTTGAACCCGATACTAAATAGCAATCACATAAACATGAAAGTAAAATGCTGATAGAACATACCAATAGATTGACGAAAGACAAGCCAAAAGTACACTTAACTTAATCAACAAAATATGTGTTGTGGTGCATTACGGCAGTCAACAGGATGCTTCAACCAACAAAGTCTCCTCACGGTCAGCCAACCAGAAGTGTCACACAACCCTCAAGATAGCTCCACAAAAGTCAACGAAAGTCAACGTTGTCTAGTCAACGGTCAATGCAGAACAACAGCAACAGATAGTCAATGTAGCAAGTCAAAGGTCAACGTCTAGCCTCGACTTTTGTGCCAAAGAATGCGGACTGCAAAAATCGGAATTTTGGGAGAGTTTGAGGTCAAATGGACCAAGCGTTGACCAAAGTTTACACTGGTCAAAGCTACACTGAAACCCTAGACAGATATGAACCGAAACCCTAGCTGCTGTTTTCCCACGTGTGAGAAGAGAAGCCTCCAAATGGTGATCGAATCAATTAGACACAAGAGAGAAGTGTGTGATGAGTGGATGATGAAATGAACTCCAAGTCTATCCAATTTATATCCATTTGTGAGGGTGTGTGACACATTTGTTGGGGCTCCAAGCCTACATTACAATTCTGGCCGACCTTGCACGTAAGTGGAATAAATTCAAAATAAATGTTCTGCTTATCCGATCAAGATGACCTTTAGATCGATCTTTCACCTCTTCGAAAGAGGAGTCCAATAAAAATATTGGCATCATCATCTGAGCAGTACAACATGGAGTTTGGACCTAGTTGCCCAAAATTAACACTCCCTCTCAACTAGGGAGAACTCCATCCACCTGCGCCATCCAAACATTGTGCGTCATCCCGCTGTAACTTGCTTTGTTGGCTTCTTTATTTCAAATGGCGAGTCACAAAGACATCACTCCTGGCTGACCCGAAGTCAGCTCTGAGGTCTGAAACCTCTATATAGGATTCAAAGGAGTCTCATACTAACCCGAAGTCAGTTGGAGGTCCAAAACCTCTCTTGGACTCAAGAGAGTCATATACTAACTCGAAGTTAGTTTAATTGACCCGAAATCAGTTGAAGGTTCGAAACCTCACTAGACTTGATCCCAGATAAAGCGGTTGGACACGTGCCATCCTAGACATAGAGAGTACGACAATCTCCGATGCGTCCATCGGTCTTGCTATCGATCTCTTTCCCACCTCATTGGCCAAGATGAGAGGTACTTCCCATGAGTTCGGGACTCCATGGGTAGGATGCATACGGGGCACAGATCAAAGAGAGGTGAACCAACTCAATATCTTCACTGTGGGGCGGAAGCACACCAACAAGGTTCGGCAAGCCTAGCCCTGTGGTTGATCATGGCTCCAAGGAGCTATCCCCAAAGCCCCCCTGGAGCTCCCAGAGCTCATTGTCCAACAGGACCCTCAGCATAGGGTCGTTCCACGATTCCAAGATTCTCACGGAAGGTTAGGAACTCGACCTTCCCCAAGGGCTTTGTGAGAATATCCGCTACCTGCTCATCAGTTCCTATATGATCGAGCCTTACGGCACCTCGCTGTACCATATCCTGGATAAAATGGTACCAGATATCAATATGCTTTGATCGATCATGGAACACGGGATTCTCTGACAAACGAATCCCCCCCTAGTTATCACAAAGGATAACGGTGGTATCTAGCACATGCCCGAATAACTCACTGAAGAGATTTCACATCCAAATAGCTTCACAATAGGCCATACACGCTGCAATGTATTCGGCCTCAGCGATGCTCAAAACCACTGACTTTTGCTTCCTGCTCGAAGCATAATCAAGTGTGAAGTAGCATCTAGTGGTGCTCTTGTGATCCACCACACTGCCCACCCAATCGACATCAGTATATCCATGGAGTCTCAAACTCCCGACAGTGTATCTCAGCCCATGGTCTATCGTGTCCTAGAGATATCTCAAGAGTTTCTTGGCACCAACCCAGTGAATGTTATGAGGATCAACCATGTGTTAACTCAAAGTGTTCACTGCAAAACATACGTTCGGACGAATGTTCACTAAGAACATCAGGGCCCCTACGAGTTGTCGATACTCGGCAGGACTTGCTAGCATGGGCCCAGCAATGTTTCCACTCAATTTCTTAAAGTTGAGCTCCATCGGTGTCGACACGGACTTATAGTCCACCATGCCAAATCTCTCCAGCAGCTTCACAATGTATTTTCCTTGAGAGAGGAAAATCTCGCCATGTCTCTGCCAAACCTCCAAGACTAGGAAGTAATGCATCAGTCCTAGTTCTTTTATCTCGAACTCAGAAGCGAGCTCCCTCTTACACTGATGAATGAGAGGGTTAGCACCTATCAGGAAGAGATCGTCCACATTGAGAACCAGGATGAGAGGCTTTTCTCTATCAACCTTGAAGCAAAGGTTCGGATCAACATTACTTCAAGTGAAGCCCAACTTCATCAAGTAGCTATCTATCCTCTCGTACCAGGCCCTGGGGGCTTGCTTCAACCCATAGAGGGCTTTCTTCAACCTACATACATGAGAATTTCTATCCTGGACTTCGAAACCTAGAGGTTGCTCCACATACACCTCTTCCTTTATCGAACCATGCAGAAAAGCGGTCTTCACATCCATTTGATGGAGACTCCATCCTTGCGTGGCAGCAAGGGCAATAATGGATCGGATGGTGGAATAGCGGGCCACAGGTGCAAATATATCATCATAGTCTATGCCTTTATTTTGAGAGAAACCCCGGGCAACGAATCGTGCCTTGAACTTTTCAGCACTACCATCAGATCTATGCTTGATCTTATAGAGCCATTTCGAGGTGACAACAACTTTTTCCTCCGGTCTCGGGACCACATCCCAAACATCATTCTTCATAATGGACTCGTACTCTTCGTGCATAGCATCCTTCCAGACTTGATGCTTTACGAATTCTTCAAAAGAACTAGGCTTAGATTATACGATTGTACTCATGGCTGCTAGATACCCTTGGCATCTATTCGGCTTCTTACTTTCACGGAATGCCCCCCTTGGGGCCATATGTCTCTCGGCATCTTCGAGAGTATCCTGGAGCCATGAGGGTCTTCTCTTCATTGAAGGAGGTGGATCAATGGGGTCCATCGGTCCTTCAACATCGGGCATCATCTCATCCTTCGGCTCTTCCTGCTTCCCTGATTTTACAACATGGTCTTCCTCGGAAGTAGGAAGATTTATCACTTTTCTGAGGGAAGCATCTTCTTCGTCAGTGACATCATGGCATATCTCCACTTCTCTTTCGGCACAACCTTGACATACACCTTCATGATCATTTTTGAATTTCCCTGTCACCACCTTCCTTGCTTCGGGAAGGGCTTTGTAATGAAGGTGTTCAAATCTCCGGTGCCATAATTCGGTTTGACGAATTGTATCACATGTCATAGCCCTCAATGGACTTCCTCCAACCTGGTAGAGTGTATCAACTCTAAACCAATAGTAAGAGCTTCCTTGAGAATCTTCTTCCAGATGCGTACCTTCCCATCGATGAATGCCACCTTGAAACCTTTGTCTTCCATGGCCGAAATAGACACAAGGTTCTTCTTCAAATCAGGTACATACAATACATCTTGCAAACAGAGGACTTGACCTTGATATAGATGAAGGGTCATAGTCCCTGTCCCTTTCACGGGATAGGCGACATTATCTCCAAGGATAATTTTCAGATTAGTATCCTTCTCAATCAAATCAGAGAGAGCTTCTTTAAACCTAGTGAGGTGCCTTGAAGCACCACTATCAATCAACAAAACATCCAAGGTGTCGGGTGGAGATGCAGCAGAGAGGGCAGATACAAGAATGAATTCATTTCTTTCATTATCAACAACATTAGATGCTTCATGCCTGGAATTTCTTGACCTTTTGAAAGGTTGCCCATTTCCATTGTGACCAGAGGGAGCCTTCCTCTTTCCTTTGAATCTGTTGTTCCTTTGATTGCCATTCCCCCTGTTGTTGTTGTTGTCATCATCCCTGGGAGAATCCCTTCTATTAGGGCATTCTCTAGCATAGTGACCAAGCTTGTTACATGTGTAACATCTTCCTTTTCTTGGGCCCCTGCTCTTCCATGGTTCCTCGGACCACCATTGTTCTTCTTCTTAGCACGAGCGGTGAAGGCAACATCACCTTCATTTTCATATTCCATCATTCTTGTTTTCTCTTGAGTGCATCTCGACAATACTTCGTCAAAATCAGGAATCACATTATTATTGAGAATGGTAGTAATGAATACATGCCATTCAGAGGGGAGACCTCCAAGTGCGGTGAGAACCATTTCTCGATCAAATATTGTTTCCCCAATGGCAAGAAGGTTATTCCTGATTTCAGTCAACTTCAGAAAATAGGATTGAATGGATTCATCCCTGCCTTTCTTGAGATTCTTCAATTGGTTCTTAAAGAAAAGAATTTGATTTGCATTGTTAGCCCTGAACATATTGACCAACTTATCATACATCTCCTTGGATGTGCCCACCTCAGAGATGTAAGCAACCAGACTTTTATGGATGGAATCCTGGATAATCAACTTAGCTTTGATTTCCCTTTTTCTATACTTTGTCTTTGTGGTAGCAGGTGCAGATGATGGAGGCTCTTTGATTTTACCTTGTACATAGTCCATGACCTCTTGATCTTCCAAGACCAAGTCCAAAGACATCTTCCAAGCATGATAGTCAGACTTGCCAGTCAACTTATCATCAACTTTGAAGCCATTATAATTTGAGGTACCCATGGGTCCTTGACAAATGCTACTTCTTCGGTGATTGCTCTCAATACAAACTTGGGCTTTGTCTTCACCTTAGCTCCGATACCATGTAAATTTTCGAAGATGTTCTATGCTTGATGTAACTTTACTTTGAACCCAATACCAAATAGCAATCACTTAAACATGAAAGTAAAATGCTGATAGAACATACCAATATATCGACGGAAGACAAGCCAAAAGTACACTTAACTTGATCAGCGAAATATGTGTTGTGGTGCGTAACAACGGTCAACAAGATGCTTCAACCAACAAAGTCTCCTCACGGTCAGCCAACCAGAAGTGTCACACAACCCTCAAGACAAATCCACAAAAGTCAACCCAAAGTCAACGTTGTCCAGTCAATGGTCAACGTAGAACAACAGCAATAGAAAGTCAACGTAGCAGGTCAAAGGTCAACGTCTAGCCTCGATCTTTGTGCCAAAGAATGCGGTACTTGAGAAATGGTGAGAAGAGAAGCCTCCAAATGGTGAGACTACTGTTTTCCCACGTGTGAGAAGAGAAGCCTCCAAATGGTGATCGAATCAATCAGACACAAGAGAGAAGTGTGTGATGAGTGAATGATGAAATGAACTCCAAGTCTATCCAATTTATATCCATCTGTGAGGGTGTGTGACACATATGTTGGGGCTCTAAGCCTACATTACAATTCTAGCCGACCTTGCACATAAGTGGAATAAATTCAAAATAAATGTTTTGCTCATCCGATCAAGATGATCTTTAGATCGATCTTGCACCTCTCCGAAAGAGGAGTCCAATAAAAATATTGGCATCATCATCTGAGCAGTACAACATGGAGTTTGGACCTAGTTGCTTAAAATTAACATCTATGCCATAGCTCATTCAGGTCCTTTTCACCATTGAGATTGCTGCCTATCAGTGCCATTGGAGACTCGAGCTGCAACCTATATAGTCTGTTGCTTCGAGTGCCAATCTGATCATTTTTCTTCCAGCTTGGATGTTTGACGTATACTTTCCTTCCAATGAGGTACACATCATATCCCTTGTCCTGCAACTGGGACACTGAAAGTAAATTCATTCCCAATCCTGACACATTTAGCACATTCGTGGCTCGGAGGTTATCTCCTGCTTCTGTCTGAAATGCTATGGTCCCTCTTCCTACTGGAGTTCACTTCATTTTGTTTCCCATTGTAATCTGGAAGTTCATACATTCTTCTTGATAGCTCGAGAAATATTCTCATACTCTAGTCATATGAGTTGAGGCACCGCTATCAATGTACCAATCATCCACTGACGCTGAAGTCGATAAACAAGCAAATTCTTCTTCCAATCTGGAAGATAACTCTGAGATATCACGATCTTCCTTCGTGCTTTTCCTTTTCTCTGGCAGCCCCTTTGCAGAAAAACTGCATGATCCGTTTGGGGTACGATTTGCTGTCAATGCAACACCATGACTTCCCTTCAACGCAGATTCTTCTATTCCCTTGCCCAATCAAGCTCTGATACCATTTAAAAATTTCTAAATTGAAATCCAACTCCAGTGGTTGATGTTATTTCTTCTACTTATTATTCGAGCAATAAGTTATTTACAAAAATTACTTCAGTAAATATTGAAATAAATTCTACTGCAACCTTCACAATAAAAAAATACTGAGATAAAATATAAAGAAATACAAGCACAAGAATGACAATTTTCCCCGGGAAAACCCATTGTGGGAAAACTAGTGCAACAGATGAGGGTTTCTTTATTATTCTTCAGCAAAAGTTTCTTGTACAAATAGCAATCAACAGTAATGGAGAGAAATCTTTGTGATAACACTAGAGAATTTTTTCTCACAATTTTATGATGAAAATATGATCTCTGAGAGGCCCTGCTGGCCCTCCTGCGTCAGCATTGCGTGAGCACTGTGCAGTTCTGCGTCATTGCTCTGCGCTGCCCCTCTGCTGCTTCTGCGTTGTCCCTTCTCTGCACCGCGTCACTTGCCCTTGCACTCCTGACTGATGCTGATACCTTCTCTGTCCTCTCCACCTGTAACTCTCCCTTTGAATCAATTTCTCTTGCCGAACTTCAGCCACTGAGAAAATCGATTTGCTTGGGCAACTGAGTATCTGCAATGGTGTATCTTCCAAATGACCCTCAAGCTTCCTTAAATAATCTTCTAGTAGACATTCAACGGCCCAGATTAGAAGCTAATCAATGGCTAAGATCATTTTGACTTGATCCTCGTCTTCTTCTAGAAGTTACACCCACAGTTTAGATTAATACCCTTTAGTTATTTTGATTTCCTAAGTTTAGACTTAGGGTCTCATTAAAAATAATTAATTTATCAAATAAAGCTATCTCTGGGTGGAGTTTCCCAAAACGATTTCTGGGTTATCTGGAATACATGTGTCTAAGCCTCTCCACAAAATTTGAGACTTAGAGCACATCCGATGCTACCACAAGTCAACAACATCTTTATCTATTCCACTGCAATCAGCAACTTTCAAAAACATTGCCCTTTGGGGGCATACTGCAACAACATTAATTAATGGACGATTTCTTTGGTCTCTCCATCCATCAGAAATGATGGACACATCCCCATGTATCCTAGATTGCCTGTAGCTGTCTATCCACGGATTGTCTCTCTGATGCCAACAAAGTAGTGCAGACCTTTTCATATCTAGGGCTTTTGTATCCTTATGGCGCTTCATTAACAACTTTAATAATTTGTTGCCAATAAGCAAAACACACCAAATTGAATGCTAGTCCATTTGCATAGATGCAACGAGCTATATGTTCATCGGCTATGTCTCTACCTTGATTATTGAAAGCTGCTTCAAGAGGGCCTAGAGTGGGAATTTTATTAGTTGTGGTAGCATGCCTAGATGGCAAGGGAGGCCTAGTTGTAGAACTTTGCACAGAGTGTTTTCCCTTAGCAAGCTTCCTATCAGTAGCTTCTTGCAAAGATGTATAGAATTTCATTTTTCCAGGACTCAAACCTTGGTCAGGTTTGCCATTTGCATCTTTTTTCCCGGTGCATACTTGCACCCCTGTGTTAGTTTGACTAGTGAGATGGGCCTTCACTATAGTATATGTTATGTACAACTTATTAATTACTATTAAATGTAATTGTCTTAGGTTGTCTTAGGTTTATTTAAGAAAAATGGCATGATCAAAGATCATTCCCCTTCGCCAAGAGACACCATAAGGCTGTATTTAAAGCCTTGGTCTCTCCCACTTGTAACCATCTCATTTTTTATCAATAATATATATATACTTATTTCTGTTGTCTGGGCATTTATACTCCATTGGTATCGAAGCTTCGATCTTCACGACTGTGGTTGTCAATCCGTTGCTCCCTATCCTCAATCCGATCTGCTACGTAATCCACATCCCTATCCACCGTGTCACACTGCCACTACCGACGTGATTGTATAAACTTGGCCATCCGCTTTCTTCCACTCTGCTGTCGTACCTCTGCCATCGTGCCCCACTGTCTCTTTGCCGTCGGAAACCTCCCTGTCGTAAACTTTGTCATCCGCTCTCTTCCACTCCATCGTCGTCCCTTTGCCATTGTGCCCCACCGTCCCTCTGTCGTCGTGACCTCCCCATCTATTCTGTCCTCTCTGCCACTCAATCTGCGTCGACGCCCGTCCACTTGGTCCCATCGCTGTCCGCCGCACTTCTTGTCCCCTTCCACCTCCGCTTACTGCTAAACCACCAAATAAACTGCTGCTGCGACTGCCCTCCGCTGCGACTGTCGTTCTATACGTATGCCCTTCCACAGGGTGAACATCATCCTTTAAACGTTTCTCCCATCTCTTATTCCACACACGGGAATTCTCACTGCCACTGTTGTGTGGTGTTACGTCACGTCCCGTGAGGAGAACGATCTATATATATATATATATATATATATATATAACCTGATACATAATAAATCGAAAAGCAATTTATATATTATATAATTGCAAAATAATTAATTAAAAGGAAAATAATAATAATAATAATAATTATTATTATTATTATTATTTAAAAAAAAAGGGAAACTGGCAGATAAATATACACCACCTCAGACCTGCTTGATGTCTTCATCAATGTCAATGGCCGATTTCAACAAAAGGTTGATCGATCTTGAGAGTAAGATCAATAATCCCGATGAATTCACTAAAAGATTAAGCTATCTTGAGGATAAGGTTAAGGGACATTCTAACGACATCAAAAAACTTCAAGACATGACAAATCAGATAGAAAGAGAAATTTGGCAAAACCATAACGAGTCCACAGATAATCATAACAAAGCAATGCAGAAGCTAACCGCCATTTGCGACAAGATAAATACGCAAGAACAAATATTTATGAATAGTGGACATAATCAACAAAACAATTCAGCCGATTTAGGCAATTCAGAAGATCATGAAAAAATCGACTCTCACAAAACATCATCCCCACACCATCAAAAAGGTAGTAATGCGAATTTTCAAAATAAGCAGCTTTGGAATGCATTCAACAATCAAAATCCTTTTTTCGTTCCACTGTTAGTAGCATATCAACGAAGAGCAAAAATTGAGCTACCTAAGTTCGATAGTAACGAAAAAGGCAGTGTTGCATGGCTTAATGAAGCCGAAGAATATTTTGAGATTTACGACATTGACAGTGATGATGAAAAAATTATGCACGCTTCAATGAAAATGGAAGGAGAAGCATATAATTGGTATATGCGGTGGAAAAAGACGACGCTTGGTATCAGTTGGAGGAAATTTAAAGATGTGTTCTTTAAAAGATTCCAAGATATCAAGGAAGAAGAGTTCTTCTCAACATTCATCAAATTGCACCCAAAAGGAGATGTGGATGAGTACACTCAAGAATGGGAGACCTTAGCAACACGAGTACCTGGATTGTCAGAATTTCGTCTAGTCCAATCTTTCATTTTGGGACTTAAAACCCATATAAAAGTAGAGCTCGAACTTCACGACATTACAATGATAGAACTAGCAAGACAGAAAGCAAAAGCTGCTAAAAATAATTTCGAAAAGTTATTTTTGTCAAAGCCGGAAAGAGTATATTCGAGACGAAGATTTCCTCAATCTGAAAATATAGATAACACAAAATATGTCCCACCCCATCTTCGTGAAGGAGAAAAATCTAACGTGGAAATACAAAGGATGAGAGAGGGCAAGTGCAAACGTTGCGGCGAAAAGTGAGACTGTTGTCACACAGAATGTCTAGGCACCGCGACAACGGCTCAGATCGGGGGCTGTCACCATGATCCCCAATCTCTCTATCTAAGCTGTCTCCTTGCAAGCTAAGGGAGGTAGACCCTAACGAAAATGAAGAAGGAGAACTGGTTGGAAACCAACCAATTAAGGAGACACAGTTAAATGACCAAGTACTTGTTAGGATTAACGAGATTTTACAGATCCAATTAGATTTGAAACTTTAAAACCAGTGCCTTGTGGAGTCAGAATATCTCGTTATGAAATTAAAATCAAGTATCTGATATGTAACTGCTGCTATGGAAAATCAATCTACCACAATGATATTCGATAAAAACACCCTCACAATTATGCATTAACAATGTTTGATAAGGACATGTAATTTACCATCATTTGAAATATTCTCAAAGCAATTAATAACCAATTTCAAGCAACTTAAAACCACAATTAAAGATAGCTCAACAATCATCAACCACAGCTAAGCATTAAACTTCGAAACAATTTAAATTCGAAACAAAAAATATTATCATGAGGGAAACATCGAATTTAAATGTTAGATATTTCCAATAATTCCGAATTAAAATGATATTCTAAATAATTCCAATTCAGAAAATTAAAATTTTCCTATAGTCATGTTTTAGAAGAAAAAGTTCCACCCTTGACTTATGAGAAAATTTTAATCCAAAACCTCTTCCAAATGAGAAAAACAACTTTAAAACAAAAATACCTGATTTTAAAAGTTAAAATTTTTATTTTTTTAAAATTTTTTCCGAACGTCTAAAGATTAAAAAGGGAAAACTAAAAAAAAGGGTCAAAATTCATTTAAACTCAACCTAACTAGCCTCATAAAATAAAATTTAAAGATTATATCTAAAGGTTTAAAACTAAAACTATAGTCAAGAAAAATGAAGTCGAAAATCTAAGATTTAAAAAACTAAGCTAAACAAAATATAAAACTCTATGACTAAAACTGAAACAAATGAAATCTAAAGTCTAAAACTAAAGTCGAATAATTTAAAACTAAAACTAAAACAATTTTAATGAAAATCGAAAATCTAAAAAAAAACTAAAGCTAAGTAAAAAAATCGAAAATCACAAACTAAAATCTAAAGTTAAATTATTTGTTTTGTTTTATGTGTGCGTTTGTTTGTAGGTTGAAGAAGATGCGGAGAAGGATGCAAGCTGGACAGGGAAACGAAGAGCTCGAGGGCAGCGTTAGGGCACGACACGGCGGCGGGGGGTAAATCCCCTCTGCGGACAGAGGCGATCCCTACTAGCCCAGCAGGGGTCTAGCAACAATCACGAAATGTTACGACGCAAGTTCCTAGTTACGAAATGAAAAGACCAAAGATGGAGGCCTACCTGGAATCCAATGCTACGATCTGAAGAAGAGAGCGTTCCCGTTCCTCGGCCTCGACAGATCACGATCCTCTATGATCTCCATGGATGGATACCTACACGTGCAAGAAAAAAATAGATACAAGCATAAAATCCGGCATACGTAACTAAATATCAGTCAAAAAGGATACTACTCATATTAATATAATCGAAAACAGAGTGGAACCATAATCGTAATCATTCATTAAATAACAATCGAAAGAGATTACAACCAAAGTTCTGACGTCGTGGTCTCCTTCAGATGGGTCTCCAGTCGTTCACGTCTCGCAAAGCTCGCCAAGGAAAGGGAAAACCTCTCCTGAGTCTCTCGACAATAGTCTCCTTACTTGAGTCGGCCTTAAGGGAAGAAAGAGGGCTCTTACAGCACAAAGGCTCTTGGGAATTTGGAGATTCAAAGCTTAGGCACTTCAAGACTAGTAACCCTTCAGCCCCTTCATCAATGGATGAAGGCTATATTTATAGAGGAGAGGAGGAGGTTGGGATCCCTACGATAGTGGAAGGGAGGCCTTATCCTTTGGGAGGTTCCCCATATGGTGGAAACAAGAGGCCAAAGGAGGAAGGCCGTGGTTATTCAGGCGAAACCACTCTTGATGACTCATCCACGAAGTTGTTGTAATCGAAACTTTGCCTCCTTTTTTAAAAAACTTTCCATAAACAGAGTGGCGCGGGTGCAACACTGGGACAGAGCGCCAATTGGCGCGGGCTCAGTGTTAATTTTCCCCCATTGGCGCGAGTACATAACGGGCTACCAGCGCCAATGCAAAAACATGTGTTTTTAGGGGTCTGCTCAGGAAATGATAAACAGGAGAAATGTTGTCCTCATGGAAAGGGATGAAATGAAGGTATTTTCAAGGCTTGACACTCAAGGCATGACAACGCTTATTGGTCACAGAACGACCCTCCGTGGGCGAGATGGGAGTGCCGGGGACGGTGACCGTGCGTAGCAGAGATGCCCCCTAAAGCATGAGGCACGGCGAGAGAGGGGTGAAATGCTTTACGAGAACATGTTCAGCGAAGCCCGCCCGTCGAAGAACCTGTATGAGAAAAATACAGGCGATATCTCAAGTACATGATATATATGTGGTATGGACGCAGCCATCCGAAACAGAGTATGTTACAATCCGGATCCAGGGTATGGGCGCAGCCATCCAACTAAGATCAAACAAATAGACTCAGGTATGGTCGCAGCCATCCAATCGGTGAGTCATGTACATAATGATAATAATCCACAATCGCAGCCTGGATTACAACAGACACAATCCAGGGTCTTGCGCTCCATCTCGACCCAACAGAGTACAAGTTCAAGCATGCGAATATGTGAGTTGAAGTCGAACATGCAAGAACATCGTCTGATTACCAGCCAATGATGAAAGCTGTTAACAGACGCGAGAGAAACCACCAATAATGACAATGGTCCTCAAGGTACTACAGGTACAATCTACGGCGTGCGAATAAATGAGTTGATGTCGAACACCCGCAGAATCACTCGATCGGAGGCCAATGATGTAAACCTCTTGTCGAATGCGACGAACCTGCCATTGAGGCATGCAGGCTCCAAGGTACCATAAGGAGTCTCTAGACCAACTTCCTGGATAATGAGTTGAAGTCGACAGGAAGTGACCTTGATCGAAGGTGGGCCATAATGATTCCCACATCATCGACACGAGACAGAGGAACATAATGTTTTGTTGTGAATCGGGATCATATGAGAAACAGAGGAAGGTTGATATTCGCAGAGGCCAACTTCTCTTGAACATATAAACGGCACGACAATGGACTTGGCAGTATTTGACATCAACAGATCAAAGGTCATGGCGACGAGGCAGTGAACAGATGAGAGGTCAAAAGAGATTACCCAAACCCATGGAAGCAAAGTGAAGCAACGAGATGAGATGTCCCCAACCCGACACGAATGCGGACAAGTGCCATGTTCAAGAGCGACATACTGCCGACGACAACGACGATGGTTCCATTTTCCCCCACCATTTCTGGCGAGTACCCCAATTATTTTTGATAACAAGCTTGAAGGGGATAGCATATGCTTGTAATATAAGTCCGCCCTTCGGGCGAATCCATCCTAGTGCATTTAACGAGTCCTAGGAGGGAGGAACTCGGAGAATGTCATTTCGACTGGATCCGATGTCATCAGGGTTTAACGAGTCTGACAAAGGGAGAACTCGGCGTCTTTTCATGTTTAGAGAGTTTGAAAAGACAGCAGAAAAGTAAACTCCACAGATCCCTTTTCGTAAATAGTTCCTCGGACCCGAAAAGGTAGAAAACAATATCCGAGAAAACCTCCTAGTCGCGATAGGCTAGGGTATTCCTTTTTCGTAATCAATCCATCCCAGCCCGAAAAAGGGTTAAATGTATACTGGGTAGATGTCGATTCGTGTCCAATTTAACGAGATCGAAACGACAAGGGCCTCGGCAATCTTTTCATGTTTAGAGAGTCAGAAAAGAGCTGAAAGATGACTCCTCCTGAAGGAACGAGTGGTATAAAGGGTAGCAACTGGTTCCGGTAATGGTGGAACTGCTCAGAACAAATAAAGGTCAAGAGGCTGGCTAACAAGACCACTCATCGCAGCGGTTCCTCAGGAACGGGTAAAACAACCAAGTGAAGGCATATGATCGGCCAAGCAGATAGTGACGATGGAGTGAAAAAACCAAGGCTCATCTGGTCAAAAATAGGCTGATAAAATGGCAATCACAAGAGGTAAAATGGGAAAGGTTTCATTTTTACACAAGCTTGAAATCAGAAAACTCTGCTTGAAGTTGGTTTCATTTTTACACAAGCTTGAAACAAAGATAAACTATGCTTGAAACCGGTTTCATTTTTACACAAGCTTGAAACGAAAACAAACTATGCTTGAAAAAGTTAAGCATGCCCCCAGCATGGTGACTCAATTCGAGGTACATGCCCCCCAAGCTTCAATCCATATGAAAGGCAGATGGAGTGAAGGTTCAAGTTACGAGATCTAAGAAAGACTCGACTGGGATTTTACGAGAACTAACCAAAGACTCGAATTGAACAGGAACGTGTTTCATTGTTTTAACGAGGTTGACACATTAAAAGAACTATCCTCAGACATCCTTGTTTCATTTTTTAAGGAGCTTGACACAAGACAAGGAACTCTGCTCCGACAACCTTGTTTCATTTTTTAAGGAGCTTGACACAAGACAAGGAACTCTGCTCCGACAACCTTGTTTCATTTTTAAAGGAGCTTGACACAAGACAAGGAACTCTGCTCCGACAACCTTGTTTCATTTTTTAAGGAGCTTGACACAAGAAAAACGAACTCTTGCTTTCCGAACGAAGCATTTCCGTTTTAAGGAGCTTGACACAAGACAAGGAACTCTGCTCCGACAACCTTGTTTCATTTTTTAAGGAGCTTGACACAAGACAAGGAACTCTGCTCCAAACGACCTCATCATAATGAACAAGAATTCATCGCTTCCAAGATTTCCACCCCAAATGGAAGGAAAACATCCTGGAAGTCGGGACCCAATGCCCCCAGCACCTGATGCACGATGGCACTTTCACTTAGTGTAGGCGCGGGGTAGGTAGCCACATAGTTGACCTGCGGTGGGGCAGATACAACAAGTGGATAAAAACCAGGAAGGGATAATGGCGGGCCAGCTACCACATCAGGACCAAAGAATGAAAGATGATCAATGGTCACAATCCTTCCTTCATGCGGAAAACAGACCACACGAAAGATGGAGGAGACAAGTGCTCCCATGGCATAGGTGTAATCGCGCCCCAAGAGCAGATTGAAATCCAAGGGGCCTGGAACAACCATCACGTCCATATGGACGGTTTTACCTCAGTAACGGAGTAACATACCAGGAAGGATCCCCAACGGTTGACTCGTCCTTCTGTTAAAAGTCAACAGATTCTGCGTAACAGGCGCAAGCGGCGGCGAACCGAAAGCTTGCCAGGTAGTTGAGGATAGAATACTAACAGAGGCGCCTTCATCTATGATGGTGCTGGGTATGACCAGACCAAGAGCCTGTACTGTGATCTCGAAAGGCACGTAAGACGGAAGGCGGAATCTTGCAAATCGACTCCAATCAAAGGAGGCGACCAGACTACTCGGAGGGGATACCATTGAACCGAGAAGGTCTTCCCCTGGTGTTACGAAAGAAGAAGGAGCATCCTCCATAACCTCCATCTCGAAGGCGGTAGGGATATCCTCTGGAGCCTCCATCATGGGAGGCGGAGGAGGAGCTTCTTGAAGTACAGGGACAGGAGAATCTTTCTCCAAATCGAAAGAATATGAAGAAATCAGAAGGACATGGGGGGTGTGAGATCCACTCTAGACAGAAAAGACCTGGTGCACCACGGACGAGGCTAGTTCAACCGATCCTACGACCAATGGTTGGTCAGGGACAGATTCGTGAATTTGAATTTCTGGGGGAGTGGGATCGACCAAGGATGACTCTTGACCAATCATAGGATCAGCTGGCGGAGGACTCAAAGAAAGCCGATTATAACCAGGTGGAAGGCGTGGTGTAGAACCGGTTGGGTTGTCCAAAACTTGCTTGGCTTCATCCATATAAGGACAAAGGTGAATGGCATGGTGCCCTTCACACAACTTACAGGGATTGGTGATCTTACC
Organism: Pinus albicaulis; assembly: GCA_034641835.2. Classification (NCBI taxonomy): domain Eukaryota; kingdom Viridiplantae; phylum Streptophyta; class Pinopsida; order Pinales; family Pinaceae; genus Pinus; species Pinus albicaulis. The sequence continues at coordinate 1,548,872,795 of CM076580.1, read as the reverse complement.
CTGCTTCTTAGGAGCCTTATCAACAGCAGCTGAAGACGTGCCCCCAACCTGGCTCCCGGAAGTCAAAGGCAACGGCGGACGGCCGTCGGACCATGCTTCGAGCACCTTGGGGATGCCAGGGCAGTCTCGGAGAAGATGGTCTCCCGTGCACAACATGCAGGGGAACTTGACTTTCCGTGGAGGGTTGGAAGGTACATCAGGAGGAGATGTTTCAGAAACAGTAGCGGCAGCTTTAGCCTCTCTTTTATCAGACTTCTTCTTCTTTGTCTTCTTCTTCTTCTTCTTAGCCACCTGGTTACTCGAATCCAGACTTTCACCAAGCGAAGTAGAAGAGGAGGACGCAGAAACAGGCGAAGAAGGGGAGAGGTCCACCTTGGAATCAACATGATGTTGTTCAGGTGGAGGAACTGATTGAACAGTAGCGGAGATATTCGGGACCACAGAGGTTGAAAACAACCAAACAGGCAACCCAACAGTTAACCCAGGAAGGGACAACGTTGCCATATAAGGAGCGCCAACATTTCCAAAAGGAGGAAAAGGACCAGGATTCCCATCGGAGGGGATTCCTTGGTTGGTGAACTCCGAAAAAGTTGCCATCAGAAACGATCTTCAGAACAACACCCTAAGGAAACTAACTTTAACCAGGAATATTTCGTGGGCAGTTAATTTTTAAAACATTGAAACAAAACTCCGCTGTTTCATCTTTTAAGAGTCGAGAAACAGGCAAAAGGTGACTCTATCACTTTCAGGTTGGAAACAAGCGTGAAAGGACAAGCGCTTGATGACCTTTTCAAATTTAAAGAGTCAGAAAAGATCGAAATGACTACTCAGGAATACTAGGCAAAAGGGTGTACCAAATAACCGTGAACTGCAATATACACCTTGGTTTTAATAATGAAAAAGAAATCAACCAAGGACTTTCCGTACGTGCAGGCAATCTCCCTGAATGCTGTGTTCGGTGTATCACGGGTATAGGGCGGCAGACTCGGCTTCCTGTGGATAAAGGATTGAAAACCTAGAGGGGTCTCCCTTTATATACGCGACGGTACGGGGAGCACAAGTCCGTACTAGCACTGTCTAAAGCCAAACGGCGAGCAACAGCTGCTAGGTTTAAAGACGTCAGAACACGTCTCTAGCCTAGACCTCTAAAAATGTTTCGTTAAGTTCCAATGCTGCCTTAGGTTAATTGAATAAATTTTAAGGTTGATCTTCAATTATGTTTCGGTTTCAGGCCCTACCGCATGTCATATGACAATCTCCTGTATGCAGCTATATGAGAAAAGAAAACTTTCAATTCGATGAATGCTATCTAGTTAAGGGAAGAGCTTCAAACAATGATGCAACAAACAGCAAAACTGAAAACGAAACTTTTCCAAACTAGATGACTTTCACTATCCAAAAGTATTCTAAAACATTCAACGATGCGAATTATGCAATGTAATCTATGCAAAATTCTCTTTTTCGAAAACTATGCAATTGTAATCTATGCACAATTTCCTTTTCCTTTTCAAATAATAAGAATGCACTCAATGCATTTTTCGATAAAATGAGAATCTACTTAATGCATGCTTTTAACAAAAGAGAATGCACTCAAAGCGATTTTTAGTTTTCAATCACTAAACAATGTGATCTAAGTCCAATGATGAATCTCAAAAACACTTTTCGATGCAATGTGATCTAATGCATTTAAACGAAAAGCAAACTATGAGACGAAAACTAAAAGAACGCAAATCTCCTTAAAGAAGGATGAAAGCAAAAGGGATGCAAACAAACACTAAGAATGCAATCGTTGTTTCAAAATACTTTGTGACAAAATCCCTCAAAAGTTGACAAGACATATGCGGTCAAACACAAAAAGGACTTCCAAAGCAAGAGATCAAAACAAGGCATTCATTCCCTTTTACATCAAACAATCATGGAAATAAGACTTCTCAAACAATGAGCAATGTAATCTATGCTCATACAGTGAAAAGATCGGAAGGGAAAGACACACTGGTGAAGGATTTAGGGAAAATAAAACTCAATTTTCATACACCCTGAAATTGGCTCGACTTGTACATTGACAAGTAGCACCAACTGGCGCGACTTGTACATTGACAACTAGCGCCAATGGCCAATTGGCGCGGGTTGGTAACTGACAACAAGCGCCAATGCCTGAAAATGAAAAAACAAAGAATTTCTCCCAACCAAGACCAGACACACCACTTCAAGCAGAATCCAAAACAAACCCAGAAGCAAAGTAATGACCAAAAGAAGCTTCCGAACAAGGGTAGACCCTAGCACCTACAGGAAATGGCGCTACTGTCTGGCTGTAATCCGCGCCAGACAGGGGATGGCGCGAGTGATGAACTGGCAACCTGCACGAACTAGCGCGACTGTCAGGGATAAACTCGCACCAATCAAGCCAACTATGAAAAGGTGAAAAATCGGAAAAGTAGAGGTCAGATCTAATCCTCTGGGGCTGAACCAAAAGCCAAAACACAAAAAGAGCCCAGCCCAGAAGGCTATCCAAGCAAGGAAAACCACGAAACAATCAAAATGAGACAATCAAGATGAGACAATCAAAACTAGACGATCCCCAGTGGAGTCGCCAAATTGTTGAAGAGGTAAATCCCCTCTGCAGACAGGGGCAATCCCTACTAGCCCAGCAGGGGTCTTGCAACAATAAAAAATGTTACGACGCAAGTTTCTAGTTACGAATGAAAAGACTAAAGATGGAAGCCTACCTGGAATCCAATGCTATGATCCGAAGAAGAGAGCGTTCCCGTTCCTCAGCCCCGGCAGATCACGATCCTCCACGATCTCCGCTGATGGACACCTGCACATGAAAGAAACAAACAAATACAAGCATAAAATCCAGCATACGTAACTAAATACCGGTCAGAAAAGATATTACTCGCATTAACATGATTGCAAAAGGAGTGGAACCATAATCATAATCATTCATTAAATAACAATCGAAGAAAGATTACAACCAATGTTCTGACGTCGTGTTCCCCTTCGGATGGGTCTCCAGTTGTTCACATCTCGCAAAGCTCGCCAGGGAAAGGGCAAACCTCTCCTGAGTCTCTCGAAAATAGTCTCCTTACTTGAGTCGGCCTTAAGGAAAGGAAGAGGGCTCTTACGGCACAAAGGCTCTTGGGAATTTGGAGATTCAAAGCTTAGGCACTTCAAGACTATCAGCCCTTCCGCCCTTTCATCAATGGATGAAGGCTATATTTATAGAGGAGAGGAGGAGGTTGGGATCCCTACAATAGTGGAAGGGAGGCCTTATCCTTTGGGAGGTTCCCCATATGGTGGAAGCAAGAGGCCAAAGGAGGAAGGCCGTGGTTATTCAGGCGAAACCACTCCTGATGACTCATCCACGAAGTTGTTGTAATCGAAACTTCGCCTCCTTTTTTAAAAAACTTTCCAAAAGCAGAGTGGCGCGAGTGCTTAACTAGGACAGAGCGCCAATTGGCGCGGGCTCAGTGTTAATTTTCCCCCATTGGCGCGAGTACATAATGGGCTACCAGCGCCAAGGCAAAAACATGTGTTTTTAGGGGTCTGCTCAGGAAATGATCAACAAAAGGAATGTTGTCCTCATGGAAAGGGATGAAATGATGGTATTTGCAAGGCATGACACTGCTTATTGGTCACAGAAACGACCCTCCAATGGGCGAGATGGGAATTGCAGGGACGGTGACAGGTGCGTGTAACACACGCGGAATAGATGAGGGCACGGGAACAATGCTTGCGAGTGTGGATGGACCGCATGAGCGGCGGCGGCGAGGGATTGAACACGCGAGGTGAAGAACGAGAGGCCCATTGTGTGAGGAATGATGAAGGGCATAAAACTAGCGATGGACGAGAAAAGGAATGAAGAGGACGACGATGAACGGGCGGGTAGATTTGCGAACACCACAGATTTTAGAGCAATTTTCTTTAGCCAACAACAAAATTTCGCCGGTATCACTCATATTTTTAAAATATTGATTTAGATGCACACAGAGATTCACACCTTTGCGATAAAACTATGCCCCGGTTGTGGCGGAAGTGATGCGAGGCCGGATCTTACCCTCCGAGACTGGAGTACGGTTCGGATCTAAAAATTACGAAAATTTCACCAACAAGCACACTGAAACGAGAAAAAAAAACCCAAAACTATGCACATAAAATAAACCCTTAAACCCTAGAGAAAATTTGCAGATTTACAGTGCTAATTTACAGATCAGAGGCCCTCTTGGTCATATTTAAAACCATTTTTGCACAATTAAAAAAAATGAGAGATTAAAAGAAGCACAAGCCCAAAAAGACCTTGCAAAAACAAAAATTCCATAAGATAACTTTGGGAATTAGAAAACAATGGGCTTTTTCATATTTTTTGAAATCTGAGAGTTCACTGATCTAACTGAAGATTTCCCCATACGCTCAGATCTTGAAAAATGATCTCTTCACACTTAGATCCAAAATTTAGATTGATAGAGATTTAAGAAATAAACATGAGACTTTTTAGAAAAATAGATAACTAATATTTCTGTTAAATCAAAATGCAATTTTAGAAACCCAGAAAACTGCACAAGATACCTGTATGCAGATTAATCCATAAAGACCATCAACCATAAAATGCCAATAGAAGTAGTAGAGTTTAGAGACAATATCACCACATAAATCTGGAAAAGGAACACCAAAGTTTGTAACCCCAAAGTCTCTTTATGTTTTATTCATAAAAAATTACAAGAGCTTCCAAGAACAAGTGCATGATTCAAAGATCGGATGATTGAAAGACTGACAAAGGCCTCTAATTTATAGGATAAAATCTTCAATGGCTAGTTCAATTGTTCCTTGTCAAAATAATCTCGACCGTCGAAAAGATTTAATTATCTTTTAATCTGAACCATCGAAATTATAATTTTGAGGAAATTCGAATTTATCATTTAATTCCATTTTAACTAACTCAAAAATAATATTTTTGAGTTAATTACCTCAAAATTTTGACTTTGACTTAACCACCAAGGCTCAAGGGTCCAAATTTTTTTGAAATTCTCAATATTCCCTTGGCCTGGGATTTTTAAAAATTTATTTTTTAAGGACCCACGAATTTTGCCTTTGAAGAATTTTAACTCACCTAGAACATGAAATTAATTAAATTTCTGGCTTAGGATTTTTAATTAATTTGGCCAGAAAATTTAATTAATTGACTGAGAGGGGATTTAATTATTTTTTCCAACTCTCTTTACATAAGATAAATACATTTAGACACATAAAGGGAAATACCCATTCAGTATAGACCCTCAAAAAGCTATCAATTCTGTGACTCCAGTTGATTATTAGTCTGGTAGACCAAAAGCGACTTATAATAAAAAAATCTAATAATTAAGCTGAAAGTTATTCCCAAACTACTTTTACAAAGACTCGATAGAAAACACTAGGACTCACTTAGCATCTTGATGACAAAATCCACCCTAGCTTTGGGGTGAGGTTGGAGGGGAAAACTCTGTCGATCACTTGTGTCGAAAAACACAAGCAAATCAGTGAGACAAAAAGCTTCCTAGGATAGAAATCGTCACCAACATACTAGGCTTACCTAGGTTGTTACATACATGGTGGTCTTACTTAGATCATTTACATCATAAACATGCAGAATGGGTTTACATCGTTCATAAAACTGTCGGTTGTCGATGGAATCTGAATGGCGCGAACACGTCGAACATGATGAATCCCATTTGAAAAAATGGGGGTGTACTGCTATGGGGTTGTTGACAAAGTGTGGTCAACATCTGGCTCTACTTGGGGACACGTTGCTTCATCGGAGGAATGTGAGAATCCAAAATCCATATCCAAGCAACACACAAAATTACATAAGTAGTGTCCATCCAAATATCATCATATAACATTAAGCACATGAAAAATAGAAGCTCTTCTATCATTTATTATTCTACTTGACATGAAAAGTAAATCTAATCTAACTACAAAATGAAATGCTGAAAGGACAAGGAGTAAGGTTAGAAATACAATACAAAGGATGCCCAATGGCATCAGATGTCATCTCTAAAGAACAACTTGAGCAGTTGGTCATTCACAGGTAACTGAAGTGGTTCGCCTTCCAATGTGCTCAAGTGGAATGAGTTTGGTCCAGCAATGTCTCTGATAATATAAGGTCCCAACCACAAACTGTCAAATTTCTTGTGTTTTCCGGGCTTTTCATTCTTTCGATCCCAAAGTAATACCATGTCTCCAACCTGCAAAGATTTAGATCGAGATGATTTATCAAAGCTTTTCTTAATGTTAGATTGATTCTTACACATATTATCTAAAACTTTCCTACGAGTTTCATCCAACTCCACAATTTGATCAATTCTATTTTGAACAACATCTTTATCAGTGGAAAAATGTTGAAGGAGTTGGTAAGCTGGTAATTTAAGGTGCACAAGCAAAGTTACATCCAAGCCATAAACTAATTCAAAAGGACTTTTACCAGTAGCTTTCTTTTTAGTAATTCTATCTGCCTACAAAGCATACTTGATTTTGCTATCCCAAGATCGCTTATTATCTCCTACTATCTTCTTGATAATGGTTATAAGATTTTTATTACTTGACTTAGCTAAGCCATTACCTTGAGGATAGTAGTTAGGTGAATGAGATAATGTAATTCCATACTTGAAACAAAAAGATTAAAATTCAAAAGAACTAAAAGCCTTGGCATTATTAGTAGTGATCTTGGCAAGGACACCAAATTTAGTAATGATTTGATTTTCAATAAAGTCCATAATGACCTTTTCATTGACATTCTTAGCAGTAATGGCTTCAACCTATTTTGTAAAATAATCAGTCGCAGTTAAGATCCAGGAGTAGCCATTGCTAGAATTTTCATGGAATTTCCCAATGAAATCCAGACCCCAATGTTGAAAAGGTGTCTCAACAACCACAGGTTGTAGGGGCAGGGCAGCTAGCTTCTGCTTCCCAGTGAATAGTTGACAGGCTTGGCAACTTCTAACAAATTTATGCACATCTGAAAAAATCGAAGGCCAATAATAACCAGCTCTCAGAGTTTTGTGGGTGGTAGTTCTAGTAGCATAATGACCACCACAAAATCCTGAATGAAACTCGGAAATCAACTTCTTAGATTCAATCTCATCAACACACCTAAGTATTATCCCCTCAGGATTTCTCCATCCAAGGCCATCTTTCATGAGGCAATACCTAGTGGCTTTTAATCTAAGAGCCCTTCTTCTATGAGCAACTAAATGGTTAGGACATGTAAGATTTAACAAATAATAAATTATGTCCTTATACCATTCATGCTCTCCTAACCTTTGCAGCTCAGGTGAAGAAATATCATTAAGACAAATCAAACCAAGCGCTTTCTCATTACCTTCGGTCATCATTTCAGCCAAGCCTTGACCCTTGACTAACTTGGTGGGCCTAATCTCTAAATCGTACTCTTGAATTTTAGTAACCCACCTAGCACGAGTCCCTAAGCAACCAGATTGAGTTAAGATATCTTTAATCGCGGAATGCGGGACGAAAGCAATGATTTTAGAATAACCCACATAAGTCCTAAAATGCTTAAGAGACTTAACCAAGGCATAGGCTTGCTTTTCCATAGTAGTATAATTTAATTCAAAATTTGAAGCGCTCTACTCATGAAAGCAATAGGCTGGTCGTGACCTTCCTTATTCTTTTGTAAAAGACACCAGCAATGGTATCTTCAGAAGCGAAAGAGAAAATCATGAAATCCTTAGAATAATCAGGGCTTGCCAAAACAGGAGCTTTGGCAATGGCACCCTTAATTCCTTGAAAAGCCTTTTTACCATCTTCTTTCCACAAAAAAATTACATCCTTTTTTAGAAGACTTTGAATAGGCTTAGCTATTTTTGTGTAATTTGGAATAAATCTTCTAAGAAAATTAGTTTTTCCTAGAAAAGACTGAAGGGATCTAAGATTATGAGCTAGAGGAATCTTTTGGATTGCCTCAACTCTTTCAGGATCAATCTTGATCCCATCTTTGGAGATGATGTGACCAAGTAATTCCCCTTCAGTTACTCCAAAAACAGACTTAGCTGGATTCAAGGAAATCCCAAATTCTCTACACCTATCAAAGACTTGCTTAAGATGACCTATGTGACTAATACCATATTTAGAGAAAACAGTAAGATCATCATGATAAATTTCAATAATTTTTCCAATTAAACCTTTAAAAGCATAATCCATAGCCCTTTGAAAAGTAGCCCCAACATTAGTCAACTCAAAAGGCATTCTAATGTATTCGAAAGTACCCCATGGTGTGGTGAATGTAGTTTTGTGACGATCTTCCTTTTTTACCCAAACTTGATTGTATCCAGAAAAACCATCTAGCAATGATATCATTCCTGAACCTGTTACTCTTTGCAACATAGTCTCCATGTTGGGCAAAGGGTAATTATCCTTTTTACATGCTAGATTAAGGTTTCTAAAATCGACACAGAGTCTAATGGTACAATTTTTCTTCCTAACAATCACCAGGTTGGAACACCATGTTGAATGTCTAGTTTGAGCAATGATTTCAGCTGTGAGCATTTTTGAAAGCTCTTTCTGAACCAAAGGGGCTAACTTAGGATTTGCCTAAGCTTTTGACGAAAAGGTTTAGCATTCTCATCTTGCAAAGGGATAATGTGTTGCATGACATCTTCCCTATATCCTTTTAATTCATCATACGAAAATGCTAAAACATCTCTATATTCATGAAGTAAATTTGTCAACTTTTTCCTTTCTTCTTCATTAGTACCTTTATCAATTTTGACAATCTTAGGGTCCTCAGAGGCACCAATATTTACTTCAATGAATTCACCAAGATCCATTTTATTCTCCTCTTTCATTTTTGTGGCATCATGCCGATCAAAGTGCTGCTCTAAAGCAACAATATTCCCAGGAGTAGGATTTATAATATCATCACGATCATCAGATCCATCCTCCCTAGAACTTATCCGAAAATTTTCAAACTCATCCAATTTATTAAGAAAACGAATGACCTGCTTTTCATCATTAAAATTTTTCCAATGCTCTGAATTATCCGGGATTGAAGGTCTGAAAATGATTTCCATTTTTATCTTATCTTTAATTAATTCATCAGATAACTATAAAGTAGACGTGGCTACAACAAGCTCATCCGCCAAGCTATTCTTTTCTCTTGGAATAGCTTCAAGGTTAATGGCATCAAAGTGTTCCATAACATCCCACACAACATTTCGATAATTCCTTAACCTTTGATTTTTACATTTAAATTTATTCTTAACCTGCATGATAACCAAATCAGAGTCTCCCTTGATACCAAGTAGCTTAATTCTTAAAGCTTTTGCCAACTCAAAACCCAACAACAAGGCTTCATATTCAGCCACATTGTTGGTTGCATTGAACTCAAGTCTATGGGCAAACTTAAAAATATGACCAATGGGAGACTTCAATACAATTCCAACACCCTTACCATACCTAGATGCCGCACCATCAAAATGCATGTGCCACACTCGATCCCCTAGGTCCTCAAACTTCTCATCAACCTTGTCATCTGAAGGAACTAAGAAATTAGACATAATAGCATAATTCCCCATGTCAGGTTGTTCCTTAATTATTTCATTATGAGGTCTTTTAGGATCTTCCACATGGAATCTTCTTTCAGGCTCTCTATTTAGTTTCACAAACCCTTCACCTCTAGGGGAAGGAATCATTGCATAAGACCAATTTATCTGAATACTTCCTCCTAGATCAGAGGCCCACTTTCTAGATAACAACATACCCCAAGCATCCGGAACATCAACTACAACTATGTCCATAACAATCATTATATCAGGGTAAACTGATAAATGAACTTGTAAATCCTTGATTAACCCATGAACTTCAATTTTCTTAGAATCCATGGCACATATGTTGTAGTATGGTCTAGAAACTCTTAAATCAAGCTGCTCCATGACCCTCTTGGTCATGACACAAGCTGAAGCGCCAGAATCTGGCATACAATTATTCAATTTATAACCATTAACCATCAAAGTAACAAAAAATGGTTGATGTTCCTTGTTATCCAACTCCATTTTTTGCAAATATACAGGGGCATCTTGATAAGAAATTTTAGGAGTCTTATCTTGAGTAACATTAACATGCGAAACTCCAAGAACATCTAAAACTTTAGCTCTCTGAGTGGGAAGCTTTAACATCTCAGTGACAGGTACCAAGATCTTAGCATTACTCAACCATGCGCCCAAATCAAGATTCAAACCAGGACTAGGATTAAAAATTCGAGGGGGAGTTAGATTATTACCTTGCTCCTTATCCCTTTTTGATAAGTTAATCCTTTGTCCTTAGCAATTTCCAAAATTTGATTAGGAGAAGGCTTTTCACCAAATAACTCAATCATCAAATCCCTTTCATGATCAAAATTATTGATACTATGCGAAGATGTAAAAGGCCTAACATCCTGATTATTTTCCTTAACTTCCATACAATCTTCCATAGACAAAGAGAACTCCTGACCAACAACATTTATCTGATTACTTGCCCCAAACATTCCACTATTCATGATTCTTTTAACAATGGGACAAGTAACCTCTTCATGAAGAGCATCACAAGCTCTACAATAAGGTGGAGCTTCATCAACCATATTAGTAAATTCAAGCGGATTAGGAGGTCTCTGCTCACTAGGCTGACCTTTTTTCTGCCAAGTATTATTACTTCGATTATTATTATGATTCCTAGGTTGGGAATTTTGCGCTTGAGCCCTTTCCATTTGGACCAACCTAGACTGCAAAGTGCTTATTTCCTTAGCATGGTCAGAGATTAATTTCGCTTGGTTAAGCTACATGCCTTAAAGCTTTTGCATTAACTTTTTCATGGGGTCATCATCATTTTCCAGAGGCTCTTTACCTTTAGATCCTTTCAACTTAGTCGCAGCCCTATCAAAACTAGGAATTTCAGATTTTCCCGATGCTCTTTTGTCCTTTTCAAGTTCTTCAGCTAAATTTTGGCAAGCTTTATAATCAACAGTCTTAGCACGTCTTAGCTCATATGAAGTATCAGAATCAAAAGCATCAATGTAAAAATTTAGAAGAGATCCATCAGGAGGCTTATGAGTTTGAGATATTTCCCTAAGAATACCATTAAATCTCTTATTAAATTCTTCCATCGTTTCATTTTCTTTCTTTTTTATGGTACTGATATCTTTCACCAAATGCCTATCTTCCCTTTTATCACCAAACTTATCCTTGAAGGCTACTAGAATTGACTGAAAAATATCAAATGAATTATCAGGGTTTTCAGTAAACCAATCCATAGCATCCTGTTGGACCTGTTCAAGGGTAAGAATAAAACAACACATCGTTACATCCTCGAAATTATTACTTCTAGCCCATTTATTGCACCAACTAGTGAAAGCATTTAAATGAGATTTGATACTAACTGCATTATTTCCTTGAAAAGAAGGTAACTTATCCATTCCATGTTGAGGGAAATCATGGGGACGACCTTGAATATTAGCAAAATTACACGAGGCATATAAATCCATGATATCGGGCTGAAGAGGATCACAAAAAAGAGAATGGATATCAGAGAGAGCTTCCTGGCCGAGATTAACAAGAAGTGTACGAGAAGAGAGCTTGTGTAATCGGACTCCGAGAACCTTTTCAGGGTCTGGAGTAGGATTAATCAAGCTACTTGGATGTCTTCTAGTACAAATTCCTGTGGAAGATGAAGCCAATGGAATGGCCACTAGGACAAGAAGTTAACTCTAATATTTGAGATGAAAGACAAAGAAAGAAATGAATGTCGTAAAGCCAAAGTCCAATAAATTGTTCCCCGGCAACGACGCCAAAAAATGTTGTCGCACAGAATGTCTAGGCACCGCGACAACATCTCAGATCAGGGGCGGTCACCCTGATCCCCAATCTTTCTATCTAAGCTGTCTCCTTGCAAGCTAAGGGAGGTAGACCCTAACGAAAATGAAGAAGGAGAACTGGTTGGAAACCAACCAATTCAGGAGACACAGTTAAATGACCAAGTACTTGTTAGGATTAACGAGATTTTACAGATCCAATTAGATTTGAAACTTTAAAACCAGTGCCTTGTGGAGTCAGAATATCCCATTATGAAATGAAAATCAAGTATCTAATATGTAACTGCTTCTATGGAAAATTAGTCCACCACAATGATATTCAATAAAAACACCCTCACAATTATGCATTAACAGCGTTTGATAAGGACATGTAATTTATTATCACTTGAAATATTCTCAAAGCAATTAATAACCAATTTCAAGCAACTTAAAACCACAATTAAAGATAGCTCAACAATCATCAACCACAGCTAAGCATTAAACTTCGAAACAAAAAATATTGTCACGAGGGAAACATCGAATTTAAATGTTGGACATTTCCAATAATTCCGAATTAAAATGATATTCTAAATAATTTCAATTCAGAAAATTAACCAATAATTCCGAATTAAAATGATATTCTAAATAATTCCAATTCAGAAAATTAAAATTTTCCTATAGTCATGTTTTAGAATAAAAAGTTCCACCCTTGACTTATGAGAAAATTTTAATCCAAAACCACTACCAAATGAAAAAAACAACTTTAAAACAAAAATCCCTAATTTTAAAAGTTAAAATTTTTATTTTTTATTTTTTTAAAATTTTTCCTAACGTCTAAAGATTAAAAAGGGGAAAACTAAAAAAAGGGTCAAAATTCAATAATTAAACTCAACCTAACTAACCTCATAAAATAAAATTTAAAGATTAAATCTAAAGGTTTAAAACTAAAACTATAGTCAAGAAAAATGAAGTCGAAAATCTAAGATTTAAAAAACTAAGCTAAACAAAATATAAAAATCTACGACTAAAACTGAAACAAATGAAATCTAAAGTCTAAAACTAAAGTCGAATAATTTAAAACTAAAACTAAAACAACTGAAACAAATGAAATCTAAAGTCTAAAACTAAATTCGAATAATTTAAAACTAAAACTAAAACAATTTTAATGAAAATCGAAAATCTAAAAAAAAAAAAAAAAAGCTAAGTAAAAAAATCGAAAATCACAAACTAAAATCTAAAGTTAAATTATTTGTTTTGTTTTATGTGTGTGTTTGTTTGTAGGTTTAAGAAGATGCGGAGAAGGATGCAGGTTGGACGGGGAAACGAAGAGCTTGAGTGCAGCGTTAGGGCACGACGCGCAGAATAGATAAGGGTTGAGACAGTGCTTGCAAGCGTGGATGGACTACGTGAGCTGGCAGCAGGGATTGAACATGCAGGTGAAGGACAGAGTTGGCTGCGTGAGGATTGTGGAAGGGCAGAAAACTGGTAGTGGACAGGAAAGGAATGAAGAGGAGCAGCAACAGACAACTGGTAAAATTTGCAGGCACATGAATTTCAAATAATTTTCTTTAGCCAACAACAAAATTTCGCTAGTATAACTTAGATTTTTAAAATATTGATTTAGATGCACCTGAGATTCACACCTTTGCAGCAAAACTATGCCCAGATCTGTAGGCGGAACTGATGCTGAGGCCAGATCTTACCCTCCAGGGCCTAGGTCTGGCTCAGATCTAAAAAATTTCTGAAAATTTCCCTATAAACCTGCACAAAACCAGAAAAAAAACTCAAAACTATGCACATAAAATAAACCCTTAAACCCTAGAGAAAATTTGCAAATTTAAAGTGCTAATTTACAGATCAGAGGCCCTCTTGGCCAGATTTAAAACCATTTTTGCACAATTAAAAAAAACGAGAGATTAAAAGAGGCACAAGCCCAAAAAGACCTTGCAAAAACAAAAATTCCGTAAGATAACTTTGGGAATTAGGAAACAATGGCATTTTTCAGATTTTCTGAAATCTGAGAGTTGGCTGATCTAATTGAAGATTTCTCCAAACGCTCAAACCTTAAAAAATGATCTTTGCACACTTAGATCTGAATTTTAGATTGATAGAGATTTAAAAATAAACATGAGACCTTTCAGAAAAATAGATAACTAATATTTCTGTTAAATCAAAATGCAATTTTAGAAACCCAGAAAACTGCACAAGATACCTGTATGCAGATAAATCCATAAAGGCCATCAACCATCAAAATGCCAATAAAAGTAGCAGAGTTTAGAGAGAATATCACCACATAGATCTAGAAAAGAAACATCAATATTTGTAACCCCAAAGTCTTTGTAATTTATTTATAAAAAATTACAAGAGCTTCCAAGAACAAGTGCACGATTCAAAGATCGGATGACTGAAAGACTGACAAAGACCTCTAATTTATAAGATAAAATCTCCAACGGCTAGTTCGGTTGATCCATGTCAAAGTAATCTCGACCGTTGAAAAAGATTTAATCATCTTTTAATCTGGACCGTCGAAATTATAATTTTGAGGAAATTCGAATTTATCATTTAATTTATTTTTAATTAACTCAAAAATAATATTTTTGAGTTAATTACCGCAAAATTTTGACTTTCACTTAACCACCAAGCCAAGGGTTCAAAATTTCATGAAATTCTCAATATTCCCTTGGCCTGGGATCTTTAAAAATTTATTTTTTAAGGACCCACGAATTTTGCCTTTGAAGAATTTTAAAACACCTAGGACTTAAAATTAATTAAATTTCTGGCTTGGGATTTTTAATTAATTTGACCAGAAAATTTAATTAATTGACTGAGAGGGGATTTTATTATTTTTCCAACCCTCTTTACATAAGATAAAACAATTAGACACATAAAGGGGGAATACTCATTCGTATAGACCCTAAAAAAGCTACCCAATTCTGCGACTCAAAACATGATCTAGTAGACCAAGCAACTTGTAATAAAATAATCTAGCCAATTAGCTAGGATTATTCCCAAACTACTTTTACAAAGACTCGATAGAAAACACTAAGATTCACTCAGCATTTTGATGACCAAATCCACCTTAGCTTTGGGGTGAGGCTTGAGGGGAAAACTCTGCCGATCACTTGTGTCGAGAAACACAAGTGAATTAGTAAGACAAAAAACCTCCTAGGATAGAAATCATCACCAAAATACTAGGCTTACCTAGGTTGTTACATACATGGTGGTCTTACTTAGATCATTTACATCATAAACATGTATAATGGGTTTACATCATTTATAAAACTATCGACTGTCGATGAAATCTGAATGACGTGAACACCTCGAACATGATGAGTCCCATTTAAAAAAATGGGGGTGTACTGCTATGGGGTCGTTGACAAAGTGTGGTCAACAGGGACCCTAAGCATAGGTACGCTAAAAGAAAAGAGACAAAGAATCTATATAACTGTGAAGCAACTAATGACTCTAACAATGATGATTCAGATGTAGAAGGAATGGAAGACTTCGCAGAGATCTCTCCAGAAATAGATGACGAAAGAAGTGTCATTATCTGCTATGACAGGTATATCACAACCTCAGACACTAAAATTAAAAGGACATATTAAGAAGAACAACGTAATGGTTCTCATCGACACCAGCAACACCCACAATTTTTTAGATTCAACCATGGCCAAAAGACTCAACATCTTTACTTTTCCCATGTCTAATATGAAGGTAATGGTGGCCGATGGTAAAAAGATTGAGCAGGTAGGGAAATGCCATAAGGTCAAATTGCAGATTCAAGACTTTAATCTAGAATCTCCATTCTACACCGTACCATTAAGAGGAGTAGATGTGGTCTTAGGAATTCAATGGCTACAAACCTTAGGTACTTATTATGCCAACCATCAAAAGCAATTTATAAGCTTTAAGTGGGAAGGGCAGAAGCACCGGTTATATGGATTCCAAGCACCAGAAAATCAAATCGTATTGTAATCCTAGATGATGAAAATGATTCGAAAAGGAGCGCCAGCCTATATAGTACAATGTCATCAGTTAGAAATGTTATCTGCAAAAATGATCAGTGAAGGGTCACCAGTAGTACAAGGGGTAATTCAGAAGCACGAAGAAGTATTCCAAGACCTGCCCCTGAAAATGCCTCCTAGTAGGGAAATTGAACATACAATAGAAGTCAAAGCAGGATCAGACCCTGTCAACATCAAGCCATCTCGCTATCCGCATCACCAAAAGACTGAAATTGAGAAGAGAATCCAAGATCTTTTAAAATGTGGGGTCATCTCAAAAAGCAAGAGCCTGCCTTGTGGGGAACCAAAGCATTTCGTCAACAACATCCATCGTTACGTATGCTTTGAGGACAAAGCATCTTTTGAGAGAGAGGCAATGTTATGTACAACTTATTAATTATTATTAAATGTAATTGTCTTAGGTTGTCGTATGTTTATTTAAGCAAAAGGGCATGATCAAAGATCATGCCCCCTCGCCAAGAGACACCATACAGCTGTATTTAATAATAATATACTTATTTCTATTGTCTGGGCATTTATACTCCAGAGTCCAGTATATGAGCCATTTTGGATATCGAGAGATTGAATTTTTCTGACGAAGCAGTGCTTGGAAGAAAATCAGATCTAAGTGATTCTTGATTGAAGTGAGGGGTAGTAGATCCGGTTGGAAGATTTCCTGAGCTGGAGAGTACGCAACAGCAGAGACAGAGAGAGCCACAAAGCAGCGCAAAGCTAGTGACGCAGTCACTGCTCAGAGCTAGAGGGAAAGACGCTTTCGTGCTAAGGAGACAATGCAGAGCCAGAGTCAGATCCTGGAGAGAATTTTCGGAGGACCAGTAGGCTTCAGTTTCCAGCCAACAGTGAGATCAGCGCAAAGGAAGAGAGCAACCACAGTTGTGACGCAGTCACTACGCAAAGGCAGCGCAGGGTAGTCCAACCTTGGTGCAGATCAGTGCCAGTTTCCCGTGGAGTGAGGTTTGCCTCACGAGATCTCTTCTTTCAGTTTCTCTGTATGATTTGACAATCTCATCAATCATAGATTTGTACTCAAAATTTACTGCATAATAACATAAACCCTTAGATCTGTTGCACTGATTTTCTTGCATTGGGTTTTTTTGGGAACATTAGTCCAAAAATAATTGTGTTGAATAGTTGTGTGATCTATGTGTGTTCAAATTTGTTTCCGCACTTGTATTTCTTCTGCAGTTTAATTGTGTAGGTTGTAGTGAATGGATTTCGATATTTGCTTGTAGAACACAGTGAATAAATTTGTTAAGTAAATAACAAATAGAAGACTTTCCAGTAGTTGCTATAGTAGGATTCCGGGTAACAAGAATTTTAACATTGTCGTTGAGACTTCAATGGCTGAGATTAGATCTCCAATCAACGGCTAAGATTATATTAGACTTGATCTGCTTTTTCTAGAATTTCCCAAAAACAATTTTTGGGTCATCTGTAATGCATGTGTTTAAGCCTCTCCATAAAGTTTGAGACTTGGAGCACATTTGATGCTACCATAAATCAACACTCCCTCTTAGCGATGAAAGTGATCTAACAGATATGCCCTGCTGCACACTGTTCTGACTCTGAATCATCTCCCTTTGCACTAATGATGTCTGACACATCAATCACTACACTGCTGCTGCGCTGTACTGCTGCTTAACCTGCCACGATCAACACTGCATCTGTACTGCAACTCCCTCTCAAACGCTGCAACTCAGATGCTGAGAGAAGCAATTGAAAAAATCCATGAATCTAAAAAAGTGTTCAGGATGCATCTCGATGCTGAAACATTGATTGCTGCTAGTTCCACGCTGACCCTCTGAAGCACTGTGCTGCTGTTGCTTTGTACTGTGTCCCTTTGCTCTGCACTGCTTAGATGTTAGCGCTGCTAACTACTGCATCTGTTGTTTTTGCACTCCTTTGCGTCGAATGAAAACTCCTCCAGCCTGCTATTGCTGATCTTGGGCACCCGTAGCAAGGTATGATCCGAGAGGTGGACTCCTCAAGGATCTTGCCCACCTGAAGTTCTTGTGAACTTACAGCTCATTGTCACCCCATCTCCCTCTTGGAGATGCGTGGGCACTTATGGCGTACTCATCCTCATCAATCTTTGCGATCACAGCCTTCAGATCGTGCTTCTCGTCCTTGTCCTTTTGCTTCAAAGGACACTGGGAAGCGTAGTGACCAAGTTCACCACACTTGAAGCACTCGATCTTCGAGATGTTTGTCTTACGTCTCCGCTGCTCCTGCTGCCCTTTGGATGCAAGGGTTGCATTTTCTTCCTCCTCCTGCTTCACCTTTGACCCACTCCCACTATTGCCATCAAGTTTGTACTTGACCAAGTCTCTCCTTAGCTCTTCTTGCTGAAGAGTAGCCCACATCTCTTCCCAACCTGGTAAGGTTTCTCTGCCTAGGATGCTCTGGAAAAATACCTGCTAATCATCAGTGACTACATTCAATGCCAGTCTCCCCATCGCTGTAGGAGAAGGGGTAGACCCCATTGCTGCAAGTTGGTCATGAATCTCCTAAAGTCTCGATAGGAACGAAACAATACGCTTCCCTTTCTGCATCTGCGCCATCCTTAGTTGCTGCTCCAAGTAAATCTTCTGCTGCTCGGAAGATCCCTCATATAGCGTGGCCAAGGCTTCCCACATCTGCCTGGAAGTATCCTTGTCGGCTATATGGGACACTATGTGTTCTTTGACTTCGTCTAGGAGCAGCCTTTTTGCCTTCGCCATATCAGCCTTGTACTGCTTCAACGGATCTGGATCTGTAGGGACAACTACCGTGTTCGTCGTGAAGAGCTTGAGATCGTATTCATCTAGAAGACAAGTGATCCTTGCCTTCCAGGTCACATAGTTGGAGGCTCCCTCCAACCGGTCCTGATCTCTAAGCCCATAAGTTGCCATGGCCGTCAAAAGATGTCGAATCTACTCATCTTCTTCCCCCTCTGCGCAACACTAGATAGACTTACACACTCCTTGTGGAGCTTGTAGCACTGTTGCCCGGATCTACTGCTCAGATCTTAGAAAAAATGAACTTCCCCGGCTAGGAATTGTGTTTCTTCTTCTTTTGACGACTTTCCGGTTGACAAAATCAAAGTCTGTGTGCAGAAACTGCGTCCCACCAGCTCTGCGCTGCTCCCTCTGCCTTGGAAAAATTCCGATCTGGAGATTTTGCCTCTCTGTCGACTCACTCAGAGAGAGATCTTCTTGGAAATTTCAGCCCTCCTGGCCCAGACTGTGCAATACCTCTGGGGATTCGAATTGGTGCTTTCTGCAGCTTTTCGGCCTTCGTCTCACGCTGGATCTGTTCTTCTTGTTTCACAATACACACTCTGATACCATGTGAAAATTCCAAGATCTAGTCTGGAATCCCTACTGCAAAAAGCTGACCTACTTCTCCTACTTGCAAATCTGATTTAACAAGTTATTTAAAGGTTACTTCTTAAAAAATTGAAGTAGTTACTTAAGCAGCCTTCACCCATTAAAATATTTGTGAAAACATAAATCTGAGCAAGAAAAATAACACACACAGAGGACACCGTTGTTTTTGGACAAGCGTCCTTGGAAAAACCCAATGTGAGAAAACCGGTGCAACAGATTTGAGGGTTTTATTTATTAAGCAACAATTAAATTGGATACAACTTTGACTGTCTCATCGGACAAATCAGTTACAGAGAATACTGACAGAGAAAGAAATCAATGAGTATACCTCACTTTGCAAGTCCCGACTGATTCGGTCGCTGAACTGACGAAACCCTAGCTCCCTTTGTACTGCCTCTGCATAGTAGTTGCATAGGGATGCGTGGGGTCAGATTTGGAACTGCGTCACCCCTTCCGTGTGATCTTTCAACCCTTCCGGAAAATCGATCCAGCCCTCCCGGCTCAGATTTGGATCTCCCTAGCTGAAATTGAACTTTCTGCTGAAGAACTGCGCTGCCTCTGCGTGGGGCCTGCGTCACCCCTTCTGGGTGCTGTGTCACTCATTGTGGGCTCTGTGCATCCTCCTCTTCGTCTTCCTCTGCTGCTGATCCTTGGCCCGAAGACGATCCTCCTGCCAAAACTGTCTCTGCCCCTCAACTGCGCTGAAGAATCACTTAGATCTGATTTTCGTCTTGAGCACTGCTCACTTCAGAAAAATCAATCTCTAGATCCTCTCGGTGTATCTTACAAATGACCCTCAAGTTTTCCTTTATAGTCTTCTCGTTGAGATTTCAACGACTGAGATTAGATCTCCAATCAACGACTAAGATTATATTAGACTTGATCTGCTTTTTCTAGAAGTTTCACCCACAGTTTACATTAATACTCATTAATTATTTTAATTTCCTAAGTTAGACTTAGGGCCCTTATTAAAAATAATTATTTTTTCTTATAAAACTGTTTATGGGTGGAATTTCCCAAAACAATTTCTGGGTTATCTGTAATGCACGTGTCTAAGCCTCACCACAAAGTTTGAGACTTAGAGCACATCTGATGCTACCATAAATCAACAGATGCTAATGCCTTGAGAAGTTGTATTACGTCAAAATCGAACTCCATAAGTCAAGATCAAAGTCTTTTCTCTAAGATCGAAGTCTCTGAAGCAAGGTCAAAGTTTCTAGGTTGAAGGAAGTGCTGCATAGTGCTGCTGCTACTGTTGTTGTTAGGTCGAAAGTAGGATCAAGAAGAAGGCTGACTTGGTGTGGAGGAAGTGTGAGTCAAGGTCTAAAGTCTCAGGAAAAACTATTGAAGGAAGAATTACTGTTTGGGATTTCCCCTAGAGTAAGGTTTTGCCCTGGCTGTCCGCATATATCTGGTGTCCTTGCTCTATGTGCTATTGCTTTGATATTTGCTTGATGAACTAAGAGAAAAAAAGATAATAAGAAATTAGTAAGAATATAGAAACATCACAAGTAAATTATCAAGAATAAGAAAATATTTCTACCTTTTTGATTTTCTAACATGGTATCACAGGTTTGGTGAAGAAAGAAGGCAAAGGCAGTTTCAAGGAATTGATCAAGGAATCATAAGAGGATCATAAGAGGAAGCTCTTTAAGGAAAGAAGTTCACTATCTTAAAGAAAGATGTCTAACTCATTCAAGGGAGAGAACAAGCGTGAAGGAGCATAAAACTACAAATCTTGGAAGAAGAGGATTGACCTCATCTTTGAAAAGAGCAAAGTATTAGATGTGGTGAAAGGAAAAGTAAAGAAGCCTACAGAAGACTCCAGTGACTTAGATAAGCTAAAATACAGGGAATTGGAATTGGTGGCCATGACTCTAATGGTTGAAAAGGCATAAAGGACAACCTTGTCCCTTATATAGCTAACATTAACCTTGTCCCTTATATAGCTAACATTGACCATGCTCAAGAAATGTACGAAGCCTTATCAAAACTATTTACCATCAAGAACATTGGGAAAGTAGCAAGTTTGAAGAATGATCTAAGTACCACCAAGATGACTAAGGAAGATATTGTGGCTACTTTCTTTGTGAAGATAGCAAGAATAAGAGATGATCTTCTTGCCATTGATGAAATTGTACCAGACAAGGAACTTGTGATCACTGGCTTATTATGGTTGCCACCTTCTTGGAGTGCTTTTGCTTCAGGACTCAACAACTAGAAAGAAGCTCCCACTTTTGAAGAATTATGGATTGCCTGCAGTTCAGAGGAGTTAAGAACCTCATTATCAGCTAACAATGAAGAAGTTTCAAATGCCTACATCGCTCAACACAAAGGAAACTTCACGAAGAAGGGGCCAATAAAGAAGGTTGACATGTCCAAGATACAATGCTATCAATGTCCTAAAATGGGTCACTATAAAAGTGACTGCCCCAACAATCCTAGAAATAAGAAGAGAAAGAGATCATGCAAATGTGGCTGAAGAAGTATCTCCCAAGAAAGTGAAACCCGAAGAATTTGACATAAGGGACTTACACTACTAAGCCCTTTGCTCTTAACCTTAGATATTCTATTTTATATTTTTGATTTTTAGGATTTGTAGGTTTAACATATTTTTGGAAAAGACATTTCTTGTTTTATAAGTTTTTAGGTATCCCTCAAAACTTTGGAGGGAGCCCACACTAACTCCCAAAGATAAGTATCTCATTTCCTTTCAGTTTTGGTTTCATATACTTATTTAAAGTTTTGATTATGTTAAATACTAATCAACTTTCTACCTCTGTTTCCTTGTCTAGGAAATGACTTGTTGAATACTCAAGGAATATAAAAGAAGGCATCACAAGATAAAGCATTGAAATTAAAAAGGTTTAAC
The DNA here is from genome assembly GCA_034641835.2 of Pinus albicaulis. NCBI lineage: Eukaryota > Viridiplantae > Streptophyta > Pinopsida > Pinales > Pinaceae > Pinus > Pinus albicaulis. The sequence goes on along the minus strand of CM076580.1, from coordinate 1,548,850,715 downwards.
GATATGTCTTAGATCATAAAGCTTTGCTATCTCTTTGGCAAATCCATTCTACATTACTAACAATTGCCGTGTCTAGCTGTCTTGAATCTTAAAGATTCTTGTTTGGGATGATTCATCATCTGATAAATCTACCCACCTTATATATTTGATTGTTTGTATAAAAGAACCCTAAAAAGGTTCTCTGGAAAACCCTAACCTAAGCGTATACTAATAATGTGTGGAACCCTAACCTACTTAGGGTTATTAATGAAGAAATTGCTATTATGTTGATGTTGTCATGTTTGGGGTTTTGGTAAGATCATGAAAACCCTAACTTGTTGGGGTTGAAATGGTGCTGTTTGAAATCCCAAACCTTTGAAGTTTTGGTATAATTAGGGTTTGCTTTGTTATGAACTGAAACCCTAGGTTTTGGTTGGGTCTACAAGAAAAATCCTTGTTATATATTTAAATACCTAGGAATGATACCCTAGGTATGTGTTCATTTGGTTGAAAACCTAGCTTGGTCTAGGTCAGCATATGTCTAATATGTTAATATTCCTTGACATATGCAATGCTTATGTTTGATGAATGAATTCCTAGATATGTGCGTTGACCTAATTATTAATGGTCATAAGTCCTAGGGTTTGGAAACAAGCCCTAGTCAAAATTTGAAGTTTTAGGATAATGTTGCTTGGGAAATCTAGGGTTTTGCAGCTAAACCCTAGTAGTAGTCAAATTTTCTGGTATGTATAACAATCTGGAACCTATGATTCTATTTAGTGATTGTTGAGAATTTGTAGATGGAAAATCTGGGGTTTACATCAAACCCTAGTAGAAGCTATTCATGTTGTTGATTAAACTGTGACTGGTTTTGATTGTTGGAGCTCATATATGAAATGTAGGGTTTATGTGAAATCCTAGTGGGAAGTCTAACATATGAATTCTGAAAGTTATTAGATACTTTTATTTTCTTTTGACTTATTTCTAGGATTCACTATATGAAAGATCTTGTCATCTGACATCTTGATTGAGCTGCTGATGTGATTTAGGGCTTGTAACAAAACCTGGGCTAGAAGTTGAAGTATTAAAGAATAGTCTCTTGCTGATTATGTTTGCAAAGTCTAATGCTTCCGTTACTATAAGATTTTGTTATGACTAACTTCATGCTTCTATAGATTTGGTTGTACTTGCTATCTAAGTTGTGCATGTACATCATATTCAAGATAATGAAGACCAATAAAAGAAGATGATAAACATGATAGGAAGGATGGAAGTCATGAAATATTCTCCAATACCGAAGGAAGAAGTTGATCTCCCTAGATTAAGAGGGAGCCTAGATAGAAGAAATCTCCCTGGTTAAGAGGGAGGGGATAACATAGTTTTTATTGGAGAATACTTTCTCAAGAATATGTTGCTACATGTGAAGTAGGGAAGGAAAGTGTATGATTGAGGAATCTTCTCTTAGAGATTCGATTGGTAGTCCTACTGAGATAAGTTGAAGAGCAACATCGAAACCAAGGCTTGTTTTTGATAATGTATAGTTGAAAGTGTGTTACTAATTGGGGTTGTGTTTGTACAGGTGAATCTCTCGAAGGTTTGATAAGCATACCAATCAATTTGATCGAGAGAGATTTGTTGTTGAGGCTTTGTGAGTGAAGCATTGCCTAGAAGGACATCGGGCCGACACTTTGTATTGATGTCTGGTAGGGAGGGTGGCATCGGGTGGATGCTCACCTACATCCCTTGGTTGATGGTTAGTAAGTAAGCCTGATGCTACCTAGAGAGGCTGAAAGCTTTAGTCCATCTTAGTCCCACTTGGATAGATTGCCTTGGTCAGGAATCTAATCCATGGCATTGTAGTGCCTAAACTGTTGAGAGACCAATGGTTAGATTGCCCTGGTCAGGAATCTAGTCCCATGACATTGAGGTGCCTAAAAATTCTTCATAGTTCACATAGTTGAGATCTTCTTTGTACTTGTATATTATCAATACCTCCCTAGTTAAAAGGGAGTGTTGAAGATTGTAACTAGGTTCGGTCTTCATAAATTAGATGTGAGTCACTATGTAATATACTTGTCAAACGAATAAAGAAAATAATTTTTATTACTATTAAATGACTTATTAAAGCATGGGTTTTATGCTTGGGTCATTATGTTTCAGGTCAAAGTCCCCATTGTGGACTTCTAGGATTTATTTTGAGTTTATAAAGTTGTTACACAGTAATTTGTCACCGTCCTTACCATTCCCCATCCCGCACAATGGAGGACCCATTCTGTGACCTGTGAACATTGTCATAAGTCATTGTTTATTTAAAGAGACTCTTCTTAGGCTTTTGAATCATGTAAAAAGGTTTAGTATTGAGTCAAATATGAATTATGGAACCTCCACACCAAGTTAGCCTTAAGGTGATCAAGTTGGCCTCAAGACAAGTAATTCGAGCTCACCTCTGTGAAAATTCCAAGATCCAAACAGATTTAGTGAATCCTACTGCAACAACTGAGAGTACTAAGTAAATTACATTACATAATTACTTCAGATCTGAATTATTGAAGCAACTACTGAAGAAGCCTACACTAAAATTGATTCAAAAACAAGGAAACTAGACAAGGAAATCATTCACACATATGACACCTTTATTTTGGGCTAAGTCCCTGGAAAAACCCAATGTGGGAAAACCGGTGCAGCAGATCTGAGAGTTTTATTATTATGCAATAGCAATATTCGAATACATCTCTGAATACCCTCAAGGGTTATTCAGTTACAGAGAGAAATACTGGCAGAAGAATATTTGAGAAATACCTCATTCAATCACTAAGTTTCCAACTGATCTCGATGAAGGAAAAGCTGCCCTGGACAAGCTCTGCACAGGCTCTACGCAGATCTAGTGTTGGAACTTATAGGCATTGCGTCACCCCCTTACAGGCTTAGTGTTAGCCCTCCAAGTCTTTTTGCCTCTGTGGATGTTGAGGAATAGCCTCCCGGTGCTACTTTTCGGATCCTGGCCTCCAAAACTGATCCACCAACAAAATTCCGAAACCTCTTCCTCTGCCTCTGCGCTGCTTCTGCGTGAGCCTACGCAGTCACTTTATCAGCCCCTTCCTTCAACGCTGGCTAGCCTAGATCACCTCTGCCTCTCTCTGACTGATGCTCCATCGGTTGAGGAAATATCTCTTCGGATGCTATCTCTGCCCCTCACTGTTAGATCTCTAGCTCGAATTTCTCAACAAACCACGCCCCAGAAATTTCAATCTTAGATCAATTTAGTGTCTCGGTGTCTCTTCCAAATGACCCTCAAGCTTTCCTTTTATAGTCTTTTCGTTGACAATCAACGACCTAGATTAGATACCTAATCAATGGCTAAGATTAAAACATGACTTGATCTTCGTTCTCTAGAAGATTCACAATTTGTTTTATTAATGCCCTTTAATTATTTAATTTCCCTAAGTTTATTTCCTTAAGTTTAGACTTAGGGTTCCCATTAAAATAATTATTTATTTTAATAAAACATGAACCGAGTGGAATTTCCACAAACGGTTTCTGGGTTCTTTGGAATACAAGTGTCTAAGCCTCCACACCAAATTTAAGACTTAAAGCACTTTTTGATGCTACAAAAATCAACAACTTCAAGCCTATATATACAAGGAGATCAAATTCATTTGGAGCATCCTCTCACACACAGAAATTTGATATCTACTGCTGCATTGGAAAAAGTGCGAAGTCAAGGAAGAAGCCAAAAGGATTGTGAGTTTGGACAAGCTAGAGGAGAAAAGGAAAATCGAAATTTTGGTGTCTCTCTCTCTCTCTATCACGTGCCCTAGATTGGAAGATCGAAGTCCCTCATTGTTTTGATGCTACATGTTGCTGCTTCCAAGAGAAGAATAGGTCAAAGTTGCTATTGCTGGATGCTGGTGCCTTGAGAAGTTGTATTAGGTAAAAATCGAACTCCCTAAGTCAAGATCGAAGTCTTTGAAGCGAGGTCAAAGTTTCTAGGTCGAAGGAAGTGTTGCATAGTGCTGCTGCTGCTACCAGGTCGAAAGTAGGATCAAGAAGAAGGTTGACTTGGTGTGGAGGAAGTGTGAGTCAAGGTCTAGAGTCTCAGGAAAAACCATTGAAGGAAGAATTACTGACTGGGTTTTCCCCTATAGTGGGATTTTGCCCTCGTTGTTCGCCTATATCTGGTGTCCTTGATCTATGTGCTATTGCTTTGATATTTACTTGATGAACTAAGAGAAAAGAAGATAATAAGGATATAGAAACATCACAAGTAAATTATCAAGAACAAGAAAATATTTCCGCCTTTCTGATTTTCTAACACTCCTATGGCATATGAGTAGGATGAGTGGTTCACCTTCTCTTGCTGATGCCCCAACACACATCTTACCCACGTAGTCTGGGACTCATGGGAAGTACCTCTCATCTGGGCAATGACTTGGGAAAAGTGGATAGGGACTATAGCATTACAGAGGGGCGCATCATGTATTGTTGTACTCCTTATGTTTAAGATGTATGGTGTTCAACAACTTGATCATTCAAGATCAAATCTGATTAGGGTTCTATTAATGTTTGTGAGTCACCAATGATCAAATGTACTCTTTCAATGTCAGTTGATAGGGTACTAGGTCAAATTTTATAGTTCAAATAAATTTTCAAATAAAATTTGATCATTGGTTGTAGTCTAGGTCAATGCTACTCCCTCCACTTGCTCATGGTTATCATCACTCATCATGGTCATGTCATCATTCAGGTGTCTTAGGTCATGAAGCAGTTAATATGTCATCATTTAGGTCATGGTCTAGGATTTCACTTAACTTGTCATTATAATGTTAGTCGTAAAAAGCAAAAAAGAGTCATGTCCATCACTTGGGTCACCATTAATGGGAGTTAGCAGCTTAGGAACAAAAACAATAAAGGTAAAGATAACATTTGCATTTTAAAAGATCATGCTGCAGTCACATCATGGCATTTCTCAAAGGGACAAGTGATGTCATGCCATCATCACAAGCAAAAATCGATTTTCAACCAATAAAAGACTATCCAAGCATTTTGATTGCTCATTTCACCTTCATTGAGCACCTCTCCACCATTGAGCTTCATTCCAGCCACTAAGGCATCGAAATTCATCTTCAAAACCACTTGCTTACCTCTCAGGCTTCGCTTCTGCTTCCTACGCTGCGCTTCTGCCTCCTACGCTGCGCTTCTGCCTCCTGTGCTGTGTTTTTTGAAATTGGAGGCCAAGCAAACATCAAAAGGGTTCCTCTCAGCGTTTCACAGTTTCTAGCATCTGTTTGGCAAGTGAGTAGACAAATTTTCACCTTCTTATGCATCATTCTCCTTGAAAAACTCAGTGAAAATCCATCTCCTATGGTTTCATTGTGATTTTGGCTTCTATGTTTTTTTGCTTCATTGCAGTGGTGAAACACCTAGCTTTTCTCCTCTATTACCCTCTCCCATACCTCACACACCTCCCCTAAACATCTCCCGTACTCCTTCCCTTCATTTCCCTCATTTTCCCTACAAACCCTAGCCTACGCTGCGCTTTTGGCTAGGATTGTGTTTTGTATCTTTTTACATCTTTCCCTCACTCTTTTCATAAAGTTCCACCTCCTTACACCCCCTAACACTTATCCCCATCTCCCAAAATTTCCCCAAGAATTATCTCAATCCCTCACCCCTCCATTCCCTTCCCTCAATACATAGTCCCTTTTTCCCCTATTTTTCACCCTACCCTTCCTTCCTACCTAGCTAGGGTTTTATCATGCAGACTGAAACCATGGATAGTGAGAAGAAAAATTACATTTAAGGTGGACAAGTTTCCAGATTTGAGCCAACTCAGATCCAAGAAATCATGACCTCATCTTTCATCAAGAAATCCTTTGAAGGTGTGGGTTGCATAAGTTTTTGTGAAAGGATTCAGGAGGCACGTTGCCATGCCAAATTGACAAGTCTGTTTGCCACCAGTTTTAGGAGGGATAAGGCCATCATAGCAGGGGTTGACTTCACCATCTTAGCAAATGCCATAGCCTCAGCCACAAGAATCCCTAACCATGGAGAAATCTGGTTTAAAGGGATGGATTTGGACATTGAGAATTACAAGATTTTCCTAAAGCCACATTGCAAAGATGCTCCTACACACATTTTTCCCTTCAGACAATTGCTTGACAGGTATGCTCCTTTAATGAAGATAATCATGAAGTACTTTACCTGTGAAGAGAGGTTTTCAAGATTGTATCAGTATCACATAAGGCTACTGATGCATTTCACAACAATCAAGCGTCTCAATCTACCTCACTACTTATGCAGAAGTCTTGTCAAGATGGCAGAGAAGGTACAAAGCAAAGGGAAAGATCACCAAGCAAACCTATTTCACTATGGCTTGGTCAAAGTCATTGTTTTACATCAACTTTCACAGATCAACCTACCTTGGGAGGCATTCATGCAATCAACTTCTCTTTTGCCTGTTACTAGTCAACCTAGCAGTCAAAGTACTCCTTTGGCACCACCAAGGCCACAAGAGGTTGGCTCTTCAAGTAAACCAAAGGTGACAAAAACCTACGGTAGAGGTAAAAGGTTTGTGTTTGCTCCTAACAATGTGAAAAGAGTTCAACCTAGTATTGTTAGAGAAGGAACATTAGGAGACCAACATGATGCACCCTTGCATGAAGAAGAACATGTACCTTTTGATGATGTCATGGCTGACCTACTTGAGCATGCGGAAAACAAGTCAGCTAAGAAAATAATCCAAGAGCAAGAAGTGTAAATAAGAGAGCTTAAGGTCAATCTTTCAAAAGCAAACTTCATGATTGCATTTTTACAGCAAGAGAACAGACAACTTAAGGTAAATCAACTTTTGCTCAGTAAACCTAAGGCAGATTTGGTGGCAGAGGATGATAAAGGTAAGGCAGTGATAGATGTTGATTAGTTTGGGGACAAGGATGCTCAGATGAAGCCTAGGCTAATGACAAGAGGACTTGCAAGACAAAAAGAGCAAGGAAGTGAGCCATCTTCTCCCCTAGGTCAACAAGACTTTGATGACCTCATTGCAGCTGAGATTGAACAAGACAAAGAACTTTGGCTTGGCAGGGTTAATGAACACCTGGAGATGCTCTTGAAGAAGGCCAACGTAAACACCAAGCTTCAGAGACATATGGCAAGGCATTACTTCACCAGGAACCAGATTTGCAGAATTAGGGTTAGGAATTTGAAAAAGAAGCTAAATAAAACCCTAATCAAGCTAAAGAAGAGAGATAACCTTGATTTACTTGCTGATGCATCATTGATTGCATAATCCATCACTCAGAATGCAAAAGGAAGAATTCTGAGACAAATTTTGTGAATTTTGGGCAAATTTTGAAGTTTTTGGAATTTTTGGCAATTTTGGAAATTAATGGTGCACAAAAGCGCAGCGAGCTCACGTTGTGCTTCTTCTCAGAGCCTTCAAATGAGGTCAACTTTACATGGATGGATGGATAGTGACTAGTACATCATGGATATGTACTTGGTTTGCCATGTCAACTCACCATTTTGAAGAAAAAGTCAAAACATAAGTCAAAATTCATGTTTCTGCCTCCTTTTTAGCCCCCTCGTTGCGCATCTGGAGTAGCTGTGGGAGAATCAGTTTTTAGGTGCCTTGGAGAAGGAGTTTTGCAGGTTTTCAGGTTCAGATGGCTAGTAGACATCTTGAGGTATCTTGAACAACTTTCAGTTCAGCAAAATGATTAAGTTAAGCCACTAAAAAATGCCCTCAAAGCAGCATGCTGCGCTTCTATCTCTCATGCTGTGCTTCTGAGAGAACACACTGCGCTTCTGTCAGCAAGTCAAATTTTTGAGTTTTATCAGTCAAGGTCAACTTTTCATGATGTAGTTTGCCTTTTTAGGTTTTCACATGATGTAATTAATTGTAATGGAGCTGGTAAATGTCAAATTGATGTAAATTCATAGTCTCTAATGCTTGTAAAATTCAGTTAAAGGCTAAATGGGGAGTTAGTTCTTAACCCCCTAGTTTTAGGTTTGGTTAGAGAGATTAGTGTAATCGGTGCCTATCCTAATGGATTCGACCCCTGAGAGGGGGGCATGTAGTTTTTGGTCTATATGTAGTTTGTTTGAAGTCAAATTCAAGGTTGGATATCAGTTAGACAAAGTCTTGGAACTAGTGTACATCATATTTTTGCAGAAATATGAGGATAGTTGCAGCTATTATCTTGGGATTCTTGTGGTATGCTTTAGTAACAATGTTTTTCCTCTGTTATATTATTATATTGAATATATGTTTCTCCTTATTGCCATTAGCTTTCTTTCATGTGATTGTCTCATGAGGTGTTAATCATACTTCATAGTTTCTATGCTTTGTTTTTATGAGATTTTCATGTTTTTGTCTCATTTCTTCTGCTAAATGAACTCATAACTTTATGCTCATTTTGAACCTTCTCTTTTTCAACCCTATACCACAATGACAACTCAAATGTGTTACTGAAACATACCTACCTTACCCCACTGTACCCCTGCAACTGAATCATTTGAAACCTTGACCTATTTCCCTAGACCTTTGAACTTGATCCAACAAACCCTAAAAATCAAACCCTCACTAAGCTTCATAACTAGCCTGAGATCTATTTTCCTCTCCAATCAATTCATTAGTTGTGAGATTGCAGAGGAGCCCTCTCTGATTTGGTAGGGCTAGCTACCAAGTTGAAAGTGGTCTGAGGTTACCTCCTTCGGTCTCCTTACTCAGCCTTGGGACACAGTGAAGGATAACAGGTTCTACCCTTGGACTAACTTTTGTCAGTGGAGAGTGGCAAGGTCTTGTGACTCACTCTCGATCAATTCTTCTTTATTGTTACATCATTGTTCAACAGAGTTGAGATGAGATACAAAGATGCTACATGACGGCAAGATGGCATGATGATTGATGATGATGGATGGATTGATAGGTGGAATTCTCTCTAGTTGAGAGGGAGTGTTAAAATTGGCAACTAGGGCCAAATTCCACTTTGGACAACTCATTTGATGGAAATGATTATTGCATTAAATCCCTCTTTTTGAGAGGACCAAAATCGACCTAAAGATCATCAAAGTTGGACAAGCAGTAATGTGTTTTTGAATTTATGCCCACACGTGTAAAATGTCAAGGTCGGGCACATCATCATGTAGGCTCATGAAGCCCAATGGACGTGTCACTTCACCTTCAACGCCCACACGTGTAAAATGTCAAGGTCGGGCACATCATCATGTAGGCTCATGAAGCCCAATGGACGTGTCACTTCACCCTCAATGACTTGTATAAATATAAGTGACCTCTCACCTGATTTGGCATAATCACACACACATTTTCTTGTCTCTCCTTCTCTCATTGGTTTGTACAGCTATTGGGCAAATATTCTCTCACACGTGTGGCAAGGAGGATGAATTTTCTGGGCAAATTGCAGGGCTGAATTTTAGGATTGTTGTAGGGGTTTGACCAGCGTTGACCCGAAACTTTGACACATCATTTGACTGCAATTTTTTTGGAAAAAATCGTTTTTGACAGGTCGTACAAATTGGCACAGAAATCGAGAAATTCTGAGCACTTTGACCTGCTTGACCGCAAAAGTTGACTTCAGTTGACATAATTTGACTGTTGTTTTGTGGACTGTTTTGACTGTTATTTAACCAGCTAAAGAGGCTGAGGTTGACTTCCTTTGACCTAGCTTCAAAGGGGAAGTTTTGTTGCTGCATTGACCATCTTTGACTTTTTGGTTAGGGCTGAAGTTGACTGCAGATTTGACAAGGCTGTTTTGACTTTGCTTTGGCAAGTCGATTTTGACTTTTTGTACTCTTTCTCTCTGCTGAACATTTGATATAATAATTAGAAGATTTGATCAAAGGGTTTTCCCCATCTTGGGGTTTTTCCCTGGCATCCGCCAAATCTAATGTCCTCTTGTCTGGGCTTGTCTTCTACATTTTATTTTATGTTCTATCTACAGTTACTGTCAATGTGATTTATGGGTAATGTGATTGCTATTGGAAAACTAAATCGGAAATTGTCATTGGACTGCTAAAGGATCATTGAAGTAATTGTGCTAAGCATAGAACATACCATTGTTAACTAAAATTAACATAATAGTATTCCCAATGTCAAATATTTTTATTTTACATATGACAATGGAATTTAAGTCACAAAATTTTGATTTTTAATGGAAACAATCTCTTGAAATAACCTGGGACATAATAATAAATATCCTTTGCTATCAAAGTTAAACCTACATGAAACAATGTATGTATGTCTCTTCCCACAAACAAGGGGGTCTCATACATCACAACTTGGCATGGCTAGCTATGGCCTTAAATTAGATGATTATTATTATAATTATAATGATGCTGTGGTGGTTCTATCAAATGACGGTATACAAAATAATACCAAAGGTGATAGTCTTTTATACAGCCATTGCTTGCTTCCCGTAAATGATGGGGTTTATCTTTGGATTTGTCTTGAAGAGTTCTTTTGTGTATCTTATTGTAAACTTATGCTTTTTTGAAGTTATTTAAAACTTCAGTGTGCCCCGTTTCATCTCTTTTGTGCATCTTATTGTAAACTTGATGCTTTTTTGAAAGTTATTTAAAACCTCAGTGTGCCCCGTTGATATTTCATCTCTTGTTGTTTCTCACCTTATAAACGGCAAACTCTATTTCCTATTATAAAGAAGACTATTTTACTGTTGTCTTTTCCTAGTTGATTTTCTATCCACCTCTTGTGGAGGCCTAACAGCTAGCTTTTGTATCTATTGCATGCAAGTTTTATTGCAACCCAAAAAATAATGGATTAAAGTCTTAGTTCTCTGTCATTTCAGATTTTTAGTCATTTCTAATCTATAGCATTTTTTTTTTTTATGTAAAGGTCAAACCACATCCTAGCATGCAGGCCCCCTGGTGTAACACTGGACATCAAGAAATCTTCTCACAAGAAGCTTTCAAAGTGGTTAATGGCAAAATCCTCTGCAGGACTGGTATTGACATATTCAAAATGATTATTTAGTGCTTTCAAATTAGTTTAATTTTTAGTACTAGCCATTCAATCCTTTGGGATTTCGGCTATTTACCGTTTGCTTTGACAAATTATTTATGACATTTTAGGGAGAAGGGAAATTTTTTTATGCTGACTTGTTTTCTTTCATCATCCTCTGTTTTTTGAAATAGATTTCAGCGAAGGAAGATAAACATCGAAAGGAGGTTATGTTGCTTGGTGTAAACCGTGGACACCCAGATTATCAAGCATTTAAGCCTGAGAAGAGAAAAGCCAATGTGGCAGAAGCAACTGCCCCCGTTCCAAGTGAGAGTTCTAAATCACAAACACAACTTGAGGTCATTGAACTCTGGAAATCTACCATTCACATCAATCCCATCCTGGAGGCAGTTGGTGCTAATCCGAGCCAGTTATATACTGCATCAGAGGCTGTTGATATTGTTTTCTCTTATGTGGAGAAGGAAAACTTAGTAAAGCCACATGACAAAGCTATGGTAGTGCTGAATGCTATTTTTTGTGATGCTCTCTATAAAGGAACTGTGAAGAAGGGGTCAACTTATCCAACAGAGATTCACAAGAAAGATCTGGGGTCAACTTTTTTGAGTCGAATGCAATCCAACCACAGGGTGATTAGAGGAAATGAGTCAGTTGTGAGAAAGGGTGCTCTTAAAGCTGTTCAGATAATGACTGAACGCCGCCAGGGAAATAAAAAAGTTACGAGAGTTTCAGGCTTAGTGTCATTTTTAGTTGATGCTGATGCATTAGCCTCTGAACTTCAAAAGAAGTTTGCCTGCAGCACATCAGTTGCAGAGCTGCCAGGTGAGTGAAATTCTCATTATATTATAATTTTATTTAAAATTTTGTTTTTCATAGCATGTTCCTATCACTTTAAATATTACAGAAAAAGCTGCATCTGTTATTTGAGGGTATTCTTTATACCAATGTGGAAAAAATCGAAGTCGGGATTAAATTGGCAAGGGTCCAAAAGTTGAAAAATTCGATAAAGTCGGGAGTTTTTTGAAAAAGTCGGCAGAAATTCGGCAAAACTAAAGAAATACAAAAATATTCATTTTGGAAAAAATCCCGATTTTTTCAAAAAAAATTTAAAAAATTATTAAAGAAGCTACCTCCCTCACGATTTTTTGGAAAAAGTCGGCCAAAAGTCGGGACTTCGAGGGTAAAATTGTGACTTTTTCAGGGATGAAAAAGTCGGCTCAGGGAAAAATTCGGGATTTTTTAAAAAAGTTGGGACTTTTTGCCGACTTTTTCCACACTGCTTTATACACCTTAGTTGCTCTACTTTCAACTGGATTTATGAATTCTTTAAGGTTGTCCCAAAGGAATGACCTTGCTTTGTAATTTACATGTATGCATGTTTTTCTTACTATAATTGGTGTCTATTGCATGGACAGTTACCAAACCCATCTAACCGAACCTAATGACTGATATGTATAACTAAATTATTAAGTTAGTAATTTAGTACATCTGCAGAATGGGATCCTACATGAGCAATAATGGATAAGTAACATAATTAACTGTTCTTTTTCTTTTGCTTGGGAAAATATATATATATATATATGTGTGTGTGTGTGTGTGTGTTGATCATAGTGATGAGCCAGTCAGTATACATCAGAAGTTAGGGGCCTTAGTAAAAATTAAAACTGGATTGCAATTTGCCACCTCTTTCAAAATTTGCTTGACAGAAAACATCATCCTGACAGGGACTGCTTAGTCTGTTACCAGTACACCATTGTACTTGACAAAGAAAAAAGACATTTTTCCATATTTTACAATACCCGTATGTAATGTTCTTACTTGGGAAACCCAAGAAAATTCTGAGTTTTTAAGGTCTGGTTCATTGTGGTATTTTAACAAACAGTTTGCATGCGAAGAGCTGTAGGTGATTTTTCAAAATTTATTACCAAATAAACTTGCACAGTACTCAATACGTACCAAAATGAGACCTCAATTAACTTGGATTGATTTATATTATACCCAGACATGTATATGCCACTGGTACAATGCATATATAATAATAAACTCAAGCATGCACAGTCCCTTTCTGATTTAATACATAACAAACACAGTGATCAATAAGAGTAGATGCACCTAAGACTTATTTCAGCTAGCAGCCTTCAAATATCAGTCGTTTGAATGAGGAATGACAGTCCTCAAAATGAAGAGTGTTGGCATATAGTCCAGCAACAATAACCACATACAGAGGTACCTCTTTGTAAAGGACAGCCAGTATAGAGAATATCATACCCATGAACACTGAAAGGTACAGCCACTCGTCCCCACTCAGATTTGTATGTATATTTGTCCCCAGAAATGACATGCTTCCAGCGAAGGGAGAATTTTATCCTTTGTTTGATTCACACCAACAAGGAATAACTTGGCCCAACTACAAAAACACCCAGAGTTATCTCAGCACCCTGCTTGTTTGATGTTAATTTTAGATAACAATGGTATGTTCTATGCTTGCAGCAATTACTTCAATGTTCTTTTATTAGCCCAACGATAATTTCCACTTATTTTCCAATAGCAATCACATTAACCATTAATCACATTGACAATAACTGTAGATATAACATAAACAATAAATGAAGAATACAAGCCAAGACAAAAGAAATGTATATGCCACTGGTACAATGCATATATAATAATAAACTCAAGCATGCACAGACCCTTTCTGATTTAATACATAACACAGTGAGCAATAAGAGTAGATGAACCTAAGACTTATTTCAGCAAGCAGCCTTCAAATATCAGTCGTTTGAACGAGGAATGGCAGTCCTCAAAATGAAGAGTGTTGGACTTGTGTTAAATTTGGACAACTAGGTCCAAACTCCATGTTATGATGCTCAGATTAAGAGGCTAATATTTTTGTTGGATTCCTCTTTCGGAGAGGTGTAAAATCCATATAAAATATATCTTAGTCCGACGAGCAGAACATTTATTTTGAATTTATTATTTATAATAAATTATATGTGCAGGTTGGCCTTAAGGTTTCACACCCCCAGCAGATGTGTCACACACCCCAATGATGGATATAAATACAGGCAAAGTTGGAGAGCATTTCATCACAACTCAACACACATCTTCTTCTCTCATCTGATTTAGTACGAGCTCCTTGGAGGACGAGTTCAGCCCACACGTGTGAAGAAGAAGGAGGACGAATCTGTACGGCTGAGTTGAAGGACGAATTTCTGCAGCTAGGGTTTTGCTGGAAGTTTGACCAACGTTGACTTTGGTCAACGCATGGTCCGAAGGAAGTTCGATTTTGGAAGGCCGTACTGTTTGGCACAGAAATCGAGGTCAAAGAGTTGACCAAACTGCTGCTGCGTTGACTTTTAGCTTGCTGCCCTGCGTTGACTTTTCTGGACATCGTTGACTTTTTTGGAGTTGACTTGGGTTGACTCAGTTGCTGATTGGAGGACTGTTGTGACACATTCTGGGTTGGCTGACCAAGGAGACTTTGCTGGTTGAAGCATCCTGTTGACCGCCGTAACGCACCACCACATTTTTCTGTTTCTGGTTTGTCTTCTATAAGATCCGCTTATATGTTCTATCTGCATTTTACTTAACTATTTGGGTGATTGCTGTAAGAAAAGTAAAGTTGCTCCAAGCATAGAACATCTACAAAAATTTACATGGTATCAGAGGTGAGGTGAAGACAAGCCCTATCTTTAGCAATCACCACCGGAAGAAATGGGTTCCACAAGTTTTGAATTCAAGGAGAATGACAAGCTGACTGGAAGGGATGACTTCCATGCCTGGAAGATGATATTAGATCTCAAATTGGAAGACCATGATCTCTTGGATCATGTGCTGGGTAAGATTCAAAAACCTCCATCCAATGCTACCACTGCTGTTAGAAACAAGTATAAAAAAGGAGAGATCAAAGCAAAGCTGATGATCAGGGAATCCATACATAAGAGTCTGGTTGCCTATATATCTGAACTAGGCACATCCAAGGAGATGTATGATAAATTGATCCTTATGTTCAAAGTAAACAATGTGAATCAAGTGCTATTCCTCAAGAATAAGTTGAAGAATATGAAGAAGGGCCGGGATGAGTCTATTCAAACTTACTTTCTGAAATTGACCGAAACAAGGAACAACCTGCTGGCTATTGGGGAGACAATAGCTGATCGTGAGATGGTTCTCACTGCACTTGGAGGACTCCCATATGAATGGCAAGTATTCACAACTACCATTCTCAATAATAATACCATTCCTAACTTTGATGAGCTTCTGTCTAGATGTATGCAAGAAGAAATAAGGATGAAGGAATTCGATAATGACAGAAATGCTACCTATGGTGCTCATTCTCGAAAGAAGAACTCTGGTGGTTCTAAGGACAAAGGAAGAACAAGGACTCAAGAAAAGAAGGGTAAGTGTTTCACTTGCCATAGGCCTGGTCACTATGCTAGAGAATTCCCCTTCAAGAAGGATTCTCCCGATAGTGATGATAACAACAACAATCGAAGGAATGGGAATCGAAGAAACGACAAATCCAAAGGAAAGAGGAAGGCTCACTTTGGTGGAAACAATCAACCTTCTAAAAGGTTCAGGAACACCAGGTATGAGGAGTCTAATGATGTTGATAAAAGAAATGAGTATATTCTTGTATCTGTGCTCTCTGCTACATCTCCGCCCGACACTATGGATGTCTAGCTAATCGATAGTGGTGCCTCAAGACACATCACTGGATTCAAGGAAGCACTCTCTGACATGGTTGAAAGGGATACGAATCTAGAAATTATCCTTGGAGATAATGCCACATATCCCGTGAAAGGGACAGGGACTGTGACCCTCCACTTGTCTCAAGGACAAGTTCTACGTTTGCAAGATGTACTCTATGTACCTAAATTGAAGAAGAACCTTGTGTTTGTATCAGCCATGGAAGACAAAGGGTTCAATGTAACATTATTTGATGGAAAGGTGCTCATGTGGAAGGAGAGCTTCAAGGAAGCTATCTCGATTGGTTTTAGAGTTGGTACACTCTACCAGGTTGGAGGAAGTCCGCTGGGGGCAATGACTTGTGATACTATCCGACAAATCGAACTATGGCACCGAAGATTTGGACACCTTCATTACAAGGCCCTTCCCGAAGCAAGGAAGGTGGTGACAGGGATGCCTGACTTTGGAAATAATCATGAAGGTGTATGTAAGGGCTGTGCCGAAGGAAAACATACAAGGGGACCTTTTCCCTCAAGTGTCACAAAGACATCTGATATTTTGCAATTGGTCCATTCTGATCTATCCGGTATGTTGCCCGTGACATCCCTGGGGGGATGTTCTTACTACATGACATTCACTGATGACTTCTCTCGCAAAGCCTGGATATACTTCTTGAAGAAGAAAGATGAGGCTTTCATGTGGTTCCGTACCTTCAAAGCCTTGGTGGAAAATATGACCGGAAAGAAGATCAAGATTTTGAGGACCGACAATGGCACTGAATATGAGTCAAATGAGTTCAAAGACTTTTGCAGAGAAGCTGGCATTAAGAGGGAGACTACCACCGCATATACTCCTGAGCAGAATGGTGTTGCTGAACGCAAGAATAGGACTATTGTGGAAGCTGCCCGTGCCATGCTATGTGACCAGGGTCTACCAAAGTTTTTGTGGGGAGAAGCTGCAAATACTGCTGTGTACATTCAAAACCGATGCCCTCATTCCGCTTTGGACTCCAAAACTCCCGAAGAGGTTTTCTCTGGTAAGAAACCCGATGTCTCACATTTTAGAATTTTTGGATGTCCTGTCTATTTTCATGTGCCGAAAGAAAAGAGAAGTAAGCTGGATGCTACTGGGAAGAAAGGAATGTTTGTGGGCTACAGTGAGACTTCTAAGGCCTATAGAGTCTATGTACCGGGTCAAAGGGAAGTAGAGATAAGCCATGATGTCACTTTTGACGAAGATGCTTCCCTGAAGAAAGTAGTAGATCTTCCAAGATCTGAAGAAAATCATGAAGAAAGGCTTGGAAATCAAGAAGAACCGCAGGATGAGACAATGCCTGATATTGAAGGACCAATGGACCCTATCGATCCATCTCCTTCACTGGGAAAGAGACCATCATGGCTCAGGGACACCCTCGAAGATGCTGAGGGTCATGCTGCCCCAAGGGGGACATTCCAAGAAAGCAAGAAGCCGTGTAGATACCAAGGGTATCTAGCTGCCATGAGTACTATTGTACAATCTGAACCTGGATCTTTTGAGGAAGCCATCAAGCATCAAGTCTCGAAGGATGCTATTGAATTCCTAATTAGCACCGCTAATTGGAATATTTGATTTTTGTATAGTTTTGCCGCCTATAGTTAATTAATAAATAAAAATGAGAAAAGGGGGGCTAACTCACTTAAATAAAATAAAGTGTTTCCCTAGTAGATGCAACGTTATAACTTAAGGGGGAGCCTTGGGGGTCCACACCACGTATGAGAGGAGCCTCACGTAGCCTCTAGAAGCTTCTGCGCAGGCCCATGAGGAGCACGTGGGAGAGAGAGGGACCACGTAGGGTTTTGAGGAGGGCCAACGTTATAAAAGGAGGGAGAGCTATCTCATTTGGGCATTATTGATATTGTTGATGATATTGAGCTAGACTTCTGTCTACTTGAGCACGCTGGCTGTTTAGTCGGTCTACAGCACTGTTTAGTGCGACTGAGTGTCTCCGGTCGGAGATCTCACCCTTGGCCCCGGGGGACTTCGAGTGCCTGCTCGGGCAAGGTTTTTCTTCAGTCTTTAGCAAGAGATTTGTAGGTGTTTTGTTTGGGAGTTTTGCTGAGGAGCTGAGCTTCATTGGGTGACTGCGCAGTCCTTGGAGGGAGGACGCAGTTTGAGTTGGAGCTGTTCAGTGGTAGAGATTTCTGCAGGAGATTCAGGCCTATTTCGGTGTGGAGGTTCAGCGTTTATCATTTGGTGAGTTTCCTGAGGAGTTGTGGCCCCATTTCAGTCCATTTCAGTTGGTGTCTGCGCTGGTGCTGGAGGGACAGCGTTTTTCTAGGAGGAGGGTTTCTGGGGTGATTTTCGGAGGTGGTCCATTTTGTATATGGTTTATGGGTTTTGTCCGGGGTGGTGAGTTCAGGTGGTCTGTCGATTTTCAGCTCATTCTGGCAAGGGGATCAGCCCCTAGCTTCAATTCATTCTGAAAGACAGCTAGCTTACTATAGCTTTTCCAGCCACTGGGATGGTATTGTAGCAACCATTTCCTATTCTGAGAGGGTCTTCACTTGCCTTGTGCAAGGATAGGTGCACTCATTCCGATTATCTATTGTACCCATATATATATTCTCAGATTAATAAAATGGCTTAGCGTTCTGGTATTTTTATGTGTATTTGCTCTGTATTCTATTTCCGGCATTTTTTCCTATATAGTTGCATGTTTGTATTGCTGTGTATTACTGTCTATTTCATTGGGGATATTGCTACCTATGCACGAAGAGTATGAGTCCATTATGAAGAATGATGTCTAGGATGTGGTTCCAAGACCATAGGACAAAGTAGTTGTCACCTCGAAATGGCTCTACAAGATCAAGCATGGATCTGATGGAAGTGTTGAAAGTTCAAGGCAAGATTCGTTGCCCGTGGCTTCTCTCAAAAGGAAGGCATAGATTATGATGACATATTTGCACCTGTGGCCCGATATACCACCATTCAATCTATTATAGCCCTTGCCGCTACGCAAGGATGGAGTCTTCATCAGATGGATGTGAAGACCGCATTTCTGCATGGTGCGATAAAGGAAGAGGTGTAAAGTGGTGAACAACCTCTCGGGATTTAGTTCGTGGATCGAGACACTTATGTCTCATGTGTTGAAGAAAAGCCTCTATGGGTTGAAGCAAGCACCCAGAGCTTGGTACGAGAGGGTGGATAGTTACTGATGAAGCCGGGCTTCACTGGAAAGTAACGTCGATCCGAACCTTTACTTCAAGGTTGTACAGGGGAAGCCTCTCATTCTAGTGCTGTATGTGGATGACCTCTTCCTGACAGGTGCTGACCCGCTCATTCATCAATGTAAGAGGGAGCTCGCTGCTGAGTTCGAGATGAAGGACCTAGGACTGATGCACCACTTCCTAGGCCTGGAGGTCTGGCAGAGACCTGGAGAGATTTTCCTTTCTCAAGGAAAATACATTGTGAAACTTTTGGAAAGATTTGGTATGGTGGACTGCAAGTCCGTGTCAACACCAATGGAACTCAACTTCAAGAAGTTGAGTGGCATCGCTGCTGGGCCCGTATTGGCAAATCCTACCGAGTATCGTCAACTCGTAGGGGCCCTAATGTTCTTAGTGAACACTCATCCAGACTTATGTTTTGCAGTGAACTCTTTGAGTCAACACATGGTTGATCCTCATCATATTCACTGGGTTGGTGCCAAGAATTTGTTGAGATATCTTCGGGGCGCGATAAACCATGGAATAGATATTACCGGCCGGGGAGTGTGACACTCCGTGGATATTACCGATGTCGATTGGGCCGGCCAAAGCAGGTGGATCGTAAGATACACTCCGGATGTCGCTTCAATCTTGGTTCTCCGTTTCGATCTCATGGACGAAAGCAGTAGCGTAAGCTCAGTGGCTTTGAGCACTGCGGAGGCCGAATACATCGTCGCAGCATATTCGTTGTAGCGCTTTGGCTGCGTGCTTTCTTTAGTGAGTCGTTTTGGACATGTAAGTGGGGATAATAACGGTGTGATACCGTGGATAACCGTAGTGGGATTCGTTTGATCGAGAATCCCGTGTTCCACGACCGATCCAAGCATATTGATATCGTGTACCACTTTATCCCAGATATGGCACGCGAGGCGCTCGTAAGGCTCGATCATAGGAACCGATGAGCATGTCGCGGATATTTCACTAAGCCCCTGGGGAAGGTCAAGTTCCTAACCTTCCGTGAGAGTCTTGGCATCGTGGAACGACCCTATGATGTGGGTCCTGTTGGACGATGAGCTCTGGGAGCTCTGGGGGGCTTTGGGGATAGCTTCTCGGAGCTATAAGCACTCATAATGCTTCTGCCCCACCCTTGTGATTATTGAGCAGGTTCGCCTCTCATTTATCTGTGCCCCGTATGCATCCTACCCATTGAGTTCAGGGCTCATGGGAAGTACCTCTCATTTGGCCAATGAGGTGGGAAAAGCTAGAGACTATTAGCAAAGACTGATGGATGCATCAGAGATTTCCGTACTCTCTATCTAGGATGGCACGGTCCAACCACTTGATCTGGGATCAAGTTTAGTGAGGTCTGGGACCTCTGCCTGACTTCGGGTCAAATGAACCAACTTCGGGTTGGTTGGAGACTCTTTGTGAGTCTGATAGAGGTTTCGAACCTCTGGACTGATTATGTCAGTCGGGGGATGATGTCTTTGTGACTGACCCACTTCTGTTCTGAAATAAAGAGGCCAGCAAAGCAAGTTACGGCGGGAGGACGCACGATGTTTGATTGCACTGATGGATGGAGTTCTCCCTAGTTGAGAGGGAGTGTTAAATTTGGACAACTAGGTCCAAACTCCATGTTATGATGCTCAGATTAAGAGACTAATATTTTTGTTGGATTCCTCTTTCGGAGAGGTGTAAAATCCATATATAATATGTCTTAATCCGATGAGTAGAACATTTATTTTGAATTTATTATTCATAATAAATTATATGTGCAGGTCGGCCTTAAGGTTTCACACCCCCAGCAGATGTGTCACACACCCCAATGATGGATATAAATACAGGGAAAGTTGGAGAGCATTTCATCACAACTCAACACACATCTTCTTCTCTCATCTGATTTAGTACGAGCTCCTTGGAGGACGAGTTCAGCCCACACGTGTGAAGAAGAAGGAGGACGAATCTGTACGGCTGAGCTGAAGGACAAATTTCTGCAGCTAGGGTTTTGCGGGAAGTTTGACCAGCGTTGACTTTGGTCAACGCATGGTCCGAAAGGGCTGAAATTTGGTGAGAAGTTCGATTTTGGAAGGCCGTACCGTTTGGCACAGAAATCGAGGTCAAAGGGTTGACCAATCTGCTGCTGCGTTGACTTTTAGCTTGCTGCCCTACGTTGACTTTTTCTGGACAGCGTTGACTTTTTTGGAGTTGACTTGGGTTGACTCCTGTCAGTCTCGTGGTTAGCAGAAAGACATTCGGGTTAATGACCAAGGAGATTTTGTCAAGTCGAAAGACCTGCGTGACCATAACACACCACCATTTTTTTTTCTGTTTCTGGTTTGTCTTCTATAAGATCCACTTATATGTTCTATCAGCATTTTACTTAACTATTTGTGTGATTGCTGTAAGAAAAGTAAAGTTGCTTCAAGCATAGAACATCTACAAAAATTTACAACTGGGCATACAGAGGTACCTCTTTGTAGAGGACACAGCCAGTATAGAGAATATCGTACACATGAACATTGAAAGGTATGAATGAGGAATGGCAGTCCTCAAAATGAAGAATGTTGGCATACAGAGGTACCTCTTTGTAGAGGAAACAACCAGTATAGAGAATATCATACACATGAACACTGAAAGGTACAACCACTTGTCCCCACTCAGATTTGTCTGTATATTTGTCCCCAGAAATGACATGCTTCCAGCGAAGGGAGAATTTTGACCTCTGTTTGATTCACACCAGCAAGGAATAACTTGGCCCAACTACAAAAACACCCACAGATATCTCAGCACCCTGCTTGTTTGATGCATGCTAGCAGCAATTACTTCAATGTTCTTTTATTAGCCCAATGATAATTTCCACTTATTTTCCAATAGCAATCACATTAACCATTAATCACGTTGACAGTAACTGTAGATAGAACATAAACAATAAATGCAGAAGACAAGCCAAGACAAGAGAACACAAGAATTTGGCTCAAGCCAGGGAAAAACCCCAAGATGGGGAAAACTCTTGATCAATTCTTTTTATTATCTAATATAAAATGTTCAGCACAGAGAGAGAGAGTACAATAATGCAAAGTCAAAGACAAAATTGACTTGCCAATTTGATGATCCAATACCATTGTCCAAACAGCCCAGTCAAATCTGCAATTTCTGTACTCTGTCAACAGCAGTCAAACTGCCCTAACCAGAAAGTCAACAATAGTCAACGTAGCAGTAAATAAGTCCTCCTTGAGCTCGATCAAGGGCAGTCAAACTCGGCCTTCCTTGCTGGTCAAAGTCAGCCCAAATTAGTCCTCCAAAGTCCAGTCAAACTAGGTCAAAAGAGAAAATTTGCTATAATTTTCTGCGGTCAAAATAGCAGTCAACCCTGAAGTCAATGCTTGTCAAAGTGCCTAGATTTCCTTGATTTATGTGATTTCTGTGCCCGGCAACTCGGCATTCCAAGAACAAATTTTTGGTGGTCAAATGAAGTCAAACCAATGAAGGAAACTTGGTCAAACAAGGTCAAACGGTCCTGCTGGAGAAAGTCAACCCAAACAGTAAAAAATGGCTCCAAAAATCTCCCACGTGTGAAGAAGAAAGGCTGCACTGCAATCTGTACGATCCAATCAATGAAGGAGAGAGAAGAATATGTTGTGTGATGAATGTGCCAAATGAGGATGGAGGTCTCTTCTATTTATATGCAATGGAGGAGGGTCAATTTGTCCAACTTGACCCAAGCTAACCTTGACAAATTGCACCTGTGCGCTTGAGTCTTGACTTCGAAAACATATTTCTCCTTGTCCAAATTTAGGGATATTTAGGTCGATTTTGGTCCTCTCGGAAAGAGGAATTCAATCCAATAATCATCTTCTTCAAATGAGATGACCAAAATGGAATTTAGCCCTAGTTGCACATTTTAACACTCCCTCTCAACTAGGGAGAATTCCACCTACCAATCCATCCATCATCATGCCATCCTTATCATCATGTACTATCTCCACATCTCATCTCCTCTCTGCTGAAGATTGATATAGATAATAAGAAGGATCGATCGAGAGTGAGTTACAAGAACATGGCACTTTCCACTGACAAAAATCAGTCCACATAACCAGGGGTAGAACCCCCAATCAGAGTTGATCCTGAGTAATCAAGTTGTTGAACACCATGCATCCTAGACATAGGGAGTATGGTAGTACATGATGTGTCCATTTGTAGTGCGATGGTCCCTAATCACTTTGCCCAACTCATTGGCCAAATGAGAGGTACTTTCCAGGAGTCCCAAATTGCAAGGGTAGGATGTATGCTGGGTCATCCACAGGAAAAGGTGAAACACTCATCCTGCTTATATGCCATAGGAGAAGGTGAACCACTCATCCTATGCATGTATCATCAGCCATAGGGGAAGGTGAACCAATCACCCTATGCTCTCATATATCATCATGGGGTATCACAGGGGAAGGTGAACCACTCACCCTGTACACAACGTACCTATAGGGGAAGGTGAACCACTCACCCTATGGTCACACATAGCTCCAAGAAGTACCCCAGGCCCCTAGGAGCTCGTAGAGCTCAATGTCCAACTCAAGCGAGACCCTTATGGGAGGGTCTTTCCATGACAACAAGTCGCTCTCGGAAGGCTAAGAACTTGACCTTCCCAGGGGCTTCGTGAGGATATCAGCAACTTGTTCATCAGTCCTGATGTGTTGGAGCCTTATTGCTCCTCGTTGTACCATATCTTGGATAAAGTGGTCTTTGTTATCAATATGCTTGGAGTGGTCGTGGAAAGTGAGATTCTCTGAAAGGCGAATCCCACTTTGGTTGTCGCAGTAGATAACGGTGGTATCCAACACATGCTCAAATATCTCACTGAAGAGCTTCCTTAGTCAAATAGCTTCACAACAGGCCATAGTAGATGCAATATATTCGGCAGCCTCAACGGTGCTTAGAGCAACTGATTTTTGCTTCCTACTCATCCAAGAAATTGAAGCGGATCCTAAAGAGAAGCAACATCTTGATATGCTCTTTCTATCCACCACACTGCCAGCCCTGTCAGCATTAAAATATCCATGTAGCCTCAAATTCCCAACAGTGTATCTCAGTCCATAGTTGATAGTGCCATGGAGATATCTTAAGAGATTCTTAGCAACAACCCAATGTTAGGTGCTTATAATACTAGTGTAGCCCATTATTGTTAGTGTAACCCCATTATTGTTATTGTTGTGCTCATGTAGTCTCCATATTGTTATTATTGTGCCCCATTATTGTTCTGCCCATGTGGTCACCATATTGTTATATTTTGACCCCTTAGACTCCTATATATAGAAGGTAGGTTTTGTCATTTGTATCATTCAAGAATTGTTTATTTATGTAATGTAAATGAGGTTGCCCCCTCGAAGAGGTTGATTTATAAGTCGTTGATCTATCTTTTCTTCTATTTTGTGAGCTGGTTTCATAACATTTGGTATCAGAGCTTTGGATTCTAGGATTTCGCTGCTACAAACACGTCATCTTGGCATTTTCGCTATAAATTTTTTTATATGAAGGTTCAGAAGTTGAAATTTTTACCACGAGAAGCTGAAATCCTGAGAAACTTCATGTAAAATTTCAGATCTTGGTTTGCTATATTTTCGGAGATATGATCTATGGAATTTATGATTTTTGCAGATTCCATAATTTCATCTCAAACAGGTGACCGGGGGAAAATCGTCATAACTTTCGTTTCTGGAATTGGATTTGAATTCTGTAAAAAGTGGCCAAAATTTCACGGACTTTAGTTTCTTGTGTATCGATTTCAGAGTTGAAGGTCGAAACAATGACACGTGGCACGCCGTACAAGTTCGCTCCACTGAACCAGTCCATAATTAGGGTATTGTGGGAGATCATGCATAACTTTACCTTGAAGAATCTAATTTAGGTTTGACCTGTGGAATTGGAAAGAAGACTCAGAGGGCTACTGTATGACCGAAGTTCAGATCTTGAAGATCCGAAATCACAGAGATACATCAGGTTCAATATTGACCTCAAAAGCAAGAAAAATGTGTGTATTTGTTTTTTAAAATTGCATAGCTTCTGTTTGAAAAAGCATTTTGAAGTGATTCCAAGGGCATATTGAAGCATAGATATAAGTATTGGATTCTGAAATTTCTCCCAAAAATAATTCCACACCCATTAAGTCCTTCGAAAACTCTACTACAACACATGAAGAAGAAGAATTGCAGCATGATATATCAAAATTACGGGACTAAATGCAACAAATTTCGCTCTCACAAAGAGCAACCAAAGATGAACTAAAATGTGACATGGATGGTTTAAAAGGCGACATGGATGGTTTAACATGCATGGAAGCTAAGATGGATGGTTTGAAGAATGGCATGGAAGCTAAGATCGATGGTATAAAAGAAAAACTTGAAGGTTTGACAAAGTTGCTACAAGAAAAACTTCTTAATGGTGAAAAGGTAGTAGAGGAAACTCCTGATGATAACAAAATAAATGTTAATCATGATTTCATAGATTCTAACATTGGATTGAAAAGCCACCATATTCCAAAGATCGATATGAGGAAGTTTGATGCCAAGGATCCGGTAAGATGGATACTACAGATGGAGCAAATTTTGATCTCCATAATGTGCAAAGCACACAAAAGGTACGCATTGCAACTTTATATTTAGAACCCAATCAGTATGTATGGTATCGATGCCTTTGTTCTCGTAAACCACTTGTCACTCCGTCAATTTTTACGGAGGAAATGATAGCACATTATGAGGATACAAAGAGCAACACCTTCTTTAGCCAATTGATAAATCTCAAACAAAAGGATTCAATGGCAGAGCACATTGAGGACTTCCAAAAATTGAATATTAGGGCAGAAGATATTCCAGAGGAGCATAGGATTGATGTCTTCATAGGGACTTTAAAGGATAACATCCAACATGAGGTTCGCCTTTGAGAACCTGATTCATTGGAGAAGACATTCAGGTTGGCAAGAAAAATTGAAAGCAAAATTATGACGACAAGGAAGCCTATCACTCAAAACTATAAAGGTGGAAGTGTTGCTACTTGTAGCCTTCCACAACCTACAAGGTTGACACCACAACATTTGGAAGAAAAAAAGCAAAAGGGTCGTGTTACAGTTGTGAAAGAAAATACACTAAAGGTCATACGTGTGCTGAGAAGAAATTAATTTACATAGATTGTGAAGAGGAGGAAGGAAAGGAACAAGAGAATTCAAAAGAAAATGATATACACCAGGAACCAACCATAGAGAGAAGAAATGAATCCGGCAATATCTTGTAATGCATTGGAAGGAATTACCACTCTTCAAACTCTCAAGATAGAAGGACATATCAAGAAGAAAAAGGTAATAGTGCTGATTGATCCGAGTAGTACCCATAATTTTATTCATTATAAGATAGCCAAGGAATTGAATTGCTTCCTATATCCAACACCAAAGTGTCAAATGATGGTTGCAAATGAAGGAATTATAAAATGCTCTGGAAAGTGCCATAATATCAAGCTAACCATGGGGGAATATGTATTGAATAGTCCGATGCTTTCTATTCCAATGGGTGGTGCTGATGTTGTACTAGGAGTTCAATGCTTACAATCCTTAGGGAATATAGCTTTCAATTTTCAAGAGCTTTTCTTGATTTTTTTTTTTGAAGGAAAGGAAGTTGAATTAAGGGGTATTGCAGGGAAACCATGAAAGATAATCAACTATACTGTCATGACAAAGCTTTTGAAGAAAGAACATGTTGAGATTTTGTATAGTTGGTGTAGCATTGGGTGTGCTCTAGCCCTGAAACTTTATGGAGGGGCTAAGACACACTTGAACTCCAAAACCCAGAAAGTGTTTTGAGAAATTTCAGTTGGTGTTCAAGTTATTCAAATAATTAATTATTTTAATGGATTTCTTAAGTCTAAACTTAGGAAAATTAAATAATTAAAGCGAGTTAATTAGCACATGTGCTGAAATGTTCTAAAAGACATGGATCAAATAGTGTTTTAATCTCAGCCATTGATGAATGTTTTAATCTCTGTTGTTGATGAGATGAATGAAAAGGTATAAGAGAAAGGCTTGAGGGACAGTTGGAGACACACACACAGAGGTAGAGCTGAGAGAATAGATCTGGAGTTCTAGGGCAGGGTATGCTAAGAATTTCCAGAAGTGTTTTCTGCAGCGAGGGGTAGTATTGGTTGAGGGAATGATTTGATCCCGGAGCCAAGAGTCAGTAAGAGGCAGAGGAGAACCAAACAAGGACAGCGCAGAAGAGCAGAGAGCAGCAGCTGCACAACCGCTACTTAGGTGCTACGCAGGACAGCGCTACAGCTCCAAAGGGTTTCAGAATTACGCAGAGGGTCTCCAGGGCCTGTGTCACCCTCTCTGGGGTTACGCAGTCCCTCTTTGGGCAGCGCAGTGGCACTCAGAGCCTAGCAAGGCTGACGCTGGGGCTTGAGGGGTAGCACTGGGGTTTCTAGGGCCAGATTCGGGCCAAGTCTTGTAAATCCCGTTTGAGGGTGTGGATTAGTTAGATATTTGGTCTTGGAACATTAGGTTAGCTGCAGATTTCTTTTATTCTCTGTTATGTTTTCCAGATCTAGAACCCAGCTTTACTGTACTCAGAATCTACTTAATAAAATAAACCATCATATCTGCTGCATCAGTTTTCTCGCTTTTGCATTTTTCCGGGGACTTATGTCCAAAAATCCATATGTCACTTTGAGTGAATGAGCGTAGTATTCAGTAAATGATCTGCATGTGGACTGTAGTTTTGTTTACTTTGGTATTTTCTGAATCTAATTTTTGAAGATAACTTGTATAATTTAAATCAAGTAGGAGAAGTAAACCATGGTACTGCAGTAGAATTTTCACATGGTATCAGAGTGATAGCAGATCAAGCTGAATCTCCAGAAATCAGCTGAAGGATATTTTTTCTGCAGGATGGCAGTAGAAGCAATAGAGATCCGGAAGGGGCAGTTTGACAGCAGGAGGACGCAAATCAAGGAAGGGACAACGCTGCAGACTCATAAGGCCATCAGGCTTACGCAGAGCCTCTTCAGGCCAGCGTAAGGATTGCGTCACCCAGTCTGGGGTTACGCAGTCCATTTCTGAATAGCGCTGAGGCTGCGCTGGGCCAGTTAGAGAGACGCAGTCCAATATTCCTTCTGTTGCAGAAAGCCCTACCAAGATCTGGAAGCAGTGCTTCAGATCTTTAGCAGTGCTGGTGTGGTGGAGATTCTGTCGGTGCAGAATTGTGCCTAGCTAAGTCATCAAAGGCAGGAGGACGACAATTACTCAGCAGATCTGTGCCAAACACATCTGGGATTCGATCAGGAGAGTGATCATAGAGTTTTGTCCGATATTGTTTGGGTGGAAGATTTCCAAGAGGGAAATCAATTTTGAGAAGAAGCAGCGACCAGAGGGTTTCCAGTTACCAAGAAACCCAGATCCAGAGTTACTGTAGCAACAGAAAGAGGAAGACAAAAGTGTTGTTTCTTGTCAGAGCTAGATGGCTTCTCATGGGCTAAGAGACCAGGACAGGCTGGATGGTGTGTCCAACTTTGTCGTTTGGAGGGCAAGGATCCTATAAGTCCTAGATGAGTACGACATCAAGGACCATGCAACAAGTGTTCTAGCTGTGCCTGTAGATCTTGATCCTCTAAAGAAATTCAAGGAGAATCAAGTGCAGACTAAGCGTTTGATCATGGACGGAGTGAAGGATCACGTCATACCGCATGTTGCTGAAAAGAACACAACAAATGACATGTGGATTGCTCTAGAAGCAATGTATCAAGGAAGCTCCGTCCAACAGAAAATACTCTTAGAGAATCAGATGAGGCTCTTCCAGATGCAGAAGAGTGAGGAAATAGATCCTTTCCTTTTCCGACTTCAGACCAACTGAGACCAACTGGTTGGCATGGGTGAAACTCCAGACAAATGGCTCTTAGTGAGGACTGCCCTGAATGTAGTCCCCGAGGAATGGGAAACATTTGTCCAAAGTATACTGGGCAGAGCAACGTTACCTTCGTGGGAAGACATGTGGGCCATCCTCTACCAAAAAGAGATCAAGAGGATCACCAAGAAGTAGAATATCAGTGGTGGGACAGTCAGAGTGAAGAAAGAGGAGGAAGATGATGCAACCCTTGCATCAAGGGAAAGAAAACAGCAAGGGAAGAAGAAGAGAGACCTTTCCAAGTTTCGGTGCTTTAACTGTGGCGATCTTGGACACTTCGCTAGCACTTGTCCTAAGAAGAAGGACAAAGGATCTTCTGATTCCAAGGCTGCAACGACAAAGGATGATGGTTTTGATGATGATGCAGCCATGAGTGCTCATGTGCCTCGAGAGAAGAGGTGGGGTGACATGGATTTAAAGAGCATCTACAGACACTGGCAGGATCCTTGAGTCAAACCTACTCTTGGATCACATACGAGCTACGGGAGCCTTAAGACGGTAGTAGGATGAGTTGGGCGATGGTTGCTTAAGGTCACAATGGAGCAGAAGGGAGAGCTGAAGAGCTGAAGAGGGAGTAATGTAATGCAGAGGCAACAACATCGTGGAGGCAACAACGCAGAGGGGCTGATGGGACTTCAGCAGCGCAGAGAGGTTGTGCTCATGCAGTGCAGTGTTGTAGCATAACAGTAGCTTCAGGAGGACAGCGTAAATCAACAGCCAGGGAGCTTCACTGATAGATGCAGCTTGACTTATCTGTCAAACAGTTGGGCAGAAGTCCTTCAGTTGCTTACTTCTCGGCAATTGAGTTGCAGTGCAACGGTTAGTAGTGGTAGTGCTATGGGCAACATGATGCAGCAAGTTGAGAGGGAGCTGTAGTACAGATGTGCCAGTGTTAGTGGCAGTGGCATGGGCAGCAGTACAGAGAGCAGCAGTGCATTGGATGGAGGGCAGCAGGCCAAGCATCAACAACACAGAATCTAACTTCAATATCTTGTAGTGCATAGTGTGGATGCATTGCTAGAGTACACTCCGTGCTAAGAGGGAGTGTTGAGATTTTTTATAGTTGGTGTAGCATAGGGTGTGCTCTAGCCTTGAAACTTTTTGGAGGGGCTAAGACACTCTTGAACTCCAAAACCTAGAAAGTGTTTTGAGAAATTTCAATTGGTGTTCAATTTATTCAAATAACTAATTATTTTAATGGATTTCCTAAGTCTAAACTTAGGAAAATTAAATAATTAAAGTGATTTAATTAACACATCTGCTAAAATGTTCTAAAAGACACAGATCAAGCAGTCTTTTAATCTCAAACATTGATGAATGTTTTAATCTTGGCCGTTGATGAAATGAATGAAAAAGTATAAGAGAAAGGCTTGAGGGTCAGTTAGAGACACACACACAGAGGCAGAGCTGTGAGAACAAATCTGGAATTCTAGGGCAGGGTATGCTAAGAATTTCTAGAAGAGTTTTTCTGCAGCGAGGGGTAGTATTGGTTGAGGGGATGATCTGATCCCAAAGCCAAGAGTTAGTAAGAGGCAGTGGAGCAGCAAACAAGGACAACGCAGAGGAGTAGAGAGTAGCAGCAACAACTATGTAGCAGCTGCGCAGCCGCTACGCAGGAGAGCGCTGCAGCTCCATAGGGTTTCAGAATTATGCAGAGGGTCTCCAGGGCCAGCGTAAGGCCTACATCACCCTCTCTGGGCAGCTCAGTGGCACTCAGACCCTAGCAGGGCTGACGTTGGGGCTTTAGGGGCAGCGCCGAGGTTTCTAGGGCTAGATCCGAGCTGAGTCTTGTATATTTCGTTTGAGGGTGTGGATTAGTTAGATATTTGGTCCTGGAATATCAGGTTAGCTGCAAATTTCTTTTATTCTCTGTCGGGTTTTCTAGATTTGGAACCTTGATTTACTGTACTTAGAATCTACTTAAGAAAATAAACCCTCATATCTGCTGCACCGGTTTTCCCGTTTTCGGGTTTTTCCAGGGACTTATGTCCAAAAATCCATGTGTCACTTTGATTGAATGAGTGTAGTATTTAGTAAATGATCTGCATGTGTAGATTGTAGTTGTGTTTACTTCAGTATTTTTTGAATCTAATTTTTGAAGATAACTTGTATAATTTAAATCAAGTAGGAGAAGTAAACCATGATACTGCAGTAGAATTTTCACATGGTATTAGAGCGATAACAGATCATGCTGAATCTCCAGTAATCAGCTCAAGAATATTTTTTCTGTAGGATAGCAGCAGAAGCAACAGAGATCTGGAAGGGGCAGCTTGACAGCAGGAGGACGCAGATCCAGGATGGGACAGCGCTGCAGACTTAGAAGGCCATTAGGCTTACGCAGAGCCTCTTCAGGCCAGTGTAAGGACTGCGTCACCCAGTCTGGGGTTATGCAGTCCACTTCTGAGCAACGCTGAGGCTGTGCTAGGC
Organism: Pinus albicaulis; assembly: GCA_034641835.2. Lineage (NCBI taxonomy): Eukaryota > Viridiplantae > Streptophyta > Pinopsida > Pinales > Pinaceae > Pinus > Pinus albicaulis. Next base: position 1,548,819,507 of record CM076580.1, on the reverse strand, counting down.
CAGTCAGAGAGACACAGTCAAATATTCCTTCTGTTGTAGAAATCCCTGCCAAGATCCGGAAGCAGTGCTTGAGACCTTCAGCAGTGCTGGTGTGGTGGAGATTCTGCCGGTGCAGAATTGTGCCTAGCTAAGTCATCAAAGGCGGGAGGAAGATAGTTACTCAACAGATCTGAGCCAAACAAAACTGAGATTCGATCAGGAGAGTGATCAGAGAGTTCTGTTCGATATTGTTTGGGTGGAAGATTTCCAAGAGGGAAATCAGTTTTCAGAAGAAGAAGCTACTAGAGGGTTTCTAGTCACCAAGAAACCCAGATCTAGAGTTCTTGTAGCCACAAAAAGAGGAAGACAAAAGTACTATTTCTTGTTAGAGCTAGATGGCTTCTCATGGGCTAAGAGCCCAGGACAGACTGGACGGTGTGTCCAACTTTGTCGTCTGGAGGGCAAGGATCCTATAAGTCCTAGATGAGTACGACATCAAGGACCATGCAACAAGTGTTCTAGCTGTGCTTGCAAATCCTGATCCTCTAAATAAATTCAAGGAGAATCAAGCGCGGACTAAGCGTTTGATCATCAGTCTTACGCAGAGCCTCCTCAGGCCAGCATAAGGACTGTGTCACCGAGTCTGGGGTTACGCATTCTACTTCTGAGTAGCGCTGAGGCTGCACTGGGCCAGTCAGCGAGGTGCAATCCATTATTCTTTCTGTTGCAGAAATCCCTGCCAAGATCTGGAAGCAGTGCTTCATATCTTCAACAGTGCTGGTGTGGTGGAGATTCTGTCGGTGCAGAATTATGCCTAGCTAAGTCATCAAAGGCAGAGGAAGACAGTTACTCAGTAGATCTGAGCCAAACAGATCTGAGATTTGATCAAGGGAGTGATCGGAGAGTTTTGTCCGATATTGTTTGGGTGGAAGATTTCCAGGAGGGAAATCAGTTTTCAGAAGAAGCAATTACCAGAGGGTTTATTGTCCCCAAGAAACCCAGATCCAGAGTTTCTGTAGCTACAGAAAGAGGAAGACAAAAGTATGTTTCTTGTCACAGCTAGATGGCTTCTCATGGGCTGAGAGACCAGGACAGGCTAGACGGTGTGTCCAACTTTGTCATCTGGAGGGAAAGAATCCTATCATTCCTAGATGAGTACGACATCAAGGACCATGCTACAAGTGTTCTAGCTATGCCTGCAGATCCTGATCCTCTAAATAAATTCAAGGAGAATCAAGCGCGGACTAAGCGTTTGATCATGGATGGAGTGAATGATCACGTTGTACCACATATCGCTGAAAAGAACACAGCAAATAACATGTGGATTGCAGTAGAAGCAATGTATCAAGGAAGCTCCATCCAACGGAAAATGCTCTTAGAGAATCAGATGAGGCTCTTCTAGATGCAGAAGGGTGAGGAAATAGATCCTGTCCTTTTCCGACTTCAGACCATCCAAGACCAACTGGTCGGCATGGGTGCAACTCCAGACGAAGTGCTCTTAGTGAGGACTGCCCTGAATGTAGTCTCCGAGGAATGGGAAACATTTTCCTAGAGTATACTGGGCAGAGCAACGTTACCTTTGTGGATAAACATGTGGGCCATCCTCTACCAAGAAGAGATCAGGCGGATCACCAAGAAGCAGAATATCAGTGGTGGGACAGTTAGAGTGAAGAAAGAGGAGGAAGATGATGCAACCCTTGCATCAAGGGAAAGAAAACAACAAGGGAAGAAGAAGAGGGACCTTTCCAAGGTTCGGTGCTTTAACTGTGGTGAACTTGGACACTTTGTTAACACGTACTAAGAAGAAGGACAAAGGATCTTCTGATTCCAAGGCTGCAGCGGAAAAGGATGATGGTTCTGATGATGATGCAGCCATGAGTGCTCATGTGCCTCGAGAGAAGAGGTGGGGTGACATGGATTTGTAGATCATCTACAGACACTAGCAGGATCCTTGAGTCAGCCCTACTCTTGGATCACATACGAGCTACGGGAGCCTTAAGCCAATAGTAGGATTAGTCAGGAGATGGTTGCAAAAGGTCACAATGGAGCAGAAGGGAGAGTTGAAGAGGGAGCAATGTAATGCAAAGGCAACAACATTGTGGAGGCAACAACGCAAAGGGGATGATGGGACTTTAGTAGCGCAGAGAGTTTGTGCTCACGCAGTGCAGAGTTGCAACATAATAGTAGCTTCAGGAGGACAACGTAAATCAGCAGCCTAGCTTCAATGATAGATGCAGCTTGACTTATCTGTCAAACAGTTGGGCAAAAGTCCTTTAGTTGCTTACTTCTCGGCAACTGAGTTGCAGTGTAGCGGTTAATAGTGGCAGTGCTATGGGCAGCATGATGCAGCAAGTTGAGAGGGAGCTGCAGTACAGATGTGCCAGTGTCAGTGGCAGTGGCATGGGCAACAGTACAGAGAGCAACAGTGCAGTGGATGGAAGGCAGCAGGCCAAGCATCAACAACACAAAATCCAACTTCAAGATCTTGTAGTGCATGGTGTGGATGCATTGCTAGAGCACACTCCGTGCTAAGAGGGAGTCTTGATATTTTGTATAGTTGGTGTAGCATCGGGTAAGGTTTAGCCTTGAAACTTTGTGGAGGGGCTAAGACACACTTGAACTCCAGTAGTTAGAAAGTGTTGAGAAATTTCAGTTGGTGTTCAAGTTATTCAAATAATTAATTATTTTAATGGATTTCCTAAGTCTAAACTTAGGAAAATTAAATAATTAAAGTGAATTAATTAACACATGTGCTAAAATGTTCTAAAAGACACGGATCAATCATTCTTTTAATCTCTGCCGTTGATGGATGTTTTAATCTCGGCCGTTGATGAGATGAATGAAAAAGTATAAGAGAAAGGCTTGAGGTTCAGTTGGAGACACACACACAGAGGCAGAGCTGAGAGAACAGATCTGGAATTCTAGGGCAGGGTATGCTAAGAATTTTTGGAAGAGTTTTTCTGCAGTGAGGGGTAGTATTGGCTGAGGGGATGATCTGATCCCGGAGCCAAGAGTCAGTAAGATGCAGAGGAGCAGCAAACAAGGACAACATAGAGGAGCAGAGAGTAGCAGCAACAACTACACATCAGCTGCGCAGTCGCTACGTAGGTGCTACGCAGGACGGCGCTGCAGCTTCGGAGGGTTTTAGAATTATGCAGAGGGTCTCCAGGGCCAGCGTAAGGCCTGCGTCACCCTCTCTGGGGTTACACAGTCCCTCTCTGGGAAGCGCAGTGGCACTTAGAGCCTAGCAGGGCTGATGCTGGGGCTTCAGGGTCAGCGCTGGTGTTTCTAGGGCCAGATCCGGCCCGAGTCTGTAAATCCCGTTTGAGGGTGTGGATCGGTTAGATATTTCGTCCTGGAACATTAGGTTAGCTGCAGATTTCTTTTATTCTCTGTTGGGTTTTCCAGATCTGGAACCCAGATTTACTGTACTCAGAATCTACTTGATAAAATAAACCCTCATAATCTGCTACACCGGTTTTCTCTCTTTTGGGTTTCTCCGGGGATTTATGTCAAAAAATCCATGTGTCACTTTGATTGAATGAGCGTAGTATTCAGTAAATGATCTGCATGTGTAGACTGTAGTTGTGTTTATTTCGATATTTTTTGAATCTAATTTCTGAAGCTAACTTGTATAATTTAAATCAAGTAGGAGAAGTAAACCATGATACTGTAGTAGAATTTTCACAGAACAACACTGCGTAATTGCACAATTATGCTCACTACATGTTCAAGCAGTGGAATATCACATTGAGCATCAACAACAACTTCTCCAACTCTTAAAGGATAACCTCACTTTGGCGCAGAATCAAATGAAACAACAGGAAGATCAACATCACAGGGAAGGAAGTTTTTGTGAAAATTCCTTTACTCGAAATCCTACTACAGCAACTTATTAAATTTCTTCTATTGCCTAACTGAAGCAAATTATTTAACGAATGTTTTGATAAATATCGAAATGAAATACTCTGTAGTCTTCACAATAAACAAGTACAAGAAAGAAATACTAGCACAAGTATACACACATGGACACTGTTATTTTTTGACAATTGTCCCCGGAAAAACCCAATGTGGGAAAATCGGTGCAACAACTGAGGGTTTTAATATTATGCAGTAATTTTTCTGAGTACAAATTTATGATTGTTGATCCTGACAAATCATATAGAGAAATCTGACAAATAAAGTCTTGTGAGACAAATCTCAACCTTCCACGGGATTCCGACATTGACTTGCACCGGACTTAAGTTGCTCTGCGCTACCTCTGCATAGTCACTGCATCACCCACGCAGTCTTTGCGCCACAACTGTAGTTGCTCTTTGTCTCTGCACTGGTACTCACTGCTGGCTTGAAACTGGAATTTTCTGCTCTTCGAAAATGTCCTTCGGGAATTGGCACTGACCCTCTGTTGTCTCCTCCACAGAAAATGAAACTCCCTCTGCAGCTCTGCGCAGTCCCAGCGTAATCTCTGCGTCACTGGCTTTGCGCAGCTGCTTGTGGCTCATGATGTCTTCTCTCTGTTCACTTCTTTAGATCTGGAATTCTTCCTTCTGAAAATTATCTTTGCCCCTCTGTGTGAGAATCCTCTCGATTGATCTTCTCCCTGAGCACTGCTCACTAAAAAATTTCGATCTCTGGATTCTTTCTCCGTCTCAATGTATTTTCCAAATGACACTTAAAGCCATTCTTATAGTCTTCTCGTCAACGACCCAAATTAGATCTCTAATCAATGGCTAAGATTAACTTTTGACTGTGAAAATTCGAAGATCTAGATCTGGAATCCCTATTACAACAAGCTGAACTACTTTTCCTACTTGCAAATCTGATTTTAACAAGTTATTATAAGATTACTTCTTAAAATATCGAAGCAGTTACTGAAGCAACCTTCACCCATTAAAATACATTTGTGAAAATAGAAATTGAGCAAGAAAGAATAATGCAAACACAGGACACTGTTGTTTTTGGACAAACGTCCCCGGAAAAACCCAATGTGAGAAAACCGGTGCAACAGATCTGAGGGTTTATGTATTATGCAATAATTTTCTAAATACAAATATGGGATGCCTTTTTCTGGCAATCCCTATAGAGAATATGAATGACAAATAGTTAGTGAAAGAAATCTGACACTGATTTTTGGAAACTCGATTGATCGATAACCTCGGATGGCAAGCCCTCCATTGTGCTGCGCAGTCTCTGCGTTACTTTGCGTGGGGATTGCTTGGCTTCTACGTAGCTGGTCTTTTGTTGGCTGGATATGCCCTTTTGGGCCCTTCCGGTCTCACACCTCAAATTTCCGGCACTGGATCTGGATGACCCTCAGCTGAATTATGGATTCGCTCAAGGTTGCATCACTGCTTCTGCTGATTTTCTCTTTGTCTTCTCCGCGATGTATTCCTAGCTCAGGAAAATCTCCAACGGGAATTACTCTGCCCCTCACTACAATCAAGAATCACTTAGGTCTGATTTTCGTCCGAGCATTGCTCCGTTAGAAAATTTTGATCTCTAGACTCTCTCGGTGTACTTTACAAATGACCCTCAAGTCTTCCTTTATAGCCTTCTCATTGACAAATCAATAGCCGAGGTTAGATCTCCAATCAATGACTAAGATTATATTAGACTTGATCTTCTTTATCTAGAAGATTCATTCTTTATCTAGAAGATTCACCCACAGTTTACATTAATACTGATTAATTATTTTAATTTCCTAAGTTAGACTTGGGGTCCTCATTAAAAATAATTAATTTTTCTTATAAAACTGTTTCTGGGTGGATTTCCCAAAACGATTCATGGGTTATTTGTAATGCATGTGTCTAAGCCTCTCCACAAAATTTGGGGCTTAGAGCACATCCGATGCTACCAAAAATCAACACTCCCTCTTAGCGAGGAATGTGCTCTAACAGATATGCCCTGCTACACATGGCGTTGACTCTGAAACATCTCCCTCTGTGCTGATGATGTCTGACATGCTGCCCATCAATCATTGCGCTACTGTTGACCCTGCCACGATTAACACTGCATCCGTGTTGCAACCTCCTCTCAAATGTTGCATCTGCCGCTAGCACTGCCATTGTAACTCTGCACTGCAACTTAGTTGCTGAGAGAAGCAACTGAAAACGTCCAAAGATCTGAACAAGTGTTTAGGATGCATCTCAGTGCTGAAAACATCGACTGTTGATAACAACATTGATGGAAGGCAGTCATATAGATCAAGGGTCATAATTCAATAATCTATATGGAAATAGGTGCTGACATTTTCTAATGGAGTCCTCTTTGGATTCACTGGTTAGGAAGAAAGCAAAAGGTTTTCATCAAGAATTCTATCTTGCAGAATTCTGGGATTAGGATATGATGACATATTGATGAAGCAGGTCAAGGGAATGAAATTCTTCATTCTAGGGAGAAATTGTTGCAGGATAGCTCAAAAGGAAAAGGATGAGGTACATGTATACTTACATTGGATGCTATGAAGTCATGTCATATGGTTGCAGGTAATGGACTTCTATCTTTAGAAGTATGATCAAAAGACGAAGAATCTCTTTGGAATATGAGGTGGTTGTATACAAATGAGGAACAATATACTGAAAGTTCCTGAGAATGAATTAAAACTATGTGGAGAAAGAAAAGAAGAGATCGTAAAGTGCAACCATGAAAGAGGCAGTTATCATCCGGATTGGGAGATCTCCTGGGAAGATATGTAGATTTTGATACAAGTTCGGTAAAGATGAAGACCCTTGACAATACATATTTTTAGGAGATGTGTCAATCTGAATAAAGGATGACAATGCCTAGAAGAAGATGTCATGGTGAAAGATCATCACTGAGGTAACTTTTGATTGAAAAGTTCATATGTATATGTATATTTGGATAAGTTTATGTAGGGTTGCCAACCATATGGAAGGATGAAAGTGTGAAAATTCTATTGCAGTGTATTGGTTTATTTTCTCTTGATTTAATTAATACAAGTTGTTTGCAGAAATTAGATTTAGAAAATATCGAAAATAAACACAACTACAGCCTACACATGCAGATCATTTACTGAATAATACACTCATGCAACAAAGTGACTCATGGATTTTTGGACATAAGTCCCCAGAAAAACCCAAAGCGAGAAAACCGGTGCAACAGATATGAGGGTTTATTATTAAGTAGTTATGAGTACAGTAAATCTGGGTTCTAGATCTAGAAAAACCGACAGAGAATAAAAGATATCAACTCTGTAGCTAACCTGAATATCTAGTGCCAAATATCTGATTGATCCACACCCTCAAACGAGATTTACAGGATTCAACCCGGATCTGACCCTAGAAACCCTCAGCGCTGCCCCTGAAGCCCCAGCGTCAGCCCTGCTAGCCTCAAATGCCATTATTCTGCACCAGAAGGGACTGCGTAACCTCAGAATGTGTCCCACAGCCTAATGCTGACCCTAAAAGACCCTCTGCGTGATTTCTGAAGCTTCCCAGTGCCTCTGCGCTATCCTGCATAGCACCTGCGTAGCTGCTGCTCTGCCTCTCTGCGCTGTCCTTGTTGCTGCTCCTCTACCTCTTATTGACTCTTGGCTCTTGGAATCAGAGTAAACTCGCCCTAGAATTCCAGATCTATTCCTCAGTTCTGCCAAAAATGTGTGTTCTCAACTAATCCTCAAGCCTTTCTCTTATATTTTTTTGTTGAACCCTTCAACGGCCGAGATTAAATCATCCATCAAGGGCTGAGATTGAAAGACTGCTTGATCCATGTGACTTAAGAGAATTTCAGTGCATGTGTTAATTAATTCACTTTAATTATTTTATTTGCCGAAGTTTAGACTTAGGAAATCCATTAAAAATAATTAATTATTTGAGTAATTTGAACACCAACTGAAATTTCTCAAATCCATTTCTGGGTCTTGTAGATCAAGTGTACTTTAGTCCCTCCACAAAATTTGGGAGCTAGAGCACAACTGATGCTACCCCAAATACACAAAATCTCAATAGAAAGATCCTTGGAAGAAATATGGTTCGAAGGAAAGTAGCATGGCATGAAGATGGACCAGATGAGAAATACTGATGAATCACTTTCTGATAGATGACATGACCCATAGATGAAAGTGATGGATAATCTGTGCCTTATGAAGCTATCCCAAAGTTGAAGACTCCTCAATATCGAAGAAATTCATGACATCAAAGGGAGGAATTCTTCATGAGCAGCTGGGTGTCTCACCATTGCTGCTGCAGGTCCCTAGTCAAGAGGGAGCCTAGTGTTAAGTTTTTTACTTGGAAGAAACTTGGTAATTCCTAAGAATGAACGTAGGTACATTCCCTTGTGGAATATGTCCTCCCTAGTTGAGAGGGAGAGATAGACACATCATTCTGGTCTTCTACTGGGAAGACAGAATGGACGATTGGCTAATAATTTGGCATCTGATTCTCTTTGAGAATGTGATAGGGCATTCAAGATAAGAGTAGTCATGGACCAATATTCTTTTCGGATTAGCTACCCAAGAGAAGAATAGTCCAGGAAGGTCATACTTTGTGAACACTCGGGTGGAGTATGTACCTTGGAGAGACAATGACGATGGTGTCTATAAGTCATTGGTCTTGCCAGCATTGTAGCTCATTGTGTCGTTGAGAGATGGAGTTGTTAGTCAAGGCCTTGCACTATGACAATGCTAGTTGATATGATGCTATACAGATGCAATTACCAATCTGATTCTTCTTCTGAGATTCTTCATATTGAAAATAACCATGTACCATTATGAATACCTGCCTAGTTAAGAGGGAGTGTTGGAAAGTGTAACTAGGTTTGGTCTTCATAATGACTATGTAATTATGAATTTATGTAATGAAGAACACACAGATACTAAAATGTATTTTTGTAAAGCTTGCTTGATGGGTTTCATGAGCAAGGAGTTTTTATAGATGACATGACTCATGGATGAAAGTGATGGATGATCTGTGCCCTATGAAGCTATCCCAAAGTTGAAGACTCCTCAATATCGAAGAAATTCATGACATCAAAGGGAGGAATTCTTCATGAGTAGCTGGGTGTCTCACCATTGCTGCTGCAGGTCCCTAGTTAAGAGGGAGCCTAGTGGTAAGTTTTTTACTTGGAAGAAACCTGGTAATTCCTAAGAATGAGCTTAGGTACATTCCTTGTATAGGAATGAGTACATTCCCTTGTGGAATATGTCCTCCCTAGTTGAGAGGAAGAGATAGACACATCATTCTGGGCTTCTACTGGGAAGACAGAATGGACGACTGGCTAATCATCTGGCATCTGATACTCTTTGAGAATGTGATAGGGCATTCAAGATAATAGTAATCGTGGACCAATATTCTTTGAGGATTAGCTACCCAAGATAAGAATAATCCAGGAAGGTCATACTTTGTGAACACTCAGGTGGAGTATGTACCTTGGAGAGACAATGACAATGGTGTCTATAAGTCATTGGTCTTGCCAACATTGTAGCTCATTGTCTCGTTGAGAGATGGAGCTGTTAGTCAAGGCCTTGCACTATGACAATGCTGGTTGATATGATGCTATATAGATGCAATTACCAATCTGATTCTTCTTCTGAGATTCTTCACATTGAAAGTAACCATGTACCATTATGAATACCTCCCTAGTTAAGAGGGAGTGTTGGAAAGTGTAACTAGGTTTGGTCTTCATAATGACTATGTAATTATGAATTTATGTAATGAAGAAGACAAAGATAATAAATTATATTTTTGTAAAGCTTGCTTGATGGGTTTCATGAGCAAGGAGTTTTTATTATAGGTCAAAGACTTCTTCTTGATGTCTTTAGGGATTTGTCATCTTGTCATAAATATATATAATTTAGAGTCATGTCTATGAAGTGTTGTTACACTTATGACTGATGTAAATTTATGCCTCCTCACCTTGTCAAAGCACTCCTTGAAGATGGCTTAGAAGATGCTCCAAATATCCCTTGAGAAGTCGACCTCAGTCAAAGCACTCCTTGAAGATGGCTTAGAAGATGCTCCAAATATCCCTTGAGAAATCGACCTCATAATAGATGATCAAGTCAGCCTAACAATCATGTCGGCTCCCCGAAATAGACACTTATCTTCACTGGGTCAGGTCGGCTAATTATAGGGACGAACTGTGAGAATTTTTGAATACGTTAATGCAGAAATCCTACTGTAGTATCCTGGTTTACTTCTCCTACTTGTGATTAAGTTATACCAGTTATTTTCAGAAATATTCAGAAAATACCGAAGCAAACACAACTAACAACCTACACACATACAGATCATTTTCTGAATATTACGCTCATTCAAACAAAGTGACACACAGATTTTTCGAACAATAGTCCCCGGAAAAACCTATTACGGGAAAACCGGTGCATCAGATATGAGGGTTTATTATTATTATGTAGCATTTGAGTACAACAAATATGGGTACCCAACTAGTTAACTCGACAGAGAAAATAACAGATCTGCAGCAATACCTGCTGTTTTGAGACTAAAGCTAACTGATCCACACCCTCAAACAGGATTTACAAGACTCAGCTAAATCTTAGCCCTAGAAACCCCAACGTTGCTCCTGAAGCCCTAGCGTTAGCCCTGCTAGGCTCTACGTGCCCCTGAAGCCCTGCTAGTCTCTGCGTGCCCCTGCATTGCTCAAAAGGGGACTGCATAACCCCAGACTGGGTGACACAATCCTTGCACTACCTGTGGAGGCCTCTGCGTAACTTTGGAAGCCCTCTGAAGCTGCAGCATTGCCCCTCCGAGGCCTGCGTAGCGGCTGAAGCCTCTGCGTTGCGCAGTTGTTGCCCTTGCTCCTCTGCACTATCCCTGATTGTGGCTCCTCTGCCTCTTGTTGACTCTTGGCTCTGGGATCAGATCATCCCCTCATCCAATACTACCCCTCACTGCAGAAAACTTCTTTGGAAATTATTAGCAATCCCGCCCTAGAATCCTAGCTCAGTCTCTCAGCTCTGCCTCCGTGTGTGTGTGTCTCCAACTAACCCTCAAGCCTCTCTTATATTTTTTCGTTGAACACATCAACGGTCGTGATTAAATCTCTTATCGATGGCTGAGATTAAAAGACTGCTTGATCCACATCACTTGGAACATTTCAGCACATGTGTTTAATTAATTCACTTTAATTTTTCTAATTCCCTAAGTTAGACTTAGGGTCCTCATTAAAAAAAAATTAATTATTTGAATAACTTCAACATCAGATGAAATTTCTCCAAATGCTTTCTGGGTTTTGGAGGTGATGTGTTTCTTAGCCCCTCCACAAAATTTTAGGGCTAGAGCACACCCGATGCTGCGCCAACTACACAAAATATCAACACTCCCTCTTAGCACGGAGTGTGATCTAGCAATACATCCACACCATGTATCGCAAGATCTTGGTATTGGTCTCTATGCTGTTGATGCTTGGCTTGCTGCCCTCCATCTACTGCACTGCTGCCCATGTCACTGACACTGACACTGCGACATATGTACTGCAGCTCCCTCTCAAATTGCAGCATCATGCTGCCCATAGCACTGCCACTCCTAACTGCGGCACTGCAACTCAGTTGCTGAGAAGTAAGCAACTGACAAACTCTTGCCCATCGTTGACAGGCAAGTCAGGCTGCATCTCATCACTGAAACACCCTTGGCCTGCTGCCCTCCATCTACTGCACTGCTGCCCATGTCACTGCCATTGATACTGCCACATCTGTACTGTAGCTCCCTCTCAAATTGCAGCATCATGCTGCCCATAGCACTGCCACTGCTAACTGCGGCACTACAACTCAGTTGCTGAGAAGTAAGCAACTGACAGACTCCTGCCGATCGTTGACATACAAGTCAGACTGCATCTCATCACTGAAACTCCCTTGGCTGCTGCTTTACGCTGTCCTCCTGAAGCCACTGCGCTGCTACAACTCTGCACTGCGTGAGCATAGCCTCTTTGCGCTACTGAAGTCCCATCAGCCTCTGCGCTTCTGCCTCTATGCTGCTGCTGCTTCTACACTGCGCTACTCCCTCTACAACATCTCAGCACTGCCCTTTGCTTCACTGTGATCTCCTGCATCCATCTACTTGTCCCGCTAGCATCTTTAGGCTCCCGTAGCTCGTATGTGATCCAAGAGTTGGGCTTACTCAAGGATCTCGCCAACTAATCTGCAGCTGCTCTACAGATCCATGTCACCCCACTTACGTGGCTCATGAGCACTCATGGCTACATCATCATCAGTACCATCATCCTTTGCTGCTGCAGCCTTGGAATCAGAAGCTACTTTGTCCTTCTTCTTAGGACAAGTGCTAGCGAAGTGTCCAAGTTCACCACAGGTAAAGCACCGGACCTTGGATAGGTCCCTCTTCTTCTTCCCTTGCTGCTTTCGTTCCTTCGATGCAAGGGTTGCATCAACCTCCTCTTCTTTCTTCACCCTGACCATTTTGCTGTTGCTGTTCTGCCTCTTAGTGATCCTCCTGATCTCTTCTTGGCGAAGGATTGCCCACATGTCCGCCCAGGATGGTAACGTTGCCCTTGCCTAATATGCTTTGGACAAACGTTTCCCATTCCTCGGTGACTGCATTCAGGTAGTCCTTACCAAGAGCCCTTCATCTGGAGGTGCACCCATGGCAATCAATTGATCTCGGATAGTCTGAAGTCGGAAAAGTAAGGGATCTACCTCCTCACCCTTCTGCATTTGGAACAGCCTCATCTGATTCTCTAGAAGCATTTTCCGTTGAACGAAGCTTCCTTGATACAAGGCTTCCAAAGTGGTCAACATCTCATTTGCCGTCTTCTTTCCGGCTATGTGTGGCACGACATGATCCTTTACTCTGTCCATAATCAAACGCTTTGCCCGCACTTGATTTTCATTAAATTTCTTCAGAGGATCAAGATCTGCAGGCTCAACTAAGACATTCTCTGCATGGTTCTCGATGTCGTACTCATCCAAGACTGATAGGATCTTGGCCCTCCAGATGACGAAGTTGGACACACCGTCCAACCTGTCTTGATCTCTTAGTCCATGAGAAGCCATCTCGCCCAGATCTGACAAAAACAATACTCTCCTCCCTCTTTCTGTGGCAACACAAAAACTCTGGATCTGGGTTTCTTGGTGACTAGAAACCCTCTATTAACTGCTTCTTTTGAAAAAACTGATTTCCCTCCTGGAAATCTTTAGCCAAAAACAATTAGACAGTTCTCTTCGATCCTCCTGATCGAATCTTAGATCTGTTTGGCTCAGATCTGCTGAGTGACTGTCTTCCTCCCTCTCTTTGTTGACTTAGCTAGGCACAATTCTGCTTTTAGATCTCGACAAGATGACAAGAAGACTGAACTGCGTCCCTCTGGCTGGCCTTTGCGTGAGCAGACTGGCCCAGTGCAGTCTCTGTGCTGCTCAGAAGTGGACTATGTAACCCCAGACTGGGTGGCGTAGTCCTTACGCTGGCCTAGTTAGCCTCTGTGTAAGCCTGAAGGCCTTCTGAAGCTGTAGCGCTGCCCCTTTCTGGATCCGTGTTCTCTTGCTGGCAGCTGCTAAGCTGCCCTTTCCGGATTTCTGCTGCTTCCGCTGCTTTCCCACAGAAAAATATTCTTTAGCTGATTTGCTGGAGATTTAGCTTGATCTGCGATCGCTCTGATACCATGTGAGAATTTTTGAATACGTTAATGCAGAAATCCTACTGTAGTATCTTGGTTTACTTCTCCTACTTGTGATTAAGTTATTTTCCGAAATATTCAGAAAATACCAAAGTAAACTTAACTAACGACCTACACACATACAGATCATTTACTGAATATTATGCTCGTTCAAACAAAGTGACACAGATTTTTCGAATAGTAGTCCTTGGAAAAACCCATTGCAGGAAAACTGGTGCAGCAAATATGAGGGTTTATTATTATTATGTAGAATCTGAGTACAACAAATATGGGCACCCAACTGGTTAACCCGACAGAGAAAATAACAGATCCGCAACAACACCTGCTGTTCTGAGACCAAAAGCTAACTGATCCACACCCTCAAACGGGATTTACAAGACTCAACTAAATCTTAGCCCTAGAAACCCCAGCGTTGCCCCTGAAGCCTCAGCGTCAGCCTTGCTAGGCTCTGCGTGCCCCTGCGCTGCTCAGAAGGGGACTGCGTAACACCAGACTAAGTGATGCAGTCCTTACGCTGTCGGCCTCTGCGTAACTTTGGAAGCCCTCTGAAGCTGCAGCGTTGCCCCTCTTGGGCCTGCGTAGCAGTTGAAACCTTTGCACTGCACAACCGCTGCTGTTGCCCTTGCTCCTCTGCGCTGTCCTTGATTGCTGCTGCTCTGCCTCTCGCTGACTCTAGGCTCCGACATCAGATCATCCCCTCGCCAATACTAACCGTCGCTGCAGAAAACTTCTCTGGAAATTCTTAGCAATCCTGCCCTAGAATTCCAGCTTAGTCTCTCAGCTCTCTGCCTCCGTGTGTGTGTCTCCAACTGACCCTCGAGCCTTTCTCTTATACTTTTTCCTGGAACACATCAACGACCGTGATTAAATCTTTTATCGACGGCTGAGATTAAAAGACTGCTTGATCTGCATCACTTAAAACATTTTAGCACACGTGTTTAATTAATTCACTTTAATTCTTCTAATTCCCTAAGTTAGACTTAGGGTCCTCATTAAAAAAAATTAATTATTTGAATAACTTCAACACCAGATGAAATTTCTCCAAACGCTTTCTGGGTTTTGGAGGTGATGTGTTTATTAGCCCCTCCACAAACTTTCAGGGCTAGAGCACACCCGATGCTACCCCAACTACACAAAATCTCAACACGAACAACTATAAATACCTCAGTGAACTGCACAGAAATGACAACAAGAAAAGTTTGGATATCTCTGAGATCTCGAACATGAAACAGTTCGGATCTGTGGCATTTCAGAAGAATAGTTCGGATATCTCTTAGGATTTAGACAAGTCTGAAGTTAAAGGAGGGATAAGTCTGCGTTATAATATAGCGAGGAGACAAGTATATACAACAAGGCTACAAGGAATATGATAATGATAAGGGCTCTATGTTTTGGAGAGAAGACACCACAGGCACTTTTGGAAGGCCGACTGTAATTGCAGAGACAGGTCTGTTATCTTATGCGTAATACAATGTTGAAAAGGAGGAAGACATAGCGAAGGAATAAGTATAAGTTATCTCTGTCTTGGGTCAACTATAACATGGTTGCTTCAGGAAGAACGAAGGTAAATTGCAGGAAGTACAAGACTGTAAATTAGTGCAAGGAGAGAAGGCATCTCGGTGAAGTATTGCACTATGATTGGGTCAACACAAAAGGGTTATCTCTGTCAAGGAGGTCGAGTTTAGTCCATGAAAAGAAGCACATCAGCTAGAGACCGAGTTCTCTAGTATTAGTGCAAAACGGTGCAGAAAAGGAGATTAGCATAAGGAGCCAAGAAAAGAGCAGTGACAAGGTCTTGGAGGCATACAAAGGTCAAGGGTTTGTGTCATGATCATGGTGCTTATCCACTGAAAGTCTATAAGAATAATTACTTGCGGGTTTTCATCTCCAAGAGGGAGATGTTTTGGCCCTGGCTTGAAGAGCCTAAAACTTGTCTCTTGTGTTTTGATAATTGACTTGATGAAAGACATAATAAGCTAATAAAGAGAAGATCTAAGTAAGAGAAATAAGTTCATAAGTAATTATCAAGTAGAGAATTGAATAAAAATCTGCCCTACCAAATTCTCAACACCTTTTGGAGAAGGACATCTACAACAAAAGTTGGGTAGTACTCCTAGCATGTGTTCATTGTGGGAGAAGGACATTTTGCAGTGATAGGTGGCATCCCCTCGTGCCCTATGTTAGTTTTCATTGGAGCAGCGCATGAAGACTATAGTGGGCTGAATTCCCAAATGATCTGAGGAGCAACAATGGGTAGAAGTCTCAAAGTGTTGTTGCCTTGAAGGATGAAGGAGCAACTAGTGAGAGTGAAGACCCTATGTGTTGGTTGTAGATGAGCTTATGATCAACTAGAGGGCAGATTGGATAGACGAGATTCAATGGCCAGATGGACTTGGTGCATTGATAGAGGCAAGTCCTACAAATCGAGAGTTGAAGGACCGTGCAGATGTGTACAAGGTACAACCAAGGCAGTTGTGAGGAGCTCTACATCAGCTAGACGATCAAAGTATCTTGTATTGGGTAGATTGGTAGTCATCACGACAAACGCCAAGCCCTAGTTGTTATTGTTTTGTATCAGTCGATGTATGAGGGTCATTATCCCTAGTACGGGAGCCCTAGACTGTTGTATTATCAGTTTGATTAATATAACAAAGTTGGGTTATTGTACAAAATTGGGTAAAAAATTGTGTATATTTTGTGCACTAGTAGATTTACTGTTGTATATTATTCCGCTCATAGTTATCAAAACCGGCCGGTTTGAACCGGTAACTGGTCAAACCGGTCGGTCAGCTTAGCCTCCGGTCAGAACCGCTCATGCAACCGGGTTTAGAGGAGGGTCTCACCTGATTTGGCTGGTTAATCGGACCTAACCGGCTAGTTAGGTACGGAACCGGCCGGTTAATGCAGAAACTGGCCGGTTCCGTACCTAACTAGCCGGTTAGGTGTCCCTTCCTTGCGCGGACCCACCGGTGGCCAGGAACACAGCCTTAGAGCATATGTGGAGGTAAGGAGAGGGTTGTTTCCCTCCAAAAACACCCTCCCCAATCTTTTATAAGGAGGGACAACCTCTCCTTTGTCTCACACCAACTCATTTGCTGTTTGTGAGTTTGATTGAGAGCTTGGAGAGTGTTGAGTGTTTGCCGGAGTAGTGATCTTGGAGGCTTGGAGTTGGAGTTGGAGCTATCTTGGAGATAGTTTGGAGCTGTCAATAGCGTTGGCATCTTCAAGAGGATGCTAAGGAAGCTAGTTTGCATTGCCAGGTAAGAATTTTCACTTGAAAAATCCATCATTTCATTGTTGTTCATGTATTTATTTTCTCATGTGTTTAGCTATTTTATTGCTCTCAAATCTCTAGTCCTATGCTATCAAATTTTGTATGTTTGAAATTTGAATGTGCATTTTGTTTCGTAAATTTAGCCTTAGTTGTCCATTTATCTTAGCTGCAATTTTTTTTAAATGGTAGATTTATTTCCAAATTTCAATTATTTCAAGTCAAGATGCCTCCAAAAGCCAAGGACAGTGCATGGGTCCATTGTGATGTGATTGATGGAAAGATGGTATGCAAACTTTGTCGAAAATGTATTGGAGGTGGGGGTATTCTTAGATTGAAACATCACTTGGTTGGGATAAGAGGCAATGTAACGCCATGTGATGCACCTAATGCAGTGTTAGGTCTGATTAGGGCAGAATACCTTGCCAAGCTTGAAAGTTTGAGGAGACTAAGGCTAGGGAGAAGGCCATCCAAGATGAAATTGCAAGGAAGAGGGAAATAGTAGAAATGATGAGAGAGAGTGGATATGAAAATGATGAGTATGAGATTCAAGACTCCACTTCTATCCCTTCCACCAATAACCCCTTTCACTATGTTCCTCCTGTTGGCAAAAGATCAAACCCAACAAAGAAACCCAACCTCATGAGTTATTTCTCGTCCACTGCTAATCCCACAACCACTGCCTCCATGTCCCAGCGAACTCCAAGTCGTCAACCCACTTTGGATCAACATTGGAAAAAACAATGCAAAGAAGCTTCTTATCAGTACATTGCTAGATGGTGCTATGATTCAGATATCCCATTTAATGCTGCTCGCTCACCTTATTACCAAGCTATGTGGGACTCTGTTTTTGTTGCAGGAAAGGGCTTCAAAGGCCCTTTTGCGCATGAGTTAAGGGGAGCTCTTTTGCAACAAGAGATTTGTAATATTGATGAGTATTTGGCTGAATATAAAGAGTCATGGCTCAAAACAGGTTGTTCCATCATGTCAGATGGATGGACTGATGGAAAGAACCGCACTATCATTAACTTCCTTGTTGCTGGCCCTCAAGGAACAATGTTTTTGAGATCAGTTGATGCATCTGATAAGGTGAAGGATGCAACCCTTCTATTTGAGCTTTTGGATGAGATTATTTAGGAAGTGGGAGAGCAGAATGTTGTGCAGGTCATCACAGATAATGCCTCAAACTATGTTCTTGCTGGAAAGATGCTTGAGTCCAAGTATAAAACCATATTTTGGACTCCATGTGCTGCACATTGCATAGACCTCATGCTTGAGGACATAGGCAAAGTGGAATGGGTAAAAAACACTGCAGAGCATGGCAAGTGCATTACAAAATACATTTACAACCACTCATGGGTATTGAGCCTAATGAGGAAACACACAGGGGGCAAAGAGCTTGTTAGGCCTGCCGTTATGAGATTTGCAACTCACTTCCTCACGTTGCAATGTCTCAATTCTCAACAGAAAAACTTGCAGAAAATGTTTTCTTCTGATGATTGGACTGAATCTCGGTGGGCTCGTAGACAAGATGGAAAAGACACCAAAAAGAAAGTCTTTGACATTAATTTTTGGAAAAGGTCTTCAGAGCTGGTAAAAATTACTGAGCCCCTTGTTAAGGTGCTAAGGATGGTGGATGGGGAAAAGATGGCAATGGGATACATTTATGAGGCTATGGACCAGGCCAAGGAGCAGATACGGGCAGCTTACAGGGACAGGTTAGCTAAATATGGCCGGATATGGGAGATCATTGATAACAGATGGAACAATCAATTCCATCGTCCTATACATGCAGCTGGGTATTTTTTGAACCCAAAGTATCATTATAGAGCTCGGCTAGGAGATCAGCAGGATGGGGAGGTCAGATCTGGATTGATTGATTGCTTGGAGTGCATGGTCCCTAACCGTGCAGACCTTTTGGAAACACATAAACAACTTACTCTTTTCAGTATGGCAGCTGGTACCTTTGGAAAGAACTTGGCAAAAATGGCAAGAGATGTGGATCAACCAGGTAAGCAATTCCAATTTTCTTTTTTTTTCATGTTAAATTGTTTGTAAATAAGTAATGAAATGAACTATGTTACTAATGAATGTCTTTTTATTTGCAGCACATTGGTGGGAGTCATTTGGCGGCCAATGTCCTCAATTGCAAAAGTTTGCAATTAGAATCCTCAGCCAAACTTGCAGTGCTTTAGGTTGTGAGCGCAATTGCTCTGTTTTTGAGCGCATACACACAAGGAAGAGAAACCGTTTGGAACAAAAATGGTTAAATGATCTTGTGTTTGTGCAATACAACCTTCGCTTGAGGCGGAACCAACTGATGAGCGAAACACCTGATCTAGATCCCATTGTGTTGGATGATATTGATCCAACATCAGAATGGGTGGAGGAGACTGAAGATCCAGTGTTTGAGGCTGATTTTGATTTCGATGCAGCAGTGGCGGGGGGTGAATTTGAAGCAGATTTGGTGGCGCCATCAGACGCAGACCCAGGATTGGTCGCTGTATCAAGCAAAGGCAAACAACCAATGGACGACACTAGTCATGCACCTCGAGTAACTCGTGCTTCCATTAGGTCCACTTCTATTGTTATTGGTGGCAGGGGTACTGAGGTTGCAGATGAGCCTGAGGCTGAGGCATCCTCAGACTCTGATCCAGATGATGTCTATGTAGCAGCCAGCCGATGTTGATCCTGTGTCTAGTAGCGGTGATGAATTTGATGATTGATCATCATTCATGTGTAGTCTTGTATTAGGCCAATGGCCTCATAGCTTGTAGCATTGTTTTTGGACTTAATGGGCCATTTGGAGCCTCATTGCTTATGTATTTTTCGATGATATGTATTGCACTCGGTGCCATTTTGATATATTCACCTTTGCATGGTATATAAATGAGCAAACTTTGCATATTTTGTCTCTATTGGCTTGGAATCATGGTTACAAATCTTAAAAATAGTTTTTTTTTTATTAAAAAATAATTATTTAATGTATTTTTTTTAAAACCGGTTCATTGAGATCTGACCGCTACCAGTTAGACCGGTTCCGGTTCAAAACCCGGTTCATTAGGTCCACCGGTCCGGTCACCGATTCCGGTTTTAATAACTATGATTCCGCTGTGCAAAGTAGTCTTGTTGTGATACTTGGATTGGTAGCGTCAGTGATTTAAGATTCAATCCTAGACTCCAGTATCGTGGAAAAACAACACTGACGAGTACATAAATCACTCAGTCAATACTAGGAGCTGAAAACAAGACAATTCTTCAACCTTTGCACTAATTAATAACCATACTCATTGTAATTTTGAAGGACAAGTATCAAGACATCAAATTCATTAGCCCCTGTGTTAATTTCTGCACTGCGCATTCATTTACTCCCTGCAACAAAAATGCTAATCTCAGCCTATAGAATTCTGCAACAAGTTAATACAAATCCTTTTCTAGCAATGAGACAAGTTATCAAGAACCAGAGTATGTGAAGTTTTCTGCAAAACCCTTATGACAGTCACAATATAAGTCAGAGACTTCTATCACTGCAATCCTTTAAGCAGGATCATAACAACATGAAAATTTCGGTAAGGAAGATCACAACACCATCAAATTCATAAGCAAACTCGTTTAGCTCCTGTCAGTGATCTCTGCATAACACACTGATATTTGTCATGCATCTATCTTTTTTGCAAAACAAACAGTGGCATCACATATATCCCAAGCAATGTATGTAAAGACTTTGCCCTGTGTATTCAGTGAAAACCCAAGTAGATTAGTCATTCGAAAGTGTTAGAAAATCAGAAAGGTAGAGATATTTTCTTATCTTGATAATTGTGATGTATTTGATTTCTTATTAGCTTCTTTTATGTCTTATTTGATCGTCTTATCATCAAGCAACTATCAAAAATCAAAAGCATGAAGATCAAGACAACAAGTGACACAGTCTGTAGGCTCTCATCTAGGGCAAACCCCCTCTTCTAGGGGAAAACCGAAAAAATTCTCTTATCTTCTTGAAGAACCAAATCAAATGAGACAACGAAGACCTTTTGACCAACAATAAGACCTCCAATCCACCAAGTCAGCCTCCAAAGATGATTAGTCAAACTTTAGTTAAGATCTCTAAAAGTCAACACAAGTCAACTTCTTTCAAGTTAAGTTAAACTTCAAATTTCGGCTTCCTGCATCAGAATTTTGGCCTTTACTGCAGAAACGCAACCTGAGAAAAATGAGTTCTCCTTCGCTAGGGTTTTTCTTCCTGCTTCAAGTCTGTTTCATCTCCTTTTCTTGCCTTCGCACTTGTAATTGCAGATTGAACTTCGCTTGGAAGGATGCCACAATAGGTCGAAGTCACAACTTATATATATTTTTTGAAGCTCCCTTATGAGGCCGACTTGATGGCTCTTGAGGCCGACTTGGTGGAGGAGGTTTAAATGACCAATTTTCATGAAAACATTTTTTCTTCTTTGAAACAAAAAGCCCAATAAGGGTCTAGAACATGATAACAATGACAATGACTCGTGACTCAACCGTAGAAGCACACAATAGGTGCATAGACCTAGAAACATAATCAAATGAGCATGAAACCCTGCTTATAAAAATAAGTTTTATTTGCTTTTTTACAATGATTTTTTTTTCTTATCTTCACAAATAAATAAAAATTACATCATGTCATGAGCTGAACAACAATTATGAAGACCGATACTAGTTACATTTTCAACAAAAGAAACCCTTATGATAACCATGTAAGTTGCAGACCACCTTCACATGCAAGGTCATTGTTATAGTTTTTCATTTCCTCTACAAAAGAAACAAACCAATAAAAACACTTCGTCAATAAAAAGGCCTCTGCCCCAAGCACCACAACTTCTAAGGTAAACACACATGCAACCTTTTGTCACTGCAGACCTCTCTCTGGTACTTTGTATAGATAACTAAGTGCGTGCATGCAAATTATGTGCATACTCTGTCTCAAAAGCATTGTACCATCTTAATGCAATCATGATGTAAATTGAGGACATTCTGATCCATAGATTAATGCATTTCAATTATACTCTTAGAAAAAAAAAACAATCTCCAAGAAGAACCTTCAGCACATATATCCTTGCACAATGTCAAGTACAAATCATTCCACACCAACGATAGCTCAGAACTTGATCTAAGTGCGATCGATCTAAGCGAAGAAAAAGAACTCACTATCTATGTGTGCATCAAATTGACCACAACCTTCAAATAGCTTAAGCGATATATTCACTTTACTGGTTCGACTAAAGGATTTACGCACTAGTGAAATAAAAAAAAATGCAACTCATCAAATGCATACGTTTGGATCTATGAATAATATATACGCCTATAAGAAGAATCTTCTACCCACAATAATTTCTGAGAGAGAATAAACAACCAAACCCTTGTTGCAGCAGGCTCTTCAATACAATAGCATCAAATCAAATCATTACGAATACTTGCAAAGTCCTTTATGTGAAATTTCCACGAATTGCAGCAACTGAAAATTTATCTCCTGACTTATGTAGTTTATTTGTCTTTTGTTAATTATTAATGACAAATATTGATAAA
Organism: Pinus albicaulis; assembly: GCA_034641835.2. Classification (NCBI taxonomy): domain Eukaryota; kingdom Viridiplantae; phylum Streptophyta; class Pinopsida; order Pinales; family Pinaceae; genus Pinus; species Pinus albicaulis. The sequence continues at coordinate 1,548,797,099 of CM076580.1, read as the reverse complement.
CTCACACTGCAATTCTTCACAAATAAAATATGTTGGGGAAAACAAAACACTGAAACTGAGAAAATAATGTGCACACACAATAATTTTGACACCGTTATTTTTGGACAAATGTCCCTGGAAAAAACCCGAAAGGAAAACCAGTGCAACAGATGAGGGTTTTATTATTATTCAACAATTTGAGAACTACAACTGGTTGTCGTAGAATGACAAACCTCTGACATACAAATACTAATCTCCTTTGGCAAAATAATCTAGAGAATCGTTGTCCCCCACTGCAACTTGATCTAGCCTCTCCTAGCTAACTCACACTCCTGGGTACTCACACTGCCTGAATGGAAATGCGTATTGTTGCTCCGGAAAATTCGTATAGCCTTTGGGAACCCTTCCCAACAAGTCGTCCTGCCTCCTGGACTGCTCTAGACCTACTCGCTCTACCTCTGGTAAACAAATGTAGCAACTGGCAATTGAAGCGTGGTCTCTCCTACAACTCGCATTGGATAAACTAGCGAACTTGCACTGCTAAAGTGGCCTTTTCTGTAGATGAATTCGACCTCCTCTTCCTGTCACTTGGACATTGGAAAATCTGAGGAAATCTCCTCTGAAATCCTTCTCCAAATATCTGCTGAAACCCCATTGCTTGGTGTCTCCCTAGCTTCAATTGTGCCCTTGCTGAATCACTGCAACTGGGTAGTCAAACTGCTCAAAATGATTTTGATGTCTTCTCCAAACCCCTTCGACTTACTCTTATAATATTTTGTTGGGCAACCAATAGCTATGATCACATCTCAATTGATTGCTATGATCATCTTGAATCCATCAATTCACTTTTCTAGAAGTTTCTAGAGCAAAATCGATTTCCCTCAATAATCTCATTTAGTTAACCAATTTTCCTAAGTTAGACTTAGGAAATATTTTATTATTGGCTAATTAATCTAATTGAGGTGTTTCTAAGACTTATCTTACGAAACATTTTCTGGGTTTTGGAGATCTTGTGCTCCTTATAGCCTCTTAGACACCATACATATTAGAACACTTGTCTGCTGCTACCAAAAACTAACACTGTAGACATCGATCTATACAACAATCTACTGATAAACCTTGCGTTCATTGTGTGATCTAAGCAAACCATATGTGTTATAAACTTCAGAACCATAAATCTAAGACTAGCACACACTCTATGCAACCATATTCAGAAAATATACCACTGATGCACTCTTTCAGGCAAATGATCCATGTGTGTATCCCTTCTCTGTTCAGCACAGATCATAAGGTTATATATATATATAGTGCACAAAAAGTCTAGTGAATGTGTGGTGTGCATACACAATGTACCTCCATCAATAACTATTTCAGAAATTAAGGTGGATCAAACGAGAACAAAGAAAAGGGTTCGATATTCAGTTGATCCAGAACAAAGCTTACATAGCACAGGTAAAAACCAATCCATTAGATAGTTGAACCATTTTCTTTCTTTCATATTGCTGGGTCCTTGCATATCGGTGAAAACAATCCTGCAAAAGCTTACCATTTTAGATTGAAACATGTCAAATCATGGTCATTCACACTGTCATCTTCCTTTTCCAGATCAAACAAAATACTCGAAGACTGCCGGTGCCAGAACCAATTGATCTGCATAAAAAATGCACACACTTGAATTCTCAGATCTGCAGATAAACCAGTTCCAGAACAAATACACATTTGTTTGATGAAAGATCATTCCACCAAAACACATTCCACTGCCCATTCTCACTGCTCTGATACCATGTTGAAATTTTTTTATTTCTGATCTACAGATAATTACTTGTGATATTATTTATCATTAGTCAATTTTCATGAAGCAATTATTCATCAGAAATTTAACCAATAGCAGCGATAAGAAAGTAGAGATCACAATGCACAATAATAAGAGACAAGTGTTTAGGTCAGAGACCAGGGCAAAATCCTACAAATGGGAAAACCCAATCAAACCTTTCCTCAGAGAGATCCTTCAATAGTACATCAAAACATAGATAATACTTGCCACAAGATGGCATCCACAAGTGGTAAGTCTCCAATGTAAATGTCAGCAAGATGTCCAATAGAGTGTCCAACAAGCTCACCACCGAGAGGCTGATCCTCTCACCATACCACAGAAAACAAGGCTCAGATAATAGATCTCCTGAAGTTCAGACCTTGAATAGAATCATAATCAGATTAGAGCTCAGATCTAGGCTTAGATCTCAGCCTTGTCTTAGTCAGGAACAAAACAGACTTCTGATAATGAGCAGATCTTGGTCACCAGACTTCAGGTCACAAGTATAATAATCAGATCTCGGTCACAGACTTCAGATCATCAGTGTAATGAGCAGATCTCGAACCTTTGACTTCAGATCATAAGTATAATGAGTAGATCTCGAACCTCTGACTTCAGATCATAAGTATAATGAGCAGATTTCTAATTACTGCTTTTAGATCATAAATGTAATGAGGAGATCTACAGATCTTGGACCACTTTACATAGGAGAGCAGATGAGTAAGGCATGTGTGTTCAAAATGCTGCCCAAAGAGAGCGAATTAACCTCTCTATATAACCATCATGTGATCCAAATGAGTGAGTTTCTAGGCAAACCAACTAGCCATCATGTGATCCGAATGAGAGAGTTTCAAGGCAAACTAACTTGATCATCTAGAAGAACCAGCCCAGCACTCGTGGAGCCACTTGAAATTATAAATAAAAATACTAATTTTGTTTTTCTCAAATACAATGAAAATAAATAATTTTATGAAGACCGACCATAGCTACAATTTCAACATCTAGATCATCAAAAATTTGATCATAATTCGATGGGAACTCTAACTGTGTATAGGTGGATTTCAGTAAATGGATGGAAGTTTGCTGGAAAATTAGATGACTCCATTTCTCCAATACTGATCTGTTAAGGTTGCAATGCAACCCCTATTATAATTTTTTGGAGGAATGCTCAGAAACTGCTAATTTTTGTCTCGTACAATATTCAATATTTTGGGGTACATTTTGCTCTGCTATGCTGCATATTTATTTGGGTATTTGGCATATTATATAGTCAATTTGGCTTTACGAGGTATTTATCTGGGGCACTAATAGCAGGCTATCTGACAGTTTATGGTTAGTGTGGTGTAGTAGTGCAACAGGCTTGGTGGACATTTGCTAAATATTAATATGCTTTTTATTGCTACTATCAAGTTTCTTACTAATTTCATATTATATTTTCTTTTATAAATCTAAGGGATTCCAGTTGTTTCTGCTTTCTTTTGAAGTCAGTCTGTTCTGTTCTGAGTGCCGTAGAAACCTATGCCATTTTCTTTTTCTTTTTGGTTCCTTTTTGGTGGAATAATGAGGCAGTTTTAGTTCATGATTTTGTCGGCCCCAAGATAGACTAGGATCTCCTGTGCTCATATTTCTGAATTGCCAGCAAGCGGCGGTTTCAATTGTGTAACCATTTGTCTACTCTATCAGAATATATATGGACTTGCATGCATTTCCTCCTGATTATTGTATCCCGTCGCTAAAATTGGGGCCTTCTATCCTTTGAACTTTTAAGTTTAAATGCATAACAGGCACATTGCTTTTAGCTGGGTTCTTTCTTTTCTACCTTGCGAAATGTGTGCATAATGTCTTATTAAATATTTACAGGTAAGAAAGGGCAAAATGAAGTGCTGGTACAGGGTGGTGTTCTAGAGGATCTTGCAAGACACCTTGTTCAACAGTATGGAATACCCAAAAAGTACATAGAAATTCTTGACAAGACAAGGAAATAAGTTTCTGTTATGTTACCTGTTAGCCCGGGCACACAGAATGATGGACATTCAGAAATGCAAAGCGTCTGAGTAACATCTGATGCAAGCTGTGATCGCAGTAATTCATAGAAGTACTTCTATTTGCTGCTATATTGCTGTGCTCTTATGAGTGTACATGTATAAACATTTCCTTCTGGGTAAGGAAATGAAGGGGTACATATAGGATTAGAAATGGTTTAAAATGAAATAAGTTTGATTGTTTTCCTTGTTCCTTTCACCAGCATATGTGGGTGAAATATCAACCGTCTGAAATTGAGCCCTGGGATTATTAGAAAGGTACTTGCTAAGTGAGGATTTGTATTACTGCATTAAAATATTCCACATATGGTTATGGATATGAACAAAATCTAACGCTAGGAGCAGAAGTGGGCATTCTGTCTCGTTTTCGCTCCGTGCAAACTATTGCATACAAAGTAGTGGGGTGCAAGGTACATGTATAAACATTTCTTTCTGGGGAAGGAAATGAAGAGTTACATATAAGATCGGAAATTATTTAAATATAATTAGTCATTGGCTTCCTTGTTCTTAGCATTATGTGGGTGAAATATCAATCCTCTGAAATTGAGCCCAGAGATGATTAGAAAGGTACTTGCTAATTGAGGATTTGTCAAACTACTGTATTAAAAAGCTACCTGCTGTAGTGGTTATTTTGTTGCCTTTTGGCTTCTTGTAAACTATTGCGTAGAAAAAGTGAGTGCAATCTACAGCTCGGGTGGGATAGGTGTTACATGTCTATGGATGGTGTTAATGAATTAAAATGAAAAAGGTTGAGATAAACTAAAAGAGGAAAAACTCTAAAAAACCAAAACATTGTAAATTACCTTGATGTTAAAAAAAAATAGATCAATCTTAATACGAATCTTTTAATACCTCTTTGGGGTATGATGGATCTATGTCGATATACAAACATCATGAATTCATGGGACTTATACAAGGTAATGATTTGCTAATAATTTGCTATGCATGTCCCATATGTTTGTGGGGGCAATGCCACAGATTTTTTGTTGTGGCATAGAGACCGTATCAGACCAGATATATTTTTGGAAGTAATTGTAGCTTTTTTTTTTTCAAATAATCCGATTGGAAACGAATCTATTTTTACTTTTTAAAGACACCAGAATTTGCTTATAAACCCTGCAAACTTTTGATATCACAGAATTTACCTTAAGCATCCTTTCTGGTGCACATAATGCGTTGATAATAGATATCGGTAATATTTTAACTCGTTGAACTCGTTTTCTTAAAGAAGTATATATGGTTTGGACTGCATTTTAATGGACGTGCCAAAGAATGTACGTAGGGACTTAAAGTTCTGTATAGAAGGGACGTGAGCTAAAAGTTGAAACAATTGATATTAACTAAACTTCTGGGTCTCTAAATTTTAGTTATTTGTAGGGATAATACTGGAAATTTCCTTGCTTTTAATCTCTCGAAAAGTCGTGATGTGTTGAATCTCTGAGACTCTGTCACATTACCTGTATTTAAGTGCTTAGTGTGGATGGCTCTAAATAAGACTTCCATTAAAAGTTTTGTTTTATGTAGGTGTAATTTTTATTCAAAAACGTTTTTCAGAGGAATGACCATGAAGCTTCCATTGATTTATTTCTTGGCCATTTTCAGTTATTTTTTTTCTTTTTTCTTTTTGAAATGATCAACATTCACAATACTGCAAAGGTTCTACGTTCATTTTACGGTGTGAATGTTGATCTTCTATTTTGCATGATTTGCTAACCCTGGCAAGGTCTCACACTTCAAGAAGGGAAAAATTAGGTCATGACAGCACAAATTATCTGGTCGAAAATGAATGGGCGGGTGGCTGTATTAGGCATAGTAGTTTTTCCAAGATAGTCTTTGGAGTTCATATACTTGATTTTTATTTAAAAAAAAATTGTCATGGAAAATGCTATTTATCCTTGTAAAGCATGCAATCTACAGGATCTTCAATCGATGCATACCAGTAGTTATTACAGGGTGGGGTATATAGAGTCCACTAATGGTTTATAGCTTATAGCAAGCCTCAATGATGGTAACTTGCAATCTGAGTGTCATCAATCAATCCTATCGCCATTGAGTCCTTTCAAATATTTCTTAGTGTCTTGAAGGTTGGAGGAGTCACCCTAAACAAAGGAATTTGGCCCATCTCAAGGCTTATTTGAAAGTGGTGTTTTGTCTCTCATCGATAATTGACACTTACATGCTTGGCCCTTAGAGAGTGCTAGGAAAAAGGAATCCAAGAGGTGTTGAAGAATGTAACTAGGTTCGGTCTTCATAAATGTATTTGAGTCATTATGTAATGTAACTATCAAAAGAATGAAAAAATATTTTATTATTATTATTACAATGACTTATTAAAGCATGGGTTTCATGCTTGGGTCATCTTTTATTAGTCAAAGTCCCCATTGTGGACTCCTAGGATTTATATTGAGTTATTACAGTCATTGTACATTTTATGTGACTCTTCTTGGGCTTTTAAATCATCTAAAAATAATTATTTGAGTCAAAAATGAATTTTGTCATCTCCACACAAAGTCAGCCTTTGCCTGATGAAGTCGACCTACAAGGGAGAAATTCGACCCACAAGAAGCCTATATATACAAGTGCAGTTCGATCTACTTGCTCACCAACTCAACAAGTTCGATATAAAAGAAGCAGTGTAGGAAAGAGAAGGAGAATTGCAGGATCGAAGTTCTTGGGCTATTTTATCTCTCTCTCTATACGAAATTGTTGGGTAGTTGCAAGATCGAAATTTTGCTGTTGCTACAGTAGGTCAAAGTTGCAGGAAGGTCGAAGTTGCAAGGGTCGAAGTTGTTGTTGCTGCATAGATCGAAGTTTTGATGCTGCAAGGTCGAAGGTCTAGATCGACGCTGCTAGAAGGAAGGGCTGACTTGGTGGTTGGAGGAAGTCTGTGTCTAGGTTGAAGAGTCTTGGATTATCTTAGGAAAACTATTGAAAGAAGAAATTTTGATTGGGTTTGCCCCTAGATAGGGGTTTTTCCCTAGCAGAGTGCCTACATCTTGTGTCTCTTGTTTTGTGATCTTCATATACACATAATTTGGTAATTACTTGATGAAAGATAATATAACAAAGAAGTAAAAGAAGCTAACATAATTCACAAGTAATTATCAATAAAGAGGAATAAAAAGCCTAAGTCTACTTGCATTGATTTCTCAACATGGTATCAGAGTTAAGGTCAAGGAAGATTGGAGATCACTCTGTTGGTTCAAAGGAAATGGTTACTCCCTCTATGATAAATTATATGAAAATGGGATTCAATACCACAAAAAGTTGGATCAAGAGGATCTTCTACTACTTATTCAACAAGGTCAAAAGCCAAGCCTGGTTCTTGGTTACACTTATAGGTTCAATTAATGATGACAATGCATGAATTATTGATAGTGGAGCATCAAGGCACATGACAGGGGAAAATAAACAACTTCACACTCTATCAAAGGAACCATATTCTCATGCAGTGGAATTGGAAGACAACAAAATCTATGCTATTAGAGGTCTGGATCAACATCTTTGAAGTTGGAGAATTGAGCTAAGCTACATCTCAACAATATATTATATGTTCCAGGTTTAAAAAAGAATTTTATTCAATTTCTTCCTTGAAGATAAAGGGGATAGAGTTGTTTTTGTTGATGGAAAGGTATTGGTTTGGGGAAAAGATTCAAGTATTGATAAAGATAGGGTTATTGGAGTTCGTGAAGGAATTTTATATAGAGTCATAACTTCATCTCTTCAAGCCCTAGTTCAAATCAATCCCATTGAGCTATGGCATAGAAGATATGGTCATCTACACTAAAGGTCATTCCCTCTCTTAATCAACTGGTTGATGGCATCCCCAATATCAAAGAAGTCTGTTAAGGAATTTGCAAGTGATGTGCTTTGGGTAAAAATAGAAGTAAACCTTTTACAAATATTGAAACAATGTCTAAAGAAATATTAGACAATAGTGAAACAATGTCTAAAGAAATATTAGACCTCATTCATTTTTACGTGTGTGGGCCTATGTCTGATAAATCACATGGAGGTCATCTTTACTATGTAACATTCATTGATGATCACTCTAGAAAGACATGGCTCTACCTTCTTAAGAAAAAGGATGAAGTATTTGAGAAATTCAAGGATTTTAGATCTGTAGTGGAAACCCTAAGCGAAAGAAGAATAAAGACTTTGAGATGCGACAATGATGGATAATAAACTTATAAGAATTGATTGCATATTGTTATGAAGCAAGAATTAAGAGGGAGCTCATTGTTCCCTACTATCTTGAAAAGAATGGAGTGGTCGAAAGAAAGAATAGGACAATTGAAGAAGGTATACAAACACGGATCTTTGATGAAGACTTACCAAAATTTCTATGGGGAGAAGCAACAATGACAGTAGTATATATTCAAAATAGAAGTCCTCAAAATTCTCGAGAATATGACACCTAAGGAAGCATTCATAGGAAAGAAGCCAAGTGTGGACCATCTCTGAATCTTTGGGTGTCCTGCCTATATCCACGTTCCAAAGGACGAGCGAAAGAAGCTAGATTCTACAAGCATCAAAGAGATCTTCGTTGGCTATAGTCTTGCTTCAAAAGCATATAAAATCTACATCAAGGAAGGAAGACATATTGAAGTAAGTAGGGACGTTATATTTGATGAAAATCATGCTTACAAAAGATCAAAAGATATTCCTATTGATTCTGATGACGAAGATACACCAACATTCGAAGAAGAATTACACCACGAAAATCCTACTACAATTCAAGAAGAAGAAGAAGGACCAAGTGACCTTATTCAACCAGTGATCACACTGAACACAAGGAAGAGGCCAAATTGGTTAAAATCTATTCTTGAAGATGTTGAAGGACATGGAGCTGTGAAAGGAACCTTTAGAGAAAGCAAAAGACCAAAAAGATATTCTGGATATGCTGCATACATGACAAAATCAATTGAAGTTGAACCATCTACATTTGAAGACGCTGCTCATCAAGTAGTATGGAAGAAAACAATGCAGGAAGACTATAAATCCATCATGAAGAATGGGGTTTGGGAAATTGTTCCTAGAGCTAGTGACAAATCGGTTGTCACCTCTAAATGGATCTACAAGATCAAGCACATTGTTGATGGACAAAAAGACAAGTACACAACTAGATTTGTTGCAAGGGGATTCTCTCAAAATGAAGACATAGATTATGAAGAAACCTTTGTACCTACTGCAATGTATACTACTATTAGATCCTTGGTTTCATTGGTTGCTACAATGGGATGTAATATCCATCAATGGATGTAAAGACAACATTTATGAATGTGACCATCGATGAAGAAGTATACATTGAACAACCTGAAGGCTTTGCAGTAAATAATAAAAATTCTCATGTATGTAGACTCAAGAAGGCCCTATATGGTTTGAAGCAAGCTCCTAGGGCATGGTATGCAAGAATGAATGCATACCTTCTAAGATTTGGGTTCGTGAAGAGTACTGTTGATCCAAATCTCTACATCAAGGTTGTGGTTAATGAGCCAGTCATTATTATACTATATGTGGATGATCTATTCATCACAGGTGTGGAGCAAAGGATACAAGAATGCAAGAAGATGCTGGCAACCAATTTTGAGATGAAGGATCTGGGACTGATGCACTATTACCTAGGTTTGGAAGTATGGCATAAACCTGGGGAGATATATCTAGGGCAAGGAAAATATATAATCAAGTTGTTGCAGAGATTCAGGATGATGGATTCCAAGCCCATGACTACTCCCATGGTCACCAATCTCAAGAAGCTGAGAAGCTCTAACTCAAGTCTTGTAGATCTTACTTCCTATCGTAAGTTGGTGGGTTCTCTGATGTATCTGGTAAATACTAGGCCAGATATATGTTTTGTTGTGAACATTCTTAGTCAGTTTCAGTTGGAGCCTCGTCATGATCACTGGATAACTGGCAAGCATATATTGAGATATCTTTGTGGCACTATACATCACTACCTAATGTATGATAATAAGGAAGTCAAGCTAACTGGCTTCACAAATTCTGATTGGGGTTGTAGTGAGACCAATGGAAGAAGCACTACAGGTGGATGCTTTAGTTTTGGATATGCCATGATCTCATGGATTAGCAGAAAACAAGATCTTGTTGCTCTCATGGATTAGCAGAAAACAAGATCTTGTTGCTTTGAGTAGTGCCAAGAAGAGTATGTGGTTGCAGTGAGACCAATGGAAGAAGCACTACAGGTGGATGCTTTAGTTTGGGATATGCCATGATCTCATGGATTAGCAGAAAGTAAGATCCTGTTGCTTTGAGTAGTGCCAAGAAGAGTATGTGGTTGCATGTGAAGTAGGAAATGAAGCTATATGGTTGAGGAAGCTTCTTACAGATTTGTTCGAAAAGCCTTTGGGTCCTACTATGATAAACCGTGACAATCAAAGTTGCATCAAGATGTATGAAGATCTCGTGTTTCATGTTAGGATAAAGCATATCAATAATAAGTTCCACTACATTAGGAGCTTGGTGCAAGATGGGATCATGAAGCTACAATATGTCCCGAACGATGATCAGGTAGTTGATATACTAATAAAGTCTCTTCCTAATGAGAAGTTTGAATATCTTAGAAGCATGTTTGGTTTAGTAGATATTGTTCATTTTTTTGTTGATGATAAAAGTTTGGAAGCGATTTGTTAAGGCTTTGTGTGGGACACACCTTGCTTGGGAGGACATCTCGCTGGCACTTATTGTTGATGTCTGGATCCCGAAGTAGGGAGGGCGGCGTTGGTCATAAAGCTCCGACCTCAGATACACACCTAGATCCCTGGGTTGATGGTTAGCAAGCCTGCTGGTGCCTAGAGAGGGAAAAAAATTAGTCCATCTTATCCCACCCGGATAGATTTCCCTGGTCAGGAATCTAGTCTGTGGCACCACGAGTGCCTAAATTGTTGGAGGACCTTGGATAGATTTCCATGGTTAGGAATCTAGTCCATGGAACTGTAGTGCCTAAAACTCTTCATAGTTCATATGTTTTGAGATCGTCCTTTTACTTATATCATGAATACCTCCTTAGTTAAGAGGGAGTGTTGAAGAATGTAACCAAGTTCGGTCTTCATAAGTGTATTTGAGTCATTATGTAATGTACTTATCTAAAGAATGAAAAATATTTATTATTATTATTATTATTATTATTACAATGCGTTATTAAGGCATGGGTTTCATGCTTGGGTCATCTTTTATTAGTCAAAGTCCCCATTGTGGACTCCCAAGATTTATATTGAGTCAGTACAGTCATTGTACATTTTATGAGACCCTTCTTGGGCTTTTGAATCATGTAAACATAATTATTTTTGAGACAAAATTGAAAATTTTCACCTCCACACCAATTCGGCCCTTGCTTGATGAAGTCAGCCTACAAAGGAGCAATTCGACCCCACAAGAAGCCCATATATACAAGTGAAATTCGATCTACTTTCTCACCAACTCAACAAGTTCGATATACAAGAGGCAGTGCAGGAAAAAGTGAGAAGTGCAAGAAAGAGAAGGAGAATTGTAGGATCAAAGTTCTTGGGATATTTTATCTCTCTCTATGAAATTACTGGGAAGTTGCAGGATCGAAATTCTGCTACTGGAGTAGGTTGAAATTGCAAGAAGTCGAAGCTGCAGGAGGTCGAAGTTGCTGGGATCGAAGTGCTGCTGCTGCATAGATCAAAGTTTTGTTGCTGCAAGGTCGAAGGTCTAGATCAAAGCTGCTGGAAGGAAGGGTTGACTTGGTGGTTGGAGGAAGTCTATATCTATGTTGAAGAGTCTTGGATAATCTTAGAAAAAATATTGAAGGAAAGATTTTGACTGGGCTTTCCCCTAGATAGGCGTTTTTTCCTGACATAGTGCCTACATCTTGTGTCTCTTGTTTTGTGATCTTCATACACACATAATTTGGTAATTACTTGATGAAAGATAATATAACAAAGAAGTAAAAGAAGCCAACATAATTAACAAGTAATTATCAAGAGAGAGGAATAAAAAACCTAAGTCTACTTGCATTGATTTCTCAACAAGAGGGTCTACACGATAAATGTAACAAGACATCTTATCTAATTATTGTTTGTCTCTCCCTCCCACAAAAAAAAACACTACAACTGGGTTCAAATCAATACCCAACGAGGGAGATTTTAATTGCGAGTTTTCAAACTGTTGGATATAAAACAAAGTTTTCTGTACTAGAAGGAAGCTCTTCCATGGAGAAAATGGAGAATGATTACAATGTTATCAATGGCCTTTGATCATTTTGAATGAAGCGTTAGAATGTTAGGATATTCCGACACATACGAAATAGTTAAGTATAACTTGGTCTAGCGTAGAGTTAGGTAAAGAGTGTTTCTTTACTATGTACACTTGTAACTTATAATCCGACGGTCATGATATGTAGTGTTCTAACAATTCATTCTCTCCTCGGTATTACCGACACTTGATCAGTGGCTTAACACTTGATTGGTCCATGATCTCTATTTAAAGAGCATGGAGGGTCATTTGTCTTGTGATCGTTTATGAGAAAAGCTTAAGTAAATTTTCTTTCTTTATATTAATAAATTTCTTGAAGTGGTCGCATTGGCTCAGGTCGTGGACTGTTTCCCTCTTTGAGGGTTTTAACCACGTCAAATACTGATGCACTGATTTGTGATCTGTTTGTGAGCGGTGACCTTTGGTGTTTGATCTAAGGTACTTACCCTGTAAATTCCTACATGGTATCAGAGCTGTTTTGAGGGCCGCATCCGTTGTTGATCCAAATCCGAAGCTGGTTTGACTGCATGTGACTGTTGTTTTCCGGATCTACTGTTTCTGACCACTTTCGGGCCGGGAGAACTACTCTGTTGTGTCCGAAGCCTCTGTTACAGTGAGGAACCCCTTTTGTTTTAGGGGAAAAGGTTTTCAGATGCCCAAGTTATGTCATTTTAGATTTGGAGGTATAAAGTATTTTTTTTGCAGTTATATTTATTAATCCCTCTGTTTATTTCGGTTTATAGTATTTTTTTATTACTGGATATATAATCTCTTCTCTGCGTATTCTCTTTTCTTTGCACTGTGTGTGATCTGGCAAACTAGAAACAGGAAGACGAGATTTTTTTGCTATCCCCGCGACTTTGTGCGATCTCGGGAAATCAGAAATAACGAGAAAAAAATATATAGTTTCCGGATAGACTAATCGGAAATCTAACGTTTTGCCGTAAGGCTTGTATTTTTTTTGTTTGCAAGGTTGCTATTTTTTGCAAGAAAAAACAGGGAAATCGAAAAAAAAAAGAAAAAGAAAAAGAAAAAGAAAACCATTCCTCCTTTCAAACAATTACATAATCATTTTACTAGCTCACTTGGTGTAAAGTTACTTTATGAGAATAAAGGTCTCTTTGTCAAGTTTCTTTTTCTAAAAAACTTTTGTTAAGTTACATTTTCATAATTTTTTTTTTGCAAGTTGCCTTTTTTTTAAAAGGGTTTTATTAAAAAAAGACATTGTAAAAATGACTCTCACTTATTTATAAAAGCACGTCACATAAAGTAGTATTTTTTTTAAAAGTGAGTTTATTAGATTAAGTTTGGAAAAGGCGGAGATTTTTTTTTTTTAAAGTACAACTTCATCATCAACTTTCAACTTATCATGTAACTACTCGACATCTACTCCAACTTTTCTTAAAAAATGCACAACTTCTTCATCCGGAAGCCGTTTTCAGAACCCTTTTTTTTAACCGACCTAATTTTTCGAGATCTTTCCATTGGAGCAGTTAGTTTCAACATTTTCAACTTCAATTTTAAAAAATGGAAAGTGCATGCCCGGTTATTTTTAACAATATCAATTATTTCCAATGACTATCCTACATGGTAGACTTACTTATAAGTAAAGGGCTTTATAGAATAGCCACAGGACAAGAATCTAAACCTACCAATAGAGATAAAAAGACTAAATGAGAAAATAAACAAGATCAAACATGAGGGTTGATAGAAATGTCCATTGCTCAAGATCTTAGATTTCATATCTAAGAAATTGACTCTCCTCATGAAGCTATGAAAAAGTTAAATACCGTTTTTGGCATTCAAAATGAAATCAAAGCCCACCAGTTTGAAAATGAGTTGCTTACTTTGGACCCAAATAATTTCTCCTTTATTGAATATTTTTTGTCCAAATTCAAGACCCTTAGACTTCTTTTAAAAGGTTGTAAGGTCAAAAAGGAAGATGGTAGTCTTATTTATTCCATTCTTGTTAAGCTAGGCTTTGCATACTCTGTATTTCTTTCCATCTTCCATTCCACTAGAGAAGCCCTCATTTCTAGAGGGACAACCTACAAGTCCCCTTCTTTTGCCGTCTTTTGCATTTCTTTGATAAGAGAACAAGAAAAAATCTTAGACCTTGGTTATAGTAATACTGGAAACTCTTCTAAGAAAGCCTTAGCAGCGCAACAACAACCATATCTAAAGAATCCTAAGAAGCGACAACCTAAAAAGAATGGTCCTAAACCAAACAAGGGTTTTAAGCAATTTCAGCCGCAAACTGAAAAACCAACTCAACAAACTGATAAGGCAAATAAAAACAAAGGGAAGAAGACAAATAGACATTGCAACTTTTGTAATCGTGATGGCCACGTAGAGTCAAAATGATTTAAGAATATGGAAGCCTTGGAAGCAACAATGAAGAAGCATAACATCCATTTGGAGAACTCTTCAACTTCATCTTTAGGAATGACACTCTCTGTATGTGGTTGTCAAGCATCAAGATCTAGTTATGCATTGAATGTATCTTCTTCTTCTCATTCTCATGAGTGGCTCATTGATTCTAGAGCCTCTTACCACATGGTCAAAATTAAAGCCATGTTTTCTTCTTTAAATGATTGTAACACCAAAAATATTTATGTTGGTGATGATAGATCTCTTAATATTGTAGGGTTTGGAACCATTCATCTAGATAATGGTCAGTTTAATGATGTATTGTGTGTTCCTACCTTATCCTGCAACCTTCTATCTGTTTATCAGATAACTCATTCAGGTGAAGGGAAAACCATAGAATTCTCACCTTATGATGTTGTAATTAAGGACCTAAGTGATCCTAGACATATTTTAGCTACTAGCATTGCTGATGATTCCACAAGGTTTGTAGTGTACCTAGAGGGGATAATATAGGGTACAAAGGTAGGTACCCAAGGGAATAATATGATGTATTAATATAAGAATGATAAATAAATGGGCCATAGTTAATAAATAAAGTGGTTAACCCACATTATGTAAGGGACCACATGTAGCAAGGGAATAAAGTGATAAGCCCATTGTATTGGATGTATGGTATTGAGAGACCCATGGTAACTACCCATGGTAATGCATGTATGAAACCTATATAGAGGTTAGAGACTCTCCATTGAGAGATGTCAAGGATTATTGTATGGGCAAGCATATGGCTTGTGGAGTGATCTCCTTCCTTAAGGAGTGAATGTATGGTGTTGCCCTACCTTAAGGGTTTTGATATTAATGAAGATCTGAAGTTTTATCTTCTATGGTGTTATTTCTTGGCCATATTTTCCATTTTTATACATTTTCTTATCAGTTCTACTACAAGTGGTATCAGAGCACTTTCTTGGGCAGAGTTTGGAGATTTGTTTTTTCATTTTTTTGCAGGAAATTTTTGGGCGGCGAGTTTGTAGAGCAGATCTGGAAAATTTGGTGAAAATTTTTCAGAAATAAATATCAGATCTGGATTCCTTACGGAAAAATACCCAATTTCAAAAAAAAAATCAGTCGAATCGGAGTCCGGATGAGGGAGTTATCACTGATTTTAAATCAGCGATTTTTTCAGAAATTTTGTGACGCCGTGACAGTTGCAGCGCAAATCTGTGTTTCGAGAGTGCCTAGATCGGGATTTCAGCCATATGGTTAGATGCATAATGGCTATTCCATTTTCGAAAACAGATTATATTATGGATTCTGAGTTATATTGACCGAGTAATGTCCATTTTAAATTCTATCAAAGAAATTTTTGGGCGGAGATTTTGTAGAGCAGATCTGGAAAATTTGGTGAAAATTTTTCAGAAATAAATATCAGATCTGGACTCCTTACAGAAAAATACCCAATTTCAAAAAAAAAATCAGTGGAATTGGAGTCCGGATGAGGGAGTTATCACTGATTTAAAATCAGGCATTTTTTCAGAAATTTTGTGACGCCGGGGCAGTTGCAGCGCAAATCTGTGTTTCCAGAGTGCCTAGATCGGTATTTCAGTCATATGGTTAGATGCAGAATGGCTATTCCATTTTCAAAAACAGGTTATATTAAGGATTCTGAGTTATATTGACCGAGTAATGTCCATTTTAACTTTTTGCCAAAGTAAGTGATTTTCTTCAAAACCCTTACTTTATTTTATGGATTCTCGCAAGATGAAGTTTATAGGAAAAGATGATGGCCCTACTATTGAAGATTTTTTACAACATCTCAAGGCTCAATATGCAACTTTTTGGATATGCCCCATAGGGCTTCATATGAAAGATGAGGCAAATAAATGGTGGACCTCACTTGACAGCTCAGTGAGGAAACTTCCCGAGAAAAAACTTGAAAAAGTCCTTTTGGACAAGTGGTCTCAAGCCGAAAAGAGGGATAGCAAGAGACATAAAGACTTATTTTCTACTAATATTTCCATATTACGGGTTCATGGAAGTATTCAGAAAGAGAACATCGTTGTGTCTATCATTCCTAGTTGCAAGCATAATTGTATCAATGTGAATTTGGCTAAAAAATTGCAAGTTCCAGCAAAGCATATTGAAAACACACAGGTTGATAATGAAGATGTTCAAATTTATAAAGATTTAAAGATTTCTATGGATAAGTATGTGTTGCATTCTGATTTTTATGCTTCAGATATGGATGTTGTGGACGTTGTTTTGGGACACCCTTGGATGGAATCCGTTGGTACTGTCAATTTTAATGTGCAAAAGAAATTCATGAAGCTCTGGTATAAAAAGAAGAAAATCACATTGCACGATATTTGCATTAGGAACCATGCAGAGATCGAGGAGGAAAAAGAAAAAATATCTAACGACACAGACACATCAGATGATGAGCCTTTGATGGTAGACAGCCAAACACAGACATCAAAGCAAGTACCAATAAAGGAACCAGACACCACTCCATCACCAATCATGGAGGAATTAATGAAAGATATTACATCAGTTAAAGCTTCAACATATCACCACTCGCATCACCCAGTAAGACAACAACCAGCAAGGTGGCAACAAATTAGCAACAAGGACAACAACCGCTGGACAATACATAGAGATGTGCGACAATCCACTAACAACACATCAACAAGGAAGAACCACCAGAACCCGCTTCCATCTCAAGCGAGCAAGGCACTGACTAGATCAAGTGTTCACCTTTCCCTTGGATGGCTAGATGCACATGAATGGTACCAGTGGAATACTCTTTTGAGTAGATCTTATTATTTGTGTTCTTCTCATGTTTCGGGGACGAAACATGTTTAAGAGGGGTGTAATGTAGTGTACCTAGAGGGGATAATATAGGGTACAGAGGGAGGTACCCAAGGGAATAATATGATGTATTAATATAAGAATGATAAATAAATGGGCCATAGTTAATAAATAAAGTGGTTAACCCACATTATGTAAGGGACCACATGTAGCAAGGGAATAAAGTGATAAGCCATTGTATTGGATGTGTGGTATTGAGAGACCCATGGTAACTACCCATGGTATTGCATATATGAAACCTATATAGAGGTTAGAGACTCTCCATTGAGAGATGTCAAGGATTATTGTATGGGCAAGCATATGGCTTGTGGAGTGATCTCCTTCCTTAAGGAGTGAATGTATGGTGTTGTCCTACCTTAAGGGTTTTGATATTAATGAAGATCTGAAGTTTTATCTTCTATGGTGTTATTTTTTGGCCATATTTTCCATTTTTATACATTTTCTTATCAGTTCTACTACAAGGTTGTATAAGTTTGACAACATCGAGTCATCATGTCTTCCCTCTGTTTTTGTTGCTCATAATGATGAAGTGAGCAAAGTTTAGCATGAGCGATTTGGTCACTTAAACTATCACTCTCTTCAAACTCTATAGAGAAAATATGGTGACATGTCTTCCTATGGTATCTTGCCGAGATGGTGTTTGTTCCAGTTGTGTACTCAGAAAATTTCATCGAGATAATTTTGACAAACGTGCCTCTTGGAACGCTTCAACCCCGTTGTAGCTTGTGCAAAGTGATTTATGTGGTCCACTTCCAGTTGTTTCTTTCTCTAGTCACAAGTACTTCTTAACTTTCATTGATGATTTTTCCAGTCGCACTTGGGTATACTTCTTAAAACTCGAGAAGTTTTTTACATGTTCTTGGCCTTTAACGCCTTTGTTGAGAAACAATCTAGACATCACATTCTTAAGTTAAGATTTGACAATGGAGGAGAATATGTTAACAACAAATTTATCAACTTTGGCACTGAGCATGGCATTTAATTGCAACATACTATTCCGTATACTCCACAACAAAATGGTGTAGCTGAAAGGAAAAATCACACTCTAAAAGAAATGGCTAATTGTATGCTTCAATCTAAAGGACTTGGTCTTAATTTTTGGGCAGAAGAAATTAACTATGCAAATTACATAGTAAATGATGCTCCTACTAAGGTTTTAAGGAATATAACTCCAGAAGAAGCCTGGAGCTCTATCAAACTTGATGTAAGTCACTTTCTTGTTTTTGGAAGTGAGGCTTGGGCCCATATTCCAGATGAGAAACATAAAGCCATAGAACCTAAGAGTGAAAAATGCATTTTTGTTGGATATTCTGAAGATGTCAAAGGATATAGACTTCTTCAACCCAAATCTAAAAATGTAATCCTTAGAAGAGATGTAAAATTTGATTAAAATATATTGGCCTGCGAGCTTAGTTCGGCGGGTGTGCCACCTTTGGCTTGCAAGCTTGATTCGACATATGTGCCACCTCTCTCTATCTCTTTTGCTTTTGACAACATTCCTTCTAGTTCGGATGATGACAACAAGGATGACAATCCTCCTCCACCTCCTCACGATCTTCCTTCAACTCCACAACTTCTGAAATGGGTTTGCTCTACTCGAGATGCAACAGGTTCTCTTGCAGGTGACCCTACAGATCAACATCGTACACGTTCGCAGTTCGACAAAGTCTCTTCCTTATTGGCTCAAGTTCCAGAAAATCCTGATCCAGACACCTTTGAAGAAGCTTCAGGTCATCCAAATTGGGATGCAGCTATGAATGAAGAATATTGTTCCTTATAGGAAAACGATACTTGGGATCTTGTTCCTCTTCCAAAGGGAAGAAAATTTGTCAGATGCAAATGGGTTTACATATGAAAGTTTGGACTAGATGGAAAACTGGATAAACATAAAGCTCGTCTTGTTGCTAAAGGATTTTCACAAGTTAAAGGAATTGACTATACTGAAACCTTCTCCCCTGTTACCAAAATGAATTCTATCCACCTTGTTCTTTCCCTTGCTGCCTCCTTTAAATGGGAAGTCCATAAAGCTCGTCTTGTTGCTAAAGGATTTTCACAAGTTGAAGGAATTGACTATACTGAAACTTTCTCCCTTGTTACCAAAATGAATTCTATCCGCCTTGTTCTTTCCTATGCTGCCTCCTTTAAATGGGAAGTCCATCAGATGGATGTTAAATCTTCTTTCCTACATGGGGGCTTGCATGAAGAAATCTACATGGAACAACTCCCTGGGTTTATTCAAAACGACTCTAGCCTTTTTTGCCGCCTTAAGAAGTCTCTCTATGGTCTCAAACAAGCCCCTCGGGCTTGGTATGCCAAAATGGATAGATTTCTCTTAGATAATGGCTTTTTTAGATGTCATTCCGACAACACTGTCTACACCAAGAAAGTGGGTAAGTCCTTAATCATCCTTGTTCTTTATGTTGATGATCTTATCATTACTAGTAGTGGTCCCAACCATATAAACCATGTGAAGTCTAGCCTCAAAAAGAAGTTTGAAATGTCAAACTTAGGACACTTGCATTATTTCTTTGGTATTCAAGTCTTGCAATCCAAAGAAAGTATTACTCTTTCTCAATCTAAGTATGCCTGTGATCTTCTACACCACTTTCACATGGAACACTGTAAGGCACCCCTTCTCCCTTTCAGTCTGGATTCAAGCTTTCAGTCACTTGTACTTCCCCTGAAGTTGATGCTACCTTATACCGTCAACTTGTTGTCAAACTTTTGTATTTAACCCATACCCATCCAGACCTTTCCTTTGCCGCTGGTCTTGTTGCTCAGTTTATGCACAAACCTCATGAAAGTCACTAGAAAGCAGCTAAAAGAATACTTCGATATATTCGAGGTACAGTTCAGTTCGAGATTCATTACAGTGCAGGAGCATATCCATTGTTCATTCCAGGTTTCACTGATTTTGATTGGGCTGGTGACCCTAATGATTGAAAATCTACTGCACATTATATATTCACTCTTGGTTCAGGACCCATTACATGGTCTTGTGAGAAACAAAGTGCCATATCTCTTTCTTCGGCAGAAGTCGAGTATCGTGGGGTTGTTGAAGCCAGCAAGGAAGCCTTGTGGCTTCGTCAAATTTATCCAAATTTGGTCTTTATCAGTAGCATCCAACTACACTTTGGTGTGATAATCAGAGTGCCATTCAGCTATGCAAATATCCAATTCAACATCAACGCATGAAACACATTGAGCTACACATACACTTCATCAGAAAGCTCATTCATGATCATGTTCTCGAAGTTCAATATTTTTCAACTAATGATCAAGTTGCTGATATCTTTACAAAGGCTCTCACAGAAGCGAAGTTTACCAAACTTCGATCCATGCTTGGAGTTCAAGAAAGTTATCAGTAAGGGGGAATAGGCTCTAATGTCTCCTTCCTTTTGATATTGTGTCACCTTTGTAAATCCTTCAATCTTATCCCAAGTTGTTCTTAAGGGGGGGGGGGGGGGTGGTGTTAGGATATTTTGACACACATGAAATAGTTAAGTATAAATTGGTCTAGCGTAGAGTTAGGTAAAGTGTGTTTCTTTACTATGTACATTTGTAACTTATAATCTAACAGTCACGATATGTAGTGATCTGACGGTTCATTCTCTCCTCGGTATTACCGACACTTGATTCGTGGCTTAACACCCGATTGGTCCATGATCTCTATTTAAAGAGCATGGAGGGTCATTTGTCTTGTGAGCATTTACAAGAGAACCTTATGTAGATTTTCTTTCTTTATATTAATAAATTACCTGAAGTAGCCGCATTGGCTCAGGCCGTGGACTGTTCCCCTCTTTGAGGGTTTTAACCACGTCAAATATTGGTGCACTGATTTGTGATCTGTTTGTGAGCAGTGACCTTTGGTGTTTGATCTAAGGAACGTACCCTATAAATTCCTACACAGAACAGTCAGCTTCTTGCCCCTGAAGATGGGTGTTCACCCGAAACGTTGGGCTCTTTGAGCAAAATACACAGGTTTACAGAATTTCTCATCAACATTACATTTGTGCTCTTATATGCAGATTCACAACCAAATGTGAGGCTGTGAAATCAGTGGATTCAAGACAAATGATGAGTTTGTGATAAATTGATTAGTTAGAATGAAGCTCCAGAACTACAACAATGCTCTTATATGCATATTCACTGGATTCACAACTAAATGGTTGTGATGTCAATGGATTTGAGCCAAATGGTGAGGTTGTGATAAATTGGCAAAGACAATATTGAGTAATGGAAACTACTTTCATTTTCCATAATATAACGAGTTTGTTTAATTGTAGAAAATAATTATGATATAAGTTTTTTTTTATTATTATTATTTATAAGTATGGCATATATATATATATATATATATATTGATTATATTAATCATACTTTCTCTCTAAAATTTTCTTGTATTTTTCATTGGTATTTTATCACTTTCACACTTATTAGGTGTAGGTGACAAAGTTTGTGTGGGGTTTAGTCTTCATCAGATCTCGAAACTCATGGGTTGGGGTGGGAGCTTATTGTTGGAGTTACATTGTCCCAATGGGAATTTAGGGTTGACCGAGCCTCGCACAATCGTGATAACATCTTACAAGTGGTATTAGGGTAGGTTTTAAGTTTGTTGGCTTGTTGCAAATTTCTTTATATATGTAGTAATAGCCTCCGTGGTCACACCCCCCTTGGTGGAAATTGTCCATTGTAATTGATAGAAAATAAATTTAAGGGCTAGGAAATACTAAGAGTTAAATAAAGCCAGGTTACAAGAAATATATTTTTAGTTGCAACAACATAGCTACAATTATTAAAAACATCGCAATTGTTGTTTTTGTTAAAGAAAATAAAAAGGAAAAGTTGGACTACTCCATGACAGGGAGAATTGCAAGGAGGGGTGAAAGAAAATAAAAAAAATTACAATCAACCTAAACATTACCGCATTGCTTTTTCCATATTTTGCATTAAATCCATACTAATTAACAACAAATTGAAAATTGAAAATCACAATGTGATTGTCAAGTTGTGAAGAGTGACATTGTTTCTCTTCCTTTTTTTTTAAAATTTCGCAACCACCTTCCCCATAACCAACAACAAATTAAATCGATTGAAAAACAAAGACGTAATTATTAAACAATGAGAAGCATCACTTTTTTTTTAACAAATTATATACACATTCTAGTATTGTCCATAAACATTTGGAATTGCATTATATTCCAAAGTAAAACAAAACAAAAAATTCGATACATGTGTAATATTAAAAAACATATTGTTAAAAATGTAGATTTTTATTTTCTTTGGAATCTAGTAATAACTTCCACACATCATCAAAGAAACTCCACCAATGTCATATAGACTATTGCCCTACATATATAATGGAATTGGCAAAAACATTATTGTTTGGAGAACAAAATAATTAAGCCAATTGCATCATAGTTTTTGTTTGATAGCCACTGAAAACTGTCGCTAAAGACATTGTATAATCTCTCATGACTAGAACTATAAAAGAAACAATATTATCAATGGTTGAAAAGTTGTGGAAGTTTGGATGGGTGATAAACTACCAACAATATTATCAATGGTTGAAAAGTTGTGGACGTTTGGATGGGTGATAAACTACCTAACGATTAGTGTGCACATAAGACATTGACTAAACATTATTTGCAAGCTAAAAAATTAAAATTAGCAAGTGAATGAAGAGAAAATCCACTTATCATCTACATGTGTCACATTGATAGTAAAAGAAGATTCACGACATTGGAAAATAATATTTGACGAAAGAAAGAACACGTGGAAGAAGACACAAGGTGTCTAATCTATTTTAGGTTGACATAGAAATTTTCCATAGCCATCTTGTAGCTAGTGTATTTTAGGTTGAATTCACTATTGTTATTTCGAAGATAGATTGTGCAAATACCCTATATTTACACATGAAATTATTAAAAAGTTAAGTGGCGATGCTAAAGGTTTTAATTAGTTTAGAAAGAAGGTACATTGTGTAACTTTTAAGCAAAGCATCTAAGTCATGGATTTGTGTAGACAAAGAGAGATCATCTAAGCCACAATTTTGTGTAGACACTATTTTTTGTTTGGTTGACAAAATAATATTATATGGATGCAGAGGTTGGGTTGCTAAAGATTTATAGGGAAAATAAAAGAGTAACGATGCCTAAAGTTTTATGAGAATTAGTTTAGAACAATGAAACACCATGCCAATTTTTGAAAATTCATGCAATCCACAAATTTGTATCAAGAAAATCTTATGGTTAAAGATATCTATTAGATGAAAAGTTATTCAAACCAGAAATTTGTTTCAAGAGAATCGAGCATCTAATAGATGCATTTTTATGTGGAACGTTAGTCAAAATTCATGGAACCATATAATACATCCAAATTTTAAATCTACATGCTTATAGATAGTTTATATAACATGTTTGTAATAAATGTGGACCACATCATTATAATTTATACAATATAACAATCTTTTATTGTCATATGCTATAGAGAAATTTAAGAATTGAGCTTCATGAAAGACTAGGCTAGGGAAAATTTGGAAGTCTTAATCATATGCAAGTATTATCATTGCAATGATTTATTACATAATAGAACTTGAACATCAAGCAAAGATCTCCAAAAATTGTACTTGAACTCCACTACAAATTGATAGCAAATAAGAATAGGTCTTATTCATTACAAAATTACAAGCACTAATTTTGAATGAAATGGACAAAACCAATGAAATCATAAAATAATATTCTTGATTAAATTCTTTCTAAAAACTCCAAGGCCTTATTGACTATTCTAATTCATATATATAATATTTTACAATCTCAATGTAGGAATTTATAGGGTAAGTTCCTTAGATCAAACACCCAAGGTCACCGCTCACAAACACATCACAAATCAATAGATCAATATTTGATGTGGTTAAAACCCTCGAAGAAGGAAATAGTCCACGACCTGAGTCAACATGGCCACTCTAGGCAATTTATTAATATAAAAAAGAAAATTTACATAAGCTTCTCTCATAAATGGTTTCAGGACAAATGACCCTCCATGCTCTTTAAATAGAGATCATTGACCAATCGGGTGTTAAGCCATAGATCAAGTGTTGATAATATCGAAGAGAGAGTGAACCGTCATATCACTACAGATCGTGACCGTTGGATTATAAGTTACCAATGTACATAGTAAATAAACACACTTTATCTAACTCTATGCTAGACCAAGTTATACTTAACAATTTCCCATGTCAGAATATCCTAACATACCCCCTTAAAAACAACTTGGGATAAGATTGAAGGATTTACAAAGGTGACACAAAAGGAGACTATTTCCTATGTGTTGAAATATCCTAACATCCCCACTTAAGAACAAATTGGTATAGGATTGAAGGATTTACAAAGGTGACACAATAGGAGAAGGAAGGAGGCATTAGAGCCTATCCCCCCTTAATGATAACTTTCCTGAATTCCAAGCATAGATCGAAGTTTGGTAAACTTCGCTTCTGTGAGAGCCTTTGTAAAGATATTGACAAATTGATCATTGGTTGAACAACACTGCACTTCAAGAACAAGATCATGAATGAGCTTTCTGATGAATTGTATGTGAAGCTCAATGTGTTTCATATGCTGATGCTGAATTGAATCTTTGCATAGTTGAATGGCACTCTGATTATCACACCAAAGTGTAGTTGGATGCTGTTGATGAAGACCAAATTTGGTGAGGATCTGATGAAGCCACACGGCTTCCTTACTGGCTTAAAATGCACCACGATACTATGCTTCTGCCGAAGAAAGAGAGATGGCACTTTGTTTCTTACAAGACCATGTAATAGGTCTTGAACCAAGAGTAAATACATAACCTGCAGTAGACTTTCGATCATCAGGTTCACGAGCCCAATTAGAATCAGTGAAACCAATCAACAATGGAGATGCTCCCGCACTATAATGAATCTTGAACTGAACTGTACCTCAAATATATCGAAGTATTCTTTTAACTGCTTTCCAGTGACTTTCATGAGGTTGGTGCATAAACTGAGCAACAAGGCCAACGACAAAGGAAAGGTCATGATGGGTATAGGTTAGATACAAAATTTTAGCAACAAGTTGACGGTATAAGGTAGCATCAACTTCAGGGGTAGTACAAGTGACTGAAAGCTTGGCTCCAAACTGAAAGGGAGAAGGGGCTGGATTACAATATTCCATGTGAAAGTGGCGTAGAAGATCACAGACATACTTGGACTGAGAAAGGGTAATACCTTCTTTGGATTGCAAGACTTGAAGACCAAGGAAATAATGCAAGTGTCCTAAGTCTATCATTTCAAACTTCTTTTTGAGGCATGGTTTATCAGGTTGTGATCACTACCAGTAAGGATAAGATCATCAACATAAAGAACAAGAATGATGGACTTACCCACTTTCTTGGTGTAGATAGTGTTGTCAGAATGACACCTAGAAAAGCCATTATCTAAGAGAAAGCTATCCATTTTGGCATACCAAGCTCGAGGAACTTGTTTGAGACCATAGAGAGACTTCCTAAGGTGACAAACAAGGCTAGAGTCGTTTTGGATAAAGCCAGGGGGTTGTTCCATGTAGATTTCTTCATGCAAATCTCCATGTAAGAATGCGGATTTAACATCCATCTGATGACCTTCCCATTTAAAGGAGGCAGCAAGGGAAAGAAGAAGGCGGTTATAATTCATTTTTGCAACATGGGAGAAGGTTTCAGTATAGTCAATGCCTTCAACTTGTGAAAATCCTTTAGCAACAAGATGAGCTTTATATTTTTATCAACTTTTCCATCTGGTCCAAACTTAGTTTTCTAAACCCATTTGCATCTGACATGTTTTGTTCCCTTTGGAAGGGGAACAAGATCCCAAGTATCGTTTGCCAATAAGGAACAATATTCTTCATTCATAGCTTCATCTTGATCTGGATGACCTGAAGCTTCTTCAAAGGTGTCTAGATCAAGATTTTCTGGAACTTGAGCTAATAAGGAAGAGGCTCTTTTGAACTAAGAATGTGTACGGTGTTAATCTACAGGGTCACCTGCAAGAGAACCTGTTGCATCCCGAGTAGAGTAGACCCATCTTGGAAGCTGTGAAGCTGAAGGAATATCTTGAGGAGGTGGAGGATTGTCATCCTCGCTGTCATCATCCGAACTAGAAGGAATGTTGTAAAAAATAGAAGAGATAGAGAGAGGTGGCACATATACTGAATTAGGATCGTAGGCCAAAGGTGGTACACCTGCTGAACTAGGCTCGCAAGCCGATATATTTTCATCAAATTTTACATCTCTTCTAATGATTACATTTTTGGATTTTGGTTGAAGAAGTCTATATCCTTTGATATATTTAGAATATCCAACAAAAATGATTTTTTCACTCTTAAGTTCTAAGGGTTTGTGTTTCGCATCTGGAATATGGGCCCAAGCTTCACTTCCAAAAACATGAAAGTGACTTACATCTAGTTTGATTGAGCTCCAAGCTTCTTCTGGAGTTATATTCCTTAAAACCTTAGTAGGAGTGCGATTTACTATGTAATTTGCACAGTTAATTGCTTCTGCCCAAAAATATGATTAAGTCCTTTAGATTGAAGCATACAATTAGCCATTTCTTTTATAGTGTGATTCTTCCTTTCAACTACACCATTTTGTTGTGGAGTATATGGAATAGTATGTTGCAATTGAATGCCATGCACAGTGCAAAAGTGGATAAATAAGCCAGAGAAAGAGACAACATGAAGTGGACCACATAAATCACTGTGCAGAAGCTGCAATGAGGTTGAAGTGTGCCAAGAGGCACATTTGTTAAAACTATCCCAATGATGTTTTCCGAGTACACATCTGGAACAAACACCATCTCGACAAGACACATTGGAAATAGTTAAGTATAACTTGGTTTAACGTAGAGTTATGTAAAGTGTATTTATTTACTATGTACATTTGTAACTTATAATCCGACGCTTACGATATGTAGTGATCTGATGGTTCACTCTCTCCTCGGTATTACTGACACTTGATCCATGGCTTAACCCTTGATTGGTCCATGATCTCTATTTAAAGAGCATGGAGGGTCATTTGTCCCGAAAATGTTTATGAGAGAAACTTAATGTAATTTTTTTTTTTTTATATTAATAAATTGCCTGAAGTGGCCGTGATGGCTCAGGCTGTGGACTATTTCCCTCTTCGAGGGTTTTAACCACGTCAAATACGGGTGTACTAATTTTTAATTTGTTTGTGAGCGGTGACATTTGGTGTTTGATATAAGGAACTTACCTTGTAAATTCCTACATGGTATCATAACCATTTTGAGTGCCACATCCATTGTTGATCGAAATTCGAAGCCGGTTTGACTGCATGTGATTGCCATTTTCTAGATCTACTATTTTTGACCACTTTCGGGACGGGTGAACTGCTCTGTTGTGTCTGGAGCGTCTATTAAAATGAAGAACCCCTTTCGTTTCATGCTAAAAGGTTTCCGATTGCCTAAGTTATTTCATTTTAGATCTGGAGGTATAATATATATTTTTGCAGTTATATTTATTAATCCCTCTATTTATTTCGGTTCCCTCTGTTTATTTCAGTTTATAGTTTTTATTTTATTTTATTACCGGAACTATATCCTCTTCTCTGTATATGCTTATTGCTATGCGCTGTGTGCGATCTCGGCAAATCAGAAATAGGAAGACAAGATTTTTTCTACTACGTATGCTCTTTCCCCGCGTCTTTGTGCGATCTCGGGAAATAAAAAATAGCGGAAAAAATGATAGTTGCAGGTAAGACAAACCGGAAATCTAACGTTCTGCTGTAATATTTGTATATATATTTTTTGCATGGTTTTTGTGTTTTTTTTGTGGGAAAAAACAATCATATCGAAGGGAAAAAAAAAAAAAAAAAAACGTCCTTCCTCCTTTCAAACAATTATCGAATCTTTTTACTAGCTCACTTGGTGTAAAATTAGTTTAGGAGAATAAAGGTCTTGGGTTCAAATCTCTTTCTCAAGCTTCTTTTTCTAAAAACATTTTTGTTAAGTTACTTTTTCTTAAAAAGTTTTTTGGCAAGTTGCAGGTTTTAAAAAATGGGGGTTTTATTTAAAGAGCACATTGTAAAAGTGACTCTCACTTATTTATAAAAGTGGGTCACATAAGTAGTTTTTTTAAAAGTGAGCTTATTCTATTAAGTTTGGAAAATGGGGGGATTTTTTTTTAAAGTACAATTTTATCATCATCTTTCAACCTCTCACGTAACTATTCGACATCTACTACAACTTTTTTCAAAAATCATAACTTCTTCATCCGGAAGCCGCTTTCAGAGTCGTTTTTTTAAGCAGCTTAATTTTTCGAGATCTTTCCATTGGAGCGGTTGGTTTCAGCCTTTTCAGCTTCAGTTTTTTTAAAAATGGAAAGTGCATGCCAGGTTATTCTTAACAACACCAATTATTTCCAATGGTTATCCTATATGGTAGGCTTAATTAGAAGTAAAGGGCTTTATAGAATAGCCACATGACAAGAAACTAAACCTACCGACGGAGATAAAGCTGCTAAATGGAAAAATAAACAAGATCAAGCACGAGGGTTGATAGGAATATCCATTGCTCAAGATCTTAGATTTCATATCCAAGACATTGAATCTCCTAATGAAACTATGGAAAAGCTAAATGCTATTTTTGGCATTAAAAATGAAATCAGAGCCCTCCAGCTTGAAAATGAGTTGCTTACTTTAGACCCCAATAATTTCTCCTATATTGAAGATTTTTTGTCCAAATTCAAGACCCTTAGACTTCTTTTAGAAGGTTGTAAGGTCAAAAAGGAAGATGGTAGCCTTATTTATTCCATTCTTGCTAAGCTTGGCCCTGCATACTTTGTATTTGTTTCCACCTTCCATTCCACTAGAGAAGCCCTCATTTATCAAGGAACATCCTACAAACCCCCCTCTTTTGATGCCTTTTGCGATTCTTTGATAAGAGAACAAAGAAAACTCTTACACCTTGGTCTTATTAATACTAGAAACTCTTCTAAAAAAGACTTAACAACCCAACAACAACCATACCAAAATAATCCTAAGAAGCACTATCCTAAAAAGAATGGTCCTAAACCAAACAAGGGCCTTAAGCAATTTCAGTCGCAAACTGAGAAAGCAACTCAACACACTGATAAGGCAAATAAAAACAAAGCGAAGAAGACATATAGACATTGCAAATTTTGTAATCATGATGGCCACGTAGAGTCAAAATGTTTTAAGATGATGGAAGCCTTGGAAGCAACAATGAAGAAGCACAACATCAATTTGGAGAAGTCTTCAACTTCATCTTCAAGAATGACACTTTCTGCTTGTGGTTTTCAAGCATCAAGATCTGGTTATGCTTTGAATGTATCTTCTTCTTCTCATTCTCATGAGTGGCTCATTGATTCTGGAGCCTCTTACCAAATGGCCAAAAATAAAGCCATGTTTTCTTCTTTAAATGATTGTAACTCCAAAAATATTTATGTTGGTGATGATAGCTCTCTTAGTGTTGTAGGTTTTGGAACCATTCATCTAGATAATAGTAAGTTTAATGATGTATTGTGTGTTCCCACCTTGTCCTGCAACCTTTTATCTGTTTATAAGATAACTCATTCAGGTGAAGGGAAAACAATAGAATTCTCACCTCATGATGTTGTAATTAAGGACCTCAAAGATCCTAGACATATTTTAGCTGTCGACATCGCTGATGATTCCACATGGTTGTATAAGTTTGACAACTTTGGGTCATCATGCCTTCCCTCCCTTTTTGTTGCCCATAATGATGAAGTGAGCAAACTTTGGCATGAGCGATTTGGTCACTTAAACTATCACTCTCTTCAAACTCTATGTAAATAAATATGGTGACAGGTCTTCCTATGGTATCTTGCCGAGATGGTGTTTTTTCCGGATGTGTACTCAGAAAACATCATCGGGATAGTTTTGACAAACGTGCCTCTTGGCACATTTCAGCCCCTTTGCACCTTGTGCACAATGATTTATGTGGTACACTAACTATTGTTTCTTTCTCTGGCTGCAAGTACTTCTTAACTTTCATTGATGATTTTTCCAGACACACTTGGATATACTCCTTAAAACTCAAGAGTGAAGTTTTTAGCATATTCTTGGCCTTTAAGGCCTTTGTTGAGAAACAATCTGGACATCACATTCTTAAGTTAAGTTTTGACAATGGAGAAGAATATGTTAACAATAAATTTATCCACTTTTGCACTGAGCATGGCAACAAGGTAAGTTCCTTAGAATTCAAATGAGAATTTACACACCAATGACAATGATGTTACAATGGTGAGTTGGGACATTGCATGCAACTCACCCACCATTGCATGCAACTCTTTACAAGTGAATATTCATTTAGCAAAAGGTCCAAAGTCCTTATTTACAAGTAACATCAACTACCTTAACACAAAAATACAAGGAAAACCATGCCTAAAACCATAGAGCTACATAGCCATCACATTCTTAAACCCTTTCCAAAACATTCTCAATGGTCTACCTAATCTTCTTAGTGGAAGAAATGGAATTTGGAAAATCGAAGGTCACGCCGATAAGCTTAATTTGAGGTATTTTATTTACTCCAAAAAAAGGTATTTAAACTAAATAGTGTTTGCATTTATCATTGGGACGAGTAAGTGAAATTTTCGAAAAGAGAAAAGTTGTACAATAACGGGTTCCCACAAAAAGGAATGAGTAAATAAAATTATTACAACAAAAATACAAACTTGCATAGTTTGAGGAAAAAAAACATTGGTGTCAAAGGCCATTGTGGAAATTGACAAAAATGTCACGCAAGCAATTTGAAATAGTGAGAGAAGCGGGGGGGGGGGGGGGGGTGCGGTTGGGTTGGAATCAATATTTCACTTTTCTTACAAGCTATAACTTTTTGGTTTTACTAGCCACCACTTGTAGGAGCTACGACTCTTGATTATTTGCCAGCAACCACAACCCCTATTTCTTCTGCGACTAGAACATGGAAAAATTTGGCCCTTGACCTACAACCTACATCGGTTCGAAATTTGGCCCTTCATAGACCTTTGCATGTAGCCCAAACTCAAACTAATTTTGCCTTCATGTAGCTTATAACAAGCTCGAATTTCAGCCTATTTGCAGTCTTATAAAATGCTAAATTGGACCCAAATCTGTGGTTATTATGGCCCTTCACCAATCCAGGTCAACAAACCTTGCCTTCTTGAACTCATCCTTAGAAAAAAAGAGTTTTTTTCCCAACAGCTACAACCTCAGAAGACTACCTCAACAAATATTTTGGTCTACTAAATATTAGAAAACACTCAATTTTTTTACCCTTGGTCTCTGCTCTTCATTCTCCTTCGTCCCCTGTTTTTGTCCTAGTTCGCTCAACAAAGTCAAAGCTTGTTTCTTGCTTCCATAGATGCCACTTTAAGCTCCCATGACTATGGTATATATACATTTTGGAGTGAGACATATTTTAGGGCGGACCTGAATCTAAAAATAAAACTATTCCCTTGAAATACATGTCTGTTTGTTGGAGCCAACTCGAAGATGATTGGGTATAAATTAATTATTCTAACTTTAAACATGTAGGTTGTTTTGTCTATAATGGAGATCGACTTACTCAATTTTAGTGGACCACCATGTTTAGGGTTTGGACCATATTGATTTTGTTTGTGTCATGGATTTTTTGTTGTGTCAAACCTATTCAACTTGGAGTAGATTATGAATAAGTGTCAAATTTGAATATCTCTCCAACCATAATAGCTCACACGACATGCAACCTATAAAATTAAATGGAGTGATGAGGTATACCAATCTAGAGTGATATTGTAGACAAATTCATTGACTTTTGCACACATCGTCAAATAGGTAATGACCCATTCACCTTATTTGAATGAAAAATGGCATCCACCCATGGTATTTATCTACCCATGGAATTTACCCATGGTATTGTAAGTGACATCCACTTATGGTATTCATTCACCCATGGTATTAATTCACCCATGGTATTTACCCACCCATGGAATTACCCATGGTATTGTAACTAAAAAAGGTTATAAGTAGCATGTCACATTTTGTAAAAGGACAAATGTCCACCACAATGTAGCATTTATAATTATTCTTTGTTTTAATAAAAAAATTGTTTATGGTTTTGTTTACTGTGTGTTCTCCCCTTTTTCTGGAATTTCAATTTTTCATATCTTGGGGGCCTCCCCCCAATATTCAGATTAGTGGTATCAGAGCAGGTTACGAAACCATGGGAATGAGGGTTTGAAGCATATTTCAGTTTTAAAGTTTTACAACAATCTCCAACCTCCTTTTGGCACATTTATAGTCCATTTTCTTGGCCACACACTATAAGTATCACAGTTGGCCCATAAGCATTATAGGGTTTTCCACCCTCGGATATTCATTCACCATTGCAAGAGAATTTTTACATGGATTCACTACATCCATTGGTTTGCAAAATGGAGGTTCCATGGCCTCTACAACAACCCATGTCTCTCTACAAACCCTTGACATCCTTTGTGGCCCTCTGCACTTGGTATTCTCGCATTCATTGTTCTTGTAGATTTACACAACCATGCCATAGCTTAAAAAATTTGTATGCAGCACATGGAAGCTTGTATGCCATTGTTTCAAGTGTTTCTCATCTTTCCAATGGTGCTACGGCTGCCATAGAAGCACAATGATGGATGAAACACATAACAACAATCTTCAACGAACTTATTGCAAGTGATACGACCTCCATAGAGCATTTACAAGGTGCAAAATTACTCATTTGAAAGGATTTTATGTTAACACAAATGTGTTTTTTATGTGATTTGATTTTGTTTCCCAGTTTGAGAGATATGAGCAATTGAAGTTACACATGTCTGGAACGTTGCGCAAGCGCGCAAGCCATGAGTTTCAAGAATCATTTTCTCACTCCACAAGCCATAAAAGTTCAAGTGTCTTATATCAATGGAAAGATCTCTTCAATACGTCAAATAATTCTTTGAATAAATTTGATTTCATCACCTATAGCATAAGTAATCGGTAAAGTTGTTGCAAGAGGTCTATTGCTAGAAAAAAAATAAAAAAATAAAAAAAATTAAAAATGAAAAAAAAATGTGAAAGAAGCCTTTACAACATTTCATTGGATGTCCGAGAATCTACCAAACAAGCCACCATAATTTTACCAAGTAGACTAACAAACATCACAGTTATGGGTCACCCACAAACCCAAGGTTATGGGTCAACCGCACAAAACCCTTGTCATCAAATTCCATTTTCTAGGTCGCACAATGTTAGATTCACAGTTGGTCACAAGCATCACAATGTATCTCTGTCCTTAGATATTCATTTTTTATGGTTACGGGTCATCCACAAACCCACGCTTCATCGAAGTCCATTTGCTAGGTCACACATTGTTAGTATCACAGTTGGTCACGAGCATGACAAGTATCCCTATCCTCAGATATTCGTTCATCATAGTTATGGGTTAACCACACAAAACCATTCTCTTTAGTGGCTCTTCATATTCAACAAAGGATTCTTAGGAGGAAACTTCACACAATGGGAACCATTTCTTATTAAGGGGGGATGAATGATTCGAATGGAAAGTGGCTTCCACCCATGGTATTCATTCACCCATAGAATTTACCCCTGGTATTTTAAGTGACATCCACCTATGGTAGTCTTTCACCCATGGTATTTACCCATGGTATTGTAACTACAAAAGGCTATAAGTAACAAGTCACATTTTGTAAAATGAAATATTGTCCACCACAATGTAGTTTTTTCCAGTTATTCTTTATTTTAATAAAATGTTTCTTTGTGGTTTTGTTTATTGTGTGTTCTCCTCTTTTTCCGGAATTTCATTTTTTTAAGATCTTGGGGACCTTCCCCCAAGATCTGAATCATCACCCTTTTACATCAATTAAAATTTATTTCAACAATCTCCCCCTTTTTCATTGATGTCAATACTCATGCTCCCCTTGTCTCCATGCTTCACTTGGTTACTTCCTTTCTCTCCCCTTTTGACATGAATGAAAGTGTGACTTGTTTCTTTTGGGTTTCTCCCCCTGAACACATGGCAATCAAAACTACTTTGTCTCCTTATCATTTCCTTCTTTGTTGTTCTTGAAAGTTCTTTTGCTTAGTTGAAATTTTATTTTGCTATGCTTGATCTAGGATGTATATGTTGTTTGGTCTTCTTATAGTTGTTGCAACCAATCTTCTTAGGTTTGCTTCTCTGAATTCACATTTTTGGGCATCAAACAAGAGATTATACCATTGATCACACATTTTTCCAACACTAAGAAGATCGTGCTTCAAATCCTCAACCAACAAAACATTTGTTGCTTTTACATGTTCATTTCCAATATTCACTACACCTTTTCCAAGTATCTTGATAAAGGAATTATCTCCAAACATAACATTTCCACTTATTTTTAGGATGAAAAGATTGTTTTGAAATCCTATCATATGCGTTGAGCACCCATTGTCTATGTACCATTCATCTTCTTTATCTTTAGTGATTAATGTTAAATAAAAATATTCCTTCTTTTTTGTTTCCCATATCATAGTTGGCTTCTCTGTCTTTATGGTTAGGGTGTTCTATTTTATAAGCTTGCAATCTTGTGCCCTATGCCCAAGATTATTGCATATTTATTTTCCATGACACTAGAGAATCTAGGTTTCGGTCTTATAATCTCTGACACAGCTAACTCAAATTCCACAACAAGACTACCTTACACAGCAGAATAAACACAACAATAAATCAACTAGTGCATAATATACAACTTTTTACTTTTTTTTTTCAACCCAACTTCATTATATTAACAATATTTAGTACAAATAGGGATCTTGTACCAAGTATCATGAACCTCATACAATCACTGATACAAGAATACAACTAGGGCTTGGTGTCAGTGCTTTGACAACCAATTTACCTTGAGCAATATACAACTGGATTACTTGCTGATTTAGCCTGCTCCTAAAATCCTTTCAGTCCATGTACCCTAAACACAACTATTGGTCCTTTAGCTCCCAATATACAACTCCACCAATTTTCCTCTATTAATGATCACAAGTCATTTATGTCACTGGACACAGCTCCAAACAATGTTTCCCACTATTTGCTCCTTTTTTCTTCAAGTCATTAGCACATTGAGTCTTTGATTACTATTCACAACTCCATTTGTGAACAAATCTTTGTTTTCCCACTTCTACCTTCCTCTACTACTATGATGAAATCAAGTCTAGGACACAGAGGCTGCCCACTCTCATTGAAATGTCCTCTTGCATGGTGAACTAGGGTTGATACAACTTCTCTCTTAGATGCCTTTTATCTCTTCAAATAACAAACTCTTGAGCACCAACAACTCTACCCTTCTAGTAGTCTAGTAGTCCACTATTCTTGCACTTTAGGGATTAATAGGAACTTGCTAGCAACCCTCCTTACTAAACTTAATATGACAAACCAATAGTCCCAAACTGGACCTCCAATCTTGCACTCCTTCTCCTTGAAGACATCATGCACTGCCCTCAAAATCTTCAAATCTAATCCTACACTTTCTAAGGTATTTGACTTTGTCTAAGGCTTCCTGTACATTTAATATAACACATAAAAACCTCACCAATAAACCCTATTCCTGCGTTGTTTCCTTAGAGAGATGTGACCTTTTTTTTTGTAAAGCTTACTAGGCTACTCGACCTCCAAAAAGGTCTTCCCTTCTACCTACAATCACACAGAAATTCGTGGCCTTATTTACATAGAGAATCCTCCTATTTATGCCCAAGATCCGCCTCCTTCTATGTTGCCTGCTCCTGCTCAAACATGGCCCAAACAATATCAAGAGAACGAACAAAAACTCGGTATTTTCCCTCGTTCGTTGGGCCTCTTATAGTTGTGGCTATCTCAGATGTACTCAACACTCTTGCTCTATCTTTCACATGAGAAAAGAGTGCATCATTGGATTAACAAATGAGGCTCAACAATAACCAAAAAAAAAAATTTCATACTTGGGAAAGGTGTTGAAAACACTGAGAGGGGGGTGAATCAATATTTCTTTTCAATTGTTAAATTTACCAGTTAGATCACTTATATTTAGAACAAAAAATGAACAATGATGGAATAGATACTTTTATTAATTTCTTCTTTACAATAAGTAAAGTACAATAATGATATAGGGCTCCAACCCTAGATGAAGACTCCAATCTTCCAGGCTCCAACCTATATTGTGCCAAGCATCAACTTGGTTTTTCCAAGGCTCCAACTTGTATTGTGCCAAGCACCAATTTGAGACACCAAACTCTAGGGATCCAACCTTATCTCTGGTACAGGCTCCGACCTGGTTTCTTGAGGGCTCCAAACCTCTAGGGCTCCAACCCTATCTTCCAAGGCACCGACCTTGTCTCTATGAGGCTCTAACCTCCTGCTTCATTTCGTCAAGATCTATTTGGTTATACTTCACAACTCCCAATATCTTCCTCAACGAGCCTTGACAATCTTCAACTTACTCTTCACTGTAGTATACACATCATGTCATCAATGACAACCTTTTCTTCGTATGAAGGTGTCTCCCCTGCTCTTCATGAAGCCCAAGCACTTTCTTCAAGGTTACCTCATGATGACTTCAACGCATCATGGCCTCCAATAAGGCTTCTCAACAAGAGGTCTTTAGTAAGTTTCTCAATACAATCTTCAAGATGTCTGTCCAAGATATGTTAATAAAATAGATCCCCAAGATTTCTTCAAATTCACTTAAGGATGTATTCCAAATTTTCACCAAAATCTTCTTAAGGATTGCCCCAAACAATGCCCAATATATTGCTCTCAATAATGCTAGAAGACTTCAGTAGTGTTCTTCAAAAATACCTTAAAGATGCTTGAGTCATACTGCTCAAGTATGCCTTCAAAGATAAAATATAGATCTTCTCCAAGGGTGATTGGCCAAACTGAGCTTCAAATTTATGTTATCCAAACTATGTTCAAGTTACAAGTAGCTCTGCAATTCTTCTCCAAAATTGGTGTCTGTCACAGTTCTGAGATAATGGCACGCTACAGGTTGATAAGAATAAGATAACAAGTATTATTGGTCTGAGATGCAACCAGTAATGGTTCTCGTGCTCCACAAGACTGTCCACACAACCTGTTTGAGCTTGTAGTTCTGTGCTTGAAGGAAGCCTTTCGGTGAGAGCTTATCTGAACCTAATGTCTGTCCATAATTCCAAAGAATCACCACAGTTTAAGCACAAATTAAGAAGCTGGTCTGAGATGTTTATCTCCGCACTGAGATTAGACCAAGCCTTCACCGAGCCTACAAGATTAATGCACACGTGTAGAAGGTTCGAGTTAGAGATTGTATCCACCAGGTCTAAGAGTCACAAAATATTTGAATAGGTCCAAGCTGTAACTCCTTTCCGCTTTTATTTTCTTTCTAATCCTTTCTCTGCACTGAAAAGACACGGTGATATGCAATCGTATATTCTTCTACAGAGACCACTTCTTGAGCTGCAACACAAAAATAACGACTTTGAGTGCCGGCCGGATCATTTACCGAGACAAACACGCTTTTACAGAGGGAGACCCCACCACCGAGGCTAACACGTTGCTTGGTTTTCTTCCGAGTTCACGAGAAATTCACTTATGCTTATTTGCGTTGACTACGTCCAATTATATATATATTTTTTTTCTGCTCCAAAACCTTTTTTTTTTTTGTCAAGTCCGACTCCTGTCTCTTTTCACTGCACTGGATGATAAAAATGGTGGAGCGTATGGTCTATTTATAATAATTTGATCATGTTTGAACAATCACATTTGCTTGGGGGATAACCGGAGCCGACGTATGCTGGTGGAGCCGTCCTACGAAACGATGGAGCAGTGTAATGTGTCAAACGTCCAACGTATATTGTTTATATGAGTCTGATCTGTCCACTGTCAAATTTTTAGTAAGCTTTAATGTTATAAAATTATTATTAAGGAATGGTCCAAAGTTAAAATGTTTTGAATGTTTTGAGGCCCCCCCCTTTTTTTAATAATATTTTTTTTTTTTTTTTTTATGAATGGATCCTTAGGATTTAAGGATGTTATACTATAATGGTAGGTGTAATTATGATAGGGAATAAATACTTAGGGTTTATAGGATAAGGTCATAGATATAGAATATGTTATTTGGTATGTTTCAAAAATGTATAGACATACATTTAGGGAAACATTAAGAACAAGTGTTCCTAGGGTTAGGGTTTGGCTAAGGGTTTCTTTAATAGTTAGGGTTAGATTCTACGGATATGGTTTGCTTCATGACACTTAGTGTTATCTCTTAGGGTTATGAGGTTTAGGGCAACATCACGAATATTCATGCATCATAAGAATATTTTCCATCTCTAGCAATTCCATATTGACATCAATGACAACCTTGATTAACAAAAGTAGGATGACCATTTGAAGTTGGCTCAATCCATTGCTTATCCGTATCTTTGATTTTGTTTTTGTCTTTTTTGTGATGGATGTTCTTGGAAACATCAACATAATTTCTTAACCCCTTTTTAGTGTCTTCCTTCAAATGCTTTGGGCTTGTGTCCACTTTTCTTGAAGATGCATTTGTATAGCCAAGACTTGTTTTATCACTTGGTGATCTTTGACAGATGAGAATGTTCTCCAACACTAGCAAGTTGTTTAAGTTCTTATTGAGCTTATCAAATTCAACCCTAAATTACACAACTTCTTCTTCTTTCTTCTTCATCTGGATCTTCACTACTTCCTCAACACTTTTTGCTTCTTCAAGTTGGACCTTTAAAGATATATTTTCTTCACCAAGTGTTTCAAGTAATCTTTTCAATTATTTATTTTTGTTTTCGAGCTTTCCATTTTCCTTCTCATTATTATTCAATTTTTCTTTAAGATATTCATCTTCCCGTTCGGTTTCTAAATCATTTATGAGTCCCCAAAAATAACCTATTTTCATATTTGGTTCTTTTGCTTCTTCATGTGAATCAATGACCTCTTCATCATTATCATTATTTTAGGTTTCTTAGGTTATGAATAGAACTTCTATTTCGTCCCCTCATTTTGTATCACTTTCATCTAACGAATTATTTTCTTCTTTAGAATAAATAATTTTCTTGTGTAATATTTTCTTTCCCCCAAAAATACATGTCTTAGCATAATGACCTATTCTTCCACAATGAAACATTTAAAGGGTAACTTACCTTTATATTGTTCAATTCCTCTCTTGAAATTTTTGACGAAATTTGCTTCTTCTTCATATGATTTATCGCCTTCAGTTCCTTCTACCTCGAGTTCAATGTTTCTTTTCTTCTTTGTAGATTTAAAAGAAGATTCTCTATTTAACTATCCAAATTCTGTATATGTTCTCATTTTGTATTGTACACGGGTGCCATGTAATTCATCCATCATCATTGTGTTCAAATCCTTGATATTTTCTATGGTATATACCTTGGCATCGTATCTCAAGGGAAGCGATCTTAGAACCTTTTATACGATTAAGGATTCTTTGGATTCTTCTCCTAATCCTATGATGGCATTGAGGAAGCAATATTTTATGTTTCATCCATTTTCATATTTTCAAATTGTGCTCTATGTTGTTGAAGTTTGATTTGTATGACTTTATTGTCACCTTCATAAATAATTTTAAGTTTATCCCAAACCTCTTTAGCTATGGTGCATGTCATCACTTTGGTGTTAACGATTCTTGAAAATCCACTTGTGATGGCATGATGAGCTTTTGAATTACAACTAAACAATTTTTTTTCATCAGGATTAGTTGGAGGATTTTTGTATTTTTGCAGCCATTAATACTAGAGATCCAAACGTCCACTTCCAAAGCCTTAAAGTAGGAATCCATGCTATTACTCTACAATGCATAGCCATTTCCATCAAATATTTGAATTGTTCTTGAAGAGATGTTTTTCAATTGATCAATATTTGTTCACAATTGTAACACCCCTATGTTTTTCGTTTTTCAGACATGGCTATTTTTAGACTTTTAAATTATTGTTGTACTTAATGGCTATGGAAGATAGGATGGGAACTATGTGATGATGTAATTATGTTTCATTTTATTGTATTAATAAATGAGTTTTTTGGAAATATTAACGAAAGATCACTTGAGTATTAGAGACTTCTTGCCAATTTATACAAAGTTTCTGGTGGTTAAAGTCCACATGGTGGACCTTCCCAAAAAGTCTCCTAAAAATTCCTAATAGAAAGCTTAAAAAATATATTAACACAATGGGAGACAAATATTATATTAATCACTTAGCTAGAGAGAAATGTTAGGATTAGGTCAGAAGTAGAATAAAGCACAACAAGTGCGAAAGGCATGCTTTATATAAAATAAAATATATTTGTCTTAAATTAAAACAAAATGCCTAGGAAACTAAGGGATGCAAACCCTTAAAGTAGGAAACTACTAAGGAAGAATATGCTAGGAAAAATCTATAAGAAAAAACACTTAGGAACCCAAGAGGGTTTTTTATTCCTGAAGGCAAGAAGGTCTAAGCTCAGTGGGAACTTTTAGAGATAGTTAAAGGTTGGGTGGAACATGCTATGTTCCCAAATATTCACCAAGCATCTAATTACAGTTAGTGAGAATTTAGATTGAATTTGGAATTCAGATACTGAATTGCATATGTTACCAATTCTGCATGCATAGCTTAATTATTTTCCAAGCAACAAATTCGACAAGATATGTGATCATAGTAAGTCTCATATTTGGAATCTTATAATAGTTAATGTATTTGGAAATCACTAGATGAATGTGGAAGAAAAGAGTTATTTATATATGAAAGAATGTATGCATGCATAGATAGAGTAGTTACTAAAGTATCCGATCATGGTTAGACATGTGTGATATTATTTTGTGAATTAAGGTATAGATTCAAGAATGAGATAAATCGAACATGAATAGTTAAAATATCTCTTATTAGATAAATTTGAGTTAGTGGATATAATATCTAAAATGAGTATGGGTATAATATTTAAATGAATCCTATTAGAAGTATTACTCGAAAAAATTATTTAGGTTGTGTTCCTATGGGAATCCTTATGTTATTGTAACCGAATTTTAGATCCACTATACAAAAATAATTATAGGAATAGTTCAAAGTATTTGAAAAGGAAGAATATAATAGGATAAGAGAGAATTCATAATTATAGAAACGATAATATGGATGTTGACAGTGACATAAGGAACCAAAAAAAATAAATAGCATGATATATATATATATATATATATATATATATATATATATAACAATTCGAAATGAGTTACAAAAAAACTCTTTAATTCTACGACAGTCATAATAGAAACAGAACTAAAAACTAAAATAGAACTTGTTGATGGTGATGGATGTTGCCAACAATCAGGGGGTCTCTATAACACCCTCTTACCACATCTACCCAAGTAACTGGCCAACCAAGGTAAACATGCGACAAGAGGCTACTAATATGAGATTCAACCCCCTAGATGACCTTGAGGAAGTCGAACCGATGGAAACCTGACAAACATACATGACACGACATCAACAACACCTCCAGGAGGTAACCCAAAGTCCCAGACCCATGAACCCTGAAGGGGGACTGATTTTTTCCAATTTAAGCCTTATACGCGGGCATATAATGGCAAGGGAGTAGCTAGAAACCTATAGCCGCGGGCATGCCTTGGCAAGGTCATGGCCAGGGCCCCAAAAAGTCAATTTTTTTCCTGCAGCTACGGGATTCATGCCACATTTTTAGCCCCAGAGACCAGGTCACTACCAAGAACCTCATGAAACTTTAGGATAGGTTAAATAACATTAAAACAAAGGTACCAAAGCAATCACATAATCAAGACCTCATCTGGACTCTCCTAGCCATGACAAGAATTTCGTCAAACATGTCACAAACATTGCATCTATAGGTATAAACAACAAATTTAAACATGGGGGTCTCTTACAAATATGAGAATATCTAATAAGCATTGCTCCCATACATCATAAGCTACAATACAATCTATTTGACAATGGATACATTGTGCATTCATTTACAGGTAAAAACATAGATAGAGCCATACATCATCACTAATGAAATACATGCTTATAACCAACATAATAATAACAGAAATACAATGCATATAATAACAAGTAAATCCACACATAAACTAATACGTTTGCATACCGAATACTAGAGGAATTATCTCTTCATTTTTTAATGTAAAAACCAACCGGAGATGGGACTTCCACGTTCCACCCAACCATAGATTGGTTGAGCCAAGTCTCACTTCAACCAATCATCCTTGTGCCATATTCCAATCATGAATGTGGGACTTTATCAAACACATCAATCAACACCAAACCAGGGTTCTAAAGACCAAACTGTCCCAACCCCAAACTAGTAACACCACCTCACGGTCGGACATCACTAACCACCACAGATTGATCTCTATCCAAGTTGTTCCAGGGCTCTAGAGTGTTTGTTCTAACCAGGGATTCCAGGAACTAATAACTCAACCCATAACTAAAGGAATCACGAGAACCAACTAGGAAAAAAATCAATGGAAATAAACCCACAATACCATGGTTGTCCAGGAAATGGCAAGGCTAGGAAAATCCACATGCATAGCCATGCATTCAAAAACTAGTGAGGAAAACATACATGGAACTCGGTACCTGTGATCAAATCCTATTATAGATGATAATCCTGATGTCCACCTGCGCTTTCTAGCTCTTCGTTTTCCTTCTTGCTCCAAATCACCAAGTATCCACACTCTCCAAGAGCGCTCCAAGAAAACTCTATGTATCCAAGAGTATGAGAGAGAGAGAGAGAGAATAATGAGATAGCTCCAAAAATGCATTGACAAAAGGTACCAACTGATCCTCAGAAGCCTTTTTATCAATGACGCCTCTATTTCATTCATTTTCCATTATTTTCCTTTATTTTTCTCCTCACATGCAACCTGTGACCTTTTACCTCCCTTTTCTCCTAATTTCCATTATTTTCATAAATAAATGTGCCAAAAATACTTTTTCCCTCTTTAATGCCTTAGCCATAGCCTTTTCCAATTTCCTTAGCCATAATAAACCATGTGAAAACCCACACTAGGATGTTTTTCCCAACATTCAGCTTGGACTATGTGTCCTATCAACCGTGGTTATTATTTTAACTTTATTACATGGAATTTTCACCAGGGTTGTTATAGAATCCTCCCTCTTGGGGGACACTGTCATCAGTGTTTAATCACACATATACCTTAACAACACCACTAAAAATAAAACATATTTCCCATGGAGCTTTATAAAATAGTTCGATGCAATGTTTACAATGATCACCCTGTTGAAAAGCAAACCAACATGACATCATAACAAAATGAAAACTATAATGACATAACACCATACCGATTATTGGAGATTTATAACATAGCTCATGGCGGTATTTACATCCATATACATATGTACATACATCCAACATCATATCAAAACATATACCATAAAATCGCTAAAACATATGCTAAACAAAACCAACATCACACCCAAACTACTTTGCCTCAATCGAAAAAAAGGAAGGATACATTGCCTGCATCTGATCTGCCATCTCCCATGTAGCTTCATCAGGACCAAAGTTCTTCCATTGCACACTAAATCTCCTGATTTCTCGATTCCAGAGCATGAGCATATTTTTCTACAAAATGCACTGCGGTTCCAACTAGAACTCTCCTTCTGGTTGCACCTGCAATACAAACCAGTCAATAACATGATCAAAATATCTAACA
This sequence comes from Pinus albicaulis, assembly GCA_034641835.2. NCBI lineage: Eukaryota > Viridiplantae > Streptophyta > Pinopsida > Pinales > Pinaceae > Pinus > Pinus albicaulis. The sequence continues at coordinate 1,548,753,063 of CM076580.1, read as the reverse complement.
TATTTATTAAGTAACGATATATGAAAAACATCATGGAATTTCACTGTGGAAGGTAGTGCAAGTTGATAGGCCACCGATCTGATCCTCTCAATGATCTTGAAGGGTCTAAAAAACCTTGGTGCTATCTTGGCACACGATCCAGTTCACAAGGATCTCTTCTTGGGCTTCATAAGAAAGTACAACTGATCCCCGACTTGAAACTCCTTGAATAACCTGTTCCTATTTTCATAACTCTTCTGCCTATCCTACGTTGCTTTTAAGTTCTTCTTGATCACCTGCATTTCCTGTTCCATTTATGCCAACATATTTGGTTTAGTACCCTGTTAACCAAATCACTCCAACTGATAGGAGTGTTGCAACTCCTCCCATACAATGCCTCAAATGGATTCATATTCAATAACTCCTAATACCTGTTGTTGTAGGCAAACTATACCAGTGGAAGATACTCTTCCCTCTTATGTTGATGATGCATCACATAGTTCCTCAACATATCCTCCAATATCCTGTTGACCCTCTTAGTCTGTCTATTTGTCTGCGGATGATAAGTTGTGTTGAAGGCCAATTCGGTGCTCAAACCTGCAAATAATTCATTCCAAAACTTGGAAGTGAAATTTTCATCCCTATCAGACGCAATATTCCTCGGAATACCATGAAATCTGACTATGTCTTTGATAAACACCTGTGCTACATCACTAGATGAGTATGTAGTCTTCACCAATATGAAATGTGCAACCTTGGTCAACCTGTCCACCACAACCATGATAAAATCATGTTTTCTAACTGTCCTTGGAAAACCTATGATGAATTCCATGTAAATGACCTCCCATTTCCATTCTGGAATTGCAATCGGTTGCAGCAGTCCACCTGGACGTTTACACGCTACCTTAACCATCTGAAAATCCAAACATTTGGCTACAAAATCTGCCACATCCTTATTCATGTACTGCTAATAATAGAATCTCTTCACTGCAGTCAAAGTCTTTTGGTATCTTGGGTGAGCTGAATATGGTTTTGCATGAAACTCCATCAATATTACCTTCTTGAGCTCACTATCGTCCGACACATATATCCAATCTTTGAATCTAACCAATCCATCCATTGTGAGACGTTAGTCCAAATCCTGTATACCTGAACCAGTACCGATACCTGTACTTGTAGCACTACCTGTACCTATACCTACACCTGTACTACCACTTGTACCTATACCTGTACTACCACCTGTACATGTACATGTACTAACACTTGTACCTGTACCAAGACCTGTACCTGTAACAACACCTATACCTATAACAACACTTGTACCTGTACTCTGCTGTAACTTGTGCATAATCTCCATATACTTGTGATCCAGGTGACCTACCTGCAAGATCCTATCCTGTAAGTTTGTCCCATAGGATCTCATAGCTGCTATGTGATTTACTTGTACCTTCCTACTAAGAGCATATGAGACCCTATTTTCCTTTCCCTTGATGTACCTAATCTCGAAGTCAAACTCACTAATCATGGATAAAAATCTAGCTTTCCTAACATTCAGATTCAGCTAATCAAACAAGTACCTCAACCTGATGTGATCGCTCATAAGTAAAAACCACCTACCAAGAATATAGTGGCTCCACATCTTTAGTGCATGTATAATAGTTACTAGCTCAAGATCATGTGTCGGGTAGTTCTACTTGTGCTCATTTAGTTTTCATGACTCATAGCACACCACCTGTCCATCCTGCATAAGGACTCCACTAAGTCCTTTCTTGCAAGAATTTGTACACACTGAAAACTCCTTGTCCAGATCTGCAATCTTTAACATTGGAGCATGTGTCAACAACTGCTTAAGTTGCTTAAATCTAACCTCACAATCTTATGTCCAATCAAACTTCTTAACCTTCCTCTACAATGATGTAATCATATAAGTAATCTTTGAGAAATTCTTGATGAACCTCCTGTAATAGCTTGCCAATCCCATGAATGATCTCACCTCATCTACACTCTTAGGAGCTACCCACTCCATTATGGCCCTTATATTTTCTGGATCTACTGCAATTCCCTCCTTGGATATAACATGTCCCAAGTAATGTACCTCAGTCTGGAAGAAACTGCATTTGCTAAGATTAGCATACAACTGATGCTCTCTCAACAAAATCAATACTACTTCCAAATGTTCGGTATGCTCTTCCTCATTTTTAGAATACACCAGTATGTCATCAATAAAAAAAATCACAAACTTGTCCAAATAAGGACGCAACACTGTTGGCCGGATAAATCGATCTTGCGGACAAGGTCGATCTCCCTAGTGTCAGAAGACAATCTAGCAACAAACGAACAACTAAGCTTGTCTTTCTCTAAATATATTCGTTTTACAAATAAATGCTATGAAGGTGTCGATCCTACCTTAGATCCAAATGCTTATTTGCAGTTGTAAAGCTTCTGTCGCATCAAAATCCTTCCGTCGCAACAAGAGTTCTTTTGTCGCAACAATAATCCTTTCCGTTGCAAGAAAGTGTCGTTTTTCGTCGCAACAAAGTGTCGTCTTTTGTCGCAACAAAGTGTCGTCTTTTGTCGACCTGCAATCACAAGCAAGAAAATATTAAATATCACCTTTATAAAAAATAATCATAAAACACACCTATCATAGTGATCAAGGAATCTATGAAATAAATGATCAAACGACAGCTTATTGAAATAAACAATCGAACGAAAATTTATTGAGAAAAACAAAACTTGATTGTATTAATCTTAAAATAACAGAAGAACCTTACAATGTTAGCCTTGATGTTTGAAAGGCCTTCCCAGGGTCCGAAGCAGGAGTCTCCTCTACTTTGATGAGTCTTGCACTCTTCCTCCAGGAGCATAAAGAGGTATGTGATCCTTCCTCTCAAAAGCTCAGCAAAAAGAAGTCTAAATCTCAACAGCACTTCAACTCAATCACACATAAAGCTTGAACTCCCTTTGAGGCTACCCAATGCCTCCTTTTATAGAGCAGATGAGGAGGTTAGGGTTCCACCTTTGAAGGGATAGAATCCTCCTTCAAAGGGATAGGCTCCTCACATCAAGGGATTAGTTCCTTAAGGTGAGGGATACATGCACCTTATCAAAGCGTACTCATCCCCAAAAATTCTCATCTAGAACCTTCTAGAATTGACCTCAAACCAACTTTTTAACTTTACTTTCTTGATTTTTTGAGTTTGGAGGGGGTACGCAGGCATTCTTAAGGAAAAATACATTCTGGAATGCAGGTAAGCCATGCATTACCTGCGTACCCAAGGCAGGAATGTAGGCAGGCTTCATGTTACCTGCGTACCCATTCTTTCAGAGGTTCTTAGGGTTTTTCTTCTTGTTTCAGGGCTTGACATGAGGAGTAAAGGTTGTAAGACTTGCAGAGGAGGTATGTATGAGTGTTAATGAGCTCATACAGTTAGCAGAATGTCAAGGTGACAGTTTTTAGTGTAACAGATTGCCCCCTAAAGTGCGAAGTCTGGAATAGATGAAGATGAAGTCTGTCATATATGAAGAGTGAAGTACTTTATCATTTCAAGGATCATCCTATGGACACCCCAGTCGGAACCTGTAAAAACATTCAATGCAAAACATATATATGTAAACATATCATCGCTGAGGTAGGCATTCCCATACTTAGATCAAAACTAACTAGAAAACTGATTTAAATTGTTTTGATACAGGAATGATTTTAATATTACATCAATCATGTAGACACAGTATGGACGCAGCCATCTATTTATGAATAGTCCACTGTATAACAAAATTCCTCGCAACCTGGATGGTAGAAACTAGATCCAAGGTCTTGATTTCCGCTTCTCGAACTAGTACGATTCTATCCATGTGAATGAATGTGTCGAAGTCGAACATGGTAGAAACCACTTGATTACTAGTCAATAATGTAAACTGTTAACAAGTGTGAGAGTAACCACCAGTAATGTCAATGGCTCTCAAAGTACTCAGTACAATCCATGAAATGTGAATGAATGATCTGAAGTCGAACATGTCACGGAATCATTCGATTGAAGGTCAACGATGCAACCTGTCATCGAAGGCGAGAAACCTGCCATTGAGGCATGCAGATTTCAAGGTACTGACGATTTCTGGATCAACTTCCTAGAATAATGAGCTGTCGTCGATAGAAAGTGACCCGTCGTAGGCAAGCCCACAACACGAAATCATAGATCAAGTTTTGAAGAAATATATTGGCAAGGACTGACTCAGGGATGGTCAAAATGGATGACAGATATTTTGCAGATGAATGGTTTGTTTGAACTGTCCTTTTGAACACATAACGACACTGCAAATGGTTTGGTGACAATTGCCCCAAAGCTAATACTCAGGAATCGGCTGAAGACTTTCAAAATGGTTTGATTAACTGTTAGGCAAAGGATTTCCCAACCCAGGTGAACAAAAGTGTCGTGTTCAAGAGTGGTTAACGGTTTTCTGAATAATCAAAATGTAACAAACAGGTTTGTTTTTCTCTCTTTTCCCCCACCATTTCGGGCAAGTACCTCTTTATTTTTGACAAGCTTGAGGAGGATAACATTTGCTTGTTTATAAGCTCATCCTTCAGATGAGTCCAACTTAGTTTAAGATTCAAACCCTAAGAAGGAGTGGTTCGTTCCTATTTAAAAATTGAACAGGTCCTTTACTGTTAAATTTTAATGAGTCCAGTATAGGAGAAACTCGGTGTTTTTTCAATTTTAGAGAGTCAGAATAAAAAACTTAAGAAGACTCCATGGGTGTACTTTTTCATAAATTTAGTCCCTCGAGCCCGAAAAATGATAAAATAATGCGGGAGAGAACTCTATTGAATGTAATTAGTCAATGTATACCTTTTTCGTAAATAGTCCATTTCAGTCCGTAAAAGGGGTAAACTTATATTGAAAGGATGATCATTCATTTACTTTAACGAGTTCGAATAATCAAGTGTTCGACAATCTTTTCATGTTTAAAGAGTCTGAAAATGGCTTAAAAGAGGACTCCAATGTTTCACTTTTTCGTAAATTTTTGAAAGAGTTCGAAAAAGTGATAAAAGTATGCTCTTTGTTGAAGAATGATCAATTTTCCTGAAAAATCCAATTTTTGCACAAAAACTCGAAACAATTACACATACTTGTTTTAAGATAAGTAAAAATGTTTTCCAAATTACCTTTTTAAAGTGAAAAATAAACAAATTAAAAAAATCATTTATTCGAAAAAACTTATAAAAGGACTTTTCTAACTGCATTTTTACTATTTGGATTCAGAGTGAAAAAGTAAGGGCTTTTGGATATGAAAAACTTCCTATGGAGATTCTAGAAAATCCGTTTGTCGAAACAGAAACCATCAGCTCCAAGTAATCTGTATAAATTCTGGACCATATGAGGGCCCAAGTTGATCTCCTGATATGGCTAGTGAACAGGTAGGACACACAGGACCAATGTTTCTTGTTTGTCGGTCACCAGCTCGAAGTCGAACTGGAGGACATATATTTTTTGACTGGCGTAATAACACTGGATTTCTAATGGCATAAACCCTGTTAAGCTGTAATATAAAAAGTTCAGAATCCAACCTAACAATCAAACTCCGAATCCCAAACGATATGGATTCAGATAATAACTCAATCACGGCACTATATTCTGCAATGTTATTCGTTGTTTGACCGAGGCTTACCCCATGCATGGATACTAACTCGTCAGAGGGTGAATAGATAACCCAAGCTGCAGAAGAAATGTTCTGTGTACTACAACAAGCACCATCAGCAAAACCAATGTAGGTTTGAAGAGACGTCGGCATCTGCAATATCAAGAGTAAAACTCAGATAAGCAGGAATAGTGATAAGAACACACTCTAAACTAGGCACACTTTTTCTAATCTAAGACACACTAGCAGTAAAGAATCTAATCTAACTAAAAATCTCCACACCAAGTTTAAGCATAATATTTCTTCAAATAAAGCCCATTTATGGGTTTATCTAAAGAAACACCATCAAAATCTATCAGCTCATAGGCCCCTTTTGCCAGCTTTCGCTTAACAATGAAAGGACCATGCCACATAGGCACAAATTTTCCAGCCCCTAGCTTATCATTGGCTTGATCATACACTAAAACTAAGTCTCCTTCTGAAAAAATACGAGGGGTAACATTTCTATCGTACTGAGCTTTTATTCGTTTGGCATGAGCTTCATTTGCTAATGCAGCATTTCGTCGATTCTCATCTAGCTGAGCCAAGTACAAAAAACGCTTCTCCTCTTCAGACGTAGTTGGGAGTAATTCTATGGCTAATTTCAATGACGGAATTTCGCATTCAATAGGCAACACAGTTTCTAGACCGTAAGCCAGTTGAAAGGGAGTGAAACCAGTTGATGTTTTTACTGAGGTCCGATATGCCCAAAGTGCTGAAAATAACATGGAATGCCAATTCGACTTATGAATACCAATAATTCATCTGATCATAGTGAATAAAACTTTATTGATAGCTTCAACCAAACCATTAGCCTGCGGGTAATAAGGAGTAGAACTATCGTGGTGCAGACCAAGTTGATCTGTCAGTTCAGTCATCATGATATTCTGAAAATGACTTCCATGATCTATAATAATGGCTTGAGGAACACCGAATCTAGCAATTATATGATTGAACATGAAAGTTGCAGTAGTCTTGCCGTTTGCCGAAAATGTAGGCATCGCCTCGGCCCACTTAGTAAAATAATCCACCGCTAAGATAATATACGCATGCCCCCCGACTGAGTGAGGGTTACATGTAATAAAGTCAATACCTCACTTTGCGAAAGGATCGACAACAATTATAGGGTGAAGAGGAGCAGGTGGCGCACACATTTTACGATCAAAGACTTGACAATTGTGGCATTTTCGGACTGCATATATACAATCTTTGAATAACGACGACTAGAAATAACCAGCGCGCAATATCTTTTGGGCTGTGGCATACCCAGACATATGACTGCCACATGCTCCAGAATGGCAGTCATTTAGAACCTTCTCAACTTCTTCATGAGTAAGACAGCGTTGGAAAACAGAGTTCGCTCCACGACGATAGAGTGTATCACCAATAATATTGTATTGTTGGGATTGGAAACGTATTTTCCGTCGCTGAGACCGTGAGATTTCAGGCTGAAAAGATTGGGTTTAGAGATAAAAAATAACATCTCCATACCAAGGATCAAGAGTACTGATAAGAAACAAGAATTCGTCCGCAATGGGCTGCTCCGCCACAGTGTCAGTATCAGTAGACGGGAAATCACACATCAGTTTTGCGAAAACCAAAGATTTCTTTGCCTTGGAATTTTCAAATTCCAAGTCAAATTCCTGCAGGATTACTATCCATTTGGAATACTTGCCCCCTAGCAATTGTTTCGTCAAAATGTACATCATAGGGTTACAGTCAGAAATTACTGTGGTTTTGCGTAATAAGATGTAGTGTCGAAATCGTTGGACAACTTGAACAGTTGCCAAGGCCAATTTCTCCACATGTGTGTATTTGATCTTAGTTGGATGCAAATTTCGACTAAGATAGTAAATTACATGTTCATTGCCGAATTCATCTTCCTGAACTAAAACCATTCCAATGGTGGAATGAGAGGCGGCGAGATACAAAAAATAGTCCCGGTTGTAGTTGGGAGGATGCAATAACGGTGCATGGGTCAACGTGTGTTTAAGTGCATCAAAATATCAATCAGCGATCTCATCCCAAAAGAATGGAATGTTCTGTTTCAACAACCGGGTAAAACCCTTTGTTAGCTCGGCGTAGTTAGGAATGAATCGACGTAAAAAGTTTTCTTTCCCCTGCAAACTTTGGAGTTGGCATAGAGTCGAAGGAGGAGGTAGATTGACAATAGCTTCAACCTTCGACGGATCAACGCGAATGCCTGCTTTTGAAACAACAAATCCCAGTAATTGACCCGATTCTACACAGAAAACACATTTGTGTGGATTCAGCCGAATTCGATAATGCCTACATCTCAGAAAGATAGCTCGTAAATGAGTGAGATGGTCGGCCCTACGTGATGAATGAGCAGGTAAATCATCGAGATAAGGCTGCACAATGTGCTTAATGTCATGAAATGCATAAGACATAGCCCTTTGAAAAGTTGCCCCAACGTTCTTCAATCTAAAGGGTAGTTTGCAATAAGCAAATGTCCCTCATGGACAGATGAAAGTTGTTTTTGGTTGATCAGCAGGGAGTATGTTTATTTGATTGTAACCAGAAAAACCATCCATAAAGGAAAACATTTCACTGCCGGCACAATCATCGATAATTTGATCGATATAGGGTGTTGGATAATTGTCTTTAGGACAAGCTTGATTAATATCCCTATAGTCTATACATATTCGTATCGTTCCTTGTTTTTTGTTAACAGGAACAATATTCGATACCCAATCTGTTAAAGGAATTGGATAAATGAAACTTGCACGAAGTAATTTTTCAATTCGACTTTGATGGTAGCAACTTTTCGTGGATGTATCTGACATAAGCGTTGACAGACAGGTTTGGCATTCGGGTAAGTCTTGATTTCATGTACAACAATTGACGGATCGATCCCTGGCATTTCCTCATATGACCAGGCAAACACGTCACTGAATTCTTGAAATAGGGCTTTATAAGTTTGGATTTCATCGTCCATACAACAAGCACCTATATGAATGTTTTCAATTATTCCTGGTTTAACTGAAATGTCAATAGGAATCGTTTGAGAGATATTTTCCAAATTTAACTCAGAATCAGGATTTTGCAATGGATTCTGTGGTTCTTTGACATATTCAGTAGTAAAAATTGACGCGAAAGCATCTTCAAAATGATCTAGCTTAGGTAAAAACGAAGATCGATGATGTAGATCTTCCCATGGTAAATCATCAACAGACAAAAGTTCACGAATCTGCTCATCAGTATGAACAAGATCAGGAAATGTCGTTGTGACTGAACTAGATATAGAAAGTGATTCCTCATGGATCCCATTCATTGGATCAGTTTTGGTTGAAGAAGGGTCGGAAAATGACTGTACAACCTGATATGCAATTTCAAATAGACTCAAAGGCATCATGCCATCAAATGAATCTAACTCGGAGTCGGAAGGTACGATCCAAGGATCATCAAACATAATAGTATCTGACGAAATCATATGAATAGTTGCAATAGAAGGCGATATGTTAGGAGGAGGAAAGGAAAAAGTTCCTAGTAAACTAGAATCCTTAATCAAACCTACTCCAACATCCTTGTGAGGGATAGCCGCTTTACCAACGTGCTGGATTGTTTCTATAGAGGCTGGATCGGAAGAAAAATAAGTTAACTGATCTATTGTAACGATCCTTCCTTGATGTGGAAATTTTATGAGCCGAAAGATCGAAGAAACAACAACAGTCATAGCATAAGACCAACTACGACCCAGGAGAAGGTTGTAATCTAGAGGGGCATCAACCACTTCCATATCTATATTTACGGTTTTACCTTCGACCCCTATGGGTAAATCCTACAAAATACCAAAAGGGTGGAAACCTCGGCCATCAAAAGCCTTTAGAATTGTCGGAGACTAATTGAGTGTAGGAGAACCAAGCGATTTCCAACACTGGATTGACATAATACACATTGAAGCTCCCTCATCAATCACACTCTGAAAGATCGGTCTGTTTTTGACTAATACTGGAATTTGGAAAGCCATTTGGTGAGGTAGGTGAGGTGTACTATTCTCTAAATCGAAGATTATAAGGTTCGAATCCTGAATATTGACAGCTCCTATGGCAGACAAAAGTAATTTACGTTGTGCTTGGCATGATTGCAGCACTTCTAAAGCCGACATTGCTGAAGGGGAAATAGCTAAGTCCTCAACAATGTTGTAATTCTGAGCAGCTCTCGCATGTGGATTGAAAGCTGATTTACGAAGTACACCTTTAGCAGGCGGTTTGATTACTAAGTCTGGATTGGGTTTCTCGATCTGTAGTGGATCAGAAACGGGAGGAGGTGTAGTTGATGTGTTTGAATTAGAAGATTATGCTTCTTTACCACCAACAGGATTTTTACTACTATAATCTTGCGACCGCATCGCAATCCTGACATGAGACATCATCATAATAGGTTCTTCTGAGGCATTCGAGGTAGAACCAATCATCTTACTGTCTTGAGTTGGAAAAGGATCCTTCAAGACAACAGGCTGTTGTGAACCTTTAACTGATTTCGCAACCTCTGCTCGATGTGGGCATTCCTTAGTAAAATGATCCTCGTCATAAATGTAACAAGGATAGCGAGGTTTGCGTTTTTCATCATTAGATTCATTTTTATCATTTTTTTATTTTGAATTCTTTTTGTTTTTATTCTTCCCTTTCTTTTTACCACCGGATCTAGATTTGGCCGTAGATGTCTCTACGACATGAATGTCAGCAGAAATTTTGGGGGAAGATTCTCCTTTCGGGGGATCAGGTAAAGTTATAATAGGAGAAGAATTCTTTGAAGATTTCTTCTTGCTTTTAGTATTGACTGTACCAATCATACCATCAACGGCATGAGACCCTGAAGGAGCTGCAACTATTTGACCTTGTTTTGGAAGATCGGGGTTTTTTTCATGTAAAGTACCTGACTGCGTATAGACGAGGTCAAGGTATTGAGCCTGAGCAATCACTTGCTCCTCAGTAACAACTCCGGCCTTAGCTACGTCTTCAGTGATTTTGGGTAACAATGATTTAACAAACCATTCCGCTAAAATTTGATCCGGAATGTAAACTTTCACCAAACGTCTTCTACGTCGCCATTCATGGATATGATCAGAAATATATGTGGACGTGGATTGCTTTAGTGAAGTTAATAGTTCCGTGCCATTTTCGTATCTGACAGGCAACTGAAAATGAGTCAAGAGGGCAGTTGCTACTGACTGAAATTATTAAAAGAGCCTCGTGGTAACTCAATGTACCATTTGGCGGCAAGACCAATAAGAGTTCTTTGGAAAAGACGTAAGCGAATTGAATCATCAATTATTGAATTAGATGCACACCAGAGTTGATAAGTCATAATGATTTGATGGATCCTCTCCTGACTTACCTTCGAATTTTGGTATATCACTGGGCAACTTATGCGGCATTGGCGGCCAGTACGGATAATAGAAAATTGGATCATTCGTAAGGCGCGTCAAATCAGGTAAATCCAAAGTTGCAATAAATGGTAACTGACGGTTAGGGTCGCGAAAACCTTGAGTAGCCAAAGCAGTTCTGAGAGGAGGATACCCAGGATAACTGGGAATCAGATTTGCATTAGGAATTGTGTAACCTCCCGAGTAACTAGGATTAACCGGACCAAACTGGGGCTGTTGAGGCTGTTGATAAGTATAGCCAGGGTACGGTTGATATTGATAATTTGGATTTTGTGAAACGGGACCGAATTGACGCTGTCCGTGTTTTTTTTGATATGTGAATTGTGGTTGACTTGTGACCACCGTACTTGTACCAGCTTGTCCTGCAGGCATCTGAACTGAAGTCTGAACTGAAGGTCCTGACTGGGGTATAGATACTTGAGGGATTTGCATGGATGCAAGGATAGAAGAACTCGGAGCTACAGATACTCCAGAAACAGGTGTTATAGGTTGAACAGACGTTGCAGCGGTTGCAGAAGTTTGAGGCGGAGTCTGAGGTGTACTAGGCCCAGACTGCTGAACAGAACTAGGTGCAGAAGTTTGAATAGTACGCTGAACAGGCTTCTGGGTTAGACCAAAAATAGGAGGCTATCCAGGTTGAGAAGACAACTGCACATTAGGCTGCATAGGCTACTGATATTGGGATGGATCCCACACCATATTCATTCCGGGGTATTGTCCCGTAGAAGGTTGAACGTAAGGACCATAGCCTGGTTGAACGTAGGGTTGATAAGTAAGTGGTAAATTTCTGGCTCCTTGTACAGATGATTGACCAGAAGGTTGTTGGAAACCTTGAATTGGGTACTGACCTTGAGGTTGATAACCTTGAGGCGCATATCGAAACTGGGGTTGATAAGGACCCTGAGGAGCATATTGAGTTTGGGGTTGACCTTGGGGTATGTACTGTCCTTGAGGTTGACAACCTTGAGGTATGTACTGTCCTTGAGGTTTTCCTCCAAAATAATATGATTCCACAGTTTGTCCTGGGAAAAAGCTACCTTGAGGTTGCCCCCCAGGTGGTAAATGACTGCCTGAAGGTTGCCCCTCAGGGGGTAATTGACTACCCTGAGGTTGCCCCCCAGGCGGTAACTGATTTCCCTGAAATTTCCCTCCAGGCGGTAACTGACTGCCTTGAGGTTGAGGATTCAGAATATTACCAGACATCATAAAGATTTGCTCTGCGTTCGACGTTTCAGTTTTAATTCCATTAAGACCAGATGATAATACGTGTTCAATTGGTCGAGGAGCTGCTCCAGAGAAAGTACCAGACAGAGCCTGATATCCCGAAGGAACATAAGGACCACCGTGTAAAAATGCTTCCGGTGTCTGGGAAAACATGGATGACTCTCCTGCCATAATGGATGATGGATAGTAACCTCTAGGTGTAGGATGAAATGGAATTCGAGGTGGAGAAAAAGAAAGACCCAGATTCTCTAGAAAGTTTGTCAAAGATAGATACCAAGCGTCAGTTTGAATAGGGTTGTAGAAAATAGATTCACGCTTTCTAAGATTTAAAGACTGAGGGGATTCGGGAAGAGATATCTCTTCGTCTGCACTAGCAAGTTCTTCAATGGAAATGAGGCCAGACAGAAGATCTTCAGTAACAATACTTCTTACCCTAGGTGAACCAGGATCGCTAGAAATTGGAGTATTAAATCTTGAGGATGTTTCCAAAACAGAATATTCAGTGTCAGGTTCAGAGATTTCAGGTTCGCCAGCTAGTTCACTGGAAGGAGAAATACTGCCAGTAACTTTGGAAACTGAAATCGGTTCAGAAATATGCTCTGTTGTGGGTATTTGATGATCAAGATGAACAACTATAGATGAAATTCCAATTTCTGTTGATTTAATTCTACTGCTACTAGATGATACTAGAGCACGTAGCCCTTCAAGCTGACTTGGTGTATAATCAGGGGGCTTCCCTTGAGGTCTCTGGGATTGTCTCGGTAATTTTGCCACAATTGAATATTAATTAATCACACGCAAACAAAGAAAATTCCAATGAAAAACACCTAAAGTCTCTAAAGAAACAAACAGCTGAATCACACGCCTAAAAAATCTAAGAGTTCAAACCACACACAAAACCATATCGAGTGAAGAGAACCCCCCAGAGAGTCCAAGTGAGTCTAGTCGACGTCTGCTCCAGGTACAGTGAGATCTTTCCTTCACCGTCACCTTAGGAAATAATCTTAAGCTTATGGACACTAAGGTTACCAAAAATAACAAATACAGCTGGGGGAACAGTCTACGATCCAATCCAACGCACAAGGGCAGAGTAACAAAGCTCAATCCCCTTGAAGGCTCCTCGACATGGTCAATCCGAGGTTTACCAACAAGTGACCCCAGGCTCCTCGACAATGGTTAATTCGAGGTTTACCGTTTGTAATACGCGCAGAATATTCTATATTTCCCAATGAAACAGAATTGATTGTCTCAAAGGTTCGGACATGATCTCGTGATTAACTCTTTTAAGAGAAGCTTCCCATATTGTACCAATTACAATTGGATTTATTTCCTACCGCAAGATTTATCTATTTGTTTGTTTTTACTATCTTGGAGAGTTAATTACTCCCTACTCCAAGATACTAGCCTAAGCTATATTGGTGATAAGAGCCCTAGAAATAAAAAGATTACTAGATGAATTTTAATTAAGCATTGTTTTTATGGGCTGTTCTTTAAGTCAATAGGTACGGAAATGAAACTTTGATGGTGTGAAGACTCGACTTCCAAAAACACTAAAAATGCACCTAAAAATGATAATCAATTCTTTTTCCTTCAATGAAATTCTAGCTTAAAGAAAGAGTTCGAGAATGCAATTCTTTTAAGAGACAATTCCTTCTTTAAACATGAAGAATAAATGGAAGAAAATCTTTTTGTTTTTTGTTTTTTTTTTAATGCGAACTCAAAATGAGACAAATAATCAATGCTCACAAAAAAAATCATTTTCCTTTCAAAACCTGGAACTACAAAAAACAACTTTCCTTCAAAAGAGATCTACAAATTCTTAAAAGCACTCAAAACTATGAAAACTAATTTTGAGATCTACAAACTTTAAAAATCTAATTGAATAAAAGCTTTAAATTTTGTTGAGAATGTTTTTCTTAGTTGTTCAGTAAACTAAGGATTCATTTGTCCAAAATAACAAATAAATCAAAAACATCCAGATATGTTTTATAAAAATGAAATTCAGAACTTAAAACGAAGTTGGTTCGAAGATTTGCAAAAGAGAAAACTAGATCTATTCTCAAAAAGAATGAATTTCACAACCAAGTCAGACTCATCAAGAAGATAAAAGATACCAAGGTGATCTAAGGCACTTTTAAGGTTCTAATCTTTGGGTCACTATAGAGACTAAGCGAAAACCACTCTAAAAATGCAAAACTTCTAGAAAATCATCCAAAACAAAAGTGCTATGAGACTCATTCACAAGAGATTTTCGACAGAAAACATACGGATTTGGGCAGATACTAGGAATTCTAAATCAAATCGAAACTTAAACTGAAAGAAGAAAACTAAGTTTTTCAAGACTTTTAACAGGGTCTGCAGCAATGTGCAGTCCCCAGAAAAGTTCAAGAGAAACAAAAACAAACTTTCAAAATCGAAGTAAATCTAAGTTACCCAAGCCTGTACAAATCAATCAAAAATCAGAAAAAAGCATTTCTCAAATCAAAACAAAGGAAAATCAAAACAAGTTCTTTCCCCAGTGGAGTCGCCAATTTGTTGGCCGAATAAATCGATCTTGCAGACAAGGTCGATCTCCCTAGTGTCAGAAGAAAATCTAGCAACAAACAAACAACTAAGCTTGTCTTTCTCTAAATATATTCATTTTACAAATAAATGCTATGAAGGTGTCGATCCTACCTTAGATCCAAATGCTTATTTGCAGTTGTAAAGCTTCCGTCGCATCAAAATCCTTCTGTCGCAACAAGAATCGTTTCATCGCAACAAGAATTCTTTCGTCGCAACAAGAGTTCTTTCGTCGCAACAATAATCCTTTTCGTCACAAGAAAGTGTCATTTTTTGTCGCAATAAAGTGTCGTCTTTTCGTCGCAACAAAGTGTTGTCTTTTGTCGCAACAAAGTGTCGTCTTTTGTTGACTTGCAATCACAAGCAAGAAATACTAAATAGCACCTGTATAACAAATAATCATAAAACATACCTATCATAGTGATCAAGGAATCTATGAAATAAATGATCAAACGACAGCTTATTGAAATAAACAATCGAACGACAATTTATTGAGAAAAACAAAACTTGATTTTATTAATCTTTTAAAAATAATGTATGAACTCATGTACTTTAGCCTGGATTTTCTCTTTGTTGAAAGGCCTTCCTTGTGGTCCCAAGCAGTGTCTCCTCTGCATTTTTGATGTGATAAGTCTTGCACTTTTCCTCCAAAGAGCATAAAGAGGTATGTGATCCTCCCCCTCAAAAGCTCGAGAAAGAAGTTCAAATTTCAATAGCACTTCAATCCATCGTCAATACAAAGCTTGAACTCCCTTTGAGGCTACCCAATGCCTCCTTTTATAGAGCAGATGAGGAGGTTAGGATTCCACCTTTGAAGGGATAGAATCCTCCTTCAAAGGGATAGGCTCCTCACATCAAGTGACTAGTTCCTTAAGGTGAGGGATACATGCACCTTAGTAAAGCGTACTCATCCACAAAAATTCTCATCTAGAACCTTCTAGAATTGACCTCAAACCAACTTTTTAACTTACTTTCATTTTCAGCTGAGCAGGGCACGCAGTATTCCCATGAAAATCGCGTTTTCGGAACGCAAAGCCATGTATTGTCTAAGATACCCGCCGTGTGAACGCAGTGTGCTTCATGTTACCTCGCGACTTTTCTTTAAGAGGTTTTTAGGTTTTTCTTCGTTTCGTGCCTTCGACATGACAGAGCAAGGTTTAAGACTTGCAGAGGAGGCATAAAGGAGTGTTAATGAACTCACATACTGCCAGAATGCCGTGATGACAGCTTTTTAAGTGCAACAAAACACATTGTTAATTTCAAACACATAAATGTAGTTAGCATTAGGTCAAATCGAATGGAACTACAAACAAACTAATAATTCCCATACTTGTTTCCGAATGTGGTTCTTTAGATGTCCTCGCTCTTTGATGCACATTTGATACAGCTCCACTTCGTTAATAGAGAACATTTTTTCTCCCTTCACTTGATCGAACAAATCATCAATCCTCGGTAATCGGTACCTATTCTTGATGGTCACTTTGTTCACCGTTTAGTCAATGCACAATTTGAGAGTGCCATCTTATTCTTCATGAAAACACTTCCAGGTGCAACTTTCATGGCTATTAAACTTGGCTCACTATATTTCAACTCTCTACCAACTTTGGTGTACTCATCCTGTAAGGTGCTTTTGATGTTGGAGATGCTCCTGGCACCAATTCAATAGAAAATTCTATTTCCATGTGTGGTGGAAAATCTGAAATATATGATGGAAATACATCCTGAAGCTGATGCAAAACTGGATACCTGCTCAAAAAATCTACATCCTCAACCTCCTTACCTTTGTCACTAGAGATATTAACTAAAAATAGTACACACATTTTCTCCAAACCGTGTCATTTGGTATAATTATCACATCTAATCGATGTGGCTTTCTTCTTTCCCTATAAGACTCTTGGTTCCCCATTACCATCCAAGCATTCAATAGCTTTATCATAGCAATGTACCTCGGTCCTGTGAAGATATAACCACTCCATACCCAATAGCATATTGTATGAACCCAATGGCAATATGTTCAAATGTGTTTTTGTAGGCATACCATTTAACTCAAATGCACAAGCTCTTACCCAATGGTGAACTATTTTCTTCGTACCTATAGCCAACTGCACTAACCAAGATAATGCATGCATTTCCTTACTCAAACCATACTTATCCACCAGGTCAGGATTAATATAACTATAGTTAGATCCAGGGTCAATCAAAATAGAAACAACTTGATCACAAAGCTTACCGTCCATCTGAATGATAGAAGCCTGATGATCTGCCTATCTGTTGTCCACAACTGCATAAATCTGAGGAATGATATGCCCAACATCTCCCATTGTTTGTGCCTCCTGCGCACTATAGATTTGCGGCCTACCACCCTGATTTTGTGGACAATCTCTCCTACGATGATCTTTGCCGCAAGTCCAACATTGTACAAGCTTCCAACCTTCATCCTTATTTTGCTCCTCAGATCGAAATCCGTGTCCTCTATCAGATGTATTGAATTTATTAGGTGGGGAAACATTCTCCTTGTTACCTATATCTTGAGGCCTTGCTCGCTTCTTGTCCCATTTTCCTTTATTATTATCATTACCTTTCCATTCGATTTTGCCTCTGAACTGCGCTTCAATTACTCATAACAATGCTTGAGTTTCTGGATGGCCTCCTCCAATGATCTAGGCTCATCGAACTCAATCCTATCTCTGAATGCAATCGGCAACCCACTAATAAATCTCTGAATCTTGGCCTTCTCCTCCTTGAGGTAAGGCACATATATCAGTAACTCCAAGAACCTACTAGTATACTCCTCGTCTGTCATGGAACCCATCTTCAACTCATAAAACTCCTTTGCCCTATCATCGTAGTATATTTCTGATAGATACTTCTTTCGGAATAGCCTTTCGAACTCACTCCAAGTCACCTCCTCCTCAAAAATATCTTTGATGTTCTTCACATCTTCCCACCAAATGTTTTCTCTGAGTTTGAGGCTGAATTCCAGCTATTTCCATTTTCACAATTTCCAAGTAATCTTGCAATTTGAAAAAATTTCTCATACCAAGCAACCATGCCTCTGCATCTTGTGGTTTCTTCATCTCTACGTCAAATGTAGGTGGTTTTTCCTTTTTAAACTCTTCCGGAAAATAGCCCCTTTCATTCCTCCTGTAAGGATGATAATGATGATGATCATGATGCATTTCAGAACCATAAATAGCATGATACCTATGTCTGTCACCTCTCCTACCCGGAGTGTCCAACAATCTCCCATCTCTAATTGTGTCATCCCTATCCGTCCTGTGACTATCGGGAGACTTACAGTCATATGCTCCATTGGTTATGTCATCCTGTCCATAGTTGATCCTAAGTGGCCCCTGCTTCTGCAACTCTGACAAACTTTGAAGGATGGCTGCATTAACCTCTAATTTCCTTTCATGGGCCTATATAAGTTTATCATTGTCTTCCTTGCAACTCCTTATTTCTTCCTTTAAAATTCTTAGTGTATCTGCCAAATCAGATGAATGTCCAACACCATGCACCTCATATGACTCATAAGGAGAGTCTCTGTAGTCTACCATTCTACTATTAATCTTTGAATTCTTCTTGCAATGTGAAATATGTCAAATAAACCAATTCATAAATAAATAAACACACCTTAGTGCAATTTGGGGAGGATACTTCCTGCAAGATCAACCAATCAACGTAATACATGTATATATATAATCATGACAACATATAAACTTGTAACACAAGGTATATTAGTGCATAAAAATCACTCTAGTTGGAGTCTAGACATCCATGCATAACCACACCAAATACATACCAATGCAAGCTTGACCACACACAATCACAAGCACGCACCATACAAAAGCATAAGAAACATGTAACCTAACATGACCGACCAATGCATGTTCAATGCATGACATCACTCAAGCAATCATATACGGAAAACACACAAACATGACCAATATGTGTCCTAGCATAAACAAGCAATGCACATACAATATGTAACCATATGTAAACAAGAGTGCACATTACACAAACATGAACAACACACAATCAGTCATACATTCATGACAGCATGTCGACAACAACATCATCAATACTTTCATGGAAAAACCACTACCACCATGACTAACACAACATGGACACAACAACCACATAAAACATAGGTATGAGAAACACATACTCAATCAACATAGCACATTATCAACACACTACCCATCCATTCTAAGAGTTGAACCATGCTCTAATACCACTCTGTAACACCCTCTTCCCACATCTACCCAAGTAACTGCCCAACCGGGGTAAACATGCGAATATAGGCTACTAATATGAGCTTCAACCTACTAGATGAACTTAAGGAAGTGGAACTGACAGAAACACGACAAACAAACATTACACTACATCAACAACACCTCCAGGAGGTAACCCAACCTCCTAGAACCCTGAACCCTAAAGGGGGACTGATTTTTTACCAATTTAAGCCTTAGTCATGGGCCTACACACATACTTTTGAGATATACAAGTAAGTTAGCTTTGTGATATATTCAACTGAAAAGTGTATAATGGTTCTTTCACAGAAACAGAGGGAAAGTGAGTCTTTAAGATAAAAGTAATATTACTATTCTAATAAGGATACACTCATGTATATGAAATAATCGTTAATTATATTGATAAATATTTCACAAAGAAATAATTATCATGAAAACAAAAGACACACAGTTCAAAGATGCATACTAAAGCCAACGAAATAGTTCATTTTCATTGGTATGTAGAAAAATAAAAATACACCACAAACAACGAAAGAAAAATCTTACAATCATTCACGACATATGCATTAAAGTGTGCCAACTCCAAGAGCTTCGAATTATAAAGTGAAATTTCCAAGATACACCATTACAATGATACAATACTAGTTCCAATAGTGGAGTGTTAAGCAAATACTTGCTTCTCAAAATACTAATCTTCTCTCCCATGCCTAGCTTGAGAAGCCAAGGTGAAAAGTATTTTTCTCGAGCTATGAGGGTGTATATATAACAAATGTGGTGACTCTTCATATCTCTTGTGACTCTTGAGATTCCCTCGTGACTGTTGATTTCCCATGTGACTTTTCAAATTTCTAAGAGATCTTTGAGCTTCTACATGACTCTTCGCATTCTATGAGTGACCCTTGGGCTTCCACACATTTTACATTTTCTCATTTTCGAAAAATACAATATTACATTTCCACAAATTTGTGGCAAAACACATTGAAAACATATGACTTTTATGGTGACACTTTGAGAGTCCATGACTTGGCGATGGTGATAAGGAAATTAGTTGTCGTGTATCAATTCCAAGCTTTTCTTCTTGCTGCTGTCTTCACGTCTACATGATAAATCTTGCTTGCACTCCATCTTCATCCTCCAAAGGGTTGGTTATGTTATAGATTATTGAATGTGATTTTGATATTCATTATTTTGTATTGATATAGTGTCCCCTTATCTCTTTTCTTGATGATTTATTTTTGTTTTGAACTTCATAAGTGTTGTTGGCTTGAGGGGTCCTGACCCAGGTTCAGAGTGTTCTGCGCAACTAATAAAACCATCCAACTACTGGCTCTTTCAATAGTGATATGCTTGCACAAACCAAAGTCTCACCTGAAACAGTATGGAGGGGTGCCAGAACCAGGTTCCGCACCCTGAGGGATTGTTTAATGTCATCTTTAACCTTACTTATCAAATCTAGGGCTTATCGGAATGAAACTTTACATAAACCAAATCTAAACCTAGATAAAAACCCTTAACATATATGCATAAACAAATTATTATACTTCAGTTAAATCTAGCTTATCAACACTTGCGCAATCACGTAGATAGCTCTTTAGTAAAATCCAAGACGTAGATGCAATCCTTGCGCAAACACAAAGATATTTTGCATATACTTAACTCAGATAAATGCACATTTAAACATAAACGGATATATAACTCACAGTAATCAACAATTAATTAACACATTCATGCATAAACATAGAAATTGCAACAAAGTTTGCCAAAATTTCTTCTTTATTAATAAGTCTTCAATCTAGTACAATTATTTCCATCTGCGCAAACAACAACAAAGTCCTTGCACACGGCTTAGAACTATGTTCTGTGCACACAGCCAACATGAGCCTTTATACCCATACCGAACACAAACTAGCCCAAACTTAGATCAACACATAAACCATAAACAAAAAAATCATATATCCTTACTCGAATCAACTCTTACATATTTATATGACTTTGGACATGCACATACCATGGTATCAAACCATGGTTTCAGACTCATGGTTTCCCTTTTCACCCATTACAATTATAAAGGAGCTTTGACCCATCCCAAAGCCCCTTGACTTCTGTGCGCAACGCGTTTCAACAAAATTTAACCAAAACTATACCTAAAACTTGACCTTAGAGGACGTCATCCCAACAGGCCCCCAACACAATCTAGTGACTTGTCCTGAGTCACTTTGGTCCCGGTTCCTACTGTCCTTCAGAAAATGAATGGAAGTTTTAAGTGGCTGAATGAATTTTGTACTCTCCGCGGCGGTGTGATGCACCTCTTCGACCAATTTCTCTGTGGTTGGCTCCTCGACTACTAGGCTGACACTTCTATGGGTCTATTGTAGGCCTCTGAGGGCACCATCGATGTTCTGGGATAGTTGCAAGGCCTCGTCAGCCCAAGGCTGCATTCTGTTGTCGAGCAACTACTCCCGTCATCGTAGTGTGTCGATTTCTTTCGGAATGGCATGACTTTCTTGCAATTGGTCCAATATTTGGGTTGGCACCAGGGTCCATGCAACGAACTAGATCTCATTAAACTGCTTCTCCTTGGCTTGTAGATCTATCTTCAATTGTTGTGCGACAGGGTCATCTTGGATGGAGGTCCAAATTCCCATGGCCTCTTCTAACAATTGGTTGCAAGAATCCATAGTAGCCGTGATGCTAGCAGTTGATTCCTCGACTACTTTGATGTGCTGTGCACGAACTTTTGCAGGTGTCTCGGGCTGCAATTTCATTTGTAAATCTGTTATCTTTTGCTTGAGCTCTGCATGCATTGTGGCTACTTCTGATCTGGATGCTTTAATTGCGGCTATCATACTTTCCAATTTGGCCATGGGCGCTGCAGTCGTGGGCACTATGATTTTGGCGAGACGATAGCATAGCTGATCGATCATGGTTTCCAAATCGGCACGTTGTATTTTAGCTATGCGGTGCACATTATCTGCTAGCTGTTGTCCCTTAAGCTTTGTGGCGACTTGCTGTTGAGCTGTCGTGGTGTCCTCGAATGTCTTGCACTCTCTGTACTACATCTCGTCCATGATCATAATATGCATAGATTGCAGCTTTCCGCTGGGGAAAACATCAAAATCAATCCCGACCTCGGATCCTTCAAGAATGACCACGCGCAACTCGGAACTAGAAATCTGAAGTGTTGCGCCTGAAACTTAAAATGTGTGGCTTTCTGAATTCAATGGGTGCTGAATGGCCAATTTTCTCGCCTATCCCGCGGTCGCTTGCTCTCTGAGTTGCTGGAGTCCTTGTTGTACATCATTAAGGAATGATTTTTATTGTGACTCTACCTTGCTCCACACATCTTCGGTCATTGCCTGGACTGTGTCGCCAATTTTTTCAAAATCCTCCTCTGCTAGCATTAATGGACCAGTACCGATATTCTTAGAGGATTTCCGTTTTGTGCATGACCCCAGGGTGGTTTGAGGCCATCTTTTGGTTCCTCACCGCATGTTTGTTGATGCATCAACATAGTCTCCATCCTTATCTTCCATCTCATCATCGCTGCGCAGGTCAACTGTCTCCGTCGTAGTGGTTGGATCTTGGTCCTTCTGCGCATTCTTTGGATGATATGTCGGCATGTGTGTCTTCATAGGGGTCTTAGGTGGTACTGATGAAGACGCACCACCATATATACTTACTTCTAGCCATAAGGGGGGCCACTTGGTCATAGTGCGCGCAAGGTCATCCTCTATAGCCATGTATGGCAGCTCATACCAGATGCCTGCCATGTCCCACTTTGTGCATACGTTCACATTCTGAAAGGTGGCCTTGAATTCTGCAATGTGTTTGTATTTCTTGTACAACATAGGTGATAGTCGTGGCTTGGACTGCAATGTTTGAAATATTTATGCATCAAATAGCACCCATAATATTTTATTTTTTGTCACCCGAGAAGGAGGCTTTGAGTTCCATAACATTGCATACTTGGTAGCCTCGTAGAGATCTGACTCAATATCTAGTAACTGAAACTGCGACGGTGGTATCCAATCGATCAACACAACCAACATCAGCAACCAATCATATTAAAAATTCTTGCCATCTTGTGCCTCTCGAATATTCTCCAAAAACTCAATGCAGAGTTACTTTCCCCAATTATACTGCACTCCTTTGATGCACTTTGCAACCAACTTAATCATGTACGCAGGAAATTTTGTTGCGCGACACTTCCTTATCATCTTGCATGCGAGGATCAAGGTGGAAAATTAAATATCAGAGAATTTATATCTTGGACGACAAAGCCTCTAGTGTTCATGTTTACCCATAAGTATTATTAACCTCATCACTGACCTTTTTCACTAGTCCCTTGCCTCCAAAGGCCACCCCTGGATCCTTTCCTTGGTAAGGAAGCTTGGTGATCTGATAAATCAGCATGTCATTGAACAGGATGGGCTCTCCTAGCCACATGCAGTTATCATGCACCAAAGCAAGCAACTGGCACATGAAAACATCATTTATGGTGTTGCGCCCAAAGTGTGGAATGTTCAGAAGGTTCAGGAGCTCGAACTGCTGCATCCTAATGCCCATGTCTTAGTTTCAACCTTGATGACCCCTTCGTCATAGGGCACCTACTCTAAGTACTCTGAGGGTGAAAGTTTAGGGAACTTCGCGCGGTCAACTGGGTCCTAGTCTTCTAGCTTTAGTAAAGGAAATTTTGAAAACATGTCCCCTTCAAACGACACATTCTACGAGAGCAGCAGAGTGTTGATATGGGACTTGACCTTATTTAGGTCCCTTGTGACTTCACAGATTTCTTGCGCGGTGCCATATACTTGGACAACCACGACATTGGGTATATCTCTTTGACAACATCTTCCTCTATGATCACTTCTGGTTCCTCGACCATTGATATATTTTTTCGTTTAGGTGGGGTCGACTTAGGCTTTGATGTCTTCTTGCGCGGAGGCTTCTGATTCTCTGAGGTTTTCCCTTTCTTTGTCTTCTGAGGTTGAGGTTATGGCGCAAGTGTTTCATCAACGGGCATCGCAGAGGGGGTAGGTTCTGCAACATTCATACTTGCAGGGATTAAATGACCCAATCCTATTTGGCGCAACGTATCGAAGAAGGTTTCTGGGTGCTTAGATGTAAACTCAAACAAGCACAAGGATAACAATGGACACAGATCTCTTGGAAATATAAGGGAACTAATGTGACCCTTCCTGTCATATTTATAGCGATGGCGTGGCCTAAACGACCTGATATCTGTTGATGCAGCCTGATAAATGTTAAAATGAATCCAATTCTGGCATAATCTACTCCATAAATGCAGGTTAGCCACTCCTCCAAATGGTAATAAAGCTACCTTATCCAGATTAATTGTTCCAATGACTAGGTTTTGGCCCATTTGGGGCTGTTTCAACCTTCTCGTGCAGCCTCTGCGTGGTCATTTTATATACCTACGCTTCCTCAATCTTCATCGCAAAAACACACTTCTCCAATGCTTGACAGACTTCGTTATGGTCCTCTGGCATCTCACAACTGTCCGGGGCGCTAAGACACTCCTCTAGCCATATAGTCATTTTGTACGCGTGAGGATGGGATCATCCCTGTATGGTTTCAATCGACTCCCATTTACATACCCAAGAAGGACTTTTACACTTAAGGTAACCAGACGTACCGCACCTCCTTCCATGATCTCCTTGACAATATAAGGTCCAAGCCAATGTATTATTAACTTTTTGGGGTGGAGCACAAACTTGCTGTCATATAGCAAAACCAAATCGTCCTCCTTGAAAATATTCTTCCTGATGTGCCTGTCATGCCAAAAATATTCACGCACCTTTTTCATACGCTGATGGAAACCAACAATGAATCTTTCCTCCTCCAGTGCAACTAGTTGTGATCGTCGCTCTTCCATAATATCTTGATCATCCATGTTATTTATCGCTGCAATGTGTAGACTGGGGAAAATATAATCCATCGACATAAAAACCTCTTGTCCATACACCAACCTGAAAGGAGTATGTCTTGTCAATTTCTTGCATGTAGTCCTGTATGCCCACAAAACTGCAGGCACACTCACATCCCAATCATTTCGATTATCATTGCAAACCTTTGTGAGCGCAGTCTCCAAAATCTTGTTAAAGGCTTCTACCGTACCATTTTCCGGTCGATTATACAATGTACTCTTCTGATGGTGCATCTTAAACTCCATTGTTAAGTCTTGAATGGTCTCATTCAAAAAATGGGTACCCTAGTCACTCATCAAAATCTTAGGACACCTAAACCTTGTCAAGATATTCTAAAAAATGAAGTGCGCAACCGTTTCTGCGTTGCAATCCTTCATAGGCTTAGCCTCTGCCCATTTGGTCAAATAGTCTGTCACAGTGATGATATAACATGCACCAGTCTTCTTCCCGAGAGGGTTGATCAGTCCTACAAAATCAATGGCCCATTTTTCAAAAGGCTGCAAAGTCACTTATGGTTGTAGTGGCATTTCATCTCTGTGCGAAGGTTTCCCTTTTCTCTGACACACATCACAAGTGTGACAATACTCTTTTGCATCACTGTGCACCGTATGCCACCACAAATTAGCTCTTAAAATATATTGCACAATTGGTTTACCTGCATAGTGACCTCCTGCAAACCCTGCATGTGCTTCTACTAGTATGCTCTGCCTTTCAAACTCCAACACATATCGCGTCAATACCTCATCAACTCCCATCCATTAGGGGAATTTTGAGGTCTAAAATGGGCCTCCTAAGAAAAATGTACAACTAAAATATAAACTTTATAAGAACCAATATGATTAAAGATGATGGTGTCAACCATGGGGGATTATTCACCATTTTTTAAGTAAATGGGTAAAAAAATTAAAAAATAATAAAATAATAAAACTACTTTTTCAGCTCATATTTTCAACTTATCTCCCAAAGTTTTTACTCAAATTTCGAGTGAGAGTACTCGTTGGATGAAAAATTTAATTCCTCATCCAATGAGTGCCCACGTTGTATAATTTCGATGGACTTTTTTACACGAAAAATGAGAAATACATGAAAAAACATGATTGCAATCACGTTTTTCATGTATTTCTCATTTTTTGTGTAGTAGGGTCCATCAAAATTATGCCACATGGGTACTCCTCGGATGAAGAATTAAAATTTGCATCCAATGAGTACTCCCACTCGAAAGTTGAGTAAAACCTTTGGGAGATAAGTTGAAAATACAAGTTGAAAAAGTAGTTTTTTCTTTTTTCCCTCTAAAATTTGATGATGCAATCAAATCTTATTTTATTATTTCCACTATTATTTTATAATTTCCTTAGGAGGTCCATTTTAGACCTCAAAATTCCCCTAATTTTATACAACTAGCAAACAATCAATGTAGATTCTATTGCGCGCAAGATCAATTCTTTCTTTTTCTTAATTGTATACTTCGTAGGCGCACTTCCAGTGGTCAGAAAGTGGATGATATCTGCGAAGTGGTCATCAACTACTCTAATGGAAAATAGTTGCACATATGTTAATCCTTCCTCTAAACTAGTTGGCTCATCTCCACTTTCAATGCACGACAAATGGTCTGGGGCTGCATTCAACCTCCTTGGCTTTACAATCACCTCAAAATCATACTCTTGAAACAATATGATCCATCTACAAATCTCCCCCCCCCAACACAAGCTTGTTGACTAGGTACTTCAAAGCAGAGTGATCGGTGAAAATATTAAAATGACCTCCCAACAAATAGTCACGAAACATCTGCAATGCATAGACCATAGATAACCCTTCTCTCTCCATTGTCGAGTAATTGTGCTCAACACTTGAAAATTTTCTGCTTGCAAATGCAATTAGGTGATCAATATATCCAGCTCCTGGCTGCGTGATTGCAACTCCTAACGCGATACATGGCACATCAACATGTACATGGAATTCCTTTGTCTAGTCTGGAAGTACCAATATAGGCGTGATCACTATTTTCTCCTTAAGTAGCTATAAACTCTTCTGGCAGTCCTCATCCCAGCAAAAAGAGGTGTCCTTCTTCAAAAACTTCTCCATTATGGCATAGCCTTGAATAAATTTTCTGTAATAGCTAGTATGCCCCAAAATTGAGCGCAACTGCTTCACTTTCGCTAGAGTCTCCATGTCAACAATAATAGAAATCTTAGCTAGATTAACCATCAATCCTTGTTGACAGACAATATGAACCAACAAAATCCCGAAGAGGACACAAAATATACAATTCTTCAGATTCAGTGAGATCTGATGCTTCCCACAAGTATCCAGCATCAAGCTCAGACTTGAAACATGCTTCTTCAATAAGCCAAATACAATCCAGTCATCAAAATATACTTCTAAGAACTTATGTATATACTCCTTAACCACAAATACCACCACGCGTGAGAATATAGCTGGCACATTCTTCAGATCGAATGGCATTACTATGTGTGGAATGATCCCCATTCTGTCACAAAGGTCGTCTTACTTCTGTCTTCAGGCATGATTCTTATCTAGTGGTATCCAGAAAATCCAACAGTGAATGAGTAGGCCTCCTGCCCACCCACATTGTCCAATACTTAATTAGAAAATGGAGTTGGAAAAGGGTCATGCACACATGCATCATTGAACTTGTGCAGATCCACACAAATCTTGATTTCTCCTTTGCTCTTTTTTCTTGGACCACCATGGGGCTTACCCAATATGATTCTTCTACTGGTTCAATGATCCATGCGGCAACCACTTTGTCCATCTCCTCCTTGAATTTCTTCTTATACTTAGGATTCAACCGGTAAGAGCGCTGCTTGATAGACCTGGCATATGGTTTTAGAGTAATATTCATCACACCAAGATCCCCGAAAATCCCTTTTAACTCTGAAAAAATTTGTGGGAAACAAGTCTTTATATTCAATGAGAAGCTCCGTAACCTTAGCCATTGTATCTTCATCCCATTAATCCCCTATTTTGGCAATCTTAGGTTGTTCTTATGTTCCAATGTTGACTTGCCTAATATTCATGGGTCCAGTCACATCTGGAAATTCAACCACATGCCCAATGATTGCGCGCTGACCTTTAGACTCAGGGATATTAATGTTTCTTGGGTTCTCCTCATTATGTTTGATTGTCACATTCCGAAATTCAACTATATCTTTCATTTGCGCATCCCATGCTGGTAAGGCTCGTTCTTCTAATTTCTTTGGCATGTCAAATACCACATCTTGAATCGTGTGTAAGGCAATATTGATGCATGGGAATCCTATCTCAAAGTTGAAAGTTAAAACAAATCTTTCCCTTAGCGCATTCCATTCTGTCGTGCTACGTCGCAGCTCAATATCCAGATATGAGTTCATGGGCATCCTACTTAAAGTATGAATGAATGTATGCACCCATCTTGGCTACGACTCTTCTCCCCAAGCTACAGTCCACCTGGCTAAATGCATGCACACATCTTATTTTCCTGCATAGGTTCCTTCCAACTAGTTATTGGGTTTTCCAAAGCACAGTTTCATCATGTGGGTACATTCTTCACAATCTGCAAAATTGTCCTTGCACATTTCTCACTAGCACACTGGGGTTGAGCGCAGAACTGTTGTCAAGCACATGGAACTGTTGTTCCTCTAGAACAACCTTTCAAATTCTTCTAAAAATCAATTTTCATTGCCTACAACATCATAATAAGGTAATTCACGAACCTTAGAGGATATACATCATAGAAATTTGGTTACTCGGTTCCAGCGTAGTGTAGAAACTTCATGCAGACGATTGTGCCAATTCTCCAGCTCCTCATCTGAGTCTGAGTGGAATGAACTATACATATCCCAACTAAGCCTACAATTTGTTGTAGGATTGATCCAATCTTCATCCATCGTAGTCAAATTGTAGATGTGATCAACATCCTCTTCTGCGCGCACTGGTTCTGTGTATATTTCTCCTTCTGCAGGGTCCAAAGGGACCACAAACCTGGTTCCATTGTTTTCAAATACCATACTTTTGCGCTTGAGGTTGATGATAACGTCTATGTCAATAGCCTAATTCAGACCCAACAGTGCAGTGTACGGATCCGAATCATCAACAATTTTAATAAATTCAAAGTCACCCAATGTGTTAACTCCTTTGATATCAACTATCACCCCAGATAGTCTACCCATTGGGATAATATTTTGTTGATTTTCCATGCGCAACTGTATTGCAGACCATTCTAGCTTAGGTTATCTCATTTTCTACCAAGTCTGCTTTGGTAGGACATTTTCATCAAACCCAAGATCCAAAATGACCTAGTTCATCTCAAACTCACCTATCTGAGCTGTCAAGCGCATATCTCAGCCAATTCTTCTCTTGTTCTTATAAATTGCGTTGACAGCCTTTTTCTCCATCTAAGACTGATCTTTCTTGGCACAACTATTAATCAAAGCTTGAAGATTCTCAACTACCTTCTTATTGCGTAGAAGCTTGATACAGGCTTGCAAAAAAGGCTTCATCTCTGCATGCTTGGCCCCTTCGACGATATCCATAGCAGGCTTGCTTAGTACTTTAGATTTGACAGGATCTGTGAAGTCCTTCTTTGCTTCGAGAAATGTTTCCTTCTCCATTTGTAAGTTAAATCCTTCCTTTTTCTCAGGACTTTTTCGGACCCAAACATCGGTAATAGGTCACTTACCTTCTGCCTTATCTTATCCAGTTGCTACACCACTTCTGGTCACAATATTTACGCTAGGGTCTTCAGTGCGCGGTTCTGCTCTCATCATTTGAACATTCTTCGTGGGTGTCTGTGGTATCGTTTCCTGCATTTTTGGAAACAATACAGGGAAATATTCAAGAACATGTTCAAACTGTCTACAATACCTGCAAGATTATTATGTTGGGTTTGGACAGTTGTGCACATAATGGCTAGCCTCTCCATAGTTATAACAAATGATTTTTTCCCTTCCTTGACCAACTCCTCCTCCTCTTCCTCATCCTCTGCCTAGGAATCCACTACTCTCAGATGACGATGTAGGTGAATCTGGTCCTCTACCTCTGGCTTGAAATCTGTACGAAATAACCTGCTCAATCATCAGATCAAATTTACGAAAATTCTTCTTGTCGTGTCCCACCGATCGACAAAATGTGCAGTAGGGTTGCTAGAGCTTTGGAATATATTTACGAATCCTAGGGAAAAAGTCTGTCATGTGCAGTCCATTCGCTTGAAAAATTGTGCACCATAGTTTGGGAACTTCACTAGGTCCTGCCCCACTCTTAATCGGACCTAGTCCTCCAATTGCCAGATAGTTATTATATATGGGAAATTGATCCATGTGATTCCCTTCAACTTTACAGTGTATGTACCATACCCCTGCGTAGACATACTTTTCTTTCTCTTTTCGTATAGTTTGTATTTCTAAGTGTAATGCAACTAATTGGATTTGGATTTGTTGAGCCCCAACCTGTGTAGCTAGTATAGGTGAGGCTTCCACCTTCATGGTGGTCTCCATAGCTTCAGCTTGTGTCACAATCTTCTATCTATTTAAGGATTAGCACAGATGCGACAACATCATAAAAATGAACTATTCTTTGTGTTTCGTATCATCGATAGTAAACCTCCATCCCTGATGGTGCGTTTCAGCCGCTGATCTGCCTCCCATACAGATTCATTCACTTCTTGGTGGATCTCCTTTAATTTAGTCACGCATTGAGAATAAGATTTTGGATTTTTGAATTTCTCCTTTAATGTGGTTTTAAGCTCATCAATCATTGCATTAGGGTTTTTTTCCATATATCTCATGTACCAATCCAACGCGCGTTCTTTAATTGCAGTAGCAAGTTGCACTTTATTAACATTGTTGTTATTGATCTCCTGCACTATCCACACAACATATGCGATGAACCAGAATTGGTCAACATCTTCATTTCAAACACCCTTGAAATTATGTAGCTTTATGGAAGTAGCCATATCGACTTCTGGTGGTGAAGGTGGTGGTGGAGAGGATGACTTGGTTGTGTGACATGAATTTGGGAGTGGACTGGATGGGATTTGAACTATGGCCAATGACCCAAAAATACTTTGATCTTGCAATCCCTCTTCTTCTGAGTGCGCATATTCACTAGAGCTACTTGTTTCAGACTCCTCGTTGCTGTCATATTTACCTTTGAGGGGGATGTAAAAAAAACCTTCTTCTAGGTCTACCCTGTAAGTTTTCCCGCTGAGCGTAGTCGGGCCTCTTCGGGACATTCACTCAATGTGGATGCACAAAGTACCCTTATCACATAAAATCATTTTAATCCATAGTTTCAACGAGCGCAAAAACTTACCTTTAGGGCCCTTGAAAAATATCCTTTCAGCTTCAGAATACAACACAAAAGTATCAATAGAAAATTCAGTCATAAACCCACATAGAACACTATCAATCTAATAATCTATTGCGCGGGTAATTTTATTGCTATATTTATCCAACTGCTGAACCAGATCAGGAGTCCACCTGGTGATCGCGTCGTCCTTTGCACAGGTGTGTAACTCATCAAGCCGAGATAACCACTCTTGTAACTCAGTCACAAAGAAAGAAAAGAAAATTTTGTGGACCTCTGTGTAGATATACCTTTGCTCCCAATATTCAACATACAACTTAGGGTTCCTATTTTCTTGGATTGCAAATTTGCGCACCTTCTTATCAGGCCAATCTTGCAGTTCGTTCTTCGTTGAATGCCACAACATCAAATATCTCTCAAACTAATCCTGGTCCCGGAAACAAAACCATTTTTTGGCTTGAGGGGTCGTGACCTAGGTTTAGAGTTTTTTGCGCAACCAAAAAAACCCTCCAAGTACTAGCCCTTTTGGCAGTGATCTACTTGCGCTGACCAAAGTCTCACCCGAAGCAGTATGGGGGGGGTGTTGGAACTAGGTTTCCTCACCATGAGGGAGCATTTGATGTGGGCTTTAACCTTACTTATCAAATATAGGGCTTATCGGCCAATGCAAAACTTGATAGAAACCAAATCTAAACGTAGATAAAAACCCTTAACAGATATGTGTACATAGATTATTCTACTTAAGTCAAATCTAGCTTATCAACACTAGCACAATCATAGATAACTCTTCAGTAAAATCCTTAACGTGGATGCAATCCTTGCGCGAACACAAAGATATTTTGCATATACTTAAATCAGATAAATTCACAT
This sequence comes from Pinus albicaulis, assembly GCA_034641835.2. Lineage (NCBI taxonomy): Eukaryota > Viridiplantae > Streptophyta > Pinopsida > Pinales > Pinaceae > Pinus > Pinus albicaulis. The sequence goes on along the minus strand of CM076580.1, from coordinate 1,548,720,835 downwards.
TTAAATAGAAACAGATCTATAGCTTGCATTAATCAACAATTAATTAACACATTCATGCATAAACATAGAAATTGCAATAGAGTTCGCCAAAACTTCTTCTTTATTAATAAGTATTCAATCCAGTACAATTATTTTCGTCTGCGCACACATCAGCAGAGTCCTTGCACACAAATCAGGACTAGGCCTCCGTGCACACAACCAATAGGTGCCTATATACCCAGAGCGAACACAAACTAGCCCAAACTCAAATCAAAACATAAACCATAAACACAAAGATCGTATATCCTTAATCGACTCAACCCTTACATATTTATATGACTTTGGACGCGCACATACCATGGAATCAAACCGTGGTTTGAGACTCATGGTTTCCATTTTCACCAATTATAATTATAAAGGAGCTTGGACTTGCCCCAAAGCCCCTTGACTTATGCGTGCAGCACGTTTCAACAAAATTTAACCAAAATTATACCAAAAACTTGACCTTACGGAACCCCATCCCAATAAGTGTCTTCTTGTATCATATCCTTGAAATCCTACTTGAGCATCATCTTGCCATGTTATGATAATAACACCTGTAAATAGAGTTCACTCATAAGAATAGGACGTCAGTCCCATAATCTCATAGTATATCTTCTTTCTCATGCAAAATATTGGCTGAGCTAGGAAAATGCGTAAGATTTAGGAGAAGGCCGAAGGATTGTGCAATGTGCAGAGGCAGGAAGTAGAGAGGAGGGACTAAATACTATGACTGCACAATGCACAATGGATAAAAGAGTGGGAGGCATGATTGTGCAGTTGAGGAAGTTAGGGAGCGAGATATGACATACCTACTCATTGTGACTGTGCAGTGCACAGTTCCAAAAGAGGAGGGTCAATGTATTGTGTATTTGAGAGTTATAGGGATTGGGACATGATCTGACTACTAACTAAAAATTTGTAGTGCCTAGTGAAGGAAATGTTGATCAAGGACTGCGTAGTGGACAAGTGCAATTAACAGTGACTGAGAACTGATATTACATTAGTGTGTAGTTGATGGAGGCAATTCTTTGTGATTGTGTAGTGTGCAGTACCATGAGGTAAACGGTGCTCCATTGAGGCTTGTGACTACGTAATGTGCAATTCAAGGAGACAAGAAGGTTGGTCAGGCATGTTGCGAAGACAGATAAAACTCCGAAATTAACTAAGTGTGGGATCAATAAGGAAGAAAGATGAGAGTAGAAGCATGTAACAAGACTTGAACATGATCACACACTCATAAATGACCAACCACATGACAATGAGACACTTAGTACCAAAAATTATCATATATGCATTGAAATGACAACAAAACGACACTTACCTCGAAGTGTGACACTTAAGATATACCTTTCGACACAAGTGTCATCTGCAACAAGAAATTTCACAATACCTTGAGAATGTTGGGTGTGTGTTATATTATTTCCACAACTAGCCCTAGGCAAGAAGCGGAGGGTAGGAGGGGGGCGGCTATCCCCCTTATGCTTGCAACAGGCACATCAGGGGGGCATTAGGGGAACTTTGAGGTCTAAAATGGGCCTCTTAAGAAAAATATACAACCAAAATAAACTTTATAAGAACCAATAATATTCAAGATGATGATGTCAACCATGGGGGATGATTCACCACTATTGGAGTAAAAAAGTAAAAAGATTAAAAAGTAATAAAATAATAAAACTACTTTTTCAAATTGTATTTTCAACTTATCTTCTTAAGGTTTTACTCAGATTTTGAGTGGGAGTACTCGTTGGATGCAAAATTTAATTCCTCATCCAAATAGTACCCATGTTGCATACTTTCGATGGACATAAAAAAAATGAGAAATACATGAAAAACATTATTGCAATCACATTTTTCATGTATTTATAATTTGTCATGTAGCATGGTCCACGAAAGAACGAAACATGCATACTCCTTGGATGAGGAATCAAATTCTGCATCCAATGAGTGTTTCCACTTGAAATTTGAGTAAACCCATAGGGAGATAAGTTAAAAACACGAGTTGAAAAAATAGTTCTTTATTTTTTCCCTATAAAATTTGATGATGTAATCTAATCTTATTTTATTAATTCCACTATTATTTTATAATTTCTCTAGGAGGTCCATTTTAGACCTCAAAATTCCTCTAATGTCACAGGGGTGGCACAGACCCCCTTTTCGGGGGGGGCGATAGCCCCTTTGCACGGGGTCCGGGGTAGTGCCCCATGAATTTTTTTTTTTGGACCCTATATTAGGTGGGAGGACCTGCCTATGGTTTTGTGTATGGGTTTGCACATGGTTTTGGGCATGATGGTTTTCTGCCCATGGTATTTTGTAGATCTGGTCAATGGAACTATGATTATGTTCTAATCCGGGGTTAATGGATTGGGGTTTATGATTGCTTCAGCATGTATATATATGTGTTGTAACATTGAAAGGAATATAATGAAACATCAAGCTAGTAGTCCCGGTTTTGGGATCCAGGGGAAATTCTCTATGTATATATATTTTTTATGTTTTATGCTCTCGCTATTGTTTATTTTTATGTTTTAAGAGTTTGTTTGCAGATAATTTATGTACAGGGTTAAAAACTACAGATAATTTGTCCAATTCATGTTCCTGTGATAGATAGAATCCATTAATGTAAGAGAAAACGCCCAAGTTTCCTCTTAAAGGTGTGCCATAAATACCTTTCACAAAGAACGACACTTCCCTTAACGAAAGATGTCACTTTGACTTCCTTTAAAAGGGGACTTAGAAACTTAGGAATTAAGTTTGGTACGAATCTAAAAACTATAAATGACAGTTCATGTGACCAAAGGGAGGCTGTAAATTTTAATATAGGCCAAAATTAGAGGGTGTCCTAGCGGCAACAACACTTGGAGATTCACTGAAAGAACTCCATCTTCTTTGTTCATGTGTAGCTTTATGCACATGGTTTACTATTTTAGGAAGTAATGATTCATTATGTAGATTAACTAAGCTTACCCATTTATCTTGGTTATAGGTCCAGTATCTCCTATTCCCTTTCTTATCTAAACACAAATACAAAGCTTACCATATCACAATTGTTTTGATCCGAGAAAAAATATAGTATATATATTTGCGAGTTTAGAATCATCATAGTTTTAATTCAATCTCTAGTATTGCACAACTTTCAGTAGGCCTGTTCAATACCCTAATAGAGTCACTATAGGAACAAAATCATTTCTTCACTACCAACGAGCTTGCTCATTACCCTAGAGAAGTCACTTGCTTCACCTCTCTGTGCAAGAAGCCTTTCCATTCTTTCACCCCTTATTTTATTTTCAATATGCTCATTAGCATTTTATCGACATTCATATCACTAGAGTGGGAGAGGGATCCTATCTTATTGAGAGAAATATAGGTTATTCCTTCAAAGACTGTTATATACCTCTGAAATTAATATGCTCTTTTTTATTTTTCTCCTTTCCCTTATCTACTCAATTGGATCGTTAGGAAAAACCATTAAATTATAATAATGAGTTAATGGATGAAGATGTTAAAATAGATCGGGCATAACGGTTTTTCTCAAAGCTTTCCATTTGAATGGATCGTATTTTCCATTCAGACATATTTGATGTTAAGATATCAGACCCAAGAAAAGAAGAGAGACCAAAAACTAACCAAGTGCTGTTGGATGTCATAAGTCCATTTAAAAAAATTTCCACATTGTCGGAACAAAACAAAACACTTCCACACAAGGTTTATTTACATAGAATAAGAAAAATAAGAAGGAAGGACAAGACAAGAAATAAACCAAATGAAACAAACAAAACTGAAAAGGAAATAAAAATGTACAGAGGTAGAAACACAACCTTAGGATGCTATTGAAAATAATGCTTAAGATCTTGGCCATTATTCGGAAGAGAGTCCATATTCCCATCTAAGGATTGGAGACAATAAGTATGGTGGCCAATCTTGTGATGAAAAATAAAGGGTCTGATCCATAGGGATTGAAATTTGATGTGTTTACCTTTTTCTTCATGGGATTTATCCCATTTCAATACTAGGTCTCCCACACCGAACTCGTTGTTCCCCACATATTTCTTGTCAAACATCCGCTTGATATGGTTATGATGCGTAGAAAATTTTTATTTATTTTTTCTCCTTTATTACTATAACTTAATAAGGGCGTCTATTCTTATCTGAAAAATAAGACAAGGTTTACCTTAGGATTCTTGAGAGAGTTGAAGGGCGAAGAGGTATATGTTTGGAGGAAGGGTAACTTATTTTCCATACATGAGGAAGTAAGGGGAGTTCTTTAGAGAGGGTTTTGGTGGGGCATGGTCAACCCATAAAGCATTCACCAATGCATTATGTCAGTTACTTTTCTCAGAATAAAAAATTTCTTAATGATGAAAATTAAATTCTTATTAGTAGACTCGGTGAAATTGTTTCCCTAAAGGTAGTAATTAGATGAGTTCTTTAAAACAATACTATTCTCTGATGTGAAATATAAAGTTTAAGCAATGAAAAGTAATTTTCATTGTAAAAAACAAGCTATGTCGGAACACAAAAAATGGTAATAATATTATGCTTAAGGAAGTGGATGGCTTCCTGCTCGTTTACTTGTTTCAATGGAACTGCCTCAACCCATTGAGTAAAGTAATTTATGGGAGTTAAGATATATCAGTGTTGCTTTGATGAATGAGGAAAAATTTCGCCAATAACATCCAATCTCTGTTTTTTAAAAGACTCTTCAATAAAAATGGGTTGCAATGGGGAAACTGACTTCCTATCTCGACCACTACATGTTTGACATACAGGACACTTACGAGCATAGGCGTGTGAATCCTTAAATAGTGTGGGCCAATAATAACCGTCCTGCATGAATTTATGAGTAGTAGTGTCACTTGAATAATTCCCACCATCTGGCTCATCATGAAGGTGTTTCAACAACATTTCTGAATCTTGTGCTTCCAGGAATCTGAGTAGGACACCATTATGGTGCTTCCTAAAAAGCACACCATGTATAAGCTAATAAGATAAATATTTAAGTTGAATTGACCTCTTATGTTTCATTGATAAGTGTGAGGGAAAGGTGCCTTGCTCAAAACACTGAAGTACATCAGTGTACCAAGATGTGGCTGCATTTGTAGGGGTAGCTTGCTCAATGTTATACATTTCAATTTCTTGTTTCATCTAGAATCCTATTCTGGTGAATTGAATGCTTCTGCTGCAAGCCGAAATAGACCATGGCGTTTTCTTGTATGAACTGGCTTGAATTATCGATCATATTATTGAAGGCTTGTCATCTATTTCACCCTCCTGTCACCCAACTCTTGTTGCACAAAAAATGATCTAATTGTTGGGTAAGGCACAAAGATGATAATGTGACTTTTCAAGAGGTAAGGCCTGAAATGCTTCACCACCTTGTAAATTGCATAGAATTGCTTATCTATAATGGGATAATTTAATTCATATCCCTATAGGCCACCACTCATAAATGATATGGGCCACTCATTTCCTTGATTGTCCTTCCGAGTAAGAACGACTGCAATAGATGTGTTAGAAGAAAAACTTTACAACAATATTTATTTTTAAAAATATGGACTAAATAACGTTAGGGCATCATAAATCTCTTATTTAATATGGGTGAAGGCATCTTCTCCCTTTGGTACCACTTGTAAACTAGATCCTTCTTGATAATCTCTTGCAAAGGTTTAACGATTTGTGCATAGTCAGTGATAAACTTCTGGAGAAAGTTAATTTTCCCTAAGAAGGATTGCATGGATTTCTTATTCATGGGAAAGGGAATATTAGCAATAGTCCTGACCCGCTCCGAGTCTAATTTAATTCTTCTCTTGGCTATAATGGGTCCCAAGAGGTTTCCCTTAGACACTCCAAATATACTCTTCTTAGGATTTAAAGAAATACCATATTTTCAACACTGCTCAAGTATTTTTCTTAGATGATGAAAGAGATCAGATATTTTCTTCGAAAATACTATAACATAATCCAATTACACGACCACACTTCATTCAATCAATCCATAGAGTGTGATGTCCATATCCCATTGAAAAGTAGCATCAAAATTTATGAGTCCAAATGGCATCCGCTGAAAAGTGAATGTACCCCATTTAGTCCTCAATGTAGTTTTTAACATGTCAGGTTCTACTACTAGAACTTTCTTGTATCCAAAAAATATGTCTAATGCTGAGAAAATATCCGACCCAAATATCTTTTGGAGTACTTTCTCAATAGATGGCACAGGATAATTATTTTTATATAAATACCAGTTCAGGTTGCAGAAATAAACACATAAGCATATCTCTCTAGACCTGTTTCTAACAAGAACCACATTTGAGACCCAGATAGAATGACAAAATTTGAATATGATCCGATCATCCAGTAGTTTCCTTAATTCTTTTTGAATAATGGGTTCAAGCATAGGTTGAAATTTTCCTATCTTTTGCTGAAAATGATTTACCTCTTCTTTGATGGGTATCACATGATGTATAATTCAAGTGTCATAAGTTTTCAAATCATCATAGGTCCACATGAACACATCTCAATATTGTTTGAAAATACGGACAGAGGATTGTCTCTCTTGGGGAGAAAAACATGTACCAATATTCACATATTTGAGATATTTTCTAATACCCAAGTTAACTTGTTCGTGTGATAGTGTGGAATTGTGGGTCTTAGTATTGGTTGGTCCCTTAAAGCAGTTTCGTAGGTCATAAAACTTCTCTAAAGACACCACACCCTTAGGCACGGGGTTCCATTTATGTACCCAAGCTGATTATTGCAAATCCCTTTCATGTTGATCTTCGTCTATCACCACATTTTCATGTTCAAGAATGTAACTATGTTCGATCTTCATTATTAATATATTTGTCAAAAAGAATTTATTATTATTTTTTGACTTTTTAAAGAGTGGGTTTCATGCTTGGGTCAATTATATGTCAAACATCCATTATAGGCTTTAGGTTGTTGTCAAAGTCATTTATTATTTGGTCAAAGACTCCTCCATCAATTCATCCTCTTCAAAGTCTTCAAGTAACCTCTTTATCTTGTTGTCGGTCTCAAAAGAAGAATCATCAAGTCAACTTCCATAAGAAATCACATGTCGGCCTAACGTTATGGAGAAACAACTGTTCATACACACATGTAGGCTCATTTCAATGGAAAACAACTATATATAAGAGTATACTATATTCACATTTCTTAACCATAGAATCTTGGATAAAAAATTGCAGAGATAGTTCGGATAACATTTCATAGAACAAGGTCTCGGTGATGAAGAAGGTCTCAATACTACAGGCAGAATATATCAGTGTCACTATAGGAGAAGGATCTCAGTGTCACTATATGAAGAAGAATCTCGGTTCTATCTATGTCAACATAGCCTTGGTTCTACCACAATCTTTGTTCGATGCTACTACAGTGGTCTCAAATCAGTACTATCACATGTATGGTTTGGTGCCCTTTCAATGAGGAATATTTTGATGTCATCACAGTCACAATATCAATAAAGTACCACAGTGCAAAAATCTTGGTGATACCACAGTCAAGGGCTATGACGGTATCAGTGTTATCATATTTTCGGTGACATGTCAATATTAGGTCTCGGTGTACTTACAGTGATGAGATATTTGTGTATCATAGTGATAAGGTCACAGTGTAACTACAATGAGGATATCTTAGTGTAATTACAGAGATGAGATCACAGTGAAACTATAGTGGCAAGTATTCAAACAAGGATGAATTGAGGGAGGAAGTCTCTAGTCTAGGTTATAAGGGTATTGTTCGTCTCATCTTGAATTTATTGAAGGAAGAATTTTGACTGGGTTTTCCCCAAAGAGTGGGGTTTTCCCCTGGAAGTGGCCTACATCTTGTGTCATCTTCTATTTGTTGCTTGGCATTAGTCTTGATGATAAGAAAATATAAATCGAAAGAACTCATAATAACAACTAAAACATCACAAGATAATGCCATAGTAAGAGAAATTGTTTTAACTTCCACCTCTTTGGATTTCTTAACATGGTATCAGAGTTATGGTCATGATCAAAGGAATTTTGAAGATCACTTATTCATCTTTGAAGGATTCTTAGTGAAAGTTTCTAAAGATCAAGTTAGATAGATCAAGATCATCTCCGGGCTAATGGAATTAAGAGGTATATTGAAAGGCTAGTTCAATATTTACCCCTTGACGAAGAAAAAAGATCTCGGTATATCTTGAAGAGAACAAGTCTAGAAGAAATATAACTTGCTCAAATTTCAGAGAAGGTTTTCAGTAACACGGCTTCACTATACCACATTGAACTAGTTCAATGAGCTCTTAGAAGACAAATGGTAAAATCAGAGTGAAGTAGTTTGATGCTTTTGCAAGGAATTTCAGTGTATATCTCAAGAAGGAAGTTCAATACTACAATGGTGGAATTTTGGCATACTATAGTCAGATCATTCTAGAAAAATGAGCTTGTAGAATTTCAATGAATAAAAAATACAAAAAATGATCTGAATATGGATAAAATAGTTTTTATGTGCTAGCTTCCTCATCAATATAAAATAAAAGTGTGCTTAAGGATCATCTCAAATAATAAGTTATGAGAGGGTTTATGTGTCAAGTTTGTGTGTCTTTTATGAGAAATTCATGAGGTAAATTAGCTTTAAAAACACATATACAACAAGTAAATTACATAGAAATAATACACATCAAGCACATTACACCGAGCTGATAAAGGATTTCACCCCTCCTGGGCTACATCTCCTTGGACTTGCTTCAATGGCTAGGACCTCTTTGTATTAATGGTCAATTCTATGATTACATGCACCTACAATGCTCCAATTTATTCCCAACCTGCTCCAATGGATTCAGAAGACCCAAAAACCCCTAAGTAGCCTCTTCTGGCTCTGCAAATGGTTTTTAAGTGAAGCAGACATGACCTCCTCTCCTGGTGGCCCTAGGCATATTTAATCTTAAAATGGGAAAAATCACTCCCAAAAGTGCTCCTCTGCCTCTAAAACCTATGCCAAACTTCTTAGAGCGTCCAAATCTGCTAGGGTAGACTCTTTCTGAGCCCAATTTGGTCGAATATTTCTCAAGTTATGGTTTAGTCATTTTCTCCTAGAAAATCTCCTCCAAAACTGGAGCAACTCCAGTTAACTCTGCCACGTTTGGAGTTCCCGTTGAAATTTGTGGACTCAGCCAATTAGTGTTAATCTGCAATTAAGTTAAACTAGATATTAAGCGATGGTTTAGCACGTTAATGGCGAGGTTAAGAATCCACATTAACAAATGTGATTAGCTCATTTAAACATGGGTTTTGGGTAATTAAACGCGGGTTAATGTTTAATTCCGTGCATTTACATTGGCCTCCGCCGTGGGTTATGACCATAGGTCATGTGGACTGTGCGTTGGGGTTGGCCCCCATTTCCTTCCACCTTATACCATAGTCAAACTTCAATACATGTTGGATCCCATACATGTTAAGACTCAAAGCGTGGGTATAATGGTAAGGTTGTTGCGTGTTGCGGGCGAGGTCGGGGGGGGTCGACCCCGAACTCCACCGGTCCTCCGAGATAAAATTTTGACCATCCATACAATATGATTCGACCTTTGACTTAGCCCCATTTTTAGCTTTGAGAGGGGGCACGTGGCGGCCTCCGGGCTAGCCACGTGTCATGACCCCATTGGCCCTCCAATATCCAATAAAAAACTGACATGTAGCCTAGAAATTCAGGCCAACCACAAACTGACAAGTGTCAACACACCATTGGCCAGAGGAAAACCAAAAATTTGACCCCTTTGACCCTATTTGAACTTTTTTTTTAAATTCGCTTGTTTGGAAAAGTGGAAAACAAGCTCTAACTTTCGAATATGGAGTTGGTTTTTTATGAAACAAAGTGCGTTGAAATCAGGATGAAGAGACCTATTCGGTCATTCAGGTTCTGAGCGATTCTGAGCACTTTCAATTTTTAGCAAATTTTTGCGCCCAATTCAGTTTTTGATAAAAAAAGGAATAACTTCAGTAAACTTCTTGACATATAAGTGTAGATATATAGTGAAAAACAAGAGCCATAATTTCACTGAAGAAAACTGAGTCAACAAAGGATTGGAGGTTTGAATATTCATTGTTTGGGTTATGTCCACAAAACCATACTACAGAATAATGTATGTCATTATTAAAGAACTGTGTTATTCCTTATACAATAATGAAGATTGGGATGATACTACAAATTATGGACACTATTACTATAAATACTTTTAATGAACTGTGTCATCACATAAATTATCTGAAGTCTGTCCTATACAAGTCTTATACGAACTAAAGCATAAAAGGAAGTGCTCTTTGATGATCTGAGTACAAGGAACCAAGTAAGTATTGTTACTACAACAAGGTTATTAAGTTATCAAATCATAGGTATGTAATCACAAGGTACGTATGTACATAAGCTTTTAGTTTTTTGATGATCCTTTTTTATAACTAGTCTAGGGTAAATATTGGAACATGCATCCTTATCTTATAGGACTTACAAGCAATCTAGTATGTCAAGTAAATATCCCCTTGTCAATTAATAACTTGATATTAGATATCATAGGATTCCATCCTCCATGGTTAAATAGTAGATCTAACTTGAGAAATTAAAATCATGTTCTTGGTATCACATGTTTTACTTAAAATTATGCATTACAGGTATAAAAGAACATGGCTTACACTTCAGGGAATCACAAGACAAAGCATTGGATTTAAAAAGGTTTGTCAAGTAACAAAGGTATGTATTAGATATTAAAGTATTTTTATTATATTTGGAAAATCCATCCTAAATTACGAACAATTGATGTGTCCAGCGCTCTTGAATCTTAAAGATTCTTGTTTAGGGTGATTCATCATATGATAAATCTATCCACCGCATATATCTGATTGTTTGTATAAAAGAACCCTAAAAAGGATCTATGGAAAACCCTAACCTAAGGGTTTGCTAATAATGTGTGAAACCCTAAACATACTTATGGTTATTAATGGAGAAGATGATAGTATTCTTGATATATTGATGATTTCATGTTTGGGTTTTGGTATGATCATGTAAAATCTAACTTGTTAGGGTTGAAATGGTATTGTCTTGAATTATGAACCTTTGAAGTTTTGGTAAAGAAGGGTTTGCAATGGTATGGACTGAAATCCTAAATTCTTAGGGTTTGGTTGGGTCCATAAGCAATACTCTTGTCATTTCTTTAGAGTAAGGTCCTAGAAATGAAACCCTATGTATGTGTTCATTTGGTTGAAACCCTAGAGTGGTCTAGGTCGGTATATGTGTAATTTATTAATATTATCTAACATATGATATGCCTATTCTTGATAATGATTTCCTAGATATGTGTGTTGACTCAATTATTAATTGTCATAAGCTCTAATGTTTGGAAACAAGACTTAGTCAAATATTGAAATTCTAGGATGATGTTGTTTGAGAAATCTAGGGTTTTGCAGCTAAACCCTAGTAGTAGTTAAATTCTCTAATATGTATATCAATCTAGAATCTATGAATCCATCTAGCATTTGTAAATGGAAAATATATCAAACCCTAGTGGAAGCTATTCATGTTGTTCAAGTTGTGATTTTTTTTGGTTGTTAAAGCTCATGTATGAAATCTAGGGTTTACATGAAATCCTAGTGGGAAGTCTAACATGTGAATTCTAAAAGTTATTAGATATTTTTCTTTTATTTTGACTTATTTCTAGGGATCGCTATATGAAAGAACTTGTTATATAACAACTTGATTAAGTTGTTGATATGATTTAGGGTTTGTAACAAAACCCAGGCTATAAGTTGAAGTATTGAAGTATAGTCTCTTGCTGAGTATGATTATAAAGTCTAATTATTCCACTACTATAAGATTTCATTATGACTAACTTCACGCTTCTATAGATTTGATTGTAATTGTTGTATAATTTGTGCAGGTACATCATATTCAAGATGGTGAAGCTGTCAGTATGAGAAGAAAATTTGATAAGCATGATTAGAAGGACGCAAGCCATGAAAGTTTCTCCAATACCGAAGGAAGAAGTTGATCTTCCTAGATTAAGAGGGAACCTGTATAGAAGAAATATCCCTCGTTAAGAGGGAGGGTAGAACATAGTTTTTATTGGAGAATACATTTTGAAGGATATGTTGCTACAAGTGAAGTAGGTGAATGATTAAAGAATATTGTCTTTCGATTGGTAGTCCTACTGAGATAAGTTTAAGAGAAACATTGAGACCCTGAAAGGTTTTTTTTGCTAATATGTTTGAAAGTATATCACTAATTGGGGTTGTGTTTGTACAAGTAAATATCTTGAAGGTTTGATAAGAATGTTGGTTACCAATCATTTTGATTGGGAGAGATTCTTTGTTGAGGCTTTGTGAGTGAATCGTTTCTTAGAAGGACATCAGGTCGACACTTTGTTTTGATGTCTGGCAGGGAGGGTGGCATCGGGTGGATGTGCACTGAGATCCCTGGGTTGATGTTTAGTAATTAAGCATGATGGTACCTATAGAGGCTGAAATATTTAGTCCATCTTATTCCCACTTTGATAGATTTCCCTGGTAAAAAATCTAGTTTGTGCCATTACAGTGCCTAAGTTGTTGAGAGACAAAATGGATAGATTGCCCTGGTTAGGAATCTATTCCATGGAATTGCAGTGCCTAAAATTCTTTATAGATAAAGTGAGATAGTTCATGTACCTCTTTGATTATATGTAAAATGAATACCTCCCTAGTTAAGAGGGAGTGTTGATGAATGTAACTAGGTTCGGTCTTCATTATTAATATATTTGTCAAAAATAATTTATTATTATTTTATTGACTTGTTAAAGCATGGGTTTCATGCTTGGGTTATTTATAGGTCAAGCCTCCATTGTAGGCTTTAGGTGTGAAAATTCCTATATCTGACAATATTAGGAATCCTACTGCAACTATCTAAGTTTACTTCTCCTATTATGTAGACTGCATTTATAGAATTAATTCAGAATTCATTATGAATTATTGAAGTAAACTACTGAAAAATCCTAATTAAATATGATTTTGAAACAAGGAAACTAAGTAAGAAAGAAATAACACATAGGACACCTTTATTTTGGACTAAGTCCCCAGAAAAACCCAATGTGGGAAAACTGGTGCAGGATATCTGAGGGTTTCTATTATTAAGAAATAGTTTTTGAATACAATATCTAGATGCCTTGCTGGCTATCCAGTATAGAGAAATCACGCCAGACAAAAATATAGTGTGTTTTACCTCACACTGCAAGTCCCGACTGATTCGGATCTGAACTGGTGAAACCTCAGCTCCCTCTGCGCTACCTATGTGCAGTAGATGCGTAGGCCTATGCGGGGATGGTTTTGGATTGCATCACATCCTCTATGAATCAATATTCTTCTTGGAAAATCAAGTTTCAGCCCTCTTGGCTCAGAAACCACGTTCTCCAGCAAAACTCTGAATGTCTCTCGGAAACACTGCACAGTCCCTGCATGGCCCTGCGTGATCCCTTTTGGGGACTACGTCACACTTCCTGGTGGATTCACAACTTCCTCTGCTAGTTCTACTGCCTCTCTGCTATGTACTCTTGGTCTCGGAGAAGATCCTCCGACAAATCACTGCCTCTACCCCTCACTGCACTGAATCGCTTAGATCTGATATTCGTCCAAGCACTACTCCGTCAGAAGAATTCGATCTCATGATTCATTCGGTGTCTTTCCAAATGACCCTCAAGCCTTCCTTTATAATATTCTTATTAAGAAATCAATGATTGAGATTATATCTCTAATCAATGGCTAAGATTATAACATGAATTGATCTTCGCTTTCTAGATCATTCTCACTCTGTTTTATTAATACCTTTTAATTATTTAATTTCCCTAAGTTTAGACTTAGGGTCCCCATTAAAATAATTAATTTTTACAATAAAACATGACCCAAGTGGAATTTTCACAAACGGTTTCTGGGTTCTTTGGAATACTGGTGTCTAGGCCTCTCCAAACACATTTGGGCTTAGAACAATTTAGATGATACCAAAAATAAACAATCCCTCTTAGCGAGGAAAGTTCTCTAACAACATGCGTGTTGCATACTGCTCTAACCCTTAAGCATCCTTTGCACTGCTGAGGTCTGACAAGATTTCCACCAACCACTACGCTGCCACTACAAATGTATTGTTTTCCATGAAACTGCCACTATCACTGTTGCATATTTACTACAACTCCCTCTCAAGTGATGCATCTGTTATGTTGCTAACACTGCCACTTCTAACACTGCAACTCAACTACTGAGATAAGCAACTGAAATTACCCAAAAAACGAGTAAGTGTTTAGTGGATGCACCTCAATGCCGAATACTTTGACTGCTGATAACTTTTGTGTTGTCCCTCTGAAGCATTGAGTTGTTGCTACTCTGCACTACGCAGCACTGCGATGCACTGTTGTGCACTTCACTTATACTGCTATGTTGTTGTTGCTGCTCTACTCTGTGCTGCTCCAGAAGTAGGCGCTGCTACCTAATGCACTATCGTCTCCATCACTCCTTGGCTCCCGCTGAAAACTCCTCCATCTTGCTATTGTTGATTATGGGCACCCGTAGCAAGGTTATGATCCAAGAGGTGGGTTGCTCAAGGATCCTTCCCAACTGAAGTTCTAGGAGAACTACAGTTCTATGTCACCCCATTTCTCTCCTGGATATGCATGGGCACTCATGGAAAACTCATCCTACTTGATCTTTGTGGATACAAATTTAGGATCGCGTAACTCATCCTTATCCTTTTTCCTCAAAGGACACTGTAATGCAAAGTGGCCCATATCATCACATTTGAATCATTTCACCTTCGATACATCTCTCTTCTGTATTCGTTTCCCTTGCTACCCTTTCGATGCGAGGGTTGTAATCTCCTCCTCCTCTAAACTCTTAGATCCACTCCCACTACTACCGTCAAGCTTACACTTGACTAGATCTCAACTATTCCTCCTTAAGCACCAACCACATTTGCTCCCAATTAGGAAGTGTAGCCCTGCCCAAAATTCTTTGGAAAAAAACTTGCCACTCCTCCGTGACTACGTTAAGGGCTAGCCTCACCATAGTTGTTGAAGATGGGGTGGATCCCATGGCTGCCAACTGGTCTCGAATCTCCTGAAGTCTTGTAAGGAATGAAGCAATGCGCTCCCCCTTCTACATCTGGACCATCCAGAGCTTTTTATCCAAGTACATCTTCCGCTACTCGGAAGTTCCTTTGTAGAGAAAGGATAAGGCCTCCCACATATCCCTGGCGATGTTCTTGCCAACTACATGAGAGACTATGTGATCCTTGACACCATCAAGGATTAGTCTCTTAGCCTTTTCCATATCGAACTTGTAATTCTTAAGTTGATCCAGATATGTAGGTACAACAACCACATTCACCACGAATTTCTTGAGATCATATTCATCCAGAAGGAATTGGATCCTTTCCATCCAGATTACGTAGTTGGAGGAACCCTCCAATTGGTCCTGATATCTAAGACCACGAGATTCTATCTCATCCAAAAAACTGTCGAACTACTCCCTCTTATTCCCCCTTGGCACAACAGTAGGTAGGCTCATGCACTCCTTGTGGAGCTTGTAGATATGTTGCACAAATCTTGGAAAAATGTTGAATTCCTCGGCTAGGAACTCACTGAGGAAGAATTCTGTGCTATTTTCTCCTTTCTTTCTTTTGATGCTTCTTTGCCTAGCAAATGCTTGCAGAAAAAGTGCCTCCCTACGGCTCTGCATGAAGGCTCTGTGCTCCTCCCTCTTCCTCAGAAAAATCTCGAACTGGAATTCCTACCTCTCTATAGACTCACTCATAGAGAGACAACCATGAAACTTCGGCCCTTCTGGATAGAACTGTGAAATCCCTCTAGGGATTCGATCTGCTACTGTTGCAACAATTTGGCCTTCACCTCAGTGCTAGATTTGCTCTTCCTGTTTCACATCAAATGCTCTGATACCATGTGAAAATTCCTAGATCTGTCAATCTTAAGAATCCTACTACAACTATCTGAGTTTACTTATCCTATTATGTAAATTACATTTACAAAATTAATTCATAATGCATAAAGAATTATTGAAGTAAACTACTGAAGCAGCCTACACTTAATTAAATATGATTTCGAAACAAGGAAACTGAGCAATAAATCAATCACACATAAGACACCTTTATTTTGGAATAAGTCCCCGGGAAAACCCAATGCGGGAAAGTCGGTGTAGGAGATCTGAGGGTTTTTATTATTAAGAAAAAATTTCTAAATACAATCTCTGGATCCTTTTTGTCTATCCAGTACATAGAAATCACGAAAAAAAAATATAGTGAGTTTTACCTCACACTGCAAGTCCTGGCCGACCGACTATGAATTAGACAAACCCCATCTCTGTCTGCATTTCCTCTACGCAGTAGACACGTAGGTCAGCTTGGGGATGCTTTTGGAATGCATCACCTCCTCTCTAAATCGATCTGCTTCTCAGAAAATCAAGTTTCAGCCCTCCCGAATTAGAAACCCCGATCTCCAGCAAAACTCAGACTGTCTCTCGGAAACACTACGCAGTCCCTGCGTGGGCCCACGTCACCCCTTCTAGGGACTGTATCACACTTCCTGGTGGTTGCAATGCTTCCTCTACTTGTTCTTCTACCTCTATGATATGTACTCTTGGTCTTGGTGAAGATCCTCCGACCAATAACTGCCTCTGCCCCTCACTGCACTGAATCACTTAGATATGATCTTTGTCCGAGCACTACTCCGTCAGAATAATTCGATCTCAAGATTCACTCGGTGTCTTTGAAAATGACCCTCAAGCCTTCCTTTATAGTCTTCTTATTGAAAAATCAATGATTAAGATTAGGTCTCTAATCAATGTTGAGATTCAACAAGATGATGAGCTTAGTGAAAAGAGTTGCCTTCACTAAGTGGGCCCGCAAGCTATTTTTGGCGCAAGTCTATTTTTAGACATGGTGATCATATTTTAGAAGTTGCAGGATGCTATTTGTGGATGGTTGATCAAGTTGGAAAAATAGATGAAATTCTATTTTTAGAATATTGGGCGTAGTCTATTTATAGATCGTCGATCTAAAAATAGATGCATGTCGATTATTATTAGCTCTTAATAATAATAAGACAATAAACATCAACTTATTCTCTTGGAGCACTTTGTTTCAGTGCACAGATGTGGAAAATCAGTGGATTGAGGGAATTACGCAATTCCCAAGGGTAACTGGAGGTTCATGCATGGAGGAATCAGTTAGAACTGAAGTGGTACAGTTATGACAGAGTTGGAAGAGTAGTTTATGGAGTTGTATTTAGTTTAACTCAGTTAGACTCAGTTGAGCTAGTTGTATCTAGTCTAACTGAATGATACACTAGTGAGAGTGGAGTGAATTAATTGGTTAATTAATTCACAAATAATAACTCATTAATCAACTGAACAATACAACAGTTAACTACAGTGCATGGCAGTTCCAGTGGAGACCCAGTGGAGAGATAGGTGAAAGGGCAAGATGGACTATCTGTTGTGACTATAGTGATGCATTGATTGCATCACACACACATTGGATTTTCCAATGAGGATTACGTAGTCAAGGCAAGATTAATTCGAATTCATTTAGAGCTATTCTTCAACAGGGATTGCGTAGTGGAGGAAGGCTAGCATGAGGGCAAAGATCGATGCATGGATTTGCAGATTTTTCCTGATTAGTGTGTGACGCTTGTATTGTGCTGAGAGCTTGATGTACTAAGATTTTTATGAGGATTGTTACATGATATCCATGATACATAATATATGATAGTTGGGGTTTTCAGCTTCAGGCTTTCCCGTTAAACAACTGTGTTATGTGCGATTGTTTTTATTTATGCTTCACATGTGTGTGCAATTAATTTTCTGCAAAAGATTAACAGTGGAATGATTCTGTATTTTGAAAGAAGTTAAATATTGTGAGATCAGGGGAATATAGGACATATGCATGCTTAATGTATATAATTTCTACATGGTATCAGAGCATTGTTAATTCTTGAAGATTGCAATTGTGAAGAATTGGTGAGTTTGTGCTGGTGGACGATTCGAATTTGCTACAGAAGATTCTTGGTGCAGAAGTTGAGTATACATTGAAATGGCTTTCAATGGGTTGCGATTGGAGTATGCCCTTGATGGGAGCTTGAATTACATATCCTGGAAGGACAGGATGGAGGTGGTGCTGGAGGATAATGGACAAAAGGAGTTCATCGATAGCGATGTTCCTAAGTCGGGATCTAGCGATGCTGCATTACTTGACGCATGGCAAAAGAAGACAACAAA
This sequence comes from Pinus albicaulis, assembly GCA_034641835.2. NCBI lineage: Eukaryota > Viridiplantae > Streptophyta > Pinopsida > Pinales > Pinaceae > Pinus > Pinus albicaulis. The sequence continues at coordinate 1,548,702,542 of CM076580.1, read as the reverse complement.
GACAAGAAGAATTCTGTTGGAAGGTGTGAAGGACCATATTTTGTCCAACCTTCACGGGAAAGCCACTCCATTCTTAATGTGGAAGGCTTTGATAGACTTGTTCCAAAGCAGAAGTGACCAGAGGAAGTTGGTGCTTAAAGACAAGCTCAAAAAAATAAAAATGGAGAAGGGTGACAATATTCCAAAATACCTCACGAAGTTTGTCCACTGCAAGGATGAACTGGGAAGTGTGGGGGTTATTGTTGATGATGAGGACTTGGTGAGCTTGGCTCTCCTTGGGCTTCTGAAGAGTTGGCATAGCTACAAAGACTCTGTCAATGGATGGGAGAAACTGTCGGGATGGGAGCGACGTTGGTCGGATCTTGTGCAGGAGGAGATAAGGCGGGGTACCAGGGATGGATCTTCATCGAAGAATGAAGATGAAGATAATTTCACTTTGGCTGCCAAAGCAAGGAAAGGGAAAGGGAAGAATTTTCCTTCAAAATCTGAAGCTAAAGACAAGAAGCATGATTTGTCCAAAGTGAAGTGTTTTCATTGTCATGAACATGGGCATTTCGCCACTAACTGTCCACAGAAGAAGAAGAAAAAGAAGGCTTCTAGAGTTGCAGCTGGAGAGGCCTTAGCCTTGCAATTTGAACTTGATTTTTCTTTGATCGCATGCTTGGTTTCAAGCGGTGTGGTATCTTGATAGTGGTGCATATTTCCATATGACGGGAGACAAGGAGTTGTTTAGTGACTTGGAGGAGAAGGACCTCCAGATGCATATAGAGATGGGCGAAGATGGTCGGTACAATGCGACTGGCATTGGGACCATTACCTTTGAGAGGAAGTCCGATAATCCATTCTTGTTGAAGAATGTTATGCATGTTCCAGGTTTGAATAAGAACTTGGTCTCGGTCGCAATGCTGGAAGACAAAGGTTATGATGTTGTTTTCATTGAGGGAAAAGCCTTCCTTCGACATAAAACAACGGGTCAAACAAAGAAGATAGGGGTTCAAATTAAGAATCTCTACAAGCTGGAGGTAGATGGCTGCGCTGCAATGGTGGGCAAAGAAGAAGAAGTGGTGAGCCAGGATGAGGGCGAATTATGGCACAGGAGATTGGGCCATCTTCACCATGGCGCTTTGAAGATTTTGCAGCAGATTTCTACTGGACTTCCTAAGGGTACTCTTGCGCAGTCATATCAGTGCAAGGGATGTACTATGGGTAAGTTTGTGAAGACCACCTTTCATGAGAAGGAGAACCGAGCTTCGGTGATCCTGGATAGAATTCACACAGATGTGTGTGGACCTTTCTCGGTTGCTTCAACAGAAAAACACAGGTATTATGTTATATTTTTTAATGACTATTCTCGTAGATGCTGGATCTTCTTCATGCAGAAGAAGAGTGAAACGTTCTCAAAGTTCCATGAGTTCAAAGCATTGGTGGAGAAGGAGTCGGGGAAGCAATTGAAAGCTCTACAGAGCGATAATGGTGGTGAATACATCTCAGGCGAATTCAAAGACTTCTATAGAAAAGAAAGAATTTGAAGAGAACTCATAGCGCCTCATAACCCACAGTAGAATGGGGTCGCTGAGAGGAAGAACAGAACGATCGTGGGTTCTGCACGAGCGATGCTACATGACCAGGGCCTACCGATGCACTTGTGGGCGGAAGCATGCAACACTGCGGTTTATGTGCAAAACCGTTGTCCTCATAGAGTACTTGGCATGAGTACACCTGAAGAAGCTTTTACTGGTAAGAAGCCTGATATTTCTCATTTGAAGATTTTTGGCTCATTTGTTTACATTCATGTGACAAAGGACGCCAGGAAGAAGCTGGAGCCAACTGTAGAAGTTGGGATATTTGTGGGGTACACAGAAACACCCCATAATTATCGTGTGTATTTGCTAGACAGTCGGATGACTATGGTGCGATGGGATATAAAATTCAATGAGGTGAAAGCCATGAAGTTGTCGCTTGAGAGGGAGCTATACTTGCATGCGGAGGAGGAACTTCTTGTTCCCAAAGATGAGCCTCTAGATGTGGATCAGCCACAGGAGGAGATTCATGGAGTGGAGGAGTCCACTCATGCATAACTAAACATCAGACAAGGCATAAAGCATACCACAAAAGCTGAGAGACTGAAACTTGATGCGGCACAGAATGTAGGAGTCCCTACATCACAGCACAGAAAGAGACAGTCACTTGACCGATTTACTGGATACATGGCTCTTATGAGAAAATGTATCGTGACAGAGCCATATTATTTTGAGGAAGCAGTGCAGGAGCCCACATGGGTAGATGCCATGGTGGAGGAGTATGACTCCATTGTCACTAACAGTGCTTGGGAGATTATTCCAAGACCGGTGGGAAAATAAGTTGTAGGATCAAGATGGATCTACAAGGGAAAGTAATCCATTGATGTGAGCGTCGAGAAGTATAAGGCAAGATTTGTTGCCCGGGGCTTCTCACAAATTGAGGGTATTGACTATGAAGAAAACTTTGCACCTGTCGCACGGTATTATTCCATACGGACCATCCTTGCTTCTCAGCGCAGATGGGTTGGCACATTCATCAGATGGATGTGAAGACTGTGTTCCTTAATGGGATCATTGAGGAAGAGGTGTACATTGAGTAGCCTGAAGGATTTGAGATCTTTAGCAGCGAGTCGCATGTGTGCAGGCTCAAAAGAGCGCTGTATGGGCTGAAGCAAGCACCACGTGCTTGGTACACTCAGATCGACAGCTATTTCATTGGACTCGGCTTCACCAAGAGTGATGCAGATGCAAACCTATACCAGATTCTGGTGGAGGGTAAGCTTTTAATCATTTTTCTTTATGTTGATAATTTAATACTAACAGGTGATGAGCAGTTGATATACTCATGCAAGGCAGATCTTGCAAAGGAGTTTGAGATGAAGGACTTGGGCTTCCTTCATTATTTCCTTGGATTGGAAATATGGCAGCGGGAAGGTGAACTGTTTGTGTCTTAAGGCAAGTATGCCCGGGAGATACTGGAGAAGTTTCACATGCAAGGCTGCAAGCCTATCGACACTCCTCTTCCAGGAAATTGGAAGAAAGAGGATGCTACATTAGGAGAGGTAGTGGATGCCATTGTTTATCGACAGTTGGTGGGTTCGCTCATGTATTTAGTCAATACAAGACTGGACATATGCTATGCGGTGAATCAGCTTTCACAAGCGATGGTTAAGCCTACCAAGATCTTTTGGAAGGCATGAAAGCATGTCTTGAGATATCTCAGGGGCACATCTGAGTATGGTTTATGGTACAGACAAAAGGATGAGGTGAAGTTGCATGGCTTCACGGATGCAGATTGGGCAGGAAGCCCAACAGACAGAAAGAGCACATCAGGAGGGATTTTCAGTATCGAATCTACGACCGAAGCTTGCCAACAGAAACAAAGATCCGTAAGGTTTCAGCTTCCTTGTATGTAATACATGGAAAGAAGTCAAGTCATACGTGAGGCTATCAGATGAGGAAGATCTGTCAGTTTGTTTGTCTGTGATTAGATCCCACAGTGATACATTGTGATAATTAGAGTTGCATTAAACTCTCGGTTAATCCTGTGTTTCATGATAGATCTAAACATATTGATATCCGGTATCATCATATCAGAGATTGTGTGCAGCATAAGATCATGTTGCTTCAGTACATTCCTACAGAGGATCAGGATGCAGATATTCTGACGAAGGCGCTCACCAGGAGAAAATTCGAATACCATAGAGGCAGGATCGGGGTGAAAAATAATCCCTATCTTGTTGAGATGGAGTGTTGAGATTCAACAAGATGATGAGCTTAGTGAAAAGAGTCATCTTCACTAAGTGGGCCCGCAGGCTATTTTTGGTGCAAGTCTATTTTTAGACATGGTGATCATATTTCAGAAGTTACAGGATGCTATTTGTGGATGGTTGATCAAGTTGGAAAAATAGATGAAATTCTGTTTTTAGAATATTTGGCGAAGTCTATTTATAGATCGTTGATCTAAAAATAGATGCATGTCGATTATTATTAGCTCTTAATAATAATCAGACAATAAACAACAACTTATTCTCTTGGAGCACTTTGTTTCAGTGCACAGATGTGGCAAATTAGTGGACTGAGGGAATTACGCAATTCCCAAGGGCAACTGGAGGTTCATGCATGGAGGACTCAGTTAGAACTGAAGTGGCACAGTTATGACAGAGTTGGAAGAGTAGTTTATGGATTTGTATTCAGTTTAACTCAGTTAGACTCAGTTGAGCTAGTTGTATCTAGTCTAACTTAATGATACACTAGTGAGAGTGGAGTGAATTAATTCACAAATAATAACTCATTAATCAACTGAACAATACAACATTTGACTACAGTGCATGGCAGTTCCAGTGGAGACCCAGTGGAGAGATAGGTGAAAGGGCAAGATGGACTATCTGTTGTGACTATAGTGATACATTGATTGCATCACACACACATTGGAGTTTCCAATGAGGATTGCGTAGTCAAGGCAAGAGTAATTCGAATTCATTCAGAGCTATTCTTCAGCAGGGATTGCGCAGTGGAGGCAGGCTAGCAGGAGGGAAAATATCGATGCATGGATGTGCAGATTTTTCCTGATTAGTGTGTGAAGATTGTATTGTACTGAGAGATTTATGTACTAAGCATTGTATGAGGATTATTACATGATCTCCATGATACATAATATTTGATATTTGGGGTTTTCAGCTTCAGGCTTTCCCTTTAAACAACTGTGTTATGTGCGATTGTTTTTATTTATGCTTCACATGTGTGTGCAATTAATTTTCCACAAAATATTAACAGTGGAATGATTTTGTATTTTGCAAGAAGTTAAATATTGGGAGATCAGGGGAATCTAGGACATATGTATGCTTAATGTATATAATTTCTAAAATCAATGGCTAAGATTATAACATGACTTGATCTTTGCTTTCTAGATCATTCTCACTCTGTTTTATTATAATACATAATAATTTAATTTCCCTAGGTTTAGACTTAGGGTGCCCATTAAAATAATTAATTTTTATAATAAAACATGAACCAAGTGGAAATTTCACAAACAGTTTTTGGGTTCTTTAGAATACTAGTGTCTAGGCCTCTCCACAAAATTTGGGCTTAGAGAACTTTCGATACTACCAAAAATCAACATTAGGTTGTCAAATTCATTTATTGTTTGGTCAAAGACTGCTCCATCAAGTCATCCTCTTCAAAGTCTTCAAGCTAGCCTCTTCATCTTGTTGTCGGCCTCAAAAGAAGAATTGTCAAGTCAACTTCCATAAGAAATCACATGTCAGACTAACCTTATGGAGACTCAATAGTTCATACACACATGTTGGTGCATTTAAGTGGACAACAACTATATATAAGAGTATAAGATCTTCACATTTCTTAACCATAGAATCTCAGATACAAAATTGCAGAGATAGTTCAGATAACATTTTAGATAACAAGGTCTTGGTGATGAATAAGGTCTCAGTAATACATGCAAAAGATCTCAATGTCACTATAGGAGAAGGATCTCGGTGTCACTATAGGAAGAAGGATCTCGGTGCTATCTATGTCAACACATGTAATATCCAAAAAGGGAGAATGCAGTAATACTGAAACACAATATAAGAACTGTAGAAAAGTAAACAATAAATCAAAATACACATCAGAATGCACAGAAACAATAGATCCATTTTATTATACGGGAGGTGAAGAAGCAAGTACAACAGTGCTCAAAATATGAGACACTCAAGCCAAAGGGATGGCCTAGAATGACCCTGCAATGATCCCACAAGAGGGACTGCGTAACTACTGAGATGCTGGAAGGTAAACTGTGTTATCCCTACTGCAACTATTGGGACTGCAACTGTGAGAAAGATATAAAGTCATATCTAGGCAGAATGGGAGCTTCAATGATGCTGAAAACAGAGATCCGGGCTCTATGATGGAAACCCAAGATAACCCAGGAAGGGTTTCTCAGATCTGTCAATCTAAGAAAACCACCCTCTTGGGGCTTCACCAATATGATGTTGGGTATGCAGATCTGCTGCATAATCTGATGATATGATGGCTAAAATGATGCACAATTGGATCTATGAAAGAAGGGATGATCCCTTTTCTAGATCCTTGGGCTAAAATCTCAAGATCTAGCTCCTCCAATCTCCTCCAATGAAAATAGTTGCTAGATGAACAAAAAATTCAGAAAACTTTTTTGTAAGAGAGGGAGGCTCAATAGCCTGCTGCTAGATATATCAAATCAGCTCCTAAGTGATGGAAATAATAGATCCAATGTGAGGAGATGATCCCTCACAGGATTTCCAGTGGAAATAGTGGAAACTTTGTTCCTCCAATAGATCTACAGGACTAGACTGCGCAATCTTTGAAGGGATTGCTGCTACATGGAGGTAAAACCTAATGGCCTGAATGTCGGATATAGATCTTCTGCTCCTGGAAGACTGATGTGAAGAAAAAAGTGGTAAGATGAATCCTCCATTGGTTTCCTAGCTGAATGATAGAAACAACCTCTTGAAGATGGCACCAATGCCTGATAAGGAATAGAGATCAATAGAAAACCTTCCCAAGGTAGGCACACAAGTCCTCTATGGGTAAGGGTTGGATTCATGCTCGGGAACACCTCGTGCTAAATAGAAACAAAACTTAGCTAAACATCATAAGATTGCATGGAGATGTCACCTGATAAATCCAAATCTAAACAGATCAAAGAATAATCCAAGTTTCCAAATATGCCTTCTATTGTGCCTTCACCTTCATTATATAGATTATGAGCCTTCTATAGCTTAGGCCCACTCCATAAATGCATTTTACATGTGGACATAAGTATCCATGGTTGACTGCATTGTTTCTCCATGTCCTCCATCATGTTCACATGGGGTGATCACCCTCTCCATCGTGTGTGCATTAAATGCATCACTTCATCCACTAACTTATCATAAGTGCTTTATGATCTTACTTTGAATGCACTATGATCTCAGTTGACCTTTTCAAATATCCCGATGATTTTATATTTAAGATCCATGATCTTATTTGATTGTTTCATCCTCCATTATCTATCTCATAATGAGACATGACCTCCACTACTTTGTCATTAATGGAGCTGCTCCACTACTCCATGATTTAGATCTAGATCTAGAATATCCACATACACACATCAAAAGCGGATTTTATTAATCTTTGAGGATTATGGGTCCCTCCACCTTTGTATTTACTTAATTAATTAAGTTTATTAAGAACTCTAATATTCCAAATATCATGTGAAAATTTAGGAATATTGCAACACCGTCTTGGTGCTACCACGGGCTTTGTTCTGTGCTACTACATTGGCCTCAAATGAGTATTATCACATGTATAGTTCAGTTCTCTTTTAATTAGGAATATTTTAGTGTCATCACAGTCATGATATCAACATAGTACTACAGTGAAGAAATATCAGTGTTACCACAGTCAAGGGCTATGATGGTCTCAGTGCTATCACTGTTTTGGTAACATGACAGTCTCGGTGCTATCACAGTTTAGGTAACATGATAGTCTCGACGCTATCACAATCTTAGGTCTCAGTGTACTTACAGTGATGAGATCTCGGTGTATCACAGTGATAAGGTCACAATTAAAATAAAATTAAGAGATCTCAATGTAATTACAAAGATGATATCACGGTTCAACTACAGTGACAAGTATTCAAACAAGGATGACTTGATGGTGGAAGTCTCTAGTCTAGGTTATAAGGGTCTTGGTCATCACATCTTTAATCTACTGAAGGAAGAATTTTGAATGAGTTTTTCCCTCACAGCGTGCCTACATATTGTGTCCTCTTCTATTTGTTTCTTGGCATTAGTCTTGATGATAAGGAAATATAAATCATAATAAATCATAATAATAATGAATACATCACAAAATAATTTCATAATAAGAGAAATTGTTTAATTTCCACCTCCTTGGATTTCTCAACACTTTAAACACATCAACATTGGAAATAAAATCCAAAATCTTTTGGTCATCATTGAAAACATGAAAATTAGTGACATTATCAAGTACATATGTATTATAAATAATTTAAATGGTGAAACCATCTTTAAGTGGTGATAATCTAGGAACAACGTTAGCTAATGTGTTTACGATTGCAATGTGAATCCTAGGAACAAAATTAATATTAAAAGATAGAAATAAATAAATAAGACGCCATACCTCTTGCTGGTAGTTTTTAGATTAGGTGACACACAATGAATACTTTTCCTTATTTGACACGTCACCATCTCCAAGTCACCTATTACCTTTAAAAACTCCACCTTGAGGTCTATGGCTTTCTTTAATCCCAAAATGAGCACTTTGTATTCAATAATGTTGTTTTTGCACTAAATTTCCAATTGGAATGAGATCAAATAATTGTTATTTTGTAGGTCAATCAAATTACAACCAACTCCAAAATCCTCCTGAGTTTTTAAACCATCAAAAGATAAAGTCAAAATGTTAACAGCAACAGGGTTAGTTCCTACACTAATACTATTTATATCTATGTTACAAAAGTCATTAGCACTAGTTTGTTTGAAGGGAAGGAGTTTGAACTATGTATAATGTGGTGGTATAATGGATATCTACATAAGATAACATCCATGATCAATTTCTAAAAAATAATTTCCAAAAATTACTTTTGCATAGCTAATTGGGTCATTAGGGGCTTCAAGCGTTATGATAGTATGTTTCATGAAAGGTTCACTCCCAACTCGAATTTGATTATTATTTACCTTATAAGGAAGTCACATATATGACCATTAAGTCGCAAAGTATCCTTGCAACTTGCTTGACCAATCTCTACTTAAAATCAAGCCATAAGCTTCTGGAATGTCCACAATGATAATATCAATACATTATTGAACTCTATGATCTTATGATAAATGAATTATAACATCATTAAGCTCACCAATAGCTTGTACTAAAGATATATCTAGTTGTATGATTTTGGTGTCACTCTTTTCCCATTTCACATTGATTTTCTTTGCAATAGATAAAGGCGTGGCATTCACAGACACACTAGAATCAACTAGGAAATTATGGACATTATAATTTAAAATATCAAAAGTTAAAAGCAAAGTGGGGCAAGTGGATCTAGAATTTAGATTAGCTACATTAAAGACCGATTCGAGAAGAGTGGGGAAATTACTGGATGAGGATTGAGAAGAAAAAATCGTTCTACCTGACGAAGGATGAGATGCAAATGCTTGGATGATTAACTCATATTTCCCTGCCAACGTTTCTAGCTTAAATATGGAAATATTAGTGAGATATTTCTTGATGTATTCTAGAACATTATAATCTATGTCTTCAACTTAGGCAGGGTGTGGTGAAGTGGTAGGTGGTGTAACTTATTTTGATACCTCAGGTGTGACAGAATTGTTCTTATTATTTCTGGAAGCGTTTTTTTTCAGGTTGTGCACTTTGAAATTTGTTCTAAGTGCTCTGAGTAGGATTAATAGGAGGTAATTTTTTTATCGACAATTGCTTCCTTACATCTTGCTCAGACATCGGTCCTTTGATCCTAAAATTATATTTCTTAGGTGGTTGTTGAGGAGGAGCATCACCCACTGGGGGCTCACTAGCACCTTATCGGTCATTATTGAAGACAAGATCAAATGTGAAAATTGAATCACCAGCACTTGTGTTTTCCTCTGTCGATGTTGGTTCATCAGTCTCTTGAGTTTTTTCTAAATGCTCTCCTACTAACAAAATTTATGTAACATTGGAAACCAAAACATTCATATTGTGTTTCCATTGTGGGCATGTTTTCTCTTTATGTGCTTCTTAATGAAAAGTATAATAGTTATCCATCCCAAATTCTCAACATTGAATCAAACATTAGAACTTTGTGTAAACTTATCTAGTTGATTGATTTTCTTCTTAAAATATGACTTAAAAGACTTCTTATTAATATATTCCTCACTTGACTTATTGTTGAGTTCAAATGCTTCATTGGTTAACAACTTCAAGGATTTAGTCAAGTTGTCCATGTCAAAGGGATATTTGTCTTTAGTCTTAGCAGAAGAGGCTTCAAACTTTTTACCAGTGTCTTTGGGGTCTTTTGAATATTCCTAATCATTTTTCCTTTTCAATGGAAATTGCTTCCATAAATTTAAGAGCCAAGGTTTCCTTCAAAACTTGTTTAAAAAAAGCATAAATGATAGTGGGCAAGGAAATAATATAATAATCCTTAGTAATTGAATCATGAGGTTGCACATGATTGGGGGAACTTGTTCAAAATACGTGTAAATATTTGATTAAAATCCTTAACCTTTTCTTTATCCTCGATCTTAATATTTATGAGTTCTTTAAGTAACATGACAGGATTTTTATCATCAACAAACTTTTCTAAGAATAAATGTTTAATCTCCCTTGAATTATGGATTGAATTAGGTGTCCAGAAGGCTATGATACAAAATTGATGCTCTACCTCCGAGAGTGCATTGAAATAATATACAAGCAACATCATCAAAACATACCTCTAACATTCATATATGCAAGCATAAATCATTAATGTGATCTTTGACCTTCACTTTCTTATCTGGATCATACTTTTTAAGTAGATTTTTTGGGTGCTTTGACAAACGATGAAGATTTCGTGGAAGAGAAATAGCCCCATGGGGCATCCAATCCAATTGGTAATCAACCATGTATTTGTTCTTCTCCTCCTCCTCAATCTATGATTCTGAAGTCTCTTCTCCTTCACCGTTCAAATTTTGTTGTTATTTGGTTATTCGTAAGATCTCGGTTGTTCTTTTTCAGAAAAGTGAAAATCATCCCTGTCTCCTTCCGTATTTCCCCCAATAGGTAGTGGAATATCCCATTGATGATAAGGTCCATCACAAGAGTTAGTGAAATATTCAAGGGTTGCGGTAACCAATTCTTCCATTGAAGAAACCAACACTCCAAGGCGGGTTTTCTCTTTCTTTGTTTTCTTATGAGGAAGAATGGATGTGAAAGGAAGTAATCCAAGAGATCTAGCAAACTAATGAGTAATAGGATGATTTTTTCAGAGTTTCTCATAAGTAAATTCATAGGCATGGTCTAGAACTTGGTGAGATAACTCTTATTTCTCAAATATATGAGTTGGAGTTGGGATAAGACAATTGATACCTTGAACATAAGCATTTTTATGTGAATATGGTGAATTATTAGCCATAAAAAGGATTCCCTCCTTCTAGCACCAAAATTGTTGACAGTGCTAGATGCCACCAACAATCATGGGGTGTTGTATAGACAAAAAGCTAGACCTAATACCCTAAAACACAAACGACTTAGATTACAACTTAAAAAGAAATAAAAATAAAGGATCATTAAAATGTTGACCAAACTAAGAAAAATGAACAAATGAAAAAGGGGGGTTGAAAGGGCTATAGGCTCCCTAGTGGAGCCGCCATTTTTTTGTATAGACAATCCCTTCTGTGGACAGAAGAGATCTCTCTAGTCCTAAAGGAAGGATGTAGCAACAAACCAAACAAATATGTTTAAACTTTCCTAGCTTATATTAGAAAGTACAAAGTAATATAGATAGCCTACCTCACTCTGATGCTAATGCCCATTGGTGTCATTTCCCGATCTTATCACTTCCAAGTCCAATCCTATTTATGTCGTTGTGGATGAATACCTACAAGGAAGATCAAACAAAGACAACAAAAAAATACATATCATAATTCATTATAACATAAAATATTTGATAGATCGAAGAGTATCACACTAAATGAGTAATAATTTACACATTTATGGGAAGCAAACACATAATATATTATTAATATAAATTAAGGGAAGCATACAACCATTTAAGCTCTAATGTTGGAAGCCTCCTTTGGATGAGTTTCCAAGTCCTAGCAAAGACCTTAAAGCACTCCTTTCTCCTTCAGAAAATGGAAACGTTTAAGCACAAACGAGCATAAGAATGACAACCAACATTGATCAACCATTTCAGGAAAGTAGAGAATTCATTTATAAGGAAGGAGAGGGAATTAGGGATCCACAAAATGGGGAAGAAGGTCCACATCTTAAGGGGAGTATCCCTAATTGTAGGATCAAAGGCATAAATGGGAGCCATCGATCCAATCCTTATTCATCTGTTACCAACTCTTCATTATCGAGGCTTCTAGTAGGAGAAGACTCTCCTCCATTTTTGGAGAAAATTCCAGAAGAGTAGCAACACACTTTTTCACTTAAATTCCCATGTTGGAAGTGTTACACCAATTTTTGGTCATCTAACCATTTACAATTAGATGGATCGAAGCACACCATGTAAGACCAATTTTACCATAGCAAAATTGCTTTCACTATAAGAAATAATTCAATAAACCATATTTTATTAAGTTATTTTTGGTTCAAACAGGAAACCCCATGAGGAATAATTAAATAAATCATTATTTATTTGATGTTCCTCTAGGAAAAATTAATTAACCACTATTTAAATAATATTCCTTGTCATATTTAACCCAACTATGAGAAATAATTAGATAAATCATTATTTATCTTATTTTTCTCTAGGAATAATTAATTAAATCATTATTTAGTTATTATTCCTTATTAAATTTGACTAAATCACTTAGAAATAATTAAAAAAATCATTATTTGCTAAATTATTCCTTAACCCATTCTTGAAATGATAAATAAATCATTTATTTGTTTATTATTTCTAAATAAAAGGATTTAAACAATTTAAATTCCTTTTCCCTCGAGCAAAATATAATAAAATATTCCAAGCAGTTAGATCTAGATCTTGGTTAATAATATTTTATTATTCGCCATTATCGAGGATAACTCAATATTTTGTTATAACATAAGGGTTTTCCATTCATTATTCACTTTGATCACTTTAATTGTCGCGCTCTGATCATTATCATTGCTGCTACTATTTTCTTGCTTCTTGAGCTCCCATAGAGTTCAACACGTCGTGGGTGTTCTACACCATTGAGAGAGAGAAACTTATGGATCTGAAGCATTGAGGACAACCAAGAATCCATCCCATTGAGTGATACTGGTAACATCGTTCTTTTTTCCCTTCCTAGGTATTAATACATATAAAATTATTTATATATCTTGTCTTGTCCATTGGATATATGGAGCATATTATTATTTCTTTTTACTATTTAACTGATTTTACTGCATAGATTTGGGTTTTTGCTGCATTGTTTTAGACTATCTTTTGCAGATCTAAGGAATTTAAGCAACCATATTTGTTTTTAGGGATGCTTGTCACACATAACTAAAGTGATCTTTGTTTGTACACTTGCGTTAAGAATTTACGCTAACAGGAAGGGCTAGGAACATATAATTTTGAAGGTGACAAGCGTGAGGTCTAAAACATGAGGACCACGCTGGGCCTGCAAATAGGGTATTTTAGCAATCTCTTCTAGAATTTCTCCAAGGAATTTCTCTTTTGGTATTCAGGAATGCTCTGATCATGTTTTCATGGTGAACACAATTACAACGTTTTTCGCTTTGCGATATTTGGGGAAAATTTCGACAGCTCAGAACATGAGATAGAGAATGAGACAAAATATTGTATAACAAGATTTATGGAACACTGCACACATTATTCCCACACAAGCATGGAGTGACACATCTGTCAGAGAAAAAATCACGTGGTCGAGAACAGAGATAATATTTTTTTCTTTATGAAGCTCAGAACAGGTCCAAAAGGTCCTGAAAATTTTCCCAGAGAGGTCCTGATTGCCTTGTAGCTGGTTATGTAGAGAGGAGGTCTTGCATAAAAATCATTAAGCCAAGAAAAGAAACCAGTGGAGTCGCCAATTCTGTGTTATTTTTTTTGTCGCAATGGAGTACCAAATAACACCTCCTTAATAGTTGGTTGTTCCCTGCAAAGGATCAGAGAGATAGTTGGTGATGTTACCGACAGACTTTAACAAAAAAAAGCATGATTACTACTAGACGCAATGCATGTAGAAACATAAGCCTAAACAAAAGAGACAAATAAAACAAAATAATCAATGGAGAAAACATGTCAATATATAAATGGAGAAAGACTCCCTTTATTGGCTGGTGGTGGTAGAATAATACAATAGAATGCTAAAACACTTGAAGAGAATCCTTTGACTATGGAGCTCAAATATCCTAAGCAAGGAGGTCCCTTTCCTTGGTCTCTTTGAAAGCTTCTCCCCTCTCTCAAAATAAGTGTGAAGACTCTCCAATGGTGTACAACTCTTCTCTCACTAATATGTTGGATTGCTTAGAAGAAATATGGCCAACATGATAGTGCTCTTACTTCCCTTGATTCAACAGTGAAATGTGGTGTTCTCTGGTAGAAATTTTGCCAGCATAACAATGTCTCATACTTTTCACTTCCCATGGCCTGTTTATATAGAAATTTTTGATCTCCTCTTCCCTCTCTTGGCCCAAGAGTTATAGTGACCCAAGAGTAGGACAAGAGGATTCCTTTGAGGGTTGCATATCTTCAGGGGGACCTCATGTCAGTTGTCCTTCACTGGCCATGACAGAGAATCAAATCCAAAGTGTGGGAAGTGGTCTTGGAAAATGAAATTTCTCCCTTCTCAAAACCACGCAAATTTCGAAGAAAAAGGCGCGCATTCCGTGAAAAGTTCCTTTGTTTTTGGTGTGCGATCAAATATTTCTCACATAAAATTAGGAAAATTTAAAATTTTTGTCCTTCCATGATGTTCTCTGCTGGAAAATCTTCATTTGTACCTTTTGCTGTGATTTTTCTAATGTCTCTTGTAGTGTATGATTTTCTAGTGTTAACAACATCTTTTGGAAAGGTGTCTTTCCACTTGATGAGGACTTCCTTAATCGTGTGACCAAAGAGATGTCTTTCATGAGTATTAAGGGCCTATTTGGGTTGAAGCCAAAGTGAGCCTTCCTCATCCAATTTTGGTAGACTTGTTTGAACCCTACAATTGTTCCCCACAACTTTCTTGTGTCAAGATACATGGAAGACTGAGTGGATTTATAAATTACCTGATAATTCCCATAGAATTTTTGTGCTAGTTTTTGTCAACCCTTTTCTTTGAGAGAAGTCTTCTTATAAGGTTGGACTTGCAGGAATACCTGGTCAGCTACTTGAAATGATCACCCAGAAAAATTTTGGTTTGTCTGTTGCTTCATTCTATTTTGAGTTTGATGCAGATTATCTTTGAGATGAGCAATCATGGTGACACATTTTTGTAGGAGATGATCAACTAACTGTACTTTGGAACATCCAGAGATATAAGAAGCTGGTGAAGTTGGGAGTTGGCCATACACTCCCTCATATGGTTCCATCTTGGTGGCTTCATGGTAGTTAGTATTATACCACCATTCAGCTAAAGGAATCCATTGTGCCCATTGATGTTGCTTGTATGAAGTGAAGCACCGCAGATAGGTCTCCAAACATTTGTTTACTACTTCTTTTTGACAATTGGTTTGGGAATGATAAGTTGTAATCAATTGAATTTGCATGCCCTATAGCTTGAAACATTCCTACCAAAATTTGTTGGTGAAAGTGGGGTCTCGATCAGACACAATGGAAGTTGACATGCCATGTAGTTTGAAGATTTGGTCCATGAAAACTTGAGACACCAATGTTGGGGTAAATGGGTGTGGTGGAGAAAAAAAATGAGCATATTTGGAAAGTCTTTCAACAACCACCATGATGACTGATTTGTTGCTTGACTTTGGAAGGCCTGTAATGAAATCCATGGAAACATTTTTCCATACAAAATCAAGGAGTGGCAATGTTGTAAGGTTCTTGGTAGCTTGATCATTTACCCTTTGTTTTGCAGGCATACATCACATTCAACTACAAAATTAAGAATATAATTCTTCATGAAGGTCCAAAATAAATAGAGGTGTGCTCGTGCATAAGTATTCTATAATCTTGAATGTCCTACAACTAGAGAGGAATGTAGTTCTTCCAAAATGCAGGTTTTAAGGGTGGAGGTCGGGGATAGCATTACCCGATCCTTGTAGCGAAGAACCTCATCCTTCCAAGAGTAGTCCTATGAGGAGTTAGGATATGCTATTAATGTATTAATGAATTGAGACAAATAGAGGTGGGAGAACCATTCATGATGGACTTCTTCAATCCAATATGGTATGGGTAGAGAGAGGGATAAAAGGGTACCCTCATCCTCAATTTTCCATGATAATTCATTGGCTACTACATTGTCACGCCCCTTCTTGTAAATTATCTCATAGCCATGTCCCAACATTTTTGCGAGCCATTTATTTTGTGGCGATGATAGACTCTTCTCGAGGAATATTTTAAGCTATGATGGTCAGTGCGGATTTGGAAACAACACCCTAATAACTTTGGTTTCCAAGTGTCTACTGCATGTAGGATGAGCACCATTTATTTATGATATGTAGATTGACCTAGATTCTTACCACTAAGTTATTGACTCATGAAAGCTAATGGTATACCTTCCTGCATTAATATTGCACCAATGCCTATACTTGAAACATCACATTCAATCAAAAAAGGTTTTTTAAAGTACAGTAGGGCCAATATTGGAGTGGAGCACATGTCATGTTTGAGAGCCAAAAAGGCCTACGGAGTTGCGTCGATCCAAAGAAATTATTTTTTCTTGAGAATATTAGTGAGGGGTCGGTCAATGCATCCATAATTGGGGATAAATTTGCGATAGTATCCCATGAGACCCAAGAATCCCCTCAAACTCTTTAAGGTTTTTGGTTGGGGCCACTCTTGCATTGCCTGAACCTTTTTTGGATCAACCCTCACTCCTTCACGGCCCACAATGTGTCCCAAATACTCTAATTCTTCCATTCCAAAGGAACAATTGGATAATTTGAAAAATAGTTTATGATCTTGAAGTAGTTTCAGAATGATGAAGGTGTGTGTCCCATGTTATGTTGTAGATGAGAATGTCATAAAAAAAGACCAAGACAAATTTTCTAAGATATAGTTTCAGAAGGTGGTTCATGAAGCTCTGAGAAGTGGATGGGGCATTACAAATACCAAATGGCATGGCCATGAATTCATAATGGCCTTCATGAATTCGGAAGGTTGCCTTGGGAATGCTAACTTCCTTCATTTGTATTTGGTGATAGCTTGAGCAGAGCTCTAGCTTGGTAAAAACATTGGCACCATGTAGTTCATTAAGAAGATCATCAACTATTGAGATAGGAGATTTGTCCTTGATAGTGAGCTTGTTAAGGGTGCTAATGTCTGGACACATGCGCTATTCGCATTTTTTCTTTAGAACCATGACCACTGGAGATGAATAAGGGCTAGTGTTGGGACGAATAAGATCGTATTCGAGGAGTTCCTTGATGATTTTTTCAATTTAATTATTTTGGGAGAAATGATATCGATAGGGGCGAACATTTAATGGCTAGGTACCTGGGAGAAAAGGGATTTTATTGTCATGCTCACCTATAGAGGGTGGGAGCTTCATAGGTTTTTTGAAGACTCGTTGGTGGTGATCTAATACCTATTGCATATTGGGAGGAATGGGAGGAGGATTGGATTAAATGTCATGAATGGAATTAAATTGTGTTATTATACCATGATGGCCCTTTTTTAAAATCTTATTCATTTGATGTGAGTTGATCATAGTAGGAGCACCTGCCTAGAGTCCCCATAGTGTATGAGTGTGGTCGTTCTACTTAAAGCTCATATATAACTCTTGGAAGTCCATTGTGATAGGTCTCAGTGTGTGGAGCCATTCAAGACCAAGGAAAATGTCATAACTTCCTATTTCAATGGAAAACATGTGGGTTTTGAGGTGGTAATGCCCCATTTGAAGCTTAATATTTTCATAGCGGCCTTCACATTTCATGGTCCCCCCATCAACAATAAGGACTTGGAAATTAGATATTTCCCTGAAAAAACAATGAAATTCCTTTGCTACTCTCTTATGGAAAAATTTATGTGTGCTTACACTATCAATCAACACCACTACTTGTCAATGTTTAATAAAACCTTGTATTTTGAGAGTCTGGGGAGAAGAAATTTCGGCCATGGCATGGAGTGAGATAATCGTCTCATATGGCATAGCTCGAGTATCAGTGTCTCGAGTTGTTATATGTTGGATTGAGGGGTCCTGACCCAGGTTCGGAGGTTAAGGTTTGCCAAAAAACCCCTATACCACTAGCCCTTTCGGCAATGGCCTACTTTCGCAGGCCAATGTCTCACTCGAAGTAGTATGGGAGGGTGCTGGAACCAGGTTTCTGCACCCTGGGAGAGAGTAGGTAAGTAAGGTAGATCTGTGTTCATACTTATTGGATTCGCATAGAGCAGGTCTATTTGCAGGCTTTTAACAACATAATCAGTTATAACAGAGCTATTGCCATTCACAGATCTAGTCAGTATCTTTTCATCCACATGCGTATTAGCAATTACCAGCATATAATATCATAAATGCAGCTACAGATACATTCACAACATAAACAGATAACACAGATATAATCACAGTTTGAACAGATATCGCAGATTCGCATCAATAGTAAACACACTAGATCCAGATAGCACCAAGATACTTCAACTATATTCTGCATACATTAATATCTAAAAACTCAGTTATAACCAAAACTAGCCCGCGCACACAGCCTAGCGGGGTCCACACATAACAGGACTGAGGATCTCCACGCACATAGCCAACAAGAGTCCTTACCCAAAACAACCCAAAACAGATCTAACAGTTCGCACGTAGCATCAGTCTTAATTCATGCCTACCTCCAAACTCAAACTATCCATATATTTATATCGACATGGCCTAAGCTATCCTATGGTCCACAAACCGTGGTTTGCGGACCCTAGGGCTGCCCTTTGACCCATTACAAAACATTGGGGGATTTTACCCGCTCCAAAACCCCTATGCAAGACTAATTAATACCAAAATATAAAAAATTCGCAGCCTTAGGGAGCCCCACTCCAACAGGCCCCCAACACAATCTTGTGACTCATCTCGAGTCACTGTGGCCATGGGTTCTACATCTTCGCCTGAACCTGCTTGATTGCATCAACCAGCGAGGGTAGTACTCCTTCACTTTGCGTAGCAGCATTCTGGGCTATCTCCACCAACTTCTACGAAGTTGGGCCTTTTGTAGCAGCAGTGACACTCTCCAATGTTTGGTTCAGTTGTTTCACTGTAATGTCAACATCCTGAGACAGCTTGAGGGCCTCATCGGCCCACAGATTTACGTTAATCTCGAAGTCATATTATTGAAATAGCAGGAGCCATCAGCATATTCGCCCCCCGCCCCCCCCCCAACAAAGGCTTATTCACTAGGTACTTCAAAGCTGAGTGATTTGTGAACATCTTGAAGTGCCCACCCAATAGGTAATGCCGGTATTTCTGTAGGGCATACACCATGGCTAACCCTTCGCGCTCGGTAGTGGAGTAGTTGCGCTCCGCACTAGAGAGTTTCCTACTAGAAAATGCAACTGGATGGTCGATGTCCCCCTCCCCCAACTGCATAAGGATAGTTGCTAGGGCAATCCCTAAAGCGTCGACATGAACATGGAAAATGTTCGCCCAATCAGGAAAGATGAGGATAGGCACAGAGACCATATTTTCCTTAAGTAACTCAAAGCATTTCTGACACTCGTCGTCCCAAAAGAATGATACATCCTTTTTCAGCAATTTTTCCATGGGCGCTGTGATCAGTGCATACCCCTGAATAAAATTCCTATAGTAGCCTGTGTGTTCGAGGATAGAGCGCAGCTGCTTCTTAGTTGTAGGAACTGCCAGGTTGATGATAACCACCACCTTGGCAGGGTCAACCACCAACCCTTGTCAACAAACTATGTGCCCTAACAAGATCCAAAATGGTATGAAAAATATGCACTTCTTGATATTCAAAGAGATCTGGTGCTTTCGGCAAAAATCCAACATCATGCGTAGGTTTGAGACATGACTCTTTACTAACCCAAATACAGTCCAATCATCAAAATATACTTCCAAGAACTTGTGGATAAATTCCTTAAATACTGCAACCACTACCCGCGAAAAGATGGCAGGGGCATTCTTGAGTCCAAATGGCATAACTGTGTACTAAAATGACCCCCATTCATTGGCGAATGTGGTTTCGCTGTGATCTTCAGGTGTGATCCTGAGCTGATGATAGCCCAAGAACCCATCAGTAAACGAGTATGCCTCCTGCCCCCCTACGCTATCGAGGATTTCATCTGAGAATGGCGTAGGAAAGGGATCATGTACGCAAGCATCATTTAATTTGCACATGTCAACACAGATCCATATCTCTCCTTTAATATTTTTCTCCTGAACCACTATAGGACTTACCCAGTTTGACTGTTCGAACGGTTCGATGATACCTGCGACGAGCATTTTGTCGAATTCTTCCTTAATTTTTTGTTTGTACTTGGGGTTCAACTGATAAGGGCGCTGCTTTATAGGGAGCACATCTGGTTTTAAAGTGATGCGCATGACTCCTAGGTCCCCTATGATCCCTTTGAGTTCCGAAAATTTTGTCGGGAATAAGTCCTAGTATTCTGAGGAGTTCTGTAACTTTTCCCACCGTATCATCATCCCAGTAGTCCCCAATTTTAGCTAACTTAGGCTGTACCTCTGTTCCAATGTTGATTTCTCACAGCTTTAGAGGCTTAGTGACATCGATGGTCTGTAGTGGGGGACCAGCAACTGTGCGTTCTCCTTCCGACTCCAGGATAGAGACATTTCGCGGGTCATCATCGCACTCCTCTATTGACAAATTGTAGCAGTTGGCAATATCCTGCATCTGCGTTTCCCATGTTGGTGCCCCATGTGTTGCGCAAGGGCGTGATTCATCAAATACTAAGGCATCAATGTCCTACAGAGCTTTGTCGAGTGCCTCCATTCCTCCTATCAATCCGAATGTCCCTACGAACTCGTCCTTTAGGGTTTCCCAGTGGCGGGTGCGCTGGTGTAATTTTGCATCTAAATACCAAGCGGTCGGGATTGGCCCCAAGGCATGAATGAACAGATGGACCCATTCCTTCATAGTTCATTTACCCCATTCTTCCATCCATGCAGATAAGTGCTCGTGCGGGTCCCTTGGTCCCAATAAAGTATTTATGCGCAGGTGAGCTAGAGGTTCAAATCGTAAGATCATCATGTCATGACATTCCTCCCAATCCTGGAATGCCCCCTTATGCGTGTCCCACCACCTCGTAGGAGTTGCACGCATGGCTAAATTAAGGGCCCATAGCCTTCGTTCCTTGGGACTTCAGCTTCAAAGGTTTGTCAAAACTCATTAATGCTACCAGAACCATTAAAGTAGGTCGGTTTTCTTACCTCTGAGGAGATACATCGGAAGTCCTTTGTAATTCTGAGACATCGCAGCGTAGATACATCATGTAGCCGATTCTGCCAATTTTCGACCTCCCCATCAGAGTCAGAGAAACATTCACTTTCATTTTCCCAGCAAATCACACCATCAACCGTAGGATTGATCCAATCTTCGTCCCTAGCGGTTAGTTTATAGATGTGATCCACATCCTCTTCTTCGCGCACTGGTTCTGTATACTGCTCTCCTTCTGCAGGATCTAGTGGGATTATCACCCATGTACCCTCATTCTCAAACACCATGCTTATTTTATTTAGGTTGATAGTGCCTCCCATATCTATAGCCCCATCCAACCCTAGAAGCGCAGGATAAGGGTCTGCATATTCCACAATCTGGATTACATCAAAGTCGGCGCGTACCTTAACTCTTGCAATATCTACCATAATTTTCGACAACCTCCTCAATGGTATGATCTTCTACTGGTTATCCATGCGCAACTGTATGGTAGACCATTCTAGCTTAGGCTCTCCCATCCACTGCCATGTCTGCTTAGGCAGGACATTCACATCCGATCCTAGGTCCAAGATGACCTAATCCATCTCATAGTCGCCAATTTGAGCAGTAAGCCGCATTTCTCGACCAGTGTACGTGTTTCTTATGCTTGTAAAGTTTGTTCACATCCTTAACTTCTATGAGAGGGTTAGATTTCTTTGTGCAGCTGTCTATTAGTGCTTGAAGATTTTCTACTGCCTTCCGGTTGCGTAGCAACTTCATACATGCATGTATAAATGGTTTGAACTCGTCGTCCGCCCTTAAGTTTGTTGGATCCTAAGAAGTAGAAGCCTCATCCTTAGTAAAATCTTTTCGAGTTGCGACAAAGGTTTCATTTTCCTTCTGTAGGTCCAAACCTTCTTGTTTGATAGCTGCTTTTCATATAAGAGTTTCAGCTGCAATTTTCTCCTTAGCTCCCCCAGTAGCCATGCCGCTGCGCGTTATGACATTAATTCTTGGTCCTTCATCACGTGGTTCAGCCTTAACCCTCTGCACATTCTGCGTAGGTGTCTTTTGTTTTTCCTGCATTTTTGCTATCAGAATTGGACAGTATTCAATCACATGGTCCAGCTGTCTACAATACTTGCAAGATTCTCTTGCAAGGTTCAGACAGTCCCTTGCAAAGTGCCCTACTTCTCCACAGTTATAATAGATCAGTTGTCCTCTTCCCTGATCTGTGCCTCCAACCCTCCCCCCTCCTCTTCCCCTGGCTAGGGAGCCTCCTCTACTTGAGAGAGATAGTGGTGAAGAAGGGTCAGCCTGAATAGTATATATGTTTCCTCGGTTAATCATTAGGTCGTATGTCCGATAGTTTTGTTCGTCATGTCCCACAGATGAGCAAAATCAGCACCACTGTTGCTTCAATTTTGGGACATAAGTAGCTAGACGAGGGCAGTGGATGGTATCATGTAGTCCAGCTACATGGTAGTCAAAACACCATAGGGTCGGACCACTTGGTCCCATAGCTTCCCTAGGACGTAACGGGCTGGGTCCTCCAACCTGCATGTAATCTGCCAGTAGAGGGCACTGATCCTTGGTGTGCCTAGACACCCTACATCTTATGCACCATATGTCTGGACTGGCTTCTTTCCCTCACTCGTGCAAGTTCTGGATTTTGAGATGCATTTCCTGCAGCTGCCCTTGGATCTGTTGTATCCCCAATTGAGCATCATCTCTTGGCGCGGCTTCTAGCTTCATAGCAATCTCCAAGGCATTTTCTTGTGAGTCAATGGCTTGCTGACCCATAGGTCCGTGCAGGTGAGGCAGTGTTTATGCCCCGAAAATTGTTACATCAACATTGGGGGATAACCACCCGGTCCGGACCTTAAGACAGCTCCTTTTCCGTTTGGGATGGTGGCTCCGACTGGATATAATGGGACCAGTTTCACAGTAATGAATAAAAGGGGTGGATGAATGATTGGTTTTCTAATAAGTGATAATGAATGGAGTACTTAATCTATAAGCGAAAACGTAAATGACTATTTTATCCCGGGAAGCTTCTATTCTTAAGTGCAACGTTTGGTGATCTGTGTTCGTCGATAGGCATATAGATGACACTATTCAATAAACAAAGACATTTATTTAAATAATAATTACTTCGTTCAAGTAGTTGAACGAAGTAATTGATAAAACATTGTTACACTTATCTTTTTATATTACTAATACATGAATGATTAGAAGAATAGCAAACTGTTAAACATCCAGTAGTGGAAAGTATAAAGATTGTTGTTAAAACACATTCATATATTCAATAATAGCAAGAATAATCAAACAAAAATTTACATAAAAAGAATGAATTCAAACATAGATAATAGTACCATATGAGCTGCAAATCTTTCCCAACGTCAATCGCAATTTGAATTCCTTCTTCCGACTCAGAAATACTTTTAAATAAAGGCAGTAGTGCACATCCACATAAAAGCTTCATTATCAAAATTTGGAAAAATTGGTCCAGTTTTCATAAAAAATATCCCTGAAGTACAGTAGTGCAACTTCAGGTTTCAGTCATATACAAAAACTTATGACCCCTTCTAAATACATGAAAGGGTCTATAAATACTAAATTAAACTAACAAACTACAAAATTAAAATGCTACTAAATTGGTATAACCTGATCTTGAATATCTCCCCTACAGCAATCTGGTAATTAGCAGCATGATTCATCACTCTGGCTGTTTGCCTATTGTCCTGAGTTGGCATATTTCCAGCATTGGTTCCACTTCTTGAGGGCGGCTGAGACGAGAATTGATTTGAGCAGCATAGGTGGCATCGTGTATATCGGGAATGATACACGTGATTGCATCCGTTAAGCATTTGAGGGCGGCTTTCTGGCTGTATGGTTTTACTAGGAACAACCAATAGGTGTCCCAAGTTAAACTTTTAATTCCTGTGATCAATCTCCCATTCTTTTCTAGCTCTTGACAACATGATTGTTCCAATGTCTTGGCTGATAATAATTTACCTGGTGTACATTGAGAGATCATGTTAGATAAATAGAGAGTATTGTTAATCAAGTCAATCAAATTGTTCGTAGATAATTTGCATCTAGAAACCTCTCTCTCTGCTTTCATCAATTGGGACTGCCACTCCATGAACATAATTTCTTTATGGGATTCTACGATTTTAGGCAAGTTTGCTGCTTGTCCCTCATTAGTGTTCTGCCAAGTGAGAAAATCCGTTAAAGTCTCATCGGCTTGCTCTAAGTCCTGCCTGGCATCAACTGATTTGTTTATTATAGATGTTGTTATGTCACACAGAGGTTCAACTTGGGCAATTTCATGACACAACAATCTTATTTGTGTTATTAGTGCCTTATTAATCTGTATTGGCTCTTCTCTGAAATTGGCAGGCTGGGGAAGACTCTTGAACTTATCTACTTGAGCTGTTAATTGAGCAATTTGCTCATCTTTTGTTTTTATCATCTGTTCATTTATTGCTTTCAATTTCGCTAATGCCTCCGATGATTCTTTCTGTTTCTGAATCGCTTCTGAATCTGCTTTCTGTTGTGCCTCTAATAGCTGTGTTTGTAGTGAAGCGATGACTTGATCTTTTTCTTTCAACAAATTGCTCACCTCTGATGCCTTATCCATGGTGGCTGCCGAATAGGCACCAGCATATTGGGATAACTTTGTCAGGTCATCGGAGGAGTTGAATTCTTCCTTCCACACTACATTGGTTGTTACTATTTGTTCAGGGAACAGGGAAGGTTGATCAATCCTTCTCGTTTTCTGTTGTCGCTTTATTATAGCCTTATGTTTTGGGCTATAGAAAACATCCAATGGAGGAATATCTTCCACCTGCAAAATAATTTGATCCGAAGGATCCTTGGGAATTATTTCTAATTATGTAGTCGGGGGTAGACCATTGGTTTCTTTGCTTGGAACCTTTTTTGATGCTGTATCCTGTGTATTGGCCGCTTTGGATGTATCGGCATCCCTTGAGCTCTCAAGATTGCTTATAATTGAATCAAATTGCTGCCATTCCTGGAGCAATCTTGGATCAATCTGAGTGTCGACATTCACCTCCTTGCTGCTCTGCTCCTGTTGCCTTTCCTGTTCCTGATCACGTACTCTCTCCTGTTATTTTCTCTGTGCTTCCTCTTGTTCTTTTCTCTTTGCCTCTTCCTGTTCTTTCCTCTTTGCCTCTTCCTGTTCTTTCCTCTGGAGTTCCTCCCGCTCTCTTCTTTGGACTTCTTCAGAGATTTTGGATGTAGCAGGAGGTTTGCTGGTAAGCTGCTGCTCAGGCTCGCTTGATTGTATCATCGGGGTAGTGGCTAACAAATCTAGAGGCAGAGTTTGCAACCTCTGCTCTCTAAGTTTGTTAAATTCAACTAACCCGTCGTCATGGTATCTTATTTTAGCTACCTCTTGAACCTGAAATATCGACTCGGCCAAGGAAAACAGGTCATCAAACTCGTCTTCCTTATGTTCAAATTTAGTGATTTTGGCCTGATCTAGAACATTATAGACGACCTTTTTCGGATCAAAACGTCAGTTAGGCAGAGTGGCGAGATTTAAAATATTAATCTTTTCTGCCTCTTTCTCTGCGTGTTTGTAATCACGCAGAGTATAGACGCCACACCTTAGAGGGAAAGGAGGCCAGACTTGCTTCTTTGAATTCCTGAGAGTCTTAGTAGCCGATGCAGATGTAAGCTGATATGCTATCTCTCGAGCTAAAATTTTGTCTGTTATATACAAGGGGAGGACATGAGGTCTGGCCTGGCTGCCGAAAACCCTTACATAAGTGAATTTTTGCTCTCCGAACCAGGTTCCTAGGGCTGTCAAGTCAATCTCTGCTTGAGAGGAGATCTTAGGAGTAGGTCTAGCAAAAATTGCATAGTAAATAAGTAGCATGAATCCATTGCAGACTTGATATAGGTGGTGTTTATAATGGGCTTTCCATAATTTCTGGTGATATATATGAATGGGCATGGGGTCCTGTGGAGTCCATCTCCACCCTAACACAGGAAACTCGGAATTAAAACAGAGGGTATCTAAAATGTAGGCACTAAAGTAAAATGGAGGGATGATTCTATCAGTAACACGGGATTTGTTTCTGAAGTCAAGAATAGCATTTGCTAACTTATCAGATAATATATTCCCCCAATCCATGATTTCATTATTACATGCTGCTTCCATCAAAGGTACCATCTCTATGGAAAATTTTGAAGAATCATGCAATCCCCACATTCGACACATCATAGCTCCAACATAACAATAAGGAGAACATAAGGAATTGACGGAGTACTTACCCGAAGACTCATGTTTGTGTTTCGCCGGGTTCTGTCTCCATTCCCGTATAGGCTCTGACTCAGTTTCATTTTCATCTCTAAACTTCTCCAGGAATGCTTTATTATACTTCTTCTCTAGTTCGGGCAAATGGTACATTTGTCTCAAATCATTAGGCTGAAACGAACCGAAAACCCTCCCATCAATAGTGCAGAATATTCTGTCCGTAATTGGAATTTCTTCAATGGCCCATCTCACTACATCTGTATATGGAAGAATTTGCTCCCGAGCCGCTACCCTGTGTAGGTAGGAATCAACCAAATATTTCAGAGTAGCGTCAGATTTCTGGCTCGAGCCTGCTGTAGCTTGTACCGATGTTTGCTGAGGTTCCTCGGCTTCAACCAGGTTGTAAATGCTCTGCCAAATAGTATTACCGAGACCAAGACAGGTAGTATCTGAGATTAATCCTTTTTTGTTTGGTCCCGGATCGGCAGCATGTTGTTCTGTTACCACAGAAGCTGAAGCTATTCCAGGTTTCTTAGATTTTTTCCCCATTTGGTCTGAATTTGCTACTGCGGAGAAGCTCTGCACAAGAGTTAAAATGAACGTAATGCGGAGAATAGATGGCGAAAACTAAGTACAGAAGAATTATGTCAATCAATGAATAATGAAAGATAATCATAAGACGCCCGCGGATACAATCTCTGAAGGGATTTAGGCATAACTGCTCCATTAATTAGCCGTTTAAACCTATCAATCAATTAAATGCTCATTATATCCTTCATTTGCCGAATAGTCAATTAAGCGTGGATTTGATTTTTTATTTGGCGGTTGGGCGCAAGTGAATCACTATTGGGAAGCGGAAAGGATTTTTAATAATAATTAATATGCCGAAGCCATATCAATCCTTTTTGAAAGTCGCGTTTGGCTTTATCGCGATCGGCGATCAGAGGAAGACTTGGGCAGTTTTATTTGAGTTATTGTAGAATCCCCGATCGCCGATAGCGTTATCGCTTAACTCACATCGGGAGCTTTTAAGGAAAAGAGTTTTGTTGTTATTCATATTGCATTCCCCGATTTCCGATAGTGATATCGCATCGGAGCCAGGAGAGGGGCCTTTTGATGTGATTGTTTTATTTTCCCGATTGCCGATGATTTATTAACTCAAAAGGTTTTATAATGTTTTGTTTGTTTTCGGACCTTTTTAGAGGAATGATGAGTTAATACCAATTTAATCTAAAAGGGACCCATTTCATATTATAGTTTTCTAAAGCAAAATTTTATGAAATGGGGGGTTGTTGTATAGCACAACAATTGGCGATTCGCTGGAAGAAACAGTTATCTCTGAGAAATATTGGAATATTTGAACTTTCTTTATATAGAAATCTTTATCAAAAAAGAAAGGAAGATTCTAATATAACTAAGTATACATACATTCTGAATATAATAAAGGCTATTTTTGCTAATTTCTCCTCTTGTTATAATTAAATACATTCTAAGTTTTAAATTGGCCTCTATTGGTTGATAATGATAAAACAAAACACCTTTCCAACTTAGCCTTTTTTGATTGACTCCTTTGTCATAGGTAGAGCCTCTGCTACCAACAAACGTTCATAGTTTCGACGGGGATACCTTTTAACCATTTGATTGTCCATGACCCCTCCCATCTCAGAGTATGATTAAAAGAATGAATTCAAAATATGTTTTCATATTTTGTATTTCTTTTCTTTTCCATTATTTTGTAAGATAAAAAATCCATTGTCATGGTTTGGTTGCCAGCTGTTTGACAATGCCATTCACTAGTTGTAATCTAATCGAACAAGCTGGCTCGTGATGAGACCCCTTGTCTTATGCTTATAAGCCATTATCCTGTTTTGGTATGCAGTGTTGGTAATGTCTATTAGACTATTTTCCAATGATCATGGTAAGCAGGCTTGTGATAAGACCCCTTATCTTTATATCAGTTTTTTTTTTTTTTTTTTTTAGAATTACACTCTGAGTAATCATAAACTTGGATGAATGGGATGGACAATTTTCTCCTTAAGAGAAAATGGATGACAAGGTAAGAGTTTGAAGATACTAAGATTGAATCAGTTTCTGTTTTGATATTGATAACCCTTTTGTGGCCAGTTTGAAAACATTAAAATGATTTACAATAACTCTAAATCTTGAGAAGATTTCACAAAAATAAAATGGGGTTTTCAGAATGTGAATATAACTAATTCCATAGAACTTGTCCCCTTTATTTTTCTTAAAAGGCTTCTATTTTCAAAAGTAAATATTAAAAGTACTTCTTTAGAGCAACTTTTCAATATAGCAAAGGCCAATAGAAGCTATTTTACAACTTTATTTCCTAATGGTCCTAAAAACATAAATCCTACTAAAATTAAAAGAGAAGGGGTTACCTTCTCAATTGAAGAATTTCTTTAAGATGAGGCCATTAACAGGAAGAGAGTCCCTCTTTCCTGATAGATCTTGTAATATGAAAGTCGAATGGCCTATCTTCTCGCTGATCTGAAATGGTCCAAGCCACATCTTTTGGAACTTGGTGTGTTTACCTTTATCCTCATGGGCTTTATCCCATTTCAAAACTAGATCACCAACCTGCAACTGTTTAGAACTAGACGAAGTTGAATCAAATGATGTTTTGATTATCTGCTGATGTTTTGCATGAGTAATTTTGGCCTTTTCTCTTTCTTCTTCTAATTTTAAAATTTGATCATGTCTGAGTTGGATAGAAGAAGAGGGGCTTTCTTCAATAAACTAAACTAGGGCTAGAGAAGGAAGTGCTAGATTGGTTGGTAGTATTGCTTCTTTCCCATATACAAGATTGAATGGAGAAGTACCTATAGAGGCCTTCTGCGTTATTCTATCAGCCCATAGTGCGAATATTAAAGATTTGTGCCAGTTTTTATGATTCTGTTCAATAGTTCGCTTAATGATTTTAAGTAGATTTTTATTGGTAGACTCTGCTAGACCGTTACCCTGGAGGTAGTAATTTGCAGAATATTTCAATTTAAATCCTCTTTTAATAACGAACTCAAACATGGAATTTCCAGAGAAATAAGATGCATTATAAAAAACAAGAGCATTTGGGACACCAAACCTGGTAATGATGAATTGATCTATAAATTCTATAATTCCTTCAGAGTTTGTTGTCTTTAATGGAATTGCTTCAACCCACTTGGTAAAGTAATCAGTAGCAGTAAGGATATACTTATGTTGTTTGGAGGACTGTGGAGTTATTTCCCTAATGATATCCAATCCCCACTGTTCAAAAGGTTGCTCAATGTTGACTGGTTGCAAAGGGAAAGCTGGTTTTCTTTGTCTTCCACTGGAGGTTTGACAACTTCGGCATTTCCTTACATATTCGTGAGTATCTTTGAATAAAGTGGGCCAATAATACCCAGCATGAATGATTTTGTGAGCTGTTGTGTCAGCTCCAAAATGTCCTCCGGCTGGTCCATCGTGTATCTCCTGCAAAACCTTTTGTGCTTCAGGTTTTTCCAGGCATCTTAATAAAACTGAATCATAATTTTGCCTAAAAATTACATCATCAATGATTATGAAGTTTTTTGCTTTTAATCTAATGGCTCGTTTGTTTTTATAAGAAAGATCAGGAGGTGCATATCCATTTTTCAAATAAAAGATTAAATCTGCGTATTGAGATTCAGAATTGGTAATACTTATCTGGTTGATTTCTTCAATATGTTTTGTATCACCTGATTCCGGAATGTTGGATGCTCTTGCTAATAACCTGCAAAAACCTTGGCCTCTAACAATCTTTGCTGGTTTGATTTCCAAGTCATACTCTTGAAGTGCTGTAACCCAATTTGCCCTTTTCTCACCTAATTCCCTTTGGATCAGTAATTGCCTTACTGCAGAAAAAGGAACTATAACTTTTGTATGGGCTTTTAAAAGGAAGGGCCTGTAGTGTTTAATGGCTTTATACACAGCAAAGGCTTGTTTCTCAAGTTCGGAGTAATTTAGTTCTGCACCCTGGAAATTTGAACTAAAAAATGAAATCGGTGCTTCCAAGTTGTGATCATTAATCTGAGTGAGTACCGCTGCATAAGATGAATCGGACGCGATAGTATACAATGTGAAATGATTAGTAAAATTGGGAGTGTTTAAAGCGGGGGCATTGATTATTGATTGTTTGATTAAATCAAATGCTTCCTTTTCCACAGATCCCCATATAAACACTGAATTTTTCTTAATCATGGTTTGTAATGGTAAAATGATGTGAGAAAAATCGGGAACAAATCTTTTGACAAAGTTGATCTGACCTAAAAATGACTGCATGGATTTTTTGTTATGAGGAAATGGGATTTCAGAAATTTCTTTAATCCTGTCGGGATCAATATAAATACCATCTTTGGAAACGATAAAGCCCAAGAGCTTTCCTTGATTTAGAGCAAAGAAGGATTTTTTGGGATTGAGTGAAATACCATACCTTCTACAGCGTTCAAAGATTTGATTCAAATCATGTAAATGGTTGGATCTCTTTTTAGAAAATACAGTAATGTCATCTAAATAGACGACTATTGTTTTGTTGATCAATCCTTTGAAGGCTATATCCATTGCTCTTTGGAATGTAGCTCCTGCGTTAATAAGTCCAAAAGGCATTTTCTGATAAGCGTAAGTTCCCCATTTTGTTCTGAAAGTAGTTTTGAGTCTGTCATCAGGATGGACCAGAATTTGGTTGTATCCTGAAAAACCATCTAGAAAGGACATTAGCTCAGAACCTGCTACCGAATGGAGTATCTGCTCCATGGTAGGTAATGGAAAATTATCTTTTTGGCTTGCCTTATTCAGATTTCTGAAATCTATACAAATCTTGATGTCACCATTTTTCTTCCTAACAGGCACCATATTGGAGACCCAGTTTGAATGCCGGACCGAAAAAATAATCTTTGCTTTCAAGAGTTTATTGAGTTCTGATTTTATCTGACTCTCTAAGTTTGGATGTATTTTCCTCAATTTTTGTTGAACTAGTTTTTGTTCAGAAAGCATTGGAATGGTATGCTGGATGATTGATGTATCATATGTTTTTAAGTCATCATACTTCCAAGTGAAGACATGTTTATTTTTCCTTAATAATCTAATAAATGCTATCCTTTATTCCACAGAAATCCCTAGTCCTAAATTGATATTTTGAGGGTTCTGCTCAGTACCGAGATTTATCAATTCAAATCTTAAGGTAGAACTTTGGAGTTTTGAATTGGTTACCTGTTTAAACCTGTCTTTAATATCGTAAAGATCTTCAAGTTTAACCACAGGTTTTGGTATTGAGTTTTCCTCATGCTTTTCTTTCATCTGAAGATCATGATCGTTTTCATCAATGATCTGATCATTGTAGGACTCGTCGGAAGTTAAGAAATGTAAGATGTCTTCATCGTGATTAAACACTCGCCAATTGGTAACATTGTCAGGGATTGATGGCCTAAAAATCAACTCTACTGAAAATCTATCTGGGCTATAATCTTCGGAAGGTAGGAGTTTAGAAGCAACATTGGCTAACAAGTCAGCTGCTGCATTCTGGGATCTGGGGATAGGTGAAATATTGAATGCTAAGAAATGAGATATAAGTTCCTGGACTAAGGACTGATAGTGTTTGATGTGATTAGAAAGACAATGGATTGTATTTCGAACTTGTTTTATAACAATCTCTGAATCACCAAACACTTTCAAATATTGGACTTTCAGGCCAATAGCTTTATATAGTCCTTGCACCAAGGCCTCATACTCAGTTGTATTATTCGTGCATTCAAATTCTAACCTACATGAAAGCATTGTTTTTTCTCCCTCAGGGCTGACTAGAATACACCCTGCTCCTGATCCTTCACTGGATTTAGAACCGTCAAAATATAAAGACCAAAATAAAGAATTATCAACAATTTTATTTACAGAATTTTCAGTAACATTAACACATCTTGAACTATCAGTTTGTGAAAAATTTTCAATTTGGGATGTGAAATTGTTTACTAAGAACGGAGATGGTTGGGCAATATAATTGCCAAAGAATGATTCAGAAGAATAATTTCCCAATATATTATTATTAAATGCAATTGGTTGATTCTCTTGTTCGAACTCTGTGATAGTATGGGTCACGTGTTTCTCCCGATTGATTTTTATTTGATTTGGCTTTCCACTGTAGGGAAGCCACATATGAGACCAATCGGTGGAAATATACCCATGGAGCTTCTCAGACCAATCCCTACTCAAGATTAAACCATAAAACTCAGGTATATCGGCGATTAAGATATCAATTCTTTGAACTACTAGTGGATCAGCCGATAACATGATAGTAACAGAATTTATTTCCCCTAAGACTTGGACTTTGGTTCTATCTAACTGCACAATGTGAATTGAAGACTTTTGGGGTTCTATGTTCAGTTTAGAACAAACTGAAGCTGGCATTATATTAGATGATCCCCCTGAGTCAATTAAACAGTTGTGTAGATTTCGATTGTAGATTTCGAAAGTTAAGAGGAAAGGGGGGGTATGGGAATTTGATCTGTCTCCGATTAGAATCGTATCAGTGGCCTCAATTCTACTAGAAGGTGGTTGTCCTGAATAATTTGTAGCTTTAGCACTAGGAAGAGGCGAGGAAGGAACTGCATTTAGTTCCTTAAGAAGAAATTTCTGCTGATGTTTTAATTTACTGAGTTCAAACATGGTGATGTTTGCCTTAGTCTTCTTCATGTCATCAATAATATTGTAATCCATTGAATCCGATACTACCAACGTCTTTGATGTTGAAGGTGTATTTGAGGACGATGGTTCGTTTTGAGGGACTGTTGTAGCCGACTTCCTTGTGGGTACCTTTTCCTTTGTAGTATTAGTACTTGCACTCCTTTTCTTGGAACTTGCCTGAGCAGGTTCAGGGGTACTTTTGCTCCTAGTAGTCACAGGAAAAGCTTCTTGTTCATTTTCGGTGTCGGAGTTAGGAAATATGAAGTCCCACATTCCATGGCATTCAACGACTTCCTCTTCCTCAATTTCATCGGATGATGTAATTGTTTCATCTTCTTCTTCTTCCTCAGGGTCTGAATCTGCATTGGATATAATATTTGGTGGTTTTGACTTAGTTTTCTTAAAATTCCTATATGGTTTCTTTGTTGAAGTTTCTGCTACTTGATTTTTAATTTCAACCATTTCATTTGACATTGTTTTGAGGACCTTTTGAAGACCCTCCATATCGTATGGATCTTTGGTGTTTTTCTTCTTTGAATCGTCCTTGAAAGACACTTTTTTGGATTTCCTATCTTCGAGAGCAGCTTTCTTTTCCAAAGCGATTATACGTTTTTCCACAGCGATGGCTTCTTTCATGTTTTCGGCCAAAGTTGGTTTCGTAGCCCTATCTACAAAAATGGCTATATTTGAAGGTAAGGCTGTGATGTACCACTCGCTTCTAACTTGTTCACTTGGCTTGGAATCGGTGGGAATTTTATTCAAGAGCTTATTGAATCGGGAGTTAAACTCCTTAATTGGTTCTCTTGACTCAATTCTTAGATTTGAAAGGTCATTAATGAGCGTGGCCAAGGATCTATCGTCGCCATATTTGGTAAGAAATTGCTCCTGAAATATATTCCAATTGGTAATGGATCCAGAGGGTAAGGAAAAATACCAAGACCCAGCTGATCCTTGTAACGTGTAGGGGAAAAGTCTAACTACAA
Source organism: Pinus albicaulis (assembly GCA_034641835.2). Lineage (NCBI taxonomy): Eukaryota > Viridiplantae > Streptophyta > Pinopsida > Pinales > Pinaceae > Pinus > Pinus albicaulis. The sequence continues at coordinate 1,548,668,349 of CM076580.1, read as the reverse complement.
CATCTTCTTGTGTTACTCCTTTTAGATTAACTGACAACATGAAATTATTTATGTGTTCCTCAGCTAATGTTCCAGCGTCTAGATTAAACTTTGGTAACCACTTCTCAGGATAATCAGGTAATGGATGTAATGGTGCAGGCATAGTGACTGCACCAGGACTGTTCCATGTATTTTGAGCCATCTTGGGATTACCAACGTTTTCCTGTGGTGTTCCAGGTGTTTGGGGAGGAGGTGGTAATAAAGACTGAAAAGGTTGTGATGTTGAAGGTGGTGACCCCTGGTGAACAATAATATGTAATGGGGAAGTGGGTGTTTGACTTCGCACTGGAGATGATGAGATGGAAGATGATGGAGAAAAGGTCTCACTATCAGAACCTTCAGTGTTCTTTTTTTCCCTTTTCGTTCGGGGTAAAGGTAATTCAGTTGGTTCAATGCCAAGTTTTTCGCTTTGAAGTCTGGTGAGATGATGAGGTAGGTGGAATTGCGAAGTCTGACTGCCTTGAGATACTTCAGATCTCTGAGGTGATATGGAGAAGCCTTGAAGTTTTTGGATGATAGACTGAACTTCAGGGGACTCCGGACTTAAACGTTCTGAAGTATGGTGTGATTGAGCAGTGATAGTTGATCCCTCTTCTTCTCGTTTGGACACTGGTGTTTCAGAATGCAAACGGGAGGTCTGAGGTGAGGTGGAGGGTGATTTACTCTGAGAATGGTCTGTAGGTTTTGATTTACTCGCCATTCATAGTTGTGCCCTCCCTCTAGCGCCAAAAATGTTGATGCCCCGAAAATCGTTACATCAACATCAGGGGATAACCACCCGGTCCGGACCTTAATACAACTCCTTTTCCGTTTGGGATGGTGGCTCCGACTGGATATAATGGGACTAGTTTCCCAGTAATGAATAAAAGGGGTAGATGAATGATTGGTTTTCTAATAAGTGATAATGAATGGAGGACTTAATCTATAAGCGAAAACGTAAATGACTATTTTATCCCGGGAAGCTTCTATTCTTAAGTGCAACGTTTGGTGATCTGTGTTCGTTGATAGGCATATAGATGACACTATTCAATAAACAAAGACATTGATTTAAATAATAATTACTTCGTTCAAATAGTTGAACGAAGTAATTGATAAAACATTGTTACACTTATCTTGTTATATTACTAATACATGAATGATTAGAAGAATAGCAAACTGTAAACATCCAGTAGTGGAAAGTATAAAGACTGCTGTTAAAACACATTCATATATTCAATAATAGCAAGAATAATCAAACAACAATTTACATAAAAAGAATAAATTCAGACATGAATATAATGGTACACCAACTAATTTATGATCTGCTATACAACGTCCCAGTATGATTTAAATTCACTTCTTGAGCTCAAAATACTTTTAAATAAAGCGGAAGTGGTACATCCATAAAGCTTCGTTGTCAAATTTGGAAAAATTGGTCCAGTTTTCATAAAAAATATGCCTGAAGTACAGTAGTGCAACTTCAGGTTTCAGTCATATACAAAAACTTACGACCCCTTCTAAATACATGAAAGGGTCTATAAATACTAAATTAAACTAACAAACTACAAAATTAAAATGCTATTAAATTGGTATAACCCGATCTTGAATATCTCCCCTACAACAATCTGGTAATTAGCAGCATGATTCATCACTCTGGTTGTTTGCCTTTTGTCCTGAGTTGGCATATTTCCAGCATTGGTTCCACTTCTTGAGGGCAGTTGAGACGAGAATTGATTTGAGCAGCATAGGTGGCATCGTGTATATCGGTAATGATACACGCGATTGCATCCGTTAAGCATTTGAGGGCGGCTTTCTGGCTGTATGGTTTTACTAGGAACAACCAATAGGTGTCCCAAGTTAAACTTTTAATTTCTGTGATCAATCTCCCATTCTTTTCTAGCTCTTGACAACATGATTGTTCCAATGTCTTGGCTGATAATAATTTACCTGGTGTACATTGAGAGATGTGTTAGATCTCATGGGCTCTTCTACCAAGTCAATCAAATTGTTCGTAGATAATTTGCATCTAGAAACTGCTCTCTCTGCTTTCATCAATTGGGACTGCCACTCCATGAATAGAATTTCTTTATGGGATTCTAAGATTTTAGGCAAGTTTGCTGCCTGTCCCTCATTAGTGTTCTGCCAAGTAAGAAAATCCTTTAAAGTCTCATCGGCTTGCTCTAAGTCCTGCCTGGCATCAACTGATTTGTTTATTATAGATGTTGTTATGTCACACAGAGGTTCAACTTGGGCAATTTCATGACACAACAATCTTATTTGTGTTATTAGTGCCTTATTAATCTGTATTGCCTCTTCTCTGAAATTGGTAGGCTGGGGAAGACTCTTGAACTTATCTACTTGAGCTGTTAATTGAGCAATTTGCTCATCTTTTGTTTTTATCATCTGTTCATTTATTGCTTTCAATTTCGCTAATGCCTCCGATGATTCTTTCTGTTTCTGAATCGCTTCTGAATCTGCTTTCTGTTGTGCCTCTAATAGCTGTGTTTGTAGTGAAGCGATGACTTGATCTTTTTCTTTCAAAAAATTGCTCACCTCTGATGCCTTATCCATGGTGGCTGCCGAATAGGCACCAGCATATTGGGATAACTTTGTCAGGTCATCGGAGGGGTTGAATTCTTCCTTCCACACTACATTTGATGTTACTGTTTGTTCAGGGAACAGGGAAGGTTGATCAATCCTTCTCCTTTTCCGTTGTCGCTTTATTACAACCTTATGTTTTGGGCTATAGAAAACATCCAATGGAGGAATATCTTCCACCTGCAAAATAATTTGATCCGAAGGATCCTTGGGAATTATTTCTAATTCTGTAGTCGGGGGTAGACCGCTGGTTTCTTTCGTTGGAACCTTTTTTGATGCTGTATCCTGTGTATTGGCCACTTTGGATGTATCGGCATCCCTTGAGCTCTCAAGATTGCTTATAATTGAATCAAATTGCTGCCATTCCTGGAGTAATCTTGGATCAATCTGAGTGTCGACATTCACCTCCTTGCTGCTCTGCTCCTGTTGCCTTTCCTGTTCCTGATCACGTACTCTCTCCTGTTCTTTTCTCTGTGCTTCCTCTTGTTCTTTTCTCTTTGCCTCTTCCTATTCTTTCCTCTTTGCCTCTTCCTGTTCTTTCCTCTGGAGTTCCTCCCGCTCTCTTCTTTGGACTTCTTCAGAGATTTTGGATGTAGCAGGAGGTTTGCTGGTAAGCTGCTGCTCAGGCTCGCTTGATTGTATCATCGGGGCAGTGGCTAACAAATCTAGAGGCAGAGTTTGCAACCTCTGCTCTCTAAGTTTGTTAAATTCAATTAACCCGTCGTCATGGTATCTAATCTTAGCTATCTCTTGAACCTGAAATATTGACTCCGCCGAGGAGAAAAGGTCATCAAACTCGTCTTCCTTATGTTCAAATTTAGTGAGTTTGGCCTGATCTGGAACATTATAGACGACCTTTTTTGGATCAAAGCGTCTATTAGGCAGAGTGGCGAGTTTTAACATATTAATCTTTTCTGCTTCTTTCTCTGCGTGTTTATAATCACGCAGAGTATAGACGCCGCACCTTAGAGGGAAAGGAGGGCAGACTTGCTTCTTTGAATTCCTAAGAGTCTTTGTAGCTGATGCGGATGTAAGCTGATATGCTATCTCTCGAGCTAAAATTTTGTCTGGTATATACAAGGGGAGGACATGAGGTCTAGCATGGCTGCCGAAAACTCTTACATAAGTGAATTTCTGCTCTCCGAACCAGGTTCCTAGGGCTGTCAAGTCAATCTCTGCTTGAGAGGAGATCTTAGGAGTAGGTCTAGCAAAAATTGCATAGAAAATAGGTAGCATGAGTCCATTGCAGAGTTGATATAGGTGGTGTTTATAATGGGCTTTCCATAATTTCTGGTGATATATGTGAATGGGCATGGGGTCTTGTGGAGTCCATCTCCACCCTAACACTGGAAACTCGGAGTTAAAACAGAGGGTATCTAAAATGTAGGCACTAAAGTAAAATGGAGGGATGATTCTATCAGTAACACGGGATTTGTTTCTGAAGTCAAGAATAGCAGTTGCTAACTTATTCGATAATATATTCCCCCAATCCATGATTTCACTATTACATGCTGCTTCCATCAAAGGTACCATCTCTATGGAAAATTTTGAAGAGTCATGAAATCCCCACATTCGACACATCATATCTCCAGCATAACAATAAGGAGAACATAAGGAATTGACGGAGTACTTACCCGAAGACTCATGTTTGTGTTTCGCCGAGTTTTGTCTCCATTCCCGTATAGGCTCTGACTCAGTTTCATTTTCATCTCTAAACTTCTCCAGGAATGCTTTATTATACTTCTTCTCTGGTTCGGGCAAATGGTACATTTGTCTCAAATCATTAGGCTGAAACGAACCGAAAACTCTCCCATCAATAGTGCAGAATATCCTATTCGTAATTGGAATTTCTTCAATGGCCCATCTCACTACATCTGTATATGGAAGAATTTGCTCCCGAGCCGCTACCTTGTGCAGGTAGGAATCAGCCAAATCTTTCAGAGTATCATCATATTTCTGGCTCGAGCCTGCTGTAGCTTGTACCGATGTTTGCTAAGGTTCCTCGGCTTCAACCAGGTTGTAAATGCTCTGCCAAGTAGTATTACCGAGACCAAGACATGTGGTATCTGAGATTAATCCTTTTTTGTTTGGTCTCGGATCGGCAGCATGTTGTTTTGTTACCACAGAAGCTGAAGCTGTTCCAGGTTTCTTAGATTTCTTCCCCATTTGGTCTGAATTTGCTACTGCGGAGAAGCTCTGCACAATAGATAAAATGAAAGTAATGCGGAGAATAGATGGCGAAAACTAAGTACCAAAGAATTATGTCAATCAATGAATAATGGAAGATAATCATAAGACTCCCGCGGATATAATCTTTGAAGGGATTTAGGCATAACTGCTCCATTAATTAGCCGTTTAAACCTGTCAATCAATTAAATGCTCATTATATCCTTCATTTGCCGAATAGTCTATTAAGCGTGGATTTGATTTTTATTTGGCCGTTGGGCGCAAGTGAATCACTATTGGGAAGCGGAAAGGCTTTTTAATAATAATTAATATGCCGAAGCCATATCAATCCTTTTTGAAAGTCGCGCTTGGCTTTATCGCGATCGGCGATCGGAGGAAGACTTGGGCAGTTTTATTTGAGTTATTGTAGAATCCCCGATCGCCGATAGCGATATCGCTTAACTCGCATCGGGAGCTTTTAAGGAAAAGAGTTTTGTTGTTATTCATATCGCATTCCCCGATTGCCGATAGTGATATCGCATCAGAGCCAGGAGAGGGGCCTTTTGATGTGATTGTTTTATTTTCCCGATTGCCGATGATTTATTAACTCAAAAGGTTTTATAATGTTTTGTTTGTTTTCGGACCTTTTTAGAGGAATGATGAGTTAATACCAATTTAATCTAAAAGGGACCCATTTCATATTATAGTTTTCTAAAGAAAAAATTTATGAAATGGGGGGTTGTTGTATAGCACAACAGGCAGTAACATAACGATGAAAAATTCATTGTGATATCTATCATCATACAAAATTTTCCCCTCTTTGATCACCTTCTTTAGTCGCTAATCAGCCTGCCATATAGACTCAGAGGGCCCTTATTTGAAATATTTTAGGCCATTCACTATCTGAGAGTAAGACTTAGGCTTCCGAAACTGTTGTTTTAGGGCATTCTTAACTTCTTGAATAGTCGGGTCCACATGCTAGGCTACGTACCCCATATACCACTCTAGGGCTCTTCCTTCGAAGGCGAGGGATAGCTGCGCCCTCTTTATAACATCGCTGGCCATATACTGCGCAGTCCATACTGATTTTGCGACAAACCAGAATCGGTCCATATCTTCATCCCCTATACCCTTGAAAGTGGGTAGCTTCATGTGACTGGCCATATCTTCTTCTGGTGGTGGCAGAGGTGTGGGTGAGTTCTTACCTTTATGCTGACTTGAAGGTGACGTAGCTGGAGGACTATCTCCTACATGTGCAACTGACTCTCTTATCGGACTGTAGATGGATCTATCCCCTTCTCGATTGGTTCGGTAATACTTACCACTTCGAGTTGTACTTTTGCTTTGATAAAAGTTAATTCATTTGGTGTGGCTGCACAGAATGCTCTTTTTGCACAATAATATCTTAATTAATAATGGAAATTTTTTCAAAGCTTACCTCGGAAACCTTTGAAGAATCTCTGCTCTGCTTCAGAATAAGATATGAACTGATCGACTGCGAACTCAGCCACAAATCCTCCCAGCACGTTATCCACCCAATGATCTACCGTACGAGTGATGGTATTGTCAGTCCTTTCCAACTGCTGAATCAACTTTGGAGTCCATTGCGTGACTTGCTCATCCTTCCAACACGTTTGGAAATCTACGAGCCTGGCTAGTCACTCCTACAGCTCATGTGTAAAAGTTACAAAGAAAAATTCATATACTTCAGTAAAAATGTACTTATTTTTCCACTTCTCAGTTGTCAGCTTCGTGCTGCGATTCTCTTTTACAGAAAATTCTTGAATCTACCTTTCGAACCAGTCTTTGATTTCTAGCTTCTCAGGTCTCCAATGTTCCCTTGGCATTACCTGATCTCTCTCTCAATTTTCTCCTGGTCCCAGCAACAGAACCATTTGTTGGCTTGAGGGGTCCTGACCCAGGTTCGGAGGTTAAGGTTTGCCAAAAAACCCATATACTACTGGCCCTTTCAGTAATGACCTACTTTCGCAGGCGAAGGTCTCACCCGAAGTAGTATGGGAGGGTGCTAGAACCAGGTTTCCATACCCTGGGAGAGAGTAGGTAAGTAAGGTAGATCTGCGTTTGCACTTATCGGATTCGCATAGAGCAGGTCTATTCGTAGGCTTTTAACAACATAATCAGTTATAACAGAGCTATTACCATTCACATATCTAGTCAGTATCTTCGCATCCACGTGTGTATCAGCAATTACCAACACATAATATCATAAACGCAGCTACAGATACATTCACAGCATAAACAGATAACAAATATATAATTGCAGCTTGAACAAATATCGCAGAATCGCATCAACAGTAAACACACTAGATCCAGATAGCACCAAGATAATTCAACTATATTCTGGATACATTAATATCCAAAAACCCAGTTACAACCGAAACTAGCCCACACACATAGCCTAGCGGGGTCCGCACATAGCAAGACTGAGGATCTCCGCGCACACAGCCAACAAGAGTCCTTACCCAAAACAGATCTAACAGTTCGCACGTAGCATTAGTCTTAATTCATGCCTACCTCTAGACTCAAACTATCCATCTATTTATATCGACATGGCCTAACCTATCCTATGGTCCGCAAACCATGGTTTGCGGACCCTAGGGCTACCCTTTGACCCATTACAAAACATTGGGGGCTTTTACTCGCTCCAAAACCCCTATGCAAGACTAATTAATACCAAAATATACAAAATTCGCAGCTTTAGGGAGCCCCACTCCAACATTATAGGTTCACCCTCTTCCTCCTAAGTCACTTTAGTGGATGGAGCTTCATCGATAGATCTGTTTTCAGTAGCATTAATTTGAAATTTTTTTGGTTCCTTGCATTTATGTCCCGGGGAATATTTGTCCTTGTTCCCTTCTTTCATCCATTTTGGTTGGTGACACTTTTTGAACCTTAAGTGTTTGGGTGGGGTACATAGTTGGGGTGGGATGTGTCCATGCGATGAAATTTTGACAATTGGATTGGAAATTTAAAGAAAATTCTACCTCTATGGCCTTGTTGCATGCTTGCAACCAAGTAGTTGGGTGATGCATTCTGACATGGTCTTGGATGGATTCCTTTAAGCCACTAATGAAACATTCCAAGTAAAAGGAATCTCCTAGTCCTTCATCCTAGATGACCAGTTGTTCAAAGGTTGCAATGTAGTCCCATACTATACCCATTTTTCTAAGCTTAGTGAGATGACCTAGAAAGTGAGATTCTCGATCAAAGAAGTCACAAATGGATTTTGAGAACATGTTCCAAGTTGGCCTCCCTAGATAGCATTTCTGATGCCACTTCCATGACTTCCATAACTCTTGGTAAAAGTAAATAGCTCCCACATATAGCCTTAGTCTCATCTTCCCAGATATTATTAAGGCGGAAATATTATTCCATTTATGCCACCCATACTTCTAGGTTAGAGCCATAAAATTTGTACTTGTCCATGTTGGGTGTCTAGTGGCTCGAATATTGGTGACCTCCATGAAAATGAATGTGATGGTTAGATTCTCCTTATACGTGTGCATAAACATTATGTTCTTCCCTTATGGGTTCACAAGACATCTGCAGGGAAGCCAATGCTTCTATGATTTTGTCAATGGATTCCTGGAAGCCATCGAATTTTTTTCCAAGGGCTTTGACTCCCTCCACTTCCTTCCTTGCATCCATAACTTAAGACCTGGTAACATACTTGCACTAGCCCCAGTCAAATTTTGATCTTACTTAAGAGTAGTATGGTTGGAAAGAGGGAAATCTCATGAGTCTAGTGATGTGGGTCACTTGAATCCACATCGGGAAAAAATTTGGACCGCATGAAAATTAGGTGCTTATAGGTGAATGGTACCATTCCGATGATCCAGGTGACTCCAGAGAGGCACGCAGGACAAAGAGGACTGATGAAAGATCAATAATCAAAGTGTTTGGATTGCTCTCAAACCAGGTTCAAGTTGAATATCTTGTCGTCCTGATCGCAACAGTGTGAACGGTTCATCAAACCGAGCTCATCTGCGAAAGTTAGGAGCGGTTAAAGTTTTGGATTGACTTGGTGACATGGTAGCCTTAAGGAAGGCACAAATTTGACCTTTCTCGATCACTGGATTTTGGCAAGCTCAGGCCAGATTCTGGGAAAATTTGTGGCCCCGTTAATTTGTCTCCTACGGCCTAAATTTCAGTATTTTAAAAATGCTTGGTTTGTTTTATATAACAAAAATAATTAAAAAAGGGTCGGCGGGCCATGACCCCTGTCGGCCTCCCTGTGCCATACCACATTGGGTTATTAACATATAAATGGTGGGGTGGTCGATGGTCAACCCCGCCACCTCAACCATGCACCCCCCCCCGCACGCGCCCCCCCCCCCCCCCCATATGTCACAAATATGTCGTGAGCAACAGGGCTTGAACCCACCCGGTCGGAACGACCGACTCGCCTCCTGGGCACCCACACCACCACCACTCAACACATAACATGTTGACAGCGGAGATGAGGGGCGGGCCACCCAATGCGGATCCGACCCCCCTCCAAAAACCAAAACACACAATTTTTAAAACAATTACTAAGTACGATGGGGTTGGTGGGGTTGGAACCCTCGACCTCCGCCCAAGTAACTCCACCCTCAACCATTAGCCCAACAGTGTTCGTTGGTTAATCGATTGGCATTTTAATATTTAAACCCATCATTTGCACTGTGCGCCCAGGCTAAGGAAGAGTGGGAGCACGCACACAGATCTAGGTAGTGATTTTTTTAATTACAGGTGGAACCATGAGCAGGCCCAAAAATAGGGAGTGAAACCATGATCCTTGAAATTTTCCTAGGGAGGTTATTTTTCTCCATGTCGGAATATAGTCAAGTTTACAGTCATTTTTCATGGTTTTTCATAGGGAATGCAATGGTGAGGCTAGATTCACCTTTTGAGTTGCAGATTTCCAATCCACCCATGGAGCAACATCTTTGAGGAATCTAGGGGGGAATCTAAAAGATTCCTTTTTACCACAGATTTTCACTTTGTCAGAATTCAAAAATTTGCCAGTCGATTTTGAACTATTTGATGACATGAATCTGATGGTTTGTTCAGATTTTCCATCTAAGTTTTATATTTTTCGGCCACTTTTCAAAGTGGAGTTGCAAGTGTCAGCATTCAGTGAGTGAGCAGTCGATTTCACACCTTTCGACACCACGATTGTGATGGTGATTTCAGATCCAGTAGCAAAGAAACCCATTCTTCAGTCATGTTTAGTGTGAGGTATATGATGCGTTGATTTCATGTACTTCTTTGTCTCTTTGTCTATGAGATGCATTGTGTTGTACAAATCCTTGTTGATGTTTGATGTGGGATCTTGTTTTGTTCTTGATGTGAGATGTACTTTCTATCATGGATTTGTATTATGTTTGAGATCCCTTTGTTTTCCATGTTGGCGGGATACTCATTGTCACATGTATGTTTGATTGAGATCCCTTTGTTGCCAGGCTGGCGAGATACTCATAGTCATTATGTGTGAGTTATTGTCATACTGATAGGAGTCCTTTTTGTGACTTAGAGTTCCTGTAGTGGAACATCTTGTGGAGAGATCCAGCCACTCCTGCGTGAGGGAATTTTCCTTGTATGGAAGAGAAAACACCATCCATGTAAATCTTCACTCCTTACAGAACTTAATGCAACGGCTTACACAATCTTGACACCGAGGCTCGAAGATGTAGTCCCTCCTGGACGAACTCTGTTATAATCTCTTATGTTGCTCATTCTTGTTATGTTCCTCTTCTTTACAACATGAAGATGTTAATTTATGTCCATTAACGCTTTTGATAAATTGTAATCCTAACACATTAGCCAAAGTAAAAGGTCTTGGTTAAGGGTATCAGGAATTTACCCGGATCAAGTGGTATCTAGGCAGGTCTTCTTGCTGATTGGATTGTAGATGTGAACTATTGAACGATTGCTAAGTTGAGCCATGGAGAATTTCAAGGACATGTACGAGACCATGCTCAGGGTGTCTGAGAAAGTAGACATGTTGTACGAGGCTTGTGAAAAACAAGCAGCAGAGAATGCTGAATTGAAGACACTCCTACAGGAAGAGAAGGAGGAAAAACATCAAATACAACTTGAGTTGCAAGCCATAACAGGAGCGTGGGAAGAATTGAAGCACAACAATGAAAGTCTTCAAGTAGATCATGATGCATTGAAGGCACTCCTACAGGAAGAGAAAGAGGAGAAGCAGTGATTGCAGCTTCAGCTACAGGCTGCGACAAACGCCTTGAAGTAAGTGAAGCGCAACAAAGGCTTAGAGAAGCCCTCTTCATGTTTCAAAATCGATAGCTGAGGTAATCAGTGTTGATTTTTCTGCAGTTTCATCTTCACATGATATCATTTATGTTGGAAGTGTGGATATCCCCATTACAGAAACCGACTTGAGACTCCTCACCAAGATGGGGTACAAAGGAGGAGGACTTGGCGTTCGTGGCCAAGGCATAACTCAACCATTGGAGTTTGTGCAGAGACCTCGCTATGCAAGTTTGGGATATACTAAAGAAGGATGTTTGAAGGAAATCAAGGGCAAACAAACATTGATGAACTCTCTAGGGAAGAGGATTGATGGGAAAATTTCAACATCATTCCATGGTAGTGCATGTTGCAGAGTTGAGGCAAGCTCCCATCACCATGATCGCACCAGAAAGCACCAGAGAAGGTATAATAAGTCTTGTTATTCTAGAGTGAATTTTGATTATAAGAATGTTGATAACCATGGTCGTAAATCATGGCATCGAAACAAGTGTCATTCTTTTGGTTTACATAACCATGTGTTTTCTAAGTGTTGGAAAAGGATGGCAGCACAAAGGAGGATGAGGCATGGAAAGCCTTCTCCACAGCAGAGAAAGAAATCAGTTAATCAAGATTGGAGGAAAAAGACCTTTTGCACCCATTGCGACCGAAGTGGCCATCAAAGGGCCACGTGTTGGAGACTCCATCCAGAGCAACACCTGAAAGACAAAGTGTCAATGCAGAAACCAATCAAAAGAGTTGATCGACAAGTGAATCCCCCACAGGGGAATGACCCATTCACTTTGCTAAAGAGGGGTTTTTCTAGATATGTTAGCTTGTCATGGCCTTATTTTTGTAAATCATTTGTTGCATGTTACACTGTAAAATTAATGATGTGTTTTCCATCACTCGTTCAGCAACCATGATATTTTGGCCTTGTTTTATGAGTCATGTGATGCATTTATTTCATGTAAAAGTGATGAGGTGTTTTCCATCACTTCGAAATGCGACGATGATGCTGCTGGTCTTGTAATGATAGTTGGAGTGTGATTTCCATTTTGCTGTAAACTTGACCACTGAGTACATGTTAAAAATCATGGCAAGTATGGAAATTTTTTGGGTCATAGTTGGTCAATCTGAGCATGTAATTTGTAGGGGATTGTACTACAGTTTACAAAATATGCTGGTGTCGGTTCATTGCTTAAGGCTCTGAAGGAAAAAGGTGAAGGAGATGGAATGGTGACCTTTTCATGGCACTTGTGGTGCATACATAGTACACAATAGTTGCAGATTCGTGTTGATGCTTTTGGAGGACCAAAAGCTCCTCAGTGGGGAGGATTAGTCCAGGTGGCTCCAAAGACACACACAAGACAAAGAGGGTTGATGAAAGCTCAAAAATCAAAGTGTTTGGAATGTTGTAAAACCAGGTTCAGGTTGAAGATCTTGTCATCTGGATCGCAACGGTGTGAAAAATTCATCAAATCGAGCTCGTAATCGAAAGTTAGAAGTGGTCAAAGTTTTGGGTTGACTTGGTGACTTAGCAGCATTAAGGAAGGCGCAAATTCGACCTTTCCCGGCCACCAGATTCCAGCAAGCTCAAGCCAGATTCAAGGAAAATTTATGGCCCCGTTAATTTGTCTCCTACGGCCTAGATTTCAGTATTTTAAAAATGCTTGGTTTGTTTTATATAACAAAAATAATTAAAAAAAAGGCCGGCGGGCCATGATCCCTGCCGACCTCCCTGCGCCAACCACATTGGGTTATTAACGTATATATGTTGGGGTGGTCGGCGGTCAACCCCACCACCCCAACCGTGGCCCCTCCACATATGTCGCAGATATGTCATGGGCGCGGCAGGGCTTGAACCCGCCCGACTGGAACGACCTACCCGCCTCCTAGGCACCCACACCACCACCACTCAACACATAACATGCCAATGATGGAGATGAGGGGCAGGCTGCCCAATGTGGACCCGACCCCCCTATAAAAACCAAAACGTGCCATTTTTAAAACAATTTCTAAGTACGGTGTGTTACACAACATTTTGTCACTGTCCCTGAAATCCCCATCCCGCACATTGGAGGACTATTTTTGTGACCAATAAGTAGTATCATGCCTTGCAAATACCATCATTGCATCCATTTCCATGAGCACAATATTCCTTCTGTTAACAATTTCCTGAACAAATCATCAAAAACCCCTGCTTTTGCCTTGGTGTTGGTAGCCCATTATGCCCTCGTGCCAATGAGGAAGATTAACACTGGCCCCCGCGCCAGCTGGTGCTCTGTCTCAGTTAGCTGCCTACGTTGATCTGTTTATGGAATTTTTTTTAAAAATAGAGGTGAAGTTTCGATCACAACAACTTCATGGATGAGTCATAGGGAGTGGTTCGACTGAATAACCATGGCCTTCCTTCTTTGGCCTCTTGTTTCCACCTTTTGGGGAAACCTCCCAAGGGATAAGGCCTCCCTTCCACTATTTTAGGGATCCCAACATCCTCCTCTCCTCTATAAATATAGCCATCTTCCATTGATGTTCTAGTTGAACTGATAGCTAAAAAAGTTAGCATAGAAAGAAGAAGAAATCATAGCTTCGGAGAGAATAGTGCAGAGTGTGATTGTTTGTGTGTGTTGAGAACATAGTGAGATCTTGGACCTTTGTTCATGAGGGTGTGGAAAACATGCTTGGATATAGACCTGCCGAAGGAGAGCCTCAACATCAAGGCTTGGTTGTAAAATCCCCTTGTCTTTATCATAATAAAATGCATCTGATGTTTATCTTCCACTCGTGTTTACATTTATAATGAGATTTCTAGCATTCCTTGATCAGTTAGATAGGTCATAACTATTTTATGTTTGTCATGGTTTTACGCTTGTCATGGTGTCTTGACTGTGTGTACAGGTAATTGAACGTTGGCAACAACATGTATTGAGATTGAGAAGAGCGACGGATCAAGAAGCTTCGACGAAAGACGAAAACATAGCATCAGGACAAGGTAGGTCATCTTCCTTGCTCTGAATTTCATTTACAATTAGGAAGGTAGATGTTAGTATGTTCCCGTAGTTGCTAGACCCACCCTAGGGCTAGAGGGATTGCTTCTGCCTGCAGAGGGGATTTACCTGGACAAAAAATTGGCGACTCCATTGAGGATTTCCTTTGAGTTTGTCACTCTTTGAGGTCTTAGTCATTCGATGGATTTAGTCGAACGACCATTTCCCTGTTTGTTCCTATAATTTTCATCAATTATGATCTTTTAGTTTTTTCTTGAAGTGGTGAGTTTGGTCTTGGTTGGGAGAAATTATTTGTTTTTTCTTGTTCAGGCATTGGAGCTTTTATTTTTCTAACAGTCGCGCTGATTGGCGCTAGTTGTCAGTTAGAAACCCGCACCAATTGACCATTCGCGCTAGTTGTCAGTGATCAAGTCGTGCCAGTTGGCGCTAGTTTCACCCAAAAAAGTCATGCCAATTTCAGGGTGTGTGAAAAATTGAGGTTTTTCCCTAATTCCTCCACTAGTGTGTCTTTTCCTTTCGGTCCTTTTCTATGTATGATTTACACGTTCTCTCCTTTACTTTTTCACTTGTGAGCATAGATTACATTACTCATTGTTCAACTGAAAAGTCTTCTTTCTATGATTGCTTGATGTAAAAGGGAATGAATGCCTTGTTTTAAGCTCATGCTTTGGAAGTCCTTTTTGTGCTTGACTTCATATGTCTTGTAGCCTTTTGAGGAATTTCGTTACAAAGTGTTTAAAAATACGATTTCATTCTTAGTGTTTGTTTGCATCCCTTTTGCATTCATCCTTCCATTAAGGAAATTTGTGTTCATTTAGTTTTCATCTCAGAGTTTGATTTTCGTTAAAATGCATTAGATCACATTGCATTGAAAACTATTTTTTGAGATTTATCATTAAACTTAGATTACATTGTTTAATGATTGAAAGCTAAAAATCGCATTGAGTGCATTCTCTTTCATTAAAAGCATGCATTAAGTAGATTCTCATTTCATCGAAAAATGCATTGAGTGCATTCTTATTCTTTCAAATGAAAAAGGAAATTGTACATAGATTACAATTGCATAGTTTTCAAAAAAGGAATTTGCATAGATTACATTACATAATTCACATCGTTGAATGTTTTAGATTACTTTTGGATAGTGAAAATCATATAGTTTGGAAAAGTTTTGTTTGCAGTATTATTGTTTGTTACATCATTGTTTGAGACTCTTCCCTTAACTAGATAGCATTCATCGAATTGAAAGATTTCTTTCCTCATATAGCTGCATATAGGAGATTTTCATATGACATGCGGTAGGGCCTTGAAACCGAGACATAATTCCAGATCAACTTTAAAATTTATTGAATTAACCTAAGGAAACATTGGAACTTAACACAAACATTTTAGTGGTCTAGGCTAGAGACGTGTTCCAGCGTCTTAAAACCTAGTAGCTATCGTTCGCCTTTTGTCTTTAGACAACACTAGTACGGACTTGTGCTCCCCGTACCATCGAGTATATAAAGGGAGACCCCTATACGTTGCAATCCTTTATCCATAGGAAGTCGATTCTGCCGCCCTGTAACCGTGATACACTGAACACAACATTCGAGGAGACTACCTGCATGTACGAAAAGTCCTTGGTCATTTCTCTTTCATTTGATCACTAAGGTGTATATGGCAGTTCACGAAAACTTGGTACACCCTCTTTCTTAGATTACCAGAGTAGTCAAATTAAAAAAATCGATCTTTTCGAGAGACTTTAAAAAGAGAAGAGATCATCAAGTGCTTGTCCTTTCACACTCGTTTCAACCTGAAAGTGATAGAGTCACCTTTTTCCTGTTTCTCGACTCTTAAAATATGAAACGACATAGTTTTGTTTCAGTGCCTTAAAATATTAACTGCCCACGAAATATTCCTGGTTAAAATCATCTTCCTTAGTGTTTTCTTAGGGGTTGTTTCCAATGGAAACATTTCCAGAGTTTACCAACTAAGGAATCCCCTCCGAAGGGAATCCTGGTCCTTTTCTTGCTTTTGGGAATGTTGGTGCTCCTTATATGGCAACATTATCCCTTCTTGGGTTAACTGTTGGTTTTCCTATCTGGTTGTTCTCAACCTCTGTGGTCTCGAGTATTCCACCCTCTGTACAACCATCTCCTCCACCAGAACAACATCATGTTGCTTCTAAGGTGGACCTCTCCCCTTCTTCGCCTATTTATTAGTCCTCCTCTTCTACTTCGCCTGGTGAAATTTTGGATTCCAGTAACCAGGTGGCTAAGAAGAAGAAGAAGAAGAAAAAGAAGAAGAAGTCAGATAAGCGAGAGACTAATGCTGCAACTATTTCTCCTAAGAAACCTTCCATAGATAAACCATCCAAGCTTCCACGAAAATTCATATTCCCTCGCATGTTGTGCAAATGTGACCACCTTCTTCGAGACTGCCCTGGTATTCCCAAGGTGCTTAACGTATGGTCCGACGGCCATCCACCGTTGCCTTTGGCTTCTGGAAGTCATATTGGTGACACATATTTGACTAGTACTGATAAGACTTGTAAGAAACAAGGTAAGATCACGAATCCCTGTAAGTTGTGTGAAAGGCATCATCCCATTCACCTTTGTCCATACATGGATGAAGCCACGAGAGTGCTAGACAACTCTATTGTTTTTGCACCCTGCCTTCTGGTTGGTTACCAGAAGATTTCTTCAAGTCCTCTGCTAGTTGATTCAATGATCAGTCAAGAGTCATCTTTGGTCGATCTCGTTCCCTTGGAAATTCAAATTCATGAATCCATTCCCGACCAACCATTGGTCGTGTAATCGGTTGATCTGGTCTCGCCCATGGTTCATCAGGTCTTTTTCGTCGAGAGCGGATCTCATCCCCCTTAAGTTCTTCTTGTTTCTTTAGATTCCTCAGACTTGGAGAAAGATTCTCTCGTCCCTATAGTTCACGAAGTTGCTCCTCCTGCTCCCATGATGGAGGTCCAAAAGGATGCTCCTCTTGCTCCAATAACACCATGGGATGACCATCTCGTTTCTATGGTACCCCCTCCAAGTAGTTTGATCGCTTCCTTCGATTGGAGTCGATTTGCACGATACCGCCTTCCTTATTATGTGCCTTTTGAGATCACGGTACAAACCTTTGAGGTGGTCATACCCAACACCATTTTAGATGAAGGCACGTCTGTTAGTATTCTGTCTTCCACTACTTGGAAAGATTTTGGTTCTCCACCGCTTGTGCCTGTTACGCAGAATCTGTTGGCTTTTAACAGAGGAACTAGTCAACTGTTAGGGATCCTTCCGAAGTTGCCTATTACTTTGGGAGGCAAAACCGTCTATATAGACGTGATGGTTTTCCAAGGCCCCTTGGATTTCAACTTACTCTTGGGGCGCGATTATGCTTATGTCATGGGTGCACTTGTCTCCTCCCTCTTTCGTGTGATTTGTTTTCCACACAAAGGTTGGATCGTGACCATTGATCAAATTTCATTCTTTGGTCTTGATGGGGTAGCTGGCCCGCCATCATCTCTTCCAGATCTTTATCTACTGGTTGTATCTTCCCCGCCGCAGGTTAATTATGTGGCTACCTATCCCGTGCCCGCATTCAGTGATAGTGTCGTTGTGCATCTTGTGCTGGGGGTATTGGGTCTTGATTTCCGAGATGTTGTTCTCCCATTAGATGAGAATCTCTTGGACACCATGAATTTTTATTCAACATGAGAGTTGTCATCGGAGCATAGTTCGTTTTCTTGTGTCAATCTCCTTTAAAAATGAAACAAGGTCGTCGGAGCACAGTTCGTTTCCTTGTGTCAAGCTCCCTAAAAAATGAAACAAGATGTCATGAGGATAGTTCTTTTAATGTGTCAACCTCATTAAAACAATGAAACACATTCCTGTTCAATTCGAGTCTTTGATATGATCTCGTAAAATCCTAGTCAAGTCTTTCACTTGATCTCGTAATTGAACCTTCACTCCCTCCATCTGTTTACTCAGGTGCATGGACTGAAGCTTGGGGGGCATGTACCTCGAATTGAGTCACCATGTTGGGGGCATGCAAACATTTCAAGCATAGTTTGTTTCCATTTCAAGCTCGTGTAAAAATGAAACTGGTTTCAAGCATAGTTTATCTTTGTTTCAAGCTTGTGTAAAAATGAAACCAATTCCAAGCAGAGTTTCCTGATTTCAAGCTTGTGTAAAAATGAAACCATTCCTATTTAACCTCTGGTGATTGCCATTTTATCAGCTTGTTTTGCCAGATGAGCCTTGGTTTTTTCATTCCATCGTCACCGTTTGCTTGGCCGATCATACACCTTCACTTGATTGTTTTACGCATTCCTGAGGAACCTTTGCAATGAGTGGTCTTGTTAGCTAGCCTCTTAACCTTTACTTGTTTTGAGTAGTTCCACCATCACCGGAACTAGTTGCTATCCTTTATACCACTCGTTCCTCCAGGAGGAGTCAACTTTCAATTGTTTTCTGACTCTTAAAAATTGAAAAGATTGTCGAGACTCTTGTCATTTTGAACTCGTTAAATGGCTGCGAAATGATATCTACCTAGTATACGTTTACCCCTTTTTTGGGCTGGGATAGATTATTTACGAAAAAGGAATACCTTATCCTTTCGTGACTAATAGGTTCTCTTAGATATTGTTTTCTACCTTTTCGGATCTATGAGACTACCTACGAAAAGGGATCTGCTAGAGTTTTCTTTTCTGCTTCTTTTCAAACTCTCTAAACATGAAAAGACGTCGAGTAAATCGTCACCATGACATTAACCGAGTTCCTCCTTCCTAGGGCTCGTAAAATGTACTAGGATGGATTTGTCCGAAGGACAAACTTATATGACAAGCATATGGTATCCTCTTAAAGCTTGTGTAAAAATAAAGAGGTAATTGCCAGAAATGGTGGGGGAAAATGGAAGTTATTCGTCAGTTGTGTCGGCAGTATATCACTCTTGAACATGACACTTGTTTGTAGTTCGTGTCAGGTTAGGATATCTTCACTCTGTCACTTTTCCTCCATGGGTTTGGGAAATCCGTTTGCCTCTCATTCGATTACAAATTTGGTCAACATGACCTCTGATCCTATTTGAGTCAAATGCTGCCAAATTCCAGAGTCGTGTCACCGATATGTTCAAGAGAAAATCCTTCTGTAGTTTTTACATCCCTTGATCCTCTGTTTTAGTCTTGATTCACACTCATATTACCTTCTTTGTTTCGCGTCGATGATGTGGGATTCATTATGACCCTCCTTCGACAGATCGCTTCCTGTCAACTTCAGCTCATTATCTGGGAAGTTGATCTAGAGACTCATTTCTCGTACCTTAGAGCTTGCATGCCCTAATGGAAAGTTTTTCACATTCGACGATAGGTTCACATCATTGGCCTTCGATCAGGTGATTTCACGAGTGTTTGACTTCAGCTCAATATTCACATTCTGTGGATTGTACTAGTAGTACCTTGAGAGCCATTGACATAATGGATGGTTTCTCTCACACTTGTTAATGGTTCACATCATTGACCGGTAATCAAGTGATTTTCTAGCATGTTCGACTTCAACACGTCTCTTAACATGTTGGAATTTGTACTTTGATCGGGTGGTGTTGGAGCACAAGACCATGGGCTTCGATCACAAAAGTCCAGGTTGTGAGGAGTGATGAGTCATTCATGATTCTTTAGATGGATGGATGTGACCATAACGTGGGTCCTCTCATTTTGATCCTCTCTATACGGATGGTTGTACCCATGCCGTGGATCTATTTCATATGATCCCTTCATTTGGATGGATGCATCCATGTCGAGGATCCATTCACATGATCCTCTTCTTGATGGATAACTGTGCCCATACCATGGATTCATGTATTTTCATTAGAGATTTCAGTTATGTATATGTATCTATGCTTTATTTTTAGCTCTCTTGACAACAGTGTCTGGTTCCTTGCATGTATTTGTAAATCATTTCACCCCTCACTCATGTTCGGACTTCATGCTTTAGGGGGCATTTTTTACACAACATTTTGTCACTGTCCCTGAAATCCCCATCCCGCACATTGGAGGACTATTTCTATGACCAATAAGCAATATCATGCCTTGCAAATACCATCATTGCATCCATTTCCATGAGCACAATATTCCTTCTGTTAACAATTTCCTGAACAGATCATCGGAAACCCCTGTTTTTGCCTTGGCGCTAGTAGCCCATTATGCCCTCGCACCAATCAGGCAGATTAACACTAGCCCCGGCGCCAGCTGGCACTCTATCTTAGTTAGCTGCCCACGCCGATATGTTTATGGATTTTTTTTTAAAAATAGAGGTGAATTTTCAATCACAACAACTTCGTGGATGAGTCATAGGGAGTGGTTCAACTAAATAACCACGACCTTCCTCCTTTGGCCTCTTGTTTCCACCTTTTTGGGAAACCTCCCAAGGTATAAGGCCTACCTTCCACTATTTTAGGGATCCCAACCTCCTCCTCTCCTCTATAAATATAGCTATCTTCCATTTATGTGCTAGTTGAATAGATAGCTGAAAAAGTTAGCATAGAAAGAAGAAGCAATCATAGTTTCGGAGAGAATAGTGCAGAGTGTGATTGTTTGTGTGTGTTGAGAACATAGTGAGATCTTGGACCTTTGTTCATGAGGGTGTGGAAAACATGCTTGGATACAGGCCTGCCAAAGGAGAGCCTCAACATCAAGGCTTGGTTGAAAAATCCCCTTGTCTTTATCATAATAAAATGCATCTGATGTTTATCTTCCACTCTTGTTTACATTTATAATGAGATTTATAGCATTCCTTGATCAGTTAGATAGGTTGTAATTGTTTTATGTTTGTCTTGGTTTTACACTTGTCATGGTGTCTTGACTGTCTGTATAGGTAATTGAACGTTGGCAGCAGCGTGTATCGAGCTTGAAAAGAGTGACGGATCAAGAAGCTTTGACAGAAGATGACAACATAGAATCAGGACAAGGTAGGTTATATTCCTTTCTCTGAATTTCATTTACAATCTAGGAAGGTAGATGTTAGTATGTTCCTGTAGTTGCTAGACCCACCCTAGGGCTAGAGGGATCACCTCTGTCTGTCGAAGTAAAAGGTCTTGGTTAAGGGTATTAGGAATTTACTCGGATCAAGTGGTATCTAGGCAGGTCTTCTTGTTGATTGGATTGTAGGCGTGAACTATTGAACGATCACTAAGTTGAGCCATGGAGAATGTCAAGGACATGTATGAGACCATGCTCAGGGTGTCCGAGAAAGTGGACATGTTGTACGAGGCTTATGAAAAACAAGCAACAGAGAATGCCAAATTGAAGACACTCCTACAGGAAGAGGAGGAAAAACATCAAATAAAACTTGAGTTGCAAGCCACAGCAGGAGCGTGGGAAGAATTGAAGCACAACAATGAAAGTTTTCAAGCAGATCATGATGCATTGAAGGCACTCCTAAAGGAAGAGAAGGAGGAGAAGCAGTGATTGCAACTTCAGCTACAGGTCGCGACAGACGCCTTGAAGGAAGTGAAGCGCAACAAAGGCTTAGAGAAGCCCTCTTCACATGTTTCAAAATCGACAGCTGAGGTAATCAGTATTGAGTTTTCTTCAGTTTCATCTTCACATGATATCATTTATGTTGGAAGTGTGGATATCCCCATTATAGGGACTGACTTAAGACTCCTTAGCAAGATGGGGTACAGAGGAGGAGGACTTGGCGTTGGTGGCCAAGGCATAACTCAACCATTGGAGGTTGTGCAGAGACCTCGCTATGCAGGTTTGGGATATACTAAATAAGGATGTTCGAAGGAAATCAAGGGCAAACAAACATTGATGAACTCTCCAGGGAAGAGGATTGATGGGAAAATTTCACCATCATTCCATGGTAGTGCATGTTGCAGAGCTGAGGCAAGCTCCCATCACCATGATCACACCAAAAAGCACCAGAGAAGGTATAATAAGTCTCATTATTCTAGAGTGCATTTTGATTATAAGAATGTTGATAACCATGGTCGTAAATCATGGCATTGAAACAAGTGTCATTTTTTTGGTTTACATAACCATGTGTTTTCTAAGTGTTGGAAAAGGATGGTAGCACAAAGGAGGATGAGGCATGGAAAGCCTTCTCCACAGTAGGGAAAGAAATCGGTTAATCAAGATTGGAGGAAAAAGACCTTTTGCACCCATTGCGACAGAAGTGGCCATCAAAGGGCCACGTGTTAGAGACTCCATCCAGAGCAGCACCTCAAAGACAAAGCGTCAATGTAGAAACCAGTCGAAAGAGTTGATCGAAGAGTGAATCCCCCACAGTGGAATGATCCATTCACTTTGCTAAAGAGGGGTTTTTCTAGATATGTTAGCTTGTCATGGCCTTATTTTTGTAAATCATTTGTTGCATGTTACACTGTAAAATTAATGATGTGTTTTCCATCACTTGTTCAACAACCATGATATTTTGGCCTTGTTTTATGAGTCGTGTGATGCATTTCTTTTATGTAAAAGTGATGAGGTGTTTTCCATCACTTCGAAATGAGATAATGATGTTGTTGGTCTTGTAATGATAATTGGAGTGCGATTTCCATTTTGCTATAAACTTGACCACCGAGTACATGTCAAAAATCGTGGCAAGTATGGAAATTTTTTGGGTCATAGTTGGTCAATATGAGCATGTAATTTGCAGGGGATTGTACTACAATTTGCAAAAGATGTAGGTGTCGGTTCATCACTTAAGGGTCTAAAGGAAAAAGGTGAAGGAGATGGAATGGTGACCTTTTCATGGCACTTGTGGTGCATACATAGTACACAACAATTGCATATTCTTGTTGATGCTTTTGGAGGACCAAAAGCTCCTCAGTGGGGAGGATTGATCCAGGTGGCTCCAAAGACACACACATGACAAAGAGGGCTGATGAAATCTCAAAAATAAAAGTGTTTGGATTGTTGTAAAGCTAGGTTCATGTTGAAGATCTCGTCGTCCTGATCGCAACGGTGTGAATGGTTCATCAAACCGAGCTCGTAAACGAAAGTTAGAAGTGGTCAAAGTTTTGGGTTGACTTGGTGACTTAGCAGCCTTAAGGAATGTGCAAATCCGACCTTTCCCGGTCACTAGATTCCAGCAAGCTCAGGCCAGATTCCAGGAAAATTTATGGCCCCGTTAATTTGTCTCCTACGGCCTAAATTTCAGTATTTTAAAAATGCCCGGTTTGTTTTATATAACAAAAATAATTAAAAAAAAGGCCCGCGGGCCATGATCCCCACCGGCCTCCCCGCGCCAACCACATTGGGTTATTAACATATAAACGGTGGGGTGTTCGACGGTCAATGCCGCCACCCAAACCGTGGCCCCTCCACATATGTCACAGATATGTCGTGGGCGCGATAGGGCTTGAACCCACCCGGTCGGAACAACCAGCCCGCCTCCCGAGCACCCACACCACCACCACTCAACACATAACATGTTGACGACGGAGATGAGGGGCGGGCTGCCCAATGCGGACCCGACCCCCCTCCAAAAACCAAAATGTGCCATTTTTAAAACAATTTCTAAGTACGGTGGGGTTGGTGGGGTTGGAACCCCCGACCTCCGCCCAGTTAACTCTGCCCTCAACCATTAGCCCAACGATGTTCGTTGGTTAATCCGTTGGCATTTTAATACTTAAAAATATCATTTGCACAGTGTGCCCAAACCAAGGCAGAGTGGGAGCGCACATGCATATCGAGGCAGTGATTTTTTTTAATTATAGGTGGAACCTTGAGCAGACCCAGAAACAGGGAGCGAAACCATGATCCTTGAAATTTTCCCGGGGTGGTAATTCTTCTCCATGTCGGAATATAGTCAATTTTATAGTCATTTTTCACGGTTTTACGCAGGGAACGCAATGGAAAGGTCAGATTCTCCTTTTGAGTTGCAGATTTCCAGTCCACCCATGGAGCAACATCTTTGAGGAATCTAGGGGAATCTAAAAGATTCCTTTTTGCCCCAGATTTTCACTTTGTCGAAATTCAGAAAATTTCCAGTCGATTTTGCACTATTCAATGACATGAATCTGATGGTGTGTTTAGATTTTCCATATGAGCTTTATATTTTTTGGCCACTTTTCAAAGTGGAGTTGCAGGTGTCAGCATTTTCAAAGTGGATTTTCAGGTGTCAACATTCAGTGAGTGATCAGTCGATTTTACACCTTTCGACGCCACGATTGTGATGGTGATTTCAGATTCAGCAGCAAAGGATCCCATTCTTCAGTCATCTTCAGTGTGAGGTATATGATGCATTGATGTCATGTAATTATTTGTCTCTTTGTCTATGAGATGCATTGTGCTGTACAGATCCCTATTGATGTTTGATGTGGGATCTTGTTTTGTTCTTGATGTGAGATGTACTTTCTACCATGGATTTATACTATGTTTGAGATCTCTTTGTTTTCCATGTTGGCGGGATACTCATTGTCACATGTATGTTTGATTGAGATCCCTTTGTTGCCAGGCTGGCGAGATATTCATAGTCATTATGTGTGAGTTATTGTCATACTGATACGAGTCCTTTTTGTCACTGAGAGTTCCTGTAGTGGAACATCTCGTGGAGAGATCCAACCACTCCTGCGTGAGGTAATTTTCCTTGTACGACCGAGAAAACACCATCCAAGTACATATTCACTCCTTACAACACTTAATGTAGCAGCCTACATCATCTTGACACCGAGACCTGAAGATGTAGTCCCTCCTGGACGAACTCCATTATCAATCTCTTATCTTGCTCATGCTTGTTATGTTCCTCTTATTTACATCATGCAGATGTTCATTTATGTTCATAAACACTTTTGATAAATTGTGATCCTAACACATCAGCCGAAGTAAAAGGTCTTCGTTAAGGGTATCGGGAATTTACCCAGATCATGCGATTATCTCATCGTAATATTATGGGCTAGGTCTCTTGCAAGCGTCCGGTGATGACCCCATACTTTTTTTTTTTTTTTTTATTCTGCCAAATATCCTACGAAAATTTGGACTGGACTGTAGTAACTGAAACCCAAAGTCTTGACACTACAAAATGTGTTGCGACAATATGATCTAGACTATGGCAGCTAAAACCCTCACTGCACAAAGCGTTTGATCTATGTTGTTAAAACCCCAACTGTTGACTCTGATTTGTACTCTGGCGGCAGAAGGCTAATTGCTGGGTATGATCTAGACAATGACGATCGAACCCCAACTATTGGATCTGATTTGGACGAAAAGGTAGGGTGAGATATTCATATATCTAAGGGAACTAGGGTCACAAAGGAGTGTCAGGTGCTATATATCATGATATGCATAGGGGTCCAACAATATTACTCGACCCAATATTTTAGAGAGCTAACTAAGGAGGATAGAGCATACCCTTAGTCGTACTACCCGACTACCCTATTGTACGTGTGAGTAATCTCCCCAAATGTTGTTCTTAGTGTACTGTAGCAGCAAAACGGTCGACAATTTATCTAAGGTTAGGTTTCAAGTTACCCTACGAGGGCTTCAAATATACCCAAGGGTACATGGAAGTGTAGTTTGTGCACTGTTTTGTATAATGCACTACTACTCAAAGGGATACCCACAAGGGTTACAAGGGATTCCAACAAGCGTGACCACCTCTTGTAGTTCCTGCATGCATACCCAAATTCACAGGTTTTTGTGCTCAATGACATATCTAGTGTCAACCACTCACAATTATTATTAATGTGGATAATCGCTTATGAGCTTTATTGACTCAACTAACTAACTATGATTCTGCCTACACCCCTTGGGCTCATTACATAAATAAAGGGGTTAGGGTTGAACCCTAATAGATTCATCTCCCCAAATGTCTCCCATAGGGTCTACTAATTGCTCATTATACACACTATAATATATATAACATAGTTACCGATCAAACGAAAACTATTACCTCAAAACGAGAACTCTAGCCTAAAAAAACTCAAAAAACATGAAAAAACAACACAAAATCGAAAAGTGTGTCTTCTAGAACGCACTATTTTTTTTTAGGGTTAAATTTCAACATTTTTTAAAATTATGCTAAAAAAATTTTTTTTTCTTGAAAAAAGGATTGAAAAAACACCCTCGAAACAAAAAGTGTTGATGGTGGAATAACATCGCCATTTTTTTTGTGTGCAAAAAACAACTTGAAAACGAAAAGTGTTGATGCTGGAATAACGTCGCCAATTTTTTGTGTGCAAAAAGCAGCCTGAAAACAACAAGTGTTGTCGCTGGAATAATATGTGCAAAAAACACCTTGAAAATGAAAAGTGTTAATGTTGGAATAACGTCGTTTTCTTTTTAGGATATTAAAATTATCAACAAGTTTTAATAACAACATTAAAGATAAAATATCATGACTCTGAAAAACCTTAAAATTTCAACGATAAACATGACATTAAAGATAAAATATCAAAAGTCTTAAAATTGCAACAATTTTTACGCATGATTTTAAAGATAGTCTATTATTGTGTCTCTGAAAAGCCTTGAAAATCCAAGAATGACATTCAAGATAAAATATCACCTTTATGAAAATAAATTTCCAACGATTTTTAGGTATGGTATTAAAGATAAAATATCACTTGTAAAAAATAAAAATAAAAATAAATAACACAAAAAATTAAAAAGAAAATAAATTAAAAAAATAAAAAACACTCAATTTAAAAATAAAAATAAAAAACACTCAATTTAAAGAAAAAAAAAAAAAAAAAACCCAAAAAAAAAAAAAAATACAAATAACTTTTTTTCAAGTTATAAAATAATAATAATAATAATAATAATAATAAACCATATAATTAAAAAACTGATAAAATAGAATAGTTTAAATAAAAAATTTAAAATTAGTTAAAATTTTAAAAAAATAGTTAAAAATTAAAATTAGTTCGAAACGCGTTGTTTCTGAATTGATTATGTGATTTTCCGGAAGATTTTTGATTAATATAAAAAATAATAAAATAAATTATTAAAATAAAAAATAATTTAAATTCAGAAATTTAAATTAAAAAAAAACAAATAAATTTAAAAAACAAATAAAAATAAAAAATTTAAAATAATACAAATTTAAATTTAAAAATAAATAAATTAAATAATAATTTAAATTTTAAAAAAAATACACATAAATATATCAAAAATACATTTTTAAATAAAAAAATAAAAAAATCATTTTTTTTTAAATTAAAAAAATATAAAAATATAAAAATACAAAATTAAAAAAATAAAAAATAAAAATAAATTGTTTTCAAATTAAAATTATATATATATATATATATATAATAATAAAAATTAAATTTAAAAAATAAATAAATAAAATTAAAATATATATATAATAAAAAATTAATAAAAAAATCAATTAAAATGTTTACAAACCGCATCGCCACTGCCCTGGGGACCGCTAGGCACGACTCTCAGCTCTCCGCTGCCCGTCGGCCGAGCTCTGTGGCTCCCAGGGCAGCGACGGTGCGGTTTGAAAACATTTTAATTGATTTTATTATTATTATTATTTAAAAATTTTTAGATTTTTTTTTTTTTCTTTTATTTTTAACTTTATTTTTTTTTTTAAATTAAAATTTTGTTATTTATTTATTTGCTTTTAATAATTTTTTTTGCTTTATTAATTTTTAATTATTAATAATTTTTTTAATTAAATAAAAAAAATTATTATTATTTTTTAATTTGAAAATTAATTTTTCATATATATATATATATATATATATATATATATATATATATATATATATATATATATATATATATATATATATATATATATATATATATATATTCCACCCTTAATTATTTTTTATTGTAGTATTTTGATTATTTGAATTTAAAAAAAAAAAATTTATCATTTTTTTTAATTATGTTGTTTTTTTTTTAACTTAAAAATATTCGTTTTTTATTTTTATTTTTTTTCTCTTTAAATTATGAGTTTTATTTTTTATTTTTTTCCTTTTTTTAATTTATTTTTTTCTTTTTTTTTTGTTATTTATTTTTTAATTTTTTAATTTTACAAGTTATTTTTGTTTTTTTTTATACTTTTATTGGTTTTTTTTTCATATTTTTTTATATTGCATATAAAAAAATTAGCATCAACACTTTTCAAAAAGGATTTATGTTGCATCAACACTTTTCAAAATTAGCATGAAAATCATTAACATTTTAAAACAAAAGTTCATACTTGATAAATAAATAAATTCAAAGTGCTAAAAAAATGACCATTTTTCTAAATCGACATGATATTTAAAAAAAAAAAAAATCAAAGAAAATTTAAAGTTCCAAAAACATGCTTAAAAAAAACAGGTTATTCTACATCACTACTTTTCAAAATCGACATGAAAATCATGACATTAAAAAAAAAAAAAAAGTCATAAGAAAATTTAAAGTGCCAAAACTATGCTAAAAAAAAAGGGTGATTCTGCATCACCACTTTCAAAATCGGGTGTTTTTTTTGCTACCTCAAAAAAATGGGTACCAGGTAATTTTCTCATTTGATAATTTTTTTCTTTAAATTGAGTGTAAATTGATAATTTATTTTCTTTTGTATTTTTTGTGTTATTTTTTTATTTTTATTTTTATTTTTTACGAGTGATATTTTATCTTTAATACCATGCCTAAAAATTGTTGGAAATTTATTTTCATAAAGGTGATATTTTAACTTGAATGTCATCCTTGGATTTTCAAGGCTTTTCAGAGACACAATAATAGACTATCTTTAATATCATGCGTAAAAATTGTTGCAATTTTAAGACTTTTGATATTTTATCTTTAATGTCATGTTTATCGTTGAAATTTTAAGGTTTTTCAGAGTCATGATATTTTATCTTTAATGTCATTATTAAAACTTGTTGACAATTTACCCTGAAAAGAAAACGATGTTATTCCAACATTAACACTTTTCATTTTCAAGGTGTTTTTTGCACACAAAAAACTGATGACGTTAGATCCATTACGAAAACAAATGGATCTAATGCAGAAATAAAATACTTTGAATTTGATTTTCCAATGATAAATAAAAACACTTAAAGAGACATTGAACAAATTTACTTTTCAAATGAGGAAGAATCAGGCAAATTCACTGGTCTCTAAGAGGTATCAGACAATTGAAAACACAACAAACAAATGGCTGAGAATGATGGAAATGAAAAATTCAAATGGAATTTGGTTGGCTAAATGGGCAACACAGTCTCTAAGGGGAGACAGTGTGTTGCAGTGCACCCCTGAGTGGGAGATAGTACACTGCAGTGCACTGTGTCTTGACCAACAATGTGTTGGGCACAACAGTGATTGAAAATGCAAGCTACAGAACACACTTCTAATGCAATTATTTCATTCAAAAGTCTAATAACTGAAAGTAGATGCTATTGGGTGGATAGCACCATGAATGATAGGAAACTCCCTAGTGGAGTCGCCAATTTGTTATGCCGAATTATGATATACTGATAAATCAAATTCCCTAAGTGTGGTGCTAGGCAGTTAGAACAATAGATTAAATACTTTGTTATCACTTTCTCTAAGAATAAATAGACACACAGAATGATAGAAGAACCTACTTGTGATCCAAGTGCTTCTTCCTCTCCTTCTGTCGCTTTTGTTGTAGCCTCCAATCCAACTTAGATCGCCAGATTGATTCCTGCAAGTATAAACATAGAACAACAAACAAATTGCCATATACAGATGCCTGCTTATCTCAATCACTTAAATCGATTAAACATGAAACATATATATCATTCAAGAGTCCATTGCATGATAAATAGAAACATAAACATATACATATATGAGAAAATGAACAACAATATTTATTAAAGAGTAGAAGGGGGAGGTTACAACCAAAGATTGATTTGATGTCACCAGCTCCAGCTTCATCTCAGCCTCATCACATCTAACATCACACTAGTAGAATATCAGTACTTTCACTCTCTCAAATGAGAATCCAACAACATTTCTTTACCAAAATTCTTCCTTCCCTAGCACTAGGATATGTGCTCAATTTATAGGGAAAATGATGGTAGTTTCTCAATGAATGAATTTCTAATAATAGGAAAGACATCTTTCCAAGTTCAGAGGTGTTAGATGGACACTTGGATTCAAAGTTTGACACATATGGACTCTTCTAGAAGGCACTGGCCATGTGGAGATTTTGGAACAAAGAGAATTTTGCTCCCAATTGACCAACACACTCTTGAATGTCAGGAAGTGCATTGCAGTGCACCCTTGAATGGAGGATGTTGCATATGCAATGCAGTTAGTCCTTTTTTTTTTCTAAGTATGCTTAAAATCTATTAATAAAACATATGATACATGGAGGCACCGACCTCTGCAGAACTAGCCTGTTTCAGTGGCATTTTGTCTCAAAACAACAAATAATGGAGCTGCCCGTGTAGGGAAACCAACCCAAAATGAGTTTGGAGTGCTACCTCTAAAGAGGAAACCAGCATTATACAAAATTGAGCAAATGTTCTGAGCATGATAGAAAACAAAAAGAAAAAGTAAAAGACTAGTATCAGTAAGCATAGGAAGACCTAAAAAACTATGTGTCATGAGAATCTGGAGGCGGTTCTTCGACGATAAGGCATCTATATTCATCCTCTTCTGCAGGAGGGTGACCTGGAGCCATCTACTACTGCGTAACTCTGGCCTCGCCTTTATCTCCATCTTGCTTGTTCCACTTTTTGTAATAGTTTGAGATGCTGCCACTATTAGAATCTGGATTGTGCCTAGACAAAGCCTGATGAGTTTTCAATGAACCAGAGGGGCCCAGGTCACTGTAGGGGTGCTTGGGATGGATGGGCGAGAGATGACAGGGGTTCTTTTTGGCCACCTCATGAAATGAAATCGAGATGGTAGCAATGAAAAAAGGGCAATTAGAGGAGCATTGGAATTGAAAATGAGCGGTGGTGGAAGACTGCTTAGAGGCAGGGAGAGACGAACGAGGCGGAGAATGCATCAGAGGAACCGAGGGGGGAGGCTGAGCAGTGGAGTCGTGCAGTCGACCTCTGCCACTTCGCATATCGGGGTATCTGCCCCAGGAATGCTCTAGAGAAGAGGCCGAAGAGCTAGAACGAGAGAAGGAAGCTGGGAGAGAGATGCAACCTCTATTGCTCCCTCGCCGACAATGCATACGATGCTTGAGGCGGGGCATGCTGGTGCGATGGGGGTGGTGAAAATGCAAAGCAAGGGAGGAGGTAGGGTCAACTGGTGCAAGCTGAGGAGCGGGGGCAAAATTGAAGCCGAAAGAAGCCAAAAGGCGAAATTGACAGTGAGGACTTTGAGAGAAATGGTGCCCTGGAAGGAATTCGATGCAACCACCGAGATTGCAACGCTTCCCAATCACTGTGCGGGCAAAAGGCTCAGCCGCCACCGGAGAGCAGCAGCACCGCAAGGGATGAGAGGGACTCTACATAGAAATGGCGAGCAGGGGATGGAAATTCGTAGAAGGACGAGAAGCCGAACCAGAGAGCCGAAGGAAACAACCAGAGGCAGAGCCAGAGGGCCGAGGGAAATTGCCATTTGAGCGCGCAAGAGGCTTCATTATCTTGTGGAAGAAACTACCTCATTCAATGCAGTGGAGTAAATGCCGCTTGGGGTGGCGTCCAAGCAGCATTAATGCTGGAGAATGCCGAGGAGTTAGCTTGTGAGTGGCCATGTGGCCCTGCCACACGCCATCCCGCAAGATAATCTCCGTATTCACCCTCTTAATCACCCGCATCCAGGGCAGTTAGTCCCTTTAGAGGATGCGTTGGTGAGTTAATCGGTGATATAACATATAGTTCAAACCCTGGAAATATCACAATAGAAGCCATGGATGATTTTTTCTTCTCTTAGGGCATATAGCAACTGAAATGTAATGGGATCATAGACCCTATTTCATTAGTCTTGGGGATGATGTCCAGTTTGACCAGGTCATGGGGGATGATGCCCAAATTGAACTATAACACACACCCCAACACTTAGCAATGTTATTCATAATAGCTAACAACTAGTATTGACAAACACATGGTAGAATGCAAGGTTGTTTTACACTCAACTCAACCATTATTTTAACTCCATATATGGAACTATGACCATTTTATTACTCATATAGCTTGATACAACCTTCATGACTATGAAAATACTCTCACTTTTCTTACAATAGCAACAAGACTAGTGTTACAAGACTCAACTTGGAAATTTTATGACTGAGTGGGACTGGAAATTTAATGACCATAATCTATAAGGCATAAATACAATATTTTTCAAGTCCTTTGATTACAGTCAGCTGTCTTAATTACTTTTTATAGTGACATTTTGACTCAATACAATTCATACCAATAAGACTCAGCTGGAACCTGGTGGAATTAGTGGCTCACCTCCCTAATATACATGGTCAACTTCTCGGACCTTGTCAATGATTTGGTAACTCCCACAAATGCTTTGTCTAGGATATGAGTTGGTCAAGAAGGATGAGACTCCACGTTTAATACACAACACAAATTTTTGACTACCCCAAGGGAAATAAATCGACCAGTAATAGCTTTGAAAAATTCCCCTCTAGAAAACTTCCAATTTGTCTTCAAATATTTCTTAGTTTGAATTATTTTTTCAATTAGGATTTTGTTCAAATAGTTTTCTAGCTAGTTGTTGTAGGTGCAAATTTGGTTTTAGTGTCTCACATACCATACACATTGGTGGAGAGAATAGAGAATAGGAACTTATACATCACCATGGTCACTATATTTGTGCATTTAACACAAAAATAAGAAATACCCATGACATTCATTATAAAAGGGAGTGCTTACCGACACATAGAGGAGAAACTTATAATTTTTCAAATCCATAAATTACACAAACAATGTAGTTCATCATTTCAATCTTTAGGTATGCCCGGAAATACAATAAACACAAGAATATAGAACCTGGAATATGTGTAGAGGTACACGCTTCCACAATATTGTCAACCTCATTCAATTCCTACTCATCCATAGGAAGTAACTAGTCCCACATACCATTTGTAGTCTTGAGAACATTCAGGTGTATGGGTTATTTGTGGTCCCTACTAAAGGAGAGATTGACCTCTACGTACTTCTCTTGGACTACTAACAACGCTCAATGTGTACTCTTGTAGGGATTATTTGTCAAAGAAAAATATGGTACCCAAATACTTAGAACTCATTCAACACTAAAGAAAATTACCATGACCTATTCAATGGCCAAGAATTCAGCTTTATCATTCTTAGAAAGCCTGCATTAATTAAAATCCTCTCGACATTCATCATTTACAAGATAAATAATTTCTTCGGTTGGATCATGAAGGAGAATTGACCCCCGCATATCAGCTACAAGAACAACCTCGGCTTTGGCTTCCCAAAATGAATAATGTATTCCGCAATTCAATTCTAATGACTTCACAAATGTAAAAGTTATCCTCATGTTGATTGTCTTTAGCTTTAGGAACCCCAATAAAAATAATCCGGCCTTTAAAATGTAATTAAAATTATCAATGTAATTTTCCACTTGAGCACTTTTGAAAAATATTAAACCTTGCCTCCTTAGTAAAATTTACACTTGGCCATTCTAATCATTCATCCCAATTAAATGGACCAATTTGTCCACTTTTTATTATGCATGCAACAATTTGCCATAAATTTTGTCGTACATTCAATGAGATAATTTTGTTGAGATTTTTAAAATAAATTCTCATGTTGTAGGAACTTGGTCTTCAACTTCTTTGGAAAATAGATAGAATAATCTGTAGAAATTATATAACATATGCATGTATATATCTAGATTCTCCTGATCTAACAATATTAATCTTCTTGATAAATACATAATCCTTCCACTGTTAATCTTTTGCGGAAATTTAAAACTCAATTGCAAACACATGAAGCAATAAAAACAATCGCACATAACACAGTTGTTTAATGGGAAATTCTGAAGCTAAAAAACCTAAATATCATATATTATGTATCATGGAGATCATGTAACAATCTCATACAAAGCTTATTACATCAAGCTCTCAATACAATACAATCGTCACACACTAACATGAAGAAATCTGCAAATCCATGCACTGATTTCTTGCCACCTGATAGCCTGCCTCCACTGCGCAATCCCTATTGAAGAAGACCCCAGAATGAATTCGAATCTACCTTGCCTTGACTGCGCAATCCTCATTGGCAACTCCAATGTGTGTGTGATGCAATAAATGCATCACTATAGTCACAACAGATAGTCCATCTCACCCTTTCACCTACCTCTCCACTGGGTCTCCACTGAAACTGACATGCACTGTAGTTAATTGTTGTTTATGTTCAGTTGTTAGTGAGTTATTAGTTGTGAATTAATTAACTAATTAATTCACTAAACTCTCACTAGTGTATCTTTCAGTTAGACTAGATACAACTAGCTCAACTGAGTTTAACTCACTTAACTGAGCTAAACTAAATAAAAACTCCATAAAAGACTCTTCCAACTTTGTCATAACTTTGCCACTTCAGTTCTAACTGAGTCCTGATGCATGAGCCACCATAAACCCTAGGAATTGCATAATTCCTTCAACCCACCGCTTTTCCAAATCTGTATACTGAAATAAAGTGTTCCAAGAGAATAAGTTGATATTTAGAGTCTGATTATTATTAAGGGCTAATAATAATCGACACATCTATTTTTAGATCGACGATCTATAAATAGACTTCGCCCAATCTTCTAAAAATAGAATTTCATCTATTTTTCCAACTTGACCAACCATCCACAAATAGCATCCTGCAACTTCTGAAATATGATCACCATGTCTAAAAATAGACATAGTCTAAAAATAGACTTACACCTAAAAATAGCCTGCGGGCCCACTTAGTGAAGGTGACTGATTTTCACTAAGCTTCATCATCTTGTTGAATCTCAACACTCCCTCTTAACAAGATAGGGATTATCCTTCACCCCGATCCTGCCTCTATGGTATTCGAATTTTCTCCTGTCGAGCGCCTTTGTCAGAATGTCTGCATCTTGATCTTCCGTAGGAATGTACTGAAGCAACATGATTTTCCGCTGCACAAAATCTCTGAGATGATGATACCAGATATCAATATGTTTAGATCTATCATGAAATACAAGATTAATCAAGAGTTTAATGCAACTCTGATTATCACAATGTATCACTGTAGGATCTAAATGTGAACCAAACAAACCGACCAGGATCTTCCTCATCCAGATAGCCTCACAAGCAGCTTAACTTGTTACCATGTATTCTTCTTCCTTTGAAATGAGTACCACGGATCTTTGTTTCCTGCTGTACCAAGCTGCAGCAAATCTAATTAACCCTCTTGTCTTGTTCTTTCACTAATTGAAATTTTGCCTACCCAATACACTCTAGTAAACCATGCAACTTCACCTCATCCGTCTGTCTGTACCATAAACCATACTCAGATGTGCCCCTGAGATATCTCAGGACATGCTTGCCTGCCTTCCAAAAGAGCTTGGTAGGCTTAACCATTGCTTGTGAAATATGGTTCACTGCATAGCATATGTCTGATCTTGTATTGTCGAATACATGGCGGAGCCACCAGCGTGATAACGGTGGCATCCACTACCTTTGCGTCCTCGCATTCTCTTTCCTCCAGAATTTCACGGAAGAGAGGAGTAGACAGGCTTAGGCCTTATGGAAACTCAAGTATCTCCCGAGAGCACGCATGAGTTCATCGTTCTGTTGCCTGCACAGATAGGAAATAATGAAGGAAGCCCATATTATTCATCTCAAACTCCTTTGCAAGGTCTGCCTTGCATGAGTGTATCAACTGCTCATCTACCGTTAGTATTAAATCATCAACATAAAGAAAAATGTTTAAAAGCTTACCCTCCACCATAATTTGGTACAGGTTTGCATCTGCCTCACTCTTGGTGAAGCCAAGTCCGGTGAAATAGCTGTCGATCCTTGTGTACCAAGCACATGGTGATTGCTTCAGCCCATACAATTCTCTTTTGAGTCTACACACATACGAATCACTGCTGAAGATCTCAAGTCCTTCGAGTTTGCTCAATGTACCCTCTTCCTCAATGATCCCATTAAGGAACGTAGTCTTCACATCCATGCTAAATGTGCTAACCCATGTTGAAGGCAAGGATGGTCCGTATGGAAGAATACCATGCGACAGGTGCAAAGGTTTCTTCATAATCAATCCCCTTGATCTGTGAGAAGCCCCAGGTAACAAATCTTGCCTTATAATTCTCAACACTCCCATCAGTAGCTTGCTTTACCTTGTAGATCCATCTTGATCCTACAACTGATTTACCCACCGACCTTGGAACAATCTCCCAAGCACTGTTTCTGACAATGGAGTCATACTCCTCCACCATGGCATCTACCCATGTGGGCTCCTGCACTACTTCTTCAAAAGAATATGACTCTGTCACGATGCACTTGCTCATGAGAGCCATGTATCCATTAAATTGGTCAGGTGATTGTCTCTGTCTGCGCTGTGATGTAGGGACTCCTACATTCTGTGCTGCATCAAGCTTCAGTCTCTTAGCTTCTGTGGTACACTTTTTTTCTAATTATGATGTTTGGCTCTGCATGAGTGGACTCCTCCACTCCATGAATCTCCTCCTGTGGTTGATCCACATCTAGAGGCTCATCTTTGGGAACAAGAAGTTCCTCCTCTACATGCAAGTGTAGCTCCCTCTCAAGCGACAATTTCATGGCTTTCACCTCATTGAATTTTATATCCCATCGCACCACAGTCATTCGAATGTCTGGAAAATACACACGATAATTATGGGGTGTTTCTGTGAGCCCAAAAATATCCCAACTTCTGCAGTCGGTTCCAGCTTCTTCATGGCGTCCTTTGTCACATGAATGTAAACAGATGAGCCAAAAATCTTCAAATGAGAAAAATCAGGCTTCTTACCAGTAAAATATTCTTCAGGTGTACTCATGCCAAGTACTCTATGAGGACAATGGTTTTGCACATAAACCGCAGTGTTGCATGCTTCCGCCCACAAGTGCATCGGTAGTCCCTAGTCTTGCAGTATAGCTCATGCAGCACCCATGATCATTCTGTTCTTCCTCTCCGTGACCTCATTCTGCTGTGTGTTATGAGGCACTATGAGTTCTCTTCGAATTCCTTCTTTGCTACATAATTCTTTGAATTCGTTCGAGATGTATTCACCACCATTATCACTTCGCAGAGCTTTCACTTGCTTCCCCGACTCCTTCTCCACCAATGTTTTGAACTCACAGAACTTTGAGAATGTTTCGCTCTTCTTCTGCATGAAGAAGATCCAACATCTATGAGAATAGTCATCAACAAATATAACATAATACCTGTGTTTTTCTATTGAAGCAATCGAGAAAGTTCCACACACGTCTGTGTGAATTCTCTCCAGGATATCTCACAGCGCCTACCGATATTTTCTGAGCTTATCTTTCAGCGCCAACTTCCTCTGGTCGCTGCTGCTTTGGAAAAAATCTGTCGAATCCTTCCAC
Source organism: Pinus albicaulis (assembly GCA_034641835.2). Lineage (NCBI taxonomy): Eukaryota > Viridiplantae > Streptophyta > Pinopsida > Pinales > Pinaceae > Pinus > Pinus albicaulis. Next base: position 1,548,630,887 of record CM076580.1, on the reverse strand, counting down.
ATTGAAAATGGAGTGGCTTTCCCATGAAGGCTGGACACAATATGGTCCTTCACACCTTCCAACAGAATTCTTCTTGTCTTTTGCTACCTTCTTTTTCCATGCATCAAGTAATGCAGCATCGCTAGAACTAGGCTTAGGAACATCGCTACCGATGAACTCCTTCAGTCCATTATCTTCTAGCACCGCCTCCATCATATCCTCCTAGGCTATGTAATTCGAGTTTCCCTCAAGGGCATAATCCAATCACAACCCATTGAAATACATTTCAATGTATACTCAACTATCGCACCAAGAAATTTCTGCAGCAAATTCGAATTGTCCACCAGCACAAACTCAAAAATTCTTCACAATTGCAATCTTCAAGAATTAAAACTACTCCGATACCATGTTGAAATTATATAACATATGCATGTATAGATCCAAATTCTCCTGATCTAACAATATTTATCTTCTTGCTAAATACAGAATCCTTCCACTGTTAATCTTTTGCGGAAATTTAAAACTAAATTGCAAACACATGAAGCAATAAAAAAAATCGCACATAACACAGTTTTTTAACGGGAAAGCCTGAAGCTAAAAACCCCAACTATCATATATTATGTATCATGGATATCATGTAACAATCTCATACAAATCTTAGTACATCAAGCTCTCAGTACAATACAATCATCACACACTAACATGAAGAAATATGCAAATCCATGCATTGATTTCTTGCCACCTGATAGCCTGCCTCCACTGCGCAATCCCTACTGAAGAAGACCCCAGAATGAATTCGAATCTACCTTTCCTTGACTGCACAATCCTCATTGGCAACTCCAATGTCTGTGTGATGCAATTAATGCATCACTATAGTCACAACAGATAGTCCACCTCACCTTTTCACCTACCTCTCCACTGGGTCTCCACTGGAACTGACATGCACTGTAGTTAACTGTTGTTTTTGTTCAGTTGTTAGTGAGTTATTAGTTGTGAATTAACTAACTAATTAATTCACTAAACTCACACTAGTGTATCTTTCAGTTAGACTAGATACAAGTAGCTCAACTGAGTTTAACTCACTTAACTGAGTTAAACTAAATAACAACTCCGTAAACTACTCTTCCAAATCTGTCATAACTTTGCCACTTCAGTTCTAACTGAGTCCTGATGCATGAGCCACCATAAACCCTAGGAATTGCGTAATTTCTTCAACTCACTGATTTTCCAAATCTGTATACTGAAATAAAGTGCTCCAAGAGAATAAGTTGATATTTAGAGTCTGATTATTATTAAGGGCTAATAATAATCGAAACATCTATTTTTAGATCGACGATCTATAAATTTACTTCGCCCAATCTTCTAAAAACAGAATTTAATCTAATTTTCCAACTTGACCAATCATCCACAAATAGCATCCTGCAACTTCTGAAATATGATCACCATGTCTAAAAATAGACTTACACCTAAAAATAGCTTGCGGGCCCACTTAGTGAAGGTGACCAATTTTCACTAAGCTTCATCATCTTGTTGAATCTCAGCACTTCCTCTCAACAAGATAGGGATTATCCTTCACCCCGATCCTGCCTCTATGGTATTCAAATTTTCTCCTGTCAAGCACCTTCGTCAGAACGTCTGCATCCTGATCTTCCTTAGGAATGTACTGAAGCAACATGATCTTCCGCTGCACACAATATATGATATGATGACACCGGATATCAATATGTTTAGATCTATCATGAAACATAGGATTAATCGAGAGTTTAATGCAACTCTGATTATCACAATGTATCACTGTAGGATCTAAATGTGAACCTAACAAACTGACCAGGATCTTCCTCATCTAGATATCCTCACGTGCAGCTTGACTCGCTGCCATGTATTCTGCTTCTGCTGAATTGAGTGCCACGGATCTTTGTTTCCTGTTGTACCAATAAACTGTTGTAGATCTGATACTGAAAACCCCTCCTAATGTGCTCTTTCTATCCATTTGGCTGCATGCCCAATTTGTATCCGTGGAGCCATGCAACTTCACCTCATCCGTCTGTCTGTACCATAAGCCATACTCAGATGTGCCCCTGAGGTACCTCAGGAGATGCTTGCCTGCCTTCCAAAAGAGCTTGGTAGGCTTAACCATTGCTTGTGAAAGCTGGTTCACCGCATAGCATATGTTCGGTCTTGTATTAACTAAATACATGAGAGAACCCACCAACTGTCGATAAACAGTGGCATCCACTACCTCTGCCAATGTAGCATCCTCTTTCCTCCAATTTCCTGGAAGAGGAGTATCAATAGGCTTGTAGCCTTGCATGTGAAACTTCTCAAGTATCTCCTGAGCATACCTGCCTTCAGACACAAACAGTTCACCTACCCATTGCCATATTTCCAATCCAAGGAAATAATGAAGGAGGCCCAAATCCTCCATCTAAAAATCCTTTGCAATATCTGCCTTGCATGAGTGTATCAACTTCTCATCACCCGTTAGTATTAAATCATCAACATAAAGAACAATGATTAAAATCTTACCCTCCACCACAATTTGGTACAGGTTTGCATCCACCTCACTCTTGGTGAAGCCAAGTCCAGTGAAATAGCTGTCGATCCGTGTGTACCAAGAACGAGGTGCTTGCTTCAACCCATACAACGCTCTTTTGAGCCTGCACACATGTGACTCGCTGTTGAAGATCTCAAATCCTTCAAGCTGCTTAATGTACACCTCTTCCTCAATGATCCCATTAAGGAATGCAGTCTTCACATCCATCTGATGAATGTGCCAACCCATCTGCGCTGAGAGAGCAAGGATGGTCCTTATAGAAGAATACTGTGTGACAGGTGCAAAGGATTCTTCATAATAAATCCCCTCAATCTGTGAGAAGCCTCGGGCAACAAATATTTCCTTATAATTCTCGACGCTCCCATCAGTAGCTTGCTTTACCTTGTAGATCCATCTTGATCCTACAACTGATTTACCCACCGGCCTTGGAACAATCTCCCAAGCACTATTTCTGACAATGGAGTCATACTTCTCCACCATGGAATCTACCCATGTGGGATCCTGCACTTCTTCTTCAAAAGAAGATGGCTTTGTCATGATACACTTGCTCATGAGAGCCATGTATCCAGTAAATCGGTCAGGTGATTGTCTTTGTCTGCACTGTGATGTAGGGACTCCTACATTCTGTACCACATCAAGCTTCAGTCTCTCAGCTTCTGTGGTACACTTTCTGCTAATTATGATGTTTGGCTCTGCATGAGTGGAATCCACTCCATGAATCTCCTCCTATGGTTGATCCACATCTAGAGGCTCATCTTTGGGAACAAGAAGTTCCTCCTCTGCATGAAAGTGTAGCTCCCTCTTAGGCGACAACTTCATGGCTTTCACCTCATTGAATTTTATATCCCGTCGCACCACAGTCATTCAATTATTTGGAAAATACACACGATAATTATGGGGTGTTTCTGTGTAGCCCAAAAATATCCCAACTTCTGTCGTCGAATCTAGCTTCCTCCTGGCCTCCTTTGTCACATGAATGTAAAATGATAAGCCAAAAATCTTCAAATGAGAAATATCAGGCTTCTTACCAGTAAAAGCTTCTTCAGGTGTACTCATGCCAAGTACTCTATGAGGAAAATGGTTTTGTACATAAACCGTAGTGTTGCATGCTTCCGCCCACAAGTGCATCGGTAGGCCCTAGTCATGCAGCATAGCTCGTGAAGCACCCATGATCATTCTGTTCTTCCTCTCCGAGACCCCATTCTGCTATGGGTTATGAGGCGTTATGAGTTCTCTTCGAATTCCTTCTTTTCTACAGAAGTCTTTGAATTCGTTCGAGATATATTCATCACCATTATCGCTCCGCAGAGCTTTCACTTGCTTCCCCAACTGCTTCTCCACCAATGCTTTGAACTCACAGAACTTTGAGAATATTTCACTCTTCTTCTGCATGAAGAAGATCTAGCATCTATGAGAATATTCATCAACAAATATAACATAATACATGTGTTTTGTTGTTGAAGCAACCGAGAAAGGTCCACACACGTCTGTGTGAATTCTCTCCAGGATCCATATTTCAATTGAAGAATTACAAATACATCAAGTTGTTTTATTCATGAATTTTACTGACAAAATATCTCATCATATTGTTATGAAGAATTATGATCTACGGATAAATCAAATTCCCTAAGTGTGGTGCTAAGCACTTAGAACATCAGATGAAATACTTTTCTATCACTTTCTCTAAGAATAAATAGACACACAGAATGATAGAAGAACCTACTTGTGATCCAAGTGCTTCTTATTCTCCTTATGTCGCTTTTGTTGTAGCCTCCAATCCAAATTAGATCACCAGATTGATTCCTGCAAGTATAAACAGAGAAAAAAAAACAAATTGCAATATACAGATGCCTACTTATCTTAATCACTTAAATTGATTAGACATGAAACATATATATCATTCAAGAGTCCATTGCATGAGAAATAGAAACATAAACAGATACATATATGGGAAAATGAACAACAATATTTATTAAAGAGTAGAAGGGGGAGGTTACAACCAATGATCGATTTGATGTCACCAGCTCCAGCTTCATCCCAGCCTCATCACATCCAACATCACATCAGTAGCATATCAATACTTTCACTCTCTCAAATGAGGATCCAGCAGAATTTCTTTACCGAAATTCTTCCTTCCCTAGCACTAGGATCTGTACTCAATTTATAGGGCAACTAATAGTAGTTTCTCAATGAATGACTTTATAATAGTAGGTGAGACATGTTTCCAAGTTCAGAGGTGTTATATGGACACTTGGATTCGAAGTTTGACACATATGGACTCTTTTAGAAGGCATTGGCCATGTGGAGATTCTGGAACAATGAGAATTTCACTCCCAATTGATTAACACACTCTTGAATGTCGGTAAGTGCATTGCAGTGCACCCTTGAATGGAGGATGTTGCATATGCAACGCAGTTAGTCCCTTTAGAGGCTGCGTTGGTGAGTCAATAAGTGATATAACATATACTTCAAATCTTGGAAATCTCACAATAGAAGCCATGAATGATTTGTTCTTCTCTTAGGGAATATAGAAACTGAAATGTAAGGGGATGATAGACCCTATTTCATTGGTCCTGGGGATGATGTCCAGTTTGACCAGGTCATAGGGGATGATGCCCAAATTGACCTATAATAGCTGCCCCCTAAAGCATGAAGGCAAAATAATAACAATATTTTGAATGAGATGCTTTACGACGTGATGAGCTGGAACTGAAGTGGAGTAGCGACCTGCATCAATATTACAATACATTACATCATGCTATTTTCATCTTGATCACGAATTGCTGAGGGAGGCATTCCCATGCTCAGCGCATAAACTATCTAATAACATGTATATAGTGCAGAAATTCGTCTACATTGGAATGTTGCTCAATACAGACATGCCTGCAGATATAGGCCCATGTTTGGATGACGATTTGTATGTAAGGTCACCATAGAGATGATGTGTACAACAATCCTAAAATCGCAACTCGGATGGCTGAAACTAGATCTGGGGTCTTCTTATCTCGTTCACTCAATCGTTTGGGTACAAGTCTAGCCATGCGAATATATGATTTGTATTCGAACATTGTAAGACATCGTTTGATTACTAGCCAATGATGTGAGTTGTTAACAAATGTGAGAGAACCACCATTGATGTTAATGGTTCTCAAGGTACTGTAGTACATTTCGTAAGGTGTGAAAATATTATTTGATGTCGAACGCCAAACAAAGTATTGCGTTCAAAGGTTCAAAAGCAAGGATCTTGTCAATCATGTAACAAGCCTCATGGTACTAGAAGATGATGTTTCTAAGTAAACTTCCTGGATGATGATTTGATGTCAACAGGAAGCCACTTTATCGCGAAACGGGAGTTACTAATTTCAGAGACAAAATGTGACTTGATATAGCAATGTCAGGGATGACTATCATGAGAATGAAGATTTATGAGTATTGCGGAAATATGAGTATTCACTAGATGACTTCTCTTGAACATATCGATGACACTGAGATGAGTTGGCAGCATTGACCCAAAACCGAAGTGAAGGTATGATGAACCATAGGTATGAATGAACCATCAAGAATATTGCCCAACCCAAACAGTCACAATGATGGAGTGAAGTGTCATGTTCAAGAGCGACCTACTACCGTTAACTCGATTCTTGCCATGATCGACAAGCCCATCGTTGTTTTATGTTTTAATGAGCCTAACGACAGTGATAGCCCTGTCCTTTTTCATATTTAGAGAGTTTGAAAAAGAGGACAAAAGAAAACTCCATAAGTACTTTTTCGTAAAGTTGTCGCTCATATCTGAAAAAGTGTAAAATGATATCTGAGATAACCTCCTAGCCATGTTCGACTAAGGTTTTCATTTTTCGTAAATAATCTATCTCAGTCTGGAAAAGGGTTAAACTTATACTGAGTAGATGTTGTTTCATTTACTTTTATGAGCTCAAAAAGATAAGTGCTCGACAATCTTTTCACATTATCGGAGTGTAAAAAGAGCTAAAAGAAGATTCCAGGGGTTCCTTTTTTGCTGTTATCGAAGCTCAAAAAAGAGATAAAAGTGCACTTCAAGTCCTTTTTCGTTTTTATCAAAGCTCGAAAAATAATGATAAAAGTATGCTTTATGGTCAAATCATTCTTGAAATAAGTGTGCACGACTAATCTTCTATATCAGTTGTAAACATGTTCAGAACAACATCAAATGGATTAAAAATACCTATTTCATGATAAAAAATGAATAAAACCATAGTCATAGTAATGAATATGATTTGAAAATAATCAAATGAATAATTAAAAGAGTTTTACTCTTCCTTTTTACCATTTTAAGGTTACCATTTTCATTTTGGAGCTCTGAACTTTTTTTTGCTCCTGAACTTCAGTTGTTGATTGCGATCAATCCTGTGGACGATTTTCCTCGTTGTTTGATCCAAGTTGGTGTCATAAACCTCCTCTTTCCTTCAATAGTATTTTTGTTTCATTTAATTGCATTTTTTTATGGAATTTTGCCCCTTAGGGTAAATTTATTTTTAAAATAGGGCAACGCACCCTTGGATGTCATAACCTCCGTTAGAATGCACCTGAAATGAAGGTTAGGTGCATATGTAACGCTCTGTCTCTTAACCAAGACCGCGTTGGGCGCAATTCATATTTTTAATTCTTGCAGTGTGCCCTAATTTTGCCTATTTTTTTGCATGAAAAGGGTCCTAATGAGTCTTATGGTTGTATTTCAGGGATTCAACGGACCAAAATGACAATTACTTGGAGGGAAAGAGAACATGATTAACAAAACATGATTTCCCTAAATGATTCAGGTACTGTAAGAGCTCTCAAAGGCTGTGGGTTGTTGAAGTACTTTCGTCTATCAGGTATGAGGCAACAAATGGAACTATTGGAGTTCCTTGTTCGTGCATGGTGTTATCACTCCACTAGATTCTCAAGGCTGAGGAAGGAATCCCAACAGAGGTAACCACAAACCAATCTTTTGACTTGGTATCTATTCCTACCAAGTTAGAGAGGGCTCTCTCCACAAAAATCATAGCCAAAAGGGCTGGATGAAAAAGGTTTTAGTCTAGCTAACAAGTCCATAAGGGTTTGGTTTGTTTTGATCGGGGTTGGGCTCACTGAATGAGGATTAGGTCAAGGGGACTAGGCAGAGAAAATGAAATGGAATTGCAATCCATTCAATGGGGCAAGGTAGGTAGAAGGCTCAACACTTAAAGGTGATTTTGTGAGATGGTTTAAGACTGATGAGGAGCTAGGTAGAGCATAGAAGATGTATTATTTCTAAACTGAAGAAAATGGACATATTATGAAAATTTTCCCAAAATAGAGCATGAAAAACATGTATTCTACCTATCAACTTGAAATTTATCATATAATAGACGTGAAATGTTTATTATCTTACAAAACATTCATACAAATGATCACATAGAAAAAAATATGCCAAACATTCATACCACAAGAATCCCAAGGAAATATCTACAATTCTTCATTAATTTCGAGGCCAAACTGGTTCTTGATCAATACACTAGCATTCAAACTGATTCCAACTTTTGAATCCTGTGAAAATCTGAACTAAATAGACCTCAAAACCACCACCACTCATCCATAGGGGTCGAATCCATGAGTTGAAGGAGATATTACATAAAAATTTGAACTGATATCTAGAGTGTAGGATGAGAAAAGTGACTCATTCCTATCTCTAATGAACTGATTCATTACACCTCAACAGGTTGACTTACCTAATGTAGTTACCCTAGGTAAAAGTAAAAACATGACATTTACATTCATTTTGACCATTTACATAAGTAAATTCCTCATTTCCTAAAGCAAAATTCAAACTGGAGTGAAACTTCAAAAATTATTGAAGACTATGTAAAATACATTTTTCTTGTGAAACGCACAGCGCCTAGGAAAAAAAAATGACCTCTATTCAGGGTTGATTTTGAGTGCATTTCCAGTGTCCAAATCAGCTCCATGATAGCTCATTGGAAATCCCTTTGAGTCTGTTTTCCAAAACTAGCTCCGGTTTTCAGAATGGTGCTCATTTTCCCTGTCAAAAGCTTGTTCTCCCAATACTGGTAAACACGCAGTGACCAGGCAGATTTAGAGGCAAAAACATGAAATTTTGATGGTTTTTTGAGCTTTTGATGGATCAGTTCTCCTCCAAAAACTCTGAAACTTTCTAGGGTTGATGTCCTCATCAACATAAACTTGCTCGTAGTGGCCATTTTTCATTTGGAGGTCCCAAAAAAGAGTGTAGAGTCCAGGTCACTATGCGTTTAGGAAAATTTCTGTGTGCAAAATACTCAAAAACATAGAATTTAAAAAAATGCAAAATTTTGCCAAAATTTGTCAAACTTGTGAGGGTATTTGATCATTTAATGCTTGAATCATGAAGTCACACCTCTGCAAGTATGTCCAACTTCTCTTTCTTCTCTTTCTTCGTCAAAGCTTGAATTTTTGCATGGGTTCATTTGAGCTTGGACCTTGTAATTTTGTTCCGCATGGAATAATGTTTTTCCATCTTTCTTTGAATGTAATTGTCCTTTTGAGACTTGGCCAAGAGTTGCTCCAAGTGTTGGTTGACCCTTTCAAGCCATTCTTATTTGTCTTCATTGATCTCTAGGGCAATATTTTCATTTAAGGTAAGCTGGTCTGCTAGCTCAGCTTCCCTTTGTCTCTCTAGGGCTAGAGCTCTTTTCAGCCCTCTAGTCCTTGGTCTCTGTCTTGGAGGTTGATCCTCCTCCTCATCAGGTTCACCAAACCTTTCCAATGTTTCCTCAAGCAAGGCTATAGCCTTTTCTGCCTCTCTTTGTGCTTTGATACACTTCACCTCATTAATGACTTGCTTAGTCTTCAACTGCTGATTTTCTTGCTCAAGGAAGTAAATCACATATTTGGCCCTCTCAAGATTAGTTTGAAGTTCATTAATATTTTCCTTTTTTCCTTTAATTACCGCATTGGTGATTTTGTATTCATCTTCTTCACTTAAGTCAATCAACTGAAATTCTTGCTCTATCTCATGATTTCCTTCCTCATCATCAATGTTTGGATTTATCACCTGTTCCTTACCTTTATTTACCAATTGTGTTGATGAAGAAGGCATGGCTCCTTTCACTCTAAGTGAAGTAAACACATTCCTATGGACTCTTTGGTAAGTTTTTGGAAATGGCTCAACCTCAGCCAAACTAGCGCATGTTTCCTCATTATCTTCCTCACTTCTTGATGACTTTGAATCATGATGTGATGATGATGTATGGTTATAGAAAGGTGAATAAAAAGTCTCAATATGAGGTGAATGAGGTGAATGAAACTGACTTGGTAATTATGTACGAACAACAGGCTGAGATGGAGGGATAGATGCAGGAGGATGAGATGATGAAGGTGCATTCTAGGCATGCTGACTAGGTGGGGTAGTAAAAATCTAATTGGATATGAAGGTGTCCCATGGAATGTTCAATTGATCAAGCTGATGCATAACTATCATTTTGATGAGAGAGTGGTGGAAAAGACTCTGCATTTGATGATCATAATCTTACTCTTGAAAATAAATTCCATTTTTCAATGCTACAGGAGAGATAAAAGGGTATGTGAATCATTCTGACTCTACTGAAGTGCATGAGGAGCTGGATATGATAGGAATAGAGTCTAGAAAACCTTCCCTCATAGGTGAAGTATTTCGTGATGATTTTCATCATGGGAATATATCTGTCAAGGAGATGAGAGAAAGGAAAAAGTGTCTTTTTGTCATCCTTGTGCCTTGGTTTAAGATATGGCTCATAGTAATAATGATTGAGGTTTCCTTGTTTAAACCATATTTCTCCTACATTTGGGATCCATGTAGTAGGTGCAATGATATTAGTGGACATAGTGAAATTAACCCCGGAAATAATGACCTATCTATCATGAAGATTAGAAATGAACAATCTTGTCAACATAGGATGATACTGGATCTTGTGAACTTTCTCAAAAAATTCAAAATAGCCTAAATGCTTAAAGCATGACATAGTGAGGGGAGATTCCATAAGCTCTCTAGTGGTTGATGGTTCATGTATAATGACTTTCCCTCCCTTTTTATATGGATTTTTCTTCAGTCTTTGTTCCTCACTAGTACTTCGGTTCTCCTCTTCAACCATAATTGATGTAAAAATCCTAGGGTGATGGAATGTGTTACAGGTCAATTTGGGCATCATTCCCAATGACTTGGTTAACTGGGCATCATCTCTAGGACCAATGAGTAGGTTCTATAATCCCCTATCATTTCAATTTGCTACATGCCCTAAGACAAAGAACAAGACAAATCATACATGACTTTCATCAAGCAAAGGTTTCTAAGATTTGAATTTTATTATATATCATATGAGAGCTCATCAACACTGCCTCTAAAGGGACTAAGTGTGTTGCATATGCAGGTAGCCCTATGCAAGGCTGCTCTGCAAAGCACTTCCCGACATTCATAGGTGCGTTGGTCACATTGGGAGCGAAATTCTCATTGTTCCAGAATCTCCACTTGGCTTGTGCCTTCTAGAAGAGTTCACATGTGTCAAGCTTCAATCCAAGTGTCCATTTGACATCTACAATATTGGGAACATGTATTGCCTATTATTTGAAAGTCATTGATTGTAAAACTACCTTCAGCTCCTCTATAAATTGAGCACAAATCTTAGTGTTTGAGAAGGAAGAATTTGAGTAGAGAAATGCTGGTGGAATTTCAATTGAGAGTTAGATTTGTGTAACAACTGCTGGAGAGATTTATACTGTGATGAGGTTGGGATGCTGCTGGAGATGGTCACTTCAAATCAGTCACTAGGTTGTAACCTCCCCTTCTATTATTAATAAAGAGTACAACTTACTTTTCCCTATATGCATATGTATTGGCTTTGATTTTCCATATTGCTAGATCTTAGTTGATGTATATGGTTTATGCTTTACTGATTTAGAAAACTAACTTGAATATATATCTTTATTATTGCTATCTTCTATTGTTTAGTGTTCATTCTTGCAGGAAATATTTTGCACAGCCGACTGGAATTTGAAGCTACAATGGAAGCAACAAAAGGAGTCATTTGGAAGCGCTTGGATTCCAAGTAAGCCTCTAATCCGTTCTGTGTGTCTATTCTTAGTTAGGAAGAGTAGTCGTATAGTCTTTAATCTGTTGTTCTAGATTAGCACTTGTTTAGGGAAGCGTGTTTTATCCGTAATTCACAATTCTGTCCAACAAATTGGCGACTCCGCTGGGGAAAATTTCTCTTTGTCCTAGGTGTTTTAGTCTCTGATTTTCTCGGTTTATTCACCCAGTAGTTAATACTCACAAAGATTAAAATTTTTGAAATCCAAATTTGCAAAAGAAGTGTGTTAAACAGTTGTGTTTTTCTTTATACACTGTTCCCAACGCACTCTTGGACAGGACACAGTGCTTTGCATAGCGTTGTCTCTCTTTCAGGCCTGTGTTGCAAAGCACTGTCTCTCCTTAGAGCCTGTGTTGCCTCCTAAAACCATCCAAATTCCCTTGAATTTTTCTTTGAAATTTGATTCAGTTTGTTTTCTGTTGTGTTTTGAAAAGTTTGAACCTCATATTGACCAGTGAGTCTATCCTCTTCTTCCTCCTTTGAAAGAAAATTTGTTCAATGTTTGTTTAAATTATTTTTCTTTATCATTGACGAATTAATTTCAAAGTATTTTCCTTTTCGCATTAAGTCCATTTGCTTTTGAAATAGGAAATTGTCATAAATTCTTCATTTCCTGATAGGAGAAATTGTTGTTAAATTCCTCATTTTTCCTTCAAAAGAGAAATTGTTGTTTGTATTCCTCATTTCTCGAAAGTAAAATGCATTTTTTTTGTCGATTTAGTGCACTAAGTTTATTTTTTTCATTCATAACATTAAAGGAACTAAAAAGAAAAACTTGCATTTTCATGTAGTGGCTTGTTTGTTTTGCAAAAGGAATAATTAGGAAATTTGCATTTAGTTTGTGCTCATTGATTTGTTTGCTTGCAAATTGTTTTCTCTTTCCCTCTAGTAGCTAGGATTTTCATTGAAGAAACTAAAAGTGAAAGATTGTTTATCATTCTTATTTTGCATTTTAAGAATTTCCAATACATTATCGCGGTGAACCTTTGAAAGGAAAATTGTTAAGCAAGGTCAACATAAAATTTATCTCAATTTACCTAATAAAGCATTGGAACCATAACGATAACATTTAGAAGGTCTAGGCTAGAGACTTGTTCCGACATTGTAAAACATAGCAGCTGTCATTAACTTGTTTACGATACATTCCGAGTGTGATACCTCACTCCACGTACGTAAGTATATCATAGCTCGTCCACATACTCTCAGGTATATCGGGCGGTGTTATAGTACGATAAGTATAAAGGGGTGCTCTCACTGTGTGGTTTCGCATCAGACAATGCTAATACGGACTTGGGCCTCCACGTACCTTTGGGTATATTTTGGAGGACAAATTTTAGGTGCTATCCATCCATAGTGAACCGAGTTGGTCACCTTGTAAATTGTGATACACCGAACATAGCATTCAGGGAGATTGACTGCCCGTACTTCTTGGTTCACCAGGAGGTATTCTGAAGTTCACAGTTTCTTGGTAAACCCTTTTGCCTAGCATTACCCTTTTATTTTTTTTATTTGATTTTGGTTAAAATAAATCAGTAATCGTGGAAGAACAAAATCATTTTCCCCGTCGTTTGCGTAGATTAGCTTTAAAACCACCTTTACCACCAGAAGTTACTTATAGTAGGCGAAGGTGATCACGATCTGCCGAATCAAGTACAATTTGTACCTCTGGTGAAACATCATTTTCCAACAAACTAGAGTTAGCTCAAGTTGTTTCTACACATCCCAGTTCGTCTATTGTTGTCGAAACAGAGTCTTCACAGCTACTCCTGGTCACGATCCATCTAATCAGTGAAACCATACCTCTTGGACCCGACGTTGTTCAACCACAAATTGATCTAGATCCTATCTCTTCTTTGCCAGAATATCTGAATCTAGAAGTCGAACAACCGGCAGTTGTTCTTCCCTTAGTCATTCCACAAATTTCTGTAGCCATTGAGTCTCTTATATCACATAATCAACCACCTGAAATATACTTTGGGCCTGACGGTGAAATACTTCCACCTGGTTTAATTGCGATTGAAGAAATCCCACAAGACGAGACACCTTTAACTCCAACCCATTTTGGGGAGGACCTTTACCTGTACGAGTCTTTTCCTTAATTGTTTCCATCTGCTTTTATTTATCTTGTTCTCATTCAAAATCCCATCGATTTTAAAGGGTATACATTTGGTCAAGAGACCATGCCTGAACCAACATCTTCGGTTGGGCCAGCTGTTCCAATTATGTCACCTCCTTCCCTCGCTACTCCGTCAATGTTCACAACTTCACCAGAGTCATATTTTCATGGAGGCCCTATGGTCCCAACAGGTTATAAATCATTATCCAGAATTTACTCTGGTGCATCTTCAAGACCATGGTCTTTACCAATGTCATCATTTGGTATTTTAACTGGTAATCCTATAGTTAGTACTGAACGACTTGATTCTTTATACACATCATCAGGGCAATATCAAGTCGGTCCTTCTGGGTCTATTCCTTTAAGTACCATAACAACTGGACTCCCAGCATTTGGAGAGAAATATTTTCCGTCTTATTATCCTCCTCATGTTGGGGGGCAACCTTTGGTCACCCAATATGACAGTACTCAGTCACTTTTTGGTCAACCTAATGTTGAAATGAATGTTTTTCAATGGCAGCCCACTCTGCCTATCCAACCACAAATGGTTATACAATCGTATCAACCATTTCAACCTGTTACACCCACATCATTACTGCTTGTAAATTCATATTTACATAATCAAAATGTTGCACATCAACCTTATCAAGCGAGTCCTTCAACTCAATATCATCAAATGTTGGTTCTACAGACACCAAATCCTTCGGTTAATTTACATCAACTTGTATCCGGAATCATTTATTCACAACCTTACCATTTTATGGGATGTCACAACCGCAACCTAGTTATACTTATCAACCGAATCCAACTTATCCTAATTTGGGTTATAACATTGGTGGACAAACCCCTTGGCAACCTGAGGCACAAATGCCTCAAACTTCATTTCAAAAAGTATCATATCTAGGTTTTGTCAACAAAATCCTCAAGCGTTTTCTTTTCAAAACAACCCCTATATGGGTTACCATCAGCAGAATCCTTATGTTGGTGCTCAAAGGCTTGTTGCTCAAGCAATTCCATCCTACCCTGGCTATGCTCAACCTAACCTTAATAGACAGTTGCATTTTGTCGCAACTTTAGAGTTACCAGATTTAAGTCGGTTAACCAATGATCCAATCAACTATGCTCCTTGGTGGTTGATGATACCCCACAAATTACCCTCAGATATTCCTAAGTTTAATGGAAACCCTAGAGAAGATCCGTCGACTCATGTCATGACTTATCATTTATGGTGTTCATCAAACTCCCTGAATGATGATTCTGTTCGACTATGCCTTTTCTAGCGTACGCTCACACGTCCGGCTGTAAAATGGTACATTGAGTTACCTAGAGCTTCTTTTGACAATTTCACTGCCCTAGCTACTGTCTTTTTGACTCATTTCCAGTTACCTATCAGATATGAAACTGGAATGGAACTCTTGACCTATTTCAAATAGACTAATGCTACTCACATCTCTGATCATATTCATGAGTGTCATCGTCGTCATAGAATGGTTAAGACATTTGTTCCAGATCAAATCCTTGCTGAATGGTTCATTAAGTCCCTGTTACCATCTATAACTGAGGATGTGGCTAAGGGTTTCGTCGTCACAGAAGAGCAAGTTATCGCTCATGCCCAATATTTAGACTTGATTTGCACTCAGTCTGGCACGCTCTATGAAAAAATTCCTAACACGCTGAGATATAATTTCAATGTTCCTCATCAATTAAAGGACTCTCATGCCGAAGACGGCTTGATAGGAACTGCAACCACACACCACACTACTGCATCCGATCCTGCTCCTGCTTCCAAAATTAATGCCATGTCGTTTGACAAAGGCAAAGGTGACAAGCAACCCGAAAGTAAGAAAAAGGGGAAATCAAAGAAAAAGCAAACTTCTAACCCGCAGGAAATATCATCTGATCAATCATTTGGACCTCGGAAACCTCGTTATCCATGCATAATCTATAATGAGGAACATTTTGTTAGGTATTTTCCTCACCGCTGAAGTCTCAAAAATCATCAAGACTTCTCATGTGTTAGCTGTGTTGAAAGACCCATTTCCAAATCCGGACACTAATTTGGTTGCTACGAATCTAGCTCCTAGTTCCCAAGTGTTAATGTTATATGTCACAAAACCTTCAACGAATATTTTGGTATCAACGCATAATAAATATTATGGTAGTCAGGCCACTGATCAACCTACTACCTCGACTACGAATCCTTCTACAAAATCAGTACCGCGTACTGTTATTCCTGAATTGACAATCAAGCCACCAAAGGGAGTAATTCATAAATCGACATATAATCCTCGAGCAAGAGCTAAAGAAAATTATAATATAGTTGAAGATTTGGCTTAATCCCCTTCAGCTATGTCTGCTCTTGAGGTATTCCAAAATTTTCCCTCCCAAAAATAGGTTTTATTGTCGGCTATTGGTGGAATTGATCCGACTGATTCTAATCTTGTTGTCTTTAATCATATGGGCTATATGCCGCAACTACCAACAGAATTGGAATTCTCCATACAAATAAATGTTCTCAATCACCTTGTTCATCGCACTATTATTTATGAGGGAGCATCTACATGCATTATGTCTCTAAATTGTTGGAAGTCACTAGGCTTGCCACACTTATCACAATCATCAACGAACATATAAACCTTGTGGTATTATTAGTAACCTGCATGTTGAACTAGGGGGAAAAACAATGAATGTTGATGTCGAGGTTGTTGATGGACCCCTTGACTATAATATTCTACTTGGAAGGCCATGGGTATATGCGATGACTGCAATTGTTTCTACATACTTTAAAATGATTGCCTTTCCACATAAAGGTACAATCACAATCATTAATCATCTATCCTTCTTTGCCTTCGCTTCGCACGTAACTGGAAGCGTCATGTTCGTTCACATACCCCAACTAGAAATTCAGAACATTGGTGTAGGACTCTTAAAGGATTCCACTCTCATGGGAACCTTTGCATTACCGTCGCCCGCGACGTCGGCAGAAATTGCAAGTATAGAGACCTGATACATGATCTCTTCCACTCTATCTGGCTTAAGGGAGAGTACGGTTGATTATGATATTGCTACGTTGGATGAAATTTTACCACCCAACCCTATTGAGCTGGCATAGAAATAAATCTATCTGGCTTGGGCGGCAAATCTAAAATCAGCATCGCCGAGTGTTTGGGTTGATCGTTCCTTAGATTTTGATACTCCATCTGATCCATTTTCCTCAATGTTTTTGACAGATGAAAATATTTTGGAAGCTATGATGTCAGAAGGAGAACCATGGGAAGATTATCATCATCGTTCCCATTTTCCTGATTATGAAGAAAACTATCTTAGTGAACTATATCACCCATAAATCAAAAATTTCTTTTCGAATTCTTTACCAATTAATGCAATCGATTCCAAGCAAAATCTGTCAAATATTGAAGAAACCATTTCTATCGATATTTTGACCAAACCTAGCGTTGTAGAAAATATTCATGTTGGCGTATCTTGTTCTTCATCAAAACTTGCATCATATCGCTCTCTATTTCGTGAATTCTGTGACGTATTTGCTTGGTCTTACGAGGAAATGACAAGCATAGATACTAGTATAGTTGAACACACTATTATTATGTATCCTGATGTCAAATCGATGCGTCAACGGCTTCATCCTGTTCATCCAAATAAATTCCCCGACATCAAAGCAGAATTTGAAAAAAAATTTCGTGTTCGTTTCATTTACCGCGTTCCACTAACTGAGTGGGTTTCCAATATCATTCCCGTAAAGAAAAAACAAGGAACCATTATAGTGTGTGTCGATTATTGGGACATTAATCGTGCTTGTCCAAAAGACAACTATCCTACTCCCTTTATCGACCAAATTATTGAAGATTGTGCTGGATGCAAAATCTTTTCGTTCATGGATGGATTTTCCAACTACAATCAAATCAATATCTGCCCAGAGGATCAACATAAGACAACATTCATCTGTCCCTGGGGCACATTCACTTATAGGAAACTTCCGTTTGGTTTAAAGAACGTTGGGGAAAATTTTCAGACAGCAATGGATTATGCTTTCAATGACATCAAGCACATTGTTCAACCGTATCTAGATGATTTACCAACACATTCACGGAATCAGAATGATCACATGATGCATTTGAGAGCCATTTTCTTACGTTTCTGACACTACAAAATACGCCTCAATCCACATAAATGTGTGTTTTGTGTTGGTTCTGGTCGTTTTCTTGGATTCGTAGTCTCAAAAGAAGGAATTCGAATAGACCCATTGAAGGTTCAAGCCATTCTTGATTTACCTGTGCCATCAAATTTACTTCAGATACAGAAACTTCAAGGAAAGGCTATCTCCCTAAGAAGATTTATTCCAAACTACGTCGAAACGGCTAAAGGATTTACTTGACTCTTGAAAAAGGGGTCTCCCTTCCATTGGCACCAAGTTGCGCAAGCTTATTTTGATGTTGTTAAGGATAATCTTGTCTGAGCGTCATTAGGGTATCCTCCTAATTATCAAAATGATTATTTCCTATATATCGTCACGACTGAAACGACCATTGCTATGGTATTGGTCCAAGTAGAAGATGGAATTGAACATCTGATCTATTATTTGAGTCGTAATATCAATGATACGGAATTTAAGTACTCATACGTAGAAAAGCTTTCCTTGGCAGTTGTTCAAGATGTCCAAAGATTTCGCCATTATATCCTGCTCCAAAAAACCACTATCATTTCGGATTGCAACCCCATGACTTATATCTTATCACGTCAATTTCTAAGGGGAAAATATTCAAAATGGATTGTCATTTTGCAGGAATTTGATTTAGAATTCATCAAATCCAAATCAAAGAAATATTTATTTTTGGCTGAGCTACTCTGTGACCTTCCCTCTGATAGTACTGTAACTACGTCGAAACCATCAATTCCTAATGAGTATCTATTTCTAATCGAATCATCTGATCCTTGGTATGGGGATTTCAACATTTATCTCCAAACCCAAACTTTTTAACCTAATACCTCTTGCTCTAAATAGTGATGTATTAGATACCAAGCCAAAGATTATCTTATCGTCAGCGATACACTTTATCGTCGTGGTGTCAATACCATTTTAAGGAGGTACCTCACTCATGAGGAGGCCGAAAAAGTTTTAAATGATTGTCATGCTGGGGATTTTGGTGGACATTTATCTGGATATGCTACTACGCAGAAGATACTCCGCGCTGGTTACTTTTGGCCTACTATTTTTCGAGATTGCATCCTCATGGTCAGAAGTTGTCATGCGTGCATGATTTTTTATTGTAAAATCTTCAAACCGCCAGCGCCAATGCATCATGTTGTCTCTGTAGGACCATTTTAAAAATGGGGTATTGACTTCATGACCTGTAACCCTCGTTCATACGGGGGGGCATGGTTATATTATTCTCACAGTCGACTATTTTACCAAATGGGCCGAAGCGATGCCTACATTCAACAACACAGGAGAGACAACTGCATTGTTTTTCTTTAATCATGTTATTTCATGATTTGGGGTCCAACAAGCTATAGTTACAGATCATGGGAAGAATTTTCACAACCACATGATGTCTGAATTGACTGCTAAGTTGGGATTGTCACATGATAATTCTACTCCTTATTATCCACAATTAAATGGACAAGTTGAGGCTATCAACAAGATTCTTAAACATATGCTTCAACGAATGATAGGAGTTTGTAAAAGAACTGGAATTTGATCCTGTACTCAGCCTTGTGGGCATATCGAACCTCGGTGAGAAACACAACTGGATTTACTCCTTTTCAATTGATGTATGGTCTAGAAGCTATCTTACCAATCCAATGTGAAATACCGTCGTTAAAAATCGCAATAGAATTGTTACTTGACACCTCAAAAGAAGAAGCATGTCTCCTTAATCTCATCCATCTTGATGAAATGCGTCGTGAAGCCCAATTGGCCAACGAAGCGCATAAGAGACGTATAAAGGCACAATACAACAAAAATGTCCAACCTCGCATTTTTTCAGAGGGCGACTTGGTCCTTCTTTACGATCAAGAAGCTGATGTAATAGGTATAGGGAAATTTGAGCCATTATGGCATGGCCCCTATATTGTCAAAAGAGTTCTTGCTAAGGGTGCCTATGAGTTGGTTGATTACGATGGAATTCTATTGGCACAGCCTAGAAATGGGATTTATTTGAAACGTTACTATGCTTAATAATGAGCATAGTTATTTTTTGTATTATATTGTATATATATGTTGTCGATTTGCATTCACTATCTTAATTTGTTTTTAGATTTTTCTTGACATTAGTAATCCACTTTAAATTTCATCTCAGATGTCTGAATCTTCGGAACCATTTGTTGGATATGCTGATGGTGCTAGTCGTAGTACGCAAAATCTATCCTCTGCAGCATGGGCCATTTTCGATCCGAACGACGAGTTAGTGAGTTTTCAAGGGATTTGTATTAGTAGATCAACAAATAATATCGCTGAGTATAGCGTGTTGATCGAAATTATCTCTGATGCCATTTCATTTGGTATTAACTGCATAATCATAAGGTTAGACTCACAACTTGTGGTATTACAACTTACTAGTGTTTATACTGTTATAAATCCAACACTGCATAGATTGTTCCTAAGAGGTCGACTTTTGGAAAGACATTTTGATTTTATTCAATATCAACACATTTCCAGAAATTTTAACACATTGAATGATTCATTAGCTAAACAATTTTTAAACATACATTTGCAACATATGTAAAGAAAACATTCACATCATTGAATCGGATTGCACAATAAACATAGGAAAAACTCTGAAAACATATAGATAGATAGTTATAGGTTTTTACAAAATTTGTGCCCAAGACACATTGGTCATCTGACCTTAAAATGTATGCAAAATGTCATA
Organism: Pinus albicaulis; assembly: GCA_034641835.2. Classification (NCBI taxonomy): domain Eukaryota; kingdom Viridiplantae; phylum Streptophyta; class Pinopsida; order Pinales; family Pinaceae; genus Pinus; species Pinus albicaulis. The sequence goes on along the minus strand of CM076580.1, from coordinate 1,548,610,232 downwards.
AGTAAACTAGTGGTGCTCGTGGTAACATGCTATAGATCTACAGAGTAACCGCATCCAGTGGTTAGGAACCCCAATCGTGTGTCTCTACAGTCGCATGGGTAACTCTTCGATTCAGAAATCCAGAATCCCGAAGGTCAACCCCTCTATGTGTTGTCGAAGCTCAGCTAGAGTCTCAGCCATATCAAGATCCTGAAGGACTGCTCTCCCGACAACCCTCTCTGCTGGCGCATTTGCTTCGCGCTTTGGTTCCTATACTGATTGAACGCAACCAACATCTGCATTACATCAAACATTTAGTTTAGTCTTGGGAAAACATCAAAAATAAAAAAAAAACGTTGTATAAACCTTAGGAAAATAAAAAACATGATCAAAACATTCTTACCCATTGCACCCCATTGAGCACGTTCTAGTAATGCTAAATGTGGATCTCCTTGGAAATCAATGCCTGTGTATGCATACTCATCGATGGCGGCAATCTGTCGTCGGAACTAGGTGAAGAATGCAGTTGAGAACACAATGGTAAATTGGCCCGCATGCCGACCCATGAGTTCTACCCATCTGTGCATCCTCGGGTCTCTAGGACTAGCCATATCCAATGTCACATGTTGTGGTTGCAATAGTAGAATTTGTTCTAAAGCAAAGGATATAAGGATTGAACCATAAATGAAATTATTTTTCCTTCCTCCCTTTGCTTTGTTCAGTTGTTCCTTTATCTGATAAAGAACAACTTTAGACTAGTTGAAGAATGTTGGCTCTAAGCACTCTAGCGTGTACTTCATATATGATCTATTCGCTACATGTAGTGTAACCGTGCCAGCAAGTTTAGAAATCGTGAAAAGGATAGTTCTCAAAGGAAAATCTCTAACATCCCGGATGTTTATCTTTCCATATTTTCTTGGCTCTGCCCCTAGATAGCAATGTTGTAGAATATAATCTCTCACAGTCTCCCCTCCAACAACAGACCCTAAGAGTGAAATAGGCAAGCCTCTCCTCGACAAACCTGTGAGAAAGTATACATCCTCGACTGGTATGGGAACCACTTGGTTCTTAATATGAAAAGCCTCAATAGCTAGATCCCATGCTCGAACTAAGAACTCCAAGAGTTCTATTTTTTTCATCATCCATGACAACCTGAAGTACTTAAGAAGTCCACAATATCTTAGGGCTCTTACTGCACCCGGATCATTTAGGGAAATCATATCCTGTTCTTCATGTTCTCTTTCCCTCCATGTAATTGTCATTGTAATCTGATGGAAACCTGAAATACAAACATAAGATCCATTAGATTCTATTCATTACAAAAAACTAGGAAAATTTTGAGCATAATATGAAAACCAAAAATTTAGATTGCGCCCAACACACTCCCTAACAAGAGACAGTGCGTTGCATGTGCAAGTAGCCTTCACTGTACTTTCTATGCAACACAGGTTTCGACATTCAGGGGTGCGTTGCCCCCTTTTTGGGTAGAAATTACCCTAGGGGCCTTAAAACCCTGAAAATTTGCAGAAATTGGAAATGAAAAGAATACTAAATGAAAGAGGAGGTTCATGGCACTAACCTGGATCAAACGAAGATGAAATCCATCCACATAAATGATCGCAATCAACAGCTAAAGTTCAGGGGAAAATTTAGGTTCAGAGCTCCAAAACGCAAATGGTAACTATGGAATGGTAAAAATGAATAGTGAAACTACTTTTAATAGTCATTTAATTATTTGCAAATTATATTTATTGCTATGACTATAGTTTTATTATGTTTTTATCATGAAACAGGTATTTTTAATCCATTTGATGTTTCTCTGAAACAGGTCTTACAACTGACGAACAGATTAGTTGTGCAGATTTATTTCAAGAATGATTTGACCACAAAGCATACTTTTTCTCCTTATTTTTCAAGCTTTGTTAAAAACAAAAAAGGATTTGAAGCGCACTTTTATCTCATTTTCAAGTTTCGATTACGGCGAAAAAGGAACCCTTGGAGTCTTCTTTCAACTCTTTTTAGACTCCGATAATGTGAAAAGATTACCGAGCACTTTTCTTTTCGAGCTCATAAAAGTAAATGAATAGATATCTAATCAGTATAAGTTTAACCCTTTTCCGGACTGAGATATATTATTTACGAAAAAGGAATATCTTGGTTAAACATGACCAAATAGGTTCTCTCAGATATTATTTTACACTTTTTCGGGTTTGAGTGACAAATTTATGAAAAAGTACTTATGGAGTTTTCTTTCATCCTCTTTTTCAAACTCTTTAAATATGAAAAATGATCGGGCTATCACTGTCGTTAATCTCATTAAAACATAAAATAGTGACGGGCTTTTCGACCATGGCAAGAATCGAGTTTCATTCATCACTAGACTCATTAAATTATTAAATAGCGATACTTTATTCGCCCGAAGGGTTGAATTATAGATCAAGAAAATGTTATCCTCCTCAAGCTTGTTAAAAAATAAAGAGGTACTGGTGGAAAAATGATAGGGGAAAATTTGGGAAAAGTGAGCAGAATTCTTTATGGTAGCAAGTCGCTCTTGAACATGACACTTCCTTCACTCCATGTTCATGACTGTTTGGGTTGGGTAATCTTCTTGACGGTTCATTCATACCTATGGTTCATCATACCTTCACTTCGGTTTTGGGTCAATGCTTCCAACTCATCTCAGTGTCGCCGATATGTTCAAGAGAAGTCATCGAGTGAATACTCATCCTTCTGCGATACTCATAAACCTTCATTTTCATGATCGTCATCCCTGAAAATTGCTATATCAAGTCATACCCTTCTCTCCGAAATCAGTTACTCTCGTTTCGCAATAAGGTGACTTCCTGTCGACGACAATTCAATATCTAGGAAGTTCACTTAGAAACATCATATTCCAGTACCATGAGGCTTGTTACAGCATCAGCAAGATCCTTGCTTCCAGACCTTTGGCCAAAAGATATTGTTTGGCGCTCGACATCAAATCATCTATTCACGCCTTACAAAATGTACTGCAGTACCTTGAGGGCCATTGACATTAATGGTGGTTCTCTCGTGTTTGTTAAAAACTCACATCATTGGCTGATAATCAAACGATGTCTTTCTATGTTCGACTACAAATCATATATTCACATGGCTAGACTTGTACTCGAATGATCGAGTGAACGAGATAAGAAGACCCCAGATCTAGTTTCATCCATCCGAGCTGTGATTTCAAGATTGTTGTACACATCATCTATACAGTGACCTTACATATAGATTGTCATCCAAACATGGACCTATATCTGTAGGCATGTCTGCATTTGGGCAACATTCCAATGAAGATGACTTTCTGAATTATGTACATGTTATTAGATTGTTTATGTGCTGAACATGGGAATGCCTACCCTCAGCAATTATGATCAAAGAGGATATATCATGATGTAATGTATTGTAATATTGATGCAGGTGACCACTCCGCTTCATCTCCAACCCATCACAGTGTAAAGCATCTCAATCAAATTTTTTTATTATTATTTTGACTTCATGCTTTAGGGGGAAATTTGTTATAGGTCAATTTGGGCATAATTTCCAATGACCTGATTAACTGGGCATCATCTCCAGGACCAATGAGTAGGGTCTATCATCCCCTATCATTTCAAGTTTCTGTATGCCCTAAGACAAAGAACAAGACAAATCACACATGACTTTCATCAAGCAAAGGTTTCCAAGATTTGAAGTTTATTATATATCATATGAGCGCTCATCAATGCTACCTCTAAAGGGACTAAGTGCATTTCATATGCAGGTAGCCCCATGCAAGGCTGCTCTGCAAAGCACTTCCCGACATTCATAGGTGCGTTGGTTGGGAGCGAAATTCTCATTGTTCCAGAATCTCCACTTGGCCAGTGCCTTCTAGAAGAGTTCACATGTGTCAAGCTTCGAATCCAAGTGTCCATTTGACATCTACAAGATTGGGAACATGTCTTGCCTATTATTGGAAAGTCATTGATTGTAAAACTACCTTTAGTTCCTCTATAAATTGAGCACAGGTATTAGTGTTTGAGAAGGAAGAATGCGAGTAGAGAAATGTTGGTGGAATTTCAATTGAGAGTTAGATTTGTGTAACAGCTGCTAGAGAGATTTATATTGTGATGAGGTTGGGATGCTATTGGAGATGTTCATTTCAAATCAGTCACTAGGCTGTAACCTCCCCTTCTATTATTAATAAAGATTACAACTTACTTTTCCCTATATGCATCTGTATTGGCTTTGATTTTCCATATTGCAAGATCTTAGTTGATGTATATGGTTTATGCTTTACTGATTTAGCAAAATAACTTGAATAGACATCTGTATTATTGCTATCTTCTGTTTTTTAGTGTTCATTCTTGTAGGAAATATTTTGCACAGCCGGCTGGAATTTGAAGCTACAGCGGAAGCGATAGAAGGAGTCATTTGGAAGCGCTTGGATTCCAAGTAAACCTCTAATCTGTTATGTGTGTCTGTTCTTAGTAAGGAAGAGTAGTCGTATAGTCTTTAATCTATTGTTATATATTAGCACATGTCTAGGGAAGCGTGTTTTATCCGTAATTTACAATTCTGTTCAACAGAATGAAATGGAGGAAATGTGAAGTGAAAGGAAGTATTTTTGAAAATGGAGGGAATGGGAATGTGAAGGGAACCTAGGTTAGTGAAAACCCTAGGATTTAGAGTTATTAGGAATGGTATTGCTTTAGGGAATAGGGATATGAAAAATATATATGGGAATGGGAAGGGAAATATATAATAGTTTAGGGATTAGATTTGAAATGATAACTAGGGTTTCTTCTTTAGGAAAAGCTTCGAATGATTATAAAGCACAAAATATATCAATGAGATGATGCTAGGTTTTACTTCACTGATAAATGGAGCTTTGAAGAAAACTTGTGTAGAGATTTGGCATTAACTGATGGAGTGGGAGGTTGTAAGAGAGTTTTTGAACTTTCTGGACGAATGCGCAGCGTCCTGAGAAAATGCGCAGTGACTGTTGCAAACACGTAATGAACCCTTCCAAACGCGTAGCGCCTATTGTAAAATGGTCTGATAAATTCGGCCAAATGCGCAGCATCTCCCTCAAATGCGTAGTGACTGTTGAAAAAGCGCAATGCCCCTTGCAAACGTGCAGCAACCTGAAAATTTGCTTGGTTTCTCTCTAAAAATGCGAATTTTCTCCTTTGTTGAGGATTTCTGAAGGATGAATAAAACAAATAGACTTTTTTTTGAGGTTTTGAAATGGCTTTATAATCTAGTGGATTCAATTTGCAATTTGAATTACCCACTTTTATTATGTTCACTTTTTCTTCTCAAACTTTGACACTGATACTCTTTGACTTTTCTGACTTTTTTGCTTTGCGGGTTGATTTATCTAATGGAGCTTGACTTTCTTTGCTTCAGTTTGGAAAGAGTGATTGAATTGGAAGATAGGGAATAACTTATGACATATAAAAGCATAAAATTACATTTGAAAAAATAAAAAATAAATTACATTTTTTATTTTATATCAAAATAACATTTTGATATAAAAATCATTGAAATCATTACAACTTGAAAAATAAAATAGTTGCAAAGTGATGATCTTCTATAAAGGAATATAGAATGTCTTTCAGTCACTCTCATATGATTTCTAACTTTATTTGGATGGGGTAATTCATTTTGGACCTTGAAAAACAAAACCCTAATGACCTAATCAGACTTTAAGACCTGATCTCCATGACTGACTTTAACTGAGACAAGACATGGTGAAATGAGCATTTTCATAAGTATTATTATGCTCAAGGAGACATGGGAGTGAGTCAGCAAATATGGTTGTCTAAAGGGGAGTGAAGTTTTATTGAGGAAAGCTACCATCAGTGAAAGAATTTTTAGCATTACCTAAAGGAATGATATAAAAATTTCAAAATGAGACACCTAAAATGAGAAATGAAGAAATGATATCGATCATTGATGGTAGAATGCATATTCTGACTCTAACACAGGGGATTCGGTGATTGAGGCATTTCATATTGGGAACAAAGTGGTCCCAATTTTAGTGGAGGATATCTATTTTCTGACAGGCTTGTCGAGGAGAGGCCTACCCATTTCTCCCTCAGGGTCTACTCTCGGAGGAGAGACGGTGAGAGACTATATATTGTAATATTGAAATCCAGGGGCAGATCCTAGCAAGGAAGGGAAAATAAAAATCTGTGATGTTCGTGATTTTCCATTGAGAACCATCTTATTCATGATCGCAAAGCTTGCTGGTACTACTACACTCCATGTAGAGAACAAATCTTATATGCAGTATGCGCTAGAGTGCATGGAACCAACAGTTTTCAATTGGGCTGAAGTCGTACTCTCTCTAATGAAAGAAAAACTTAGCAAGGAAAAGGGAGGAAGGAAGAAAAATTTCAACTATGGTTCGATCCTCATTTATTTTTCCTTAGAGCGGATTCCACTGATGCAGCCTTAGCATGTGACGTTGGGTATATCTAACCCTAGAGATCCAAGGATGCAGAGATGGACAGAACTAATGGCTAGACATGTTGGTCAATCAACCATCGTGTTCTTGACTGCATTCTTTGCCTGGTTCAGGCGACAGATTATCGCCATCGATGACTATGCATATGCAGGCGTCGACTTCTGAGGAGATCCAGATTTAGATTTACCAGAAGGCGCTCAGTGGGGTGAAATTGGCAAGAACATTTTTTACCATGTTTTTTTATTTTTCAAAGGTTTATACATGTTTTTGTATTTTGGTGTTTTCCCAAGACTAAAATAAATTTTTGATGTAATGCAGATGTGGGTCAAGTTCGACAAGTGGGGGAGCCAGAGCATGGAACGGATGAGCCAACAGAGATGGTTGTCGGGAGATCAGTCCTTCAAGATTCAGATATGGCTGAGACTCTTGATGAGCTTCAACAACACATACAGGGGTTGACCTTCGGGATTCCGAATTTCTGGATCGAAGAGTTACCCATGCGACTGCAGCGCCACACTATTGGCATTCCTAACCACTGGATGCGGTTACTGCGTAGGATAGCTAGATCAGTAGCATGTTATCATGAGAACCACTAGTTTACTTTTGACATGTTGCATACATTTTGAGGTCAGATGACCAATGTGTCTTGGGCACAAATTTTGTAAAAACCTATAACTATATATCTATTTGATTTCAGTGTTTTCCTATGTTTATTGTGCAATCCTATTCAATTATGTGAATGTATCTTTACATGTGTTGCAAATGTCTGTTTATAACATAATTCGCTAAAGAATCAATTAATGTGTTCAAGTTTCTGGAAATGTGTTGATATTGAATGACATCAAAATTTCTTTCCAAAAGTCGAACTCTCAGGAACATACGATGTAGTGTTGGATTTCTGACAGTATAAACACTAGTAAGTTGTAATACCACAAGTTGTGAGTCTAACCTTATGATGATGCGGTTAATACCAAATGAAATGGAATCGAAGAGAAGTTAGATCAATGCGCTATACTCAACGATATTGTTTGTAGATCGACCGATACAAATCCCTTGAAAAATTACTAACTCGTCGTTCGGAATGAAAATGGCCCACGTTGTAGAGGATAGATTATGCGCACTACGACTAGCACCATCAGCATACCCAAAAAATGGTTCCAAAGATTCAGACATATGTGATGAAATGTAAAGCGGATTACTAACTTCAAGAAAACTCTAGAAAAGAAAACTAAGACATTAAATGCAAATCAACAACATATATACAATATAATGCAAAAAATTACTACGCTCATGATTAAGCAGAGTAACGTTTCAGATAAAACCCATTTCGGGGCTGCGGCAACGGAATTCCATCGTAATCTACCAACTCACAGGCACCCTTAGCAAGAACTCTTTTGAAAATATAGGGGCCATGCCATAATGGCTCAAATTTCCCTGTACCTATTACATCAGCTTCCTGATCATAAAGAAGGACCAGGTCACCCTCTAAGAAAATGTGAGGCTGGACATGCTTGTCGTATTGCGCCTTTATTTGTCTTTTATGTGCTTCGTTGGCCAATTGGGCTTCACAACGCATTTCATCAAGATGGATGAGGTTAAAAAGATGTGCTTCTTTAGCAGAGGTGTCAGGTAACAAGTCAATTGTGAGTTTTAAAGATGGTATTTCACATTGGATTGGCAAGATAGCTTCCAGACCATACACCAATTGAAAGGGGGTAAATTTGGTTGCGTTTCTAAATGAGGTTTGGTACGCCCACAAAGCTGAGTATAGGATTAAATGCCAATTTCGTTTATGAATTCCTATCATTCATTGAAGCATTTTTTTAAGAAACTTGTTAATAGCCTCAACTTGTCCATTTGATTGTGGATAATAAGGAGTAGAACTATCATGTGACAGTCCTAATTTGGCATTCAATTCATTCATCTTATGGTTGCAAAAATGTGAACCATGATCTGTGACTATAGCCTCTGGGACCCCAAACCATGAAATGACATGATTAAAGAAAAACAATGCAATTGTTTGTCCTATGTTGTTGAATGCAGGCATCGCTTCGGCCCACTTGGTTAAGTATTCTACTGCGACAATAATATAACTATGCCCCCTGGATGAACGAAGGTTATAGGTCATGAAGTCAATGCCCCGATTTTAAAATGGTCCCACAGAGAAACATGATGCGTTGGTGCTAACAGTTTGTGGATTTTACGATCAAATATATGGCACACATGACAACTTCTGACCGTGAGGATGCGCTCGCGAAATATGGTAGGCCAAAAGTAACGGGCACGGAGTATCTTCTACGCGGTAGCATATCCAGACAAATGTCCACCACAAGCCCTAACATGACAATCATTTAAAACCTTATGAGTGAGGCACCTTCTTAAAATTGTATCGACACCACAACGATAAAGTGTATCATCGATGACCAAATAATGTTTGGCTTGGTATCGAATACGTCATTGGTCAGAGCGAGAGGTATTAGGCCAAAAAGTCTGGGTCTGGAGATAAATGATAAAATCCCCATACCAAGGATCAGATGATTCGATAAGAAACAAAGACTCATCAAGAATAGATGGTTCCGATGTAGTAGCAGTACTATTAGAGGGAAGGTCACAGAGAAGCTCAGCCAAAACTAAAGACTTCTTTGACTTGGATTTGATGAATTCCAAATCAAATTCCTGCAAAATGACAATCCATTTTGAATACTTGCCCCCCAGAAATTGACATGATAAGATGTAAGTCATGGGGTTGCCATCCGAAATGAGAATGGTCTTCCGGAACAGGATATAGTGGAGAAATATTTGGACAACTTGAACAGCCGCCAAAGCAATCTTTTCTACGTATGAATACTTCACTTCCGTATCATTGAGATTATGACTCAAATAATAGATCAAATTTTCTATCCCATTTTCTACTTGGACCAATACCATAGCAATGGTCATATCAGCTGTGGTGATATATAAGAAATAATCACTCTGATAATTGGGGGGATACATTAATGACGCCCAGTAAAGTGTATCTTGACAACATCAAAAGAAGCTTGCACAACTTGGTCCCAATGGAAGGGAATCCCCTTTTTCAAGAGCCAAGTAAATCCTTTAGCCATTTTGGCATAGTTGGGTATGAACCTCCTTAGGAATTTAGCCTTTCCCTGAAGTTTCTGTAACTGAATCAAATTTGATGGCGTAGGCAAATCAAGAATGACCTAGACCTTCAGTGAGTTGATTCGAATTCCTTCTTTTGAGATGAAAAATCCAAACAAATGACCAGAACCAACACAAAACACACATTTATGTGGATTGAGGTGTATTTTGTACTGTCGGCAGCATAAAAATATATCTCTCAATTGCATCGGGTGATCAGTCCGGTTTCATGAATGCTTGGGTAAATCGTCTAGATAAGGTTGAACAATGTGATTGATGTCATTGAAATCATAATCCATTTCTCTCTGAAAAGTTTCCCCAACGTTCTTTAAACCAAACGGGAGTCTCCGATAAGCGAATGTCCCCTAGGCACAGATGAATGTTGTATTATATTGGTCCTATGGGTGGATATTGATTTGATTGTAGCCATAAAATCCATCCATGAATGAAAATATTTCGCATCCAGAACAATCATCAATAATTTGGTCGATAAAGGGAGTAGGATAGTTGTCTTTTGGACAAGCAAGATTAACATCCCAATAATCGATGCACACTCTGATGGTTCCTTGTTTTTTCATAACGGGAACGATGTTGGAAACCCACTCAGTTAGCAGAAAAGGGTAAAAAAAAACATGCACGCAAAAAAATTTCAACTTTTGCTTTAATGGAAATAGCCTTCTTCGGATGAACAGGATGAAGGCTTTGACGTATCGGCTTGACACCGGGGTACATTTTAATGGTGTGTTCAATGATATTAGTATCTATGCCTGGAATTTCCTTGTAAGACCAAGCAAATACATCATGAAATTCACGAAAGAGAGAGAGATATGTTTCGAGTTCTGATGGAGAACAAGACAATCCGACATGAATGTTTCTACAACGTCGAGTTTGGTCGAAATATCGATAGAAATGGTTTCTTCAATATTTGATAAATTTCGCTCGGAATCGATTGCATTAATAGGAAAATAATTCAAAAATAAAGTTTTGATTGATGGGTGATATAATTCACTAAGATTATCTTCTTCGTAAGATTGAAGGTGGGAGCGATGATGATGATCTTCCCATGGTTCTCCTTCTAACATCATGCTTTCCAAAACATTCTGATATGTCAAGAAAGATGAGGAAAAAGGATCAGATGGAGTACCAAAATCTAATGAACGATCATCTTAAAAAATCGGTGACGATGATTTTGGATTCGCCGCCCAAGCCATATAGATTGATTGCTATGCCAGCTCAATTGGGCTAGGTGGCAGAAACTCATCCAACGTAACAACTTCAGAATCGCCCATAATCTTCCTTAAGCTAGATGGAGTGGAAGATATCATGTAGCAGGTCTCTATGCTTGTAATTTTTGTCGATGTTGCAAGTGGTGGTAATGCAAAGGTTCCCATGAGGGTGGAATCCTTTAAGAGTCCTACACTAATTTTTTGAAGTGCAATTTGGATTGCATGAACTAACATAACACTTCCAGTTACATGGGAACTAGAGGCAAAGAAGGATAGTTGATTGATGACTGTGATGACACCTTTATGTGGAAAGGAAATCATTCTAAAATACGTAGAGACGATCACAGTCATAACATATACCCATGGCCTTACGAGTAAAATATTGTAGTCAAGGGGTTCGTCAATGACCTCAAATTCAACATTTATTGTTTTTCCCCTAGTTCAACATGCAGGTTATTGATAATATCGCAATGCTTATATGTACATCCATTGAAAGCCTTCAACGTCGTAAGTGATTGAGATAGGCGCGATGAGCCAAGTGACTTCCAACAGTTTAGAGACGTAATGCACGTAGATGCTCCCTCATCAATAATAGTACGATGAACAAGGTGATTGAGAACATTTACTTGGATGGATAATTCCAATTCTGCTGGTAATTATGGCACATAGCCCGTATGATTAAAGACTACGAGATTGGAATCTGTCAGATCAATTCCACCAATTGCCGACAACAAACCTGCTTCTGGGAGGGACAATTTTGTAGCACCTCAAGTGCTGACATAGCTAAATGGGATTGAGCCAAATCTTCAACTATATTATAATTTTGAGCAGCTCTTGCTCAAGGATTAAATGTCGATTTATGAATGACTCCCTTTGGTGGCTTAATTGTCAATTCAAGAATAGCATTCAGTGGTATCGATTCCGTAGATGGATTTGTGGTCGAGGTACTAGGTTGATCATTATCTTGACTACCGTAATATTTATTACACATTGACACCAAAACATCAGTCAATGGCTTCGTGACAGACAACATAAGCACCTGGGAACTAGAAGTTGAATTCGTAGCAACCAAATTTGTGTCTGGATTCAGAAATGGATCTGTCAACACAGCTGATGCATGTGAGGCCTTAACTAATTTTGAGACTTCGGCATGGTGAGGGCAGTCTCAAACAAAGTGTTACTCATTACATATTATGCAAGGGTAATGAGGTTTCTGATTTCCAGATAATTGATCAGATGATCTATCCTGTGGGGTAGAAGTTTGATTTTTCTTTGATTTCCCCTTTTTCTTATTTTCGATTTTCTTGTCACTTGCCTTTTTCATATGACACGACATGTATTTCAGAAGAAGGCTCAGGATCAGATGCAGTAGAGTGATATGAGCTTGCAGTACCAATCATATTGTCTTCAACATGAGATTCCTTAGATGGAGGAGGAATAGTAAAATTAGATCGCGACACATTGGAAATTTTCTCGTAGAGCATGCCAGACTGAGTATAAATCAAGTTTAAATATTGGGCACGAGCAATGACCTACTCTTCAGTGACGACGCCACCCTTAGCCACATCCTTAGTTATAGATGGTAACGGGGACTTAATGGACCACTCAACAAAGAGATGATCAGGAACAAATGTCTTAAACATTCTACGACGATGATGCCACTCATGAATATGATCAGAAATTTGAGTAGCATTAGTATGTTTAAAATTATTGAAGATTTCTGTTCCAATTTCATATCGTATGGGTAACTGGAAGTGGGTCAAAAATACAATAGCTAGGGCAGTGAAATTATCAAATGAAGCTCTTAGTAACTCAATGTACCATTTTTAGGCCAGAAAAGTGAGCATACGCTGAAAAAGACGTATTCGAATGGAGTCATCATTTAGGGAGTTGGATGAACACCAAAAATGATAAGTCATAACATGGGTCGACGGGTCTTCCTGAGTGTTTCCATTAACTTAGGAATATCAGAGGGTAATTTATGAGGTATCACTAGCCACGAAGGAGCATAACTGATTTGATCATTGGTAAGTCGGTTCAAATTTGGTAACTCTAAAGTTGCAACAAAGGGAAACTGTCGATTTAAGTCGGGTTGAGCATAGCCAGGGTATGATGGAATTGCTTGGGAAACATCCCTTTGAGCGCCAGCATAACAAATATGTTGCTGGTAACCTGGATAGCGGTTGTTTTGATAAGCAAACGATTAAGGATTATGTTGACCAAAACCTGGGTACGTTACTTGTTGAAATGAAGGTTGTGGCATTTGCGCTTGTGGCTGCCAAGGGTTCTTTCCACCAATATTATAACCCAAACTAGGATAGCTTGGATTCGGCTGAGGATAGGTATAACCTAGTTGCAGCTACGACATCCCATAATATGGTAATCCAGCTTGTGAATAAATAATTTTGTATATATGTGGTTGTTGTAAACCAGCCGAAGGAGTTGGAGTCTGACAACCCAATACTTGAGGGTATTGGGTTGAAAGACTCGCCGGAGACGATTGAGGTACAATAGTTTGAGCTTGTAATAGGGGTAAGGATGTATTAACAAGTGGAATTGATGTGGGTGAAACAGGTTGAACCGGTTGATACGATTGGACAACCGTTTTTGGTTGTATGGGCACAGTGGGTTACCACTGACAAAGATTCATTCCGACATTAGGATGAAAAAATAATGATGGAGTAATGTCAATATGGGTGAACATAGGTTTCCCCCCAACATGAGGAGTACAATAAGATGGAAAATATTGTTCTCCAAATGCAAGGAGTCCAGTTGAAATTGTATTGGATGGAATATACCCAGATGGACCAGATTGATATTGCCCTGATTATGTGTATAAGGGATCAAGCCATTCAATAATCACTATTGATTTACCAGTTAGAATACTAGAAGATGTCATTGGTGAAGTCCATGGGTTTCAAGATGCACCAGAGAAGGTTCCAGATAAAGATTGGTAACTAGGTGGGATGGAAGGGCCACCATATATATGTGACTTTGCCACCATATAGATGTGACTCTGGTGAAGTTATGAACATCGACGGGGTAGCGAGAGTAGGTGTTGTCGCAATTGGAATAGATGTTCCAGCCGAAGATGTTGGCTCATGCATGGTTTTTCGACCAAATGTATACCCTATTGGATCTACAGGAACTCTAATAGACACAGGATCAACAAAAGCGGAGGCAGGTGATTGAGGAAAAGAATCGTACAGGCAAAGCTCCACTCCAAAATTAGTTGGAGTTAAAGGTTTTTTGTCTTGTGGTATTTCTTCAATCGAAATTAGACCAGGTGGAAAGATTTTTCCATCAGGCCCAAAGTATATTTAAAGAGGTTGAATGCACGATATGGGAGACTCAATGGCTACAATAGATTATGGGGTGACCGATACAGGAACAAATTCTGGTCATTCGACTTCGAGATTCATATGTTTTGGAAAAGAAGTGACAGGATCTGGATCAAATTCTAGTTGAACAACGTCGGGTTTGGGAGATATGGTCTCACTGATTGGATGGATCGTGACCACGGGTAGCTGTGAGGACTCTGTCTCGACAACAATAGATGAACTACGATTTATAGAAACAAATTGATCTGTATATGTGAGGATGATATCGCACTAGAGGTACTAATAGTACTAGTTTCGGTAGAGCGATGTCACCTTCGCCGACCAGAAATGGCTTTTGGTGGTAAAGGTGGTTTCAGTGCTATTCTACGCGAACAACGGGGAAAGGGGTGTTCTTCTTCCACAGTGACTGATTTATTTTATGAAAAAAAAAACAACAAAATAAAGGGGTAATTCTAGGCAGAAGGTTTACCTAGTAATTGTGAACTGTAGAATACCTCTTGGCGAACCAAGAAGTACGAGTAGACAATCTCTCCGAATGTTGTGTTCGGTGTATCACAAGTTACAAGGCGGCCAACTCAGTTCACTATGGATGGATAGCAACCTAAATTTGTCCTCCCAAATATACCCAAAGGTACATGGAGGCCCAAGTCCATATTAGCGATTTCTAATGCGAAACCACACAGTGAGAGCACCCCCTTATACTTTTCGTACTAGAACACCGCCCGATATACCCAAAGGTACGTGGACGAGCTCTGATATATATACGTACGTGGAGTGAGGTATCACACTCGGAATTTATCGCAGACAAGTTAACGATAGCTGCTACGTTTAACGACGCCGAAACACGTCTCTAGCCTAGATATTCTAAATGTTATCGTTATGGTTCCAATGCTTTTTTAGGTAAATTGATGTAAATTTTAAGTTGATCTTGTTTAACAATTTTCCTTTTGAGGTTCTCTGCGTGATGTGATGGAAATTCCTAAAAATGAAAACTAAAATGATAAGCAAACTTTTCAATTTTAGTTTTTTCAATGAAAATCCTAGCTACTAAGGGAAAGAGCAATCAGCTTTAGAGCAAAAAACAAAGAGCACAAACTAAAATGCAGCTTTCCTAACTTGTTCCTATGCAACACACACAATTCACTATATGCACATGAAGGTTTTTCTTTTCAGCTCCCTTAATGTGAATGCAAGAAAGGAAACTATATGCATCAAATCAACAAAAAAAAATGTTTTCTTCTTTGAGAAACGAGGAATTTAACAACAATTTCTCTTTTAGGAAAAAATGAAGAATGGAACTGCAATTTTTCCTAAAGGAAATGAGGAATTTAACGACAATTTCCTTTATGAAAAAAAATGGATCTAATGCAGAAATAAAATACTTTGAATTTTATTTGCCAATGATAAATAAAAACACTTAGAGAGACATCGAACAAATTTACTTTTCAAAGGAGGAAGAATCAGGGAAATTCACTGATCTCTAAGAGGTATCAGACAATTGAAAACACAAAAAACAAATGGCTAAGAATGATGGAAATGATAAATTAAAATGGAATTTGGTTGGCTAAGGGGGCAACGCAGTCTCTAAGGGGAGATAGTGTGTTGCAGTGCACCCCTGAGTGGGAGATAGTGCACTGTGTCTTGACCAACAATGTGTTGGGCGCAGCAGTGATTGAAAATGCAATCTACATAACACACTTCTAATGCAATTATTTCATTCAAAAGTCTAATAACTGAAATTAGATGCTACTGGGTGGATAAACAGAGGCAAAAACACCATGAATGATAGGAAACTGCTCAGTGGAGTTGCCAATTTGTTATGCCGAATTATGATCTATGGATAAATCAAATTCCCTAAGTGTGGTGCTAGGCACTTAGAAAAATATATGAAATACTTTGCTATCACTTTCTCTAAGAATAAATAAACACACAAAATGATAGAAGAACCTACTTTTGATCCAAGCACTTCTTCTTCTCCTTCTGTTTCTTTTGTTGTAGCCTCCAATCCAACTTAGATCGCCAGATTGATTCCTGCAAGTATAAACATAGAACAGCAAACAGATTGCAATATACAGATACCTGCTTATCTTAATCACTTAAATCAATTAAACATGAAACATATATATCATTCAAGATTCCATTGCATGATAAATAGAAACATAAACATATACATATATGAGAAAATGAACAACAATATTTATTAAAGAGTAGAAGGGGGAGGTTACAACCAATGATCGATTTGATGTCACCAGCTCTAGCTTCATCTTAGCCTCATCACATCCAACATCACACTAGTAGAATATCAGTACTTTCACTCTCTCAAATGAGAATCCAACAACATTTCTTTACCAAAATTCTTCCTTCCCTAGCACTAGGATATGTGCTCAATTTATAGGGCAAATGATGGTAGTTTCTCAATGAATGAATTTATAATAATAGGCAATACATGTTTCTAAGTTCAGAGGTGTTAGATGGACACTTGGATTCGAATTTTGACACATATGGACTCTTCTAGAAGGCACTGGCCATGTGGAGATTCCAGAATAATGAGAATTTCGCTCCCAATTGACCAATACACTCTTGAATGTCAAGGAGTGCATTGCAGTGCACCCTTGAATGGAGGATGTTGCATATGCAATGCAGTTAGTCCCTTTAGAGGATGCGTTGGTGAGTCAATAGGTGATATAACATATAGTTCAAACCCTGGAAATATCACAATAGAATTCATGAATGATTTTTTCTTATCTTAGGGCATATAGAAACTGAAATGTAATGGGATCGTAGACCCTATTTCATTAGTCCTAGTGATGATGTCCAGTTTGATGAGGTCATGGGGGATGATGCCCAAATTGACCTATAACACACACCCCAACATTTAGCAATGTTATTCATAATAGCTAACAACTAGTATTTCCAAACACATGGTAGAATGCAAGGTTGTTTTACACTCAACTCAACCATTATTTTGACTCCATATATGGCACTATGACCATTTTATTACTCATATAGCTTGATACAACCTTCATGACTATGAAAATACTCTCACTTTGCTTACAATAGAAACAAGACCAGTGTTATAAGACTCAACTTGGAAATTTTATGACTGAGTGGGACTGGAAATTTAATGACCATAATCTATAAGGCATAAAAAAAAGATTTTTCAAGTCCTTTGATTATAGTGAGTTGTCTTAATTACATTTTATAGTGACATTTTGACTCAATACAATTCATACCAATAAGACTCGGCTGGAACCTGGTGGAATTAGTGGCTCACCTCCCTAATATACAAGGTCAACTTCTCGGACCTTGTCAATGATCTGGTAACTCCCACAAATGCTTTGTCTAGGATATGAGTTGGTCAACAAGGATGAGACTCCATGTTTAATACACAACAAAAAATTTTGACTACCCCAAGGGAAATAAATTGACCAGTAATAGCTTTGAAAAATTCCCCTCTAGAAAACTTCCAATTTGTCTTCAAATATTTCTTAGTTTGAATGAGTTTTTCAGTGAGGCTTTTGTTCAAATAGTTTGCTAGCTAGTTGATGTAGGTGAAAATTTGGTTTTAGTGTCTCACATACCATACACATTGGTGGAGATAATAGAGAATAGGAACTTATACATCACCATGGTCACTATATTTGTGCATTTAACACAAAAATAAGAAATACCCATGACATTCATTATAAAAGGGAGTGCTTACCGACACATAGAGGAGAAACTTATAATTTTTCAAATCCATAAATTACACAAACAATGTAGGTCAACATTTCAATCTTTAGGTATACTTGGAAATACAATATACACAAGAATGTAGAACCTGGAATATGTGCAGAGGTACACACTTCCACAATATTGTCAGCCTCATTCAATTCCTGCTCATGCATAGAAAGTAACTAGTCCCACATACCAACAGTTTGTATTCTTGAGAACATTCAGGTGTATGGGTTATTTGTGGTCCCTACTAAAGGATATATGGACCTCTATGTACTTCTCTTGGACTAATAAC
This sequence comes from Pinus albicaulis, assembly GCA_034641835.2. NCBI lineage: Eukaryota > Viridiplantae > Streptophyta > Pinopsida > Pinales > Pinaceae > Pinus > Pinus albicaulis. The sequence continues at coordinate 1,548,592,061 of CM076580.1, read as the reverse complement.
AACACTCAGTGTGTACTCTTGTAGGGATTATTTGTCGAAGGAAAATATTCTATCCAAATACTTAGAACTCATTCAACACTAAAGAAAATTACCATGACCTATTCAATGGCCAAGAATTCAGCTTTATCATTCTTAGAAAACATGCATCAATTAAAATCCTCTGGACATTCATCCTTTACAAGATAAATAATTTCATCAGTTGGATCATGAAGGAGAATTGACCCCCGCATATCAGCTACAAGAACAACCTCGTCTTTGGCTTCCCAAAATGAATAATGTCTCCCGCAATTCAATTCTAATGACTTCACAAATGTAAAATTTATCCTCATGTTGATTATATTTAGCTTTAGGCACCCAATAAAAATAATTCAGCCTTTAAAATGTAATTAAAATTATCAATTTAATTTTCCACTTAAGCGCTTTTGAAAAATATTAAACCTTGCCTCCTTAGTAAACTTTACACTTGGCCATTCTAATCATTCATCCCAATTAAATGGGCCAATTCGTCCATTATTTATTATGCATGCAACAATTTGCCATAAATTTTGTCGTACATTTTGTTATCACCAAATTTAACTTGATTGGATGCTCATCAGACAACTCAGTGTAACTGTTTCAAACCACTTCTAACTGAAGATTAGCCTATTCAGTTTGAGAGGGCTCTCTCAACTGGGTTTATGATTTTGAATAATGATAGTACTAGATGACTAACTCTACAGAAATTGTAACTCGTTTTGTATGATTGCAGGTTGAAAAATGCAAGCTTGTTACCATTGGGCTTATGGAGTCAACAATCAGTAGTTTCAGTGACAATGGTTCTTCACATGGAAGCCGAGGCAGATAGAGGTTTTAGACAGAGGAAACTCACACACACAACATAAGAAAACATAGTCATTTCATCATTAAAGGAAGTCAAAGCATAATATTATGAATTCTGAGTAATTAGGGATGAAATCTACTGCAAGTGATAAAACATAAATATATAGATCAATGAGATATCAAAAACCTCATGAGAACAGGTCTGTAAAGAAGAATGTCACTTTGTATTACTTATATTGGTCAAAAACATACAAGCAGCAGTTTTTTGCAAATATTCTCCAACCCTTTACTACTTCGATATTTTGTCTTTAAATATACATTATTTACATCAAGGATGATCTGACTGGTGGCTAGATCTTCGAATTCTATTATGACACCTTTCATAACTGAAATACATAACTTCTAACAGAAAACTAACAGCTACCCTTTAAAGAAAACATCTCCTAATAGGACTCTATCTCCTATTTATTACATTGCTCTATCTTATCTGTGAAACATTTACATTATGATTACAAAATAAATATCACATGCTCAAGAGACACATGACCAATTCACCTCCACTTTACATATTTAAAGCATCCCTAGATTTGTGGAGCATAACCCTGCTTTTTAGGAATGGATGACCCTTATCTTCAACGTTGTTTTGACTGATGACTTGTCTTCATGGCACTCCCTTTGAGTCATAAATATATGATAATAAGCTCCCTTGACATGTTGGAGGTCTCCAACTGGAAAAAACTGCTTTTAAGATGCTCAAAATCTTTCAACAATTTCTCGCTACGAAAATAGGACAATTTCGTAGCGAGTTTTAGTAGCGTGGGAAAAGTGGATTTTCCATCCATCCTCTTCAATTACTTGATGTTCCATCATGTTAATAATTTCATGACACCTTACCACCATGGATCCCCCTCCTTAAAACATATAAAAACTGACTTTAAATGCAAAAAGGCACTTACAGGTTTTTTCGTAGCGTATTTCTGGCTTCAAGCCCGAGGTACACTATGAAACTGTGTAAAAAACCAGAAATTTCCCCTTTCAAAATTGTCTTCAAAAACTGACCTCCAGCTGTAAAATTTTGATTATCTGCATGTTACGAACCTCCTAAGTCATATTCCATCTCAAATTTTTACTCCTGGGGTGTTTCCTCCTCATTTACAATCAGTTGACTTATAGGTTCCTCTACCACTGTCATTTTCAACCCTTTCTTTTCCAACTCCTCATGAATCAACTCCAATTTCTCTTCAAGGTCTTGCACTTTGTCTTTTAATGCCCTGTTCTTGGATTGCAAGTGAAATTTGACTCTTTTGAGGTGTTTGACCTCTCCTCTTAGTGGTTGAGTCCACTTTATTAGCTTTTTTGTATTGTCCAAGATCTTTGAGACACTTGTGACTTGATCGTCCCAAATTTTCCTCATTTGTTCAAACTAAACCTTCTCAGCCTTATGCTTCTTTGCTTCTTGCTTAAAAACTGATATCTCCTTGCTTGCCTCTTTCAACTTCTCCTTAAGGGTTTCAATTTCTGATTTTTTAGTGATTTTATCTTTACCCTTCTTTTGTTTGATAACCAGCTCCTCTTTTGCAGGTGAAGAGAGAACTATGATACTTGGTGGCTAGGTAGTTTCAATGATCTTTTCAGTCTCTTTGATACTTTCCACAACCTTCCTTTCATGTCTATTCATTGCCTTTCTAGGATGAAACATGAAACCAACATCATCACCTACAAATTCTAACTTTTTAGCTGTCTTTCCTCTCTTTAGCTTTCTTCCTCCATCTTCAACATCTTCAACTTGGACAATGGGAGTTTCTTCAATATCAATTGCATGCAAGATGTCCTCTAAGTTACCATTAACCACTGTTTGGCTTCTAGTAACTCTCTTGCTGCTTTGTTTGCTAACTGTTGGCTTCTGTTTTGTAGGTGTTGTTTTAGGTGTATGAATCTTCTGCAAAGGCTCTGTCTCCATTCTCACTAGTTCTAGTGGGGATGATCTATTCCCTTCTTCAACTTCTTCTGCCACTATTGGTGATGAAATACTTCTAGGTTTGGAAACTCTTTTAAGAGTGACAACATCAACTTAAAAACCACTCATGAACAGAAAGGATGTCCAATCTCTGTCTAGTCTCTTCAACTCCTCTAACACCAACAACTTAATCAAACCATGGTGAAAGAGAGAAGTTTCATTGCCTTCTATTTTAACTTGAACCTTATTGGACATTTTACCTAGAATTATGTATAAATTAAAGGGCAAGTCAAGTGACCTCTTACCCACAAAATGTAGAAGAAACCTAAGGTGGCAGGAGTAGACCATGTGAAACCTTCCTTCACAGGTAAAATACTTCTGAATGATCATCAACAGCTTTGAATAGTTTTCCTTCATGAAACTCCTAGGGATGGCATTTGTAAGATCAATTTCACTATGCTCTGGTTTGATGAACTCTTTGCAATCTTGCATGGTGAACTTGATGCCTTTAAACCATTTTTTCCCTCCTATAGGGATTCCTGTTGTTGTTGAAATGTTTTCTAGTGTTACTATGAGGTTTAACATTCCCACCTTTGAAGTTGTTCCAGTGAAACTGTTAGAAAAATCCTTGGAAACATGTAGATGACAACCCTACAATCTTTGACAGATTTGCAAGCAACTTGTTCTTCTGAAAATATCCATGGTCATTGGGTCTTAATTAAGAAAATTCATGTCCGTGGGCTCATAATTGTGGCAGTGACCACCTTTGTTTGTTTTCTTCCTTGCGGCCATGGGTGCTTTATATCTTCTCAACCTCGCTTGCTTGATGACACTTGCAACCTTTGAATTTTCCAGCAACCTGCTTGGCTCGATGAAGTAGCTCTCCAGAAATCCAATAACATGAAAAGATAAAGTAGAGTATGACAAAAAGACTATTTGGGTAATGTTTTATGGTTTAAATGACAACTCATGCCTTAATCATGACACATGAATGCTAAAAAGGGTAATGATGACCTCAGACATGACTTTGTACCTTGAATTAACCCTAACAGACTCGAATGACCTCCACCCTAACTCCTCCAATCATGAACTGACAATTCACATCAGGTTTGACAAGATAGACAAGAAAACAGTTTTTCATAGTGTATCTAGTTTATTCTCTGACAATTTCAGCATGAAACTATTAGGCAATTTCGTAGAGAAAATTGTTGTTTTGCAGTATAAAATGCTACGAAAAGTTGTAAAAATGGCTTACGTATCCTTTTTAAATTTAAATGCTTTGGAAATGAATTCTGACACCTAATGATGACTGATGGGACATGACATGACCTAAATGGATGTGGCTTTGAACGTTATGATAGGTTAAACATGTAAAAAAAATGAAATTTTCCTATACTTGAAAAGGCTTAAGGAGACCTTATCCTTTTGAGGAGTGAACTGTATGACCATGTCAAGTAATGTTTCACAAAATTATGAGTGATAACACATTCAATAAGATAACTTTGTTGAGCTATTTGTAATAAATTCTCATGTTGTAGGAATTTGGTATTCAACTTCTTTGGAAAATAGATGGAATAATTCTCGAACTTGGTCTTTCAAAAATAACTCACGGATTCATTTGCAATAAACCTTCACGTTGGCAGGAAAACCAACTTTGATATCTTTGTAATTTACCAAACTAAAAAATTGGAAAATTTTCTTAATTTATATCAACAAAATTTCTTCATATAAAATATTCATCTATTTAATATAAAATTGTCAGTAAAATGCAACAAAGAAAACACGACAACTGATAAATGGAAATAAACTCAACTTTAGTTAAATGTCTTTCGTATTAATCACATCATTAGGATTTGGTCGATGTTTCAAACCAACTAATGAGGTTCATCCTCAGGACAAGGTATACATGTTGATACAACTAAAATAGCTGAGATAGATAATCATGCCTCCAAATAAATATGCTCTAATGTTGAAACTAGTCCTCTAAAACTAAACTAAAAATCAATAAGTTTCAACTTGTGAATTATGGATGAGTTTACCAAGGAGAGAAATGGGTTCTCGCACACTCTCGCTGAATCGCCCGAGTTTTCATCTTGGGGCTACTACTGAAGCTAGGAACTCTCGATTCTCCAAATTTCTCAATAAGAAAGAAACTAAACTCTAAGATATCCCAAATGATCTCCTCCTCCTCCTTTTAAAGGCTCGATAGATAGATTTTTGAGCCTCTAGAAGCATATTATTTTATTATTATTCTAGAAGCTCCTCCCTTGACTTTATCTTAAGTGAATTTTTATTTTTATTTTATTTCACTTAAGTCACTTTTGGCCTTTTTCCACCTGATGAGGCCCTTCAATAGGTTTATTATGAGGGTCATGATGCCATACTCCATCCTTAAAACTATATTTTTCTCACATTTGTTCACTTTTTTAGTTATATTGTGCTTATTGAGAAGAGTAAAAGGTGTCTGTCATAGTATGTGGCCTAATGTGGTTTAATTGCAGGAAATTGGAGCATTTTTTAGATACTTACTATGCAGGGTGTCGAAGGAGACAACAAGGAGAGAATCTAGGGGGTTTTTCCACCTCCTTAACTCCCTAAATCATCTTGGGATCACATCACTCTCTCTCATTAATTCGAAATCATTGGCAGCCAATCCACTACTAGTGCAAGTGAAGCTAAAGAAGGATAAGATCCACCATTTTTGAGAAGAAGGATGCAATCATGCTTATTTTCATGGTAGAATCTAGCAACTACCCTTTTATATAAATAAACTAGAAGAAGATCTCATTAGGATTCAAAAAAAGAATCAACTAGGTGTAGCATTTGAGCTTGAAGCTTGACATTGTTACTTTGAAATTTTATGTGATGTATGATACCTACCCTTTTTTATAATGAGAAGTTGGATTTTAAGTTGCATCTGAGTTAGTTTTAAAGCGTTGAGACCCTTGGGTTTGGGCCTAACCCAGAGGATTTGGTCTGTCTTTTTGTACTTATGTTTCTTTTTTATTCCAAGCAGTTTATAGTTCTTGCATTTCAATAGAGATTAATCTATAAAAACCTATGGTTGCAGCCTCTTCATCACCTCTCTTGTGAATGAGTGGAAGGATTCACAACCACATTCCAAAAATATTGTGGTTATGATTTCTTGGAAATATATGAGTGTTAGTTGTCCTATTTTACATTTCCTTCATGTAGCTTAGAATTCAGTTTAGTGATTAGATCAGTGTTCTAGCATAAACTAGATGTTATCTAAATTCAACTCACCTTTTCCATCATAACATAACTCATTTTTTCAATGATAAATGGATGCATGCATGTGATTGATTGCAGGGTTGTGTTGATCTACGGAGAAGGGCACCTCTTCCACCTCCATACTAGACTTCTCCATCGCCTCTTTTCATCTATCAATCTTCTCTCCAAAAATATGTTTTCACAGTCATTTTTTCTAGTAACTTTAGGACACCATGGGCACTCATTCTAGTGCAATATGGGCCTCTGAGAGAACTTGAGCTTGGCCCAAACTTCCTTCACTCTCCTTAATCTTCCATCCACCTCTCCATACCCTCAAGACATCCTTTTCACCTTCAAAATCCACTCGGAAGCCTTCATGTAGCATTACAAGCCCTCATGTAGCAACCACCTGTAGCAAGCCTGTAGCACCACTTTCCTTCATCATTTTTATTCCCACTTCAACTTTTACTCATTCAAGATGAATAATTACCCCCAGTTGTGATTTGATGATCAGGGGAAGCTCCTAGGCCACTCCAACCATTATGTTTCTTCACTGAAAAACATAGTAGATTTAGTTCCTTTTATCACAAGTATGATGCAAGTAGGATACTTATTTTCAAGCAACTATGACCTAGGTAGATGATGCATGCAATTATGATTGGTAGTTTGATGAATTATGCAAGATAAAATAGTCTCCTTTCTGTAAGTAGATTTGGTATTTTGATGGATTTTGCAAGATAAAAATAGATTTATTTTTGTAAGTATATTAGCCTTTGTCCTTTCATGAATTGATTAGTTAGCATTTACAAGTTGAGTCAATGGAATTTCCACTTTCATATCTAGCAGTAATTTCCAATTGTACCTTCATCAGCAAGATTTCATTCTAATTCAGTAGGAGGAATGGTCTCTGAGAACTTGCAATCTAATAGCATAGTTAAGGGTGGCATGAGTAGAATCTCATCCAATGTGCATATAGAATTGTCACCTCTAAGTTTTTATGAACCTCGAGTTGATAATTTGATTTGAGGAACCCCTAGGAGTTGAAACACTCTTGGTGCAATAGCTCACCACTTTTTGGTGCCTTTTCCACAAAGGTGTCTAAGGAGATGGTTTTTTTTCTTAAAGCATTGTTTTTTTTTCTTTCTATTTTGCATTCATTTTTTTAAAAAGAGAAAAAACAAGAAAAACTTTATTTCATGCCTCATAGGAGTAGGGATAATCAAGGAAAATTTCTACCAAAAACCCCCACACCCTCAAGCAGTCAACCTTCACTCTTCTTCGATGACTTTGAACTTCCCTCTCTGACTACAAGGGAGTTAGAAGACCCTTTAGGTGAGAAACCTGAAATATTTTAGGAACTATTGGGGAAGAAGAAGAACCTACTTCATCTACCCAAACTATGGTTGAAAATAGAAATAATGAGATTTTCCCCATCAAAGAAACCAATGGAAAGGCTAGAATGAAGAACATAAGCCTTGCTTCGCATCCACATTTCCATGGCCTAACCTCTGAGGATGTTGACATCTTCATGTTTAATTTTTCACTTGTATGTAGGACTATGAATATTCCTCTGATGAACAAAAGTTGAATTTGATCCCTCTACCCTTAAAGATGCAGCCTTGTGTTGATTTATGGGTCTTCCTGGGGGCAACATCACTACCTAGGCCCAGATGCAACAATCCTTCAGTAGCAAGTACAGGGATTATTGTAGGTCCAAATAAACCAAGGAAGAAATATTTTGGATGACCGTGGGGCCTGATGAATCTTTATAAGACTATGAGGAAAGGTTTCAACTCAAATATAGGAGGGCCAATTCTACCATTTATCATGAGTTTATCAAGCTATTTATTCTTGGATGGATCAAAGAGGAAGTGTTGAAAACCCCCAACATGTTATCTAGAGGAGATATCTATCAATTATCCTATGATGACATCAAAATTGTGTTCAAAAATCACTTTAGGCGTGCTAGGAAGAAGGGTAGGGCTATTCAAGGCTTGGTCATTTCCTCTTCCTCCACAACATCCATAAAAAATGATATAGGGGACATATTGGAGGATTTCAAAAGTGAAATGTTGCATACCTTTGCATTGTAGATGGATAACATGAAAATCAAGGGAAAACAAGAGGAACCAGAGAGGGCTCTAGCTATTTTCTTCCCTAGATGAACTAAAAGACATCTTAGGAATGATTACCCATTGAATGTCATAGAAGTTTGCTCAATCTGTGAGGAAAACCATGCAATAGAAAATTTCCCTCCTTTTCCAGTCCTAAAAGATGGATACCAAGGGGTAGAAGGTGGGTAGAGAAACTTTGCATCATTAATCAAAGGAGGCCTCAAGAACCTCGTTTATACCAACAGGGAATTAAAGGTGTACCTTATTCTTATTAAAATACAAAAAATAATGAACCTTTGCAACCTTGGTACTCTTTCGCTCATCCATCATTGTCCACACCTCCTTATTGGCCTTATGCTCCATATCCTCCTCAACCTATCAACTATCCTTTTTAGCCATATCCTCCCCATCCTCCTCAATGGAGAAACCCATCACAAGGGTGGAGGCCTCAGCTTAACCAACCTCCTACTTTAATACCTCCACCCCAACCTCAACCACATATCACTCATTCTTCTCCACCTAAGAAGCCTCAAATTCCCACTCAACCCAATCCGAACCTGAACAACAAGTAAGCATATTAGGTCTAAAATGGAGAGACATATTTTGCTTCTTATGTTGTGGAAATCCAGGAGATCAACCTTCGATATGGGAAAGTTATCCTGGATAACCATCTACCTTATCCACAAGAATATCTTGAAGAAGAGAAGGAAGAGAGTGCTCCTCAACTAAATCCACCTCCTTTTCCTAAGATTTTGATCCACCATAGCCATCACACCCCAAAAGGGATTGAACTTCTGGGAGAATTGAATATTTTGTGTGTCAAGATACCCCTTCTCCAAGCTATTAAGGATGTTCCCATCTATAATAAGCTGATCAAGGAGAAATGTTTCAAAAATCCTGGGAGAAAAAGGAGAGACACCCCCACCATCAATGTTGTTGGGAAACTATCTAATATGATGTTGGGGATAGTGATATTTCCAAAATACCTAGACCTGGAAGCCCAGTAGTGGATGTGCACATTGATGGCATTATATTCCCTAATACTATGATTGATCTTGGGACTATAATTAATGTGATGACTAGGGACACCATGTTAACGCTAAATCTACAAGGGGATTTTAGGAGGACCACCATCATACTGCAACTTGAAGACAGATCCATAATAGCTCCTGAGGGAATTATTGAGGATGTCATGGTCTCCATCGACTCGTGGGAGTATCCTACTGATTTCCTGGTCCTCCAGCCCAAAACCAAGTTTAATATTTATCCTCTCATCTTAGGAAGACCTTGGTTGGCCACTGTTGATGCCTATTATAGTTGTAGGTTTGGGAACATGACCCTTATCAAAACAGCTGGTATTTTATTCTCCTGCTCAACCTTCTATTGAAAATGATTTACCCTTGTGGTTAAAATATGAGGAAAATCATGAATTGTATCACAAAACCCCCTACCCAATATGTGCCCTAGATATTGTTATAAGAGGGGGTGAACCTAAAGAAGATGGCCTCATTGACCATATCCTTCAAAACCAGCCTCCCACTACCATCCCACTTGATGAACTTGTGAAAGAATCTGAGAGTATTCCTTGTACTGATTTATGCTCGGTTGATTCAAGTCCTAAACATGTGAAAGTTGTAGAGTTTGGCCCATCCATAACCTTAAAGATCAACCCCTCTCTCTCTACTAAACAAGAAGAAAAATTGTGCAAGATACTGATGGAAAACTTAGATGCTTTTCCTTGGGATTATAAAGAAATTAAAGGGGTGCATCCCTTGGTTTTTACTCATCATATTTACATCGAAAAGGGATGCAAACCTGTGCGCCAACCCCAAAGGAGAATGAACCCAGCTCAAAAGGACATTGAGAAGGAAGAATTACAAAAGTTGTTGGATGTGTGGTTCATTTATCTCATCTTAGATAGTGAAAGGGTGTCCCCTCTGGTTTTAGTCCCAAAGAAGAATGGGAAGTGGAGGATCTGTGTTGACTATAGAGAAATTAACAAGGACAGAAAGAAATACCATTTTCTCTTTCCCTTCATTTACCAATTCCTAGATGGTCTTGTAGGAAATAATTCTTTTCTTTCTTGGATGGATTTAGTGGTTACAATCAAATCCAGATCAGCCCTGAAGACCAAGACAAGACCACATTTACATGCCCTTGGGGTACCTTTTCTTATATATTTCTTCCATTCGGTTTGTGCAATGCCCCTTCTATTTTCCATAGGGAATTTTTGAGCATTTTTGCGGAACTTTTTCATGACTCTATTGAAATATACATGGATGATTTCACTCCTTATGGGTGTGACTTCCAGGAGGCTCTCTCTAATCTGTGCAAAGTCCTGAAGAAATGTATAGAAATGAACCTCTCATTGAGCCCTGAGAAATGTAAATTCCTAATGAATGTAGGGACTTTTCTTGGCCATTCAACATACAAGGAAGGGATACAGGTTTACCCAAACAAGGTTTCCATCAACAAAAGGGTCCCTACCCCTCAAAAGCAGAGAGATGTTAGGAGCTTCTTGGGACTAGCTGGGTATTATAGGAGATTCATCAAGGAATTTAGTAAAGTGGCTTCACCATTTTTTGGATTACTGGCTAAGAATTAATATTTCTGTTGGACCAACAATTTTCAAGAGGCCCTTGAAATATTGAAAGAAAAACTAACCACTACACCCATCCTTAGGGCCCCCAACTAGGAATTTCCTTTCTATATCCATATCGATGCATAGGACAAAGTTGTGGGGGAAACATTGGGACAAGTGGAATATAAGTTTCCTTATGCCATTTATTTCATTAGTAATAATTTTTCTAATGTTGAGTTGAACTACATTGTCACTGAAAAATAACTCTTAGTTGTAGTACATTCTTTAAACAAATTCAAGGATTATATCACTAGGTATCAAACTCTTGTTCATATTGATCATGCAGTAATTAAATATTTGATGAAAAAACCTGATTTCAATGTTAGGATAATTAAATTGTTTTTATTGTTACAACAATTTGATCTAACTATTATTGACAAACCAGGGAAAGAAAATGTGGTTGCAGATTTTTCATCCAAGTTAACACTGCCTGTAGGTAATGAAGAGATGGTGGATAATCAATTTCCATATGAACACCTATTTTCCATCTCTGTGATTTCTCCTTGGTTTGTTGACATAGCCAACTACCTGGTTGTTGGGAGCATTTCCTCCTAATCTATCATCCAGGGAGAAAAGAAAGATCGTAAGGAAAATCTCTCCTTTCACTGGGATTGGAGGAAATTTTTTAGATTGGGACCAAATCAAATCTTGAGGAGATGTGTAAGAGAAGAAGAGGTCTTTGACATCCTCTCAGCATGCCATGATGGACCTTATGGGGGCCATTTTGCGACTAAGAGGATAACCTTTAAATTTCTATAGGTTAGTTACTATTGGCCCACTTTACATCAAGATGCAAGGAGATACACCACCAGATGTGATCAATTCCAAAGGATGGGAAAATCCACACCCAAGGATGAGATTCCCTTATAGCCTGAAGTGCCCTTAGAGCCATTTGACAAGTGGGGCATGGATTTTATTGGGTCAATTGATCCACCATTAGGATAAATTAGGTACATCATTGTGTGCACTGAATAATTAATAAAGTGGGTTGAGACAAAGTAATTCAAAGCATCAAATGAGTAGAAAGTGGCTGAGTTTTTAAGGTAAAACATCTTCTACAAATTTGGGTATCCAAGGGGGGTAGTCACTGATCAAGGAGCACAATTCACATCAAATTTGATTGAAGATATCATGAGACAACACTATATCAAGCACAAGACATCTACTACCTATCACCCTCAAGAAAATGGGCAAGTAGAGTTCACAAATAGAGCATTGGAGAGCATCCTCGCCAAGGTTGTTAGCAGCAGCAGGAAATATTGGGAAGAGAGACTAGTAGAGGCCACTTGGGCCTACAAAAACACTTGGAAAACCATCACTAGGTTCACTCCATATGACCTCGTTTATGGGAAGAAGGCTTTGATTTATATTGAGTTTGAATATAAAAATTGAGGATGGAAGCCCAGCTGGACTTAGATTTCACCACATCACAACAAGAAAGACTGCTCTAACTGAATGGCTTAGATGATTTCATAATGCAAGCTCTCCTACACACTAAATTCATACAACTACAAAGGAAGTTTTGGCATGACAATCATATCAAGGAAAAAAATTTTAAAGAAGGGGATTGGGCCCTATTATATTATTCTAGGTTCAAATATTTTAAAGGGAACCTAATAACAAGATGGTTGGGTCTATACCTACTAGAAAATTGTCATGAAAATGGATCTGTCTGGATCAGAACCATTGGTGAGGAAGGTATTCCCTTGCTTGTAAATGGTTATCAGTTGAAGCTATATAAAATACCTTTGTCCAAAGAATAATTTATTAGTTCAATTAGTAAAGAATTAAATATGTTTGGGAGTTTCATAGCTTCTGGTCCACAACATTCCTAGAAATTTGAAAAAAAAAGGCTCAGATGAAAACCTCTATGAGGAATCTGAGGCCAACTTCAGGGTTGAAAACCTCTCTAAGGCATCCGAGGAGCAAAAAAAAAGGAGAAAAAATAATAAATATCCCTAGGTGAAAACATCCTTTGAGGCAACTAGGTCAGGCATGAAGTTTGAAAACCTCCTCATAGGCAACATGTTTGTCTCAAGGAAAAAATAAAAAATAAAAATGGAAAAGAAGAACACTAGGATGAGGCTTATACCATGTCTTCTAACCTTTCTCTTGTTTTGTAAGATTGCACACAGTGGAATATTTCATGGCTATAGGAAAATACCTACTAGCTATCATCCATGCATATATCCATACACCTAATATCCATCCTTTCCATTCATGTGACCATCTCTCTCCACCATCCCATCAGCAGGAAATTCGAATTTCACCTCTTCTTTGTGATGCTACAGGTAGGACTTGTATTGCTACAAGAGGTCCTATAATGCTACAGGAGGAGCATATAAAGATACAAGAGGGAGATCCAAGGGGGATAACAGCCATAAATACCATCATGACTCTAAGAAATGATAAATATGGTCCTCCAATGATTTTTCCATCATCCATCCATCACCCATCCACTCAATTTATCCAATTTTTTTCTCAAATTTTCCACTCTGTCCTACCTTAAAAAAAAAGAACAGAAGTCACTATTTTCTATTTCTATAGTGTATACACCACTCCTTCATGAATCTAACCATGTCCTCATGACTTGTCATTATCTCCCACAACACCATCAAGAAAACTAAAGACTTCAAGGGGAGATCAAAGGACTGCTACATGAAGCAATCTCCTCTTGTAGAAGCCTGTGCAAAAACAACAACAATCACTGATATTATTTTATTTTTTCACCACCAGAAGGGATGATGGAGCCTTGTTTGCAACTATTAAGAGACACATCGTTCTCAAGGAAGCCTTCCACCAGCAGTAGCAATTTGGACATTTGATAGGAACCTGCACACACACAATAAAAGAAATAGTGAAGGTATCATCAAGAATGATGACATGCACAAGAAATAAATGAAAGGGTCAACTCCCTTAATCTTAATGATATATGGACTAGCTCTAGCATGCAAACCTCTGCAACAGTTCAATCCATGGGGAGGCTCAACTATGACAACCCTCACCTCCTCCCTATGCATAAAATGACTAAAATGTGTTTGAGTTAGAAAAGGTGTTTTAATATGCTGGAGGTGGCTAGTGAACTTGGCCACCCTCGGGTAAAATCAAGTTGGTGTTGGCCATCCATGCAACATGGAGATGTCACATCAAATTGAGTTGATATCATGAATAGTGGGGTGTTGATTGCAAGGGAAGGATAAGTGATTACAATGAGTGGGGAAAACGGTCCAAAAGAGGAAAATTGATCCAAATTTATGCAGGAATGCAATAAAATACATAAATAGAAATAAACACAGAGATGCGGTGGAAACAATACTTCATTTCATTAATATCAAAGAACTGAAAATTTCTTACAGACATAATAGAAATAAAAATAGCTAGGGTGCTGGTAGCGTATCTCTAAGAAGAGATGTGGTGGCTACTGTTGAGCCTCATGATTACCCTCTCCTTTACAGATTTTCTCATCTCATTTCACCACTTTTCCGTAAGTTTATAAACCCTAATCAGTAAGAATTCCAAGGTTTTGTCCTCAAGGATACATTTAAATGATTGTCATATTGTATTTTCATGATTTTCTATTTTGATAAGTTTTTGCAAATTAGCTACAGAATGCAGCCTGTTCTACAGCTAACTGTGTGTTCTGTAGCCACTCTTATGGTTGACCAGGTTCCAAGTGTTAGTGGAGGAATCAATCCACATGGGTGTTTCTAGAAACTTGCCTACAAGGATTCTATCCTACTCCCATGGTCCAGATCGACAAAAAGAGGAGCCTAAACTTATGGTCAAAGTTACAAGACAAAGAGTGTTACCTCCAAAAATAGGACTCCTAATTTTCTCTTCGAAGAAAATCATGAGTCCAATAGTCCTATTTTGATTGTAATTCAACCTAGACACCTGTAGCTAACTTAGCTCGCAATCAGTTATGTAATTCCTCTTTAAATAGTGGTTCCACAGAACCGAAAGACAGTCAGTACAGTTCATATTTGTAAAGAGGATACTCTTTTTTCTAGACTTTGTTTTAATAAAGAAGTTCAACTACCAAATGCTTGCTTAATTTCACTTTTGACAAGCTAGGAGTCAACCAACTTAGTAGCAGAGGGCCCCTGCTTCTAAAGGAGGTTTTTACTATGTTTTCTAGTTAGATTTCTTTTTCTGTTTAGTAATTTCTATTTATGCTTCGTTTCCAGTTTTCAATTAGTTTAATGATAAAATTGCAACTGTGCAGACTTTCCTTCCAGAACATTTCATGGAGATATAAATTATGTTTTCAATATTGGAATAAGGATTGAAGTGCTAGAAACCATGGTTGTTTAGCTTTGCTGTTCCTACCTTTTTAATTTCATAGAATTGTTAATTGTTGTGTCAAACTAATATTTATGGAAACCATTTTCAATATGCCAAATTCTTCATCAAATGGTCAAATATCTCACATATGCAGTGGTTGAGTTTATTTTTCTTCTTGTTATTTTCTTGCCAAGGACAAAAGGCATAATTGATTTCTCCAAAGCCATTTAAAGAAGTTAAACACTTCATATTTGAATGTGATTGTTAAGTCAATTATACATTTAGTTGATTTTAGTTAGTTTTTACAAGATTTTACTTTCAAGATCCTCATTTGATTGCAAACAACAATGTTCCTAAAAGCCACACTAAAATAAATTAATCTGAACATATTAAGCAGGGATGGTTGAATGATTAAATGTAATGCAATTTCTGAGTTATTCATTTATAGAGTTTTCCTAGTTCTCTAGTGCAGGCAAGTGTAATTAGCTTACTTAAAAATTACTTCAAGAAGGTCACTCCTTCCAAATTGAATAATTGAAGTAGCTAAACACATCTTAGATACTTTTCATTTGCATTCCCTGTTTTATGTTCTAGGACCTTAGCAAACTAAAGTACAAACGGTTACTAAACTCCATCTCAATAGGGTCATACCTAACAAATTGAATGAGAGATAACTAAGGGTACAATAGTTGATTCATTTCCTGCTTTCATTTAAGATAGGTATTGAAATTCTCAATTTTATTCTTTCATACATCCATGGACTAGGATTAACAAAAAAAATAGATGCTTTGATTTTCAAACTAGGTCTTAAACTAGCCCTTAGTTTTTGGTTTGATTTTATGAAAAGTAGATTAGTTTTAGTAGAATTCCTTTTCTTCCTTCTAATAAATTTAGATTCACATAAGTCTTTCCATAACCTTAGATTAAACATCATTAGAACTCAAAGAACAAAAACCCCCTAAAAACTACATAAAACACAAAGCAACAAAGTAAGGTTTAGGTTGCTTAAGCACATATAGTGCACCACACTTCATCAGTTTACTAGCCCTGGTTGATAATTAATGAAAGCAATTTAGGAAAATAAATTAAATAAACAACTACAGACCTCTGAAATATGTTAGAATGAGGCTCGAGGGCCTATTTATTATTGAGAAACAATGGAGAACTCTAAACATCCAAAAACCTAAACCTAGGAGATGAAGCGCCAAAACTATGGGCCCTGTTTGGGTAAATTGGTGTTTCAACTTCCCGGGGATGTAACTTCGGCATACGATCTCCTTTTTACGCGTATCATACCTCAATAGAAATATATATCCGAGGAGTACAACTTTTAGTGTGAGAAACATCAATCCATGGACCCATGTTGCTCCCAGTTTTCCCAAAAAACGTCGTTTAGGGCCTCAAAACGGCTCTGGAAGTTCGGGACCTGAAAAACTGCTAAAAATAGTAAGTTGTGTTGCAAATTAAAAACTGAAAGAACTGATGGTAGGGGTTCAAATGAAATAGGTGGGTGGCCACCAATATCCACCTGGATCATTAAGGCCAAAAATGGCTCCGGGAGTGCAGGACCCGAAAACTAGCTAAAAATAGTAAGTTGTGTTGAATGTGAAAAGCTGCAAGAATTGATGGTGTGGGTCCAAATGGAATAGGTGGGTGGCCACCAATATCCACCTAGATCATTCCTCCCTCCTTAGGAAGCAATGGTCCCCATTACGTTGAGATCCTCCATGAGATGAGGCAAATTATGTTGAACTAGGTATTAGATTTGTTGAAGATGTCATGGACCTGCGGGTGGACATGCTGGATGCGTTTAGTAAATTTGGTTTCTTTATTAGCCTCAGAAAGTACATGTGTGGATTCTGTATGGGTAGTTGTAGGATGTATGGCAACATCAGGCGGCAGTGCGTTGGGGGTCAGATCAATAAAGTGCTTGTCCTGACAGTGTAGAGTAACCTCTGTGAGTGAGGAGAAAATGTCCTCGTATTCATCCATGACTTCTTCCATCTGCTGCAGCTATGCAGGGGAGCCCTATTTTGAGGTTGTGGGCACAACATTCTTCTTTCCCTCTGAGCGAGTTGTAAGGAAACTAAATTTCCTGGTTTGGGAAACAATCTTACTGCATTGTTTTGCAGTAATCAAAGAGATGATAGGAGGCGGTACTACCTCCGGTATCATGTACAAGTTATTTCCCAAAGTAATAATAATAGCACGAGGCCTAGAATCAGACACAACATGTTTCCTCCACAAGTATGGTTGGCCCATAATACATCAGCTACATCAAGAGGAGCAACATCACATAATACCTCATCCGTGAATGGCTTGATGATGTATGGAAGGTGGCACTGTTGGCAGATGCGGATATCTCTCCTTGGGTGAAGCCACCTGATGGTATATGGTTTCGGGTGTGATATGTTCGATAGGCCGAGCCGCATCACGACCTTTGCTGAAATGATGTTCTTTTGGCTTCCGCTATTGACAAGGAATTGCAGTGGAGAAACCTTCACCCACATCTGTGAATGGAAGAGGCGCTCCCCCTCCTCTAGATCCTCGGGATCCTCCCTCTGGATCTTGGTGGTGGAAACAATGGCACTGGGATCTGCATCAATGATTTTCTTCCCTTTTTCATTGCCTTTCTCTGGTTCTAACTCAGGATCAGAAAATGCATCTGATTTGGGTGCCTTTAGTTCGGCCACCAATGACTGTTTGGCCCGACACTCGTTTGTGCTATGAGTGGGGCTGTTATGAAATTAACATCGCTTCCCCGTGTCCTTATTTGGATTTGTGGTGTTTTTTTGAGTCTCCCTACTTTGGCCTTTCCCCTCGTTTTGTGGTTCGGGGGCACCTTTCCCTGCCTTCGAATTCGCAGATCTAAAGTCTCGCTTCTTCTGCTTAAATTTATGCTCGATCTTGGCGGCATAGCGATATTCCATGCCAAGTGATGTAATGTATAGGAACTCCATTTCCTCCTAAATTTGTTTGTGCAGATAGCTGCGGTACTTGAGCACCAAATATATCTCTGAATCTTTAATACCCAACTTTGTGCGTAGGGTATGGAACAAATTCGTCAGTTCGTGCACATCTTGATCCCTTTGTTGTCGCAACGTGCTCCATTGGATGTATTTATCCTCGTAGCTCCCCACGGGGTAATATTGTTCCTTGATGTCGTCTCGGAACGAATTCCAAGTGGGTGTGGCCGAGAATAGAGAGGGTTCCTGATCAGGAGATCGTGTTCAAGTTATGCAAATTGCTGAAAAATGAAAGTGTTCAAAATCACTTGCAATCTGAATGACCAGAAAGGTCTCGTCGCTGCGATTTAGGCACCATGAACGGTTCTCAAAACTGTGGAGGATAGCCTATTTTGGGAATGCAGTGCTCAATTTGAGCAATTTATCAGTTGATATATGATTTTTGATGTGTATTGGATACATCAAGAGTGGTTTCAGTGACAGAAACAGAATTCTGAGGGAGTTTGTGCCATTTAGAAGCTCAGAGTAGCTTAGTGCACCGATAAAAGGAATCGTGTCAACAAGAGCCTAAAGTTGTTTACAAAGTTTGGACAGCCAATTGAGGGATATTTATGGTATTTTCAGTCCTTTGGATCATTTTTGTATTCATTGGAATTAAGTATTTACTTGTAAAATAACTTACCATAATCCCAAAAAGCTGAGTCATGATGACAAAGCTCAAAGGAGACGTAGCCCACGAGATTTCAGGTGAACTCCTAGATTAAAATTGTTGTTGTGTTTGAATGATTATTTTCTGCATTATTTTGATGTCATACATGTTAAATTGAAGCAAGAACAAATGAAATTAAGACACATAAACAGTAAAAATTCATACACCACTTTCAAGTAAATAATTCCGCAAAATTGTCAAGTAAAAGCTAGATCATTTTAATTTAAACTGAGTGGTAGGTTCTTGAAATACATACAAGTTATCTAGACCATTTTTAGATTAGGTTGGTATCAGAGCATAGTTGCTAGCTTGACAAAGTACTTGGTTGCTTGATTGTATAGCTTGAAAGTTGTTTAAACAGTGTAAAAGATTGACTGTTTTACTGTTTGCAAACTGATTGTTTTTTATTTTGCTTGAGATTTGGGGATAGCTACTGATTAGCTAAGTCTTGGAGAGAAAAAAAAGGAAGAAAGAGTTGAAGGCTTCTTCCTTACCCCAAGGGACCTCAAGGTCACCTTTGGAACAAACCCTCTTTAATATTGTTTGTTAAGAAGCTCTTGGAGTTTGTTTGTTGTTTGGCTGCTTGAATAAGATTTTGTCTTTACAGCCATTTGGTTAAAATATTGTCATTTGTTTTGAAAGCTTTGAGAACTTTTTTGAAGTTCCTTTTGTTCATTGAAATCATAATGACAACTTCTACAAGTGAAGTTTCCTCCTTCACAAGATTCTTCGATGATGATATGAAGCGTGACTTTATTATATTGAAGGACATGGTGCAGATTTTGTTTGAAGATAAATGAGAAAGCACTGAACTTCGTGAACAGTTGTTTTCCATGAAGGAAGATAAGGAATAAATTCTTCAAAGATTGCATGATATGGAGATACAGCTCCATCAAGCCCAAGAGGCTTTGACCAAGCAAATGCGTGAGGAAGAGGTAATCCATTCTAATTTGTCTTCAGTTTCCTCTTTAGAAAGATGTGTTGGTTCTTTCGAAAAACATACAAGAGGTATAGGGTCCAAATTAATGATTAAAATGGGCTACGAAGGCAAAGGGTTAGGCAAGCATGCACAAGGCATGGTTGAACCTGTTTTGGTTGAGGAACGACCCAAGAATCTTGGTCTTGGTTATGTGAAATTTAATGGCGAAGACTCCAAAGCCATGAAAGCATGTGAGGCTATTTCAAAGAAAACCTTTGTTCCAAGTTCTAAGATGCAAATATGTCAAATTTGTTTCAAAGATGATTGTCATTGCTTTAAGCCTTTTTTGCAGGAAGAAGATGGTAGACATGTAGCTTATGGCGAGCATGCAAGTTTAGACAGTTTTCAAGACAAGAACGATGATGTTAGTCTGCAAATGAAATTTGTAGCCTCTACTATTTCATCTCCTCAAGAAGGCAAAAAGAATGAAGATTCAAAGTAGTACAAGAGGTATAAATCTTCTCATGATCAATTTGATTGTGTTTCTACAAAGCATGATAATTTTTCATGCTTAAATGGTAGAAAGATTTGTTGTACATATTGTGGTCGATTTAACCATGATGTTTCGAGATGCTGGATGAGGAAGAAAGCATACATGAAGCAGATGAGGCAAAGGAAAATTTCAAAGAAGGTGCATAATATTTGCACATATTGCCAAAAGAGGGGAAATTATGTCTCTCATTGTTGGACTTTGTATCCAACTAGTCATCCCAAGCACATGCAGCAAGAGGACAGAAATATTGCAGAAGGTGGAACCAAGGATTCCATTATTGATGTGAAAATGGAAGATTCACATGAAGAAGAGTTGCAGCAGCAAAAGTTTTCATGGAAGTGGCTTGGTCAGAAGTGGATGGACTTCTTAGTACACTAAGATGTACTCATTTTGTACATATGAAAATTTTGGTTGTATGCATGTATTTTATGCTGTAATCTCTCATTTGTTTGAGCCACCTTGGATCATTGATCAATGTAGTGATGTTCAGTTTCCTTCTGCAAATTTCTCGCCAGAAATTTTCTGAGTGAGTGCAAGAAAGACAGTTCTTGAAAGGAGGACAATCGCATCGAGGAAGGGAACTTTGAATTGCTTTCTATTTGTGGTTCAAAGTCACTAGCCATGCAAGGCAAGTGTTTGGAGGCTGAAGAGAAGAGGGTGCAATACTCTTATTTGTTATACAGATCAGTTTCAGTAGTCCAGAGAGATTTTGGGGTCCAAAAGCTTCTCATTTGGGAGGTGTGATCAAGAGATCATGTTCAAGTTAAGGTATTTTTTCTCTGATACCAACCTGATCTAAAAATGGTCTGGATAACTTGTATGTTTTGCAAGAACCTACCACTCAGTTTTAATTAAAATGATCTAGCTTGTACTTGACAATTTGGCAGAATTATTTACTTTAAAGTGGTATATTAATTTTTACCGTTTATGTGTCTTAAGTTAATTTGTTCTTGCTGCAATTTAACATGTATTACAGCAACATAATGCAGCAAATAATCATTCAAACACAATAGCAATTTTAATGTAGGAGTTCACCCGAAATCTCGTGGGCTATGTCTCCTTTGAGCTTTGTCATCTTGACTCGGCTCTTTGTGATTATGGTAAGTTTTTTTACAAATTAAATACTTAACTCCAATGAATAAAACAATGATCCAAAGGACTGAAAATACCATTTAAATCCCTCTAATGGCTGTCCAAAATTTGTAAACAGCTTTAGGCTCTTGTTGACACGATTCCTTCTGTCGGTGAACTAAGCTACTCTGAGCTTCTAAATGGAAAAAATACCTCACAATTCTTTTTCTGTCACTGAAATCACTCCTGTTGTATCCAACACACATTAGACACCAAATACCAACTGATAAATTTCTCAAATTGAGCACAGCATCCCCAAACTAGGCTATCCTCCACGGTTTGCCCAAGGCTGCCCAAAACTTCACATCAGCTTCTCGAGCTCTAGAAGTTCTCAAAATGTTATGAAACCACTTCCATTGGTTCCAAAATTTCTTAAATAGTCAATATAGACTTTTCATTCATCAGAAATGGCCTTCGACTGCTCCGGTTTTGCCTCAATCACCTATCGGCACCCCTTGGCACTAGGGTCAATGAAAAATTCTCTGCTGAGTTTTCGATCTCTAGAAGTCTTCAACACTTGCTGAAACCTCTATCATTAGATTCATAATGATTTTTTCAGTCAATAATGACCACTGGTTCACTGCATATGGTCTCAAGCAGCTCTGGCTAAGCCTTGCACTGCTGCTGGAAAAAGTTGGCACTAATGGCCCTTGGAACTTTACTGAAGCTTTTCAGCCTTCAAACATTCTCTACAGGCTCTGCAAACCATTTCATAAGATTCATAACATCTGAATTATCCAATTTAGACTATTGGAACTCTGGAAAAGGACTCTAAATCCCCTGGTTAGGCCTCAAACTGAATTTGTCTCATGGTGGCCCTGATGGCTCCTTCATCTTCCCTGAAGCAAAATCTACTGAAGATCACCTCTGTTCAACCTGAAACCTATCCCAAACTCTCCAAAATGTCAAAGAGACCCAAAATTGACTAAAATTCCATCCAATTTGGTTCCATAATGAGGGAGTTATGGCTTCTCCAAGAAAAATGCCCAATGTCCCCCGAAAACCCCACCAAATGTGGAAAAATTGTTAGTTATGGGCAAAGTTGGATAAGTCCGCCCAAAATGGCACGCTCCTCTAGAATTGTCGAAACTTCCAAAATTAAATGTTGGGCAGGGGCATGTGACCTCCCCACATAAACTTCCGCATAAAATGCTAACTACAAACGGCCGCATAAAGTTTAAAGGTTGTCACATTTAAGTTTAACGGTTTAACGGTTAGTGGCAGATGTTGTAACTGCCACCTTAGCCCCGTGGTCTCCGTGTTTGGGCCTTATGAAGGGTCATTTTAACATGGGGCTAGCCCTTCTTCCCGCCATCGGAACCCTTTAGAAACTTTAAATCTCACCCTCTTGTTATAAAGATTAAGACATAACGTGTGGCGCAATGGCATTGTGTGCGGCCTGTGCAGTGGAGGTCCAGGTTTTGAACCTTGTAAGTTGCAAAACTTTTAACATACACCAATTTCTCCATGGCCTGGGCCACGTGGTGGCCTATGATAGGCCTAAAAACTTCAAAGTCAACCCATCAACGAATTAGAGTCTGCCACTTGTCAACAAATGATTAGAAAATACAAAAGCCTAAAGTTGTTTTTCAAGGTTAGCAACAGTCGGTCAACAGATTCAAGGAAGAATTTATCTTTTTATGAGAAGCTCAATTTGATGAAATCGGGGAGATTTCAGTGGTTCAAGGTTGTAATAGTGGAGAATCAGTCTCCTCATCTTCAATTTCTGTAATTCAGAGATATTTTGGGGTCCAAAAGCTTCCCATTGGGGAGGTGTGATCAGGTGATCATGTCCAAGTTAAGAAAATGCCCAAAAATGGAAGTGCTTAGAAATGGTTGCAATCTAAACGAATGGAAAGGCCTCATCGCTGTGATTCTGGAACCACGAACGATTCTAAAAATGTTCTGAAACACTTCCATTGGTTCCAAAATTTCTATAGTCAAGATAGACTTTTCATTCATCAAAAATGGCCTCCAACTGCTCTGGTTTCGCCTCAATCACCTATCGACACCCCCTGGCACTGGGGTCAATGAAAAATTCTCTGCTGAGTTTTCGACCTCTAGAAGTGTTCAAAACTTGTTGAAACCTCTATCATTAGATTCGGAATGATTTTTCAGTCAAGAATGACCATTGGTTCACTGCATATAGTCTCAAGCAACTCTGGCTAAGCCCTGCACTGCTACTAGAAAAAGCTAGCACTAATCGCCCCTGGAACTTTACTGAAGCTTTTCGGCTTTCTAAAGTTCTCTACAGGCTCTGAAAACCATTTCATCAGAAATCAAATATAAAATGATAAATTTCTCAAATTGAGCACTGCAATCCCAAAATACGCTATCCTCCACGGTTTGCCCAGGGCTCTTGTTGACACGATTCCTTCTGAGGGATTTTGTGCCATTTAGAAGCTCAAAGTAGATGTTTCTTTCACTAAATCTTTAGGCTCTGATACCATCTCATCAGATTCAGAACATCTGAGTTATCAAATTTAGACTATTGGAACTCTGGAAAATGACTCTAGCTCCCCTGGCTAGGCCTCAAACTGATTTGGCCTCATGGTGGCCCTGATGGCCCCTTCATCTTCCTCGAAGAAAAAGGTGTTGTAGATCACCTCTTTTTGACCTAAAACCTCTACCAAACTCTTCAGAAGGTCGAAGAGACCCCAAAATTGACTAAAATTTCATCTTGTTTGGTCGAAAATTAAGAAAGTTATGGCAAAAATAAATTTTTTCCCAGTGTCCCCCAAAATCCTCCTCCAAAACTGGAGGAACTCCAGTTAACCCGACCAAAATGGAAAATCCGCTGGAAATAGTGGCGCGCTCCAAAAATAGTCAGGCGGTTAAGTCTAGCATTAAATGTGGAGGCAGGGAGTGATCACATGACCCTCCTGTCGTAACTGTCGGATTAAACCCCACTCCTAACCGCAATCTCCAACCGTTTGCAATAAATGTTAGTGCTGGCCACATGGGCTGTAGAACCGTTGGTTACTGTTAACGGTTATGGTTTCAATACCAGGCCCTTGGTCATAGTTGTAGGTCACATGAAGATAGGGCTAGCTCTGTGGGCCCCTTACATTTTCTCCGCTGGTTCAAAGGGTTAAGGCCACGGTCCATAGCTGGAGGTTACATGCGTATAGGGGCTGGCTCCTAAACTCCTCCACCCGACTCAACACGCCGACTCGAATATGCATGCACACCTGCATGGGTCATTCAATAAAATGTATCCGCCCACACAGAAGAGCTGACTTTACATTCATGCCTGCCCGACTCATCAATCAAGCTACCTATAACATGTCAATCGAGTTGGCCCCTGCCCGAACTGTCGGGTAGGGGTTTGAAACCCATGAACCTCAAAAAAATTTGCATGCCCTTTTCAACCAATGGCCTAGGGCGAAGTGGCAGCCTCTGGGCAAGCCACATGGCACCCACTGATAGGCCCAAAAATATATATATAAAAAAATCAACTTTACCAATATAATTTTTTTATAAAAATTGGTATAATTAATTAAGTCGAAAAGTCTTGTTTTGGAGTTCACTGGACAATTTCAAACCTCAGTAACCTTCTCATATGAACTCGGTTTTGAGAAACGTTCATGGCACCAGAATCACAGTGACGAGGCCTTTCCAGTAGTTCAGATTGCAACCATTTCTTAGCACTTCCATTTTTTAGCATTTTCTTAACTTGGACATGATCACCTGATCACACCTCCCCAATGGGAAGCTTTTGGATGCCAAAAGCTCTCTGAATTACAGAAACTGAAGATGAGGAGACTGATTCTCCACTCTTCCAACCTTGAACCACTGAAATATCCCTGATTTCATCAAATTGAGCTTCCCATAAAAATATAAATTCTTTCTTGAATCTATTGACTGACTATTGCTAACCTTGACTGTGTCATGATGCAAATTTTTGAAACTTGCAGAACAACAACTAAAATTTGCAGAAAACATACTGCTCCTACAATGGTCTACCTTCAAAGGAAACTGAAAATGAGATTCACCTTGCCAACTGTCCTTATGGTGAATTTTTTCCGAATGAGCCATGTACTTGTGCCGATTTCCGACCAAGTTTTCTCGCCATAGTACCCTGCCATTCTGAAACCAGCAATGATCCTTGTTGAACTTTGTGTCCTCTTTTCTTGCATGTTTTTCCCTTTCTTGGATTCTTGCACCACTTTGCACCGACACTTTGTTCTATGCACCGATCGACACCAAAGACACCTTGTGCAACATCTTGTCATATTCTTCCAAAGAAGACTTGCTTTCAGACTGAAACATATCATCATTTACATCAGCAATAACATGAAAAGGATTATGTACAAAATATTTTTTCTTAATCATCAACAAAGTCAAATTTTGACTTGCATTGACAAGCCTTTTCAACTGCCCTGCATTCACTAAAGAACATAAAGGGGAAAGAGATTGTAAAAGAAACAAATCCCAGTTCTAGCACTTTAAACTGTCACATAGAAGCTCCAAATGAAGAGAGGAGGATTGACCTGTTTCATGTGAGGATAATTTCCAAACACACAAAGATAGACACACTATTTGACAGTGGGTTACAAGCGAATATCATCTCAGAAGACTTAGTCAAGAAGCTAAAACTTGAGACCATTCCACATCCAAAGCCATATCCACTTGGATGGATTTGCAATGATGCTAATTTACAAGTTTCAAGGAAGTGCATGTTGCGCTTCACCATAACAGCTCATTATATTGACATGGTTGAATTAGATGTGGTACTACTTGACATTACAGGTGTCGTGTTGGGCAGTCCTTACTTATATGACAGGAAAGTGATCTTCCATTGCCATGAGAACAAGTATCATCTATTCAAGGATGGAAAGGAGTTTATTTTGAGAGCACATCAGAAGAAGCTAGAATCACGAACATACTCTTGTTGCTAACGTGGTATTTTTTGTTATTTACAAGTGGCCACATGCCGCTGTTTGTGGTCTGTTGAATTATTCACGTTTAAGCCAGAGGTTAATGCGCGGAGGGGTCATGTGACCACTCCCACTAACACTAAATTCCACATTTAATGCCACCGCCAACTTTGGGCAGATCTAACAATTTCTATGGGGTGTGCCATGTTTAGCACAGTTAACTACAGTTACTCCACATTTAGTGGGGTTTTTGGGGAACATTGGGCATTTTTCTTGCAGAAGCCATAACTCCCTCATTATTGAACCAAATTGGACAAAATTTTAGTCAATTTTGGGTCTCTTCGACCTCCTGAGAACTTTGGGATAGGTTTCAGATCGAATGGAGGTGATATTTAGTAGCTTTTTCTTCAGGGAAGGTGAAGGAGCCATTAGGGCCACCATGAGACAAAATCAGTTTGAGGACTAGCCAGGGGGGCTAGAGTCCTTTTCCAGAGTTCCAATAGTCTAAATTGGATAATTCAGATGTTCTGAATTTTTTGAGATAATTTTCAGAGCTTATAGAGAATTTTTGAAGGCCGAAAAGCTTCAGTAAAGTTCCAGGGGTCATTAGTGCTAGCTTTTTCCATCAGCAGTGCAGGGCTTAGACCGAGATTTTTGAGACCATATGCAGTGAAACAATGGTCATTCTTGACTGAAAACGTCATTCTGAATCTATTTACAGAGGTTTAATCAAGTTTTGAAGACTTCTAGAGGTCTAAAACTCAACAACGAAGTTTTAATTGACCCTAGTGCCAGGGGCTGCCGATAGGTGATTGAGGTGAAACTGGAGCAGCCGGAGGCCATTTTTTATGAATGAAAACTCTATCTTGACTATTTCAGAAATTTTGGAACCAATGAAAGTGGTTTCAAAACATTTTGAGAACTTATAGAGCTCAAGAATCTGATGTGATGTTCTAGGCTTCCTTGGGCAAACCGTGGAGGATATCTTATTTGGGGAATGTAGTGCTCAATTTGAGCAATTTATCAGTTGATATTTTATGTCTGATGTGTATTGGATACAATAGGAGTGGTTTCAGTGACAGAAACAGAATTCTGAGGGATTTTGTGCCATTTAGAAGCTCAGAGTAGCTTAGTGCACCGACAGAAGGAATCGTGTCAACAAGAGCCTAAAGCTTTTTACAAAGTTTGGATAGCCAATTGAGGGATATTTATGGTATTTTCAGTCTTTGGATCATTGTTGTATTCATTGGAATTAAGTATTTAATTGTAAAATAACTTACCATAATCCCAAAGAGCTGAGTCATGATGATAAATCTCAAAGGAGACGTAGCCCACGAGATTTTGGGTGAACTCCTAGATTAAAATTGTTGTTGTGTTTGAATGATTATTTGCTGCATTATGTTGCTATCATACATGTTAAATTGCAGCAAGAAAAAATGAACTTAAGACACATAAATAGTAAAAATTCATACACCACTTTCAAGTAAATAATTCCACAAAATTGTCAAGTACAAGCTAGATCATTTTAATTTAAACTGAGTGGTAGGTTCTTGAAATACATACAAGTTATCCAGACCATTTTCAAATCAGTTCCCATTTGTCCTCTTGCTCACATTAGGTTTTCCACTAGTCTTTGACATGGGGTGTGGCTTTGAGGAGTGCAAAAATAATCTTTTCTCTGTTGGAGAAATCATGGACCGAGAAATACCCTTCCAGCAAATTTAACCATCTATCTACGGCGTCTACATCTATCTGGCCTTCAAATACATGAATGTCAAATTTTACCTGTACCTTGAAGGGAGTGTCGCCTACAGAGTGGCTGTTGGATGAAGATGCATCGTAGGTGGACAATTGTTGAAGGATCTGAGCAAAGTAATCCATCATCGTGTTCCTTTGTTTCTTGAGGGCCTCCTCAAGAAATATTTTGATAGGATCTCCTACTCCCTTGTCTTTCTTTTCTTCCGCCATGGGAGGTCGTCGGGGTTTGCGAGGCTGATTTTGCAAGGGTTCAACCAGATCGAGCCCTAACACCTTATACCCTGACCGCATTGGGAACATGCAAAGAAAAAAAGAGAAAGAGTAGACCGCTCTGATACCACTAATCCGGATTTATGCAGGAACGCAATAAAATACATAAATAGACATAAACACAGAGATGCAGTGGAAACAATACTTAATTTCATTAATATCAAAGAACTGAAATTTGCTTACAAACATAATGGAAATAAAAATAGCTAGGGTGCTGGTAGCGTATCTCTGAGAAGATATGTAGTGGCTATAGACCTCTGAACTGTGTTACAATGAGACTCGAGGGCCTATTTATTATTGAGAAATAAAGGAGAACACTAACGTCCATAAACCTAACCCTAGGAGATGAAGCGTCAAAACTATGGGCCTCGTTTGGGTAAATTGGTGTTTCAACTTCCTGGGGATGTAACTTCGGCATACGATCTTTGTTTGACGCATATCATACCTCGTTAGAAATATCTATCCGAGGATTACAACTTTCAGTGTGAGAAACATCAATCCATTGACACATATTGTTCTCGAATTTCCCAAAAAACATTGTTTAGGGCCTCAAAACGGCTCTGGAAGTTCAGGACCCAAAAAACTGCTAAAAATAGTAAGTTGTACTGCAACTTAAAAACTAAAAGAACTGATGACGGGGGTTCAAATTTAATAGGTGGGCGGCCACCAACATCCACCTCGATCATTAAGGCCCCAAAATGGCTCCAGGAGTACAGGACCCGAAAACCTGCTAAAAATAGTAAGTTGTGCTGAATGTGAAAAGCTGCAAGAATTGATGGTGTGGGTCCAAATGGAATAGGTGGGTGGCCACCGATATCCACCTGGATAATTCCTCCCTCCTTAGGAAGCAATGGTCCCCATTGTGTTGAGATCCTCCATGAGATGAGGCAAATTCTGTTGAACTAGGTATTAGATTTGTTGAAGATGTCATGGACCTGCAGGTGGGCATGCTAGATGCGTTTAGTAAATTTGGTTTCCTTATCAACCTCTGACAGTACATGTGTGGATTATGTATGGGTATTTGTAGGATGTATGGAAACATCAGGCGGTGGTGCGTTTGGGGTCAGATCAATGGAGTGCTTGTCCTGACAGTGTAGAGGAATCTCTGTGAGTGAGGAGAAAATGTCCTCGTATTCGCCCATGACTTTTTCCCTTTGTTGTAGCCGTGCAGGGGAGCCCTGTTTCAAGGTTGTGGGCACAATATTCTTCTTTCCCTATGAGCGAGTTGTAAGGAAAATCAATTTCCTGGTTTGGGAAACAATCTTACTGCGTTGTTTTGCAGTAGTCAAAGAGATGACAGGATACAGCACTACCTCCGGTATCCTGTAAAAGTTATTTCCCAAAGTAATAATAAGAGCACGAGGCCTAGACTCATACACAGCATGTGGCCTCCACAATTATGCTTGGCCCAATAATACATCAGCTACATCAAGAGGAGCAACATCACATAATACCTCATCCGTGAATGGCTTGATGCTGTATGAATTAGGGGAATTTCGAGGTCTAAAATGGGCCTTCTAAGGAAATTATAAAATAATAGTGGAAATAATATAATAATATTTGATTACATCATCAAATTTTGAAGGGAAAAAATAAAAAACTACTTTTTCAACTTATCTCCCAAAGTTCTTACTTCGAGCGGGAGTACTCGTTGGATGCAAAATTTAATTCCTCATCCAAGGAGTACCCATGTTGCATAATTTTGATGGGTCCTACTACACGAAAAATGAGAAATATAGGAAAAACTTGATTGCAATCACATTCGAAATTTGAGTAAAAACTTTGGGAGTTAAGTTGAAAATACGAGTTGAAAAAGTAGTTTTATTATTTTAATATTTTTTAATATGTTTACCCTTTTACTTAAAAAATGGTAAATCATCCCCCATGGTTGACATCATCATCTTGAATCCTATTGGTTCTTATAAAGATTATTTTTGTTGTACATTTTTCTTAGGAGGCCCATTTTAGACCTCAAAATTCCCCTAATGGAAGGCGACACTATTGGCAGATGCAGATATCTATCCCTGGGTGAAGCCACCCGATGGTATAGGGTTGCGGTTGTGCTATGGTCGGTAGGCTGAGCCGCTTCATGACCTTTGCTGAAATGAGGTTCTTTTGGCTTCCGCTATCGACAAGGAATTGTAGTGGAGAACCTATCACTCACATTTGCGAATGGAAGAGACACTCCCCCTCCTCTGGATCCTCGGGATCCTCCCTCTGGATCTTGGTGGTGGCAACAATGGCACTGGGATCCGCATCAATGATTTGCTTCCCTTTTTCATTGCCTTTTTTTGGTTCTAACTCAGGATCAGAAAATGCATCTGATTCAGGTGCCTTTAGTTCGGCCACCAACGACTGTTTGGCCCGACACTCGTTTGTGCTATGAGTGGGGCTGTTATGAAATTCACACCACTTCCCCTTGTCCTTATTTGGATTTGTGTTGTTGTTCTAAGTCGCCCCGCTTTGGCCTTTCCCCTTTTTCTGCGGTTCGAGGGCACCTTTCCCTGGCTTCGGATTCGCAGATCTAAAGTCTTGCTTCTTCTGCTTAAATTACTGCTCGATCTTGGTGGCATAGCGATATGTTGTGCCAAGCGATGTAATGTCGAGGAACTCCATTTATTCCTGAATGTGTTTATGCAAACAGCTACAGTACTTGAGCACCAAATCTCTCTCTAAATATTTAATACCCAACTTTGTGCGCAGGGTATGGAACAAATTTGTCAGTTCGTGCACATCTTGATCCCTATGTTGTCGCAACGTGCTCCATTGGATGCATTTGTCCTCATAGCTCCCCACGGGGTAATATTGTTCCTTGATGCCATCTTGGAATGAATTCCAAGTGGGTGTGGCCGAGAATAGAGATGGTTCCCCTTCGTCCTCTTGTTCACAGTAGGTTTCCCACCAGTCTTTGACATGGGGAGTGGCTTTGAGGAGTGAAAAAATAATCTTTTCTCGGTCAGAGAAATCATGGACCGAGAAATACCCTTCCGGAAAATTTAACCATCTATCTACAATGTCTACATCTATTTGGCCTTCAAATATAGGAATGTCAAAGTTTACCTGTACCTTGAAGGGAGTGGCACCTCCAGAATGGTTGTTAGATGCAGATGTGTTGTAGGTGGGCAGTCGTTGAAGGATCTGAGCAAAGTTATCCATCATCGTGTTTCTTTGTTTCTCAAGGGCCTCCTTGTGCAATATTTTGATAGGATCTCCTGCTCCCTCGTCTTTCTTTTCTTCTACCCTGAGAGGTTGTTGGGGTTTGCGAGGCTGATCTTGCAAGGGTTCAACCAGATCGAGCCTTAACTCCTTATACTCTGATCGCGTTGGGGACATGATAAGAAAAAAAGAGAAAGAGCAGATTGCTCTGATACCACTGATCCAAATTTATGTAGGAATGCAATAAAATACATAAATAGACATAAACATAGAGATGCAGCATAAACAATACTTCATTTCATTAACATCAATGAACTGAAATTTGCTTACAGACATAATGGAAATAAAAATAGCTAGGGTGCTGGTAGCGTATCTCTAAGAAGAGATGTGGCGGCTACAGACCTCTAAACTGCGTTACAATGAGGCTCGAGGGCCTATTTATTATTGAGAAATAATGGAGAACTCTAAATGTCCAAAAACCTAACCCTAGGAGATGAAGCACCAAAACTATGGGCCCTGTTTGGGTAAATTGGTGTTTCAACTTCCCAAGGACGTAACTTCGGCATACGATCTTTGTTTCACGTGTATCATACCTCGTTAGAAATATCTATCTGAGGAGTACAACTTTGGATGTGAGAAACATCAGTTCATGGACCCATGTTGCTCCCGGTTTTCCCAAAAAATGTCATTAGAGCCTCAAAACGGCTCCGGAAGTTCAGGACCTGAAAAACTGCTAAAAATAGTAAGTTGTGTTGCAACTTAAAAAATGAAAGAACTGATGGTAGGGGTTCAAATGGAATAGGTGGGTGGCCACCAATATCCACATAGATCATTAAGGCCCCAAAACGGCTCCGGGAGTGCAGGACCCAAAAACCTGCTAAAAATAGTAAGTCATTAGGGGAATTTTGAGGTCTAAAATGGGCCTCCTAAGGAAATAATAAAATAATAGCTAAACCAATAAAATAATATTTATGAATTTTCAATTCACTTTTTGCACCACAATCCATGTAACCATAGTTAAATTCAATTCAAAATTTGTACCAAAATCAAATTAATAAAAAAATCATATTGATGTGACTATAAATAAGAATGAGCTTTTCAAGAAAAAATCATTATCATTGAACAACTAATGCATTTTTCCTTTGTACTTAAATAACTTAAAATAAAATATAAATATAAATTTATAAATTCTTAATTATATTATATGCTATTAAATAAAATTTATATTATTTAAATTGTATAATAACATGTAATTAATTTACTATATAAAAATATATATAATATCATATAATATAATATAATATAATAAATGTATAGGGATATGCATTGTTTCTTTCAAGAAATATGAAATGACAATAATATATTTTTATTCAAAAAGTGTGAAATGAAATTTATTATGAGTAGTTTACTTTGACTTTAAAAGTACTTAGAGCACTTCCATGGTTATCCATGAGTTTTTATCCACCATTGAAAATGTGACAAGTAAGGACCTTTAACTCAAGCAATGTCACCTCAACCATTAAGGATGATGTCATCCCTTAAAATATGATTGGTTCTCATAAAGAGAATTTTGATTGTACATTTTCCTTAGGAGGCCCATTTTTTACCTCAAAATTTCCCTAATGTGTGTTGAATGTGAAAAGCTGCAAGAATTGATGGTGTGGGTCCAAATGGAATAGGTGGGTGGTCACCGATATCCACCTGGAACATTCCTCCCTCCTTAGGAAGCAATGGTCCCCATTGCATTGTGATCTTCCATGAGATGAGGCAAATTTTGTTGAACTAGGTATTAGATTTGTTGAAAATGTCATGGACCTGCGGGTGGACATGCTGGATGCATTTAGTAAATATGGTTTCTTTATCAACCTTAGACAGTACATGTGTGGATTTTGTATGGGTAGTTGCAGGATGCATGGAAACATCAGGCGGCAGTGCGTTGGGGGTCAGATCAATAGAGTGATTGTCCTGACAGTGTAGAGGAACCTCTGTGCGTTTGGAGAAAATGTCCTCATATTCGTCCATGACTTTGTCCATTTGCTTCATCCATGTAGGGGAACCCTGTTTCGAGGTTGTGGGCACAATACTCTTCTTTCCCTATCAGCGAGTTGTAAGGAAAATAACTTTCCTGTTTTGGGAAAAAATCTTACTGCGTTGTTTTGCAGTAGTCAAAGAGATGACAGGAGATGGTGCTGCCTCCAGTATCCTATACAAGTTATTACCCAAAGTAATAATAACAACACAAGGCCTAGACTCATACACAGCATGTCGCCTCCACAAGTATGGTTGGCCCAATAATACATCAGCTACATCAAGAGGAGAAACATCACATAATACCTCATCCGTGAATGGCTTGATGTTGTACGGAAGGTGGCACTGTTGGTGGATGCGGATATCTCTCCCTGGGTGAAGCCACCCGATGGTATATGGTTGCGTGTGTGCTATGGTCGATGGCCGAACCGCTTCACGACCTCTGCTGAAATGAGGTTCTTTTGGCTTCTGCTATCGACAAGGAATTGCAGTGGAGAACCCTTCACCCACATCTGCAAATGGAAGAGGAGCTCCCCCTCCTCTAGATCCTCGAGATCCTCCCTCTGGATCTTGCTGGTGGAAAAAATGGCACTGGGATCCGTATCAATGATTTGCTTCCCTTTGTCATTGCCTTTGTCTGGTTCTGACTCAGGATCAGAAAATCCATCTGATTCAGGTGCCTTTAGTTCGGCCACCAACGACTGTTTGGCCTGACACTCGTTCGTGCTATGAGTGGGGTTGTTATGAAATTCACACCACTTCCCTGTGTCCTTCTTTGGATTTGTGTTGTTGTTTTGAGTTGCCCCGCTTTGGCCTTTCCCCTTGTTTTTCCATTCGGTGGCACCTTTTCCTGGCTTTGAATTCGCAGATCCAAAGTCTCGCTTCTTCTGCTTAAATTTCTGCTCAATTTTGGTGGCATAGCGATATGTCGTGCTAAGCGATATAATGTCGAGGAACTCCATTTCCTCCTGAATGTGTTTTTTCAGATAGTCGCGGTACTTGAGCACCAAATGTCTCCTTGAATCTTTAATACCCAACTTTGTGCGCAGGGTATGGAACAAATTCGTCAGTTCGTGCACATATTGATCCCTTTGCTATCGCAACATGCTCCATTCGATGTATTTGTCCTCATAGCTCCCCATAGGGTAATATTGTTCCTTGATGCCGTCTCAGAACGAATTCCAAGTGGGTGTGACCAAGAATAGAGAGGGTTCCCCTTCATAGTCTTGCTCACAGTAGGTTTCCCACCAGTATTTGACATGGGGAGTGGCTTTGAGAAGTGCAAAAATAATCTTTTCTCGGTCGGAGAAATCATGAACCGAGAAATAGCCTTCCAACAAATTTAACCATCTATCTACGGCGTCTGCATCTATCTGGCCTTCAAATACAGGAATGTCAAATTTTACCTGTAGCTTGAAGGGAGTGGCACCTCCAGAGTGGATGTTGGATGTAGATGCACCGTAGGTGGGCAGTCGTTGAAGGATCTGAGCAAAGTTATCCATCATCGCGTTCCTTTGTCTCTCGAGGGCCTCCTCGAGCAATGTTTTGATAGGATATACTGCTCCCTCATCTTTATTTTCTTCTGCCATGGTAGGTCTTCAGGGTTTGCGAGGCTGATATTGCAAGGGTTCAACCAGATCGAGTCCTAACTCCTTATACCCTGACTGCGTTGGGGACATGCAAAGAAAAACAGAGAAAGAGAAGACCGCTTTGATACCACTGATCCGGATTTATGAAGGAACGCAATAAAATACATAAATAGATATAAACACATAGATGCGGAGAAAAAAATACTTCATTTCATTAATATCAAAGAACTGAAATTTGCTTACAGACATAATGGAAATAAAAATAGCTAGGGTGTTGGTAGCGTATCTCTAAGAAGAGATGTGGCAGTTACAGACCTCTGTATTGTGTTACAATGAGGATCGAGGGCCTATTTATTATTTAGAAATAATGGAGAACTCTAAACATCCAAAAACCTAACCCTAGGAGATGAAGCACCAAAACTATGGGCCCCGTTTGGGTAAATTAGTGTTTCAACTTCCCGGGCACGTAACTTCGGCATACGATCTCTGTTTGACGCATATCATACCTCGTTAGAAAGATCTATTCGAGGGGTACAACTTATGGTGTGAGATACATTGATACATGGACCCATGTTGCTCCCGATTTTCCCAAAAAACGTCATTTATGGCCTCAAAACGGCTCCAAAAGTTCAGGACCCGAAAAACTGTTAAAAAT
Organism: Pinus albicaulis; assembly: GCA_034641835.2. NCBI lineage: Eukaryota > Viridiplantae > Streptophyta > Pinopsida > Pinales > Pinaceae > Pinus > Pinus albicaulis. Next base: position 1,548,556,401 of record CM076580.1, on the reverse strand, counting down.
AGTAAGTTGTGTTGCAACTTAAAAACTGAAAGAACTAGTGGCGCCGGTTCAAATGGAATAGGTGGGTGGCCACCAATATCCACCTGGATCATTAAGGCTCCAAAAAAAAAATAGTAATTTGTGCTAAATGTGAAAAGCTGCAAGAATTGATGGTGTGAGTCCAAATGGAATAGGTGGGTGGCCACCGATATCCACCTAGATCATTCCTCCCTCCTTAAGAAGTAATGGTCCTATTGCGTTGAGATCCTCAATGAGATGAGGCAAATTCTGTTGAACTAGGTATTAGATTTGTTGAAGATGTCATGGACCTACGGGTGGACATGTTAGATGCATTTAGTAAATTTGGTTTCTTTATCAACCTTAGACAGTACATGTGTGGATTCTGTATGGGTAGTTTTAGGATTTATGGCAACATCAAGCGACGGTGTGTTGGGGGTCATATCAATGGAGTGCTTGTCCTAACAGTGTAGAGGAACCTCTGTGAGTGAGGAGAAAATGTCCTCGTATTCATCCATGACTTTTTCCATCTGCTGCATCCGTCCACGGGAGCCTTGCTTCAAGGTTGTTGGCACAATATTATTCTTTCCCTGTGAGCGAGTTGTAAGGAAAATAAATTTCCTGGTTTGGGAAACAATCTTACTGCTTTGGCAACAATATTTCTGGTATCCTGTACAAGTTATTTCCCAAAGTAATAATAACAGCACGAGGCCTAGACTCATACACAGCATGTCACCTCCATAAGTATGGTTGGCCCAATAATACATCATCTACATCAAGAGGAGCAACATCACATAATACCTCATCCGTGAATGGCTTGAGGCTGAACGGAAGGCAACACTATTGGCAATTGCGGATATCTCTCCCTGGGTGAAGCCACCCGATGGTATATGGTCGCGTGTGTGCTATGGTCGGTAGGCCGAACCGCTTCACGACCTCTGCTGAAATGAGGTTCTTTTGGCTTCTGCTATCGACAAGGAATTGCAGTGGAGAACCCTTCACCCACATCTGCGAATGGAAGAGGAGCTCCCCCTCCTCTAGATCCTCGAGATCCTCCCTCTGGATCTTGCTGGTGGCAACAATGGCACTGGGATCCGTATCAATGATTTGCTTCCCTTTGTCATTGCCTTTGTCTGGTTCTGACTCAGGATCAAAAAATGCATCTAATTCGGGTGCCTTTAGTTCAGCCACCAACGACTGTTTGGCCCGACACTCATTTGTGCTATGAGTGGGGCTATTATGAAATTCACACCACTTCCCCATGTCCTTCTTTAGATTTGAAATTCACATCACTTCCCCATGTCCTTCTTTGGATTTGTGGTGTTGTTTTGAGTCGCCCAGCTTTGGCCTTTCCCCTTATTCTGTGGTTCAGGGGCACCTTTCCCTGGCTTCGGATTCGCAGATCCAAAGTCTCGCTTCTTCTACTTAAATTTCTGCTCGAATTTGGCGGCATAGCAATATGCCGTGCCAAACAATGTAATGTCGAGGAACTCCATTTCCTCATGAATGTGTTTATGCAGATAGTCGCGGTACTTGAGCACCGAATGTCTCTCTGAATCTTTAATACCCAACTTTGTGCGCAAGGTATGGAACAAATTCGTCAGTTCGTGCACATCTTGATCCCTTTGTTGTCACAACATGCTCCATTAGATGTATTTGTCCTCATAACTCCCAGCGGGGTAATATTGTTCCTTGATGTTGTCTCGAAACAAATTTTGAGTGGGTGTGGCCGAGAATAGAGAGGGTTCCCCTTCGTCCTCTTGCTCACAGTAGGTTTCCCACCAATCTTTGACATGGGGAGCAACTTTTAGGAGTGCAAAAATAATATTTTCTTGGTCGGAGAAATCATGGACAGAGAAATACCCTTCCAGTAAATTTAACCATCTATCTACGGCGTCTGCATCTATCTAGCCTTCAAATATAGGAATGTCAAATTTTACATGTACCTTGAAGGGAGTGGTGCCTCCAGAGTGGTTGTTGGATGCAGATGCGCCGTAGGTAGGTAGTCGTTCAAGGATCTGAGAAAAGTTATCCATCACCGCATTTCTTTGTTTCTTGAGGGCCTCCTCAAGCAATATTTTGATAGGATCTCCTGCTCCCTCATCTTTCTTTTCTTCCGCCATGGGAGGTTGTGGGGGTTTGCGAGGCTGATCTTGCAAGGGTTCAACCAGATCAAGCCCTAACTCCTTATACCCTGACCGCATTGGGGACATGTAAAGAAAAACAGAGAAAGAGCATACCGCTCTAATACCACTGATCCAGATTTATGTAGGAACGCAATAAAATGCATAAATAGACATAAACACAGAGATGCGGCGGAAACAATACTTCATTTCATTAATATCAAAGAACTGAATTTTGCTTACAAACATAATGGAAATAAAAATAGCTAGGGTGCTTGTAGCATATCTCTGAGAAGAGATGTGGCGGCTACAGACCTCTGAACTGTGTTACAATGAGGCTCAAGGACCTATTTATTATTAAGAAACAATGGAGAACTCTAAACATCCAAAAACCTAACCCTAGGAGATGAAGCGCCAAAAATATGGGCCCTGTTTGGTTAAATTGGTGTTTCAATTTCCCAGGGATGTAACTTCGGCATACGATCTCCGTTTGACGCATATCATACCTCATTATAAATATCTATCCAAGGAGTACAACTTTCGATGTGAGGAACATCAATCCATGAGCCCATGTTGGTCTCGGTTCTCCCAAAAAAAATCGTTTAGCGCCTCAAAACGGCTTCGGAAGTTCAGGACCTAAAAAACTGCTAAAAATAGTAATTTGTGCTGCAATTTAAAAACTGAAAGACCAGATGGCAGGGGTTCAAATGGAATAGGTGGGTGGCCACCAACATCCACCTGGATCATTAAGGCCCCAAAACGGCTCCAGGAGTGCAGTATCCGAAAACCTACTAAAAATAGTAAGTTGTGCTGAATGTGAAAAGCTGTAAGAATTGATGGTGTGGGTCCAAATGGAATAGGTGGGTGGCCACCGATATCCACCTGGATCATTCCTCCCTCCTTATGAAGCAATGGTCCCCATTGCGTTGAGATCCTCCATGAGATGAGGCAAATTCTGTTGAACTAGGTATTAGATTTGTTAAAGATTTCATGGACCTACGGGTGGACATGTTGGATGCATTTAGTAAATATGGTTTCTTTATCAGCCTCAGAAACTACATGTGTGGATTCTGTATGGGTAGTTATAGGATGTATGGCAACATCAGGCAGCGGTGCGTTGGGGGTCAAATCAATGGAGTGCTTGTCCTGACAGTGTAGAGGAACCTCTGTGAGTGAGGAGAAAATGTCCTCGTATTCGTTCATGACTTTTTCCATCTGCTGCAGCCATGAAGGGGAGCCCTGTTTCGAGGTTTTTGGCACAATATTATTCTTTCCCAATGAGCGATTTGTAAGGAAAATAAATTTCCTCTTTTGGGAAACAATCTTACTGCGTTGTTTTGCAGTAGTCAAAGAGATGGCAGGAGGCGGTACTACCTCCGGTATCCTGTACAAGTTATTTCCCAAAGTAATAATAATAGCATGAGGCCTAGACTCATAAACAACATGCCGCCTCCACAAGTATGGTTGGCCCAATAATAAATCAGCTACATCAAGAGGAGCAACATCACATAATATCTCAACTGTGAATGGCTTGATGTTGTACGGAACGCGACAATGTTGGCGGATGCCGATATCTCTCCCTGGGTGAAGCCACCTGATGGTATATGGTTGTGGTTGTGATATGGTCTTGTAGGCTGAGCTGCTTCATGGCCTCTACTGAAATGAGGTTATTTTGGCTTCCGCTATCGACAAGGAATTGCAGTGGAGAACCCTTCACCCACATCTGCGAATGGAAGAGGTGCTCCCCCTCCTTTGGATCCTCGGGATCCTCCCTCTGGATCTTGGTGGTGGCAACAATGGCACTGGGATCCACATCAATGATTTTCTTCCCTTTGTCATTTCCTTTGTCTGGTTCTGACTCAGGATCAAAAAATGCATCTGATTCGGGTGTTTTGTTTGACCACCAACGACTATTTGGCCCGACACTCATTTGTGATATGAGTTGGGTTGTTATGAAATTCACACCACTTCTCCATGTCCTTCTTTGGATTTGTGTTGTTGTTTTGAGTCGCCCCGCTTTGGCCTTTCCCCTTGTTCTGTGGTTCGGGGGCACCTTTCCCTGGCTTCGGATTCGCAGAACCAAAGTCTCACTTCTTCTGCTTAAATTTATGCTCAATCTTGGCGGCATAGCGATATGTTGTGCCAAGTGATGTAATGTCGAAGAACTCCATTTCCTCCTGAATTTTTTTGTGCACACAGTTGTGGTACTTGAGCACCAAATTTCTCTCTCAATATTTAATACCCAACTTTGTGCGCAGGGTATGGAACAAATTTGTCATTTCGTGCACATCTTGATCCCTTTGTTGTCACAACATGCTCCATTGGATGTATTTGTCCTCATAGCTCCCCACGGGGTAATATTTTTCCTTGATGTCGTCTTGGAATGAATTCCAAGTGGTTGTGGCCGAGAATAGTGAGGGTTCCCCTTCATCCTCTTGCTCACAGTAGGTTTCCCACCAATCTTTAACATGGGAGCAGCTTTGAGGAGTGCAAAAATAATATTTTCTTGGTCAGAGAAATCATGAACCAAGAAATACCCTTCCATCAAATTTAACCATCTATCTAGGGCGTCTATATCTATATGGCCTTCAAATACAATAATGTCAAATTTTACCTGTACCTTGAAGGGAGTGGCGCCTCTAGAGTGGTTGTTGGATGTAGATGCGTCGTAGTTGGGCAGTCGTTGAAGGATCTGAGCAAAGTTATCCATCATCACATTCCTTTGTTTCTCGAGGGCCTCCTCGAGCAATATTTTGATAGGATCTCCTGCTCCCTCATCTTTATTTTCTTCTGCCATGGGAGGTCGTCGAGGTTTGCAAGGCTGATCTTGCAAGGGTTCAATCAGATCGAGCCCTAACTCCTCATACCCTGAACGTGTTCGGGACATGCAAAGAAAAAAAGAGAAAGAGCAGACCGCTCTGATACCACTGATCCGGATTTATGCAGGAATGTAATAAAATACATAAATAGACATAAACACAAAGATGCGGTGGAAACAATACTTCATTTCATTAATATCAAATAACTGAAATTTTCTTACAGACATAATGGAAATAAAAATAGCTAGGGTGCTAGTAGCGTATCTCTGAGAATAGATGTGGCGGCTACAGACCTATGAAATATGTTACAATGAGGCTCTAGGGCCTATTTATTATTGAGAAATAATGGAGAACTCTAAACGTCCAAAAACCTAACCCTAGGAGATGAAGCGCCAAAACTATGGGCCCCGTTTGGGTAAATTGGTGTTTCAACTTCCCAAGGATGTAACTTCGGCATACGATCTCCGTATGATGCGTATCATACCTTGTTAGAAAGATCTATACGAGGAGTACAACTTTCGATGCAAGAAACATTAGTTTATGGACCCATTTTTCTCTCAGTTTTCCCAAAAAACGTCGTTTAGGGCCTCAAAATGGCTCTAAAAGTTCAGGACCCAAAAAACTGCTAAAAATAGTAAGTTGTGCTGCAATTTAAAAACTGAAAGAAATGATGGCAGATGTTCAAATAGAATAGGTGGGTGGCCACCAATATCCACCTGGATCTTTAAGGCCCCAAAACGGCTCCGGGAGTGCAGGACCTGAAAACCTGCTAAAATAGTAAGTTGTGCTGAATGTGAAAAGCTGCAAGAATTGATGGTGTGGGTCCAAATGGAATAGGTGTGTGGCCACCGATATCCACCTGGATCAAAACCCATGTAGATGCCATGTCACCGCAGTGCTCCAAGCTTTCAAATAAAAAATGGAATATTATGTATTCAATATCGACTTCTCTTGCATATTCACTCATTTCAAAAACAGTTAGAGAGAGGACAAGTTCTTGTATGCCACCAACGAGTTTCAAACCCTGTTCTGCAACTCCTTCAGGAAGGAGCTTCATGCAAGTATGCAATTGCTACAGGAGGGTCGAGAATATGCTACATAAGAATTGGGAGGGTGGAAAAGGAGTCACAGTGGCTCGATATTATCTCAAAACCTTCATGCATACCCATAATTTCTCTGACAAGAAGTGACACCCTCCTTTCTCACTTCTACATCCAATTACATGAGAATTTTTCTTGAAATTAAGAGCCCGTAACAGTCAATTGATTAGTAGGAGGTATTTTTGAAGTTTTTTGTGGTTCAAAGAAGAGAAAAATAGTTTGGTGGATGTCAATTTGAGCACCCTTCTTCCTCACTACTACCAAGAAATATAACATTATTTCACCACTGAGACTATTCGAATTTTTTTTGAATTCCACACCTACATAGCATCAAGGATAAATTTAGAAGAAATGGGCGGGGGGTGGGGGGGGGGGGGTGGGATTCAACAAAAGAGAACCCTCATACACCAAAAGGATTCACTTACACCCTCTTGTAGTGAACATATTCAGAAGACATCAATCGTTAGGTTTCTTTGATTTGTTAAAGGGGTATGATGATGACCTTACTCATGAATTTTCCATGGAATTGATTCCCAAGGAGAGGATAGTGCCACCATTATTGTAAGAGGGTTATCCATCTCTCTCAACCTTGGAACCATTAGCAGAGTGACCACCCTACCTATAGGGATTAGATGGAGTAAAGAAGACAAGGAAATGAGTGTCATAGCTAGAAATAATTTCTTCATCTTGAAATAGAAGCCTATTGAGGATAAGAATGGAGTCAAAAGAGAAATCCTACCTTATCCTTGGGATGAGGTGGCTTACTAGATCCTCAAGTATATATCCTATGACGGGAGAATGATTTTGGTTTATGCTTACCATTTTAGATTATTCCATGAGTTGAGATTCAAGGCAAAATTTCCTCTTCCTCAAACACTTAGTGTTCCCCACTTTCTCCTACATTCAATCATAGAGATGATTCAATAGGTGAGGGAGGGAAAACACCACCATTTATCCCACCATGGCCTCATTAAATTGATAGTGATGAATGATTTAAGAAACTTGAGGATCCCTTTCTTGTGGACTATATTTTTGGACATGGGTAGGGAGACTTTCATAGGAACATAAACCATCACCCTAGGGGATACACCAGTCTCTAGCATTGGAATTAGAGAGGGAAGAACAGAGGAAGAAGAAGAAACAAAAACAAAAGAGGAGGATACAACAAATACAAAAGAAGAAGAGTGAAAAACAGAGGATAAAGAGGCAACAGAGGTAGAGGAAGGAGAACTAGAAGTTGAAAGAGAATAGGGGGATAAATAAGTTGAAGAATCATTAGGCCCTAAGGAGACTTTTGAATCCCAAGAAGCTGAGAAACAACCACATCAAACAAGCTTGTATCCATGGGATACTAAAAAAGAGGTAGCTAACACCTTAGCTACATTAGGCACACCTATCAAGCCCAAAAGGGATCAACAAAGACAAGGTCCCCTATATTTCAAGACAAAAAAAAACACCAGAATTAAACAATGGAAACCACAAACTTCCACAAGGGTCCCCATCACCATTGAAGAATCGCTAAGTAAGAAGGAAGAGGTAGGACCCATTGAAGGAAAATTTGAATAGGTCACCTCTCCTAAACCAACAACAAAGACACGTGTAGCATATGTGAGGAGGCCCACCACCAGGTCATCTACCTTCAAGAAGCCCAAGACATAAGCCACCCTTCAACAAGCAGAAAAAGGGAAGCTACTGGAGGGGAAATTTTTGCTACAGGAGGGGTAGGGTTTGCTATAGGAAAGACAAAGTGTGCTCCAGGATGGATAGAGTATGGTATAGGAGGAACAAAGGGAGCTACAATAGAAGAAAAAAGAACTACATGAAGCAGCAGCCTCCCCAAAAAAAATTGAAGAGGACTTCCCAGAGCTCCAATAGCCTAGTACATATCCTAGCCTGGGGTCCTACTATAAATTCATTGAAGGAGGAAATATTGTTCCTTAAAAAATTGAAATTCCACTCCTCTATGAGCTAGAGATAAAGAGAGGAAGAGCCCATAGGTGGATTCAAATTTCTAAATCGAATAATGTGGAATATGTGGGACTTATGGAAGAAAAAATCATTGAGATGGGAAAATAATTGGCTAATTTGATAACCAGGGAGTCTATGATAAAATATAAGCTATAGAAAGAAAACATGAGGTTGAAAGAGAGCCTACAATATAAAGAAATCCAACTTTCCACCATGGAAATTCTCTCTATGGAAGCCCTACAAAGCAGGAAACCTTCCAAATATTATGCTCTCTTTCTCAAAGAATAATGGTTGCAGTACCAGATCAAGACTCTAGCACAATATGGTTCTCTGCCCTTTCAAGACTACAAGTAGTTTATTGAATTTTGAAAACAAACTAGTATGGAGGACATGGCAAAGGTATTTGAATTCTACATGCATAATTTCATCTTGATAGATCTAAATTTCTAGGATCCCAATTCAAGGTTGGGGTACATGCAGCTAATGGCTTTGGCATCTTGGGTGGATCATGAAGAAACAAGGGTTGAGGAGGTGAAGACGGTAACGAAAAAATAGGAGAAGAAATATTTTTACATCATAGTAGAGCTAGTGATCCCTAAGGTTGTCATTAGCAATCATAACTTCATCTCCAATGATGTTGTTTTAGCACCCAAATACATTGCAACCCGGGATCAATCCATTATTCACTTTGAGGAAAAAATTAGAATTATGGGAACATAAAGTCTGCAAGCTTGCTAAAGGAGATGATAGGCCTTACCCCATAGCCTACAAGTAAAATAATACCACTCTATAGAAGAGAACACAATTTTACAAGAGATTCATGCAGAGGATGAAGATCCAATGGATAGGACTAAAACTCAATCCACCTTTGTTGCTAGGTTTACAGGAAAGAAAGGAACAAACAAATGAGCAGAAGGAATGGACTGGGATAAAGTAAAATGTAGGATTTTACCCACAATAAGGCACACCATATGAGGTTCCTTGGGATGTCAAGGAGGCCACTAGGGCCATGAGAGAGCTTCACATGGATGACTAAGTTTCTAAGAGGATCATAAACACCTTCAGCAGGGGGTGATGATGCGGCCCATTAATAGGTATATTATGAGAGTCATGATGCCATCCATCATCCAACCTTAAAACTATATTTTTCTCACATTTATTCACATTTTTAGTTATATTATGCTTAGTGAGAAGAGTAAAAGGTGTTTTTCATAGTATGTGGCCTAATGTAGTTTAATTGCAAGAAAATGGAGCATTTTTTAGATACTTACTATGCAAGGGCTTGAAGGAGACAACAAGGAGAGAATCTAAGGCCCTTTCCCACCTTCTTAACTCCCTAAATCATCTTGGGATCACAACACTCTCTCATCTCAATTTGAACCAATTGGCAGCCAATCCACTACTAGTGCAAGTGAAGTTAAAGAAGAACAAGATCCACCATTAGAGATGAACGAGGAAATCATTCCTATTTTCAAGGGAGATGATATCAGCTACCCTTTAGTATAAAAAAACTATAAGAAGAGCTCATTAGGATTCGAATTTTTTTTTTAGCTAGGTGTAGCATTTGAGCTTGAAGGTTGACATTGTTACTTTGAACTTTTATGTGATGTATGAGGTCTGCACTTTTTTATAATGAGAATTTGGATTTTAAGTTGCATTTGTGTTAGTTTTAGAGGGCTGAGACCCTTGGGTTTGGGCCCAACCCAAAGGCTTTGGTCTCTCTTTTTGTACTTATGTTTCTTTTTTATTCCAAGAAATTTATAGTTTCTTGCATTTCAATAGATATTAATCTATAAAAACCTGTGGTTGCAACATCTACATCACCTCTCTTGTGGGAGAATGATTGGAAGGATTCATAACCACGGTCCAAAAATATTTTGTTTATGATTTCTTGGAAATATAGCAGTGTTAGTTGTCATGTTTTACATTTTCTTTTTGTAACTTATAATTTAGTTTAGTGATTAGATCAATATTCTGGCATAAAATAGATGTTATTTAGATTCAACTCATCTTTTCCATCATAAGTTATCACATTTTGTCAATGATAAATGGATGCATGCATGTGATTGATTTCAGGGTTGTGTTGATCTACAGAGAAGGGAACCTCTTCCACCTCCATACTGGACTTCTCCATCGCCTCTTTTCATATCTCGATCTTCTCTCCAAAACTCTATTTTCACAATCATTTTTCCTAGTAACTTTAGGACATCATGGGAACTCATTCTAGTGCAAGACAAGCCAATGAGAGGTCCTTATATTTTCTAGGAGGCTTTCCCAACCTTCCTTCACTCTCTATAACCTTCCATCCACCTCTACATACTCTCAAGGCATCATTTTCACCTTCAAAAGCCCTCAAAATCCCTCCTATAACATTATAGGCCCTCATGTAGAAATACAGGACTTGTTGTAGCACCCACCTGTAGAAAACCTATAACACCACTTTCCTTCATTAGTTTTGATCCCCACTTAAACTTTGACTCATTAAAGATGAATAATGACCCCTAGTTGTGATTTGATGATCACGGGAAGCTCCTAGGCCACTCCAATCATTCCTTTTCTTCACTGAAAAATAGAGTAGAATTAGTTCGTTTTTATCACAAGTATGATGCAAGTAGGCTACTAATTTTTAAGCAAATGTGAACTAGGTATATGATGCATGAAATTATGATTGGTAGTTTGATGAATTATGAATTATAAAATAGTCTCCTTTCTTCAAGTAGATTTGGTAGTTTGATGGATTTTGCAAGATAAAAATAGCTTTCTTTCTGTAAGTATATTAGCCTTTGTCCTTTCATGAATTGATTAGTTAGAATTTACAAGTTGAGTCATGGAATTTCCACTTTCATAGCTAGAAGTAATTTCCAATTGTACCTTCATCATCAAGCTTTCATTCCAATTCAATAGGAGAAATGGTCTTTGAGAACATGTGATCTAATATCATAGTTAAGGGTGGCATGAGGAGAATCCCATGTACTATGCATATAGCATTGTCACCTCTAAGTTTGCACGAACCCCAGGTTGATAATTTGAGTTGAGGATCCCCTGAGATTTGCAATATTCTTGGTTCAATACTAGGGCTCACGACCTCCAATTAATTTTTTTCCCCTTTATAATTAAATGACTAATTAAAGTCATTTTTAATTTGGGAAAATGGTAAATCGCCCATCATACTCTCTCCAGCCACTGGAAGTCACTTCTTAGCATCCCACCCTATATATCTTCTTGTTCCAATTCCAACGAGCTATTACATTGAGGTGTTTCATCAAATGATCCTCCCGTAATGCCACCTCAAGAATAATTAATTAAGTGAGGCCCAGTAATAACCTCATTTTTTAAAGTCGTCAGAATGAAACGAAATAAAAGGTAAGTTGTGTGGATGATGGAATATTCCAAGAGAATGCCATCGAATCCCATCAAAACTCCCAAAACCCTTCTGGGACCTAATCCTGCTCTTGTGGCCTAGCCATCACATACCCTGGAAACCCATCCTATATGTACTATAGAGGAAAATAAAAATGTGGACATGACAGTGAGAGAGTCCACTAACCAACTGGAGAGCCCCCTTCTCTTTAGTTGTGTATTCTTATCTTCTTCCTGGCATCCTATCATATCTATCCCCTCGATGCACGATGGATATGGGCATATTCCTCTTCCCCACTACCCAAATCACATCTCATAACTCAACTATCATCTAGTAGCTCTCCCTCAATTGTATCTCATGACTCGATTTTCAGGAAGTGGCTTGATTAGGTCTACAAGAAATTAACTTCGGCAAGTTCAATATGGATTTGTGGCTTCCCAAGCAAGCTCCCTCATACACTTGGATATAAAAGGCCATCCCCTCCTTCAATCAGTAATGAAATTTCAATGTTTTAAATGTACAATATATTGGCCAGTTGTGTGATCTGGATTTATGCAGGAACGCAACAGAATACAGAAATAACCATAAACATAGAAATACAGCAGAAATAAGGCTTCATTTCATTAATATCAAATCACATAAATATGCTTACAAACATGATGGAAATAAAATAGCTAGGGTGCTGGTAGCGAATCTCTAAGAAGAGATGTGACGACTACAGACCTCTGAACTGTATTACAATGAGGCTCGAGGGCCTATTTATTATGGAGAAAAAATTTAGAACTCTAAACTTCCAAAAACCTAACCCTAGGAGATGAAGCGCCAAAACTATGGGCCCCGTTTGGGTAAATTGGTGTTTCAACTTCCCAAGGACGTAACTTTGGCATACTATCTCCGTTTGGGGCTTCAAAATGGCTCCGGAAGTTCAAGACCCAAAAAACTGCTAAAAATAGTAAGTTGTGAAAAAAACTGAAAGAGACAATGGTGGAGCCCCAAGTGGAATAGGCGGGTAGCCACCAATATCCACCTGGATCATTCCTCCCCCCTTAGGAAGAAATGGTCCCCATTGTGTTGAGTTCCTCCATGAGATGAGGAAACTTGTGTTGAACTTGGTCCCTGGTGAACCACTTGCCTTGGTGCAGGAGTTGGCCAGCTTTGACAACCCGATACAGTTGGATCTTCTATCGGTGAGTGTTCTTGATTTTAATGTCCATGATACAGTCTGTGGTGGCCTGCTCCATGCAGTTTGGGTTTAACTCTTTCGGTGTGAGTTCCTCTGCAATGTCAGAGGTGTCTAATAGAAGTGGGAAGTAGGGACGAAGGCAGTCTACATTGAATACTGGGTGTAGACCAAGGAATGGAGGAATACTGAGCTCAAAGGCATTGTTCCCTACGGCCTTGGTGATGGTGTACGGCCCATATCGGAGCGGGCGAATATTGCGGTGGGGTCTAGTGAGGCGCTCCTTCTGCAAATGTAGCCACACTTTTTCGCCCACCTGGAATTTGTGTGGCACCCGATGTTGATCATGTCGTTGCTTGTACTTAGAATTGGCTCTGTCCAATATGTCATGAACCTGTTGGCAGATGTGCTGAATGCGCTCGATGAAGTTGTTTTCTTTGTCAGCTTCAAACTGGACATGAGTCGAATCGGCCTGAGTAGTTGCAAATGGCATGGCTACGTCAATGGGACATAGTGGCTAGAATCCCAAGCCCACCTGAAAGGGGCTGTGGCCGGTTGAGCTGTGGAGAGCCCGGTTATAACTGTGTTGTACATAGGGAAGGCTCTCATCCCATGTGCGTGGATGATTTGAATTGTACATGCATAGAATGTGTACAATCATCTTGTTGATGACATCTTTCTGGCCATCAATTTGGGGATGGAAAGTTGTGGACTTGGTGAGCTTGGTGTCCAACATTGACCAGAGGCTAGACCAAAATGTGCTGAGGAACCTACTGTCGCGATTTGATATGATATATTGTGGGATCCCAAAGTGCACCCACACTCGTTCAAAGAAGAGTTTAGCAGTGGCTTCTACTGTGATATTCTTCTTACAGGCTGCCATAATGGCCATCTTTGAGAATTTGTCGACGACCATGAAAACACAGTCGTTTCCATGCTTAATAGAAGGAAGGCCTGACATGTAATCCATGGAGATGGATTCCCAAGGTCAACTAGGGGTAGGTAGCGGAGTATAGAGCCCTTGCTTCTTGATGGTCGGTTTGGCAATGGCGCACGCAGTGCAGGATCTGATGTACTTCCCGACATCCTGTCGAAGGTTCGGCCAATAGAAATACTTCTGTAGTACTACCACTGTTTTCTCGACCCCAAAATTCCCAGCGACTCGACTGTAGTGCGCTTCCCATATCATCTTGGCACGCTCGCTTAAAGGAACACAAAGATGTCCTAGGTGACATACTAGTGCATCTTGGAGGTGAAAATTTGGAACTTGCATACCCCCCAAGAGTGCCTTGTATGTGTGGTTGAATTCTGGATCACTCTTGTAGAGAAGTGGCCAATCAGAAGTCTCATGCCCACAAGAGTTGAGAACGGTGGTTATGGCCACGATCGGTGGTCGGTTGAGGCAATCTGAAACATTATTGGTGCTACCCTTCTTGTACTTGATGTTCAAATGAAATTGTTGCAGATATGTGGACCACTTCTGATGGTGATCGTTCTGCAACTTCCCTTGTGTCTGTATGAACTGCAAGGGTCGGTGGTCTGTGTGGATGATTGTCTCCTTCCCCAAAATGTAATGCTTCCATTGTTGACAAGCACGCACAATGGAATACATTTCTTTGTCATAAGTGGGATACTTTCGAGCTGTGTCGGAAAATTTCTCAGCGTTGTGATATGCCACTGGATGCCCCTGTTGAGTAAGAACTACCCCAATAGCATAGTCAAAGGCATCTGTCTCGATCTCAAATGGTTGTTGCAAGTCTGGTAATTTGAGCACTGGGGCAGAACAGAGGCGATGTTTCAATTCTACGAACGCCTTTTGTTGAGATTCCGACCAACAGAATTTTTCTTTCGCTCCTCCCTTGGTGACTTGACTTAAGGGCCAAGTGATATGAGAGAATCCCAACACGAACCTGCGATAGAAATTAGCAAGACCCAGAAAGCTGCGAAGCTCTGTTAGGGTGGTTGGGGTTGGCCAATCCCGAATGACTTGGATCTTGGCTAGATCCACATGCACCCCCCTTTCATCAATAATGTATCCCAGATATTGAACCTGGGTCATGCCAAAAGTGCACTTCTCCAAATTGGCACACAACTTGTGTTGCCGCAGTGTTTGGAGGACTTCTCGGATGTGGTGGAGGTGCTCTTCCCAAGTCTAGCTGAAGATAAGAATGTCATCCAAGTATACCACTACAAATGAGTTAGTGAATGGACGCAAGATGTCATCCATCAACCTCATGAATGTTGCGGGAGAATTTGTCAATCCGAAAGGCATGACGAGCCATTCGAAAAGGCCCTCCTTGGCTTTGAAGGTAGTCTTCCACACATCAGAGGGTTCGATTGGCACCTGGTGATACCCAGACTTCAAGTCGATCTTGCTGAAATATTTTTCCCCTTTAAGTTGGTCCATAAGGTCATCAATCCGTGGGATCAGGTACCTATTCCGGACAGTGATCTTGTTCATCGCCCGATAATCAATACAGAGTCCCCAAGTGCCATCCTTCTTCTGTACCAACACGATCAGGCTCCCACAGGGCGATGAACTTGGCCGGATGTGACCTTTCTGTAGTAGCTCCTGAATCTGCCTCTTGATTTCATCATTCTCCATAACAGAGCGCCTATATATCGGTCCATTGGGTAGCGGTGCACCTGGGGTCAGGTCAATGGGGTGCTTGACCTGACAGTGTAGAGGCACCCCTGTGGGTGAGGTGAATATGTCCCCGTAATCCTCCACAACCTTGTCCATTTGTTGTTGTCGTGTAGAGGAGCCATGTCTGGAGGTCATGGCCACAATTTTCTTCTTGCCCTGGGGGCGGATCATCAGGAAAAAAAAAATCCTGGTTTGGGAAATGAGCTTACTGCATTATTTTGCAGTAACCAAAGATATAGTGGGAGGCGGTGGTACCTCTGGTATCCTGTATAATTTATGTCCCAAAGTAACAATAACAGCGCGAGGTCGGGACTCATACACAACATGTCACTTCCACAAGTATGGTTGGCCTAATAATACATCAGAAACATCAATTGGAGCAACGTCACATAATACCTCATCCGTGAAGGGCTTGATGCTATATGGAAGGCGGCACTGCTGGCTGACGCGAAGATCCCGTCCTTGGTGAAGCCACCCGATGGTGTATGGTTGTGGGTGTGCTATGGTCAGCAAGCCCAACCGCTTCACGACATTTGTTGAAATGAGGTTCTTTTGTCTCCCATTGTCAACAATGAACCGTAGTGGGGAACCCTTTACCCACATCTAGGAGTGGAAAAGACACTCTGCCTCCTCTGGATCTTCTGGTTCCTCCTTCTGGATCTTCGTAGTGGTAACAGTGGCGTTGGGATCCGCATCAATAATTTGCTTCCCTTTGTCATTCACCTTGTCAGGTTTTGATTCAGAGTCAGAGCATGCATCTGATTCAGAAGCTCTCATCTCAGCCACCAGCGACTGCTTGGCCCGACACTCACTTGTGTTGTGAGTGGAGCTCTTATGGAACTCACACCACTTTCCCGTGTCCTTCTTTGGCTTCGCAGTGTTGTTCTTTGCTTATGTCTTTGGCAGGTTGTCTTGGGATGCCATGCCTTGGCTTTGTCCTTTGTTCTACGGTTTGGGGGCACCTTTCCCTTGCTTTTGATTCGCAGATCCAAAGTCTCGCTTCTTCTGTTTGAATTTCTGCTCAATCTTGGCAGCATACCGGTATGTCGTACCAAGCGAGGAGATGTCGAGGAACTCCATTTCCTCCTCAATGTATCTGTGCAGACAACTACGATACTTTAGCACCAGAGTTTTCTCTGAATCTTTGATACCCAACTTGGTGCGCAGGGTATGGAACAGATTCGTCAGCTCATGCACATCTTGATCCCTTTGTTGTCGCAGAGTGGTCCATTGTATGTACTTGTCCTCATAGCTCCCCACGGGATAGTATTGTTCGATGGCATGTCGAATGAATTTGAGGTGGGCAATGAGAATAGAGACCATTTTGTTCCCATGACACAAAGAGGTTTCCCACCAGTCCTTAACATGGGGGGTAGCTTTGAGGAGTGCAAAAATAATCTTCTCCCGGTCTGAAAAGTCATGAACAGAGAAATATCCTTCTAATAGATTCAACTATCTATCTACGCTGACTGTGATCTATTTTGACATCAAATATGGGAATGTCAAAGTTTACTTGTACCTTAGGAAGGAGTTGCGCTCTCTAGGAGTGGTCGTTGATGCAGAGAAAAATGGTAAGGCCATCAAGGATCCGGGTGAAGTTATCCATCATCGCATTGCTTTGTTTTTCGAGGGCCCCCTCAAGCAATATTTCGATAGGATATCCTACTCCCTCGTCTTCCTTTTCATCCCCCATGGGCGACCGTCGGGGTTTGTGAGGGCCGATCTTAAAAGGTCTCAATCTGTGATCGAGCCCTAACTCTTATACCCCACCTCGTTGGGGACATGCAGATGGATCTAGAAAAAAGCAGACTGGCAGTGATACCATCCTAAATTTATGCAGGAACGCAACAGAATACATAAATAACCATAAACATATAAATACAGCGGAAATAAGGCTTCATTTCATTAATATCAAATCACAAAAATATGCTTACAAACATGATGGAAATAAAATAGCTAGGGTGCTGGTAGAGAATCTCTGAGAAGAGATGTGGCGACTACAGACCTCTGAACTGTATTACAATGAGGCTCGAGGGCCTATTTATTATGGAGAAACAATTGAGAATTCTAAACGTCCAAAAACCTAACCCTAGGAGATGAAGTGTCAAAACTATGGGCCCCGTTTGGGTAAATTGGTGTTTCAACTTCCCAAGGACGTAACTTCGGCATACTATCTCCGTTTGGGGCTTCAAAACGGCTCCAGAAGTTCAAGACCTGAAAAACTGCTAAAAATAGTAAATTGTGAAAAAAACTGAAAGAGACAATGGTGGGGCCCCAAGTGGAATAGGCAGGTGGCCACCAATATCCACCTGGATCATTGTGGCTCCTATGCGCACACTAGCATTATAATCATATTTTTTTTAAATTACAAAAATAGGGCTAAATGGGGAACTATTACAGGAGCATGTTATTCTTGATATGAAGGTGAGCACTTCATGAAGAGGTGATGTGGAATATATTTGTGTGGGTATAAAAGGAATGCATCCAGGTAAAGCATTATGGAAGGAATTTATAAAAGTGAGGGAACTACCATCACTTATGTGTTGAGTAAAATCAAATTTTTCGTAGTTCAAAAGGTTCTTAATGGGGAAGATTGATCCAAGAGGCTTCCCACAATCAATCCAAATTTACTTTCTCATATTTTTATGAAAATTTATTTATATTGAAGGGCTCTTCAAGGTATTTCTTACACAATTTGAACAAGCTCAAATGGACATCGTATGAAAAAATTATGGCCTTCAGAAGTTGAAGGAAAATAGGGGTGACACACACAAACATGACACAAGTTGTACATGAGGATGACACGTGGCACACAAGAAAATGACATGGCATGATAACAAGGTGATACATCGAATAGCATAGGTTTACATGACTCAATGGAAGGATGACCATGTGGCACCATGTGGACCAACCAAAGTCTACCACGTGGACCAAATAGAGGCTGCCACATGGACCCTCTAGAAGGTATATGTAGAATGGATGCATGACAAGTCAAAACTGTATTTTAAAATTATAACAATGGCGATCTTTGAACCCCTGACCTAGTTGGCATTAATGTTTCACATTACCACTAATCCAATATGTGTACCATGTTATATCATTTATTTCAAATTAAATCCAAAAATATATGCACCCACAAGATTTGAATTGTTGACCTATTGTATACTAATTGCAAGTATTACCACTACACCACATGCCACAAACGTCTTAATCCATCTGTTGATTTATTTATATGAAGATTATTTTAGATGTATTATCCCAAAAATACTTGTAATATCCTACCATATCATGCAAAAAAAGGAGTTGAACTCGCAACCTCAAACATATAAACCAAACACCTTACCACTAAGCCACAACTTAAAGTTGTAAGATATTATGTGTTGGAATTGCTTTAATGTATAATTTCCAATAATATTTTGGAAAAGAAAGGCCATAAATCCTTTTTTTTGCAAGAAATGGATGGAAGAGTGTTCTAGTAGTCCTATTGTCTTCTCAAAGGGGCCTTAAAGGCATTTTTATTGCAGGTTGGAGATCAATGTTGATGTAAGAAAACATTTGAAGTGTTTTGCATCATTTAATGGATCAATTGCTCATCTGAAGCAGGCCTGGAGATGTAGCCCAGGAAAGGTGAACTCGGTTATCAACTTTCTCTTATTGGTATTTTATTGTCGCTTATTTTGCAACTACATCATTTCAATTTCTCATTAAACTTTTAGCATGCAAAAGTACTTTAAGCTTTAATTTCATATCAATGGCTTTAGGTAGTCTATATTTATTGGATTATATACTCAATGCTTCATTGGCATATATACTTTGTATATATGGTTTCCATATATTCTATATTCACAATTTTATATGCTCTATATGCATTGGCTTATACACTCTATTCACAAAGTTTGTTTTTTTCGTAGACAAGATTTACAATTGAAGTCAAACCATCTAATGTCATTGCTTCCATTGTGTTCTTACCTTTCTATGGATAAGCTTGAAAACTAAATCCTAAACATCAAGATTCATTGCTTCCAAATTGTTCTTGATTTTCATTGATAATATGAAAACTAAAGCCTAACTAACCAATGTCATTACTTCCATTTCTTGATTACATTTTTGGCTAAGTTAGACCATTGAAGCTCACCAACTAGTATCACTTGTCCAATATCACAGTTATTTTTTAGTATTTCCTCTGAAAATTATTGTGTCATTTTTTCCCACAAAGATCCACTGCCATTGAAGGTTGAGAGAATGATAAAATCTTTATTTTAGACTACAAGGACATTTGAACCCTCAAATGAAATATTGTAATCTAAGCCTGACAAGGCATCCATGAGACCTCCACCCAATAGATGAAATATATCTATAGGGTCATTATTTTATGTTTTGTTGTTATTTCCCATAAAGAAACACTTTCCATATAAGACTCAAAGGATAAGATAAGTTTTACTCTTGATTGCAAGAATATTAGAGCCGTCATACAAATGAAAGATTGTTATATATGTTTAGTAAAGCTTCTCTGAAACATCAATCTAGTGAATGAAATGCTTTATCGAACTTCCAATTCATGCTTTTGGTAGTGTCATTTTGGAATTTTATTTCTTTAGAGCAATAAGGCTTAAAATTAATATGATCTCATGCACTAATTAATCCCACATATACAGTGTCAGAATTTCAAAGTTTACCAATCTTGGATCAAATTTTAATATATTTGACAAGAATGAAGTCAAGGACTTGTGTAGCATGAAAAATGGAGGATTTAATATACAATTCAAATAAAAAATACACAATGAAGTTATTGCATAGAAAGAGATAATGAATATTCAACCTAAATATCACAAAGCATATTGAAATTGGTGGTATTAAAAATACAATCCAAAGATGAGTGATTACCACATTCCCTGCCATGAATAGGAAGGAAAGAAATAATATATTCCATGGTGTGGTAGAAATACAACCTTACTTTGGCTATCCACAACTACCAAACCTCCCAAAATAAACAAACAATGTTTTATCGTCTGTGCCGCCAATTACATCATCTCTCCAATTATGCTATTTCTAATGTCCCCAATTATTAAATAAGGTATTGCATAAAGTGAAATACCTCTCCATTAACATTATTTATTACTGCTTTGTATCTTTGATATTCCATAAATTCTAAGAGAAAAACAAATCATATAGCATTTCTTTCAAACTTTCTAAAATTTATGGACTTTATTTACTAGTCCTTTTAAGGCCTCATTCTTCCTAACTCTATAGGTAAATGAGAGAAGGTAATTTTGTCCAATATCAACAATTCTAAATGAGGCATGGTGAATCTATCTAAAACCATCTTCATTAACACTACCACTACTCATGCTCTATCTATGTAACCTTCCATTAATTTTGAGAGGGTGTCTTCCATCCTTTATTCAAATGTTTGTTTTAAAGACATAACAGAGTTTGAGAAGGCCAACATTAATGTCAATGAACTTCATCTAGTTGCTCGTTATTGGGATCTTCAGTTACCTAAGCACAAAAACAATAACAATTGTGTGTTCAAGGGATTGATACAATGACAACAAATTACCAAGGTCTCTAATGACTTTGTGAAAATTCCAACTAATTATAAAAGGTGTATTGTGTAGTTTAATTTTATTGTTTTATCTTTCCTTGATCAATTAATAATCAATATGTTGGAAATACTGAGAGGGGGGTGAATGATTTTTTCCTTTAAATTACTTAACTTTTAATTTTCAGATCATTAAATTCATTTTCATTAGATTAAAAACATAAGTTAGCGTCACATCACATGAATAGATAACAACACCATTCAACAACACACAACATCCAATATGGTAGACAAGAGACTTTTAGGTGGAAACCCTTCTAGGAGAAAAACTATTGAAGGCTTCTTATTATAGGTCTTCAAAATTTTACATAAATTAGGAAGCTCCAACTTCTAATATTTTCAGCATTAATTGATGGAGGTTCCAACATGAAGGATACTCCAACGCCCTGATTAATCAACTCCAACTAGAACAATGCTCCAACACCCTAAACCACCAGCTCCAACTGGAAGGACACTCCAATGCCCTGATTTACCAACTTTAACAGGAAGGATGCTCCAATGCCATGGTTTACCAACTCCAACTGGAAGAACGTTCCAACGCCCTAGCTTTATCAGCTCTGGTTGAAAGGATGCTTCAACACATTGCATAAGCTCCAACCTGCCACCCTTAAGTGTTCTCAGGTTTCAACCTAGAGAATCCACTCTCCTGCCTTGCACCACCCTATTCAACAAGCAAACCATATTTCAAAATTTTTAAACTAGATCCACTTATGCCTAAAATCAAAATATACAATATCAAAATAATCTACTAACTTTGTCAATTTGCAATACTAGCACAAGGTCATCAACAACAATAACAAATTCCTCTGCTCAAACTCTCAATTCTACTCACGTTACATAATTACTAACATAGCCCTGGTTCAATAAGCAAGTTGGAAGCACTAAAACCCTAGCACTCATCAATTGCCCACACTAGCCAATAACACTACTTACCAATTTCTGTCAAGCCCTAACTAAACAATAACTCCTCACAATACAAATCTAATCAACACATATAGTTGGTAAATCCTAGTATAAATATGCATACATATGTCAATAAGCCTTATACATGCAAACCCTAGCTAGTTCAACTCAACAATATATAAAAACGGTAAGACCCAATAACATTATACATCAATCAATAATAGCAAGAATACATATTTTCCAACATCTCAGCAACACATGCTCATTTCCAAACCATAGCTCAACAAAACTCTGCCAAATACATCAAAATTGTGACCAATAGCATAATATTGTCCTTAATAACATGACATTTTCCTTAGTATTATCTGCTATGCTTCTACACAAAAAAATCAAATCCTAGTTCTAACCAACACTGCCAACCCCTACCAGCAACCTCACTTTGTCCTATAGTTGCAAGATCAATTCAAATCATGTTGATAACACTTCCACATTATTGCCAACCTATAGACTTTGTAATAATGGCCACTCCTACCAAACCAATTCTCTATAATCACTTCAACAAGGTTTGTCTCTCAGTTCTAATCGCAGTGCTTCTTCCGGTTTTCAATTTGGGATACAAATCTCAAAACATTCAAACCAATATATTACATTAAGAGTTCTACATGCCCCTTCTGGACTGCATTCACATATTGGCAAATTTCCAGCACGGGTTATACAAAATGGACTCACCCAGCCATTTAAATGTGACAAATTGTAAACTTTACGAAAGATAAAAAGGAATTATGACCTTAGAAGGCAATTGGGTCTGATCTGAGACTTGGCATATATTACATAAATTTTTAATTATCCGAGCTATACGCAAGTGCAAACCAAATTTTCCTCACAAATTTTTTTTTCATTGTGGAACTTAGCTCAAAATGTGGGAATCAATGGTCATCCAACATAATTAACCACGTGTTTATAAGTGGCAATCCTCTCTGTCAATATGGTTGGTAGAGTTTGTTTGGAAAAATAAGTTCTGCATCAATTGTTTATATTCACTTACCGATGTTTCAATAGAAGCATTCGTGGCTCAATGTGTGGATATAACCATTGTTTCAATGGTGGATCGATGCGTGGGTGTGACCAATTTATCAACAGTAGCCTTTGTGGCTCAGAGTTTACTGTTATACATAGCCATGGCTCAGAGTTTACTGTTATACATAGCCAAACTTCTAAAATATGTGATCTGAATGCACATCTATTCCCACATGAATGATGGGCTCATAACAGAGTATCAACTTCGAATGTTTAGAATTGATATTCATGCACGATTTTATTCATGACCCATGGCGTTGAACTCCATCAAACCGCATTAATCTCCAAGTAGTTTCACTTGAGAGATCATGAATTTTAGTTGGTGGACAAAATCAATGATGAACTATGAACAGAAGAACCGACTTAGACAAGACTCAATATTATTCAAACTTACCTCAGTTCTTTGTTCTGGTCTTTCGCAAATAATACAAAACCATATTTTTTGAAACCTGTGTGAAACAATTTAGAACGAAGGAACAAAATTACTTAGTCCATATATACCTGTGTGAACCAAGACTTTTGCTAGTGTTCACTATTTTTTGACTCAGATCAACGAACACCCTGTATCAAAACAGAAAGATAAAGAGAGACGCCTCCCACAATATTTTTAGTCCATCAACTATATATCTGAGCAATCAATCCTTCAACCAAAAAGAAAACAGATGATCCCAAGATATCCCTTGAAGAAATACCACCTACTCTCGATGTAACATTATGTACTGGCCTAAGATTAGCGTGACAAAATGATATCTGGCAGAGGAAATTCGAGCTCAATATATAGTGTGATATGCCCAATCTCATAAGTTTTAATAAGTATATCCCGTTTTGCAAATTTTAGCATTGGAGGCACATTTTGGCATTTTTGGACTGGAGAGAAAAGCTAAAATCGATTTCTTAGTGGAAGGTTGGGATCACCAAAGGAGGCAATTTGACACTCAAGGGAAAAGGGATGAGTTAGTGGATTGTGGGGCCACCAAGCGTATGCATGGACCTAGAGTATTTGAGGAGAGGAGAAAAGGGAGACAATGGGAGGATCCTTTTGACTATCACATTTCAGAAAGCCGATTTCTCTTGGAGCTATTTAGCGCACGAGAGTGTTTTTAGCACAAGAATTTTAAGCAAAATTCCACTCCTTTTCGGAGAACTTCGAGTGTCTCTCTAGTGGAAATCTTAGAATTCCAATTTTGGGATTCTACATACCAATATTTGCAGCAGAGTTCCAGTTTTGCACATTTCTTAGGCGTAGAGGGAGTACGAGTGGAAAGTATTGGACCAACTATAGTGATTTGGATGAGTTGGGAATTTACAAAGAAATTTCCTATTTCAAGATTGGAGTCTTGGCACTATTTTGTAGGGCTGGAGTTTAGGAATTTCATTGGGCCGGATTTATTCTTTCTAACAGTGTGTGGAGGTCTTGGGCAGTGCCTGCATAGGCATAGGAGGCAAGAAGATTTGAGGGGCTAGGGGTTGAGAAAATTTGGGGCTTCTAGAGTCAATTTCTCAATTTAGTGTGGAGGTTTTTGAAGTGGTGGACTTTCGGGTATTTTTGGAGTATTGTTTCCCAACAGTGATTGTAACCAACTAGAGAGCCACTCGCACCACTTGGATGGATTTATCATCACATGGAATCAACCCAAATGCTTTCTGGTTTTTTTGGATATTTGGAGGAGATTCCGTGGCTGAATTTTATGAGTGGTATTTTAACTAGAATCTTTAGTTCTAGTTGGAAGCTAGCAATAAAATCTCTGGGTAGTGTGCATTTCTAGTTTGAGGCCATTTCCACATCTAGGTCCAAGACTTATCACCTGGGTTTTGCATAGCTTGGATAACAAGCTTGGGTTCTATCATTCTTAATCACTTATGTACCCATATTTTCATCATTAATAAAACAAACCAGTTGTTCTGTTAAATTTCAATGGTGTTGTAATTTTTTTGCTTGGTTTTAAATTTATATTGTTGTTCCTAGTTCATTTTTCTATTATTTACTATTAATTTACACTTAGGAATGTTACAGTGGTATCAGAGCATTTTCTTGTCCAGCTGCGGGCGCAGGAATGGGTGATGCCACCTAGTTTTGGGAGTGTGTCTTTCATAGAGGAAGGGGCCAAGGTAGAAGAGGGTGTTGTCTTTCACAGAGGAAGGGACCAAGGCAGAAGAGGGTGTGGTAGAGGTCGAGGGCTTGACCCTTTTTCAGATACTAAAATTGAGCATGTCATAGAGCTTGAGATCTGGGATGAAGAGCCAACGAAGAACCAAGAATAGCCTAAACAAGTAGGAAAGGAGTTGACATTAGCAAAGTTGGGGAGGCATCAAAAACTCATGGTGGACATGCTAACATAGTTGGCTAGTGTGCATTTGCAAAACCAAGGGAGGTAGGATAACAATGGTGAAGGTGAATCCCGAACTGGTGAGGGGAGCCAAACACATGCACACACAAACCATCGAGAGACCCCACTTGTAATTATCCATTCTAGTTGTCCCACTATGCTTCAGTTTGTAGATGCGCCATCGGGAGAACATGATTCATTTGTAGCTTTATTGAGGTCCTTCTAAAAGAGGATTAACGAGTTTGATGAGTTGGTCACCAAGATCAAAATGGCCATTTCTTTTGGGGATTTCTACCACTTGAAAGAGAAGGACAGAGGGTAATTTGGGTCATTGCACCATGGAAGTCAACAAAACCAGTATTTGTAGAAGATAGTAGGGAAGATAACACTCCCCAAGTTCAATGGTTCAGGCAGGAGTTTTGTTAGGGCATGGGTGCAGAAGGTAGACACCCACTTTCACTTGAACCCCATGAGGGAGGTAGCTTTAATTAAACTCACCACCTTGTACCTTGATGGAGATGTGTATGAGTAGTGGTATAATAGGTTGATTAGTTTAGTTCATGTAGCCATCACTTCCTACATGGAGTTTACGGTGAGGTTGATAGAGTAGTTTGATAAGAAAGACCTAGAGTTGCATTTCCAAGAGTTGGCGCGGCTGGGGCAAATAGGTAGTACAAAAGCTTACATGGCAGAGTTCTAGAGGCTAGTAGTTATGGTATCAGATATCTCAGAGACAAGGTTGATTATTTTTTTTGTCAAGGGGTTGGCAGACCCATTGCATGGATGGGTGAGGGCCTATAAGCCCGTGTCTCTAAAGGATTCTATTACCCAGACTAGGGACATGCTAGATGTAGTCCCTAAGACCAAAGCACCACCCAGACCTACCTTTACCTAGAAGGGTAAGGACACCAAACCTCCTTAGAAGGAGTGGATAGGATGTGAGCAGATGGATGATGAGACTAGGAGGGACCTCTAGATGAGGAATCTTTGTTTTACTTGTTAGGAGCCATGGATGAACTAATAGAAAATCCCATTACATTGGGGTGTTTTCTAATAGTGAGACTGAGGGGGATTATGAGCCAGAGTAGAGAGGATAAGAGGAGGAACACCATGATGTAGGGAGGAGTCACATGGTCAAGCTACGAAGGGAGGCATCATTTCTTCACTTACAATGATTTTGAGGTAGGCGCCATTAAGGAACAGACCATGACCGTTCTAATTGATAGTGGGGCCACCCAAAACTTATTAGGTGACAAGTTGGTAGAATTGAGGGGGTTATGCACACATCCTTTTTAGGGCTTCACAGTACTGGTATCATGGGATAGGACCATGTAGTGCACTAGGATGATCCCCGAGTTGAAAATGAAGATGGGGAACTATTTGGTCACCAATGATTTATTTTTGGTGAATGTATTGGACACCAATGGGGTGCTGGGAATCTAGTGGTTGTGACATATGGGATGTGTCACTAAAGATTATAACACCCTATAGATCAAGTTTATGGGACCAAATGGGAAGAAGCTAGTGTTCAGGGGCATGCATACCTACCCACCTCAATTTGTGACAACCAACAAGATGGAGGCAGTCCTGTGCAAGGGATACATAGCGTGGTTTGTAGAGTTTTGGATCTCAAAGATAGGAGTGGGGCCTCATGCACAACAACACCATCCAAGCATTCTAACAGTCTTAGAGAGACATCTAAAATTTTTTAGGGAGATTCCTCTAGACCATACCCCATATATATGGTTTGAGCACACTATTGAGCTAGAGGAGGGGTTGCAGGTGGTCATCACCACTGCCTACAGACATACCAAGGCATACCGGGATGAGATAGGGTGGGTTATTCATGAGTTTTTAGCCTTGGGCCATATTAGGTCGAGTTCCAACCATTTTGATTCTTCTGTGGAGTTAGTGAAGAAGAATAATGGGACTCTATGCATGTATCAACTACAAGGCCCTTAATAAGAAGACATCAAAGAATAGGTACCCCATTCCATGCATAGATGAGTTGATGGATGAGATTAGAGGAGCCAAGTACTTCTCTAAGATAGACTTGTTTTCAATGTACCATCAAATTCAGGTGAGAGAGTTAGATATCTCGAAGACATCGTTCAGACGCCACTATGGGAATTTTGATTTTCTGGTTATGCCCTTTGGGCTAACTAATGCTTTTGCTACCATCCAGTCTTGAACCATGTGTTCTGTAAGAAACTACATAGATACACACTAGTTTTCATCAATGAAATATTGATTTACAACCAGACTTGGGAGGAGCATCTGCAACACTTGGAGGAGGTGATGCGCATTTTGGATGAGTAGCAGTTGTATGACAAGATGGAAAAGTGTGAGTTTGACCTAACTGAGATGTTATATTTGGGCCATGTGAAGGGGGAGGATGGAGTGCTATTACATTAAGAGAAATTTTGGGCCATTTTCGATTGGCCAACCCTTAGGAATGTGATGTGACTGTGAGGCTTCATGGGTATATGCACTTATTATATGTAGTTTATGAAGGGGTTTTCATAGTTGGCAGCACCCCTCACAGATATTATAAAGAAGGGGGTGTTTGAGTGGAATGATGTAGTGCAGGAGGATTTTGAGTGCCTCAATGTAGTGATGAGTTCTTTCCAGTCTTGGCACTACTATATTTTTCACAACCTTTCATATTGGTCTGTGGTGCATCAGGAGAGAGCATTGGTGTAGTATT
Organism: Pinus albicaulis; assembly: GCA_034641835.2. Classification (NCBI taxonomy): domain Eukaryota; kingdom Viridiplantae; phylum Streptophyta; class Pinopsida; order Pinales; family Pinaceae; genus Pinus; species Pinus albicaulis. Next base: position 1,548,528,590 of record CM076580.1, on the reverse strand, counting down.
GATGTAGGGAGGACACCCTATAGCATATGAGAGACAGAAACTATAGAATTATAAGAGGTTGTACTCCACATATGACAAGGAGATGTTTACCATCATGCACGCATTGGCCAAGTTCAGGCAGTATCTAGTGGGGAACCAGCTTATGGTAAAGACTAATCACAACAGTCTACAATTATTCCTGGAGCAGAAGGAGATTAACGACACGAAGTAGAAGTGTGTTAGTAATATCCAGGCCGAGATTAAGTAAATCAAGTGGAAGCACAATGTGGTGGATGACGTGCTTTCGAGGAGACCCCTGACACTCTCTCTCATGGATACCACGTAGGATTGAAGGGTGCATCTCCTTGCAGAGTACTCCAAGAACTGGTAGGCATGTGATATCTTGGATGGGACTTTTGGGGATGACAAATACAACATCTAGGATGAGGTGATATACTATAGGAACCAAATCTATCTAGTTCCAGGATCTCAACTTCGAGAGAATATCCTAAGGGCAGCACATGATTCACCTCTTGCAGGGCATCCTTGTTCCCTAAAGACCTATAGGGATATCAGGAAGTGCTTCACTTGAATAGGTCTGAAGGAGTATTTACTGAGATATGTGCAAAAGTGAAACACTTTCTAGAGGAACAAGGTATAGCACACAGACTCGACAGGACTACTTTAGCCTCTACCTATTCTAGAGCAGAAATGGGAGAGCATCTCCATGGATTTCATCATAGGACTCACAGTTGTATAGCGAAAATAATGCATCTATGTGGTGGTGGATAAGTTAAATAATTTCACCCACTTCTTCATTATAACTACCAAATACTCAGCCTCACAAGTAGTTGAGATCTTCTTCGAAGAGGTTTTTAGGTTGCATGGTCTTCCAAAGACCATTATTAGTGACATGGATTGCAGTTTCATGGGGGGCCTTTGGTAGGAGCTATTTAGATTGGTGGGTATCGAGATCACACTTAGCACTAGATACCATCCCTAAAAGGATTGTCAGACAGAGGTAGTGAACAAGTGGCTAGAAGGCTCCTTGAAAAACTATGTAACAAGGTAACAATGAACATGGGTGAAGTGGCTACACCTTGGGGAGTATTGCTACAACACCTCTTATCACATATCCATCGGTATGTCTCATTTCATGTCTATTTATGGTTATGATGCTTTATCTTTTGTTGAAATGGTGTTGTAGATAGTAGCGCCCCAAGGGATAAGGATTGGATCCAAGAGAGCCCGTAGATACTCAAGGCTCTCAAGGCACCTTATAGGTTGCATGGAATCAACAGAATATCTATGCAATCTTCCACCAAGTTGAGAGACATTTTGAGGTTATATACTTAGTTTATTTATTCCTATATCCATACAAGCAGTCGAATATCAAACAAAAGGGGACCAAGAAGCTTAAGCATCGCTTATATGGGTCGTACAGGGTGACCATGCATGTGGGATAGGTGGCATATGAGTTGAAGCTCCCACTAGGGAGCAAGGTGCATAATGTGCTCCATTTGCCATGCCTGATAAAGGCCTTAGGACAATAGGTATTAACCTCTACATAGTTTATGTCCTTGGATGAGGAAGGACTTGCCTAAAGAGGATAGAGGGACTTTCATGAGGAGGATGTTGCATGGCAGGGATAGCACGTGTTACAACACCCAACTTTATAGTTGCTTGAGGAAAAAAAAAATTTGGCAAGGAGGACAATGATATCCCCAATTTCATAAATTTTGCTCAGTATAGCCCATTTTTCAAATGTTGGCATTGGAGGCACATTTTGGCATTTTTGGACTTAATAGAAAAGGGAAAATTAATTTCTTAGTGTAAGGTGGGGGCCACCAAAGGAGGAAATTCAATCCTCATGGGAAAAAGAGGTAAGGTAGCATATTGTGGAGGCCACCAAGGGGTACGTATGGGCTTAGAGTATTTGAGGCAAAAAGGGAGGAATTAGGAGGTCTTTTTTACTACCATATTTCAAAAATTTGATCTCTCTTGGATTTCTTTTGCACAAGAGTTAGAGTGTTGTGAGCACAGGGATTTCAGGTGAAATTCCATCGACATCTTTAGACAAATTTGAGTGTCTCCCCAGTGTGAATTTCAGAATTCCACTTCTGAGCTTCTACAAATCCATATTTGCAACAGAGTTCTAGTTTTGTACACTTCTTGGGCGCAGAGGCAGTTTGAGTGGCAAGAATTGGGTCAAATACAGTGACTTTGGTGAGCTATGAATTTACAAAGGAATTTCCTATTTCGATACCAAAGTCTTGGAACTATTTTGCAGGGTTGGAGTTGAGGCATTTTAGTGGGCTGAATATTTTCTTTCTGGCACTAAGTGAAGGTCCCTAGGAAGTGTCTACACAAGCATAGGAGGAAAGAAGATTTGAAGGGACAAGGGAAGAGAAAATTTTGGGTTTCTGAAGTAAATTTCGCAGTGTAGTGTGGAGGCTTATAGCATGGTGGACTTGGGGGTACTTTTGGATTTGTGTTTCCTAACAGTGTGTGTATCTAGTCAGAGACCCACTCACACCACTTGGAGGGCTTTATCATCATCCAAAATCAGCCCAAACCCTTTATGGGTTTTTGAGGGTATTTAGAGGAGAGTCAGTGGATGAAGTTTAAGAATTTTCTAGGCAATCTATTGATTAGAATCTTCAATTCTAGTTGGCATTCAACAATAGAATTTCCGGGCAATTTGCATTTCTAGTATGAGGCCATTTACACATATAGATCCAAGACTTATTACCTAGGTTTTGCATAGCTTGCCTAACAAACACAAGATCTATCATTCTTACTCACTTATGTATCCAAATTTCCATCATTAATAAAATTGCTAAGCTATTTTTCTACATTTCATTTGTGTTCTAATTTGTGTGCTTGGTTTTAAATTTAAAATGTTATTCCTATTTAATTTTTCTATTATTTGTTGTTAACTTCCACTTAGGAATATTACATATAGTGAATGAAGGGATTTATAGAGGGGCTGACATGCCCATAAAAATTTTTGAATAATTTTCAAAACAAATATTTAGAGCCAAAATTTGAATTTTCTTTGAGGCCAACTTGAAATGCATTTTTATTTCTAGAAAGTGGGACCGATTTAGGAAAATTAAAGGTCCATGACAATCATCATAAATATTTTTAATATTAATGCCATATTTATTTGTGGATCTAACCAATGATCAATGTGTTGTTAGCATTTTAATTTGGGGACCATAACCACACATTTCGAGCACTAACTTTGATTGGGAATTTCTCAATCATGTAGGTTTTAACCCTGAACAGAAATTATCTACACACAAATCTTATAACAGAAGATAAACAATAGCGAGAGCATAAAACATAAAACAGATAAACACAGATATTTTCCCCTGGATCCCAAATCGGGACGACCAGCTTGATTTTTCATTATTTTCCTTTTAGTGTTAAAACACATATATATACATGCCGAAGCATACATAAACCCCAATCCATAAACCCTGGATTAGAACATAACCGTAGTTCCCTTGACCAGATCTACAAAAAATACCAGGGGCTGAAAACCATCGTACCCCAAAACCATGTGCAAAACCATGCACAAAACCATGGACGCGGACTACCTCACCAAATTAAGGACTGGCTGCTGGGCGTCGCCTGGTCCTCTCCATTGTGGGGGCTACCTCCCCCCTATTCCCCCACGCATGCTTAGTCGTGGAAAGAATATAACACATATCCAACATTCTCCCACTTGTTGTTTTCTTTCCACAGGGGGCCACAAGAGACCATAGTCATTGGCCCAATTCTTCAACACCCATCGTTTCTCTACACCAAGAGAACTTTTGAGTGCTCACAGACTTTGTTAACACATCTGCAACATTCTTCAAAGTGTCCACCTTTACCAGCAACACCCTTTTAGCCTCAACCATACCTCTAACAAAGTGATATTGAACATCAATGTGCTTTGTCTTTGAATGATAAGCAGGGTTCTTAGCCAAGAAAATCACACTTTGGCTATCACAATCTATCATTATAGCTTTCTGCACCAACCCCATACTTGAACACAATATCTGCAACCAAATTTCTTCCTTGCTTGCATGAGTGGTTGCTATGTATTTTTGCCTATGTAGTTGAAAGAGCCACTACAGATTGTCTTTTACTCATCCAACTGACTGCACCTCCAAATAGGCTAAAAACATACCCACTTGTAGATCTTCTTTGGTCCAGATCTCCACCCCAATCTGCATCTACAAAACCACGAATGTCCAACACTCTTTCCAATCCCGGTCCCTAGCAGCATAAGCCATAATCACTAGTGCCACACAAATATCTGAAAACCCGCTTCACTGCTGTCCAATTATCCCTCCCTGGGTTTGACATAATCCTGCTCAATACTCCCACTGCATGTGCAATGTAGGGTCTAGTACAGACCATTTCATACATCAGGCTACCCACCGCACTTGCATATGGAACATGAGACATATCCTCCTCTTCTTCTTGTGTCTTGGGACACTGTTCAAAAGACAGCTTTACACCTACAGGAATAGGAACATTTACCAATTTAATATCCTGCATATTGAATCTTTGCAATATAGTCTCAACATACTTCCTCTGGTTTAACTAGAGCTTCCTCTTTTCCTGATCTCTCTTAATTTCCATGCCCAAAATATAGTTTCAGAAAGACCTGTGATCTTCATAAGTAATTTGAGAAATGGCTATCTTCAAATCTTGAATAGCCTTGTCATTTCCAATCAACAACATATCATCACAAAGACAAAGCAAATAACACGGTCACCACTCAATTTAATAAAATAAACATAAATAGATCCTCCTTGCTTCAGAAGCCAAGTCCTTCGTATAGGTATCAAATTTCTAATACCACATCCTTGGTGATCGTTTTAACCCATAATGTGAGACTTCTTCAACTCCGTATACCAAATTTTCTTACCTTCAATTATAAAGCCTTCAAATGGTTGTGAGATCTCTCTTCTGCTTCTTCTAGATCCCCGTGAAGAAATGTTGTCTTCACATCCATCTGTTCTATCTCAAAATCAAATGCAGCAGCAACAGATAAAAGTAATCTAATAGAAGTAACTTTGGCAACAGGAGGAAAAATATCACCAAAATCAATTCCCGGCACCTGGGAATAACCTTTCGCTACCAACCGAGCTTTGTATTTCTCCACCTTGCCTTCTACATTCATCTTCTTCTTAAACACCCATTTGCTACCAATGGGCTTCCTTCCAGCCGGAAACTCCACCAGATCCCATGCATCGTTTTTGTGCAAGGATGCCATTTCATCAACCATGGCCTCCTTCCAGAGTTTTCCATCCTCTGAATCTACCGCTCTCTCCCCGCCCCCTGGGTTCATCACAGAGAAGCTAAGGCAAACCTGAAATCGCAGCTATATACTGCACCTTTATGGTTTCCTTCTTTCCCGAACTGATCTTCTCAAAGCTGGAGTTTGTGGCTCTTCATCTTCTGAGTCTTCTTCTGTTGTAGAGTCTGATTCATCCTCCTTTAGCTCAAACTCTATCTTCTCGGGTTCCTTTGGTAGGACTTCATGTTTAACAACATCTTTCACTTCTCTAAACACCACATCTCGGCTGTACACAACCTTCCTTGTTTCTGGGTTCCAAAGCTTGTAACCCTTTAAACCATCCTTATACCCAATAAAGATGCACCTTTCAGATTTATTATCCAACTTGGTCCTTTTCTCCTTTGGAACATGTACATATGCATCACATCCAAATACCTTAGATGTGAAAGAGAGGGTTTCTTACCAATCCATACCTCATACCCGGACCAATGACGATGAAGGTGATAACTGGCATTTTGACCTCCACGTCTTACCTCATTCAACCCGGTACCACTGAGCATGCTTCTTGCCTTTTCCATCAGTGTTCTATTCATTCTTTCTGCAACTCCATTTTGCTAAGGTGTATATGGAGTAGTCTTCTGCAGTGCTATACCACACTTCTTACAGAACTCTTCAAATTCCTTCTTGCAGAACTCCCCACCATTATCCGTCCTCAACGCCTTTATCTTCTTCTCTGTCTGGTTTTCCACCAGAGCCTTAAATTCTTTAAATTTGTCAAAGACTTCAGATTTCTTCCTCAAGAAATATATCCATGTATTCCTTGAGAAGTCATCTATGAATGAAACATAGTACAAAGACTTTCCCAGTGATGGAACTGACACAGGCCCAAACACATCACTGTGCACAAGTTCTAATATCTTGTTTTCCCTCTTAGCACCAGAAGGAAAACTCACCCGATTCTGCTTCCCATATACACAATGTTCATAGAAATCAAAATCCAGAGAACAATTAGACATACCTTCTACCATACCATCTCTATGCAGTATCCGAAGGCCCTTCTCTCCAATATGTCCAAGCCTTTGATGCCATAGCATGGTCTTTCCTCCAGAGACAGTTTCATAGGCTGCAGTTCCCACTTTCTCGTGAACCACGTAATTGTTGGCTAATCTATCAATAACAAAGGTTACCTTGTAGCTTGTACAGAGTTCCAGTTCGAACTCCCCACATTAATACCAGTGCTCCCCGAACCATCTTGCAGGCATCTTTCTCGAACACTGTTTTTACACCCGCATCATCCATCTTGCTTACAGAAATCAGATTTCTGGCCAATGCAGGAATATGCAGAACACCAGGAAGTGTTCTAATCCTTCCACCTTGCAGCTTCAGCTTGACCTTTCCATGTTCGACGATTCTGGCCTTCCTATCATCCCCTAGGAAGACATCACCACCATCATATTTCTCATACTCGCAGAACCACTCCCTATGGGGAGTGAAGTGAAAGGATGCACCTGAGTCAATCAACCATGACTCATGATCTACATGTGTATTTGAAGAAGAAGCCAATACACATCCCCACCTTAATTCGAGGTGGTTTTTTCCTCTGCAGAAGGAGCATCTTCAGATCCCTTTCCTTTCTCAGGAGCTTTAGATCTGCAATCCTTTTTGTAGTGCCCTTCCTTTCCGCATTTCCAGCACACCTTTACAAACTTTCCAGGAGATTTAGATCTCCCTCTAGATTTAGATCTCCTACTCGAAACCTTATTCTCAGCTTTGCCTGACCTTCCCTACGTAAGGCATCTCCATCTCCGACCTCCATAATATTTCCTCCTCCTGCCTCATTTCCTCCAACAGCAAGGCTAAGACAATGTCATCAAAATTCAAGGTAGTTGTATTGCTACCTATTTTCAACAACGAGGACTCCGTCCCACGAACCGGGTAGAAACACAACAAACTGATGCACTTATCTTCATCCGAGATTTGTCACCAACGTATGACGACTTACCACAGATAGGCATTCAGATGCTCACCGAGTCTCCATCCTTCATCCTCGTTATACAAGCCCATAGAACAACTTATTCTGTCGTAGACTTAGATTGCAAGTAAAGTCCTGGTTTTTCAAATAAATTCTTCGAATGAGTTTCCCGTATACATTCCAATACACATCGAATTCGAGATTAATACAACCGTATTGTTTCTAGCCTTCCATCCAGCTTCTCTTCCAAACTTTCATCTCCACTGTCTCGTTTAGTTTAGTAATTTGTCTACCGCAATCCACTGATCTTTATCCACCAGCAGATCCTCCATCTTGAGCTTCCACAACTCAAAACTCTGACCATTAAATTTCTCGATCTCTATCTTTGCGCCGCTTGACATCTTCTTTCACCGCAAGACCACCTCGTGACTTCCATCAATAGGTCTACCATGCCCCCCGAGCAAAAACCCTCAAAGAAGAAGGGCCCCTTGAAGCCGAAACAACTCTGATACCAAATGTAGGTTTTAACCCTGAACAAAAATTATCTACTCACGAATCTTATAACAGAAGATAAACAATAGCGAGAGCATAAAACATAAAACAGATAAACACAGATATTTTCCCCTGGATCCCAAATCGGGACGACCAGCTTGATTTTTCATTATTTTCCTTTTAGTGTTACAACACATATATATACATGCCGAAGCATACATAAACCCCAATCCATAAACCCTGGATTAGAACATAACCGTATTTCCCTTGACCGTATCTACAAAAAATACCAGGGGCCGAAAATCATCGTACCCCAAGACCATGTGCAAAACCATGGATGTGGACTACCCATCGGAAATTAAGGACCAAAAAATTTTCGCCGGGGCGTTGCCCCGGACCCCGACAGGGGGGGCTATCGCCCCCACTCTTATCCCCCCACACGTGCTTAGTAGTGGAAAGAATATAACACATACCCAACAAATCATGAAGATTTATGAGGCATGCCACCTACCATTGGAATCGACATGACATGGATAATCAATTGATGATGGTCTCACAATTGACATCACTATCCTTTACATCCATTTTACTCAACAAGTGTGGTGCATCTAGGGATTCCCTTCCTCTTTGTCATTTTGATATTCTAATCAATCTAAACCAGATGAATATTAAGAGCATTCAAGGCTAGTATTGGCATCAATGACAACACCATTCAACAATATCCCAATTTTTCATTCATGGAAACACATTTAATCCCATTGTGATCATTACTCCCCCTGACTCCATGCCTCTACACTTCTTCCCTTTATTTTTCTCCTCCCTTTGACATCAATGGAAAAAGGTGACCCCCCCAAATGAAATATCTTCCTTTGTACCCTTGCACTAGAATGTCCTTCTCTGATTGCTTCTCTCCCCTCGACATGTTATGCCTTCCACAAATTTCCACATTTGATTCGACCTCTCAACAAGACAATGATTTCTTCTTGAAACTATCCATGACCAAATATGTCATTTGTCTGAATCCTCTAAACAGAAATCCTACTACAATTAAATTTGATTTACTTCTCCTACTTGTTTATTTAACTTAACAAGTTATTTTCTGAATAATTCATGAAAACATCAAAGTAAATACACTGCAACCTACACAATTATACAGATCAAACAGTGAAGAATAAGAAATCATGCAGACAAAGGATGTTGGGTGTGGAGCCTGATTATCTTCTTTATTTTGTATCATATCATTGGACCCCTATTCTTAACAGGGTGGCAACGCCTCCTGTAATTGTACGTTGCTTGGGGGGTCCAGGGGTGGGGGGGTCCAGGGGTGGCTGCAACTTTATGGAGCCCCCCCTAGTGGGGGGTTTTGAGGGCAGTGCCCCCGAAGCTAAAAACATATGTAAAATTTCCTTGTAAAAGTATAGTAATTTCTAGTCAATCCGGGTCGTTCATTAGGTGGATGATATGATGGTAGAATTTGTGTTTGATTTAGGGTTTTTTTTCCCTAGAAGGCAACCCCTCGTTTTGTATGAGGGTATTGTATTGCAGCTGCGTATTGTATGTGTATTCTCAGAGCGATAAATAGATAGGGAGACTGTGAGAGAGAACATAGGATGTTACAACGGATCTTTTGTAGGTTGTGTCTCTTCATTTTGTTGGATAATAGAAAGGAAGGATTGGTTGTTTGTGGTGGACGTAGCCCAAACTGGGTGAACCACGTATATCTGTGTCTCTCTGGTTTTATGTGTTTTCTTTGTTTGTGTTTTTAGCATATTTTATGTGTTTCATTGCTCTATAATATATAATTTTATAACAAAGGGCACAATTTTTTCGGACAAATGTCCCCGGAAAAACCCAATGCGGTCAAATTGGTGCAACAACTCTTGAGGGTTTTATTATTAAGTATATTTATGAATACAAACTAGGGTGCCAATGTGTCTCACCCAACATAGAAAATCATCGGCAAGAGTACCTTTATTCGAAGACATATATTATGGTGGATCCAGCAACTAGATGAAGAAACTTGGCAGATGACTGCACAGTCCCCAGTGTTGTTGAGTGATGGCTACAACAAGCTAGATTGTCTCACCTTCTCCAAGAGTTGTGTCACCCTCTCCATGATCCTTCCCAGCTCAGAAACCAAAATGTTGGATGGATTCCTGATCTACCCCACATAAACACTAGCACAGAGCTCTAAGTGACTGTGCCACCCTCTATGGCTCTACGTCTCTCTGTGTGATCCTTGTTGGCTCTGTGTCACCCCTCATTGGCCTACGATGCCTCTCTAGTGTTGGTATTCCTCTCTGCTATTGTATTCTCAGCCTTGGATGGAAATCTTTTTGTTGAATTTCCCCTCGCTACACTGCAAGCTCACTCTAAAATTCTCAGCCAACGAGGCCCCATAATTTCGACTTAGCTCAAGTGTTTCCACTCTGTGTGTGTTCTCCAACTGACCACAATCCTTCCTTTAATACTTTTCCAATTGACAAATCAAAGGTCATGATCTAATCTTTAATCGACAACTAATATTAGAAAATACTTGATCCTTGTCACTTAGAACATTTTCACCCGCATGTTTAAATTAATTCACTTTAATTATTTAATTTCCCTAAGTTAGACTTAGGGTCCCCATTAAAATAATTAATTATTCGAATAACTTAAGCTTCGTGTGGAATTTCTCCAAACAGTTTCTAGGTCTTTGAGATCTCATGTGTTGTATCCCCTCCACAAAGTTTTGAAGTTAGATCACATCTGATGCTACCCAAAAATCAAGATTCCCTCTTCGTGAGGAATGTGCTCTAGTAATACTTGAACCAGAAGCACCAACCTCATCCACGACATCGGTCCTCTGCATTGTTGACTCTCGACTGTTGCCCCTCATCCACTGCATTGCTACTCTTTGTACTGCATCCCATGTCATTGCCACTAACACTGCCTCATATGTATTGCAGCTCCCTCTCAAAATGTTGCATCATGCTGCCCATAACACTACCACTGCTAACTGTTGCACTGCAACTCAGTCGCTTAGAAGTAAGAAACTAAAACATCCTGAAGACTTGACATACAATTCATTATGAGTGCACCTCCATACTGAATCACCCTATGTTGCTAATCTGTACTAATCCTCTAGAACTTTGCGTTGTTGCTGTTATGCACTGCGTAAGCATTGCCTTTGGGTTGTTGAAATCTATCAACCTTTGCACTGATGTTGCCTCTGATCTACGCTACTCAAGACTTCATCATCCTAGATCTACAAATTCTGCTCCATCATCTGTTGCATCAATTGACTCCATTCATCCTGCTACTAGCATTAACGGCTCCCGTAGCTCGTATGTGATCCAAGGGTTTGGGAACCTCAAGGATCCTGCCCCCCACTACAGTTCAAAAGAACTACAGATCCATGTTGGACGGATAAATCATTCTTGTGGACAAGACCGATCTCCCTAGTGTCAGAAGACAATCTAGCAACAAACGAACAACTAAGTTTGTCTTTCTCTAAATATATTCATTTTACAAATAAATGTTATGAAGGTGTCGATCCTACCTTAGATCCAAATGCTTATTTGCGGTCGTAGTGCTTCCATCGCATCAATAATACTTCGTCGCAACAAGAGCTCCTTTGTCGCAAGAAAGTATCATCTTTCTTCGATCTGCAATCACAAACAAGAAAATATCAATAGCACCTGTATAACAAATAATCATAAAACATATCTATCATAGTGATCAAGGAATCTATGAAATAAATGATCAAACGATAGCTTATTGAAATAAACAATCGAACGACAATTTATTGAGAAAAACAAAACTTGATTGTATTAATCTTAAAATATACAGAAGAACCTTACAACCTTAGCCTTGATGTTCGAAAGGCCTTCCCAGGGTCCGAAGCAGGAGTCTCCTCTACTTTGATAAGTCTTGCACTCTTCCTCCAGGAGCATAAAGAGGTATGTGATATTTCCTCTCAAAAGCTCAACAGAAAGAAGTCTAAATCTCAACAGCACTTCAACTCAATCACACATAAAGCTTCCACTCCAATTCTTAATCTCCAAAATCTAACCATTTGAGGCTACCTAATGCCTCCTTTTATAGAGAAGATGAGGAGGTTAGGATTCCACCTTTGAAGGGATAGAATCCTCCTTCAAATGGATAGACTCCTCACATCAAGGGATTAGTTCCTTAAGATGAGGGATACATGCACCTTATCAAAGCGTACTCATCCCCAAAAATTCTCATCTAGAACCTTCTAGAATTGACCAAAAATCAACTTTTCACTTTGATTTCGCTGATCTCTTTTTACAAGGAACTGCAGTATATGACTGGAAAATTATGCTTCTGTAAATACGCCTTCTTCAAGAGCCAATTACAGACTTAGTGCTTGAAATCCAGTGTAAGCCATGTTACCCTAAGAAAGGCTGAGTGTTTTAAGGGTTTTTCCTCCATTTTTTAGGGCTTGGAATGAGGAACAAAGGTTGTAAGACTTGTAGAGGAGGTAAGTATGAGTGTCAATGAGCTCATACAGTTAGCAGAATGTCAAGGTGACAATGAAAATGATGCCCTCAAAGTGCTTTAAGTCTAAAATATATGAAGATGAAGTCTATTATATTTGAAGAGTGAAGTACTTTATCATTTCAAGGATCATCCTGTGGACACCCCGGTCGGAACCTATAAAAACATTCAATGCAAAATATATATGTATACATATCATCACTGAGGTAGGCATTCCCATACTCAGATCAAAAACTAACTAAAATTGTTCTGATACAGAAATTATTTTAATATTACATCAATATTGTAGACACAGCATGGGTGCAGCCATCTGTAATGAATAGTATATTGTATAATAATAAAACTCCTCGCAGCCTGGATGGTGGAAACTAGATCCAGGGTCTTGATTTCCGCATCTCGAACTAGTACGATTCTATCCATGTGAATAAATGTGTCGAAGTCGAACATGGTAGAAACCACTTGATTACCAGTCAATGATGTAAATTGTTAACAAGTGTGAGAGTAACCACCAGTAATGTCAATGGTTCTCAAAGTACCCAGTACAATCCATGAAATGTGAATGAATGAGCTGAAGTCGAACATGTCACAGAATCATCCGATCGAAGGTCAATGATGCAACCTGTCGTCGAAGGCGAGAAACCTGCCATTGAGGCATGCAGATTTCAAGGTACTGACGATTTCTAGATCAACTTCCTAGATAATGAGCTGTCGTCGATAGAAAGTGATCCGTCATAGGCAAGCCCACAACACGAAATCATAGATCAAGTTTTGAAAATATGTTGGCAAGAACTGACTTAGGGATGGTCATAATGGATGACAGATATTTTGCAGATGAAAGGTTTATTTGAACTGTCCTCTTGAACACATAACGACATTGCAGATGGTTTGGTGACAATTAACCCAAAGCTAATACCCAGAAACCGGTTGAAGACTTTCAATGGTTTGATTAACTGTTAGGTAAAGTATTTCCCAACCCAGGTGAACAAAAAGTTTCACGTTCAAGAGTGGTTAATGGTTTTCTGAATAATCAAAATGTAACAAACAGGTTTGTTTTTCTCTCTTTTCCCCCACCATTTCTGGCAAGTACCTCTTTATTTTTGACAAGCTTGAGGAGGATAACATTTGCTTGTTTATAAGCTCATCCTTCGGATGAGTCCAACTTAGTTTAAGATTCGAACCCTAAGAAGGAGTGGTTCGTTCCTGTTTTGAAATTGAATAGGTCCTTTACTGTTAAATTTTAACGAGTCCAGTATAGGTTAAACTCGGTGTTTTTCATTTTTAGGGAGTTAGAAGAAAAAACTTAAGAAAACTCCATGGGTGTACTTTTTCGTAAATTTAGTCTGTCAAGACCGAAAAAGGATAAAATGATGCGGGAGAGAACTCTATTGACCGTAATTAGTCAACGTATACCTTTTTCGTAAATAGTCCATTTTAGTCCGTAAAAGGGGTAAACTTATACTGAAGGGACGATCATTCATTTACTTTAACGAGTTCGAATAATCAAGTACTCGGCAATCTTTTCAATTTTAGAGAGTCTGAAAAGGGCTTAAAAGAGGACTCCAAGGTTTCGCTTTTTCAGTAATTTTTAACGAGTTCGAAAAAGGGATAAAAATGTACTCATGGTTTTCACTTTTTCGTAAGTTTTAACGAGTTCGAAAAAGGGATAAAAATGTACTCTTGTGGCCGACTTTCAATTTAATTTACGAGCAAGAAAAGACGGAAAGAACTCTGCATTTTCATGTTTTTTACAAGAATGAAAGATAGCAAAATAATCTCTGGATTTTCATGAGTTTAACGAGTCTTGAAAATAACCGAAATTGACTCAAGATAGGTTTCATTTTTACAAAAGCTTGAAACAGAGAAAAACTATGCTTTAGAGTGGTTTCATTTTTACACAAGCTTGAAACAGAGAGAAAACTGTGCTTGATGCCCCCTAAGCGTAACTGCTAGAGTGCATGCCCCCCCAGCTTCACTTAATTCAACTAAATACACTGCTGGTAATTAATAGCTGGATGGAATGAAGGTTCATTTACGAGATCATATGAAAGACCCGACCTAAAACTGTAAGAAAATTATGCAAAAATTGAAATAACTAACCTAAAAATATGACTTAACATTCACGAGATCTAGTCAAAGACTCGACTCAATTAGGGGAGGATTTGTTTCATTTTTTAATGAGCTTGACACAAAGAAAAACTATGCTCATGGCAACGTGTTTCATTTTTTAAACGAGGTTGACACAGTAACAGGAATTATCCTCACCTACATGTTTCATTTTTTTAACGAGGTTGTCACAGTAAAAGAACTGTCCTCAATCTACAATCTACCTACATAACCTACTGATTCATTTTTTAATGAGGTTGACATAGGAAAAGAAACTATCCTCGGACTGACTGATTCATTTTTTAACGAGGTTGACACAGGAAAAGAACTATCTGCATACCTGTTTCATTTTTTAATGAGGTTGACTCAGTAAAAGGAACTATCCTCAGACTCACTGATTCATTTTTTAATGAGGTTGACACAGTAACAAGAACTCTCCTCACACTCACTTGATCATGGCTTCCAACAGGAAGAAACACATGTCATTGGACACACCTTGACCATGGCTTCCAAGAGGTCTTCATCAGAAGGAAGAATCGTTCTCTAGAAGGAAGACATGTCAAGGGACTCAAAAGGGATAAGAACATCGCGTTCAAATAATCCCATAGAGTTTTCCATGTCAGTTACCGGATCTAATTCATAGGAAGTCGAGCAAACAGTGAGAGGCTCACTTACATCGGTAATTGAAAACATGGGACTAGTTGCCACATAATTAACCCGTGGCGGGGTAGATACCACTTTAGAATCAGGAACATTTAGGGGTGTCGGATTATTGGTAGTCAAAACAAGATTAGGGAATGAAAGCTAGTCTACAGTCACAATATTTCCATTGTGAGGGAAAGACATCACACGAAAGAGTGTCGATACGACAGCTTTCATTGCATAAACATAGTCTCGCCCAAGGAGTAAATTGAAATCCAAGGGACCTCGAACTACCATAAGATCAATACATACATTTTTACCTTCCAAAGTAATAGAGAACTTAGGAAGGATCCCTAAAGGTTCACTGATGGTTCTGTTAAAAGCTTTCAAATTCTGCGAAATAGGCACCAGCTGAGGGGAACCCAAAGCTTTCCAAGCAGTTGAGGATAAAATACTAACAGAAGCACCTTCATCTACCTGTGTGCGGTGTATGTCCCTACCACCAGTTTTCACAATTATTTGGAAAGGGATGGAGGAAGGAAGACGAGGTTCTGTCAGTCTATTCCAATCAAAGGAAAAGACCTCAGTTCTTGGAGGGGGTTTTGTAGAAACAAGTGAAATGCCCCCTAGCGTAGAAGAATCTGATGTAACAAGAAGAACATGAGCAGTATGAAGTTCATTCTCTACAGGGAGAATGGGATCGACCGAATGTGAAATCGAATCGACCACTTGATCAACTAATGGATCATCAACCTGAGTGATATGAGTTTCACTCTCCAATGGAAGAGTGGGATCGACTGTACTTGAAACTAGATCAATCACTCCGTCAGTTGACGGTAGGTTGGGAGAAATTTTATGGTAACCAGTTGGAAATTCTTGCTGTGGAACAGTAAGGTTTTCCAACAATTTTGAGGCTTCATCCATGTGAGGGCAAATGTGAGTTTGATGACTCCCTTTGCATAACTTACAAGGAAACCTAACTTTACCTTTTTTCCCAGGAACCAGACTATCACTGGTTGATGGATCAACGGAAAGTTGATGAGATTTTTCTGACCATACTTCCAAGACCTTTGGAATACCGGGACAATTGATAAGGAAGTGGTCACCCTTACAAAGCCTGCAAGGGTATTTGGGTTTACGATGCATGTTGGAGGTTTCCTCAACACAACTAACACTTACAGCCATGGTTGGTTGGTTGACTTCTTTCTTATCTTTCTTCTTCTTCTTCTTCCCTTTCTTCTTCTTCGTCACTTGGTTACTAGCATCAAGGCTTTTACCAAGCGAAGAGGAAGAAATGGAGGAAGAAATATTAGGCGAAGAAGGTAAAGGGTCAACAGAAGGTTGGTGATGTTGAGATGGTTAACTCTGTTGAGGTGAAGCATCCGGTTGAGGTGGAACAATTGGAGTATTCGGGGCCAACGAAGTTGAAAATAACCATATCGGTAAACCTATTGTAAATCCAGGTAATGACAATGTAGCCATATAATGAGGACCAACATTTCCAAAGCAAGGAAAAGTACTAGGATTCTCGTTAAGAGGGGTTCCTTGGTTGGTAAATTCCGGAACAGTTGCCATTATATTCAACTTCAGTGAATTTTATTAACAATTTAAAACTAAAATTAACAATTGACAATTCACACCTAACAATTAAAATTCACAATTCACACCTATGGTCTCTAAAAGTAAAAACAAACAAATTAACACGCGCTATCAAATCTAGGAGTCAAACCACACACAAACAGTAGATTCCCGCACTAAAAACACTAGTTGGTGATGAAATCCGACATCGTAGAATTTTAATGCAGAAATGGCAGTTGGAACAGTTACCCCGACAACCTGCTTAATGAAACATACCGGTGCAAATTTCTCCACTATACCATCTCGAGTGAAGATAACCCTCCGGAGAGTCCAAGTGAGTCTAGTCGACGTCTGCTCCAGGTACAGTGGGATCTTCCCTCCACCGTCACCTTAGGAAATAATCCTATAGATTATGGCCACTAAGGTTACCAACATAAAAAAATATACCTGGGGGAACAGTCTATGATCCGATACACACGCAAGGGCAGAGTAACAAAGCTCAATCCCCTTGAAGGCTCCTTGACATAATCCAAGGTTTACCGACAAGTGACCCCAGGCTCCTCGACAATGGTCAATCCGAGGTTTACCGTTTTTAATACGTGTATATCTGCTATCGTTCCCAATGAGGAAGGATTGATTACCTCACTGGTTCAAATATGATCTCGTGCTTGACTCCTTTAGGAGGAGCTTCCCAGAGCATACATGCAACAATTGGAATTTTTCCTACCGCAAGATCGGCTACTTGTTTGTTTTACTTTCTTGGAGAGTAACTAAAACCTATTCCAAGACACTAGCCTAAGCTATATTGGTGGAAAGAGCCCTAAAAATGTAAAAATCACTAGATGAATTTTAATTAAGCGCTGTGTTATTTAGGTTGTTATTACTCAAAAGGGTAAATGGATATGAAACCAATGGTGTTATGACCCGACCCAAAACTGAATGCAATCGAATATGATAATGTAATCTTTTCAATTCGATGAATCCTAACTAAAGTAAGGAGAGAGTTTCCATTCACTTCCAACAATGCAAAAATTGATCACTAAGAGAAAATATAACAAATTCTCTAATGCACTAATTTCATCAAGAAAAACTAATGCAAATCAATCCCAAAACAATTTTTTATATTTTTGTGTTTTTAAAAAAAACATAAAAACATCTAAATTCAAATATAAAAAAACTGATCTAAATCTACAATTGATTTTTCAGAATGTAAACTATGCAATTTTCATCTATGCACAATTCACTTGAAAAGTATGCAAATGTAATCTATGCACATTTTTCATTCAAATTCTGAAAATGAGAATTCTAATTATGCAAATTTGATCTATGCAAGAGAATTCTCAAACACAAGATGATTCTAATGTGATCTAAGAACCAATCAAGTTCAAAGTCAAGAAAATCGGGTGAGAGTTCCAAAGATCTAAAAACACTTAAAGGCGATTAACACTTAAAGGGAATTTTTTTTGCAAAAACAAAAGCAAAAAGATGCAAAATTGTGAAAAGACTGAGACAAACCTCCAAGTAATGACCAAAGGAAATCAAATTAAGAATTTCTCGAAAAAGAGACTCAAAACACACAATTAACGGAGATTGATGAGATGAAGAATTGCTGAAAGAAATTCAGAAACAAGAGATTTTTGAAAGAAAAATACAGATCTGGGTAGATGCTAAGAATCCTAAATCAAATCTAAACTAAACTAGAAAAAATAAATCTAAAGTTTTTCCAAAATTTTAACAGGGTCCGCAGGCTCCTAGAAGTAACAGGTGCGGTCCCGCACTGTTTACTCAACGAAAGTGCGAAACTGCCCGGACTGTTAAAAAGACCAAAGTGCGGTCCCCGGAAAAGTTCAAGAAAAACGTAAAAGATTTCAAAATTTTCAAAAACAGAGAAAAACTAAGCTACCCAGGCAGATATCCATCAATCAAAAAACAGGAAAAACTTTTCCTCAAATCAAAATAAAAGAGAACCAAAAACAACAAGTTTCTTTCCCCAGCGGAGTCACCAATTTGTTGGACGGATAAATCGTTCTTGTGGACAAGACCGATCTCCCTAGTGTCAGAAGACAATCTAGCAACAAACGAACAACTAAGTTTGTCTTTCTCTAAATATATTTGTTTTACAAATAAATGTTATGAAGGTGTCGATCCTACCTTAGATCCAAATGCTTATTTGCGGTCATAGTGATTCCATC
The DNA here is from genome assembly GCA_034641835.2 of Pinus albicaulis. Classification (NCBI taxonomy): domain Eukaryota; kingdom Viridiplantae; phylum Streptophyta; class Pinopsida; order Pinales; family Pinaceae; genus Pinus; species Pinus albicaulis. The sequence goes on along the minus strand of CM076580.1, from coordinate 1,548,509,827 downwards.
GCATCAATAATCCTTCGTTGCAACAAGAGCTCCTTTGTTGCAAGAAAGTATCATCTTTCGTCGATCTGCAATCACAAACAAGAAAATATCAATAGCACCTGTATAAAAAATAATCATAAAACATATCTATCATAGTGATCAAGGAATCTATGAAATAAATGATCAAACGATAGCTTATTGAAATAAACAATCGAACGACAATTTATTAAGAAAAACAAAACTTGATTGTATTAATCTTAAAAATATACAGAAGAACCTTACAACCTTATCCTTGATGTTCGAAAGGCCTTCCCGGGGTTCGAAGCAGGAATCTCCTCTACTTTGATAAGTCTTGCACTCTTCCTCCAGGAGCACAAAGAGGTATGTGATCTTTCCTCTCAAAATCTCAGCAGAAAGAAGTATAAATCTTAACAGCACTTCACCCAAAAATCTTCACCATAAAAACTTAACTTTCAAAGTCTTAACCCCTTGAGGCTACCCAATGCCTCCTTTTATAGAGCAGATGAGGAGGTTAGGATTCCACCTTTAAAGGGATAGAATCCTCCTTCAAAGGGATAGGCTCCTCACATCAAGGGATTAGTTCCTTAAGGTGTGGGATACATGCACCTTACTAAAGCATACTCATCCCCAAAAAATCTCATCTAGAACCTTCCAGAATTGACCAAAAATCAACTTTTTCACTTTGATTTCGCGCTTTTTTGACTTTACAGGAAGTCCGCAGGCATAAGACTGGAAAATTGTGTTCTAGAACGCAGTTCCTCTTCACATTACCTACGTACCCTAGCCAGGAACGCAGGCAGGCTTCATGTTACCTGCGTACCCAAGGCTTTTTTGAGTTTTAAGGGTTTTTCCTCCATTTTTAGGGCTTGGAATGAGGAATAAAGGTTGTAAGACTTGCAGAGGAGGTAAATATGAATGTCAATGAGCTCATACAGTTAGCAGAATGTCAAGGTGACAATTTTTAGTGTAACAATCCATGTCACCCCACCTCTTCTCCTGAGGTACATGAGCACACATGGCCACATCGTCATCATCTCCACTATCGTCCTTAATTGCGGCATCCTTGAATCAGACTCTTCCTTGCCCTTCTTTTTCATAGGGAATGTTGTGGAAAAATGTCATAAATTACCACACCTGAAGCACCTGACCTTTGAAAGGTATTTTTTATTCTTCCTTTGCAGCGCATGTTGTCCCTTAGCTGTGAGAGACACATCCTCCTCCTCCTCCTCCTTCTTGATCTTGATCCCTCCACTGCTCATGCCCACCTTCGTCATGCTCCTGATCTCTTCTTTTCCAAGATTTGCCCACATGTTTTCCCAACTTGGAAGCATTTCTCTGCCCAAGATGCCTTTGACAAAGTTCTCCCATTCATTGGAAATTGCAGTCAGAGCAATCCTTACCATAATACCTTCATCAGGTGTGTCCCCCATGGAAACCAACTGATCATGGATCGCCTTCAATCTAATGAGGAAGGGGTCGATCTCTTCTCCCTTCAACATCTGGAATAGTCAAAGTTGATTCTCCATAAGTATTCTCCTCTGAATAGAAGTCCCCTAATACAATGTGGTCAAGGAATTCCACATATCATGTGTTTTTTTCTTCCCAGCAATGTGTGGGACCACATGATCCTTGACTCTGTCCATGATCAAGCGCTTAGCATTCACTTGTGCTTCCTCATACTTCTTCAATGGATCAGCGTCAACAAGAACAACAACCACGCTCTCAGCGAGATGCTTGATACGATGCTCATCTAGAACCAATTGGATTCTAGCCTTCCAAATGAAAAATTTGGATGTTCCATCCAACCTGAATTGATCCCTCAACCCATGTGTGGCCATCTCTGCTCAACTGAAAGATGTCGAACTGGTTCACTTCTCCCTCTTTTGTTTCTGCCTAGAAAAACTCAGATCTAAGTTTCTTGGAGCTAGAAACCATCTAAGGAACCCGCTCCCTCTGAAAAATTATTTCCATCCCAGAAATCCTCCGCCAACTGATGTCGAATCAGTCCTCTCTGGTCACTCTTTGTTGTTGATCAACATTGGATCTCGAATTCTTGGCAAGAAGTCTTCTGAGGAACTACTTCCCTCTACTTTTCCACGCCCTACTAGACATTGTTCTGCACCCCAAAAATAATGCCCCACCAACAACTACTGAAGAAAAATTATTTTCACTTCCAGCCACAACAACTAAAAATATAGAGGCTCGAAACACCTAGGCTAGCCCAGAAAACACTATGTTACCATTGTTGCAGCTACAACGTCACCCCTCCTAGCTGATGCAGGCTCTGCGTGAGCCCCAGAGGTGACTGTGTCACCCTTTCTTGCCTCTCTTTGGATATGCGTTGTCTCTCAGAACAACTACCTTCCTGCAGCAAATTTTCTTTGGTCTTCTATTAATGGCTTTAGCTCTTCCTAATCTACAAATGCTCTGATACCATGTGAAATTTTTGGAATCGTCTAAACATAAATGCTACTACAGTAAATTTGATTTACTTCTCCTACTTATTTATTTAACTTAACAAGTTATTTTCAGAATAATTCATGAAAACATCAAAGTAAATACACTACATCCTACACAATTATACAAATCAAGTACTGAAGAATAATAAATCATTCATACAAAGAACACTCGAATTTTTCGAACAAATGTCCCCGGAAAATCCCAATGCAGGAAAACCGGTGCAACAATTCTTGAGGGTTTTATTATTAAGAAAATTTCTAAATACAAACTAGGGTGCCAATGTGGCTTACCCAACAGAGAAAATCCCCAGCAGAAGTACCTCTATATGGAGATAGATATTATGGCAAATCCAACAACTGGATGAAGAAACCCCACGGGTGACTATGGAGTCCTCAGTGCTGTGGAGCGATGGAGACAACAAGCTAGACTATGTCACCTTCTCTAGGAACTGTGTCACCCTCTCCATGAGCCTTCCCGACTCAAAAATCAAAGCATTGGATGGTTGCCGAATCTTCCCCACAAAAACCCCAGCGCAGCTCTCTAAGTGATTACGTCACCCTCTCTGGCTCTGCATCCCTCTGCGTGAAACCTGTTAGCTCTACGTCATCCTTCCTAGGCCTGTGCTACCTCTCTAGTGCTGATCTGCCTCTCTGCTATTGTATTCTTGGCTTTGGATGGAAATCCCACTGTCTAACTAGCCCTCACTGCACTGCAATCTCACTCTGAAATTCACAGCAAACTGCACCCCGTAATTTTGACTTAGCTCAAGTGTCGCTACTCTTTGTGTGTTCTCTAACTGACCCCAACCCTTCCTTTAATAATTTTCAAGTTGACGAATCAACGACCATGATTTAATCTCTAATCAATGGCTAAGATTATAAAATACGTGATCCTCGTCACTTAGAGCATTCTCACCCACATGTTTAAATTAATTCACTTTAATTATTTAATTTCCCTAAGTTAGACTGAGGGTCCCCATTAAAATAATTAATTATTTGAATAACTTAAGCTCTGGGTGGAATTTGTCCAAACTATTTCCGAGTCTTGGAGATATCATGTGTTCTAGCCCCTCCACAAAGTTTCGTAGCTAGAGCACATCCAATGCTACCCAAAAATCAACACCATTCCACATGTCGATTAATCTGCTCACAATTCCACTCCACAAAAATGACAAAACTTCCCATGATGTTGATTACTGATCTGTCGTCTTATATCCATATATTATCTAACAACCACAAACTATATATCCATAACTATGGAATTTGTAACATACAATGTTGAACTTGAATGATGGAGCAAATGACATATACTTTCTTTTGGCAAAGTCATTATGGAATCTATCCTGTGATCCTACAAACTTGCTTCTAGGTTTTTGATAATGTCCTTGATAATCATCCCTGTCATTCATTCTACAATCCCTAGCCATATGCCAAAATTTATAACATGAGAAACAATAACCATTAAACATACTAGGGTACCTAGATGATATGCCTTGTCTAGACGATATTTTGTATACATTCTTTCCTGGAGGGGGTACAACCCTTTGTTGATTCTTGTCCTTGATTACTTCAACATTCCTTCTTGGATCACCTTCAATATTATTTTGTGCTTCACGTTGAATTGGACTTCGAGGGATATTTCTATCACGATTCTTTTCAATATTTCTCTGTGGGGGCCTTGAGCTTGTGTATTTTTTGAAGGAAGGTTCACCTGTATCACCAATACATGTTTTAATGCATGGTTATATTTGGAAACTAAGAATATTATCCAAAGTTTGTGTGCTCTTCAACTTCTTTTTCAAACTGTCAACTTCACCCCTTAATGATATAATTTTTTATTCTTGTTTCATGCAAGCCTCTTCTTTCCTCTGAATTTGACACTTTTGTTCTTATTCAATTCTTTTAGCTTCTTCAATATGGGTCTTTAGATATATGTTCTCTTTTTGTAGTTCTCTCACCCGATGACTCGTCAACATCCCCTCTCTTCTTTCTGCTTCTTTTTCCTTCAAATATAAGTGATAAATTTCCTATTCCCTTTCATTAATGACATGATCCTTCCTTTCAACATCCTACTTTTTCTCCTTAATCATATTTATTTCTGCAACAGCTACATCAAGTTCCTTTTTATTTTGACTAAATTATGGCTAGAACTAGAATTTCAAATTTTTTCTTATTTCTTCTGCCTCTTCTACTTGCAAATTTAGGAGGGTTACCTTTTCTTCGAGAATTTGATTCTTATTCTACGTTTTCTTAATATCACTTAAACCACTAATCTGTTATCTTTCCATGTTTGCTACTTCTTCTTATTCATCATCGTCATCATATTCTTTGACCTAAGAATCTACTTGATTTGAAGCACGATGATCATCATCTTTATCTTGACCTACATGTTCTTGAACTACATAGAGATTTTTGAGTTTCTCCCAAAACTAATTTTTTGATGAGCATTGACCTACATAGAGATTTTTAAGTTTCTCCCAAAACTAATTAGTTGATGAGAATTGACCTACATTGGATTTCGTAGAATCTACCAAGGCACTTAAAATGATATTCATGGATTTTGAATGGTATCTTCTTGATTCATTAGTAGAAATATTTCCAGAAACAATAGAATCCCATACATCATATCCAATAGCTCCCAAATAAGCTCCCATTTTACCTTTCCAAAATTTAAATCTTGAATCATTCGACAAAGGAAATGGAACAACCTAATTCTCTTCATTAGTTGTAATAGGTTTTGGTGATAGTGTTGGACGCACCATCATTCAGGGGATCTCCCTGTGATGAGGTCCCAACTAGACTTCACATTGTTTGGAGTAGGAGTCCCGGCATTGGAATGTTTAATGATATTCCTTAGATTGCAAAAAGCATAGAGTGGTTCATAGTGTCTTTGGTTAAATTAAGTGTGTGACCCTGCGGAAAGTCAAATTGATGCATGAGCAGTTATAACAGTGAAGGGAAAAGTAAGTGCACTCCTTGGAAGCCTATAATAGTACACATATTAAAAGGAACACACAAGATGAAAATACATCACACAAACTAACAAGTGGAATAGTCCACAAGCTAAAGGTGATGGGTTAAAAACATGAGCACACATTCAGCAAGATTCATACAAATGCAAACGAAATAGTTCATAATCATATGCATAAGTTAATTAACGTACATCGAAAAAATAACAAGAATATTCCTACTACATTTACAATATATGCATGAAGACGTGTCAGCTCTGATTTTATTATAAGTGAAAGTTCCATTCATACATACAACATGATGAACCACTTGCCCCAATAGTGGAACATGAATTCAATAGCACATTCTCCTCCCAAACAAGTATACTCCCTCTACGCTATGGAGAAGCCAAGGCTGACATAAAACTCCCGAGCCTTTTCTAAGCCTAAGCCTAGACAAAATCTTGGCTCCCAAAAGCCCTTTAGAAGAGTTATGAGGATGTATTTGTAACCAAAGGGGGATAACCTTTGGCATACCATCTTGGTGACTCTTGGACTCCCCTCATGACTCCTCACATTACATATGACTCCTCAAATTCCATCATGGACACATGGAATTTCACTTATACAATAATTACAAATAATATTACAATTTCCACTCGCACCCATATAAGACAAAATAGGGTACAGACAACTTGACAACCTAACAAGAAAAAACACTATGATGTTGGAGTTGGGGTGAACTCAAGCCAAGCATCTTGGACTTGGTGTCTCTTGGTCACATACTCATGCCAATCTTGGTACTGTGCAATGATCTCCCCAAACTGTGAGATATTGTTAGGCTGGAAGCAAACTCTTGCCTCCAATGCATCCAGGTAAAATATCTTGGAACCGGTCTTCGTTTCTTCCTCAATCAGGTGCAACATTATTTTGATCTGAATCGGGCCATCGATGTAGGTCTGCAAATTCTTTCTATTGGTCACCATGTCCTCCCGAGTGGCCATATGCTCTAGCTACTTTAGGTATTAGACAATCTCCTGTCAGACTTGTTGTTTTCTTTTAGTCTCGGTGAGTGTACCAACTGATATGATTTGGTGGGTTCTCACCATGAAATCCAAATCGCTCTATATCCATAAATACGTAACTTGAATGTTTTTTAAGAATGAGGTGATAAGATTTTTGTTCTGTATTAGCATTCGAACTATGTATTTCTCTAACTTTTCCTACGGATTCATCTTCTTTACCAGTGTAAGTGACATGGCCTTGTATCGCATTTTCCACTCATGCATGGTGAATATGGTAGTATGTATATTCTTAAGGATCCTGAAAAAATCTCTACTCTACCATAGCAAGTCATTTAAGTGAACAACCACCTTATGTCCGGTCACCAACTCCTCATAAAGATCTCGCATAGTGTCTCTGAATGCGAATACTTCAGCAAGTATCATTGCTCTTATCTCTTCAAGGTAGACCCATGAGGAAGGTACATTTTGCATTGTTGCACGGAGTGGTTCATTCTCTTACCAAAGTACTTGTATTTCATGTGCCAACTTCCTGTTCTCGAACACCAAATAATGAGTGTTAGATCTAGCTGCTCCTACAAAGGCCGAGCTGCCATCGGAAATCGCGTTCAAATTCCTACTATTTTCTGCCACTATCACCCTTTATGTCATGAAAGCAGGTGATGCATGATCATTTGGGAAGTGATTTCTCTGTGCTTTTACAATATTCTTCTATAGCTCAACAAATGACATATTTTACACATCCATGATTGGATCATCGCAAGGGGAACTACCTCCCCTTCCTCGCTCGGGGCTTTCTCTACAATTGAAGGTGGTGGAATCTGAATGATGGCCTGAGGTGCGTTGGGCATCAAGTCCACATCCTCATCTCACGGCTCTGGTCCCACTTCCATGTCCAAAACTTCAATCAATTTTTCAATCTCTTGAGAAATCTCATGCTCCTCCATCTCTTCGCTCACTCCTTCTATTATCGGTTGATCTTGTATCTATTCTTCAACCTGTATAGGTGTCATCTCTTCTATCACGGAACCTTACCTTTCTTCTTCTTCTTGCTTTTGTCTCTCCTCTTGTTCTCTTCTTCTAAGCTCTTTTTATTCCTTCAACTCTTGTTCTTCTCTCTGTGCTCTCTACATTGCTTCTTATAAGGATTTCTCCTCTCTCTTCCTTCGCTCAGCTCTTTGTTTCCTTTTTCCCGTCTTTTCTTCAATTTCCATAGCTAATTTCTCAATGAGAGGATCTGCTTTCATTTTCCATCTTTGTTTCTCTTTTATACTATCTGTTACCTTCCTCTTTCCTTTGTCCTACACCGGACTGCTACCTGTTGTCGGTGCTTCTTTCAGAAATGTTGTTGTCTATGAAATAACTTTAGAAGTCCCAATCGTACTGATTGGATCATGAGGTTAGGAGGATTTATAACAGTTCTTCCATAGTTCCTCCTTTGGCCCCTGATATATCTTGCTGACCCCGTTGAAGTATACTCTTGCACAGTAGTGTTTGAAAATTCCCCTTGTATCATAACTCTTTGTGTCAAACTTAAATCTGACGATGGATTTCCCTTCGCCATTAGTGATATTGATATTCTTAATCTCATATAATCTGACCTGCAAAGGAATATTTGGCCACGGTTCCTTCTTCATCCTATGTAATGTTGCTGAAAACCCTGTGGAGATATGATAAGATACCTCTTGCATGACAAACTTATCGGTGTCATATCTTGGCAAAGAATGTGGTGGCTTCTACCCACTGAATACTCTGATCAATATCCCATTTGATAAGGTGAACCAATCAATAATCTTTGATATCGCCTCCATAATTGCTCGTGACATGCAAGGTGGGTTCTCATGAAATATGAGCATGTAAAGTGGGATCATGAAGTGATCAATAAGTTTCTCCATGACTCCACGATGCTTGCAATCTGAGAGTAGCTTGCAATAGATATGTATGGCAATGTCTCTCAATGTCCATGTCTATTTCATGCCATGGAACTGACTATGTGCACATATTACATCCAGTAAGTATGCAGACATGTAGAAGTGTACTTGATCTCCCTTGGTTGATTGCAAGCTTTTGTGACATGGACTCTCATTTGATGAGCCAATAGATATGACCAGTTGAAAAACTTCCCCTCGTTCGCTAATTGGTTCAAAAAGATAGCCCACTCCTCAGGAAAGTTCTTTGTGTCTGGTTTGCCATAGATCCTACAGGCTAGTATGACCAAAATCTAATAGGACTTCCTGAGTGCTTTTTCCTTGTACATTTTGGTGGGTGTCTATCTAAAATTCTTTGGCTCCTTCACTCAGCTCTTGATGATATCTCTTATGTTCATGTAGTTGTGAGTGGCATAGAAAAGTGATTCCATGTTATTCACTGGCCCAGAAAGATGATACACCTGCTTGAAATCTGCTACCAAGAATGTGGCAAGCTTCTTCTCATTGGTTTTGTTCAATGTCCTAGTTTTCACATCAATGTTTGAGACAACCCAGTTGATCACATTTTCACATTCAAGGTTGGATACCTACATGAAAACTTGTAAAGACCTGATTGCATGATGCTGAGATACACCTTCAGATCCTCTAAGTCTTCCTAAAAGTCCTTTGTAAAATCATCTTTAATCTAATGCCATGTCACTTTTGATCCCTTCTCTATGAACAAATGAGTTCCTGCATAAACTGGTAGGTTCACCAGAACTTGCTCAACTTCTTCCCCAGTACTTCTTTCAGTGGTTTCCTTTTAGCGGCTCTCTTTGATTCCATTGTGAAAGTGACTGTTGGAGAGATGCTCAACAGTTGTTGTACCTGCAGGAAAGGAAAGACATTGACGACAAGAAAATATCAGTTACAAGAAAAACTATTTACAGGACATGTTCATGCAGCAAACTAGGAAAATAACTGGAAATATTATGAAATTTTGGATGGGAATAGGGTTTGATTGGATGGGGAAACTACAAACTACACAATCCCAACAATCAGGGTCAAAGCTTGAGGCTTGAGACTATGCAATGCACATTTCAGCCTGGGAAGTAAGCTGGGAGAGACTGTGCATTGCGTAGTCCTAGTGGCCAAGGATGTTGGTTGACGCATGGCACTGCACAATGCATAATGAGTCCAGCCTGTACTGCAGATTGTGTAGTTCCAGAGGCCAAGATTCATGGTTGAGCCTCCAGATTGCGCAATACCCAGCTGGGCAAATTGAAATCCGGCCAAGGGAAAGGAAGATCTGCCTAATGGATGTGTGAAAAATGAGCAAATAGGAGAGATAGTGAAGGCCTAAGTGCAGATATGAATAAGTGTTGATGAAAAAAAAAAAAATTAGGTGCATAAAATGAACAAACAAGAAGTGAATGAGATTGGTGAGGAGAGTTTCTGCAACGGCGACCATCGGTGAAAAATGAAAAAAACTATCTGACACTTGTAAAAGGAAAAAAATAACTTGAAGAAACACTTCTACATGCCAAAGGAAGTTAAAACGCCATCATTCATGTGAAGAAAAAAAAAAAAAAAACTCATGCAAGCCAAATGGAAAAAAAAAAAAGCGACTAACAACGATAAATGCAAAACTCGCCCAGAAAAGAAACAATGAACACATCGAAGGTTCCTTGATCTCCTCAGAAATGATAGATCTCCAAGATCAAAAGTGAGAAGGAGATCTAGGGGTTTCTATTAAATATATTTGATAAATTAGGTTTTATGATGTGCATGCCACAAATCAAGTAAAATGCGACACATGGTGGAAGTTTCCAAAAATAGCAAGTGTGCTTCCTTCGAGTTATTAAAAATAGAACTGTAAATTTTATGGATTCTTTTTCGCTTTTTAACTTTTCTACTTTTTCTAGGAAAACTTTTTGTGCACATCAACGGAAGGATTGTGTAATTTTTGGGTAACTAGCAACTCTCGGCTCAGTGCACTGCGCAGTTTTTGAGCTCAGTGAGTGATTGCACAGTTTTTGGGCTCATTGTTGGGCTATCTGTCATGATTGTGTAGTTCCCAAACTCAGGTTTTGGTTTCCATTAATTAACGCATAATTTTGAACATGAAGGTCAAGACTGGCTCCATGAATTGCAAATTTTTTGGATTTAAGCCCAGAACTGTTGTGAAATACTTACACAAGAGGTTAACTTGTGACTTTGAAAAGGTTTTATAAGTAAAGGGCAAGTGAACACAAGAAAAAATGAAATATAAACATCAGTCAAAGCATAGATACCTGATAGTTGTGCAAGGTAACCTCCTGTGAAAATAAGGTTAGGCTCCAAAATCTAAGAAATGGCGAAATTTCGGAGGGTGGTTGTTTCCGCCACAACATTGGCGACACATTGGCAGAACTCCAGCTCTTTGAATGAATCTTATCTCATGTAAAACTAGTCTCACCCTTCCAGAAGTATTGTTAAATTAATTTATTATCACAACTCCTTCACTTATTCTGAGTTAAATACATAGCCCCTTCCATCCTTTTCATCATTGGAACACTAACCAAGCCAAGTCACACTAATTTGTTTCAATTGGGGATGAGGAGTATTTATATGCACAAGTAAAAGAAAAATGTCAGTATTTATTTTAATCTCTGGTGTTGCTCCACTGCCAGTAGGCTTGTACATTATCCCGATGGAGTCACTTCAGGAACACAAACATTGCTTCACTGCTAGTGAGCCTAGACAATACCCCAGTGGAGTTACTTTCTTCACATCTCTGCACAGGAAGCCTTTCTCTTCTTTCGCCCTTTATTTTTATTTTTATTTTTTTCATTCTTCATTTTTTTCATTTTCAATGAACTATAGGCACTTATTTATTTCATGGGGAAGAAGACAGATCCCGAATTATTGAGAGAATAAGAGGTTTTTCCTTCAGAGAAGTATGTTTATGTACACATCTGACATGCTTTTAAAGGTTTTCCTCCCCTCTTTATTCTACTATACTAGAGTGCAAGGATTAACTGAATATATAAAATCGATTAGAGTAGGAGGAACTAGTTAAAACCAAAAAATCATGATCTCACTATGAATCTCTCTGATAAGGAACATATTTTCCTTCTGACTATCATCAACCAAAATAATGCAAGATTCACGTAAAGATAAGTAATAAACAGAAATCCAAGTGTTGGTAGAAGAACAAATTTCCTCTTCGATTTCACCATGCTTGCTTCATAATCCAAACACAATCTCATGCAGAAACTAACCTAAGACTGACAACAAAAAAAGAAAGGAAAGGAGAAAAATGGAAAACAAATGAGCAAAATAAAATCAAAGAAAAGAACAATGAAAAGCAAACATGACTCCTACTCCCAACTTAAGAATAATGTAGGATAACTCAAGTGAAGTGATATTTCCAATGAAACCACGGACACATTGGTTGGCCTACGTAGGTGAGGGAATACATATCAAGAAAAATATTCAAGTAACATATGAAACAAGAAAGATAAGACAATGTAAACGGTTAGCACTGCAATTTTTCCAAATATTTTCAAAGTCTGGTCATCATTCTCCAAGGAATCAATCTGCCTTTTCAGCTTGATTATAAGATGAAAGTGTCGATGTCAAAGTGTTGTGGTGAGAAAATTTTATTTCTACCTTCATTAATTTCATTTTCCCTCTTTCGCCTTTCATTTTCCCAAAAAAATCAAATTCCAACCTCTCATTTCCCTTTTCAGAACCCCTTTTTAACTCATAAAATCCAATTTTTATAGTTAAAAAGCAGCTTCGCACACCCATCAACATCCATATCATATTTCCTTTGTAACTTACCATATATTCCTTTATCACAACTTTTACCTGCACCACAACAAAACCTTGGTTATATCATATATCATATGATATAACTTACCACACTTCATAAACATTGTGGACCGCTTACCTTTCATCGCAATCGGCTCTTCGTAGTTTTAACTTCCGTTCATATTACAACTGTAGTCTCCTACAAAACTTGCGATGTGTGATTTCCGGTATGGTTTAGGACCCATACTTCCCTTTGATATTCCTTGAATACATTATAAATCCTTTTTATACTTCGGGCATATTTTTATCATATTACCATAACTCAACGAAAATGTTCACTTTTCACTTTGAAAAGTTGTTTAAAGGGCCCCACCTATATTTTCGCCTCGCATCTTCACAAATTTCATTTACCGCATTCACTTCCGCTCCCTCAAAACTTCTGATGTGCGATTCGTCGGCGACCCCACTGTTTGTTATGCCACATCACCTTCGTTCTCATCACACATTGCACTTCTCCATTTTCAACATTTAAATCTTGTGTCTCACAACAAAACTTGTGATGTGTGATTTGCGGTATTGTCTGGGCCCCACCTTCCATCTCATCACACATTGCACTTCACCAATTTTAACATTTAACTCCTGCATTTCATAATAAAATTTCCGATGTGCGATCTGCGATTGGTCCCACTTACTTTCCACGTCATCACCCCATCCCGCTTATCATTCATTCCGCTCCATATCTCCCCTATCAATTAAACATTTTTCAAATAGTTTCTTTGTAATTTCTCATAAAAAGAACTTCTGCCATTCTATGCAAAAAGTTTCGGGTTTTCTGCCATTATAAAGGGTTTTCCACCAAAAAACGAAAGGAACAATGGAACAGCGGCATAGTTTCTCTGAAACACTTATCTACCACTACTCTCAGCACTAGCACGTTTCTACCAAGCACCAGCCAGCATTAAAGGAATAGCCACACGCAATTTTCACTTTTTTTACACTTTTTATGGAGTTGGTTGCACCAGAACAGAAGAGGAGTCTTCCCATAAACTGCCACATCATACAAACCACTTTGAATGGTTAGCCTTGATGCTATTATTTTAATTGTGTCATAGCGCTTTGTATTAAAATTTCAGGATAAGCCTCATCTTTTGCACAAGATCATAATAACTTTTGGGAACAGGTTTACTCCTTTTGTGGAGATGGAAGTTTATTATTTTTTTATACATGTGATAAATTGCAATGTAAAAGGGGTTGGTTGGTGGTTTTAGAATTTTGACTCATATGATCTATAATATTTTTTGTGAATGAAATGGAAAGATACTACTGAGGACTTATTACCAATTTGTTGTGTGTATTGTCTACTTTAATTTTGTTTCCATATCTCCTTTCTTTCAGTTCCAGTTTGCAAACCATCATACTGTTATGTGTTTTTATTAGCCTCTTAAACATGTTATGTGTTTTATTAGTTTTTATTAGTCTCACACAGTGATAATTCCTGGTAAAATATATGTTATAACAGTGGAAGAGCATCACTCATGATAGTTATTCTTCATGTTATTTCAGTGAGAATCTTGTCAGACTAGAAATAGCTTTCTCTCAATGGAATATTGTCAAACTTCTACTTTTGCGAATTTCTACCAACTGCACTAGATTTCTGTTTTACAGGCCGACTGTTTCCTCTCTCATCATATAGTTTCCTCTCCTCATAGGCTACAAACTTACACCCTGCTACCACATCAAGTTACAATACCCTCATTAGTAGAATTGTGGATTTAACTGAAATCTCTTTTCAGTGAATCAGAGTTTGTACCACCTACCAATCTCATAAAACAAATCATTAAATTGTCTTAAAGTTTAGTATGTGTCTGTTCAGGCGCTTGCTAGAGTCCACGTGCTGATTCCAGTGCCAACATCTTTTGGTGCGTCTGTCGAGAGACGAAAGCATTGAAACAAAGTATTATCCCAAGTCTCTTGTTTTGAATTGATGACAATCAGTTCTTGATGGTGAACAAGAATTGGTGACCTGAAGAAGACTACAAATTTGTTCATCTGGCGACTCCACAAAGAGGAAGAGGGGTTTCAAGACCTCCTTCTACAAGGAAGAATTAGAGATCTCCAACTATGACCCTATTTGCTGACCCAGAGAAAATCATCAAATATGCTAAAGGAAAACAGAGATTAGTTGAAGCCACATCATAGTCAGTGAAGAAGGTACACAAAAAGTATGTTCCAAAGAAAAAGGTACCTTCATCTGCTTTAGAATCAAAAGAGGTTTTAGTTTCAATAGATTCTGTTGAAAAATCTCAAGTTGAAGCTACTCCCCTAGAAAATAAAGTGGATGTTGTTAACCTAGGCTCAAATGAAAGTTTTTCTTACTCATCATCTAGTAAATTTGAAATAATTATTGTTCAATTCAAAGAAGAAGAAACTGAATTTATAAGTGTTCATAATAAATCAGAAGAGTTTGTACTAAATGAAGGTGAATTAGAACAAGTATTGGCTATTGCACCTTTTCTTGATAGGGATGTTTTGACTGAAGAAGACTTCAAGACTATTTTAAATTTCCTTCAGACTCATCCTGAATACCAGTCTCTTATCACCCCTCAGCAAGAATATTTTCCTTTCTTTCCAAATCCAGCTGTTGGGTCATCTTCCTCTCATCCACTTGAAGAGACTATACATGAAAGTCTTACTTTTAACATATCTTATTTCCTTGCTCAACAAAATAAGGCTGAATTCACTCCATCCCCTCAAGAGAAAAATTTAGATTCTGATTCTTCTAGTGAAGGATAATTCAAGACATCCTCTGTTCATCTTTTTGAAAACCCACTCTTCTCAATTCCAAAGCCTGAAAAATCAGCTCAGGGCCCCCAATTTTCTACTGTCCTAAATCAAAATCATAATTCACCAATTGTAATTCCTATTTCCCAAATAGCTACATCAACTGCACATCAACAAAATATGGCCCAACCTGCCCTTACAAGGATGAAGCAGACAGTGGCTGCAAGATATGCGCCACTTGTTCTCCCCAACCCTTGCGTCCACTTCCTCAAGGAGATTATCTGAAATATCTTCCAAAATACACTGGGAGGGAGAAGGAGTTTCTGCTGAGGAACATTTAGTGGCTTTCTATAGCTATTCTGACAATTAGAATATTGAACATGAAGATGTATGGTCAAGACTCTTTGTTCAGATCTTAGATGGTGAAGCTCGAAAATGGTTTAGAAGTTTGGCTCCAAATTCAATAATAGGAAATGATGAATTAGAAGAGATATTTGTGAAGCACTGGAGTGATAGGAAAGACTATGTTTATTTTCTTACAGAATTTGGAACTCTAAAGAAGAAGGCAGATCAGTCATTAGCTGATTTTAGCTTATTAGGGATGAAAAAGCACAAACACTGACAAGTATGCAGGAGGCCAAAATTTGAGTGCAGTCTAACCTCATGGCTTCTAACAAATTAAAAATGGAGGAGGAAACGGCAACAAAAGACAAAAAGAAGATGAAAGAAGAAAAACCTTCTTATTCTAAGTCTCTTTCAGCAGAATAAAAGACTGATCAAATGTCCAATTTAATCAAGGAACTTGCCTCTAAGATGTCAAAATTAGAGGTAGAAAATAAACCAGCTGCTAGAGCCAATCAAAATGAAGCTAATATAAATCAGGCTCCCTTAAGGAAGCCTTTTCAGCCTCAACAAATCCTACAGTGCCCAAGGAGGAATGTTGATGATCAAATGTCTAGCCTCCTTTGAATAATTTTGCTGAAGAATAAAAGCAAGGAAATGAAGAAGAAAATGAATAAATAAACCTTGTGGGAGAGACTTCACAGTCAACATGTTTGACATTGTAGGAATATGAAGATAGATCAAGGATTTGTTTGTTTTCTGATGATATGAATGCTCAAATTTATGCATAGAGTGATAAAAAATAGCAAGAAGTTCAAAAAAGAAATTACCCTTTGAGGTCCAAAGGTCTTGTTCAGTAGCCTCAACAAAAATCATATTCAGATAAACAAGCTGCTAAACAGAAGGCCATGGTAAATGAGGTTCCTCCACCTCAAAATTCTACTCCAATTGTCAAAACTACTGTAGAAAATAAGGAATTAGTTCCAATTTATTTCAGTTTCAAATCTGAATTGAATAAAATCAAAATTCCAATCCCACTCCTGGAATTATTGAAAAATCCAGCATATAAAAATTCTTTCAAAAGTCTGCTACAACCTACTCTCGCTCCTGATTTAGTCAACCTTGAGGATGAGCACCCCACTATTTACCTAGTTTGTCATGTCCAAGACCAAAATGATGATAAATGATCACCTTTCTACCTGTCACTTAATATACATGACAAATTGCTGCATAATTATATGTTATATTCTGGAGTTGCCCACAATCTCATGCCAAATAAAATGATGGGTGAATTGGGATTAGAGATCACCAAGCAGTACCATGACCTCTGCACCTTTAACTCCGAAAAATTCAACTGTGTAGGAGTGATTAAGGATTTGGTTGTTTCCCTTACCTAGCTGCCTATGAAAAGCTTAGTGATGGACATTGTGGTTGTCGACATTCCACTACAAGGAAAAGACCCTCTAGCGGATTTTTTTGAGGAACCCCTTATAAAAATACCCCATACATCTGTTTCTAGCGGAGGTTACTAGAGGAGGTTGGCGGGTGGACGTTTTTGCGGATGTTTTTCGTCCAGTTTGCTTATCATCCTAAACCGCACTGGTGCGTTCAACAAGAGAAAGCACCGGTGAGCACAAAACATTGGCACATCGGACATCGTGCGCTTCGTACACACCTGCCCAGTGTGTCTTATTATTGTAGCACACCGGTGCTTTACAAATATTTTGCACCGGTGTTTCCTAAAACCCTATGCCAAAATAGAAACCGCCCAGTGCGGTCTTAAGAAACCGCTCTGGTGCACCTATAAAACCCCGCGCACCGGAACAGGGTTAAATAAAAACAATTACGACCAAAAAACCACATTTTTCACTTTTCTCAATGCTCCAGAGCTCTCAAGCACCGGTTCAATTTATCCTTGTCTGAGCCGCCCTGACATCGGTGCTTCCATTGCACCCATTGCACACAGTATTGTTGTGCATTGCCCACCAATCTCCAGCGTGAATTTTGCAAAATGGTGGGAAAATTTTATTTTCCAAATTCTATAGCTAATATGCCTCATCAACGGCCAAATGTACAGGTATTTTTCTTGTTTTTCCATAATTAATCCTTTTAGCGGATTAGAATTTAAAATTACCTTAAAATTAAACATTTAAAAGAGAAAACAAATCACGCGTTGTGCTCGAGCTGTTCGGCTTGCACCGAATTGTGGTTGTTGGGTATGTGTTATATTCTTTCCATGACTAAGCATGGACGGGGGGGTAAGAGGGGGGGTGATAGCCCCCCCCCTTTGCATTGGGTGCAACGGGGGGGTCACAAGGGGGGCGGTAGCCCCCCGGCGAAAATTTTTTGGTCCTTAATTTCCGGTGGGTAGTCCGTGCCCATGGTTTTGTGCATGGTTTTGCACATGGTTTTTGGGTACGATGATTTTTTGCCCCTGGTATTTTGTAGATCCGGTCAAGAGAACTACGGTTATGTTCTAATCCAGGGTTTATGGATTGGGTTTTATGTATGCTTCGGCATGTATATATATATATATGTGTGTGTGTGTGTGTTGTAACACTAAAAGGAATATAAGGAAAAATCAAGCTGGTCGTCCCGATTTGGGATCCGGGGGAAAATCTATGTGTTTATCTATTTTAGTTTTATGCTCTCGCTATTGTTTATTTTCTGTTATAAGATTCATGTGTAGAAAATTTGTGTTCAGGGTTAAAACCTACATTTGGTATCAGATCTTTCGGCTTCAAGGGGACGCCTTTGCTACTGAGGGTTTTTTGCTCGGGCCTAAGGTAGACCCTATTCAGTGGGAGATCTGCGGGATCAATTCTTACGGTGAAAGAAGATGGCGAGTGACGGGAAAATAGAGATTGAAAAATTTAATGGTCAGAGTTTTGAGTTATGGAAGCTCAAGATGGAGGATCTGCTGGTGGATAAAGATCAGTGGATCGTGGTAGATCTAGGTATTAAACCAACGGCAATGTCAGATGAAGACTAGAAGAAACTGGATCGGAAGGCTAAGAGCACAATACGGTTGTGTGTCTCAAATTAAGTATTGTTGAATGTATCTGAGGAAGCTACGGCAAAGAATTTGTGGGAAAAACTTTGGACTTTGTACCAATACAAGTCTCTGGTGAATAAGTTGTTCCTGCAGAAAAATCTGTATAACCTGAGGATGAAGGATGGAGACTCGGTGACAGATCATCTGAACGCCTTCAATACTGTGGTAAGTCAGCTGTCATCTGTTGATATTAAAATCTCAGATGAAGATAAGTGCATCAGTTTGTTGTGTTCTCTACCAGACTCGTGGGACAGTCTGGTTATTGCAATAAGTAGCAATACAACTACCTTGAATTTTGATGACATTGTCTCAGCCTTGCTGTCGGAGGAAATGAGACGGAGAAATATGGAGGGCCAAAATGGAGATGCCTTATCTGTACGAGGAAGGTCCCAAAACAGAAACAAGAATAAGGTTTCGAGTGGGAGATCCAAATCTAGAGGGAGATCTAAATCTCCTAGAAAGTTTGTAAAGGTATGTTGGAAATGCGGAAAGGAAAGGCACTACAAAAGGGAGTGCGGATCTAAAGCTCCCGAGAAAGGAAAGGGATATGATGATGCTCCTTCTGCAGAGGCAAAAACCACCTCGGATGAAGGTGGGGATGTGTATTTGGCTTCTTCTTCAAATACACATGTAGATCATGAGTCATGGTTGATTGACTCAAGTGCATCCTTTCATTTCACTCCCCATAGGGAGTGGTTCTGCGAGTATGAGAAATATGATGGTGGTGATGTCTTCCTAGGGGATGATAGGAAGGCCAGAATCGTCGGACGTGGAAAGTTCAAGCTGAAGCTGCAAGGTGGGAGGATTAGAACACTTCCTGGTGTTCTGCATATTCCTGCATTGGCCAGAAATCTGATTTCTGTAAGCAAGATGGATGATGCAGGTGTAAAAACAGTGTTCGAGAAAGATACCCGCAAGATGGTTCGGGGAGCACTGGTATTAATGCGGGGAGTTCGGACTGGAACTCTGTACAAGCTACAAGGTAGTACTGTTATTGATGGGTGTAACAGTTCTGTGGTTCCTGAAAGTGGGACGGAAAGCCTAGCTATCTCTGGAGAAAAGACCATGCTATGGCATCAAAGGCTTGGACATATTGGAGAGAAGGGCCTTCGGATACTGCATAGAGATGGTATGGTAGAAGGTATGTCTAATTATTCTCTGGATTTCGATTTCTGTGAACATTGTGTATATGGGAAGCAGAATCGGGTGAGTTTTCCTTCTGGTGCTAAGAGGGCAAACAAGATATTAGAACTTGTGCACAGTGATGTGTTTGGGCCTGTGTTGGTTCCATCACTGGGAAAGTCCGTGTACTATGTTTCATTCATAGATGACTTCTCAAGGAATACATGGATATATTTCTTGAGGAAGAAATCTGAAGTCTTTGACAAATTTAAAGAATTTAAGGCTCTGGTGGAAAACCAGACAGAGAAGAAGATAAAGGCACTGAGGACATATAATGGTGGGGAGTTCTGTAAGAAGGAATTTGAAGAGTTCTGTAAGAAGTGTGGCATAGCACGGCAGAAGACTACTCCATACACACCTCAGCAAAACGGAGTTGCAGAAAGAATGAACAGAACACTGATGGGAAAGGCAAGAAGCATGCTCAGTGGTACCGGGTTAGGACAAGAATTCTGGGCAGAGGCAGTGGAGACTGCATGTTACTTAGTTAACAGATCACCTTCATCAGCGTTGGAGGATAAGACCCCACATGAGGTATGGACTGGTAAGAAACCCTCTCTTTCACTTCTAAGGGTATTTGGATGTGATGCATATGTACATGTTCCAAAGGAGAAAAGGACCAAGTTGGATAATAAATCTGAAAGGTGCATCTTCATTGGGTATAAGGATGGTTTAAAGGGTTACAAGCTTTGGAACCCAGAAACAAGGAAGGTTGTGTACAGCCGAGATGTGGTGTTTAGAGAAGTGAAAGATGTTGTTAAATATGAAGTCATACCAAAGGAACCTGAGAAGATAGAGTTTGAGCTAAAGGAGTATGAATCAAACTCTACAGCAGAAGAAGATTCAGAAGAGGAAGAGCCACAACCTGGCCAGGAGAAGATCAATGAAAGAAGATAACCAAGGAAGGTATAGTCCATTCATTATCCTGGGTCTTAAATGAACCATAACTAGTGATATCCAGAATCGGCTGGTTATGAGATTCAAAGGATGGAGGTGCTTCCGAAGGAGGCCATGGTTGATGAAATGGCATCCTTGCACAAAAATGAGGCATGGGATTTGGTGGACTTGTCGGCTAGAAGGAAGCCCATCGGGAGAAAATGGGTGTTTAAAAAGAAGATGAATGTAGAAGGCAAGGTGGAGAAATACAAAGCTCGGTTGGTAGCAAAAGGTTATTCCCAGGTGCCGGGAATTGATTTTAGTGATATTTTTTCTCATGTTGCCAAATTACTTCTATTAGATTACTTTTATCTGTTGTTGCTGCATTTGATTTTGAGATAGAACAGATGGATGTGAAGACATCATTTCTTCACGGGGATCTAGAAGAGGAGATCTACATGAAGCAACCTGAAGGCTTTATGGTAAAGGGTAAGAAAGAACTGGTATGCAGGTTGAAGAAGTCTCTGTATGGGTTAAAACAGTCACCAAGGATGTGGTATCAGAAATTTGATACCTATATACGGGGACTTGGCTTCACTAGAAGCAAGGAGGATCACCGTGTTTATTTTAAATTAATTGGTGACCGTGTTATTTATTTGGTCTTGTATGTGGATGATATGTTGTTGATTGGAAATGACAAAGAAATTATCCAAGATTTGAAGACCCAACTGTTCTCCAAATTCGACATGAAGGATCTTGGTGCTGCAAACTATATTTTGGGCATGGAAATTAAGAGAGACCGGGCAAAGAGGAAGCTCTGGTTAAACCAGAGGAAGTATGTCGAGACTATATTGCAGAGGTTCAATATGCAGGATAGTAAACCGGTGAATGTTCCTATTCCTGTAGGTGTAAAGCTGTCTGCTGAACAGTGTCCCAAGACACAAGAATAAGAGGAGTATATGTCCCGTGTTCCATATGCAAGTGCAGTGGGTAGCCTGATGTATGCAATGGTCTGTACTAGACCAGACATTGCACATGCAGTGGGAGTATTGAGCAGGTTTATGTCAAACCCAGGGAAGGAGCATTGGACAACAGTGAAGCGGGTTTTTAGATATTTACGTGGCACTAGTGATTATGGCTTGTGCTACCAAGGAAGACCAGGATTGGAAAGAATGTTGGACATTCGTGGTTTTGTTGATGTAGATTAGGCTGGAGATATAGACCAAAGAAGATCTACAAGTGGGTATGTGTTTAGCCTATTTGGAGGCGCAGTCAGTTGGATGAGTAAAAGACAGTCTGTAGTGGCTCTTTCAACTACAGAGGCAGAATATATAGAAGCCACTCATGAAAGCAAGGAAGAAATTTGGTTGCAGAGATTGTGTTCAAGTATGGGGTTGGTACAACAAGCTATAAGGATAGACTGTGATAGCCAAAGTGCAATTTTCTTCGCTAAGAACCCTACTTATCATTCAAAAACAAAGCACATTGATGTTCAATATCACTTTGTTAGAGATATGGTTGAGGCTAAAAGGGTGTTGCTGGTAAAGGTGGACACTTTGAAGAATGTTGCAGATGCATTGACGAAGTCTGTGAGCACTCAAAATTTCTCTTGGTGTAGAGAAACAATGGGTGTTGAAGAATTGGGGCAATGACTAAGCTCTCCTATGGCCCCTTGTGGAAAAAAAACAACAAGTGGGAGAATGTTGGGTATGTATTATATTCTTTCCACGACTAAGCATGCACGGGGGGGTAAGAGGGGGGGCGATAGCCCCCCCTTTGCACTGGGTGCAATGGGGGGGTCACAGGGGGGGCGGTATCCCCCCCTATCGGGGTCTGGTGCAGCGCCCCGATGAAAATTTTTTGGTCCTTAATTTCCGGTGGGTAGTTCGCACCCATGGTTTTGTGCATGGTTTTTCACATGGTTTTGGGGTACGATGGTTTTCGGCGCCTGGTATTTTGTAGATCCAGTCAAGGGAACTACGGTTATGTTCTAATCCAGGGTTTATGGATTGGGGTTTATGTAAGCTTCGGCATGTATATATATGTATTGTAACACTAAAAGGAATATAATGAAAAATCAAGCTGGTCGCCCCGATTTGGGATCCAGGGGAAAATCTCTATGTTTATCTGTTTTAGTTTTATGCTCTTGCTATTGTTTATTTTCTGCTATAAGATTCGTGTGTAGATAATTTCTGTTCAGGGTTAAAACCTACAGCGGTGTTGCCTGTAAATTTATAAGTTTCACTGCAACCGGTGCTAACGATATCAACACTAGTTCTGGGGTGGTACCGTAAGGCGCACTATGCTATTTTAAAATTTTAAAAAAGTGTGGTGCAGTTGGTTACCCAACCACATTGTTGACCCTATGGAATAGCGGCAATGCGGTGCTTGACTTAAATATTTTCCCATGGGCAGCGGTTTCTGTGAGCGCACCACATTCTTCATTTCGAAAAGGTCAATGGTGCGGCCTGGTAAAAGACCACACCATTGACTATGTAATGTTTTCAAGAGGTCGGTGCATTGACCGAACTGTATGCCCCGGGGCGTAGAGTTTGGTCAGTGCACCGCTCTCCCGAAACGGTCCATAGTCAACGTTGCGGTCTATTATACCACCTCACCATTGACTTAAGAAGAATGCTAGGAGGGCAGTGTGCTAAAAATTCTCAGGTGCATCGCCGCCGGTGCGCTAAATATTTTTGGCTGCACCACTGCCAATGCAAGACAAATAAAGACGCATTGGTACTGGTGCATGCCTGTTTTTTGTGGCGCACCGACTAATTTTTTTTTCCAAAAAAAAATTATATATGTATATTCCTAAATACATGTCTCATTTAATAAAAAAAAATTATTTAATATGTCAATCATTCAAAGATGTGAAAGGAGAGAAGAGAGGGAACAACAACAACAACAGGCGGACCAGTATAACATGGTTCGCCTGTGGGAGGCACGAGAGAGGGAGAGAGATGAATACCCTCGCCCTATTACAGTAGCTACCCAAGGGCTCCTAAGGTAGGTAGGCCTCCTCAAGTTCTATGAGGAGACCACTTCCCTAAAGGGCCATGGTTTTTTTTTAGACATCTTATCCACAAGTGGAATGCCCACCTACAAGCTTTCCGGGTTGGTCCTAACCAGTGGTACATTAGGGGAATTTTGAGATCTAAAATGGGCCTCATAAGAAAAATGTACAAAAAAAATAAACTTTATAACAACCAATAGGATTCAAGATGATGATGTCAACCATGGGGGATGATTCACCATTTTTTAAATAAAAGGGTAAAAATATTAAAAAATAATAAAATAATAAAACTACTTTTTCAACTCGTATTTTCAACTTATCTCCCAAAATTTTTATTCAAATTTCGAGCGGGAGTACTCGTTGGATGCGAAATTTAAGTCCTCATCCAAGGAGTACCCATGTTACATACTTTCGATGAACTCTACTACACGAAAAATGAGAAATACATAAAAAACTACACGAAAAATGAGAAATACATAAAAAACGTGATTGTAATCACGTTTTTTATGTATTTCTCATTTTTCGTGTAGTAGTACCCATCGAAAGTATGAAACATGGGTACTCCTTGGATGGAGAATTAAATTTCGCATCCAACGAGTACTCCTACTTGAAATTTGAGTAAAAAATTTGGGAGATAAGTTGAAAATATGAGTTGAAAAAGTAGTTTTTCCATTTTTCCCTCTAAAATTTGATGATGTCATCAAATCTTATTTGATTTTTTCCACTATTATTTTATAATTTTCTTAGGAGGCCCATTTTAGACCTCAAAATTCCCCTAATGCGCGCCCACTGAAGAGGACATATATTTCATTACAGGGCTATCAAGGAGAGGAGTGTATTTTCCCTCGCTCCTATAGGTTCCAGTTGGCTATGTAGCAGGGAGTCAGTTGGTGTACTCCCAGAGATACATTAGCGCAGATATACTGTCTCCTTCAGATTTTCAGGTCTCCGGAGGTCAATTATGTATTGTTGAATTTGGTAGTGAGGAGGTGAGGTGCCTCTCACTTCTGATTTCGACCATTTCACACAACACCAGTGACGGGCAACGCATTAGTTTCCTACTTCTATATTATGTTGATTCTTTAGTACAGGAGCCATGACTTGTCACGTGGTCTGCCATTTTTTTGTGGCAATTCTGTAGAGCCTTAGATAGATGTCGTGCTCATGCACAAGGGAGGGTCAAGTTCCCTTTTTCTTCAGATCTTTTTTTTTTAATTTTTTGAGAGGTTTCCAAAGGCAAGGCCTACTTTTGTTCGACAGCCTCGTAGGCCGATGTTGGAGGCATGGATGCACATGGGGGGATAGATGATGCCCAAGAGGGGCGAGATTAAGTTTTTCGTGAGGATATCGCATGATGCACTGGAGTTGCTAGCCAATTTTGACGAGCATCCCTTCGTTATGCTCCCTGGTCCTTATGCTAGTTTGGATTGGTGAGGGTGTGCCAACATCCTCTTCATAGATGATGAGCTGCCGAATGATAGAGGTAATATTATTGTTATATTTAAATTTATTTTAACATGTTCTTTAACTTGTTTTTATTAAATTATGTAATGAAATTGTCTAATTATTGGTGTGTACTTGTATATATTTTGCAGACATTGGGTCTTTTGATGGCGATGACATTCCAGCACCACCACATGATCCAGGTGTGGATCTTGATGATGATCAGGATATGTCAGATGTCGAGGACCATCAGGAGGCCGATGCAGTGAGACCTCGTCCTACTGGTGCGTCGGTACCACATTTTGCTAGGAGCGGTAGGCTTGATAGCAGATTGAGGATGGAGTTGGGCGACAACTCTATGCATTGATTGTTGAGGCGGGAATCAGGCCCGCTACTATGAGAGACATACAGGCTTATGGTAGGCTGGTACATATGTGGAGAGGCATGCCGCATGACATGTACAGCCCTATGCGGCATGTCGTAGGATCTACGACCTTAGTTACGTGGTTGAGGAGGACCCTTACACGTTATAGTCATGGTCGAGACGTAGCACGTGATCGACAATTCACGAGCAGTGCAGACGCATCATCTGATGATCACGATCAGGGGAGTGATCATCGTTCACCTCGCGTCGCGCCAGATGAGCAGCTTCCACTAGCATCGAGCAGCATTCATCATGGAGAGCAGGTTGGACCATCGACCATGTCCATTCATCACGATGATCATGACCAGGCTGAACCATCGACCATGTCCATTCATCACGATGATCACGAGCAGGTTGGACCATCGACCATGTCTAGTCATCACGATGAGCAGCCGACAGTTGATCCTTATCAGCATGAGGCATTATTACTAGATCAACAGGCACATGATGATCAACATGTATCGACTGAGCATGTCGAGGCTGCACCATTGACTAAGCAAGCCTCGACTAGTACTGTTATTGATGATGTACCACCACCTGATATATGACATTTATATTACAGTTGTATATTTTTTACATTATTCAGTTATATATATATATATATATATATATATATATATATGGTCCATGTATTTTATGTTCATGTTGTAGTTGTACTTATTTACATGTTGGTGATCATCATGATGTATATATTGTTAAGTCATGTTAGATATGTTCATTTAATGTGCAGCTTGCAAATAGATGTGTATGTGATAGCAGTTATTTCACATGAGATGTATATTTGATGTTTGTGTTGTGATGATGTTATATAATGCTAATTGTGTTTTGTTAGATGATCATGATCACGATGATTTTAGAAAATTTGAATGTGTTTTTTAGTCAAATATGATGTTTGTACGATGGTTATCATGATCGTGATGTTTATTAATTAATTTAATATTAAATGATCATGATATTGTAAAATTGTAACATTTGTAATTCTAATTGTATGTAAAATTCTAAAATTGTAATTGTATTTGTATTAATTGTTACTGTTATATGTAAAATATTTGTAAAATTTTAATTGTAATTTTAATATTTAATTTATTGTGAAATGATTGTGATTGTAATTTTAATTGTAATTGTATATATGTAAAATTGTAAAATTGACGTAATTGTAATTCTAATTGTATGTAAAATTATAAAATTGTAATTGTATGTAAAATTCTAAAATTATAATTGTAATGGTATATATGTAAATTTGTAAATTTGTAATTGTAATTGTAAATTTTAAATTTGTAAAATTGTAATTGTATATATGCAAAATTCTAAAATTGTAATTGTAATTGTACGTGAAATTGTAAAATTGTAATTGTAATTCTAATTCTATGTAAAATATTTGTAAAATTTTAATTGTATTACTGTGAAATGATTTAATTGTAATTGTAATTGTATGTAAAATTATAAAATTGTAATTGTAATTGTATGTAAAATTCTAAAATTGTAATTGTAATTTTAATTGTAATTGTATGTGAAATTGCAAAATTGTAATTATAATTATAATTCTAATTCTTATTCTAATTGTATGTAAAATATTTGTAAAATTTTAATTGTATAAATGTGAAAATTTTAATTGTGTTAATGTGAAATGATTTTATTAAAATTTGTAAATTTGTAAAATTTTAAATAAATGTAAAATAATAAATCTAGAATAATATAAATTATTGTAACATAATAAAGTCTAGAAAATAATGCAAATAAATTCATGTGCTTTAGAATTATCATTATTTTATTATGATCTTACATATAAAAAAAGAACTTTATACAATAGTACGCCATTGTTTTTGAGATCAACATAATTGCAAATTATTAAGTGAAATATTGATTTTAACATTAACACAATGCAAATTACCAATTAATTCAAAATCGATATTATAATATTTCAAAAAACCCATCTTAAAAGGTATAAATATTGATGATCAAATAACACATGTACCATATCACTCTCGGTTCTCATGATCACCCTCATTATCTTCCAGCTCGCATGGCATGATAACACTATTGTTCTCAAAAATATGTTTTGATCTAGGGTCATGTCTCAATACGAACCACCAATCTCTATCCAACACATCTGGGTAATAAAACACCTGGTTGCAGTGTTTATGGAAAACATAGGGCTCCTTAGCCTCATCCCACATCTTTCTAAAGTTGATACATATCATCCTATTATCGTGATAGTCCTTTACATTATTCCAATCAAATGTGTCACACCACTTGCACCTAAAAATAGCACATTGGAAAGAAGATAAATCCACTTCAATGATCTCTTGTAGCTTTCCGACGTAACCTAACGTCCCTTGTACTAGGTTTTGATCACGATGGCTAGATCGAATAGATTGATTGAACTCAACTTCCACTCCACAGTCTTGTTTTATTTTTCCAGCGTCGGCATTTTCTGTGCTAAAATTGTGTCCATATGCCCACATAGATGGGAACAAATGCACCTATTATAAAAAAGTTTAAAAAAATCATAGTGTCATGTGTCTTATAATAACCCAACAGTTAAAATATGAAATATAGATGTCTTATAATTTTCAAATGTACATATAAATTAAATAGATTATTACCGAGTTTATGCACCCAATCCCTATGTTTAGCGCATCCTCTTCAGCACGCAGGTAACAACCGGTTGCACCATATTTCTCTCTCACTTGGTCAACAACCCAACTGTTGGGGCATATTTTTGGTATATTTTCTTTTAAATGATTGGGATAAGGAACTTCTACCATTCAACCGTCTGAATTCTGTCACTATCCCATTTCATCGTCTTTTGTTCATACAATGCGACCCACGGTTATGTCGCTTCAGAATTGTAAAGAACGAATTTATTGATTGCTTCAATTTTTGCATCCGCTGATGAAATCAAACCAACATTATAAAGTACATAGAGATAAAAATATACATTATATCAAAGTTCAACATGAATATTTACTTTGTGTAAATTTGAAAAATTATAAGTCGCTTACCCTTTATCAAGCGTTTTTTTCCACTCGTTTGGAGCAACTCCCCTTCTCTTTTATCTTCATCCCTTTCATCGTCCCAAATCACTACACCTAGTATGTTTTCGATCTGCTTGATGTACTCACTGGCATAATAGAAAGACTCATAAGATATGTACCCCTCTGCCATAGACCCCTCAGGTTTTGCCCTTTGTCAAAAAAAACCTTTCAATTTCTTCATGTACCTCTCTAAGAAGAACATCCAACAACAAGAAACCACCCCAAATAATTCAACCTCATCTACTAGGTGGATTAGAAGATGAACCTGCAAGTCCATGAAACTCATCGATAGTTCCTTCTTAAACATACAAACAATCTCAACTATCTCTTGACGCCACCATGGAATGCTAGCCATATGAATCTCCTTTGACGTGATCCAACGTAAAAATGCAAATAATTTAGATATGGCACGTCCTAGGTCTTGAGGGAATTCATGTTTCACACACCCACGCACTAACAAAGGATAATAACACTGCAAAGTTATAAACACATGCAATAATATACAAAATTAGTTTTGTTTTATGATCCCTGTATGGGATAAATTTTATTAATATAAAAATAATAAAATCATGCTTTTGACACTATACGTACTCCTAGAAGATTCAAATGGTCATTCGATTTCAACCCCGACAAATGGTCATCCACGGTGAAGCAGCGCCATAGTGAAGACTCGTATGAAGATGGCACCCTCACACCCATTATAACTTCCTTTGCCAAAGAAAGATCATATTTTTTTTTAAATCCATGGGACATCACCTTCTTTGAAATACCATGAATTAGAGGGACCAGTGCCTGCCTCTGATCCTGTACTTTCTAATCGTCTTGGCCAATTTTTCTTTTTAGTTTTTGAAGTAATAAGATCTTTCCTAACAGCCAATGTGTCACTTTGTTTCGATGATATGTTCCCCCATAAAGAAGATGAAACATTTTTAAATATATGCATGGGATCTAATAAGTGGGTAATCTTAAGATGCTCCCAATACGGGAAGCTATAAAAGGTAGATTTCATTTTCATCCCAATGGGAAATTTCTCAACATAGGTGTCAAAGAATTATGGATCATCAAACATAGGCTCCCCATTTAAATCAAACATTTCTATGAACTCCTTCTCCTTCTCTCTCTCATATGCTCTAAGCCATTCAGCTAGTGTCGTTATTGGAGGCCTTTGGGTTCTCCCTCGTTTACCATTGAAAGTGGATGCTGCTCTTCTATAAGGGTGTTCTTCTGCGAGGAATACCCTGGAGCAATCATACACTGTCTTTCGTAGATCCTTGGACCATCTAGCTTTCAGAGAAGGTCCACAACATTTACATCCAAAATACCCTTTTGTTACAAGACCTACGAGATTATTGTATACAATTAATATGCATGGCATGTTAAAGAATATCAGGGAGATCAGAACAATTACAATGAACTAAATAATTAATATGTGAAAGAATATTGTTACGTATATAAACAAATCAATAAATTAAACATGTAATTTACCAAATAAAACTCCTAATCCTAGATAATCATGTGTTGCATAAGCACATATGCCATACAATGTAAAACTCCTCTCTGCTGCGATGGGTCTTGATACATCGTATACATCTATCCCATCCCATAATTCCTTCAATTTATCTACCAGTGGTGGTAAGTAGACATCCATATTCTTCTCTTGTCTTCTACCAATGACTATGAGAGCCAACATAAGATGTTCATTCTTCACAGACAACCATGGGGGGATATTTATTATTGTTATTGATCACTACTAGAGGCAAAACAAAATAGTTGGTGTTCTAGAGGGAATATGGGTTGACGCCATCCATGGCTTTGCTGAGTCGTAGACTTTGTACGTCATCCTTTAATTTTTGGGGCCATGTATCCTCTATATGATTCATGGCTATTGAATCAATTGGGATTCACATAACTCCCAACTCACTTTTGTGTGACGCATGCCATCCCTACAGCATAGCTAATTATTTGCAATGAAAGAGCCTTTGAATCCTCAAGATTATAGGCATGTGCCTCAATATCTTAAAAGGAGGACCAATACATTATTTAACCTTATTTTTTTATTTATCATACCTGTCATGCCCACATTTCGAACATATCTCTTTGTCTGCATATTCTCCTCTATATATAATACAATCATTTGGACATGCATGATATGATATGTACTCAACACCCAACATTTTCAACATTTTCTTTGCCTCTTCGCAACTACCGGGCAAGACATTATCACTCAGAAGAACCTTATCTTTGAATAACCTGTAGTTGGTGATCATGAATAAATATATTAATAAATGTACATTAATGTCGATATAATTATTAACGTTCATAAAATTTATCATTTGTAAGGTTCATTGTGTACTAATTATATTTCTCAAATTTAATAAGGGAGGACTTTATGGTAACTTACCTCAAAATTTCCGAGAAACATGCATTCGACAAGCCAAACTTTGCTTTCAAGTTGTACAGTAACATCTGATAATTGGAAAACCCACAGTCCCCGCTTTTCTTCCACTATAGCTTTGATTTTGTCCTTTAATTTTCTAGGGGGGTCTCCTTTATTTCTTTGTCAAATTTATTTATCAATTTCTTAGAAATTGATAAATGATTACTTCAACTTAATCTTATATATATACCCAAATATATGTAAGCCCCTTGGTATTCTTATTTTCACACGGACAAACCATATATATATGGTTTTGTATTATAACCTTGATCCCTCTTTTTATACAGTGCTTATCTCTTATCATTGCAACCTTATTACAACCTTGATCCCTCTTTTTATACAGCGCTTATCTCTTATAATTGCAACCTTAATACATTAAGGTTCATTTAATCCCGACCTTAGCACTTAACGTTATATAATGGTTCGACCCCTTTTTACAACCTCCAACCTAAGTTTATAGCAAAACCTTAATAAAATGCACCCAATCTTCGAACTCGTATTACTAACCCGATTATACTATCAACACAACAGATTTCATATATAATTCTCCCACGGGCCCATACTTATATGACTTCCTTCCAGCCTTCAATATACATCAACCATACTATAAAAACCTTCACGCATTCACTAAACCACTATCACACGTGGTGGTCCTTGGCTTTAACATTCTCCATGACATATAATAATATTCACCGAACCACACGTTAGAAACATTCATATAAGGCCCAAGTTCATTTTAATATAATGGACCCATTAGGCTTTCGGCATAAAACACTTAACAGCCAACTTCAACTTTTAACATTAACCCGGTGCGACATTTTAATACACATACGTTCCCGGGGCCCACACTTCAACGTGCAATTGAATGCTTTTCAATGCAAAAAAAATGGACCATACCTTATTTACCTTCCGTGCGACTCCCTGCGCGATCGTCGTCGGATCAATCATCCTCCAAATCGGACGAACAGGAGTGCTCTCGCGTTTTTTCTCCGGTTGAAGATTATCGCTCCAAAAAAACGCGATGAGGGTGATATTTTCCCTGTGACGTGGCGGAATATAATAGGATCGGGTTTTTTTTTTAATGGTTTTACTCAGGCCCAAAAGTTGCGCAACGAGGGCTGCTTTGGTTTCTAAAATCCACTTCGGGATTGGAACAGTGCTTGACTGGAATCTTACCACGATTAACGCGTTTCTTTGTATAACCTCCACCTTATTTACTCTGGGGTCAAGCTTATCCAAATGGAAAATGGCATCAACCCATGGTATTCATCTACCCATGTTATCCATCCACCCATGGAATTTACCCATGGTATTGTAAATGGCATCGACCCATGGTATTCATCCATCCATGATATTTATTTGCCCTTGGTATTATAAGTGACCCATGGTATGTATCCACCCATGGTATTCATCCACACATGGGATTTACCCATGGTATTGTAAGTGGTATCTACCCATGGTATTGGCCTATGGTATCTACACATGGTATTGTAACTCAAAAAAGGCTATAAATAATAAGCCTCAGTTTGTAAAAGGATTACATATTGTTCCATTAATAATGTAGTTTGTAATAATCATTCTCTGCTTTAATGAAACTTGAAACAAGTTTCTTTGTGGTTTTATTTTCTTTGTGTTCCTGGAGGCCCCCAAGATCTAAAAAGTTGAAATAGATGTGACCAGATCTGCAAAATTATAATGCCAGAAAAAGAGAGAACACGAAGAAAATAAAACCACAAAGAAACTTGTTTTATTAAAACAGAGAATAATTGTAGAAGCTACATTGTGGCAGACAATCTGTCCTTTTACAAAGTGAAGCTTGTTATTTATAGCCTTTTTTGAGATACAATACCATAGGTGGATACCATGGGCCAATACCATGGGTAGATACCACTTACAATACCATGGGTAAATCCCATGTGTGGATGAATACCATGGGTGGATACATACGATGGGTCACTTATAATACCATGGGTGAATAAATATCATGGGTGGATGAATACCATGGGTCGATGCCATTTAAAATACCATGGGTAAATTCCATGGGTAGATGGATAATATGGGTAGATGAATAACATGAGTTGATGCCATTTTCCATTCGGATCATTCCTCCCTCCTTAAGAAGCAATGGTCTCCATTGCGTGAAGTTCCCTCCTGAGAAGCCTTTGTTGAATATGAAGAACCACTGAAGAGAAGAGCTTTGTGTAGTTAACCCATAACCGTGATGAACGAAGATCCGAGGATAGAGATACCCTGTAATGCTTGTGACCAACTGTGATATTGACAGTGTGCAGCCTAGCAAATGGACTTCGATGAAGTGTGGGTTTGTGGATGAACCAAAATCATGACAAATGAAGATCCGAGGATAGAGATAACCTGGGAATGGGTAAATCCCATGTGTGGTATCAGATTCAGGTTACGCCTCCATGGAAATGAGGGTTTGAAACATATTTCAGTTTCAATGTTTGGCAGCAATCTTCAGCAAAATCCATGAATGTTTTTGGGTGGCGAGTTTTCAGATCAGATCTGAAAATTTTGGTAAAAAATTTTCAAAAAAAAAAGACCAGATCTGGATTCCTTGCGAAAAAATACTCAAATTCAAAAAAAAAAATCGGCCAAATTGGAGTTCGGATGAGGGAGATATCGCTGATTCAAAATCATCAATGTTGAAGCAATTTTTCTGACGACAATTCATGGACGGCGGCTCTCCTGTCATTTTTTGCCATTTTTAGTACAAAATTTCAGAGAAATGGAGATAGATCTGAGCTCCTATTGAAAAATCACCCAAGTTCAAAAAAAAAATCGGTCGAATCGGAGTCCGGATGTGGGAGTTATCGTTGATTTAAAATCAACTATTTTTTCAAAAATTTTGTGACGGCGTGACAGTTCCAGCGCAAATATGAGAGTCTAGATTCTCCAGATAGTGGTTTCAAACACATGAGATGATGCAGAATGATCATTCCATTTCCAAAAACAGGTATAATAAATATTCTAAGTTATATTGACTGAGTTATGCTCATTTTAAATCTGGAGCAGCATTCGGAGCGGGTTCCCTTTGGAGATGTGCCCTCCCACCCCGCTTTAGTAGGCACCTGCTTCACATTCATCAGTTTGATCATAGCAGCGTTCGGCTTGGGTTATTTGGAGACGTGCCCCCCACCCCAAGCTATGTAGGCACCTGCTACTTCATCAACAATCAGCATCACAGTTATGGGTCAACTGCACAAAATCATTTTCATCGAAGTCCATTTGCTAGGCCGCACACTGTTAGTCACACAGTTGGTCACAAGCATTACAGGGTATCTCTATCCTCGGATCTTCGTTTGTCATGATTTTGGTTCATCCACAAACCCACACTTCATCGAAGTCCATTTGCTAGGCTACACACTGTCAATATCACAGTTGGTCACAAGCATTACAGGGTATCTCTATCCTCGGATCTTCGTTCATCACGGTTATGGGTTAACTACACAAAGCTCTTCTCTTCAGTGGTTCTTCATATTCAACAAAGGCTTCTCAGGAGGGAACTTCACGCAATGGAGACCATTGCTTCTTAAGGAGGGAGGAATGATCCGAATGGAAAATGGCATCAACTCATGTCATCTACCCATATTATCCATCTACCCATGGAATTTACCCATGGTATTGTAAATGGCATCGACCCATGGTATTCATCCACCCATGATATTTATTCACCCATGGTATTATAAGTGACCCATCGTATGTATCCACCCATGGTATTCATCCACACATGGGATTTACCCATGGTATTGTAAGTGGTATCTACCCATGGTATTGGCCCATGGTATCCACCTATGGTATTGTATCTCAAAAAAGGATATAAATAACAAGCCTCACTTTGTAAAAGGACAAATTGTCTGCCACAATGTAGCTTCTACAGTTATTCTCTGTTTTAATAAAACAAGTTTCTTTGTGGTTTTATTTTCTTTGTGTTCTCTCTTTTTTCTGGCATTACCCATGGTATTCATCTACCCATGTTATCCATCCACCCATGGAATTTACCCATGGTATTGTAAATGGCATCGACCCATGGTATTCATCCATCCATGATATTTATTTGCCCTTGGTATTATAAGTGACCCATGGTATGTATCCACCCATGGTATTCATCCACACATGGGATTTACCCATGGTATTGTAAGTGGTATCTACCCATGGTATTGGCCTATGGTATCTACACATGGTATTGTAACTCAAAAAAGGCTATAAATAACAAGTCTCAGTTTGTAAAAGGATAGATGGTCCACCACAATGTAGCTTCTACAGTTATTCTCTCTTTTAATAAAAAAAAATTCTTTGTGGTTATATTTTCTTTGTGTTCTCTTTTTTTCTCGCATTGTAGTTTTGCAGATCTTGTCAGATCCATTTCAACTTTTTAGATCTTGGGGGCCTCCCCCCAAGATCCGGATCACTGGTATCAGAGCAGGTTATGCCTCCATGGGAATGAGGGTTTGAAACATATTTCAGTTTCAATTTTTTGCAGCAATCTTCAGCAAAATTCATGAATTTTTTTGGGCGGCGAGTTTTCAGATCAGATCTGAAACTTTTGGTAAAAAATTTACAAAAAGAA
The DNA here is from genome assembly GCA_034641835.2 of Pinus albicaulis. NCBI lineage: Eukaryota > Viridiplantae > Streptophyta > Pinopsida > Pinales > Pinaceae > Pinus > Pinus albicaulis. The sequence goes on along the minus strand of CM076580.1, from coordinate 1,548,474,514 downwards.
AGACCAGATCTGGATTCCTTGCAAAAAAATACTCAAATTCAAAAAAAAAAAATCGGCCAAATTGGAGTTTGGATGAGGGAGATATCGCTGATTCAAAATCAGCAATGTTGAAGCAATTTTTCTGACGATAATTCATGGGTGGTGGTTCTCTTGTAATTTTTTGCAATTTTCAGTGCAAAATTTCAGAAGAATGGATATAGATCTGAGCTCCTCTTGAAAAATCACCCAATTTAAAAAAAAAAAATCGATCAAATCGGAGTCCGGATGTGGGATTTATCGCTGATTTAAAATCAACTATTTTAAAAAAAAAAAATTGACGGCGAGACAGTTCCAACGTGAGTCTAAGAGTCTAAAGTCCCCAGATAGTGGTTTCAAACACATGACAAGATGCAGAATGATCAATCCATTTCCAAAAACAGGTTATAATAAATATTCTGAGTTATATTGACCGAGTTATGCTCATTTTAAATCTGGAGCAGCATTCGGAGCGGGTTCCCTTTGGAGACGTGCCCTCCCACCCCGCTTTAGTAGGCACTTGCTTCACATTCATCAGTTTCATCATAGCAACGTTCGGCTTGGGTTATTTGGAGACATGCCCTCCCACCCCAAGCTATGTAGGCACCTGCTACTTCATCAACAGTCAGCATCACAGTTATGGATGAATCGCACAAAATCTTTTTCATCGAAGTCCATTTTCTAGGCCGCACACTATCAGTTACACAGTTGGTCACAAGCATTATAGGGTATCTCTATCCTCGGATCTTCATTTGTCATGGTTTTGGTTCATCCACAAACCCACACTTCATCAAAGTCCATTTGCTAGGCCGCACACTGTCAATATCACAGTTGGTCACAAGCATTACAGGGTATCTCTATCCTCGGATCTTCGTTCATCACGGTTATGGGTTAACTACACAAAACCCTTCTCTTCAGTGGCTCTTCATATTCAACAAAGGCTTCTCAGGAGGGAAATTCACGCAATGGGGACCATTGCTTCTTAAGGAGGGAGGAATGATCCAAATGGAAAATGGCATCAACCCATGGTATTCATCTACCCATGTTATCCATCCACCCATGGAATTTACCCATGGTATTGTAAATGGCATCGACCCATGGTATTCATCCATCCATGATATTTATTTGCCCTTGGTATTATAAGTGACCCATGGTATGTATCCACCCATGGTATTCATCCACACATGGGATTTACCCATGGTATTGTAAGTGGTATCTACCCATTGTATTGGCCCATGGTATCCACCTATGGTATTGTCTCTCAAAAAAGGCTATAAATAACAAGCCTCACTTTGTAAAAGGACATATTGTCTTCCACAATGTAGCTTCTACAATTATTCTCTGTTTTAATAAAACAAGTTTCTTTGTGGTTTTATTTTCTTTGTGTTCTCTCTTCTTTTCTGGCATTCTAATTTTGCAGATCTTGTCAGATCTATTTCAACTTTTTAGATCTTGGGGGCCTCCCCCCAAGATCCGGATCACAAGCCTCCACAATATCGCTTAGCTAATAATAAACCACGTTAACTTCTGTAGCGAGCAGGGTTTCACTCCTATGAAGCTTTGTTCGAACACAAGACTCAATGCCTTATACAAGGTTTTAATATCCTCACTTGGACTAAGGACCACTACAAACTCACGCTCAGCCTTCTAGAGGGGTTATATACCAAGTTCACACATTCACATTTATCACAGAGACTTGCGTTCAACCACAGATAGAGAGGGCTACAGGAGATTTAATCACAATGATTTTTCTTCTTCTCGTTATACACAGAATTCATAATTCAAAAGAGTAATTCTTCGGGGAATGTCAATAGCACATACACAGTTAGACAATAAGGCTTTAATCTTATTCAACAGAGAATATAGCTTCCCAATTCAACCTTTCACTGCCAAAATCCCACAGTTTCAGTAGTTACACTGTCTCATTCATCAACCCCGAATTCCCAATTATTCGCAGAGCTTCCTTTAAAACCCTATCACTGGGCCTCATTTGTACAAGATTCAAGGAGATTCAAAGCATTCTTGTATAGGATTAAGCCAACCCATATTCATTTAATTCTGAACCATGGATCTTATACACATGAATGAAATGACTTACAGAAACTCCTACTCTGGCCTGATTTTCATTTCAATGGCCTTCTATTCTACATTACTCTGTCTCCAATTCTTCTACCTCCTAGGAATGCCTTTTAGGCTTACAAAATAGATGATCAATCGATTCAGTTCCTACCAGGAATCGACAAAACTCTTGGATTTCTTCAAGTCCTATTTTTATCCTAAATCTCTAACTGTACTGAACTGATTCTTCATATGCCCAGTTAATCATTTGAGGGAAGTTACAACTCCCTCCACAACTGACTAAAATTTATTAAAAACCTACTGATTTTATCACAAAAGAATGTAATTCTCTTGGAAATAAAACTCCTAAGTCTTAAAAAAATGCATGAAATTTGTTTTGGCCTAATGCCCTTGCATCAGACTCCCGAGGTTAAAATGAATCATGATCTCTTGATCATGTATTCTTAAAACTCTGCCTCCGGGATCCCATACTTGGTTCTGCAACCGTTCATCTGTTGCAGCATTATTTATCTGCATTCCTCCAGGTTTCCATACTTTGTTTTTTAACTTACCTCCAGCTATGCTTTCATGGTCTGTGACTGTCTTTATCTTGCTACCGCTGCTTCTTTCTTTTCTTGTTGTGGTCTTTTTTTGAGACACCTTCACCATCAGCTTTTTCATAATTTCAATTTCTCTAACTAATATGTCTTCTGACTGCAGGACACTACTTCCTTTTGATTGTTGAATTCTTCCTTCTGCTTCTGCTTGTTGAGTCCTTATTTGTTGAATTCTTACTTCTTCAGTTCTCACTGCCGCCCTAGCTGCCACCCAATCATCCATACCCTCTTGCTCTATGCAACAGTAAAACTCTTCTTGGTTTTCCTCCATGACAATTTCTTCACTCTTTGTCTTCAACAATTTTCTGGGTTGGTATCTAAATTAACAGTCCCTGTCATCACCTCTTTTCTTTTCCTGGACCAAATTTCTTTTAGTCCCTCCTTCAGCGCCTGTAATCATCAAACAAACATCAAAGCAACAAAACCTTTGTGTCTCTTCCTCCTCTGGCAACATTTCAGATTGTTTCTCTAACAATTCATTCTTCTATGCAAGTGTTTCCAGTGAACACTTCAGCCACCTAATCTCAAACAATTTATCAATATGCTGTGAATTAATTCCAGCATCTCCCTCTCCTTCCTGGGAAATCTTCAGCAATTTCCTTTCATCCCCTTGACTGATTCCAGCAATAAAATCAAGTTCTTTAACCACTACATTTTCATTTGCAATCAGAGAAAAACTCTGATTCTCCACTATTGTAGCAGCCCCAGAAGTCTGCCTTACAGTCTTCACTTGGCTATTCAGACAAGCCAACTCTTCTTTGCTACTAACAGAAACAAACTCCTACACATGAGACATGACTGTCTCATCTCCTTTCAGCTGTTCATCTTCATTCTGCAACAGCTCTTCTTCTTTTAAGACAACTCCAAGTGATGGATTATCTTCTGTCATTCTTGTAAGCACAGCCAATTCATCAGTTTCAACACCCCAAGACCCAATGGTTTCAATTGATGAATCAATCACCAATTATTCATTCTGTAGTTCTAAGTCCTTCCCAAGACTCAGAAAACCCTCATTTTCTTGCATCTTCACATCTTGCAATCCCCAATTTAGAAATTGAGGTTCTCCTTCTTGCTTTGAATCCTGCTAATTCGGTATATTCTCCAACAACTCAAGCTCTCCATTCCATGGATCAAAATTTTCCATGGAACTTTCCTTTTCCTTCTCTTTTAATTGGCTGCTCAATGGTGCCAAATTTTCTTCAGCCTCAACAGAATCTGCATACACAAAACAAGTGTCAAAACAATAGTCATAAGGCCTCAGTGCCTTTTCTTCTACTACCAGTATTTCAGTATGTTGTCTTGAATTTTCCCCTGCTACCAACACATCAGTATGTTGATTTATTTTTCTCAAAGAATTCTCTGAAGAATCCTCAAGACTACTAACAAGCCTTTCTTTCACATCATCTGTTCTCATGATGTTTTCCTATTCACTGAGATGAACTCTACCTTCTGCAATCTCTCCTTCATACTTTGAATTCTCCAGCAATGTTATTTCCCTTTTGTATTCTTCAAGAAATTCATCATCACTTACAGTCCCTCCATTCATGCACAAACCTTCAGGCTGTGGACTAGGAGCTTTAATAGCTTCCACTGGTATTTCACATATCAGTTCTTCAAACTGATCTTCTCCTTCTTCACCCACAAGGACTTCTCCCTGTGCTGCAACAACTTCAATCACAAATGCATTACTACATCCTTCAGTCAAGGGACATTCTCCGAAATTGCATTATTCTCCAGAGTATTCATCTCTTGAGAGATTCTTCTCCATACTTGTGACAGCTTCACAAGATTTCTCATCTTCCTCCTCAACAAACTTTAGAGTTTTTTCATCTCCCTGTGGTGTACCTGCAAACATACACAACTCATGAATTTTAAAACCACAATATTTTTCGGTCTTGGTTGCCTTCTCAAGCACTTCTCCTTAAGCAGGTCTGTATGGGGAATATTCAAATTCCACTCTTGAAAAAACCTTGAGCTCCTCTTTCTCTGTAGAACCTGTATTCACCCCAAAATTATCAGTCACAAAAGTACAAGGTTCCACACCATCTAGCTGACCTGGACTTGTCCAACAACTCAGGAAATCATCAGTAATTTCCTCTTCAGTAAGACAATCTTCTTGTTGTCTCAAACCTCCACTATGATTCATAATATCTCTTGCAGATCTCTCTTCTTCAATTATACTCTGTTCTGCTTCACAAACAGAACCCTCTCTCCTCAACTCAGCTGCTCTGAGTTCTGCACATTTCAATTGTACATTCCTCCTCAGTTCAAGCTTTCTCAGATTTTCTGTAGACATACAAGAATCACCAGAAGTAAATTCATTTGACCCCTTGGTCTCACTTGAAGTTTCAATCTTCAAGTCCTTCTCCATATTCTCAATCACTCTGAGTATTTCCTTCTTCTTCTGAGCATTTATCATTTGCTCTCTCTTCTTCTGTAGCCCACACCACTTTACTTCCTTCTTCATGAGCCAACCAACTCTCTGGCTTTCCTCTATCATCCTCTCCAATTCAATAAGCTTCTTACTGATCTCAGCTATATTTGTCCAATGTTCTTCATTTGTGAGTTTCTTCCTCATGCCATTTGCTTTGGCATCTTCCCTCACTCTTCTGTTGTGGCCTCTCTCAGAACCTCTGCAATCTCTGTTGTGGCTATCAGTAGCCATTTTCTCCTCTAGGAGTTCTTCACTCACAAGATGCACTAATCCTCTGCAACAGCAAGCTCTCTTGCTGCAACTTACCTCACCAATCCCTTCCTCTAGATCCGGCTTTTGGCAAGTACTGGTCCCCTATCTGTTGGAACCTTCTAAGCACTCTCTTCTGCTCTCTCTAGGCTTCACTCTGCAACTTCTCTCAAGAATACATCTATTCTTCTGTCATCCAACCTCTGTTGGGAATTCTCCAGGTTCTGCCACACTCTTCTTTACTCAGAATACCTTGCTGGACTCTTCTATCACTGCTTCAAAGCTGTGATCTGCTTCTTGATGAGATTCCTTCCTCAATTGCTTGCACTCTGAATTCTACAAACAATATTCCTCAAACCAGAGTCAAATAAGCCTCATCAACTCACCTCTCAAGATCCCTAAATGATCTTGCTTCTTTTCACACCTGCACTGCTCCTCTATATGTTGCAGTCTTCAAGACACTTTGTCTTCAACTTCAGATTCTGCAAATCTGAGTTATCAACCTTCACTGTATGGTTATTCAAGTCTAAAATTTCTCCCTATCCAACCTTTAGTTGAATACCAGGTTCACTGCCATCAAAACTCTGTCTATACTTTCTATTCACTGCAACTCTGTGCACCTTCACTGCACATCTCCTCAAACCTGCAGTCACTCTCAAACAGATTTAGAACTTCAAAATTTCCTCATTGCCTCTAACAAGCATGCATTCCAAAATTATTCTTAAAAAGAGAAATTCTAGCTCTGATACCACTTGATAACTGGTAAACCCACTGTCCCTGCTTTTCTTCCACTATAGCTTTGATTTTGTCCTTTAATTTTCTAGGGGGGTCTCCTTTATTTCTTTGTCAAATTTATTTATCAATTTCTTATAAATTGATAAATGAATACTTTAACTTAATCTTATATATATACCTGAATATATGTAAGCCCCTTGGTATTCTTATTTTCGCGCGCATAAACCATATATATATATATATATATATGTTTTTGTATTACAACCTTGATCCCTCTTTTTATACAGCGCTTATCTCTTATAATTGCAACCTTAATACATTCAGGTTCATTTAATCCCGACCTTAGCACTTAACGTTATATAATGGTTCGACCCCTTTTTACAACCTCTTACCTCATTTTATAGAAAAACCTTAATAAAATGCACCCGATCTTCTGACTCGTATTACTAACCCGATTATACTATCAACACAACATATTTCATATATAATTCGCCCACGGGCCCATACTTATATGACTTCCTTCCGACGTTCAATATACATCAACCATACTATAAAAACCTTCACGCATTCACTAAACCACTATCACACGTGGTGGTCCTCGGCTTTAACATTCTCCATGACATATAATAATATTCGTTGAACCACACGTTAGAAACATTCATATAAGGCCCAAGTTCATTTTAATATAATAGACCCATTAGGCTTTCGGCATAAAACACTTAACAGCCAACTTCAAATTTAACATTAACCCGGCGCGACATTTTAATACATATACGTTCCCGGGGCCCACACTTCAACGTGCAATTGAATGGTTTTCAACGCAAAACAAATGGACCATACCTTATTTACCTTTTGTGCGACTCCCTGCGCGACCATCGTCGGATGAATCATCCTCTAGATCGGACGAACATGAGTGCTCTCACATTTTTTCTCTAGCTGAAGATTATCACTCCAAAAAAACGCGATGAGGGTGGTATTTTCCCTGTGACGTGGTGGAATATAATAGGATCAGGTTTTTTTTTTAATGGTTTTACTCTGGCCCAAAATCTGCGCGACAAGGGCTATTTTGGTTTCTAAAATCCACTCCGGGATTGGAACAGTGCTTGACCGGAATCTTACCACGGTTAATGTGTTTCTTTGTATAACCTTCGCCTTATTTACTCTGGATTCTAGCCTCCACAATATCGCTTAACTAACAATAAACCACGTTAACTTTTGTAGCGAGTAGGGTTTCACTCCTATGAAGCTTTGTTCGAACACATGACTCAACGCCTTATACAAGGTTTTAATATCCTCACTTGGACTGACGACCGCTACAAACTCATGCTCGGCCTTCTACAGGGGTTATATACCAAGTTCACACATTCAAATTTATCACAGAGACTTGCATTCAACCACAGATAGAGAGGGCTATAGGAGATTTAATCACAGTGATTGTTCTTCTTCTCGTTATACACAGAATTCACAATTCAAAAGAGTAATTCTTCATGGAATCTCAATAGCACATACACAGTTAGAAAATAAGGCTTTAATCTTATTCAACAGAGAATACAGCTTCCCAATTCAACCTTTCACTGCCAAAATCCCACAGGTTCAGTAGTTACATTGTCTCATTCATCAACCCCGAATTCCCAATTATACGCAGAGCTTCCTTTAAACCCCTATCACTGGGCCTCATTTGTACAAGATTCAAGGATATTCAAAGCATTCTTATACAAGATTAAGCCAACCCATATTCATTTAATTATGAACCATGGATCTTATACACATGAATGAAATGACTTACAGAAACTCCTACTCTAGCATGATTTTCATTTCAATGGCCTTCTATTCTACATTACTCTATCTGCAATTCTTCTACCTCCTAGGAATTCCTTTTAGGCTTACAAAATATATGATCAATCGATTCAGTTCCTACCAAGAATCGACAAAACTCTTGGATTTCTTCAAGTCCTATTTTTAGCCTAAATCTCTAACTGTACTGAACTGATTCTTCATATGCCCAGTTAATCATTCGAGGGCAGTTACAACTCCCTCCACAACTGACTAAAATTTATTAAAAACCTACTGATTTTATCACAAAAGAATGTAATTCTCTTGGAACTAAAACTCCTTAGTCTTAACAAAATGCATGAAATTTGTTTTGGCCTAATTCCCTTGCATCAACATCGTTTCCCCCAACTGGGTAGACTTTGACTGAATGCCAGGTCCAAAGAGAGGGGTGGTGGAAGCAAATTTATGGCTTTCGAAGAAGGTTTCAGCGATATGAGCATCATCCCCTAGTTGATCATCATTTTGGAATGCATCTAATAACATTGTCTCCATGAAAGTCGTATCCCTTAAGTAATCATCCATACCAACCTCTATTTGATTGCCTCCATTGCCAGCTTGTGAAGAACTACTATTGGTGTAGTCATTCCTAATTGGTGAATCTCGACGTAGCGAGAATTGAATCGGTGGTTGATTCAACCATTCTTGGTATCGTTCCTCTCTAATTTTTTCTCTTAATTAAGTCTTCTCTCAATTTCACATTTTCGTGGGGTGCAACGGAAGATGGTAGGTAGGTCGCTCATCATCACTAGAATCCTAATAATTAAAAAAAAAAAGTTGAACATGATTAGTACAAAATATATGATATCAATTAGTAACCACATTAACAATATTGCATGATTAATGGTTTGACGTTGAAATAATTACATTCATCAATATACCAAACAATTATAATTATTACCATCATTGTCCCACGATTGTGGCTAGAAGATGCAATATTGTTACAATTGGCAAGGTGAAGCAGTTGTCCATTTTCATCTACCAAATGCGCCTTGCGGTATGCTGCTTATTATAAGAGCTTCCGACGTTTTGGAGCTGTTTGAATATTTTGTGCATCTGAACTCGATTCTGAATCTGCATGAACCTACAAATTTGTATGCATTATAAATTTAATTAAGTTGTGCATGATTGACATGGATAAAAAAACATAAATTCAATTCGATAATGAAAATAAATAAAATCTGAAGTAAATATTACGTCTCGAGATGGATAGGGAGAAATCCGTGATGGACTTTGAGAAATGTTATGGAACGAGTTGGATTTTTAAGAATTGTCCATTTGATATAATTATGATATTTTCCCTCTGCATTTGAGCAAAATCAACAATAAATTTTAGTGCACACACCTAAAAGTAATTTTGGTGCCTTAAAAATGGACTTCTTGTTATCGGTGCTAATGTACAGATTGCCGCACCGGTGTGTTTTCTTTATTGCACACTAGTGACATGTTATAAACGAATGCACCAGTGCAGTAATATTAAGTGACACACCAGTGACAAATAATTGCAAATAAAAAAAAGTGCAACTCTATTTTCTTTAAGTGAAAAAAAACGGTAAATTGAAAAATGGGCGGCAAAATATTTTCGAAAATCTGATTTCATAAAACAAGTCTTTAAATATTGAACATTTTTCATTATTTCACTATTTTTGCAAAAAAAATCAGCCAAAGATTTGCAAGAGACATACCTAGAGCAACAGAGCATGAGAGCACTATGGAGTAGTGAAATATGTTCGAACAAAAGTATTCAGTCAATCAGAATTCCAAACCTCTGTTGATTCAAACCCTGTAGCATAGAATTTCAAATGATCTCGTGATGAAAGTTTATTGTTTTTTTTTACGCAGTAAGAAAAAAATTCAATTTATTTTTCATTTTCAGAAAATAAATAAATAAATAAATAAAAATAAAATAAAATAAATAAATAAAATAAAAAATAAAAAATAAAAATCCATTTATACCCTAAACCCTACATTCTTTTTGTTTCTGCCCTTTCTTCTCCCTATTTCTATGATTTCAGAATTAGGGATTTTCATTTTAGATTTATAAGGTTTGCATTACTATATCTAGGCCTAAGACATCCAACCCACGGGATGACTTGCATAGTCGGATCCCAATCCATGTTGGCCCTTGCGTGAATTTAAAAAAAAATGGATTTTTTTTTTATCGGTACACCAGGCGTAACCTAGCGCACCGGTGCGCTGGATTATCCCAGTGCGCCGCGGAAGTACTGTGTGATAAAAAATTTAAAAACAATTTTTTTTTAATCATTGTGCCATATGTAAAATAGGGCACCGATGCACTATTTCATTATGGCGCTCCGCGCTCGTGCTGTTTCTCAAAAAAAAAATTATTGTGTTAATCAGTGCACCATATAACATATAACGCACCACACCAGGTCTCCTAGTTCACATAGAGCACTGTATGGTGGTCCCTTCTTTGCGCGGGGCGTTTATGCTACAAAAAATAACACTGGACGATTTTTATTATTTTTTGTGTAAATCGGTGTGGTGGTTAACATGTAATGCACTGGTGCTCCTTGTTGACACAGAGCATTGTACGGTGTGTTATACTTTTTTGGCGGTGTATTTATAATACCACTACGCATTGACGTAGGTGCGTACACCATGAATGGCACACCATTTTCTTGAGATTTTTTTTTTACCTGAAAAGTTGACAATTTATTTATAAATATATTAATGAATGATATGTTATAGGTTTCATATTGATAAAGAAATGGTTGACAAGAGATCAAGTAACAAAAATACTGATAACACATCAAGAAAAGAAAAAAAGGCAAGTTCTTTGTAAATTCTTTACAAAAAATATTATTTTTAAACTACATGTAAGTTTAACTAATATGTATTGTTTACTGTGTATCATGCAAAGCTACAAAATGATGAAGCTCGATAAGATTATTTCTGATCTAGGACCAGAAGAGTGTAAAAGCTTGATGGAAAAATTGCAAAAGGATGAATCGGGTGAATGAAAAATACTATCGATCCAATATGAGTTTCTTTTTTAATTTTCATTAATAATATATATATAATTATTAGATAACATGTGCCAAAAAATATATTAATTCACATATGTTTAATGTTCTACAGGGACCAAAACCTCAGAAAATGAATGTTGTTTTAAGAAAAGAAAAAAATAGAACATGCAAATGAAAATGAATTTCTCTTTAACTCATCTGGAGTGGTGTTGGAGGTTAACAAAAGGGGGAAAAACTTTTGCAAAAGTTTGAGGGATTTAGTGGAACGAATTTATAGATGTTCTTTCCACTTACAATACAAAAATAAATCTAATGATTCCAAGAACCAAATTTTATCTAAACTACAGGAAGAGTTTCCAGAGAATTGGTCAATGAGACATGTCATACTTTTAATAGAAAAAAATTACAACAACAAAAAAGGAATGAAAAAGTAATATTCATTTAAATGTTTGTCTAGAATTATTTATAAATATCATTTATAAGTATCACTTTCGTTATATTTACTTTTCATATATCAATATAAAAATTAAATAGTTTATTGTCATGTTACATTTTTAAGAAGATTATGAAAATCTCAAAAGATGAACGAGCTGATATCAGAAATATGCCAGTAGGAATGTCCAAAAAGGTGTACAAGGAGATGGTTAAAGAAATGGACAAAATTGCATCGCAGGAGGAGCCATATCAACAACATTGTGCTTCAAATGTAATATGTAATCATTGAATTTTTCGATCATTAGGTACAATAAATAAACAATTTAGCATTAAATATTAATTTTCAATTATTTTCTTGTAGAAAAGAAAAGGAAATGGAACCCATTTAGCACATAAAACAGGACGACAAGGAAGAAAAGGGTTGATCGATAAGTTTGTGAGTAATTGTTACTTCCTTATAACAACTTAAATTGATTTCATTTTTATATTTTTTAAGTTGTTTTACAACAATCATCATTGACTGTCTTCAAACAAGTGCTAACATACAAAGAAGAACCATCAGACGAATTGATTGACATTGGGTTAAATATGGGTTGTGAGTATATGTTGGCATATCAGAAATTAATTGTGGAATTTGTAAGCATCTATCAATCTTGTTTTATTTAGCTCCATCTATAATTAACAGAACAAAAAAATATTTTATAGTAAATATATGATTTGTTATGGGGTATAAAACTTGCAGGAAACAAAGTATGGAACTGTGCCAACAAATGAAATCTTGAAAGATGGTATACTACATGGTTTTGAAAGAATGTGTTTAGTTCATGAGTCAATTGTTGCTATGGTACGTCATTTCTTTTCAATTCATATTGATTCATATTATTTAATATTGAAATTTTCATTATTCTCACCAATGTATATACACTCATTACAGTTTATTTTATGCTTATAGATGGAAGGTGAAGAAGAAGAAAATAATCAACACCGTGAATAAAACATTCGTGAAAATAACCCAAGTCATGGAAGTAGCTCTAGCAGTGATGGCAGTTCAAGTGAAGAATGATGATCACTATGTTTGGATATCGAAGCAAGGCGTTGTATTTTTTGAAATATTTGTTTGTGAAATCAGACATTTTGTTTAATGTAATGGACATAGTGTCCCAATTGAAAGACAGAGGGATACCAATAACTGTTCCATTTTGTATGACAAAGATTGTCTTATATATATATATATATATATATATATATATATATATATATATATATATATATATATATATATATATATATAATTTATTTTATTGTGTTCTCCATTGTCACTATGAAATGTAACACCACTGATTAAATTTATAGATGCTTAAATATTATAATGAAGAGATGTGAAATTTGATGATATGATATAACAAATTAATCCAAACATCAAATGCACTAATAAAAATTTAATTCATATGAATACTGTTATAAGATATGTGTCATCTTTTGATAAATAATGAATTTAACAAAATCACAATGATTATGATATGATATAACAAATTAATCCAAACATCACATTCAAATTCATTAATAAAAATTTAATTAATATGAATATTGTTATAAGATGTGTCGAATTTTGATGAATAATGAATTTTTAAAAATCACAATAATTGCACTGTCACAAGTCGATGTTTCTAAAAAATACAAAATGAACATCGATGTGTGTCAGTTACTGTACACCGGTGCATTTGTATGATACAACGTACCGGTGTGTTTATATGACCTATAGGCACCGCACAAATACCAATACCAATTATAAATCTCGGTGAGTTTTTGTGATACTGTGCACCGGTGCGTTTCTGTGAGTCTACGCACTGGGGCATTTGTACGACCTATGGGCACCACACAAATACCAATACGAATTAGAACAAACGATGCGTTTGTATGATACTGCGCACCAATGTGTTTCTATAACTCGACGTACCAGTGCATTGAGATGACCTATGGGCACCGCACAAATCCCGAGACCAATTAGAACGGCCCCGTGCGTTGTATCACCAACATTGCGCCCCGGTGCGGTTTTATAGCTTGACGGCCCGGTTCATGCACCTTCGACCACCCTGGGCCACCTTATATATGACACACATTGGTGTGTTGATACCTTAGTAGCGCACCAATGAAAAAAAACATCCATAATAACCTCCGGCCGCCCAATTTTTTTAGTTGTGTTGAAATTTCATTAAAAGCTCCGCCAAAACCTCCGTAACCGTAAACGGATGTTGTAGAAAATGTGTTTTTGACAATTTTGGCCAATTTTATAACACTAAAATCCTCCTTTATAACCTCCACTAGAGGGTCTTTTCCTTGTAGTGTTCCTTCCAGATTTTGGATGTTACTTTCCAAATCTTGGTCTAAGAAATTGGGAGGTGCCCTTTAGATGGACATGTCATATGCTACCATCCCGTTGTTTGGAGGGGAATTCAGAAGGTTTTATAGGGAACCCAAATGGCCTACATCATTAGTGATCAGCACAATCCATCAAACCATCCCATATATTCTGAAGAAAAGGAATTGGGGTCATCAATTATGCACCTTGTTGCTCATGATAATGATTCTGAGCCTCAAATGTGAAAAACAACACTTTCAAGGTGCAAATCAGTAGCATTTAGAAGAAGGACATATCTAGAAATTGTACTTTGACAGAGCCTCTTCAAGAGAAGGATCGGGAGCCAGTATATTCCTCATTTCTCCTACTCTACAGAAGGTGACCATATCATACAAAATGAAATTTGCTACCACTAACAATACTGATGAGTATGAAGCACTTGTGTTGGGTATGAAGGCGGCGAAAGATTTGGGAGAAAAACAGCTAATTGCCTTTGGTGATTCAGAGTTGGTGATTAAGCAGGTGAGAAACAATTACCAAGTAAAAAAATCCAAATTGAAGAATTCAAGGAATGAAGACTGGGATTTGATTAAGCATTACTTTTCAGCATTTAATATAAATTTTGTCACTAGAGAAGAAAACAAAATTGCTGATTCACTAGCTATTGTTGCTAGTAATTTCAAAGTTCCTCTAGATGTCAAGGCAGCATATGATTTTCAAATAAAAAACAGACCTTCAATTCCTGATAACATCGATCACTGGCAAGTATTTGAGGATTACAGGGAGATTCAAAAAAAATTAGAGTGTGTTGAAGCATTTGCAAACACACAAATTGATGATATGCGAGAGATTGTTGAAAACCAAAATAGCAACCCTTTTAAGAAAACCATGGCTGGGAAGAACATTATATATCTAAAAACTAACTATATCCCTAAGGGTTTAGTTCCTTTAGAAAGATTGTTTGATAATAATGATGTTTTTCTCAAGCCTGAAAGAAAGGTTGATGGAGAGAGTACAATAGAATGTAACATTGGTACATAAGATCAGCCAAAATTAGTCAAAGTGTCCAAATTCCTTTCTCTTGAAACCAGAACAAAATATATCAAACTGTTGAAAGAATTTGTTGATAATTTTGCATGGTCTTATAGTGAGCTGAAAACTTATGATAGGATCATAATGGAGCACAAGATCCCTTTGAAAACAAATGCAAATCCTGTAGCACAAAAAATCAGACATATCAATCCCATGTTGCTCCCAATCATTGAGAAAGAAAACCAAAAATTATGGGAATAAAATATAATTCTGCCTTTGAGATTTTCTAACTGGGTAGCTAATATAGTCCCGATCTAGAAAAATAATGGAGAGATAAGGATTTGTGTGGATTTTCGCAACCTGAACCGGTGTTCCTTGAAAGATAACTACCCACTGCCCAAAATGGATTATATCTTGCAGAAGGTTGTAGGATGCAAAATATTTTCAATGGTTGATGGTTTTTCAAGCTATAATCTGATTTCAGTTGATTGGTGAGACAGAGAAAAGACAAAATTTACCACACCCTGGGGCACATTCATATACAACAAAATGCCATTTGGTTTGATGAATGCAGGCGCAACCTTTCAGTGGGCAATGGATATTGCCTTTGCAGAAGAAAAGGACAGATTTGTAGTCATTTATTTGGATGACATCAGATTCAATTCAAAATCTGATAAAGACCACTTTAAACATTTGAAACAAGTTTTTGACAAATGCAGAAACTTTGGTTTTTCCTTAAACCGAAAAAAGTCATATTTTGCTTTCCAAGAACGTAAGCTATTGGGACATATTGTAACAGAAAGTGGCATCTGTATTGATCCAGTAAGAGTAGAGGCTATTCAGAAAATTGGTTTGCCAAAGAATAAAAAAGATTTGTAGTCATTTTTAGGGAAAGTCAATTTTCTGAGGTGTTTTGTTGCTAACTTTGCAGAGCTGATCAAACATATAAATGTCTTGCTGAAAAAAGATGCAGAATTTAAGTGGTGAGATGAAGCAAAGAATTATTTTTCAGCAATTAAGTCTGCCTTGATTGAAGCTCTAGTTTTGATTAGTCTTGACTTTGAAAAATATTTTCTGATTTTTTCATATGCTTCAGAAGAAACAATTGCAGATGTTTACTACATCAGAACAAGGAGGGTTTGGAGTAGCCAATTTCATTTTTCAGTCGTGCTTTACGGGATGTTAAATTAAAGTACAATTTGACTGAAAAACAAGCATATGCACTAGTTAAGGCTTTGAAATCTCTTTGATTTTATGTGATGCATTCAAAAATAATTGCTTTTGTGCCCGATATCACTATTAAAGATGTGTTGCTGCCACTAGATACAAATGGCAGAAGGGGACGATAGCTGACAAAAATTATGGAATTTGATGTTGAAATCAAACCAACTAAATTGATACAGGGTCAAGGCTTGGTTGGCTTGATGGATGAATCTAATTCCAAAGCTTTAAATCTGAATGTAGAGGAAGTTGAAGGAGAATATGGAGAAAGTATTGCTAACTATCTTGAAACGTTTAATTCAGATTGGTACAAGGATATAGTTTACTTTTTATTAAATTTCAACTGTCCACCTGAAATGGAGAATTCTAAAAGAAGAGCTTTTAAATTGAGAGTTGTGAAGTATTGCATTTTGGAAGATCATCTTTACTAGAAGGATCCTATTGGAGTCTTGTTAACATGTGTAGATGAAGCAGAATCCCAAGAGATTATGACAGAGATACATGCAGGAGTGTGTGGAGGGAATTTGTATTGGAGAGCCACTGCAAACAAAATCTTAAGATCTGGCTATTATTGGCCAACTCTTTTCTCTGATGTTTTTTCCAAAGTCAGGAGTTGTGTCGAATGTCAGAAATTTGTTGGTAAACATAAATTGATACCATTACCTCTCATTCCTATTTCAGCAAACGTTCCTTTCCAGCAATGGGGGCTAGACTTCATCGGTGAAATTCATCCACCTTCATCAGGACAACATAGATGGATTCTCACAGCTACATACTATTTCACTAAATGGAATGAAGTTGTACCAACCAGAAATGCTACTAATACGGTAATCATCACATTTCTGTTGGAAAATATTATGTCAATATTTGGTTGTCCACAGAAATTAGTAACTGATAATGCAATGGCCTTTAAGTCCACCAATATGTACAACTTTTTCCACCAATATGGGATTGAATTGACTCATTCCATGCCTTATTACCCTCAAGGTAATGGATTGGTTGAGTCATCCAATAAAATTTTGGTGAGGATCATTAAGAAAATGTTGCCTGAAAATAAGAGAAATTGGGACACTCAGTTGATACATGCTCTGTGGGCAGATAAAGTGGTAAAAAATGAATTGGAATTTCTCTGTTTCATCTTGTATATGGTACTGATGTTGTAATGCCTTTGCAATTAGCTCTTCCTAGGATGAAGTTTCTGCAAGATGAAGTTGATAATGAAAACCCAGTCCAAAGGAGAATGCTACAGTTAATAGAGGCACACCAAATCAAAGAATCATTGCCGGAAAAAGTACAGAAGTATCAGGCTAAAGTCAAATATGTTTTCGATAAAAGAGAAAATCACCAATTGTTTCATGAAAATTATTTGGTTCTACGTTGAGATGTTAGGAGAGAAGACCATGGAAAGCATGGTAAGTTCGATAATAAGTGGTTTGATTTGTTTATAATTGTTGAAGTTTTGGAGAATAATACTTTTCTGCTCAAACATACGAATGATGATTAGCTGACTGGAGGCCCCGAAAATGGTCACTTTCTTAAGAATTTCTTTATTTAGTAAGTCAATCGAGTTACTCCATTGTAAGTATCTGGTGTGATGTGTCAATAAAATCCATGCCCAATGGTATTTATGTCTGCATATATAGTCAGTCTTAAGTCCAGTCAGTCAATGGTCAGCCCTAGTCTTAATTTTCAAGAGGTCTTATGAGTTTCAAAAATTTTAAGGCACTAAGCCTATAGTCCTTGAAACCTCACAAGGAGGACTCCATCCCCAATAGGAGCCACTGTTAGCACTGCAATTTTTCCAAATATTTTCGGAGTCTGGTCATCATTCTCTAAGGAATCAATCTTCCTTTTCAGTTTGATTATAAGATGAAAGTGTCGTTGTCAAAGTGTAGTGGTGAGAAAATTTCATTTCTACCTTCATTCATTTCATTTTCCCTCTTTCACCTTTCATTTTCCCAAAAAACACAAAGTCCAGCCTCTAATTTCCCTTTTCAAAACCCCCTTTTAACTCATAAAATCCAATTTTTATAGTTAAAAAGCAGATCTGCGCACCCATCAACATCTATATCATATTTCCTTTGTAACTTACCATATATTCCTTTATCACAGCTTTTACTCGCACCACAACAAAACCTTGGTTATATCATATATCATATGATATAACTTACCGCACTTAATAAACATTATGGACCCCTTACCTTTCATCGCAATCGGCTCTTTGCAGTTTTAACTTCCGTTCATATTACAACTGTAGTCTCCTACAAAAATTGCGATGTGTGATTTCCGGTATGGTCTAGGGCCCATACTTCCCTTTGATACACCTCGAATACGTTATAAATTTTTTTTATGCTTCGGGCATATTTTTGTCATATTTCCATAACTCAACGAAAATGTTCACTTTTATCTTTGAAAATTCATTTAAAGGGCCCCACCTACCTTTTCGCATAACATATTCGCAAATTTCACTTACCGCATTCACTTCCGCTCCCTCAAAATTTCCGATGTGCGAATTGTGGGCGACCCTACTATTTTTTATGCCATGTCACCTTCGTTCTAATCGCACATCACACTTTGCCATTGTCAACATTTAACTCTTGTGTCTCACAACAAAACTTGCGATGTGCAATTTGCGGTATTGTCTGGGCCCCACATTCCATTTCATTGCACATCGCACTTCGCCAGTTTTAACATTTAACTCCTGCATTTCATAATAAAACTTTTGATGTGCAATTTGAAATCGATCCCACTTCTTTGCCACGTCATAACCCCATCCCGCTTATCATTCATTCTGCTCCATATCTCCCCTATAAATTAAACCTTTTTCAAATGGTTTCTTTGTAATTTCTCATAAAATGAGCTATCGCCATTCTATCCAAAAAGTTTTGCGTTTTCCACCATTACAAAGGGTTTTCCACCAAAAAAGGAAAGGAACAGTGGAACAGTGGAAGAGTTTCTCTGAAATAGTTTTCTACCACTATTCTCAGCACCAACACGTTTCTACCAGGCACCAGGCAGCATTCAAAGAACAGCCACATGCCATTTTCATTGATGTTTACACTTTTTATGGAGTTGGTTGCACCGGAACAGAAGAGGAGTCTTCCCATAAACTGCCACATCATACAAACCACTTCGAATTGTTAGACTTGATGATGTTATTTTCATTATGTCCTAGCACTTTGTATTAAATTTTTAGGATAAGCCTGATCTCTTGCACGAGATCATAATAACTTTTGGGAATAGGTTTACTCCTTTTTTGGAGACAACAGTTTATTATTTTTGTATATATGTGATAAACTGCTATGTAAAAGGGGTTGGTTGGTGGTTTTAGAATTTTGACTCATATGATCTGTAATTATTTTTGTGAATGAAATGGAATGATACTACTGAGGACTTATTACCAATTTGTTGTGTGTATTGTCTACTTTACTTGTGTTTCCATATCTCCTTTCTTTCAGTTCCAGTTTGAAAACCACCATACTATTATTAGTTTGTATTAGCCTCTTAAACATGTTATGTGTTTTATCAGTTTTTATTAGTCTCACACAGTGAGAATTCCTAGTAAAATATATGTTATAACAGTGGAAGAGCATCACCCATGATAGTTAGTCTTCATTTTATTTCAGTGAGAATCTTGTTAGACTATAAATAGATTTCTCTCAATGGAATATTTTCAAACTGCTACTTTTGTGAATTTATACCAAATGTGGTAGATTTATGTTTTACAGACCTACTGTTTCCTCTCTCATCTTATAGTTTCCTCTCCTCATAGGCTACAAACTTACACCTTACTACCACATCAAGTTGCAATACCCTCATTAGTAGAACTATGGATTTAACTGAAATATCTTTTCAGTGAATCAGAGTTTTTACCACCTACCAATCTCATAAAACAAATCATTAAATTGTCTTAAATTGTAGGATGTGTCTGGTCAGACACTTGTTGTAGTCCAAGTTTTGATTCCAGTGCCAACATAAACCAAAACATTCGAATTTTTAATGAACGTGTGGAAAAGTAAGAACGAAAAGTGCAAGGAAGAAATTTTGTGGTTTTGTCATGGTGTCCTGACACACTAAGAGCCAAATATTTACACATACAAACTTTCGAACCACAAGGCCAAGAAAACATAAAGAAAAAAAATATTTTTTTTTGTTTTTCCACAGTGCTCACTAGGTATGACTCCTCCAATGATTGAGCGATAGGATCGTGAAAAATAGATGGAGGATGAGAAATTTGTAAAACTGATTAATCTTCATTATGTCTAGTGGAGTGATGAGGATCCTGAAAAGATTCAACACTCTTCTGATCGGAGGTGGAGATGACCTCAAGTCTAAGAGAACCTAACATAACCATTAGCTTAGGTAAAGTTCCTCGACAACTTGAGGAAGATCCAACTCATCAGAAGAAAAATCATCAAAGATTGGTGGCTTGGAAAAATCAATAATAGGAAGATCAAAATTGTTACCAGCTGAATTGAAAAGGTCATGAAAACCATGATCATAAAGTTCAAGATCGGAAACATAGGTATCCTCATGATTTGATGAATCGTATAGAAGGGAAGATCGAAAACAATAAATTTCACCCTTTATGTTTCCAAAAAGGTATGATGAGGAATTGGGAAGATTTGTGACAGAAAATTCATTCTCTTCGCATTTAGATTAAAGATTGACATTCCACAAATTTTGTGAATGATTGGAAGCATTAATATGATTAGAAAGTGAATTATCACATGATTGAACCAGAATCATAGAATCACGGACAGTGTCAGGATAGTGTGGAAGAGCTGCGAAAGGACAGGAATCATCCTTCATTGCGGATTCTTGTTCGACTCTTGACTCCCGGACATACTCATCGTAAATGATATCACAGTTTGGCTTCTCAACTACAACTCCATCCTACACCTAATCCTCATGAACATCAAGGGAAAGGTTTGAAACATATGAACATGCAAACTCGCAATTTGAACGATTAGATGGACCGAAGGATGGAGGGTGAGGAGAAAACACTTCATCACACTCATCGGGCTTGCAGTCCAAAACTTTGCAGGGCTTCTGAGTACGTAGGGTGGGAAGAGGTGGTGAAAACTCATGAATAGGTGTATTATGAATCTTTCCCACCACAACCTGTGGAAGTAAATATGTTAGATGAAAAGCAGACAAAGGATTTCCTGGAACATCACCTTTTTCCGTCGGAGATTTAGACATTAGAGAACTTTTGAGGTCCAAAATGGGCCTCCTAAGAAAATTGTACAACCAAAATAAACTTTATAAGAACCAAGAGGATTCAAGATGATGATGTCAACCATGGGGTATGATTCAACATTTTTGGGGTAAAAAAGTAAAAAGATTAAAAAATAAGAAAATAATAAAACTACTTTTCCAACTTGTATTTTCAACTTATCTCCCTAAGGTTTTACTCAAATTTTGAGTGGGAGTACTCATTGGATGCAAAATTTAATTTCTCATCCAAGGAATACCCATGTTGCATACTTTAGATGGACTCTGCTACACGAAAAATTAGAAATACATGAAAAAATGTGATTGCAATCACAGTTGTCATGTATTTCTAATTTTTCGTGTAGTAGCTTCCATTGAAAGTATGAAACATAGGTACTTCTTGGATGAGGAATCAAATTTTGAATCCAATGAGTGTTCTCGCTTGAAATTTGAGTAAACCAGTAGGGAGATAAGTTGAAAATATGATTTGAAAAAAGTAGTTTTTTCTTTTTCCCTCTAAAATTTGATGACATAATCTAATATTATTTTATTATTTCCACTATTATTTTATTATTTCCTTAGGAGGCCCATTTTAGACTTCAAAATCCCCTTAATGAGGCTTTACAAGTGAGATTTTTTGGGTGTGATTTAAGTGATTGTAACTCATGCTAAGTAAGTGAAATATGAACAAGATATAGAAATCTTTTGGTTATGAATAATCAGTCAACTTCATCTTCTCGAAATTAAAAACAGAAATGCATAAAATGGTTGAGAAAATGATGTAGTGATTCATCAAGTGATTTTCGCAATTCTAAAATTTTCTTGCATAGAAGTTTATAATCAAACTTGTCAAAAGCATGAGATATTTCTGTGACAAGATGTTCGAAAGAGTGGATAGAGGCTTTGATCAATGTGTAACACCATTGCCTTACACGGCTTTCGAACATGAGAATGAACAACTAACAGCCAAGATCCTCAAGGGGGATGTTGCATTCTATGAAAAATTGAAGAAAACATTCAGTATGATCATGAATGGTTGTTTCACCCTTTCCATTAAATTTAATATGTGGCAAGTCATCGATGATATCCGTTGGCACTTGAAAATTGAGTTTTCTATAAGAACATGTCTAGAGTAATATTTGGGAATAAGTCATAAAAATGAGTGTGAAAATTCAAAACATACTTCAACAGCTTAGGTTTTCATGTGTCCCTCCTTCTAGCACCATAAATGTTGACGGTGTTAGACCTGCCAACATTCAAGGGATCTCCCCGATATGAAGTCCCAACTAGAATTCACACCATTTGAAGTAGGCATCCCAGCGGTGGGGTGTTTAATGATATTCCTTAGATTGAAAAATGCATAGAGTGGTGGAAAATATCTTTGGTTAAATCAAGTGTGTGACCCTATGAAAATTCAATATGATGCCTGAGCGGTTCTAATAGCGAAGGGAAAAGGAAGCGCGTTCCTTGGAAGCCTGTAATAGTACGCAGCTTGAAAGGAACACACGAGCTGAGAAAATATCACACAAACTAAAAAGCAGAATAGTCCACAAGATAAAGGTGATGGGTTAAAAACATGAGCACACATTCAACAAGATTTGTACAAATGCAAATGAAATAGTTCATAAGCATATGCATAAGTTAAGAAACATACATTGAAAACATAACAAGAATAGTTCTACTACATTTACAATATATGCATGAAGACGTGCCAACTTTGATTTTATTATAAGTGAAAGTTCCATTCATACATACAACATGATGAACCACTTGCCCCAATAGTGGAACGTGAAGTCAAAATCACCTGCTCCTCCCCAAGAAGTATACTCCTTCTACGCTATGGAGAAGCCAAGGTTGAAACAAAACTCCCAAGCCTTTTCTAAGCCTAAGCCTAGCCAAAAATTTGGCTCCCAAAAGCCCTTTACAAGAGTTATGAGGATGTATTTATAACCAAAGGGGGGTGAATATTGGCATGACCCCTTGGAGACCCTTAGACTCCCCTCGTGACTCTTGGCATGACCACTTGGAGACCCTTGGACTCCCCTCGTCACTCCTCACATTAAATATGACTCTTCACATTCCATCATGGACACATGGAATTTCAATTATACAATAATTACAAATAATATTACAATTTCCACTCATACCCATATGGGACAAAATAGGGTAGAGACAACTTGACAACCTAACAAGTTAAAACATTATGATGTTGGAGTTGGGGTGAACTCAAGTCGGGCATATTTGACTTGGTTTCTCTCGGTCACATACTCATGCCAAGCTTGTCATTGTGCGATGGTCTCCCCAAACTACCAGATAGTTTTAGGCTAGAAGTGGAATCTTACCTCCAATGCATCTAGATACAATCTCTTGGAAATGGTCTTCACTTCTTCCTCAATCACGTGAAACATTATTTTAATCTGAACAAGGCCACTGATGTAGGTCTACAAATTCTGTTTATTGATCTCCATGTCCTCCTGAGTGGCCATCTGCTCCAGCTGCTTCAGGTACTGATCAATCTCTTGTCGGACATGTTGTTTTTGTTTAGTCTCAGTGAGTGTACCAACTGAAGGGATTTGGTGGGTTCTCACCATGAAAACCAAACTGTTGTATATCCATACATACGCAGCCTGGATTTTTCCGATGAACTAGGCGAGCTTCTTATTGCTCTCGATTAGCATCCGAACTCTGGATTTCTATAACTCTGCATGCGGCTCCATCTTCTTTACCAATGTAAGAGGTGAATCCTTGTCTCGTATTGTCCACTCATGCATGGAAAATATGGATGTCTGTATGTTCTTAAGGATCATGGAAAAATATTTTCTCTGTCGTAACAAGTCATTTAAGTGGAAAATTTCCTTATGTGCGATCACCAACTCCTCATAAAGATCCTGCATAGTGTCTCTGGGTGCAAATACTTCAATAAGTATCGTTGCTCTTATCTCTTCATGGTATACCTATGTGGAAGGTGAAATCTACGCTACTGCATGGAGTTTTTCATTCTCTTTTTGAAGTGCTTGTATGTTTTGTGCCAACTTATTTTTCTCAACCACAAAAAAATGAGTGTTAGATCTAGATGTTCCTGTGAAGGCCAAGCTGGCATCAATAATGGCATTCAGATTCTTGCTAGTGTCTGCCACTATCACCCTTTCTCTCATGAACGTAGGTGATGCATGATCATCTGGGAAGTTATTTCTTCGTGCTTGTAGAATCTTCTTCTATAGTTCATCAAATGAAATATTGTACACATCCATGATTGGATCATCATCAAGGGGAACTACCTCCCCTTCCTCACTTGGGGCTTTCTTTGTAGATGAATATGGTGGAGTTTTAATGGTGTCCTGAGGTGCAACAGGAATCAATTCCACATCCTCATCTCATGGCTCTGGTCCCACTTCCATTTCCACAACTTCAATCAATTGTTTAAGCTCTTGAGCAAAGTCTTGTTCCTGCATTTGTTCACTCACTCCTTTTGCTGTCAATTGATCCTGTATTTGTCCTTAAACCTATATAGGTGTCATGTCTTATGTCATGGAACCTTTCCTTTCTTAGTCTTCTTGCTTCTTTCTCCTCTTGTTCTCTTCTTCTAAGCTCATGTTATTCCTTCAACTCTTGTTCTTATCTCTACGCTCTCTGCACTTCTTCTTTTAAGGATTGCTTCTCTTTCTTACTTTTCTCTACTCTATGTTGCCTTTTCCCCTCTTTTCTTCAATTTCTAAAGCTACTTTCTCAGTGAGAGGATATGCTTTCATTTTCCATATTTTTTCCTCTTCTGTATTTTCTGCTACTTTCCTCTTTCCTTTGTCCTACACCGAACGGTTGCCTACTGCTAGTGCTTCTTCCAGAATTGTCGTCGTTTGCGAAACAACTTAGGAAGTCCCATCCATACTGATTGGCCCATGAGGCCGAGAGGAGTTATAATAATTATTCCATAGTTCCTCCTCCTACCACTGATATATCCCACTGACCCAACTAAAGTCACTACTCTCGCACAATGGGCTTTGTGAATTCCCCTCGGATCATATATATTGTAACTCTTTTTTCCAAAATTGAATCTGACGATTGCTTTTCCTTCGGCACCTGCGATCTTAAGATTCTTAATCTCATATAATATGACCTACAAAGGAAGAGTTTTTCATGGTTCCTTCTTCTTCCTATGCAATGCTGGTGACAACCCTATGGAGATATGATAAGATACCTCTTGCATGAGAAATTTATTGGTGGCATATCTTGGAAAAATATGTGGTGGCTTCTGCCCGGTGAACACTCTAATCAATGTGCCTTCCGATAAGGAAAACCAATCATCAATCTCTGATATCGCCTCCATAGTTTCTCGTGACATGCAAGGTGGTTCCTCCTGAAGTATGAGCATGTAAAGCGGGATGATGAAGTGATCCATAAGATGCTCCATGACTCTGTGATGATTGCAATCAAAGAGTAGCTTGCAATAGATATGTATGGCAGTGTCTCTTGGTGTCCATGTCTATTTCATGCCAGGGAATTGATTATGTGCATAGATTGCATCCAGTAAGTATGCAGACATGTAGAAGTGTGCTTGATCTCCCTTGGGTGGATTGTAAGCTTTTGTTACATGGACTCTCAGTTGATGAGCCAATAGATCTGACAAGTTGAACTACTTCCCCTCATTCACTAACCGGTTCAAAAAGACAGCCCACCCCTCATGAAATGTTGATGTCTCTAGTTGGCCATACATCCTACATGCTAGTATGACCAAAAGCTGATAGCCGTCATGAGTGATTTTGTCTTGAACATGTGGGTGGGTGTCTATATTAACTTTGTTGGCTACTTCACCCAACTCTTGATGATATCTCTTGTGTTCATGTAGTTGTGACTAGCATAGAATAGTGATTCCATGTTCTTCACTGGCCCAAAAGATGATACATCTTCTTAAAATCTGTTTCCGGGATTGTAGCAAGCTTCTACCCACTGGTGTTGTTTAATGTCATAGTTTTCACATCAATGTTTGAGACAACCCAGTTGATCACATCCACACATGGGAAGGCTGGATATCTACATGAAACCTTGTAAAGACCCAATTGCATGATGCTGAGATACACCTATAGGTCCTCAATGTCTTCCTGAAATTCTTTTTTAAAATCATATTTAATTTGCTACCATGTCAGTTTTGATCCCTTCTCTACGAACAACTTAGTGTCCGCATAAACTAGTAGGTTCACCAGAACTTGTTCAACTTCTTCCCAGTACTACTTTAAATGGTGTCCTTTGAGTTGGCTCACTTTGATGCCATTGTGAAAGACTGTTGGAGAGATGTTCTACAATTTTTGTACTTATGGGGTAGAAAAGACACTGATGGAAAGAAATATCATTTATAACCAAAACTACTTTGATGGCATATTCATGTAGTAAACCGAGAAATTTACTAGAAGAATTGCACAATTATTAATGGGAAGAGGGTTTGAATGGATGTGGAAATTGTGCATTTTGCAATCCCAATAGTCGAGGTCGAAGCTTGAGGCTTGAAACTACACAATGCATAGTTCATCCTGGGCAGTAAGTGGGGATAGATTGCGCATTGTGCAGTCTCAGTGGCCAAGGATCTTGGCTGAGGCCTGATATTGCGCAATGCATAGTGAGTTCAGTCTGTATTATGCATTACGCAGTTCCAGAGGCCGAGCTTCAAGCTTGAGCTTCCAAATTGCGCAATGCCTAGCTGGTCAAAGTGAATTACGGCAAAGGGAAAGGCAGATTTTCCCAAGGGAAGTATGAAATATGAGAAGATCTAAGAGACGGTGAAGGAATGAGTGCAAATCTGACTAAGTGTTGATGAAACAAAAAAAATCAAGTGCAGAAACTGAACAAATGAGAAGTGAACGAGATCAGTGAGGAGAGTCGCTGCAACAGCGACCATCGGTGCAAAAATGAAGAAACAGACGTGACACTCATAACAAGAAAACGATAACTTGAAACAACACTTTTACAGGCTAATGGAATTTAAAAAGACAACATATATGCAAAGAAGCAAGAAAAAAAAACACTCACGCAAGTGAAATGGAAAAAAAAAAGATAGAAAAACTGACTAACAGCGATAAATGAAAAACTCACCCTGAAAAGCAACGACGATCACACCGAAGTTTCCTTCATCTTCTTGGGAATGCTAGAGCTCCAAGATCGAATGTGAGAATGAGATCTAGGGGCGTCGATTAAATAGATTTGAGAAATTAGAGTTTATGAAGTGCATGCCACAAATCAAATCAAAATAGATCCCTAAATTTCAAGGATTCTTTTTCACTTTTTTCTTTTCTGCTTGTTCTGGGAAAACTTTTATTACACATCAACGGGAGGATTGTGCAGTTTTAGGGGAACTAGCAGCTCTCGGATCAGTGCACTACGCAATTTCTTAGCTCAGTGAGTGATTATGTTTTTTATGGGCTCAGTGTTGGGCCGATTTTCATGACTACACAATTTCCAAGCTCAAGGTTGGGCTGTTAGTCATGACTGCAAAATTATTAACATGAAGTTCAAGACTGGCTCCATGAGTATAGTTTCTGGAGGCAAGCCCTGAACTATTATGCAAGACATAGACAAGAGGTTAGCTTATGACTTTGAAAAGGTTTTATAAGTAAAGAGCAAGTGAACACAAGAAAAACTGAAAGATAAAAATTAGTCAAAGCATATATACTTGATATAAGTGAAAGGTAAGCTCCTGAGAAAAGAAGGTTAGGGACCAAAATCTAAGCAATGGAAAAATTTTGGAGGGTGGTTGTAGCCACTACAACAGGTTCTAAAACCATTGCAATACCACATTAGGGGAATTTTGAGGCCTAAAATTGGCCTCCTAAGGAAATTAATAAAATAATAGTGGAAATAATAAAATAGATTAGATTACATCATCAAATTTTAGGGGGAAAAAAGAAACAACTACTTTTTCAACTCATATTTTCAACTTATCTCCCTATGGGTTTAATCAAATTTCTAACAGGAACACTCGTTGGATGCATAATTTGATTCCTCATCCAAGAATTACCCATGTTGCATACTTTCAATCGACCCTCCTACACGAAAAATGATAAATACATGAAAAACGTGATTACAATCATTTTTTTCATGTATTTATCATTTTTTGTGTATCAGGGTCCATCGAAAGTATGCAACATGGGTACTCCTTGAATGAGGAATTAAATTTTGAATCCAACGAGTACTCCCGCTCAAAATTTGAGTAAAACCTTAGGGAGATATGTTGAAAATACGACTTGAAAAAGTAGTTTTATTATTTTATTATTTTTTAATATTTTTACTTTTTTACCCCAAAAATGGTGAATCATCCCCCATGGTTGACATCATCATGTTGAATCTTATTGGTTCTTATAATTTTATTTTGGTTGTACATTTTTTTTAGGAGGTTCGTTTTAGACCTCAAAAGTTCTCTAATGGAGACTTGTTTTGATCGTTTGGATGTGTGCTTCTTTGACTTTCTCATATCTGCACTTTTGAGATCTACCTTTCAGTTGTTAAGATGCAACAAAAGGAATATGATGTGATACCAATTGTTGGAAATACAGAGAAGGGGGTGAATCAGTATTTCTTTTCAATTAGTTAATTTTTAATCTTCATAGAATTAGATTAAAAACATAAGTTAGCATCACATCACATGAATATATAACAACACCATTCAACAATTCACAACATCCAGGACAGTAGACAAGATATATTTAGGTGGAAACCTTTCTGGGAAAAAACTAATAAAACTCTTCTTGATAGAGGATTTCAAAATTTTACATCAATTAGGATGCTTCAATTTCCAAGATTTTCAACATCAACTGAAGGAGGCTCCAACCCCCTAGTTTATAGGATCCAACCTAAAGGACACTCCAATGCCCTGATTTACCAGCTCCATCTGGAAGGATGCTCCAACACCCTGATTTACTAGCTATAACTACAATGATTCTCCAACTCCCTGATTTACGAGCTCCAACTACAAGGACGCTCCAATGCCTTATTTTACCAACTCCAACTAGAAGGAGACTCCAACACCTTGGCTTTATTAGATCCAAATGAAATGATTCTTCAACACCCTACACAAGCTCTAACCTTCCCTAGCACCACCCTGCCACCCTGAAGTGTTCTTAGGCTCCAAACTAAAGAAGACTCCACTCTCCTTCCTTGCACAACCCTGCCACCCCATTCAGAAAGCATGCCACCTTTCAAAAATTTCAAACTGAATCCACCTATGCTCAAAATAAAAATAAAAAATATCAATAGAATAGGATGACTTTGTTGATCTGAAATACTGGCATAAGGTCATAAACAACAATAACAACTTCCTTTGCTCAAACCTTCTATTGTGCTCAAGTTACATAAGTATTGAAATAGTCCTGGTTCAACAAGAAAGTTAGAAGCACTGAAAACCCTGTGATCCAGGTGGATAGTTGGCCACCCGCCTATTCCACTTGCACCCCCACCATTGTTTCTTTCAGTTTTTCATTTTCCTTAATTGTAGCACAATTTACTATTTTGGCAGTTTTTCGGGTCCTAAACTTCCACAATTTTTTTGAGGCCCTAAACGATGTTTTTTGGGAAAACTAGGGCCATCATTGTTATTTGACTAATGTTGGGCACTTGAAAGTTGTATTCCTTGGATAGATATTTCTAAAGAGGTATTTTGCGCATCAAATGGAGATCGTATGTCAAAGCTATGACCCCAGGAAGTTGATGTACCAATTTACCCAAATGAGGCCCATAGTTTTGGCACTTCGTCTCCTAGGGTTAGGTTTTTGGATGTTTAGGGTTTTCCATTGTTTCTCAATCATAAATAGGCCTTCGAGCCTCATTGTAACACAAT
Organism: Pinus albicaulis; assembly: GCA_034641835.2. NCBI lineage: Eukaryota > Viridiplantae > Streptophyta > Pinopsida > Pinales > Pinaceae > Pinus > Pinus albicaulis. Next base: position 1,548,444,504 of record CM076580.1, on the reverse strand, counting down.
TCGAAGGCATGTAACCACCACATATCTTCTTAGATATAAGCTACCATCGCCAAAGCTAGTTTATTTCCATTCTTTCTGTAAGCATACTTCAGCTATTTGATATTAATGAAATGAAGTTTTATTTTTGTTGCATCTCTGTGTTTATGTTTATTTTTGTATTTTATTGTGTTCCTGCATAATTTTGGATCAATGGTATCAGATCGGGACTACTCTTTCTCGGTCTTTCTTTGCATTTCCGCAATGAGATTATGGTATAAGGAGTTAGGGCTCGATGTGGCTGAACCTTCGCAAGATCATCCTCGCTAACAACAGCCTCCCATTGCAGAAGAAAATAATGACAAGGTCGTAGGATATCCTATCAAAATATTACTCGAGGAGGCCTTCAAGAATAGAGGAACGCGATGATGGATAAATTTTCACATATCCTTTGACGGCTACCCACCGACAACGCTTCTTCATCCGGTAGATGAACTGGAGGCACCACTCCTTTTAAGGTATAAATCAACTTTTACATTCCCATATTTGAGGGAAAAATATATGCAGACATCGTAGATAGATGGTTGAATCTATCAAAAGGGTATTTTTCAGTTCATAACTTTTTCAATCAGGAAAAAATTACTTTTGCACTCCTCAAAGTCGCCCCCCATGTCAAGGACTAGTGGGAAACCTACTATGAGGAAAAGGACGAGAGGGAATCCTCCTTGTTCTCGGCTGCACCCACCTGGAATTATTTCTAAGACGCCATCAAGAAACAATATTACCCCGTGGGGAGATATGAGGACAAGTACATACAATGGAATACTGTGGAAACAAAGGGATCAAGATGTGCATGAGTTGACGAATCTATTCCATACCATGTGCAAAAATTTTGGTATCAAATATTTGAAGAAAAATTCGGTGCTTAAGTACTGCAGTTGTATGGACAGATACATCCAAGAGAAAATGGAGTTCCTTGACATATCCTCAATTAGTTCAACATACCAGTATGATACCAAGATTGAGTGGAAATTCAAAAAGAAGAAGCGAGACTTTGGATCTGTGAATCAGAAGCAAGGGAAAGGTTCCCCCAAACCGCATAACGAAGGAAAAAACCAAGGCAGGGTATCCTAGGAAAACCCGCCAAAGCTGCAAGCAAAGAACAACACCACAAAGCCAAAGAAGGAGATGGGAAATTGGTGTGAGTTACATAAGATCTCAACTCACAACACAAGTGAGTATCAGGCCAAGCAATCACTGGTGGTTGAGCTCAAGGCTTCCGAATCAAATGCATGTTCTAACTCTGAGTTAGAACCCGACAAATGGAATGAAAAAGGGAAGCATGTTATCGATGCGGAGCCTAATGCCACCGTTTCCACCACCAATATCCATAAGGAGGAACCCGAAAACCCAGAGGAGGGGGAGTGTCTCTTCCATTCCCAAATGTGGGTGAATGGTTCCCCAATGTAGTTCATTTTTGGCAGCAGGAGCCAAAAGAACCTCATTTTAGCAGAGGTTGTGAAGCAGTTGGGCCTGCGTACCACATCACACCCACAACCATACACCGTCGGGTGGATTCACCAAGGACATGATCTCTGCGTCAGCGAGCAGTGCCGCTTTCCCTACAACATCAAGCCCTTCACGAATGAGGTATTATGTGATGTTACTCCTCTTGAAGTTTGTGATGTATTATTAGGCCAACCATACTTATGGAAGTGACATGTTGTGTATAAGTCTAGGCCTCACATTTTTATTGTTACTTTTGGTAATAAGTTGTACATAACACTGGAGGTAGCACTGCCTATCGCCATCTCTATGATCACTGCAAATAAATGCAGTAAGCTCATTTCCAAAACCAGGAAATTTGTTTTCCTTATGATCCGCCTTCATGGCAAGAAGAATATTGTGGCCATGACCTCTAGACAGGGCTCCTCCACATGGCAACAACATATGGATGACTTCATGGAGAAGTATGGGGACATGTTCACCTCACCTGTAGGGGCGCCTATGTATTTTCGGGTCAAGCACTCCATCGATCTGACCCCAGGTGTACCTCTACCCAATGGACCAATATATCAGTGCTCTGTTCTAGAGAATGAATATATAAAGAGGCATATTCAATATTTGTTGCAGAAAGGTCACATCCAGCCGATTTCATCACCCTATGGGAGCCTGGTTGTGTTGGTGCAGAAGAAGGATGGAACTTGGAGACTCTATATTGACTATCGGGTGCTAAACAAGATCATTTTCTGGAATAGGTATCTGATCCCATTGAATGATGATCTTCTGGACCAACTCAAGGGGGGGAAATATTTCAGCAATATTGACTTGAAGTCTGAGTATCACCAAGTACCAATTGAACACTCTGATGCATGGAATACTACCTTCAAAGCCAAGGAGGGCCTCTTTGAATGTTTGGTCATGCCTTTCAGGTTGACGAACGTTCCCGCAACCTTCATGAGGTTGATGGATGAAATCTTGCAATGATCCACTAACTCATTCGTTGTGGTGTATTTGGATGACATCCTAATCTTCACCTATAGTTGGGAAGAGCACCTCCACCACATTTGACAGGTCCTTCGAACACTACGACACCACAAGTTGTGCTAATTTGGAGAAATGCACTTTTGGCATGACCCAGGTTCAATATCTGGGATACATCATTGATGAGCGAGAGGTGCATGTGGACCCAGCCAAGATCCAAGTAATTCGGGATTGGCCAGCTCCAACCACTCTAATAGAGCTCTGCAACTTTCTAGGTCTTTCCAATTTTCTGCCACCAGTTAGTATTGAGGTTCTCTCATATAAATTGGCCTTTGATTCAAGTCACCAAGGGAGATCAAAAGCAAAATTATTTTGGTATGAATTGAAACAGAAGGCGTTCGCAGATTTGAAGCATCACCTCTTCTCTGCACTAGTGCTCACATTACCATACTTGCAGCAATGATTTGAGATCGAGACAAATGCCTTTGACTATGCTATTGCGGAATTTTTTAATTAGTAGGGGCATCCAGTGGCATATCATAGCGAGACACTTTTAGACACGGTATGGAAGTATCCCACCTATGACAAAGATATGTATTCAATTGTGCAGGCCCACCGAAAATGGAAGCATTACATTTTAGGGAAGAAAATAGTCATCCACATAGATCATTGACCCATGCAGTTCATAAATACACAAGGGAAGTTGCAGAATGATCGCCATCAGAAATGGTCCACATACCTACAATAGTTCCATTTGAACATCAAGTACAAGAAGGGAAACATCAATAATGTTGTAGACTTCCTCAACCGACCGCTGATCGTGGCGCTAACCATTGTGCTCAACTCTTGTGGGCACAAGACATTGGGTTGACTGCATATCTACAAAAGCGATCCAGAATTTGGCAACACATACCAGACACTCCTGGAAGGGAAGAAAGTTCCAGATTTTCACTACCAAGATGCATTGTTATGCCACCTGGGACACCTCTATGTTCCTTCAAGCAAGCGTGCCAATAAGATTTTGGAAGGGCATTATAGTTGAATTGTTGGACATTTTGGGGTCGAGAAAACAGTGGCAATATTGTAGAAGTATTTCTATTGGTTGAACCTTCGACAAGATATCAAGAAGTACATCATATCCTGCACTGCCTGCGCCATTTCCAAACCGACCATCAAGAATCAAGGCCTATATCATTTTTTCCTACCCCTAGTCGAACCTGGGAATCCATCTCAATGGATTACATGTCGAACCTTCCTTCTACCAAGCATGGAAATGGTTGCATTTGTGGTCGTCGACAAATTCTATAAGATGGCCATTATGGTGTTTTTCAAGAAGAATGTCACAGCAGAAGCCATTGCTAAACTCTTCTATGAACGAGTGTGTGTACACTTTGGGATTCTACGATCCATCATCTTAGATCAGGATAGTAGCTTCCTCAGTACATTTTGGTTAAGTCTCTGGTCGATGTTGGACACCAAGATCACTAAGTCCATAGCTTTCCACCCCTAAACTGATGGCCAGATAGAGGTTGTCAACAGGATTATTGTACACATTATGTGCATGTACAACTCAAATCATCCACACACATGGGATGAAATCCTGCCCTGTGTTCAGCACAGCTATAACTGGGCTCTCCACAGCTCAACTTGACACAACCCCTTTCAGGTGGGCTTGGGATTCCATCCATTATGTATCATTGATGTGGAAATATCATTTGCATCTACTCAAGAAGATTCAGTTCATTTCCAGTCCAAAGTTGACAAGGCTAAAAGCTTCATTGAACGCATTCATCACATCCACCAATAGGTCCATGAAATATTGGAAAGAGCTAATGCTAAGTACAAGCATCAACATGACCACCACCGGGTGCCACACAAGTTCCAGGTGGGAGACAAACTTTGGTTACATTTGCAGAAGAATCACTTTTCTAGACCCCACCACAAGCTTCAACCGCTCCAGTATGGGCCATAAACCATCACTAAGGTTGTCGGGGACAATTCCTTCAAGCTCATTATTCCACCATTCCTTGGTATGCACCCAGTGTTCAATGTGGACCGCCTTTGACCCCACTTTCCACCATGTAGAAATTATATAACTAATGTGTTATACATCCAAGATTCTCCTGATCACACACTATTTGACTTCATGCACAATACATAATCTCTTCTACTATTGATCATTACTTCCGGAAATTAAATCAATTGCATGCACACATTGAAACCATAAAAATTCATACATATGAACACAGTGTTTTAACGGGAAAGCCTGAAGCTAAAAACCCCAACTATCTATATATAATATATTTCATAGAGATCATGTAACAATCCACATACAAAGCTGATCATATCAAGCTCTTGGTACAATACAATTGCTACAGACTAATCAGGCCCGATCTAGCAAATCCATGCACCGATCTTTGCCACCTGCTAGCCTGCCTCTACTGCACAATCCCTACTGAATATTGGCTCTGAATGAACTTGAATTGGTCCAGCCTTGCTCACGCAATCCTCATTGGCATCTCCATCAATGTGTGGTGCAAACTCATGCAACACTATAGTCACAACTGATAGTCAACCTGCTCTTTCACCTACCTTCTGATCGGTTCCATCGAAACCGTTCATGCACCGTATTAACCGATGGCTATTCATTGATTAATGACTTAATATTTAGTGAATTAACCGTTAATAATAAATTGCCACCGTACTCTACCAGGTATCAACTGGGCTTAGACAAGACAGCGCAATTGTGACCGTCTAATCGAGTTAAATCAATAACACAACTCCACCAACTACTCTAATAACGACCAAACTCTCGTCATATGAGTTATGTATCAAGTTCTGCCAGTTTCATTTTCAATCTCTGTGAATAGCGACCTTCTGCTGCATCACACATCTGTGCACTTAATTGAAGTGCTCCAAGAGAATAAGATAATGTTTATAGTCCAAATATAATTAAGAGCTAATAATATTCGACATATCTATTTTTAGACTGGCAATCTAAAAATAGATTCCGCCCAATATGTCTAAAAATAGAAGTCCATCTATTTTTCCAACTTGACCAACTATCCACAAATAGCATCCTGCAACTCATAGAATATGATCGACATGTCTAAAAATAGACATAGTCTAAAAATAGACTTGCGCCAAAAATAGCCTGCGGGCCCACTTAGTGAAGGCGACTCTTTTCACTAAGCTCATCATCTTGTTGAATCTCAACACTCCCTCTCAACAAGATAGGGATTATTCACCACCCTAATTCTGTTTCTATGGTATCTTAATTTTCTCTCGGTGAGCGCTCGTCAAGATATCGTATCCTAATCTTCCGTAGGAATGGGGAAGAAAGCAACATGATCTTCGCCCACACACCCTGAGTATGATAAAGATCGGTCCGTGAAGCTGCGCACCAACTCATCTTCCGTTCGTACCAAGATCCATATTCCGATGTGCATCCGAGATATCTCAATACGCTTCTCGCTCAAAAGAGCTTGGTAGGCTTAACCATAGCTTGTGAAAGTTGGTTAATAGCATAGCATATGTTGGGTCGTGTATTGACCAGATACATAAGCGACCCCACCAACTATCGATAAACAGTGGCATCCACTACCTCTGCCGATGCACCATCCTCTTTCCTCCAACCACCAGGAAGAGAAGTGTTGATAGGCTTGTAGCCATGCATGTTAAACTTCTCCAGTATCTCCCGGGCATACTTGCCTTGAGACACAAACAATCCATCACTGCACTGCCAAATTTCCGATCCCAGGAAATAATGAAGGAGGCTCAAGTCCTTCATCTCAAACTCCTTTGCAAGATGAACCTTGCATGAGTGTATCAACAGTTCATCACCCGTCAAAATCAAATCATCTACATAAAGTACAATGACGAAATAACCACTCCACCACAATCGTGTTCGGATCTACCTTGCATTTCGTGAATCCAAGACCGTTAGCAATCGGTTTATTCTAGGTGGGCACCAAGCACGAGGTGCTTGCTTCAGCCCGTACAGTGCTCTCTTGAGTCGGCACACATGCGACTCACTGCTGAAGATCTCGAAACCTTCAGGCTGCTCTATGTACACGTCCTCCTCAATGACTCTGTTGAGGAACGCAGTCTTCGCATCCATCTGATGGATGTGCCATTCCATCCTGCTACCGAGAGAGCTAGATGCTCGTATGGAAGAATGGCCTCGCGACAAAAAAGGTTTCTCAGCTTCATCCCTCAATCATGGAGAAGCCTTGGGTAACAAATTGCCTTGCGCTCGTATCTTCCAGCCACCTTGCTTCACTTTTTGATTCATCTTAACCTACTAACGATTTCCTTCCCGCCTTTGGGAAAATTTTCATGCATCCAGTCGAACAATCAAATCATACTTTTCCACCATGAACGTGTACCCATGCAGGGTCCTTGCCACTTCTTTGAAAGAGTGATTGTTCGTCACGACACACTTGCCTACCGCAGCCATGTATTCAGTATCGGCCGTGTGACCTGCTCGTTTCGCGCTGTGATGTAGGTGCTCCTACAATCTTCTATGCATCAAGATTCAGTCGCTCAACTTCTGTAATGCGCTTCCGCCCTCTGATGGTTGGCGCTGCATGAGTGGTTTCTTCCACTCCATGAACCTCCTCTTGTGGCTGATCCACATCCTGAGGCTCATCCATAGGAACTAATAGCTCCACATCTGCATGCAAGTGTGGCTCCCTCTCAAGTGAACACTTCATGGCTTTCTCCTCATGAAATTTGATATCTCGTTGCACAACAGTCTTCCGACTGTCTGGAAAATACACACGATAGTTGTGGGGTGTTTCTGTGTACCCCACAAATATCCCAACCTCTACGGTCGGCTCCAACTTCTTCCTGGCATCCTTCGTCATATGAATGTAAACAGGTGAACCAAAAATCCTCAAATGGGAAATATCAGGCTTCTTACCAGAAAACGCCTCCTCGGGTGTACTCATGCCAAGTATCCTGTGAGGACAACGGTTCTGCACATATACTGCAGTATTGCATGCCTCAGCCCACAAGTGTATGGGAAGGCCCTGATCATGTAACATCGCTCGTGCAACACCCACAATCGTTCTGTTCTTCTGCTCAGCAACCCCATTCTGCTGTGGGTTATGAGGTGCTATGAGCTCTCTTCGAATTCCTTCTGCGCTGCAAAAGTCCTTGAATTTTCCAGAGATGAATTCACCACCATTGTCGCTCCTAAGAGCCTTCACCTGCTTCCTCGATTCTTTCTCCACCGAAAGGTTTTACGAAACCTGCTGGCATCCAGAGAATGTTCGTGCTTTTCTTCCGTACAAGAAGATTCAAAGACCAATAAAAAATCATCAACAAATATCACATAATACCTATGCTTTGCTGTTGAAGCTACTGAGAAAGGTCCACACACGTCTGTGTGAATTTTCTCAAGGATCATTGTGGCACGACTATCCTTCTCATGAAAGGTGGCTTTCACAAATTTTCCCAAAGTACATCCCTTGCACTGATCTGACTGCGCAAATGTACCTTTGGGAAGCCCGGTAGAAATCTGCTGCAAAATTTTCAAAGCACCATGGTGAAGATGGCCCAATATCCTGTGCCATAGCTCGCCCTCATCTCGGCTCACCACTCCTTCTACCTTGCCTGCCATTGTTGCGCAGCGATCTACCTGCAACTGATAAAGGTTCTTAACTCGAACCCCTATCCTCCGGGTTTCACCAGTTGCCTTACTGCGCAGGAAAGCCTTTCCCTCGCTAAAGACAACATCATATCCCTTGTCTTCCAACATCGCCACAGATATAAGATTCTTCTTCAATCCTGGAACATGCATGACATCCTTCAAGATGAAAGGTTTTCTAGACTCCCTCTCAAAGTAAATGGTCCTGATACCAGTCGCACTGTATCTACCATCATCGCCCATCTCGATGTGCACTCCAAGATCCTTCTCATCCAAATCAGTAAACAAATCTTTGTCTTTGGTCATATGGAAAGACGCACCACTGTCAAGAAACCACACTAATCCCATCACACTTGAGACCAAGCACGTGATAAGAGAAAAATCCAGCTCAAAATGCGAGGCTAAGGCCTCTCCAGCTGCAAATCTAGCAGCCTGCTTATTTTTCTTCTTCTGTGGACAATTTGTGGCGTAATGTCCGTGTTGGTGATAGTGAAAGCACTTCACCTTGGACATGTCCTGCTTCTTGCCTTTCGCACCGGATTGAGAAGTATTCTTCTTGCTCTTCCCCTTCCTTTCTTTGGTAGCCAAAGCGCAATTTTCTTCATCTTCATTCTTCGATGAATATCCATCCCTGGTACTCCGCCTTATCTCCTCCTGCACAAGATCCGACCAAAGTCGCTCCCATCCCGTCAGTTTCTCCCGACCATTGACAGAGTCCTCATAGGAATGCCAACTCTTCGGAAGCCCAAGGAGAGCCAAGCTTACCAAGTCCTCTTCATCTACAGTAACCCCCACACTTCCTAGGTCATCCCTGCACTGGACGAACTTCGTGAGGTACTTGGGTATATTGTCGCCTTTCTCCATTTTTATCTTCCTGAGTTTATCCTTGAGCGCCAACTTCCTCTGGTCACTCTTGCTTTGGAACAAGTCTGTCAAAGCTTTATACATCAAGAATGGAGAATATTTACCATGAAGGTTGGACATTATGTGATCCTTCACACCTTCCAATAGAATCCTTCGACATTTTTCTGTCTTCTTTTGCCATGCATCAAGTGCGGCAACATCGCTAGAAGCAGGTTTTGGAATTTTTGCATCTATGAACTCCTTCGACCCATTATCCTCCAGCACCACCTCCATCCTGTCCTTCCATGAAATATAATTCGAGCTGGCCTCAATGGCATACTCTAATTGCAATCCGTTGAAAGACATCTTAACTTCGACACCAAGAAAACACTACTACAAATTTGAATTCCACCAACACAAACTCAACCGCTTCAATGATTTGCAATTGCTCCAATGATTAATATCGCTCTGATACCATGTATAAATTATATAACTAATGCATTATACATTCAATATTCTTTTGATCACACACTATTTGACTTCATGCACAATACAGAATCTCTTCTACTATTGATCATTACTTGCGGAAATTAAATCAATTGCATGCACACATTGAAACCATAAAAATTCACACATATGAACACAATGTTTTAACGGGAAAGCCTGAAGCTAAAAACCCCAACTATCTGTATATAATACATGTCATAGATATCATGTAACAATCCTCATACAAAGCTTCTTGCAAGCTCTCAGTACAATCCAATCGCTACACACTAATCAGGTCCGATCTAGCAAATCCATGCACCGATCTTTGCCACCCGCTAGCCTGCCTCTATTGCGCAATCCCTGCTAAATATTGGCTCTAAATGAACTCGAATTGGTCCAGCCTTGCTCACACAATCCTCATTGACATCTCCATCAATGTGTGGTGCAAGTTCACAACACCATAGTCACAACCGATAGTCAAACTTTTCTTTTTCACTTACCCACCGGTTCTACCGAAACTATCCATGCATCGTAGTTAACCGAGACATTCTTCGGTGCCTTGATTAATGAGTTAATATTTAGTGAATTAATTAACAATTAATTCACACCACTCACTATGTATCAATCAAATAGACTAGATGATACAATTATCTTCAACTTATCTTGTCTAACCTAGTTAAATGTGAATTGAACACAACTCCATCAACTGTCTCATCAACTCCACCAAACTCTTCCACATGAGTTCTAACTGAAGTCAACCATGCAATAGCTCAACTAAACCCTAGGAATAGCGTAATTCCTTCTGTCAGCTACATGTGCCACATCCGTAGCTCGAACTGAAGTGCTCCAAGAGGATAAGATAATGTTTATAGTCCAAATATTATTAAGATCTAATAATATTCGACTGATCTATTTTTAGGTCACAATTCAGCAAACAGATTCCAGCCAAAGATGTCTAAAAACAGAAGTCCATCTATTTTTCCAACTTGACCAACCATCCACAAATAAGATCTCACAACTTCATAGAATATGATCGTACGGTGTTCAAAAACAGACTTGCGCTAAAAATAGCTCGATGTCCACTAGTGAAGTACTTTTTCTACGAAGCTATCATCTTTGTTGCAATCTCAACACACCATTACCGGGATGTACTGGCATATTGCGTAACAACTCACACCAACAAGAAAGCAATTCGAATACATGGAACATACCACAACTAATTGGATCCTGGACACACAAATAAAGAGTACCTACACGTAGAATATCCGTACCGTATTTTTTTAGCTAGCCAAATCGTACCTGAGTTTCTCGCTCAATTAGGGACAAAGTTTTAGTGATGTTTCCTCATCTCAAGGAGGAACTTAACGCAATGGGGACCATTGCTTCCTAAGGGGGGAGGAATGATCCAGGTGGATATTGGTGGCCACCCACCTATTCCACTTGGCCCCCCACCATTGTCTCTTTCAGTTTTTCAGTTTCGGCATAACTTACTATTTTTAGCAGTTTTTCGGGTCCTGAACTTCCGGAGCCGTTTTGAGACCCTAAACGAAGTTTTTTGGGAAAATTGGAGACAACATGAGTCCTCGACCGATGTTGGCAACTTGAAAGTTGTATTCCTCATATACATATTTCTAACAAGGTATTATGCACGTCAAACGAAGATCATATGCCAAAATTATGACACTGGGAATTTCATGTACCAATTTACCCAAACGAGGCCCATAGTTTTGTCACTTCATCTCCTGGGGTTAGTTTTTTGGATGTTTATAGTTTTCCATTGTTTCTAAATAATAAATAGGCCTTTGAGCCTCATTGTAACATAGTTCGGAGGCATGTAGCCGCCACATCTCTTCTCAGAGATAACCTACCATCGCCTCAGCTATTTTATTTCCATTCTCAGAGACAATCTACCATCACTTGAGCTAGTTTATTTCCATTCTGTCTGTGAGCATATTTTAGTTATTTTATATTAATGAAATGATGTTTTCTTTCAGATGCATCTCTGTGTTTATGTTTATTTATGTATTTTATTGTGTTCCTGCATAAGTCCGAATCACCCTGTACAAATTTATTAATATTGATAGTATTACTGGATTCTCCTGATCTAAAAAATTAATCTTATGTTAAATACAGAATCCTTCCACTTAATTCTTTGCGGAAATTAAATTGGCAATTGCAAAACACATGAAGAAAATCAATCGCACATAAACACAATTTCTTAACGGGAAATCTTAAAGCTAAAAACCCCAACTATCATATATTATGTATATCAATGGAATCATGTAACAATATCATACAAAGCTTAGTACATCAAGCTCTCGATACAATATAGAATCGTCACACACTGTCATGCAGAAATTTGCATATATATGCACCAATTTCTTGCCTCTTAACAGCCTGCCTCCATTGTGCAATCCCTGCTGAAGAAGACCTCTAAATGAATTCGAATTGGCCTTGCCTTTACTGTGAAATCCTCATTGGCATCTCCATTGTGTGTCAGATGCATTGAATGCATCACTATAGTCACAACAGATAGTCCATCTCACCCTTTCACCTATCTCTCTGTTGGGTCTCCACTAGAACTGACATGCAAGTAGATAATTGTTGTATTTGTTCAGTTGCAAGTGAGTTATTAGTTGTGAATTAATTAACTAATTAATTCACTAAAATCTCATAGGTGTATCTTCAGTTAGAACTAGATACAACTAGCACAATTAAGTTTAACTCACTTAACTGAGTCAAACTAAATAACGATTCCCATAACTACTCTTCCAACTTTGTCACAACTCTGCCACTTCAGTTCTAACTGCGTCCTCCATGCATGAGTCACCAAACACCCTAGGAATTGTGTAATTCCTTCAGCCCACTAATTTTCCAAATCTGTTCACTGAAATAAAGTGCTCCAAGAGAATAAGTTGATATTTATTGTCGAATTATTATTAAGGGCTAATAATAATCGACATGCATCTATTTTTAGATTAGCGATCTATAAATAGGCTTCACCCAATGTTTTAAAAATATAATCTCATCTGTTTTTCACATTTGACCAACCATCTACAATTAGCATCCTGTAACTAATAGAATATGCTCACCATGTCTAAAAATAGGTGTACACCTAAAAATAGCCTGCGGGCCCCACTTAGTGAAGGTGCTTAATTTTCACTAAGCTCATCATCTTGTTCAATATCAACACACCCTGGCACTCATTAGCTACCCACACTAGCCAATAACACTACTCAATAATTTATGTTCAACACGTTTCTTTCTTAAAACCTAGTATCAATATGCATACATCTATCAACAAAACTTATACATGTAAACCCTAGACATTTCAGCTTAACAATATATAAAAATGATAAGACCTGGCAGCACTATGCATCCATCAATAGTAGCAACAATACATATTTCCCAACATCTCAGCAACACATGGTCATTGCCAAACCCTAGCTGAATAAAACTCTTCCAAATACATCACAATTGTGAACAATAACATAATATTTTCCATAATAGCATATTTTCCTTTGTAATATTTACTCTATTTATGCACAAAATATAAAATCCTAATTATTCCCAACATTTCCAAACCCTCGCAACAATCGTACTTTGTCTGTGAGATCCCCAATTTTGTAAATTGCTTAAGTGTATAATAATTTATCAATTTGGCGCAGGAGACAAATTTGGGGCCTTTTGGACATAGGAGAAGTGGGTATATGGGTCCCACGCTATACAAAGGGAGGCACTATACACCGAAGAGGAAAAATTGAATTCTTAGTGTAATCTAGAGTCCATTAAAAGGAGGCAATTCGAACCTCTAGGAAGGGTAAAAATGTATTGGGTTGTGGGGGGCACCAATGAGAGAGGAGTCCTTGACTATAGAATGCAACAAGGAAACTTGGGAGATCATCTTTTGAATATCCTATTTCATAAATTCAACCTCTCTTGGATTTTTTTTAGAATAGGAGATGGAATTTTGTTGATCACAGGGATTTCAGGCAAAATTCCACACCATATTCAGAGAACTTTGAGTGTCTCACTAGTTGGGAATTTAGGGAGTCCATTTCAGGGCTTCTACAAAGCTATATTTGTAGAAAATTTTCTAGTTGTGCACAATTCCTTGGCGCAAAGGCATTTCATGTGGCATAATTTGGGGCCAACAATAGTGAGTTGGATGAACTGTCTAATTACAGGAGAATTTTCTATTTTGGTAACAGATTTTTGGTGACAATTTTCAAGGTTGGATTTCAGGCATTTTTGTGGGTTTAATTTCCTAATTTTCAGTAGTGTATGAGGTTTTATGGCTAGAGCCTACACAGTTGTAGGACAAGAGTTGATCCAAGGATCCAAGGGCTGGAAGGAATTTGGTTTTCCGAGGTGATTTTGCAGTGTATCATTGAGGCTTATTTAGGGGTGTATTTGGGGTACTTAGAAACATTATTTTCCAAGTAGTGCATATAGCCAGCCAAAGAGCCACTCATGCCACTTGGAGGGATTTCTCATCACCCAGAATTAGCCCAAACCATTGCTAAGTTTTTATGGGTTTTAAGAGAGGAAACTGTGTTGAAGTTTCAAGGCATTCCAAGTAGTATTCAGAGAAGAACCTTAAATTCCAACTGGAAGCTAGCAAAAAAAAGTATGGGCAATGCACATTTCCTATTTTGAGGCCATTTCCTCATCTGGGTCCAAGACATGTCACCTAGGTTTTGCATAGCTTTCATAGTGTTAGGTCCCTATAGTACTAGTGTAGCCCTCATATTGTTATTTTTGTGCCCCATATGAGCCCAATATTTTTATTTTTCTGTCCTTGCATTATTATTGTTATGTAGGCGCTAAATATATTTTGACCCCTTAGAATTCTATATATACCAAGGAAGTCTAGTCATTTGAATAATCCAAGAATTGTTAATTTATGTGATGTAAAAGGAGTTTTCCTCCTCAAAAAGGCTTATTTTTAAGTCATTGATCTATCTTTTTATCTATTTTGTGATCTTGTTACATAACATTTGTTATTAGAGCATTGGATCCTAGGGCTTCAATGCTTCAAATAGGTCATCTTGGCATTTTCTCTATAACTTTTTTATGTGAGGATTTAGAAGATGAAATTTTGACCACATGGATATAAAATATTGGTGAACATATTGTAAACATTTCAGGGCTTGGTTTAATATATTCTAGAAGTTATTACTCAATGAAGTTAGGTTTTTTGTATGCTCCATAATTTTGTCTTAAACACGTGTCTCAGAGAAACTAATCAGAAATTTCCATTCAAGCATCCAAATTGAAGTTAGTAAAAAGTGGCTTAAATTTTTCAGATTGTAGTTCCCAAGGTACCATTTTCAAATTTGAAGGTTGAAATAATGACATGTGGCTTTCTGTACAATTTCACTCTACTGAACTAGTCCATAAGCAAGCCATCTTGGGAGATTCAACCTAACTTTACCTTGAAGAATACAATATCTGTCTAATTAGTTTTGTTGGAAAGAGGACACATACGGCTAACACAAAACCAAATCTCATACCTTGGGAGGCCGAAATTACTAAGATACAACAATTTCAAAATCAAGCTCCAAAAAGCAAGAAAAACGATGTGTATTTTTTAAATTTTCATAACTTTTGTTTGAAAAATCATTATGAATTGGTTCAAAGGGCATAGTAAATCACAATATCATTATTTGGTTCCAATGTGCCTCACAAAAAAAAATTGATACTCCCATTAAGCAACCAGAAATATCTACTGTGACACATGATGAAGAGGAAGAAATGCAACATGATATATCAAAATTACAAGACCAAGTGCAACAAATTTCTCTCTCACAAAGAGTAACCAAAAATGAAAGTAAAAATAAAAAGGGACATGGAAAGTTTGAAGGATGGTTTAAAATCAAACATGGAAGCAATGTTGAATGTCAAGATGAAGGGTTGAAGGTGTTGGGTGTGGAGCCCGATTATCTTCTTTATTTTGTATCACAGCGTTGGACCCCTATTCTAAATGGGGCAACAACGTCGCGCGTAATTAAACGTTTCTCGGGGGGTGGGCTGCGATTTTATGGAGCCCCCCCAAAGCTAAAAACAGATGTAAAATTGCCTTGTAAAAGTATTTTAATTTCTAGTCAATTTGGGTCGTCCATTAGGCAGATGATCTGACAGTAAAAGTTATGTTTAATTTAGGGTTTTTTTCCCTAGAAGGCAACCCCTCTTTTTGTATGAGGGAATTGTATTTTGGCTGTGTATTGTATGTGTATTCTTAGAGAGATAAATAGATAGGGAGATTGTGAGAGAGAACGGAGGATATTACAGTGGATCTACTTTAGGTTATGTCTCCTCATTTTGTTGGATAATAGAAAGGAAGGATTGGTTGTTCGGGGTGGACGTAGCCCAAAATGGGTGAACCACGTATATCTGTGTCTCTCTGGTTTTACGTGTTTTGTGTGTTTTTGTTTTCCACATATTTTATGTGTTGCATTGCTATGTAATATATAATTTTCTAACAGAAGGAAGGTTTGACAAAGTTCTGCAAGAAAGGATTCCTAGTAGTAACAAGGCACTCCATGAAAATAAGAATGAGGACAAAAGGAATATGAGTTATTATTTTAGTTACTCCAATAATGGGTTGAAGACTAACCACACTTCAAATATCAACATGAGGAACCTTGATGGCAAGGATCCAGTAACATGGATACTAAAAATGGAGCAATTCTTTAATCTACTTGATGTACAACACATAAAAAAGATACGCATTTCATTTCTCAATTTAGAACCCAAACAATTTGTATTGTGTCGATGGATTTTCTCTTGTTAAGAACTTCTCACTTAGACATTTGTTACAGAGGAATTGATAACACATTATGAGGATACAAAGAAAAATATCTTTTTTATCCAATTGATAAATCTCAAACAAAAGGGTTCAATGGTAGAGCACATTGAGGACTTCCAAATATTGAATATTAAGGTACTTGATATTATAGAGGAACATATTATTGATGTATTCATAGGGACTTTAAAGGATAACATCCAACATGACGTTCGCTTTGGGAACCTAATTCATTGGAAAATGCATTCAAGGTGGCAACAAAAGTTGAAAGCAAAAATATGGCAACAAGGAGGTCTACCACTCACAACTATAAAGATGGAAGTATTGTCACTCCTAGCTTCCCACAACGTACAAGCTTAACACCACAACAACTAGAGGAAAAAAGAGAAAAATGGATTTGTTTTAGTTATGATATGCAATACACTAAAGGTCATAAGTGTGGTAAAAAAATATTATTTAACACAGATTGTGAAGAGGAGGAATAAAAGGAACAAGAAACATTAAAGGATAATATATACACCGGGAACCAACCCCAAGGGCTGAAAAAGAAGAAATTAATCTGACCATATATTGTAATATATTGGTGGTAATTACCACTCCTAAAACTCTTAAGATATAAATATATATCAAGAATAGAAAGGTAATAATGTCGATTGATCCAAGTATTACTCATAATTTTATTCATTGTTAGGTAGCCAAGGATTTTAATTTCTTTCCATATCTAGCACTAGAGTGTCAAGTGATGCTTGCAAATGGAGGAACTATAAATTTCTAAGGTAATTGCCATAATATCAATCTAACAATGGGAGAATGTGTATTGAATAATCCAATTCTTTTCATTCCAATGGGTGGTGTAGATGTTGTATTAGGAGTCCAATGGTTACAATATTTGGGGACGATAACTTTAATTTTCAAGAATTTTTCTTGATTTTTTTCTCGGAAGGGAAGGAAATTGAACTAAGGTGTATCATAAGGAACCCTAGGATGATAATCAATTCTAATGGTATGACCAAGATTTTGAAGAATTAATAATGAGGGGTAATTGCACAATTATGTTCACAAGACGTTCAAACATCTAAGTCATTCATTTCTCCAGATCTCCAAATATTCCTTGACAATCATTCCAAGGTTTTTGAGACTCCCAAAGGTATCCTAGCTATTCACAATCATGATCACGCTATTCACTTGATTCTAGGAAGTGTTCCTCCAAACAATAGACCTTACACATCCTTATGCCCAGAAGACTGAAATTGAACATATGGTTGTAGAAGTGTTAGAGGCAGGTATAGTTCAACTTAACCAAAGTTATTTCTCTTCTCCAGTGGTATTGGTGCACAAGAAGGATGGATAATGGTATGTTTTCTGGATTATAGAGAGCTCAACAAGCTCATTATTAAATATAAGTTTCCCATTCCTGTCATTTATGAATTGTTGGATGAAATTCATGGAGAAATTTAATTCAAGAATTTGGATATGAGTTTAGGATATCATCAAATTAGAATGAATACAAAAAGTATTCTGAAAACAACATATATAACTCATGAAAGTCATTATGAATTTTTTTCATACCTTTTGGCATTACTAATGCACCTTCCACATTTCAAGGTTTGATGAATTCCACTTTCAAACCCTTCCTTAGAAAAATTGTGTTAGTGTTTATTGATGGTATGCTACTCTATAGCAAGTCTTGGAAAGATCATGTTCAATATGGTGACATGGTGCTTAAACTATTGGAGGAGAAGCAATTGTATGCAAAATCCTCCAAATTTTTCTTGGGTGTACATGAACTGGGATATTCGGGTCATATTCTATCCCATGAGGGTGTTAAGGTAGACCCTAAAAAAATTAAATCCATCAAGGAATGGAAAATCCCCACAACCTTAAGGCATATTCGAGTATTTCTCAGTTTAACAGGTTATTATCACAAGTTTGTTAAGAATTATGGTAAGATAGTAGCACCTCTAAATAAATTATTGAAGAAAGATGCAATTTCTTGGAATACAAAAACAACTAAGGCCTTTGAACATATTAAAGAGACAATGTGTCGAGCTTCGGTATTATCTATGACATACTTCACAAAAACATTTATTGTGGAATGTGATGCCTTAGGCAATACTACATGCACTAAATAAATGACGCCCTTACCTAATGGGAACACGCTTCAAGGTAAAAATAGATCATGATAGTCTTAAATATTTCTTGGAATAAATATTATCTTCAAAAGAGCAACAAAAATGGGTCACAAATATGTAGGGATATAACTTTGAAATCATCTACAAAAAAGGGAAGAAAAATGTTGTTGCACATGCACTCTCAAGAAGGGATGAGGATGTAGAAGCATTGCTCTATTTAATTTCTATTATCCAACCTGATTGGATAACTAAAGAAAAGGATGAATGGAGGAATGATGAAGAGGTAGGACACTCATTCAAAAGTTGCAGCAAGATCCCAGTGCATCTGATTCATTTATTTGGAAAAATAATTCATTGTGGTACAAAGATCACATATATCTATGTAAGAACTCCAAACTTAAACAAAAGGTTATTTTGGAATTTCACACCTATCCTATAGGAAGGAACTTGGGAATTTTAAAAACTTACCACAGGGCCAAGAAGGAATTTTTTTGGAATTTACTTAAATATGATATTCATAATTTTGTAGTGGAATGTTTGGTTTTCCAACAAAATAAAGTTGAGACAAATAAGACTCGGGTTATTTACAACCATTAGTCATTCCAAGTCAACATTGGGAAGAGGTCTTGATGGATTTTATCATAGGTTTAATAATATGCAACTAGATCAAAAAACAAAGGAAAAGATAGATCAACGACTTGAAAATTAGCCTCTTCAAGGGGGAAATCTCCTTTAAATCACATAAATGAACAATTATTGGATGATACAAATAAAAATACATTTTTGGTATATATAGGAGTCTAAGGGGTCACAATATAATCATATCCTATGTAACAATAATAATGTAGGGGCACAACAATAGAAATAGTGGGCTTATGTGGGGCAACACAATAACAATAATGGGGATACACTAACAATAACAATAAGGGGGCTATACTAGTATTATAGGGACCCAACATGCCTCTATCCTTCAAAAATAGTGTTGTCCTCAACGCTTGAGTAGTTTTAAATGCTTCTGTATAAAATTATCGTCATCCCATGTGTAATCTTCAACAGGTAATTTCTTCCACTTAATGAGATACTTTGAAATTGATCAATTTAGTAGCTATCAAGTTATTTTTTCTGTGACTACTTTAGGCTCCAATATGAATTTTCCTTCCCCATCAAGTTCTAGAAATATTGTTTGAACTGGTATCTATTCATTGATAACCTTATTTAAGCATGAAACATGGAAAAGTGGGTACACTCGCAAAGATGCAGGTAGCTCCAATTAGTATTCCATAGTGCCAAACTTTTGCAACACCTTGTAAGAACCATAGTACTTGGGTTATAATTTATTATACTTCTTAGCTTTCTTGAGGGACATTTGTTTGTATGGTTGTACCGATAAAAATACCCAATCGCCTACGTCAAAACTTCTTTCACTATGATGTTGATTTTCACGTTGTTTCATTCAATTTTGTGCCAAAGTGAGGTTATCCATTAAGAGCTAGAGAACTTGTTGTTTATGCTTGATGTGATCTTCCACTATTTCAAACTTAGAATTTTCTCTTAAAGATTATGTGATTCACAAGTGTATGATATCCATAAAGTGACATAAATGGGGTCATTTTTGTTGCAGTATGGAAGGGAGTGTTATACCACTATTTAGCCAAAGGTAACCACTTGACCCATTGTGTTTTTTTATCAGGTACAAAGCAACAAATATATCATTCCAAACATTCGTTCACTATCTCATTTTTCCTGTGAGATTGAGGATGATAAGATGAACTATGAGCTAATTTAATACAAAGACAAGAAAATAATTTCGTCTAAAAATTTCTAGTGAAAATGGGATCTTTTTCACTTGCAATAATCTTTGGGTTTCCTTGTAACTTTTGAATTGTTTCCATAAATGCAGTAGCAACTTTATTGACTTTAAAATGATGAGATCACGCACAAAAAAGTGAATACTTAGTAATTCTATCAACTACCACCATGATGGAACTCTTTCCTTCGGACTTGGATAATCCTATGATAAAATACGTTGAGACATCCTCCCAATGTTGACTTGGAATGGCTAAATGTTGTAACATACACGGGGTCTTAATTATCTCAACTTTATTTTTCTAGAAAACTAGACATTTTGTCACAAACTTATAAATATCATATTTAAGATCATCCCAAAAAAAATTCATCTTAACCTTGTGGTAATTTTTTAAAAATTGAGTTCCCTCCTAAAGGAGAGGTGTGTAATTCCAAAAGAATATTTTGTTTGAGTTGGGAATTATTACATAGATATAAGTGATATTTGCACCATAATGAGTCATTTTTTGAGATAAATGTATCATATGTATTGGGAACTTGTTGCAACTTTTGAATGAGATTCCACACCTCTTCATCATTATTTCATTCCTCCCTTACTTCAGTTATCCAAACAGGTTGGATAACAGAAATGGCATAGAGAAATGCCTCCACATCCTCATCCCTTCTTGAGAGTGTATCTGCAACAACATTTTCCTTCCATTTTTTGTAGATGATTTTAGATTCATAACCCAAAATCTTAGTTACCCATTTGTGTTGTTCTTCTGAAGATAATCTTTGTTCCAAAAATGATTTAAGACTATCATGATATGTTTTTACCTTGAAGTGTCTTCCCATTAGGTAAGGGCATCATTGCTTCAGGGCATGTAGTATTTCCAACATTTCCTTCTCATAAATAGGTTTATGTAAATACTTTCACTTGTTTGGACAACTTTCAAAAGAAATGAGTCTTACTTCTTTCATTAAAACAACATCACTTCCATTTCCCAAGGCATGGAATTCCACCATAAAGTTTTTTGTGAAGTTTGTAGTAGCTAAAACCGGATCTTGGCACATTTCCTCTTTAATACGTTCAAATTACGTAGTTGGTTTTGGAGTCCAAAAAAATGCATCTTTCTTCAGTAATGTTGCTACAAGTGCTGCTATTTTCCCATAATTCTTAACAAACTTGCGATAATACCCTGTCAACCTGATAATCCTCGAAGACGCTTTAAGGTTGTGGGGATTTTTCATTCATTAATGGATTTAATTTTGTTAGGATCTACCTTAGCACTCTCATGAGATATAATATGACCCAAATATTCCACCTCCTATACCCCAAAGAAACATTTGAAGGTTTTTTCATATAACTATTTCTCCTCCAATAATATGAGAACCCTATCAACACGTTGAGCAAGATCCTTATAAGACTTGTTGTAGATTAGTATATCATCAAAAAATTCTAACACAAATTTTCTAAAGAAGGGCTTGAAAATGGAATTCATCAAACCTTGAAATGTGGAAGGTGCATTAGTAAGGCCAAAAGGTATGACCAAAAATTCATAATGACCTTCATGAGTTCTTAATGTTTTTTTCGGAATGTCTTCAATCTTCATTCTTATGTGATGATATCCTGAATAAAGATCCATCTTGGTGAAGTAAATTGCTCCATGTAATTCATCCAACAATTCATCAATGATAAGAATGGGAAATTTATCGTTAATAGTGAACTTTTTGATCTCCCTATAATCCACACACATACACCATGATTCATCCTTCTTGTGTACCAATACTATTGGAGCGGAGAAATAAATTTGGCTAGGTTGAATTATACATGCCTCTAGCATTTTTACAACCATATGTTCAATTTCACTCTTTTGGGCATAGGGATATTTGTAAGGTCTGATTTTTGCATAATTCTTCCTGGAATTATATGAATAACATGATCATGATTGTCAATAGGTGGGATTCATTTGGGAGTATCAAATACCTTGGAATGCTTGTCAAATATTTTTTGGATATCTGGAGAAACAGATAGTTTCAATGTTTCAACATCTAGTGAGCATAATTTTGCAATTATGCCTCACTGTTCTTTCTTCAAAAGATTTTTCATGCCATTAGAGTTTACAATCTTCCCTGATTTTCTTGTGATTCCCTTTAATTAAATTTCTTTTCTTTCCTAGGAAGATTTCAAGAAACATTCTTAAAAAATAAAATTTATCGTCCCCAAAGTTTGTAACCATTGGACTCTTAATACAAAATTAGTGCCAACCATTGGAATGGAAAGAATTAGACTATTCGATACATATTCGCCCGTGGTTAGATTGATATTATGGCACTCCCCTGAGCAATTTATAGTTCCTCCATTTTCAACCATCGCTTGACACTTTGGCATTGGATATAGAAAGAAATTTAATTCCTTGGCTATCTTATAATGAATAAAGTTATGGGTACTATCATAATCGATCAACATTGTTACCTTTTTTTTTTTGGTATGTCCTTCTATCTTGAGAGTTTGAGGAGTGTTAATTCCTGCGAATGCATTACAAGATATGGTCAAATTCATTTCTTCTTTCACTAGGGTTGGTTCCTGATGTATATCTTCTTCTTTTGATGTTTCTTGTTCCTTTTCTTCATCCTCTTCACAATATTTGTAAAATAATTTCTTCTTAGCGCACTTATGACCCTTTTGTATTTGTTATCACAACTGTAACAAAGCCCTTTTTCTCTTTTTTCCTCCATTTGTTGTGGTGTCGAGCTTATAGGTTGTGGGAGGCTAGGAGCAGAAACACTTACATCTTTATAGTTGTGAGTGATAGACTTCTGTTTTGCCATAATTTTGCTTTCGTCTTTTCTTTCCACCTTGAATTCCTTCTCCAATGAATTAGGTTCCCAAAGACGAACCTCATGTTGGATGTTATCCTTTAAAGTTTATGCTTCTATGGAATATCATTTAACTCTATATTCAATATTTGGAAGTCCTCAATGTGCTCCACCATTGAACCCTTTTGTTTGAGATTTATCAAATAGCTAAAGAAGGTATTTCTCTTTGTATGCTTACAATGTGCTACCAATTCTTCCATAAAAAAAATCCAAGTGACATTTAATTTATGAGAACAAAGCTCTCGATACCACACAAACTCATTTTTTTCTAAATATAAAGATGCAATGTATACCTTTTGTGTGTGTGTCACATCATGTAGATGAAAGACTTGCTCCATCTGTAGTATCCATGTTACCGGATCCTTTCCATCAAACTTCTTCATATTGATCTTTGGAATTTGGTTTGTCTTCAACCCAATTTTAGAGTCTCTAAAATCATGATTCGCAATATTTTGCTTTCATTATGAATTTCATGGAATACCTTGTCTCCAATAAGAAGCATTTATTGTAGCAACTTTGTCAAAGCTTACTTCAAACCTTCCATTTTTGCTTTTAAACCATTCTAAACCATCCATGTTCCATTTTAAACCATCTATCTTAACATTCATCATTGCTTCCAATTCATTTTTGGTTACTCTTTGCGAGAGCGAAATTTTTGACACTTGGTCTCGTAGTTTCGATATATCATGTTGCATTTCTTCCTCTTCTTCATACATCATATTAGAGTTTTTTGGTTGCTTACTGGGTGTGTATATTTTTTTGTTTTGAGGCATATCAGATCTAAATAATGATATTTATGCTTCACTATGCTCCTTGAATCACTTCAAACTGATTTTTCAAACAAAAGTTATGCAAATTAAAAAAATACACACATTTTTACTTCTTTTTTTGGAGCTTGATATTGAAACTGTTGTATCTCTGCAATTTTGGCTCTCCAAGGTACGAAATTTCGCCCTATGGTATCCCTATGAGTTTTCTTTCCAATGCCACAATTTATGCCGAAATTAGATACTTCAAGGTAAAGTTATGCCCAATCTATAAGGAAAAATTTATTATGGACTAGCTTGGGAGAGAGAACTTGTACAGAATGCCATGTGTCATTGTTTCAACCTTCGGCCCTAAAAATGATAAAAAAAAAAAAAACTAAATTCTGTTTATTTTCAATTACATTTTATAAAATTCAAATCCCATGCTCGGAGATAAATTTATGACGATTTTACTTAGGTCACCTGTTTGAGACTGAATTTTGGAGCATGCAAAAACCCTAACTTCTTCAGACCATATGTACGAAAATATAATGAACCACGATCTGAAATTTTTACAAAAAGTTAAACAAGATTTTGACTCCACGTCGTAAAAATTTCAGTTTTTGAAGCTTCGTAGAGAAAAATTTATAGCGAAAATTCCAAGATGGCTTGTTTGAAGCAGTAAAACCCTAGAATACAAAGCTTTGATACCAAATGTTATGCAACCATGTCAGAAAAAAAGAATAAAAGATAGATCAATGAATTGAAAATTAGCCTCTTCGCGGGGGAAGCCTCCTTTAAATCACATAAATGAACAATTCTTAGACGATACAAATGACAATACCTCTTTGGTATATATAAGAATCTAAGGGGTCATAGTATAATCAGAGCCTACATAACAATTATAACGTAAGGGGAAAATAATAACAATAGTGGGCTCCTATGTGGCACAGAAATAACAATATTGGGGACAAATGGGCACACAAATAGCAAAAAGGGTGCTACACTAAAAATAACATAAGGGGGATATACTAGTATTATAGGGATTTAACATTTATTGAAGTTTGAAGGAAAGAGTTTCATCATGGTGGTAGTTGATAGACATACCAAGTATGCACATTTTTGTGCATTATCTCATCCTTTCAAATCCAGTACAGACACCACTGCATTTATGGAAAAAGTTCAAAAGCTACATGGAAATCCAAAAATTATTGTAAGTGATAGAGATCCCATTTTCACGGGAAATTTTTGGACATAATTATTTTCTTGTCTTGGTACTCAATTAGCTCGTAGTTTATCTTATCATCTTTAATATGATGGGAAAATTGAGATAGTAAACAAATGTGTAGAAGGATATCTTCATTTCTTTGTATCTAATAAACAAACACAATCAATCAAGTGGTTACCCCTGGAATAATGGTGGTATAACACTTCCTTCCATACTACAGCAAAAATGGCCCCATTTATGGAGCTTTATGGATATCATCCACCATTCAATACATCATTTTTAAGAGGCAATTCTAAGGTTCCAACAGTGGAATATCACATCAAGCATCAACAACAAGTTCTCCAACTCTTAAAGGATAACCTAACTCTAGCGCAGAATTGAATGAAACAACATTCAAATCAGCATCACAGTGAAAGAAGTTTTGATGTGGGAGATTAGGTATTTTTACAGCTATAGCCATCCAAAGAAATGTCCCTCAAGCAAGCTAAGAAGGATAATAAATTTTCACCCAAGTATTATGGCCCTTACAAGGTCTTGCAAAAGATTGGTACTATGACATACAAATTGGAGTTTTCTGCATCTTCACAAGTAAAACCTCTTTTTTGTGTTTCATGCTTAAATAACGTTATAGGTGACATGATTTCAGTTAAAACTATATTTCTAGAACTTGAAGAAGGAAAAATCATATTGCAGCCTGAAGAAATCACATAAACATGAATCTGGAAGCTACGGAACAAATCAATTTCAGAGTATCTCATTAAGTGGAAGAACTTACCTGTTGAATACTCCACATGGGAGGATGAGTATTTTATTCAGAAGCATCCAAAACTACTCGAGCATTGAGAACAACACTTTTTTGGAGAGGGACATGTTAGGTCCCAGTAGTAATAGTGTAACCCTCATATTGTTATTGTTGTGCCCCATAGAATTCCACTATTGTATTTGGTGTACACTTACATTATTATTGTTATGTAGGACATAATTATTATTTGACCCCTTAGACTCCTATACCAAGAAGATCTTGTCATTTGAATCATCCAAGAATTGTTCATTTATGTGATATAGAAGGAGGTTGCCCCCTCGAAAAGAATTATTTTCAAGTCACTAATCTATTTGTTTTTCTATTTTCTAATATGGCTACATAAAACATAGCAAGCCCAAGTTATATCATTCCTACTCATTTATGTACCCAGATTTTCATCATTAATAAAATGGATCAAATGTTCTATTAGATTCCTTGGAGTTCTGATTTGTACTCATGGTTTTTAATTTATCTTGTTGATCCTAGTTCATTGTTCTGATATTTAAAGTTATTTTGCACTTAAGAATATTACAATATCCCATAGTTGCAAGATCAATTATGTTCATGTTGATAACACTGCCACAATAGTGGCAACCTGCAAACTTTGTAATCATTTTCACTCATACCAAACTAATTCTCTATAATCACTTCAACAAAGTTTCTCTTAGTTCATATGTGCTAAAAACAAATCTCAAAATATTCAAACCTATTACATTAATAGTTTCCAGCTATCATCCAACATAATCAGTCACGTGTTGATAAGTGGCAATCCTATGGATATATAAGTTTTTTCGTCCATAGTTTAATTCAGTGACCAACGTTTCAACAGAAGCCTTCATGGCTCTATGTGTGGGTATAACCAACATTTCAACGGTGGCTTGATGTGTGGGTGTGACCAGTGTCTCAACAGAAGCCTTTGTGGCTTGGAGCTTTCTGTTATACATAGCCAAACTTCCGAAATATGCAATCTGAATGCACATCTATTCCCACAAAAACGATGGGCTCATAACTAATTATCAACCTCAAATGTTGAGAATTGATATTCATGCACGAGCTTATTCATGACCCATGGCATTGAACCCCATCAAACCACATTAGTCTCCAAGTACTTGCACGTGTGTATTACCTCATACCAGAACTATCAATGAACCAGATCAGGACGGATCGATGAATTCAGGGCATAACAGAATAGTAGAACATGAGTTGAGAGATCACAAATTTTAGTTGGTTGGACAACATCAATGATGGACTGTGAACAGAAGCACCGACTCAGACAGGTCTCAATCTTTTTCAAACTTGCCTCAGTTCTTTGTTCTAATCCTTTGCAAATAATACAAAACCATATTTCTTGAAACCTATGCTAAACAATTTAGAACAAAGGAACAAAATCACTTAGTCCATATATACATGTACGAACTCACACTTTTGTAAGTATTCACTGTTTTGTTACTCATATCAAACAAACACCCTATACCAAAACAGAAAGATAAAAAGATTCATCCTACAATATTTTTAGTCCATTTGTTGTATATCTGAGCAAGCAATCCTTCAATAAAAAAGAAAACAAATAATCCCCAGATATCCCTTGAAGAAATTCCTCCTGCTCCTGATGTAACATTCTATACTGGCCTAAGATCAGCGTGAGAGAATGATATTTAATGGAGAGAATTCGAGATTAATATATAGTGAATGAAGGGGCTTTCCAGAAGGGCCAACATGCCCAAATTGATATGAAGCCAACCCATAAAATAAATTGAATTTGAATTTTCAAAACAAATATTTAGTGCCAAAATTAGAAGTCTTTTGAAGCCATCTTCAAATGCATTTTCCTTTTTAGAAAGGGCCCCGATTTAGTTAGCTTTAAAGTTCATTACAAACATCATAAATATTTTTAATATTAATGCCATTTTTAATTGTAAATCTAAACCAATCATGAAGTTGTTGTTAGCATTTTAATATGGGACCATAACCATACATTCCGGGCACTAACTTTGATTAGGATTTCTCTTCAATCCTGAGTTGTGAGGCTTTCCACTGACCGTTGACATGGAGAATCAATTGACCGTTGACATGGAGAATCAATTGATGATGTCTTCATGATCGTCAATGTCATTTACATCCATTTTCTTCAACAAGTGTGGGGAATCTATGGCTTCCCTTCTTCTTTGTCATTTGGTACTTCCAATCAATATAAATTAGATGAATATTAAGAGTAATCAATGTAAACTAGATGAGTATCAAAACTGATGTTAGAATCAATGACAACACCATTCAACAAAATATAGTTTAATCAATGTCTTTTGTATAGTAGTATCTATTCTTATATCACTAAAAATTAAATTTAAATAAAATTATTTCTTTATATTTTACCTATCTTTCTATAAATTCTCTAATATATTGATGCAAAATAATTTTTAAAAAAAATGAGAATCTCTACCATAAATAAGAACTACTAAAATAAAACAAATAGAGACAAAAAGCAATGTTCATGATAAACTAGCTATAAAATATTATACTATCAAGAATTAACTCTTAAGATAGAGTTTCACTTTACACATATTTTATAATTTCCATCTCCTTCAAACTAGCTTTAAATATCATTAATGTTACTTTGTCAAAGATAACTGACATAACAAAAACTATATAGATATAATACTTAATTTTCATAATTTTCAGTTTATAATAATTATTTTATATATTATTTTAATTTTAAAGTGTTTAAAAAAAAAAAAAATTAACACAATTTGTTTTTCTATTAAATTTAGATGTATGTTTTTGGAAATATGTTGTAACTAGCTTGCTAATTACATTTATAAATAGTTGTATCAAAATTACCAATTCTCTAAAAATTCTAATTACTATTAAAAAAATATATTATAATTTTAAACATCACAACTCTTTATTGAAAAAAAAAAAACCTTTTAAACCATTATTTATATTTAACAAAAATAAATTATCTAATTTCAAAGCAAACCTCATGATATATTTTGATGCAGGGGCATCCGAACAGACCGAAACTGCAGAGGTGGTTATGCAAACAGTTAATCAAACTAGGGCAAGAATTAGTTAAAACCGATTCTTGATCCCTGAAAAACATATAAAGAAAGAACCCTGTAGTGTGAGGGGGAGATATAGGGGAGCGAATGCAATGTAGTCACCGGAGAAATGATTACTGAGGCTGAAATGCCTCAGATGTAATCTTGCATTTTGTATTATAATAGAATATGGTGTTATCTGGTTTTTTTCTGTGTATCGAATTTATGGGTGGCTTATGTTTTAAGTTTTCTGTGTTAAATTCCGTTTTTTATGGTTTGATTGGTCCGCCATCGATCACCACGGGGATCAATGGCGATCCAGCGGAAGAGTGATATAAAATGAATGTTGTATGGATTGTATTTGGTAAATTTCTTTACATCGAGTGGTCTTTAGAGAGCGGTTAAATGATTGTAATAAATCTGAAGGTTTGGACACTTTATTAAAGTGCTAGAAGTGATTGTAAGTGGAATCATTGAAAGGCGCAAGTTCCATATGGAACAGAGTTTGTGCAAACAATAGTCGACAATTATTAGTGAGTCTTTAAGGTCAGTATTGAAATCGACCTTCAATCTTAAAATGGATGTTGGATATCTGGTATATCGGTTGAGAACCCATATAATGCAGTGAACGGATTTAATTAATAGAGATTAAAATTCTATTTGCCAGAATGAGGAAATCAACTTATATGTTAGTTTGGGTTTTGGATCTGCTGGTATTGTTGAGTGTTGTGGATACATGTCTTGAGCATTGAACAAGATGGAATGCAGAAAGGGCGTAGAATTTGTTTCTGTCTATTTTGAATTGAATGGAACAGTAATCGATAAATGCCGGAAGTTCTGTGTGAAGGATTCAAGCCGAAGTCGATGACTTTTGACCCCTTGTTGAAGGACGCAAGAAACGTGATGATGAAGATGCATAGAGAGCGTTGTCAGTACCTGTAACTGCTGTTGCTTCCGTTGTGTCGCCCTGCTCCATGTCTTTCTTGTATTCTGGTTTGAAGTTCAGGTTGAAGGCGCGTGTTATGAGTTCCGGCGAGGAACGAAAAGAAGATTGACCGGCCAAGGGTTATAATCGAATCCAATTTCTTTGACTGAGATCAATTTAATCGATCCATAATTATTGGGTTATAGCGGCAGAAGATTGGGGGTTTTGCAATATCAAACCAGTGATATCGCACAGCTTTGGGGTGCGAGTGGTTTTTTTGAGTTTGGAATGCCGTGACCAATGATTTTCTTGGAGTTTAAAACAGAGTTCGAAATCAGAGTGGCGCAGAGAAAGCGGAATTGGCCTATATCCATAGGTCCCATAATCGAGTTCGGAGTTATGAATTTGCAGTTTCGACATGGAAAACGAAGATTGCAGATTCATGTTTGATTAACTGAAAGGTGAATTTGCATGTGGCAGATTCACTTTTCGTCAAGTGGTATCAGAGCGAGAAAATCTTGCGGAAAGGAGTTTTTGCGTGCGAGGAAGACAAGGTACAGTTGTGTGAAGTTTTGTTAAGCTTGTGATTTTTTGTGTTTTGTGAAGGTAGCAGCAGAGGAAGGTGAGTAGATGCAGCAACCTAGAGTAGGAGTGCTCAATTGGTTCGAGAGGAGAGAACCAGAGATGCCAAAAGACTAAGCTCAGGAGGGAAGCTTGGTGAGGTATCTGGTAGCAGGGAGGACTGCTATTGCAGAGGTTTTGTTGCAGTTGACGATGGATAATTCCACAGAGGACGTGGGTAGAATTGTTCAAGAGATGTTGCTACAGGAAGATCACAAGGAGCTGAAAAAATTGTTGATAGATACAGAAGACATACGACTAGGAGGTCATAAATTTTTTTGTGCCTCGTGAGTCTGATGCAGGGGCATCCGAACAGACTGAAACTGCAGAGGCGGTTATGCAAACAGTTAAGCAAACTAGGGCAAGAATTAGTTAAAACCGATTCTTGATCCCTGAAAAACATATAAAGAAAGAACCTTGTAGTGTGAGGGGGAGATATAGGGGAGCGAATGCAATGTAGTCGCCGGAGAAATGATTACTGAGGCTGAAATGCCTCAGATGTAATCTTGCATTTTGTATTATAATAGAATATGGTGTTATCTGGTTTTTTTCTGTGTATCGAATTTATGGGTGGCTTATGTTTTAAGTTTCTGTGTTAGAATTCCGTTTTTTATGGTTTTGATTGGTCATAAATCGATCACACGGGATCAATGGTGATCCAGCGGAAGAGTGATATAAAATGAATGTTGTATGGATTGTATTTGGTAAATTTCTTTACACCGAGAGGTCTTTAGAGAGCGGTTAAATGATCGTAATAAATCTGAAGGTTTGGACACTTTATTAAGGTGCTGGAAGTGATTGTAAGTGGAATCATTGAAAGGCGCAAGTTCCATATGGAACAGAGTTTGTGCAAACAATAGTCGACAATTATTAGTGAGTCTTTAAGGTCAGTATTGAAATCGACCTTCAGTCTTAAAATGGATGCTGGATATCTGGTATATCGGTTGAGAACCCATATGATGCAGTGAACGGATTTAATTAATAGAGATTAAAATTCTGTTTGCCAGAATGAGGAAATCGACTTATATGTTAGTTTGGGTTTTGGATCTGCTGGTATTGTTGAGTGTTGTGGATACATGTCCTGAGCATTGAACAAGATGGAATGCAGAAAGGGCGTAGAATTTTTTTCTGTCTATTTTGAATTGAATGGAATAGTAATCGATAAATGCCGGAAGTTCTGTGTGAAGGATTCAAGCCGAAGTCGATGACTTTTGACCCCTTGTTGAAGGACGCAAGAAACGTGATGATGAAGATGCATAGAGAGCGTTGTCAGTACCTGTAACTGTTGTTGCTTCCGTTGTGTCGCCCTGCTCCATGTCTTTCTTGTATTCCGGTTTGAATTTCAGGTTGAAGGCGCGTGTTATGAGTTTCGGCGAGGAACGAAAAGAAGATTGACCGGCCAAGGGTTATAATTGAATCCAATTTCTTTGACTGAGATCGATTGAATCGATCCATAATTATTGGGTTATAGCGGCAGAAGATTGGGGGTTTTGCAATATCAAACCAGTGATATCGCACAGCTTTGGGGTACGAGTGGTTTTTCTGAGTTTGGAATGTCGTGACCAATGATTTGCTTGGAGTTTAAAATAGAGTTCGAAATCAGAATGGCGCAGAGAAAGCGGAATGGGCCTATATCCATAGGTCCCAGAATCGAGTTCGGAGTTATGAATTTGCAGTTTCGACATGGAAAACAAAGATTGCAGATTCATGTTTGATTAACTGAAAGGTGAATTTGCCTGTGGCAGATTCACTTTTCATCATATTTTAAAGTCCATACTTCCTTTAAAAGAAATTTTCAAAATATAACTATGTGTTGCTTTGTAAAAGTAAAGTAGTTGATTTATATCAAATAAGCCAACAACATTCTTGGTTACCCTGACTTTTAGTGACCTTAATGAAGAACTATCTTAAATATTTTATTAATTTTTTAAAACCACAAATATCTACATTTAATAAAAGCAATCTGTATTGTTAAAATCAATCTATATTATATAGACTCATAAATCTCTTACAATGGTAACATCAATAAAATGAGTTTTCACACCTAATAAAATATACGAATGGAACCAAGTGTATATGACACAACACATATGCACATATCAAGTTAGACCCCCACACTAACATTTAATTTGATGAAACTAATAAGAACAATATGAGATGAATGTGGGTGTCAAACCAAACCGATCTCAAAATTACTTAGTGTTTGATTGCATTATTAAAATTTCCCATTAAAAAGCACGGGTGAAATTTGTGTGAAGTTAATTTGATGTGTAACATCTACATATATCTAATTTGATCTAATTTATGATTTGATTTATATATGTGTGGGAAT
This sequence comes from Pinus albicaulis, assembly GCA_034641835.2. NCBI lineage: Eukaryota > Viridiplantae > Streptophyta > Pinopsida > Pinales > Pinaceae > Pinus > Pinus albicaulis. Next base: position 1,548,411,768 of record CM076580.1, on the reverse strand, counting down.
GAGTTTTTTTTAATTTTGCATTTATTATAATAAATAATAATTTAATAATAATTAATTAAGTATTAATGAAGTTTATTGGACTTAATAAAGTGGATTGAATTACTTTAAAAAGGAAAAGAAAAAAAACCCTCACTATTTATAACTACAAAACACAAAGTGTCTTTTTCAAGTTTTCTAGGTTTTTTATGGGAGTTGTCTTTAGTGCGACTTTTTGAAGTTTCAGGTGCTTAAATCCGGTGAAAAATTTTGAGGTAAAATCTTGGTTTTTGTTATTCAAACTGGTTTTTTCACTCTATATATAGATTCTGCACCCTCAAAAACCTCTAGGGTACTTAGATTGTGCAAAGTTAGCAATCAAACTTCTCTTTTCAATAAATTTCTGCCGAAATTTAGAGAAATTACACCGTAAAAAGTCACCATAAAAGCCTTCAAAAAGTCGCACTAAAAACTACTTGTTTTTTATGTGCTTAATTTCAATAATATGATATCAAAGTTAATTTAACTCACTAAGTATACTCTTCTTTTGCAACATATAATGATATGGAGAATCAAAAAAGAATAATAGAATGATTGAGTGTGTGAAAGTGTGAGAACATAAATATTATTACCTATAGATACAAATCGAGGGATCGCTAGCATAACACATTAAAGAGCCAAAAGTGTTTAATTTAAACAATATATTGTTTTTTTTTAAGCAGCAAAGTCATGTTTTTTAAATTTCTACCACCATACAATGTTTTTCAACCATTGCTTTCAGTCATCATTTCCAATGGTCATACAAAATCCTTGTATGATACAATAGCATAGTTGTACAAAATCCATAATCGTAGGGAACCCACATGAAATTGTATGGAATTGCTCATAAAAATGCAGGAAATTTTGATTTATAACCCATAATATCTTATTGCTCAATTTCCTTGACAAGTGTAAACAAATTAAAAAATAGATTGCAATGTTTTTTTCCTATCTTGGTGACCAAATTTATAAATCTTGAAGTTTTAGCTATTGATTTATTATTTTTCAGTAGATCCGAGGAGAAATTCACAGTTTTGATGATGGTTATTAGGAAATATGACTATTTTTGAGTTGTTTGAGGAAGATCTATCTAGATTTGTTCAGTATCGGTTATTGGTACGCAAGTATGAATAATTTTGAGCTGATTTGGGACATATTTCTGACAAATATGAGTTTCTTAGTTGTACGTCGCTACCACAATTATTCAAAACCACACATTTTTTGTACTTTTGACTCGTATCTATGGCATTGTTGTCCAACATCATGCTAAAAGGAAACCAGAAGTCCTCTAGGAAGAACTACAATACGTGAAAGCAACATATGTTAGCTAGTTTTGAGTACAAGTGCTTATTAGACATATACCCAACTCGTTATTGCACATAAAGACCAAGACAATTTTGATGGACTAGACAAAGAAGTATTGATGCTACTCAAATTTTCCATGATAGATGAGATTTTCCTAAGGTTCAAATTGAGAAGACTTCCACAATGATTTGGAAGCATTTAAAAGATTTGCATGAGACTTCAGGAAAGAGAAAAGCCTTCTTCTTGAAGAACGTATCATTTTCGATCTCGATGAGTGAGGGTGCATCATTATACAAGCACTTCATAAAGACCAAAATATGGATGTAATCACTCCATGTTGTTTTCAATTACGATGGTCATAATCATATTAAAAAGCTTATCACATGCTTATGAACACTTCATAGTGACACTAAACATCACCGCTATAGTCTTTGACTTGAAGTTTGGACATCTATGCAATAAGGTCTTACAATATGGAAGATGGAAGAAATAGTTTGGTAGCAGCAATGAGATCGAGGCTTCATAATAGACTTTGTAGCCAATGTTAAGAAAAATGGAAAATGGGAAAATAAGAATGGTTATGGAAAGGAGTAGTCTACCGGGGCCGTGTTTTGGCTCGGAAACCTTGCCCGTCGGAAAACTTCGCTGCCCAAATTCGAAGTCATTTTCACATCGCCGAGTGCCTCGGGATCACGACATGACCCCACTTTTGTCAGACCTCTGGAAGGCCGCAACGGGGGCGAGTTGGTGGGTGACGGAATTGGCATTGTACGCGGCCTGTTTCCGTTGGCCTCTGTTTCTCCGTTGACATCCATCCTCTCCGTCTGTATCCCTTCATTAACTTCTCATGCTATCTATGCTATGTATTGGTGGAATGCATACATCCATAAGATTCAGAAAAGAACGGCGAGCTTTGAAATTTAAATTTGAATGGCACTAGAAGGCGGGCTTTGAAATTTAAATTTGAATGGCACGGAAAGCAGGGTTTGAAATTTAAACTCCTGTCTTAGAGGGATGATTCCCACGTCCCTATCTATTTTTGCCATCAAAACCAAGATGAATTCCTTTCTGTTAATCTACACAACGAGCAATGCAGAAAGTGCTTGAGCAGCCATCCCCTGAGATGTGTTTGGCTTGGCTTCCAACATCTTCACCAGAGAGGGAATACACTCTGTGTCACCCAATGTCTTATTAGTTTCATTGTTGAATGAAAGATTGCAGATAGAGGAAGCAACCAGTTGCTAAACAGTCAGAAGGGCTCTTTTTTTTAAGAATAGAAGCCAACTTTTTCAGAAACCTGAAGAAGATATCAAGGCCTTACTGGCTCCTGCGATTTGGGCGTAGTGGGTTCTTCTAAAAGGCGTTCCTCTTTCAAAAATTTTACCACATACGGAAAAATTTTCCCCTCGCCATTTATACAAACTTTTCTTCTCTACACTTGTGGTCGTAAGCGTTTGGAGCTTCCAAGAGGTAAGATTTGGTCTGTGATTAATTCATCGCGGCGGCAGCGATGACTCCAGGTATGAGCGTCTCCGTAAGTCTTTTCAAGCATTGCTTCCATGGAAAATATCAGTGTAGGGAGAAAACCAAGAATGACAACCTGTGGAAAGCATGAATATGTTTTTGTTGCATTTTTCTTTTTTTGACTCCAAAGTGTTAAAGTTAGTAAAGTTCCCAGAAATCGGTTGTTTCACCGTGTGATTTCAAGATTGTAATAAATCTTGTAGAAATCTAAAGACTGATCTATAAATATGTAGCGAAAATTCCATTTACTTTGTCAATCATCTTGACACATTTTCTCATCTTGGGATGCAGGAACTATATTACATTTTCTTGCGTAGACTACGTGCCAAAAGAAACCAGATTGTCCAGATTGTTCAACATGTTAATCATGTAATCAAGTTGTCACAACCTCAATGATCCAGTTGGAGCAATGGGCCAAAAGGGGATTTGCAGTTAGACGTTCAAATTTACAAAAGCTCTGGATCTTATAATCAAATCATAATTTTTATTAAATCAATATTTAAAACGAAAGTGAGACATTCAATTGGGTTTTGAAAATAAAATGTTAAGGTTGATATAATTTTATATGTTGTTTAGAAATTATTTAGAATTTATTTCCCTTTCTTAGAAGAAGAAAAAAAAAACCTATTAATATGATTTTATTGTGATTTTTTATTAAAGTTATTTTTATAATTATTTTAAATTTCAAATTCCTAAATAAATTTCTTATGTTCATTAACTTTATTTTTATAATTATTTTAAATTATCAAGTTCCTAAATAAAAATTTTCAACAAAGCTTTATTTTAATAAGTTTTAATATATATTTTTTAATATATTTTTTCTTAATTATAGAATTAATTAAAATTTAATAATATAAATAATTTTTAATTTTTATTTAATTTATAATAAATATTTACATTTATTTAAGTTAAAAAGAATTTATTTTTATTATTTTTATTATTTTTAAAATTTAATATTTTAAGATGTTTAATAAATTTAAATTAAGATAAATTTAATTACTAAAAAAATTTTAAATTTATAATTTCAATATATTAGGAATTTTGCTTCTGTGATCCATAAAATGTGTAAGAAATTTTTTCGGTGAAAATCACATGTAGGGAATTTTTGCCGACGCATTTCGAACCAGCCAGTGTGGCTCATCATCAGGACAAGATGAGAAATCTGAACCAAAAACCAAATTAGATAGACAGGAAAGCTCCAACTAGCCATTGGTAACATAACGGCTAGTTTGACTAGATCAATAAAATAAATTAAATTTTATCAAATCAAACTATATTTCATTATGTTTAATTTCAATAAGATTTTATTATTAAGGTTTTAATTCAATATTAATGATTACTAATAGAAATAATGTTAAAATAATTTTATTTTTTATTTTAATACTTCGAAAAAAAATAAAAAAATAAAAAAATTAATTAAAAATAAAATATTTAAATAAAAATAAAATAAAAATGAATTTCTTACACAAATTTCAATATATTTTATATATGTAAATACTCTAAGGGGTAGAATTTAATGGTGGAAAATGAGTAGTTTTTTAGCCTTTGGAATCAAAGCTTATCTATGTATCAGTTTTTTAAATTTAAACTTTTAGGGCATAGATCAATTGAAATGTTGATTCAAATCTCTACTAACTTTGTGTGCTATGTGGGAACCTAAACTAACCTTATATGTAGAGCAATATGGATATGTAGATTAAAAGTCCAAAGACTTAACATAATTACTAATTGCACCTTTAAAAAAAATATTGATTATATTAGTTAAAAGAAAATAATAGTATAAACTCTCATAAGATCCAAAAAGAAACAATTTTATTTTAAATTAGCTTGGTTAGTTTTTATTATAGTTCATTAAAATTATATGAAACAATTTATAATGTGACATTTAATGAATAAGTAGTTATATTATCTAAAAGGTTGTGAAAATATTTGTTATATATTAATAATAATTTTGATATTACTAATCATTCATATATATATATATATATTATTGGGCCTAGAGACCCACTAGAACCCAAAAACCATAATTTATTTCACAATTAAATTATTTTATAAATATTTTATTTTTATTTTATTTTATGACATTTTTTAATAAAATGTAAAAAAAAAGGTTATAATTACTTTTGAGATATATCTAAATCTCCATCCAACTACTAAAAATATTCTCATAGAGATTAAATGGATGTTTTAATAAAATTAAAAATTAGAATATATATAAATATGTGAAATTTATATAATATAAATAATATTATAAAAAACAGATATAGATGCATCTTAACCAAGGATCCAAGCCAAGGGAGAAAGAAAATTGACCAATAATGATATAGGAAAGTAAGTGCGTGATTCTTTTAAGTTTTTTTTTATTGTATTTTATTTGACATGTTTTTTCCAAAATATAGGTTTAATAATTACAACCAGTTATGTTTTTTTAATTTAGATTCTTTCTTAAATACAGTACAATGGGATTAGATTTGAGAGATAGAGAGGGAGAAAGACAGGAAGAGAGAGAGGAGGGGGGAGGGAGGGAGAGAGATGTATTTGGAGGGGGAAAGAGAGGAAGGGAAGAACAAAGACATTGAGAGATAGAGGTGGAGAGCGAGAGGGAGTGACAAGGGAGAGATGAAAACAAAATGAGGGAGAGAGGGGATGAGAGAAGATAGAGAAAATTAGAGGATAGAGATAAAGAAATAAGGGGAAGAGAGAGAAAGGGAGACATAGGTATGGAGGGGGGAGAGAGCGAGGGAGATAGTAGCAAAGTGGGAGGGTGTAGAGAGAGTGCCTGATGGGGGAAAAGAGAGAGGGAGGTGGGAGGGAAAGGGAGAGAGGACTTGAGAGAGTGGAGAGAGAGATGGAGTTATAGGGGGTGAGAGAGGGAGGGAAGAAGAAATACATAGAGAGAGAAATGTGGAGAGGGAGAGGGAGTGACAAGAGATAGATGGAGAGATAGTGATGGAGAGGAGGCGGAGGAAGAAGTATGTGTATGTTTTGGGGGTGAGAAGGAGAGAGAAAGGAGGAGAGACAAGGGGAGATAGATATAGATAGAGGGGGGAGAGAGGGAAGAAGAGAGAGAGAGAGTATGTTAGGGGGTGATAAAGAGAGACAAATAAGGAGAGCCAATGGGAAATAGAGATATAGATGGAGTGGGTCGAGAGGGAAGAAGAGAGCCTACAAAGTGAGGGAGGGAGGTAGAGAGATATATATGGAGAGAGAAAAGGAAGATAGAGAGAGAGAGGGAGATACAGACAAATAAATAGATAGATAGATAGATCTGGAGAGAGAGTGTGTATGCTTATGAGCTGATATAGAGAGGTAAAGGATAGATAGAGGGAGATACAGATAGAGATGGTGGGGGCGAGAGGGAAGAAGAGAGAGACCTCTCATCTCTATCTGTATCTCCCTCTATCTATCCTTTACCTCTCTATATCAGCTCATAAGCATACACACTCTCTCTCCAGATCTATCTATCTATCTATTTATTTGTCTGTATCTCCCTCTCTCTCTCTATCTTCCTTTTCTCTCTCCATATATATCTCTCTACCTCCCTCCCTCACTTTGTAGGCTCTCTTCTTCCCTCTCGACCCACTCCATCTATATCTCTATTTCCCATTGGCTCTCCTTATTTGTCTCTCTTTATCACCCCCTAACATACTCTCTCTCTCTCTTCTTCCCTCTCTCCCACCTCTATCTATATCTATCTCCCCTTGTCTCTCCTCCTTTCTCTTTCCTTCTCACCCCCAAAACATACACATACTCTCTCCATATCTATATCTCTCTCTTCCCTCCCACTCTCCTCTCTCCATCACTATCTCTCCATCTATCCCTTGTCACTCCCTCTCCCTCTCCACATTTATCTCTCTATGTATTTCTTCTTCCCTCCCTCTCTCACCCCCTATAACTCCATCTCTCTCTCCTCTCTCTCAAGTCCTCTCTCCCTTTCCCTCCCACCTCCCTCTCTCTTTTCCCCCATCACACACTCTCTCTACACCCTCCCACTTTGCCACTATCTCCCTCGCTCTCTCCCCCCTCCATACCTATGTCTCCCTTTCTCTCTCTTCCCCTTATTTCTTTATCTCTATCCTCTCATTTTCTCTATCTTCTTTCATCCTCTCTCTCCGTCATTTTGTTTTCATCTCTCCCTTGTCACCCCCTCTCGCTCTCCACCTCTATCTCTCAATGTCTTTGTTCTTCCCTTCCTCTCTTTCCCCCTCCAAATACATCTCTCTACCTCCCTCCCCCCTCCTCTCTCTCTTCCTGTCTTTCTCCCTCTCTCTCTCTCAAATCTAATCCCATTGTACTATATTTAAGAAAGAATCTAAATTAAAAAAACATAACTAGTTGTAAAATATTAAACCTATATTTTGGAAAAAACATGTCAAATAAAATACAATAAAAAAAAACCTTAAAAGAATCATGCACTTACTTTCCTATATCATTATTGGTCAATTTGCTTTCTCCCTTGGCTTGGATCCTTGGTTAAGATGCATCTATATCTGTAATTTATAATATTATTTATATTATATAAATTTCACATATTTATATATATTCTAATTTTTAATTTTATTAAAACATCCATTTAATCTCTATGAGAATATTTTTAGTAGTTGGATGGAGATTTAGATATATCTCAAAAGTAATTATAACCCTTTTTTTTTACATTTTATTAAAAAATGTCATAAAATAAAAATAAAATAAAATATTTATAAAATAATTTAATTGTGAAATAAATTATGGTTTTTGGGTTCTAGTGGGTCTCTAGGCCCAATAATATATATATATATATGAATAATTAGTAATATCAAAATTATTATTAATATATAACAAATATTTTCACAACCTTTTAGATAATATAACTACTTATTCATTAAATGTCACATTATAAATTGTTTCATATAATTTTAATGAACTATAATAAAAACTAACCAAGCTAATTTAAAATAAAATTGTTTCTTTTTGGATCTTATGAGAGTTTATACTATTATTTTCTTTTAACTAATATAATCAATATTTTTTTTAAAGGTGCAATTAGTAATTATGTTAAGTCTTTGGACTTTTAATCTACATATCCATATTGCTCTACATATAAGGTTAGTTTAGGTTCCCACATAGCACACAAAGTTAGTAGAGATTTGAATCAACATTTCAATTGATCTATGCCCTAAAAGTTTAAATTTAAAAAACTGATACATAGATAAGCTTTGATTCCAAAGGCTAAAAAACTACTCATTTTCCACCATTAAATTCTACCCCTTAGAGTATTTACATATATAAAATATATTGAAATTTGTGTAAGAAATTCATTTTTATTTTATTTTTATTTAAATATTTTATTTTTAATTAATTTTTTTATTTTTTTATTTTTTTTCGAAGTATTAAAATAAAAAATAAAATTATTTTAACATTATTTCTATTAGTAATCATTAATATTGAATTAAAACCTTAATAATAAAATCTTATTGAAATCAAACATAATGAAATATAGTTTGATTTGATAAAATTTAATTTATTTTATTGATCTAGTCAAACTAGCCGTTATGTTACTAACGGCTAGTTGGAGCTTTCCTGTCTATTTAATTTGGTTTTTGGTTCAGATTTCTCATCTTGTCCTGATGATAAGCCACACTAGCTGGTTCGAAAATGCGTCGGCAAAAATTCCCTACATGTGATTTTCACCGAAAGAATTTCTTACACATTTTATGGATCACAGAAGCAGAATTCCTAATATATTGAAATTTAAAATTTAAAATTTTTTTAGTAATTAAATTTATCTTAATTTAAATTTATTAAACATCTTAAAATATTAAATTTTAAAAATAATAAAAATAATAAAAATTAATTCTTTTTAACTTAAATAAATGTAAATATTTATTATAAATTAAATAAAAATTAAAAATTATTTATATTATTAAATTTTAATTAATTCTATAATTAAGAAAATATATATTAAAAGTTATTAAAAATAAAGCTTTGTTGAAAACTTTTATTTAGGAATTTGATAATTTAAAATAATTATAAAAATAAAGTTAATGAACATAAGAAATTTATTTAGGAATTTGAAATTTAAAATAATTATAAAAATAACCTTCATAAAAAATCACAATAAAATCATATTAATAGGTTTTTTTTTTCTTCTTCTAAGAAAGGGAAAGAAATTCTAAATAATTTCTAAACAACATATAAAATTATATCAACCTTAACATTTTATTTTCAAAACCCAATTGAACGTCTCACTTTCGTTTTAAATATTGATTTAATAAAAATTATGATTTGATTATAAGATCCGGAGCTTTTGTAAATTTGAACGTCTAACTGCAAATCCCCTTTTGGCCCATTGCTCCAACTGGATCATTGAGGTTGTGACAACTTGATTACATGATTAACATGTTGAACAATCTGGTTTCTTTTGGCACGTAGTCTGCGCAAGAAAATGTAATATAGTACCTGCATCCCAAGATGAGAAAATGTGTCAAGATGATTGACAAAGTAAATGGAATTTTCGCTACATATTTATAGATCAGTCTTTAGATTTCTACAAGATATATTACAATCTTGAAATCACACGGTGAAACAACCGATTTCTGGGAACTTTACTAACTTTAATGCTTTGGAGTCAGAAAAGAAAAATGCAACAAAAACATATTCATGCTTTCCACAAGTTGTCATTCTTGGTTTTCTCCCTACACTGATATTTTCCATGGAATCAATGCTTGAAAAGACTTACGGAGACGCTCATACCTGGAGTCATCGCTGCCGCCGCGATGAATTAATCACAGACCAAATCTTACCTCTTGGAAGCTCCAAACGCTTACGACCACAAGTGTAGAGAAGCAAAGTTTGTATAAATGGCGAGGGGAAAATTTTGCCGTATGTGGTAAAAATTTTGAAAGAGGAATGCCTTTTAGAAGAACCCACTACGCCCAAATCGCAGGAGCCAGTAAGGCCTTGATATCTTCTTCAGGTTTCTGAAAAATTTGGCTTCTATTCTTAAAAAAAAGAGCCCTTCTGACTGTTCAGCAACTGGTTGCTTCCTCTATCTGCAATCTTTCATTCAACAATGAAACTAATAAGACATTGGGTGACACAGAGTGTATTCCCTCTTTGGTGAAGATGTTGGAAGCCAAGCCAAACACATCTCAGGGGATGGCTTCTCAAGCACTTTCTGCATTGCTCGTTGTGCAGATTAACAAAAAGGAATTCATCTTGGTTTTGCTGGTAAAAATAGATAGGGACGTGGGAATCATCCCTCTAAGACAGGAGTTTAAATTTCAAACCCTGCTTTCCGTGCCATTCAAATTTAAATTTCAAAGCCCGCCTTCCAGTGCCATTCAAATTTAAATTTCAAAGCCCGCCATTCTTTTCTGAATCTTATGGATGTATGGATTCCACCAATACATAGCATAGATAGCATGAGAAGTTAACGAAGGGATACAGACGGAGAGGATGGACGTCAACGGAGAAACAGAGGCCAGCGGAAACAGGCCGCGTACAATGCCAGTTCCGTCACCCACCAACTCGCCTCCGCCGCGGCCTTCCAGAGGTCTGACAAAAGTGGGGTCATGTCGTGTTCCGGAGGCACTCGGCGACGTGAAAATGACTTCGAATTCGGGCAGCAAAGTTTTCCGACGGGCAAGGTTTCCGGGCCAAAACGCGGCCCCGGTAGACTACTCCGTTATGGAAATGGTGAGGATGCAACCAAGAGCCCAGAGACCATCGCCTAGCCTATTGTTGCTATTGTAAGGTAGGGCATATGAAAGGATTGCAGAAAGAGGTTGGTTGACTATAAGACCAACCAAGGAGGCCTTAATCTTAGGCTCATGTCGCGGAGCAAATAAAGGAGTCAAGCTTCTATACATTAATGGCCACAACACAAGCAACTCAACCCAGGTCACCTACTTGATTCATTGATTTAATTGCATCATGCTATTTCACCAACAAGAAAAATTGGTTCACAGAATACAAGCCTTGTTCATCCAAGGATTCAATGATCTTCAATGGTGGGAGGGAAAAAGTCTAGATTCCCTTTCAAGGGACTACATTGATGTTCCTTAATATCTATTATATGCTAATCATGGATATTAATATTCTTTTAGTTAGTCATATTTTGAGGCATTCCCCCCATCTAGATGTCAACTTTAACAATCACAAATTCTACATAGCTAACAAGTAGACCAAGAAGAATATGGCTCTTAGTGTGTAGAACCATGGTTTGCTCAAATTAATGGATATTGGATAGGTCAAAGAGCATGCACTAGACGCTAATAGTGCAACAGAGATCAGTGTATTGTGGCATCAAAGTTATGGGCACCTCAACTTGACCTACCTCTCTCAATTGTCATGAGAGAAATTGGTATATGGACTTCCAGATATTCAATACTAGATCTAGGGAGTTTGTGGAGCTTGTTAGGCAAGGAATCAACATTGTACGCCATTTGATGAAGGACAAGTTTGGAGAGCACACAGAGTCTTTCAATTGGTTCATGCAAATTTTGTGAATCAATGAACAAAATATCAGTCATTAATGCCAAGTATTTCCTTTCGTTTGTTGATGACTTCAATAGAAAAATGCAAGTTTACTTTCTGAGCTTAAAATCTTAAAATGTTTAATGAATTTCAAAAGCTCAAAGCATTAGTAGACAAAAAATTAGGTTGTCATTATTGTCTCTTATATTTAATAATGACATTAGAGCAAATGTCAACCTAAAAATGGTCTCCTAAGGCAAAATCATAAAATAATAGTTAAAATAATAAAATAAGAGTTATGAATTTTGGAGGTAAAAGAATAAAATTACTTTTTTAATTGTATTCTTGGCTTATCTCCTTATAGGTTTACTCTGATTTTAAGTGTAGACACTCATTGGAAGCGGAATTAAATTTCACATCCAACGAGTACCCATTATGCATATTTTTTAGAAGACCCACATTGATCAAAATTGCAGATACATTAAAAAATTGTGTTGAACACATTTTTTTTAATGTATCTACAATTTTTATCAATGTGGGTGTTCTCAAAAGTATGCATAATGGGTACTCATTGGATGCAAAATTGAATACCGCATTCAACAGGTGCTTACACTTGAAATTTGAGTAGACCTATAAGGAGATCAACCAAAAATACACTTTAAAAAATAGTTTAAAAAGTAGTTTTTCTTCTTTTCCCAAAAAAATATTTACATGTAACTATTTTTAAATTTAAAGGATTTTGATTGGTTTACATATTATGACATTGAAACTACATGAAAATTTCATAGGAATTTTAGGCTAAAATTTCCTCTAATGTGGTGAATTATGCTCAAAATAATTTAATAACTTATGTGTTAAACATGTGATCGAAAGATAATATACTACACCTTACACTCCACAACAAAATGGAGTGGTTCAGATGCAAAATATTACTGTCACAAAGATGGTCATGTTATGTTGCATAAGAGTTCCGTTCCAAATAGGTTTTGTGTTGACACAATATTCACAATACTATAACTATTGAATAGATCTCCCACAATGGTGGTGAAGCACAAGGCCCCCGAGGAAGCATGGTCTATAAGAAATCCCAAAGTAAGTCATCTTAAACTCGAATTATTTGGTTCTACTACCTAGACTTGGATTCCAACTAAGAAGAGAACCAAGTTAAACCCAAAGCACAAGAAGTTGGTGATGACAAGGTACAAAAACACTCATAAGGCTTATAGGTTGGTTGATACTGACACTGATAAGGTAAGCTTCAGCAAAGTTGTGTTCATGAGGACATTGAAACTTTCCAAACTTCTCCCCAAGTTCAGAATCACTGAGAAGTTGAAAGTGGTTGGAGGATTCAGGTGTCCAACTTCAAGTAGCTCCACTTGAAAGGGGGAGAGGAGATTCTAAGCATGAGGAGTCTCCTCGACTAGTAATCTAATCCAGATACAAGTGGCCCCAACCATGGTAGAAATATTGACTTAGATGAGAAAGATCCCAAGAAGAGACACAAGTGGTGGCACAACACCATTGGAGATTTTCAAACAGGAAAAATGATCAAGGGACGATCATCGAGAGGAAAGAGAAAACAGAGAACAAAAATAGTCAACTTTTCTCTTGTGGCTAATATTCAGGAAATTTATGAGCCACAAATGTTCAAGGAAGCACAAGGAAGACGTGAATGGGAAAAGGCAATGGTAGCAAAACATGAGATTTTGACGAAAAATCAGACTTGGGATCTCACACTACTTCCATTAAAAAATAAACACATTGGTTACTAATGGGTTATATAAGATCAAGTCCAAGGAAGATGGCACACTTGACAAGTATAAAGCATAATTGGTTGCAAAAGGGTTCTCTCAAAGAGAGGGTATTCACTACAAGGAGAACTTTGCTCCTACAATAAAGATAAGCATCATTCTACTTGTTCTAGCCATAGAAACACGATATGGCTAAAGGATCTATGTAAATTTTTGTAGATGTTCTATGCTTGATGCAACTTTACTTTTTATCCCAATATTAGTCAGCAATCACATAAACAAGAAAGTAAAATGCTAAAAGAACATACCAGTAGATCGACAGAAGACAAGCTAAAAATATATGTGTTGGTGCATTACAGCGGTAAACAGGTTGCTTCAACCAGCAAAGTCTCAATACGGTTAGCCAACCAGAAGTATCATACAGCCCTCTCGGACAACAAGATCAATCAACCAAAAGTCAACAAAATTCAACGTTGTCACAGTCAACGGTCAACGCAAACAACAGCAACAAAAAGTCAATGTAGCCCAGTCAAAAGTCAACGGTCAACCTCAATTTTTGTGCCAAAAAATGCAGACTGCAGAAATCAGAATTTTGACCAAAGTTGGGGTCAGATTGACCATACGTTGACCAAAGTCAACGCTGGTCAACTATGTGCTGAAACCCTAGGTCGAAAACATAAATTTCTTCTTGCTGCGTTTTCCCACGTGTGGATGAAGAAGAGTCTCCAAGGCGATCGAACCAATCAGATGATAAGAGATGATGTGTGAGGATGGATGAGTGAAAATGACCTCTAATGTTGACCTATTTATATCCATCAGTGAGGGTGTGTGACACAACTGCAGGCGCTTCAAGCCTACATTTCATTTTAGGCCGACCTTCACATATTTTGAATAAATTCAAAATAAATGTTCTACTCATTAGATCAAGATGATCTTTAGATCGATCTTGCACCTCTCCGAAAGAGCAATCCAATAAAAATATTGGCATCTTCATTTGAGCATCACAACATGGAGTTTGGACCTAGTTGTCCAAAATTAACACTCCCTCTCAACTAGGGAGAACTCCATCCACTTGTGCCATCCAAACATCGTGCGTCATCCTGTTGTAGCTTGCTTTGTTGGCTTCTTTATTTCAGAACAAAAGTGGGTCAGTCACAAAGACATCATGATTCCCGGCTAACAGATTCAACCCAGAGGTCCGAAACCTCTATAGGACTCAAAAAGAGTCTCATACCAACCCGAAGTCAGTTGGAGGTCCGAAACCTCACTAGACTTGATCCCAGATCAAGTGGTTGGACAAGTGCCATCCTAGACATAAGAGTACAACAATCTATGATGCGTCCTTCAATCTTTTCTATACTGGTCTCTAGCTTTTCCCACCTTACTGGCCAAATGAGAGGTACTTCCCATGAGTCCGGGACCCAATGGGTAGGATGCATATGGGGCACAGATCATGAGAGGTGAACCAACTCAACATCATAACGGTGGGGCAGAAGCACCACAAGGTTCGACAAGCCTAGCCCCGTGTGTGTTTATAGCTCCAAGAAGCTATCCCTAAAGCCCCCAAGAGCTCCTAGAGCTCATCGTCCAACAGGACCCTCGGCATAGGGTCGTTCCACGATTCCAAGATTCTCACAGAAGGTTAGGAACTTGACCTTCCCCAGGGGCTTTGTGAGAATTTCCGCGACCTACTCATTAGTTCCTCTATGATTGAGCCTTACAGTGCCTCGTTGTACCATATCCCGGATAAAGTGGTACCTAATATCAATATGCTTGGATCGATCGTGGAACACGGGATTCTCGGAAAACTGAATCCCACTCTAGTTATGACAGAGTATCACGGTGGTATCTAGCATATGCCCGAACAGCTCACTGAAGAGCTTTCGCAACCAAACTGCTTCACAACAGGGCATACTCGCTGCAATGTATTCGGCCTTCGCGGTGCTCAAAGCTACCGACTTCTGCTTCCTGCTCATCCATGATATCGAAGCAGACCAAGTGTGAAGCAGCATCCCGATGTGCTCTTACGATCCACCACACTGCCAGCCCAATCGGCAGACGTATATCCACAGGAGGCAGCTGCTGCTCCCGGCAGCGGTATCTCAAAACCCCCATGGTTTATCGTGCCCCGCATATATCTCTGCATTCTCATAAATTAACCCAAACTGAAAGTGATGAGGCTCAACCATATGTTGACTCAAAGTGTTCACTGCAAAACATACGTCCGGACGAGTGTTCACTAAGAACATCAGGGCCCCTATGAGTTGACAATACTCAGTAGGATTTGCTAGCACGGGCCCAGCAACGCTGCCACTCAACTTCTTAAAGTTGAGCTCCATCGATGTCGACACGAACTTACAGTCCACTATTCCAAATATTTCCAGAAGCTTCATAATATATTTTCCTTGAGAAAGGAAAATCTCGCCAGGCCTCTACCATACCTCCAGGCCTAGGAAGTAGTGCATCAGTCCTAGGTCTTTCATCTCGAACTCAGCAGCGAGCTCCCTCTTACACTGATGAATGAGAGGGTCAGCACCTGTCAGGAAGAGGTCGTCCACATAGAGCACCAAAATGAGAGGCTTTTCTCTATCAACCTTGAAGTAAAGGTTCGGATCAACATTACTACGAGTGAAGACCAGCTTCATCAAGTAGCTATCTATCCTCTCGTACCAAGCTCTGGGTGCTTGCTTCAACCCATAGAGGGTTTTCTTCAAACTGCAAACATGGGTGTCCCTATCCTAGACTTCGAACCCCAGAGGTTGCTCCACATACACCTCTTCCTTTATCGCACCATGCAGAAATGTGGTCTTCACATCCATCTGATGAAGATTCCATCCTTGCATAATAGCAAGGGCTATGATAGGTCGGATGGTGGTATATCGGCCACATGTGCAAATATATCATCATAGTCTACGCCTTCCTTTTGAGAGAAGCCATGGGCAATGAATCTTGCCTTGAAATTTTCAGCACTACCATCAGATCCATGCTTGATCTTATAAATCCATTTCGAGGTGACAACTGCTTTGTCCTCTGGTCTTGGAACCAGATCCCAGACATCATTTTTCATAATGGACTCATATTCTTCGTGCATAGCATCCTTCCAGACTTGATTCTTTACGGCTTCTTCAAAAGATCCAGGCTCATATTGTATGATTGTACTCATAGCTGCTAGATACCCTTGGTATTTATTTGTCTTCTTGCTTTCACAGAATGTCCCCCTTGGGGCCATATGTCTCTCGGCATTCTCGAGAGTGTCCCTGAGCCATGATGGTCTCTTCCTCATTGAAGGAGGTGGATCAATAACGTCCATCGATCCTTCAACATCGAGCATCGTCTCATCCTTCGGTTCTTCTTGATTTCCAGGCCTTGCTTCATGATCTTCCTCAGATCTCGAAAGATTGATTACTTTACTCAGGGAAGCATCTTCGTCAAAGGTAACATCGTGGCATATCTCCACTTCCCTTTGACCAAGCACATAGACTCTATAAGCATTTGAAGTTTCGCTATAGCCCACAAACATTCCCTTCTTTCCAAAAGCATCCAGTTTGCTCCTCTTCTCCTTCGGTACATGAAAATAAACAGGACATCCAAAAGCCCTAAAATGTGAGACGTCAGGTTTCTTACCAAAAAAAACCTCTTCGGGAGTTTTGGAGTCTAGAGCGAAATGCGGGCATCGATTTTGTATGTACACAGTAGTGTTCACAGCTTCTCCCCATAGAAACTTCGGAAGACCTTGGTCACATAGCATGGCACAGGCAGCTTCCACAATGGTCATGTTCTTTCTTTCAACAACGCCATTCTGCTCAGGAGTATAGACAGTTGTGGTCTCCCTCTTGATGCCAGCTTCTCTGCAAAAGTTCTTGAACTCATTCGTCTCATATTCAGTGCCATTATCGGTCCTCAATATCTTGATCTTCTTCCCTGTTAGATTTTCCACCAAGACTTTGAAGGTACGGAACCACATGAAAGCCTCATCCTTCTTCTTCAAGAAGTATATACAGGTTTTGCGAGAGAAGTCATTTATGAACATCATATAATAAGAACATCCTCCCAAGGATGTCATGGGCAGCATACCAGACAGATCAGAATGTACTAATTGCCAGACATCAGATGTCGTTGTGATGCTTGAGGGGAAAGATCCCCTTGTATGCTTTCCTTCAGCATAGCCCTAACATACACCTTCATGATCATTTGTGAACTCGAGCATCCCCATCACCACCTTCCTTGCTTCGAGAAGGGCTTTGTAGTGAAGGTGTCCAAACCTTCGGTGCCATAGTTCAGTCTGTCGGATAGTATCACATGTCATCACTCCTAATGGACTTCCTCCAACCTGGTAGAGTGTATCAACTCTAAACCCAATCATGATAGCTTCCTTGAAACTCTTCTTCTAGATACACACCTTCCCATCAATGAATGCCACATTGAAACCTTTGTCTTCCATGGACGAAATAGACACAAGGTTCTTCTTCAAATCAGGTACATATAATACATCTTGCAATCAGAGGACTTGACCTTGAGACAAGTGGAGGGTCACAGTCCATGTCCCTTTCACGGGATATGTGGCATTATCTCCAAGGATCATTTTCAGATTAACATCCTTCTCAACCATGTGAGAAAGTGCTTCCTTGAACCTAGTGATGTGCCTTGAGGCACGACTATCTATCAACCAGACATCCATAGTGTCCGGTGGAGATGCAGCAGAGAGGGAAGATACAAGAATGAATTCATTCCTTTTATCACCAACAACATTTGATTCCTCATACCTGCAATTTCTCGACCTTTTGTAAGGTTGCCCATTTCCACCAGAGGGAGCCTTCCTCTTTCCTTTGAACCTGTTGTTCCTTTGATTGTCATTCCTCTGGTTGTTGTTGTTGTCATCATCATCGGGAGAATCCTTCTTGAAGGGGCATTCTCTAGCATAGTGGTTGGTCTTGTGACATGTGTAACATTTACCTTTCTTCCCTTGGGCTCCCGCTCTTCCTTTGTTCCTCAGACTTCTTCTTAGCACCAGCAGTGAAGGCAGCATTTCCTTCATTTTCATATTCCTTCATTCTTGTTTCTTCTTGTACGCATCTCGATAGTACTCCGTCAAAATTAGGTATGACATTGTTATTGAGAATGGTAGTGTTGAATACATGCCATTTGGATGAGAGACCTCCAAGTGCGGTGAGAACCATCTCTCGATCACCTATTGTCTCCCCAGTGCCAGAAGATTATTCCTGATTTCGGTCAGCTTCAGAAAATATGATTGGACGGATTTATCCTTGCCTTTCTTCAGATTCTTTAGTTGATTTTTAAAGAATATGACTTGATTTGCATTGCTAGTCTTGAACATGTTGAACAACTTATCATACATCTCCTTGGATGTGCCCAGTTCAGAGATGTAGGCAACCAGACTCTTATGAATTGAGTCTCTGATCATCAGCTTTACTTTGATTTCCCCTTCTTATACTTTGACTTGGTGGCAACAAGTGCAATGAATGGAGGCTCTTGAATTTTACCCTGCACATAGTCCATGACATCTTGGTCTTCCAACATAAGATCCAATGTCATCTTCCAGGCATGGACGTCTTCCTTCCCAGTCAATTTGTCATCAGCATTAAAGCCATTATAGTTTGAGGTACCCATGCTCTTCTTCGGTGATTGCTACAAACTTGGGCTTTGTCTTCACCTCAGCTCTGATACCATGTAAATTTTTGTAGATGTTCTATGCTTGATGCAACTTTACTTTTTATCCCAATATCAGTCAGCAATCACATAAACAAGAAAGTAAAATGTTGATAGAACATGCCAATAGATCGACAGAAGACAAGCCAAAAATATGTGTGTTGGTGCGTTACGGCGGTCAACAAGATGCTTCAACCAACAAAGTCTCAATACGATCAGCCAACCAAAAGTGTCACACAACCCTCTCAGATAGCAAGATCAATCAACCAAAAGTCAACTAAAGTCAATGTTGTCACAGTCAACGCAAACAACAAAAAGTCAACACAACCCAGTCAAAAGTCAACGAGCAACCTCGATTTCTATGCCAGAAAATGCAGACTGCAGAGGAATTTTGACCAAAGTTGGGGCTAGTTTGACCATGCGTTGACTAAAGTCAACGCTGGACAACTATGCGCTGAAACCCTAGGTCGAAAACAGGAATTCCTTCTTGTTGTGTTTTCCCACGTGTGGATGAAGAAGAGCCTCCAAGGTGATCGAACCAATCAGATGATGAAAGAATGTGTGAGGATGGATGAGTGAAAATGCTCTCCAATGTTGACCTATTTATATCCATCAGTGAGGGTGTGTGACACAACTGCAGGGGCTTCAAGCCTACATTTCATCTCAGGCCGACCTACACATATTTTGAATAAATTCAAAATAAATGTTATGCTCATCGAATCAAGATGATCTTTAGATTGATCTTGCACCTCTCCGAAAGAAGAATCTAATAAAAATATTGGCATCTTCATTTGAGCATCACAACATGGAGTTTGGACCTAGTTGTCCAAAATTAACAATCTATCAGATGGACATGAAAAGTGTCTTTCTCAATGGATATTTGCAAGAAGAAGTCTACATGTATCAATTGCAAGGTTTTCATCTTTTAGGAGAGAATCATTTGGTTTGCTAAACTCTATATACATCAAGATTGACAAGTATTTGAATGAACATGGGTTGAAATATAGTCCTTCAACTTCCAACATGTATGTTAAAATAATTGGTAATGATATCATCCTTCTAGGCATATATATGTAGAAATTATCATTATTATAGGTAGTGAGACAAGTGCAATAAGACATGTTCCATTCAATATAAGAAAATATTTTGACATGACGGATCTCGGCCTCTTACACTACGGATCTTGGTGTACAAGTTCAGCAAATAGGTAAAACCATTCTTGTCTCACAAAGAAAACATACCTTGGGTTTGTTAGACAAAGTTCAAAATAAAGATTCCAAAAATTTATCTACACCTACAGAGAAATGGTTAAAACTTTCAGCCAAAACTAACTCTAAGGCAGTTAATGAGTTAATATAAAAGCAACTAGTGGGTAGCTTGATGTATCTTACAACCACTAGACTTGATTCGAGTTTTGTTGTGAGCTTCATTTCCATATCCATGACAATGCAAAAAGTAAAACATGAGTGCTAAGATATGTGAAAAGTACACTTGACTTTGGTATTTTGAAAAACATAAGCAAAGACCCTCAACTATGTGGGTATACAAATTTAGATTGGGCAAGTTTTGTTAATGATGAAAAATCCACTTTTTTATGTCTTCAGCCTTGGCACAAGAGTGATCACATGGACCATTAAGAAGCAGCATGTAGTAGCCCTCTCATCAACAAAAGAAAAATATCAAGGAACAATAAAGGTAAGTGTGAGGCAGGTGGGCTCAAAGGTATGCTTTCAAATGTGCAAATGCAACAAGTAGAGGCAACACCCTTGTTATGTGACAATAAGGGGTGATGAAACTTGCCAAAATCCAATTTTCCATGAGCATACCAAACATGTTGATTTTCACTACCACTTCACTAGGCGACTTATGGAGGATAGATCTATTGAGCTACAATTTTGTGCCATAGAGGATCAAACTACAAACATTCTTACCAAGCTTTTGGATCTTGAAAACTATGTAAAATTCCAAGATAAGCTTGATGTAATTAGTTGATTGACCACTACAAACATTCTTACCAAGCCTTTGGATCTTGAAAACTATGTAAAATTCCAAGATAAGCTTGATGTAATTAGTTGATTGACCATTAAGGGAGGGTATTAAAGTAAATGTAAATTTATTAACAGTCAATGAGGTACTATACTTGGGCATTAATAAAGTCAATTGGACTTTAATGCATGATGAAACTTGACAAAAGTCCAATTCTCCACAAGCATAACAAATATGTTGGTTTTCACTACCACTTCATCAGACAACTTGTAAAGTATAGATCTATTGAGTTGCACTATTGTCCCATAGTAGATAAACTACATTCTTACCAAGCCTTCGGATCCTGAAAAATACATAAAATTCCAAGATAAGCTTGATGTAATTAGTAAATTGACAATTAAGAGAAGGATTACAGTAAGTATTAGTTTAATAACAATCAATCAAGTGCTAGACTTGGGCATTAATAAAGTCAATTAGACTTTAACTTATTTTATGTATTTTATGTCTTATTTCACTTTAGTGTGTATTTTGATCTATCCCATATTCATATTCATAAAATAGGTTGACTTGACTCCATTGTAAGCCTATATAAGAAAGCTTTCACTTTCTCATATTTATGAAATACAAAGAACTCTTTGACTTTTCTTAGTCTCTTTATGTGCTCAATTTCCAAGATTGAAACTCCCTCGTTTTGTATTTCATTGTTTTCCATTTTATTTTAAGTTTCTCATTGACGTTTTCCTAAAAGTTCCAGAATTTGTAAAATATAAGAATAAATGAGATGTTATTTCAAAAATTAATATAATTTATCAGCTTATCAGAACTTAGTAGCTAGGCAATTATGTTAGTATGATATTAAACGAAATCGTTTTCAAGATTTTGTCATGGATATATAGACACATTATACTTGAATCACATTTCATGTAGAGATGTAGCAAAGCTAAACATGTAAAAATGCTGTAACAACTTTCCACATTTTTTATAAGCAAATGCTTGACACATCTTGGAATCCAAACAACCACAAGCATTCAAGATCTGACTAAATGTAACAACCACAATTCAATCCATCTATATTATCTAACAAGGAGCTCATTTTAGACAGATTTCACACGGCTTTCACAATTTCTTCCTATCAATTTTGTGCAAGAAGACACTGAACACAACAGCTGGAAAACTGAGGTTACGTTACCCAACCTCTTTTTACTTTTCGATGTCCCTAGAAATTATTGATCTCTTTACGATTAGGTTGATGCTTCAATGCAACAAATATTATTAATTTTTGTAGCACTGAAAATCAAATGGTAAACTCTCACAATAGAATGTCACAAATTACTTTAAACCTGTACACATTGATCATTATAAGAAGATGAGCATTTGATCTTTGTACCAAAGCATGAAAAGCGTATTGTAATCCTGTTCACATTGATCATTCTCCAAAGATCGCCATTTGCTTGTACCAAAAAGGAACAAATTATTTTTCTGAAATGTGGTGCTTTAAAACTAATTATTTCAGTTCGCATGTTAACAAACACTAGTTTTCACAAAGAAGAAAAACAAACGATGATGACATAAATCAATTTCTATAGTTCCCAATCATTTCATTTTTATAGTGCAAAAGTTAGTAAAGTGAACATCGCATGAATTAGAGCTTTTTAAATCAATGGGAAATCATTTGACTGAGCATTTGGTAATTACAAGCTGATTTGCCTGCAAACAGAGACTCGCAGACTTGATTTCAGTTATGAACATATAAAAATGAGAAACATGTACACAAGCTAACAGTTCGGTAGGGAGAGGTACTAGGTATTTATTGATATGCTCTTATTACGCAGACAAACTAGAAGAATATGTATAAGGGGTCAGTTCAGAAGGGAAAGGTACTGTGCATTTTCGAATATGATCTTTCAGATGTGTAATATCTTTCTGTATGCTCCTGCATCGGTGGCAACTCAGTGGAGAGTTGAGAAGTCTAGTTTCTTCTTCCTTGCTGCATGTGGTCACCTTTCCATGTGATTCCAGCTCTGTCAAGACCTTTTTTGAATGCCGAAAAAATGAAGAAGTGAAAGAATTCCAGTGCTTTGCATTCTTCAAACAAGGAGAATCAAAATCTTGACTGATAACGTGAAGGTGTAATTGCCTCATTGAAGGAACCTGAACCATAAATTCACGGAGTCATTACAACAATTTAGTTTTTAGTTGCCACCTAAATGCACAGTTGAGGAGTCAAATGACAGGATGGACAGTTAATCGCTGACAATCAACTCAGTCCATCTGCAAAACTCAAAAGAATAAGATCAATTATGATAAATTATGATAAATTAAAATCTACAAAACCTTTCTAACCATATAAGTTAAAAAAAGAGCACAAAACTGACAATAATATCCTCCTAGAAATAAGAATAAAATGTTTCAGAAAAATATTTATAAAGAAAAATGAAACTGAAGGATGCAAGTGACTTTGCTGATTTAAAATTAATGACATAGAACAACATCCATTTTTTTCCCTCGGAAATCTTTTTGAACTTCTATAACTGGCAGAAAAACTGTTGACTGCAATCCATTATAACCCACAGCATTACACTTGAACCATGTTAAATTCTATGTTACACCAAGTTTCTGGGACATGGTATATGGAAACACATATCCGGTACGTCTGGAGACCACACCCCACCACCACCAACCGACCACCAAACCCACCCCGCCCCCTCCGGTCTCCACCCCACCCAAAAAAAAAAAAAAATCAGGGGACAGCAGGATACAGGTAGGCCACAGAGGACAAGGTAGGGGAGACAAATCGACTGTATTAAATATAGAAAAGATATGGACACATTACACTTATCAAGGCCCCCAATAGTACCCCTCTCCCCAAGAGTGGCAACACTTGATAATTTCCGAGCATGATTTATTATGTGATTTCAACCTGTGATCCTTACTTAAATGCCAAAGACATTACACTTAAACACTTCATATGAAACAATGGCTAATGTAACTCATGTGAATTGGATCACCACCATCATCGATGAGCGAGCTGATCAAACAGATGAGCTAAGCATGACATGTATGAGGCATCTGTTGGCTGTTGTATATGGAGACGGTTAGCCATCATCGTTGGGATCACTATCTACAATGTGGATCATTGAAGGATATATATATATATATCCTCTAGTTACCCCTAGATGTGAGGTGGTCACAGTCAACATTATGATGATGCCCATATGGGAAGTTCAAGATGAAGAGGCATTACCTTAAGTTGGTAGAGAACATGTTCCTTGCACCTGCTGATTGATGGGTCAACCTAGGAATTGTTCCTCCCCTTTGGGTTGGAAGCACTTAATAGGGCCTTATAATAATCCTCCCATGTCTATGCATGGTAACTTGTTAACAAATCATAAGCTAGGAAAACATTTGAAGATGGAACAAGTATGTGTTAGTTTTTGAGTTTGGTAGCAGTGGATAGGTGTTCTAGTCTCAGATTAAGTCTAAGAGGCTAATGAACACGAGATCTCCAAAACCCAAAAAAGGTTTCGCAAGATAAGACTCATAAACACATTAATTAAATTAATTTGACACAACAAAATTATTTCCTAAGTCTAACTTAAGAAAAGTGGTAAATTAAAGTGAATTAATTAAGGTATATCAATTTTGCTCTAGAGGCTTCTATTGATGAAGTCAAATTGATCTCATCCATCGGTTGAGAGCTAATAGTGGTCGTTGAGACTCCTTTACCCTGCAACATCTTACAAAAGCTCATGGGGACTTGGTGGACTTCAACTTATCCTCCAATACCAGTACCTGGTTCTCGTTCTTATTCTGGAACAAATTCTGAAGAGCCATCCACATCTCATGTGCAGTGTTCTTCCTGGACAAAGGAGCTACTAAGGGATCCTTCACACCATCAAGGATGATCAATCTCGCCCTCGTATCCAAATCCTCGTACACTTCTAGCTCCTTTGGGTCAGTTGGATTCTTGATGACTTTCTCGGCAAACTCGCAGATCATGTTGACCTGCAAGACCAACTTGATCCTTTCTTTCCATGGACTATAGTTGGGCAACCCCTCCAACCTGTCCTCGTACCAGAGGCCAGTCTGAAACTTCAACATTGTAGTGAGCCCTTCACCTACAATGTGACCAACTCCCTCTTCAGTTGTACTTTGTTGTGCACTCTAATGATTCACTATCTTCCAAAGTAGCTCAGGCACGCTTTGATACCACGTAGAATTTCCACGATCTTGGGTCTAGGATAGAATCTCAAAATCTTTGACGTTATCAAACCAAAAATCTCAACAAAATCAACTTTGCACAGCAGAAAATAAATAGCAGTAATTCAAACATGCACAATTATAGACAACTCTTTACAAAATATTGTTCAACAATGTACAACAACCCAATCTTCGCTATATTAAACCAACTGAATAATACAACAGTCTTAGGGCTCCCTTACAAGGGATACAAGATACAATGACAATCGAGATACAATATCTATGTCGTATCTCGTCTTGTCGGTCATTTGCTCCCTTTTTTTCTCTCTCGCTGCCCCTTATTCCATCAAAGGACAACACATAGAGTCTACAGGAGGGTTATCACCTGTCACTGTTGCAAGTCGCTTTTGCTACAATGAACACGCATTGATCCAATCTGCTCTTCTAGGCTAGCCAACACCTGAGCTCCAATTTTCCAATCTAGTAGCTTCTTTCGTCCATCAAAGAGCTACACTTTAGGCTACAAACTTCACCCAATCACGCAAAAATCAATGTCCTCCTTGTATGCTTCTCTAGGGCTACTTTGGGCTATCAACATGTTGCTCTCCAAAATCCAATGATGCCCAATCCAATCACTGCAATATTTGCTCCTAAGAGGGACTTTCGACCATCAAGAAAAGTCCTCCAAATGGCTCCCACAGGCTTCCAGTCAAATTGATCCAATAACACGAATCCAACACCTACAAGAATGTACCAAAGCACATACCTTTGCTCACTATTTAAGGGTCTGTTTCTCTGCAGTCAACCTCAGCGTAGTTAGGGAAAAACCACAGTCACTTCCAGCCCTTGTTTTCTACCCAGATTTTCTCCTCAAGGCTGCGGGTGTCCTTCCTTGAGAGGTTGTGCCACTCCACTGCAATCTTGGGTTGTTCTAGCCCTCACACAGTTCTTGGCCCCTCCTTAATTTACTACGGCATGCTTCAGCAAGGCTCCACAGGCCTGTGGCATCCTATTTTAGGGACATTCCACCCATAAACAAGCCCTTAAATCCTTCAGGCATACCTTCTGCTATTCGGACCTCCTGCTCTGCAATTCGGTCACCAAAAGTAACCCTAAAAACCTTACTTTTCCTCACTAGTTTCCTTCTATTTCCTGTGGCCAAAACAAAATTTGTCTTCTCCTTCAACGAGCTCCACTTGTGGTGTGTTTCTCACTTTTGGATGAGCTAAAATGAAGCTCACTCACCTTGTATTTATATCACATACAAGGGCTCCCACAAAACATATAATTAGGGCTTGACAAGTTGTCACAAGGCTTATTAACATCAAGCCAACCTTGACCCTTCTTGTGCAAACCCACTTCTTGAATTCAAAAATTCATAACTCCATTTCTACAACTCAGAATCAGAGGATTTTCGTTGCATCGTGTTGACCACTGGAGTGGCACCTGATGATAATGTGAAGACTCCATGCCCAAGGATGAACCAGAAGACAGTTGTACCATCAGATATTATCAGTTCAACAGAGTTTTTTAACTCTACTTCTACTTCTCATCATCTTTCTCTTGTACCCAGATTCCATACCTTACGGGGAATTATAATAAGTGATGCTAGAAATGATGAATTTGAGTTAGTATTGAGTCTGTAATAGGCCTAGGTAGCTTGGGACCTTGCCAACAAGTGAGTATTACTTTGGGAGGTTTTTTTTTACTCGGTTAATTATCATCTCCCTACCAAGACTTAATAATTAATTGAGTTTTTTCCTCCAATTTTACCCCAAAGTCGGAGTACGACTTGATGGTGAGCCTTGGGTGAGTCTTAGTGTCTGGAGTCAATTTATATTACCATACTAGATCACACAAAAAATTTCATGGAATTTGGTTAGGTCTAAGTAGTGATTGTTTGTTTTTTTAGATTTCCCGCAGGTCAAAAATTGCAATAAAAATTGTAATTGGATCATAATAAGTGTTGTCTAGAGAAGTTGTATGGGGTATGAGTAATCAAAATTACACCTATGACACACTTTGAGGGGTTAATAATGTGTTTTGGACCCTGTTGTCGCATAGAATGTCTAGGCACCGCGACAACGGCTCAGATCGGGGGCTGTCACCCTGATCCCCAATCTCTCTATCTAAGCTGTCTCCTTGCAAGCTAAGGTAGGTAGACCCTAACAAAAACGAAAAAGGAAAACTAGTTGGAGATCAACCAATTTAGGAGACACAGCTAGACAACCAAATACTTGTTAAGATTTATGAGATTTTATAGATTCAATTAGATTTAAAGTTTTGAACCAGTGCCTTATGGAGTCAAAATATCCCATTATAAATTTAAAAATCAAGTAATTGATATGTAACTGCTACTATGAAAATCAATCAACCACAATAATATTCGATAAAATACCCTCACAATTATGCATTAACATTGTTCGATGAAGATAATATACTAAACAGAGAAAATCTAAAAAATGACTGGCGTTAGGGCTTGGAGTCGAATGGTTGCCGCCGCCGCCATCGCTGAAGCTACCCCTCCAGCGTCTGCACCTCCCGGGCTTGCTTTGGAGGCCGATAAGACATCTGCTGCAGCACCAATTTCGGCCCTCAGCCGAAGGATCTTGATACTGAATTTGAAAACCGCCTCCAAAATCTCTACAGCGGACACAGACACAGAGGAGGATCTCACTGCACATTACATTGTCGTGGACAACTTTGCAGATGCTAAGCGAACTGCTGCCTTCGCAGCAGCTATAGAATATGCGCTCCTCTGTGAAATACACATGCCGCTGAGCCAAACTCTTCCTGCCGATACTGAATGCGGCACTGAAGACGTTCACTCGAAACTCAAAGACTCTGTTTCAGATTCTTTCCAGCGGCTTTTGGGTTGCCCGGATCTGCTTGAAAGGAATGCAAGGAAGCTCTCTTGGGCGGGAAACAATACCCATTTCCTTGGCTGCTCGCCTCTTTCTTCAACCTCTTCCTACCCTCTGCAGCAAGACCTGGAAACGTTGAATCTACAGAGTACCTGTTCGCTCTCCTCTCAAATTTGCAGAGGCAAGTTGAAGTCTGCTGATCACTCTGTTTTTTTTCAGATCCAGCGTCTGCTCCTTTCTGGCAAAACCCTGTTGCAATGGGTGAGCTCCTCGGATCTAGTGCAGGATCTCAAGCAAGCACTTGAACATAGGCTGGTGATTCCATGTGCATTACAAAGACTTATCTATGAAGGCAAAACAACTGGAGGAACCTTACCCCCTCTCTTTTTACAGTATTAACAGAAATGCATCTATTGTTTTCACCCTTTGTCTGAGAGGGGGAGCAGCTGGACAGTCATCTACAGCTCCTGCTTTTTCCTATAGAGACGTTGTCCATGCTCAGACACACAAGACACCAACTCCACCAGCCAAGGTTCCCACGCCTTTTTTGGTGGACAAACTGGAAGATATCCCCTCCATTGAAATTGCGCATCCAACACTGGATGAGCAAATCCAAAAGTATGCAGAGTTTGCCATCATTTGCAGGTTTAATGGACTATGGCCACGCACTGCAGATCTCTACCAGTGGATACACTCCAACTGGACCAACAACTGCAAGGTTTTATTCTGCTCAAAGGGTTTCTTCATTGTAGTGTTTGCATTCAGCGAAGACTACCAAAAAGCCTTTACAGAAGGCCCTTGGTTCTGGGGCACAGCAGGTTTATTCCTCACCCCCTGGTTCCCAGATTTCGATCCCTCCACTGCAGTCATCACCAAGCTTCCCATTTGGGTCAGACTTCCTAACCTCCCAGCGCATCTATGGCACTTCGCTATCTTCCAAGGGATTGGAAATACTCTAGGCCATTTTCTTGCCATTGACACTTCGAGGGGGGAAAAGGGAATATACACCTTCGGAAGAATCTGTGCAAAAATAGATATGACCAAAGGCCTGCCCGATCAGATTAACCTCAAGATTGGGGACTTCATTTGGACTCAGACCCTGGACTACGAAAACACAGCCTTCCGTTGCTGGCACTGCCATCAAACAGGGCACCTTCAGAGCTCATGCCCCTCGATTCCTGCCCAAAAGAAGAAAGTCAATCATAAGAAGAAATCCAAAAGTTGGAAACCTTGTGATCCCCCCCTCATGGATGATGTCGATCCTTCAGCTCGGATGAAGAGGAGGGGGAAGCAGAAGAGCAGGAATCAAAGCAGTCACAGGATCCACCTACGGCATGCCCCAAGGAATCTAATGTTCCACCGAACTCACAGAAAAGAACTCATGAGTCTTCTCCCTCGGACTCAGACAAAGAGACCTCTCCAACAGCCCAGAACAGTTTGCAAATCATTCCAGCTCAGCCACATCATCTTGGCTGGGTCAAAGTTAGTAAAAAGAAAGGGAAAAAATTCCGAATGGATGATTCTACCCATGCTGGGTAGAATCCCCGTTTAGCCCTATTTACCTTGTCTTTTCTTGTTTCTTTTGCTTATTGCATTGCTCTCTTCATGGTTTCACTCAGGGGCCGAGGTGGATAGTTTATCTTTTCCGATTACCTGTTTTCTTGCTTCTCTTGTTTGTAACTTCATATTGTACCATATGCTCTCTTAATAGCATTAGTTTTACTGAGAAAAAAAAAAAACATTGTTCGATGAAGTTACGCAATTTATCATCACATGAAATATTCTCAAATTTAAACTAAGCAATTAATCACCAATTTCAAGTAATTTAAAACCACAATTAAAGATAGCTCAACAATCATCAACCAACGCTAAGCATAAAATACTTCGAACCAACAATTTAAATTTGAAACAAAATATTATCATGAGGATACCATCAAATTTAAATGCCAGATATTTCCAATATTTCCGAGTTTATGATATTCCAAATA
The DNA here is from genome assembly GCA_034641835.2 of Pinus albicaulis. Classification (NCBI taxonomy): domain Eukaryota; kingdom Viridiplantae; phylum Streptophyta; class Pinopsida; order Pinales; family Pinaceae; genus Pinus; species Pinus albicaulis. The sequence continues at coordinate 1,548,382,011 of CM076580.1, read as the reverse complement.
ATTCCAATTCAAAAACCTATAGTCAAACTTTAGATAGAAAAATAAAACTCACCTTGACTACGTAAAAATTTTAAATTTTTTGAGAATTTTCTAATTTTTTTATATTTTTTATATTTTCTTTTAAATCTAAAGTTAATAAAACTAAAACCAAAAAATGTATATACAACTAAAGCTAAAGTCTAAAAATGAAAAAAGTTTAAGAATTTTATCCGGAAAATTTCTACAAACTTAAAGTTAAATTGTCAAATTAATAGAGAAATAGTGATAAAACATAAAATTTTCATGAGCTAGAGATAACTGTTAACTCGATCCAATTAATATTTTTACCCTAGATCCAGTAACCTAAGCAAGATACCTGTACATAGATTACTCTACAAGAGCCATTAATTAACAATCCATTAAAATAATCACCAGCAGAATTTTAAGAACAAGTTTACCATAAAATACTGAAGAGGAACACCACCATCATAATAAAACCCCAAAGTCTTCATTTGTATTTTTCCAGAAAATATTACAGGAGAGCTTCAAGAGCGAGTGCACGATCCAGAGATCGGATGATTGAAACACTGACAAAGACCTCTAATTTATAAGATAAAATCTCCAACGGCTAGTTCAGTTGATCCATGTTAAAATAATTTCGACCATCGAAAAGATTTAATCATCTTTTAATCTGGACCGTCGAAATTATAATTTTGAGGAAATTCGAATTTATCATTTAACTCCATTTTAATTAACTCAAAAATAATATTTTTGAGTTAATTACCTCAAAATTTTGACTTTGACTTAACCACCCAGGCCCAAGGGTCCAAAATTTCTTGAAATTCTCAATATTCCCTTGCCCTGGGACCTTTAAAAAATTGTTTTTTAAAGACCAGCGAATTTTGCCTTTGAAGAATTTTAACTCACCTAGAACTTAAAATTAATTAAATTTATGGCTTGGGTTTTTTAATTAATTTGGCCAAAAAATTTAATTAATTGACAGGGGATTTAATTATATTTCCAACCCTCTTTACATAAGATAAATACATTTAGACACATAAAGGGGAAATACCCATTCGTATAAACCCTCAAATAGTTACCCAATTCTGCAACTCAAAACATGATCTAGTAGACCAAGCAGCTTGTAATAAAATAATCTAGCCAACTAGCTAGGATTATTCCCAAACTACTTTTACAAAGACTCGATAGAAAACACTAGGACTCACTTAACATCTTGATGACAAAATCCACCCTAGCTTTGGGGTGAAGCTGGAGGGGAAAACTCTGTCGATCACTTGTGTCGAGAAACACAAATGAATCAGTGAGACAAAAAACCTCCTAGGATAGAAATCGTCACCAACATACTAGGCTTACCTAGGTTGTTACATACATGGTGGTCTTACTTAAATCATTTACATCATAAACATACAGAATGGGTTTACATCATTTATAAAAGAACTGACCGATGATGGAATCTGAATGGTGCAAACACGTCGAACATGATGAATCCAAAAAAAATGGGGGTGTACTGCTATGGGGTCGTTGAGAAAGTGTGGTCAACATCTGGCTCTACTTGGGGACACGTTGCTTCACTAGAGGAATGTGAGAATCCAAAATTTGTATCCAAGCAACACACAAAATTACATAAGTAGCGTCCATCCAAATATCATCATATAACATTAAGCACATGAAAAATAGAAGCTTCTTCTTTCATTTATTATTCTACTTAACATGAAAAATAAATCTACTCTAATCACAAAACAAAATGTTGGGTTTGAGATACAATACAAAGGATGCCCTGTGGCATCAGATGTGTTCAATATAGTGCACGCTGAGCATTTGTCTGCTTTCAGGCAAGTCTGTAGGCTGCTTTTCAAATGTGCCATGTCCAATCTTGCATATTGTAGGACTCTATCTTATCCGAATGTCAAGTTGCTCTCGGCCATCAGACGAATCAAACCGCTTACTACTTCTTTTCTGCTTTTTTCTCTTCTTCTTAGTGGGTTGTGATGTCAGCAATGAGACCACTGTAGATATCTTGTCCTTATCTTGAAGACGCTTGTACAAAACATCTGACGAACCTGTAGTGTGACCAATCTTATTCTGAATATACTCTGTCAATGGTGTCACATAAGCTTGGTCTTTCTTAACGTCCTTTGTAACCATAGTTAATAAACATCTGACGAACCTGTAGTGTGACCAATCTTATTCTGAATATACTCTGTCAATGGTGACACATAAGCTTGGTCTTTCTTAACATCCTTTGTAACCATAGTTAATTTTTCCTTAATGGGAAAAGTGACCTCCGTGTGATGAGATGGAAATTGCTTCACCAAACTGGGAGGCCTATGATCTATTGACAAATCTGACTTGGGTTGGAAATTCTACATGTGTGATCTTTCTATTTTTTCCAACTTATTTTGAATATCAGTCATTTGATTAGAATGCTTAACATTAACAACAGTAATTTCCTTCGCATGACTCTCTTCAATAGTCAACAAATTGTGTTGAAGAGACATCTGATTAGAATGATTAACTTCCATCATCTTTAACCTGTTTTCCATGACATTTATTTCCTGTGCATGACTTGTTTCAATGGTATTATCCTATTTTGAAGATTGATCTGGTTAGCTTCCATGTTTTGAATCATTTTATCATTATCCGCTTTCATGGCCATGAACAAATTTTGCATACAGTTCATCTCCTTCTCATGATTTGCTTCCATGAGCGTCATTTCCTTGATATGTTTTTCTTCCATAACAATTATTTTATTGGAGTGATTGAATTCCATGATCGTCATCTTTTCCTCTAAGGCTAACAACTTGTTCTGTATAGCATCAATTTCCCTGGTATGATCAGCTGTTAATCTTGCTTGGTTAAGTTCCATGTCCTTAATAAGTTGAGCCTGATTAACCTCAGAATTCTTGATTATTTGAGCTTGATTAAATTGTATATCCTTAACCATATTAATCAATTCCTTGATAAAATCATTTTCAAGTTCTATAGTTTCATTTACTTCAACCTTTGCCTTTACCTTTTCTTTATTTCCATATTCATTTTCAAATGCCTCAATGAGTGATTGGAGGGAATCAAAAGTGTTTTTGGGGAAGTCAGCGAACCACTCCACAACATCACCAGTTAAGGTGAGAACGAAAAGCCGCATCTTCACATCTTCATGATCAGAATATGGGCGACACTTGCTCATACATAGGTTGAAATTTTGAATGTGAGACTCGACAGAAAAAGCATTATGTCACTAAAAGGTGGCATCTCATCAATAGTCAAACTAACCGAAATCGAGTAATTGTGTGGAGCACCCTGAAAGTTAGTAAAGTCAAGAAGATCAAAAAAATCATCCATGATGACTTGCTTGAATGGAACAACGAAATGGATGTTAGAGAAATAGATCCTTGTTCAAGAAAAGTCAAGAGGTCCACAAGAAGCGAGCTTCTTAGCAGGAATTCTTGTAAGAGATAAAAGAATTGAAGTCGCCATTTGAACATGAACCTAATTCTAAAACAAAAAAGATAGTCGAGAGAAGCAGATGGATACCGAGGGGGATTCTTGTTTAGGAGTAAATAGATGAATAAGTGGAGTCGCCACCCAAACAAGAAGCCGACCGAAATGACTAGATGCTAAAAGTGTAAATGATGAAAGGATTAGTGATATGACGAAAGATATGACGATGAAACGATGAGAGATGAAATGATGCCAGAAAATGTTATGTCGTGCGACAGGAAAATGAATGGCGAAAAAATATTAGAAGATTATAAAATGTCGCTAAGACCAAGGACAAAAAAACTCTATCCCCGGCAATGGCGTCAAAAAATGTTGTCGCACAGAATGTCTAGGCACCGCGACAACGGCTCAGAGCGGGGGTTGTCACCCTGATCCCCAATCTCTCTATCTAAGTTGTCTTCTTGCAAGCTAAGGGAGGTAGACCCTAACAAAAATGAAGAAGGAGCACTGGTTGGAGATCAACCAATTCAGGAGACATAGCTAGACAACCAAATACTTGTTAAGATTTACAAGATTTTATAGATTCAATTAGATTTAAAGTTTAAAACCAGTGCCTTATGGAGTCAAAATATCCCATTATAAATTTAAGATCAAGTAATTGATATGTCACTGTTGCTATGAAAATCAATCAACCACAATAATATTCGATAAAATACCCTCACAATTATGCATTAACATTGTTCGATGAAGTTACGCAATTTATCATCACATGAAATATTCTCAAATTTAGACTAAGCAATTAATCGCCAATTTCAAGTAATTTAAAACCACAATTAAAGATGGCTCAACAATCATCAACCAACGCTAAGCATAAAATACTTCGAACCAACAATTTAAATTTGAAACAAAATATTATCATGAGGATACCATCAAATTTAAATGCCAGATATTTCCAATATTTCCGAATTTATGATATTCCAAATAATTCCAATTCAGAAACCTATAGTCAAACTTTAGATAGAAAAATAAAACTCACCTTGACTATGTAAACTTTTTAAATTTTTTGAGAATTTTCTATATTTTTTATATTTTCTTTTAAATCTAAAGTTAATAAAAGTAAAACCAAAAAATGTATATACAACTAAAGCTAAAGTCTAAAAATGAAAAAGTTTAAGAATTTTATAATTTTTTATTTTTATTTTTTTAAGATTAATGAAAACCTAAAACTCTAAAATTAAAAATGAAAGCTAATGTCATAAGTTAAAAGTAAATAAAAATAAAAATCTAAAACTCTACAAAAATGAAAAGGGTTAGAAATTAAAGTGTTAAGAGATCAAACTAAATCTAAAATTAATGAAAATACAAAATCTAATATAAATCTAAAACTATAGAAAAGTTTTAAAGTTTTAAAAAAATAAAGAATTAAATGATCAAACCTAAAAGAAAAAGGTCAAAGGTCATGAGTTTGAAATCTAAAGCTACGCTATACGCTTAAACTAAACCTTACAAAAAAATTAAAAAAAAAGAATGTGATAAAAAAAAAATATGTCAAGTGCTATGTATTATGTTTTATGCAGGTCGAGAGGGAGTTGTCGAAGGAGTGCGGATGAGACGGCGGACAACATGAAGAAAACGCAGGAGATGGACAGCATGAAGGATGGGCGTTGCTCGACGTGGAGGTGAGTTTGCAGACGGAGGGCAATGAAGAGGTTTGGCAGCGGCAAGAAAATGGAAGACGCAGAAAATGGACGGGGAGGATGAGGGCCAGCAGCAAGGTAATGCGATGTGGAAGGAATGGAATAACGTACGGCAAATGCAGAAGATGGAGGCAGCGAGAAGGATGGGGACGTGCAAGAAGAGAGAAGCTGCTGGCAAGGAGGGCAGCGTGAGGGATGAGGAAAATACGTTGTACGGACAGCGGAATGGAAGAGAAAGATAAGTGAATACCAGCTGTGAGGGAGAATGGCATCGAAGATTTCAAATTTCTCTTTCTGTCTGCAACCAAACTGATCCTAAGATCAGATCTGCGACCAGATTTGATCCCAAGACCAGATCGTACCCTCCAGGGCCTAGATCTGGCTCAGATCTGAAATTTTTTTTGAGAAATCTCCCAATAGAACCTGCACAAAACCAGAAACCAGCAAACCCAGAAAAACCAGAAATATGTATAGGAAACTCCAAAACCCCAATGAGTTAAAAATAACGATATTTACAAATCTACATTGATATTTTACAGATTAGAAACCTTGATGGCCAGAGTTAAATCGTTCAGCACAATTCAGAAAAATAAAAATTTAAGAGATAGGCACAAGCCCAATAAAGAACCCTGCAAAAAACGGAATTTAAGATAAGCCCGGGGAATTAGATTCGGAGGACTCTTCAGATCTTATCTCCTTGGGAGTCAGCTGGTCCAAACTAGGACTTCCCCAAACGCCCAATTCTAAATCCAGAAGATTTCTGCAAACTTAAAGTTAAACTGTCAAATTAATAGAGAAATAGTGATAAAACATAAAATTTTCATGAGCTAAAGATAACTGTTAACTCGATCCAATTAATATTTTTACCCTGATCCAGTAACCTAAGCAAGATACCTGTACATAGATTATTCTACAAGAGCCATTAATCAACAATCCATTAAAATAATCACCAGCAGAATTTTAAGAACAAGTTTACCATAAAATACTGAAGAGGAACACCACTATCAGAATAAAACCCCAAAGTCTTCGTTTGTATTATTCCAGAAAATATTACAAAAAAGCTTCAAGAGCGAGTGCACGATCCAGAGATCGGATGATTGAAACACTGACAAAGACCTCTAATTTATAAGATAAAATCTCCAATGGCTAGTTCAATTGATCCATGTCAAAATAATCTCGACCGTCGAAAAGAATTAATCATCTTTTAATCTGGACCGTCGAAATTATAATTTTGAGGAAATTCGAATTTATCATTTAATTCCATTTTAATTAACTCAAAAATAATATTTTTGAGTTAATTACCTCAAAATTTTGACTTTGACTTAACCACCCAGGCCCAAGGGTCCAAAATTTCTTGAAATTCTCAATATTCCCTTGGCCTGGGACCTTTAAAAATTTATTTTTAAAGGACCAACGAATTTTGCTTTTGAAAAATTTTAACTCAACTAGGACTTAAAATTAATTAAATTTCTAGCTTCGAATTTTTTAATTAATTTGGCCAGAAAATTTAATTAATTGATTGAGAGAGGATTTAATTATATTTCCAACCCTCTTTACATAAGATAAATACATTTAGACACATAAAGGGGGAATACCCATTCGCATAGACCCTCAAATAGTTACCCAATTCTGCGACTCAAAACATGATCTAGTAGACCAAGCAGCTTGTAATAAAATAATCTAGCCAACTAGCTAGGATTATTCCCAAACTACTTTTACAAATACTCGATAGAAAACACTAGGACTCACTTAGCATCTTGATGACAAAATCCACCCTAGCTTTGGGGTGAAGCTAGAGGGGAAAACTCTGTCGATCACTTGTGTCGAGAAACACAAATGAATCAATGAAACAAAAAACTCCTAGGATAGAAATTGTCACCAACATACTAGGCTTACCTAGGTTGTTACATATATGGTGGTCTTACTTAGATCATTTACATCATAAACATGTAGAATGGGTTTACATCATTTATAAAACTATTGACCGATGATGGAATCTGAATGGTGCGAACACGTCGAACATGATGAATCCCAAAAAAATGGGGATGTACTGGTATGGGGTCGTTGACAAAGTGTGGTCAACAGACCCTCAAAACCCACATTTCCTAAGTTTAGTGGAAATTGTGGCATTTAATTAGGCTAGAATTAAATAAAATAGAGAGAAATAAATTATTCCATGTGACAAAATGACTTGGAAATTATCCTAAGTCAAAAAGTTGAGTCAACGGACATGTGTAGCATGACTGAGCACACTGCATCATTAATTCACCATTATTTTATCAAAATCGAATTTCCAGGAGATAAAGCGGCAGTTACACAAGGAAAATCAAATTTATTAAAGGCAGTTGAGCATAAAAGGAATATTCTACAGGATCAATTGACTCAAGACCAAGTGGGTAACTCTTCTCACGAGCCATCTAGAGTGCAACAACACTCAGCACTTCACTCAGAGGATTTACGTTATTCCTTGAGCCTAGATTGCACAGTCACTCAAAGGAAACACGCAGTTCTCAGGGGCCTACGCAAAAGTTCACTGGGATCATCTACAGGTACGGTTTCAGTTGGATCGAGTTTGTAGTGGTGGACTTATTGTAGCACGGGACTTTGTTTGGCTTATGGGTGAGTTCACTTGATCATATGGGGAATTCGATTTCCCTTGGTATGCACAAAAGAAATTCGATTTTACTTTGGGTGTCTCAGTCTTCTCCACATCGAACTTGGCTTATATTTCCTTGGGATTCAGTTCTCACATGCATTCGTCCTTGGGAATTGCTCCCAACTCTCTATATAACAAAGCCATGGGCTATTGTATTGTATCATGTTATGAGTTGTTGGGCTTGAGGAAACTCTGTCATTTTGTACTGGAAAATTAATAAAATTAATACTTTGGGGTTACGAAGCGGAGGTTCTCTTGGTGTTATGAGGTGATTCATTTCCGTGTTTGTGTTTATTATGCTTGTATTTTCTTATATGTTTGATCTATGTTAATTCATATTTTCCATATAGCATGGATTGGTGCATGCAAGCTATCTTGCATGTGTCATTGTTTTAGAACATTATCTTAGAAGTAAGCTTGCTAAGGCATTTTAGGTGGAATGCTTAGTTTATCTTGTTTCATTTAATGTTTTAATCCTCTTGCGAGTTAACATTTGATTTCAAGTGTGAGGGAAGATCCATTTTTACATTGTGTGCAGGAATTCCATCCAGGCGTGGGAAACATCTCAAATAGACTAACTCATTCCTAGACTCACAACGATCCAAGACTCAGTTTCTTCAACTCCAAGTTTTGCATTAGTCGAAAATCAAAAGGGAGTGCCCTTTTTCTCTAAGCTACTTGATCATCAAATTTAAATTTTAAAATCCAAAATTTTTCCTTTGTAGAGAATTTCAAAGTCATATTGCTACTTCAATATTGTTTTCTAGACTAGGCAAGAGTGGGAGTTCACTCCCATTTCTTTGGCTAGCGCCTTTTTATATTGATTTGTACTTTAGATCTTGTTTATTTTGCTCTAACATTTGATTTTCTTTCGTTGCCCATAAGCTTGAGCATGGGCAACAAAAAGCTTGAGGAGAAGAAGGTTGTAAACTATCGATCCTCCTTGCATGCAAAAGCCTTCCACTACCTTAAAGATCGATTTTTAGGGAGACCGTGAGCACCTTTAGGACAACAACAATATCATCTTGGTCGTGGGCCTTGGAGCCTTGTAAAACTTGTGTTTTGAAGGTGTTCCCCGTGAGGTTTTGTTGTCATCTTTGAGGAGGAGATCTAGCTTTTTCCAAGCTCTATCTTTGTAAAAGGATCTCCTTTTGGGCAGCCTTCTTAGAGGCTTTTTTTCTCATTTGTAATCACTAATAAAATAATTTTTTTGCTTGAGGGAGCTTGGGATTTTTTTCCCATGGTATCCCCTTTCCTTGGTTGAAGAGGAAGAAACTTCTTGGGTGGATTGACTCATTTTCTTATTTTCATCTCATGCATGCTAAAGGATTAACAACTAATGCGCTCTACATCCATCTCATTAAATCTTGAGTTAATTAAACTTACATGCATGAGTTCCAAAGGCTTCAAACTTGAGGAAATCTCCTTTCATAGGAAATCTCCTTTCATATTTGTGAGCAATTTACATGGCTGACAAGTTTCAATTAAGTTAATGTTTATGCTTCATTATTTAGTCCATGCATGTTATACATTTTGAGGAACTATTGAAGCATTCTCTTCAAGTAAATAGATCGTATCTTAACAATAACTTATTTCATTCCACTTGCCTATTAATGCTACAACACACATAAGTCTATTTGTCTCTCAAATTGTGGTTCGTTATTGCAAATAAGCACTATCTCATCTCTTGTGGAACATTTTATGTATCATAATTGGGATAAATCAACATCGCCTTCATACCAACACTCATTAAAACTTTACCTCCAACATAAGTTGGTTGTATAGACCTTAAGGACCCTCTACTCCCCTATTGACTCCTCACTGTGAGATCCACATGATTTGGGCGAAAGTGAAGTCTAGGGATTGAAGAGTTGATTTGAAATCTTTGTTGTAGAGATAGTTAACTAAAATTAACCAAAAGCACTCTTCATCACATTTCAATTTGTCTTTTGATGGTTGTTGATCTCATGCAAGTATTGTGATGCTTACTTTCCATATTCGCAAAGTCTAATTTCATATTTAGGATCTAATTTTTTTTAGTTGTTTCTAACTATGGCAAGATATGTTTCAATGTTGTGATTTTGTTATCTCATAATCACTTTTATAATATCTTGTGCTAACAGATTTTGTTTCCATTTCAGGATTACTGTGTTCTCATATTTTTGAGCATTACTTTTACTTTTGAGCAAGTTATTTGTAAAGGCACTGGTTGAAAGGTTTGTCATTATTATTTCAAAGTTGCTCATAAATGCTCATGAATCTCTAAAAAGTAATCCATGTTTCACTTTAACAAAATCTCCTAGAACCTCATATCCTTTTAACTTAGTTTCTTCACTTTAGGTACCACCAACCTTCGCTGACTTACGAGAGAGCTAAAACGGAAAGAGTCGGGATCAGTGTGACAGCCCCTTCTCTGAGATCCTTGCCATCAACCACACCTTGTGGGGTTGAAGGATTTTTCCACTGACTTGTAGGTAGGTGTAAGCAGCAAGGAGCGATAACACGTTGAATTTGTCTCGACGAGAAATATGATCCTCATCCATCACATGTCAAAATGTGTCCATGGTTTTGCCCAAATCACGATGGGTGCAAAACCCCAACCTTGGGTTCCAAGCGCACAAGTGACCCTTGTGGCGCTTTTCCCTCCAAACCCTGAACCTGAGGGCTTGGAGTACCTCCCAAGCTACTCAAAATCAACAACTTTATCAGGGAAGAAATATTTTTCATTTCTTGATGGTTTCAGTGGTTACAATCAAATCCAATTGGCACCTAAAGATCAAGATAAAACAACTGTTACATGTTCATGGGGTACATATGCTTACAGGGTACTTCCTTTTGGTTTATGTAATGCACCTGCTGTTAGAAAATCAGAAAGGCAGAAATATTTTCTTGTCTTGATAGTTAATTGTGATTTCTTTCAATTCTTATTATCTTCTCTTATATCTTCTTTTATCTTATCATCAAACAACTACCAAAAACATATGAAGATCAACACAAGAAGGACACAGGATATAGGCTCTCAACTAGGGCAAAAACCCCTCTTCTAGTGGAAAACCCAAAAATTCTCCTCTTCCTTTAGAACCAAATCAAATGAAATAACCAAGACAAATACCTCCTCCAATCCACCAAGTCAGCCTTGTGAAAATTTCATGTATTGCAATAACTGGAAAATATTCTTCTAACTAACAAATTGATTATGTAGTTTATTTGATATGGCAAATATCGAATAAATTTTCTATTGCAATTTTCACAATAAATTACTACAGAAAATAAAAAGTTGGAAATAGAGAAATTCTAGCACACACATAGAAAACATTAACACGGTTATTTTTGGACAATTTTCCTCTGAAAAACCGAATGTGGGAAAATCGGTGCAGCAGATGACGGTTTTCTTATTAATCTTCAACAACAATCTGAGTACAAGAATTCAGACAATCTGAAACAAAGGTAAAATACTGAGAAAAATTTTGTGATAAATTTCTCTCTCCACAACGACTCCCAGACCCCGAGATGGATCCTCTACCCATAAGTTGGTGCCTCTGCATTGGACTATATCTTTCCTCACGCTGCCTCCTCCTGACATCGATCTACACTTCTCGGACCTCTGTTGATACCCTCTCTCTCACCTACTACTCACCCTCTGGCTCTATCTCTCTGCCCCAATTATATCGTTCTGTGCTTCTGCTCCACTACTCCATTCAGCTGAGAGTTATATGGAGTTGTCCATTCTCTTTTAATTCCTTCCTTCGCACAGAAGCTAAGTTACCAGGAATCGGATACAGATATGGATACGGATCCGAATTCGGATCCAGATCCACCAGTTTTTTGAAAAGCTAGGATCTAGATACGACAGAGAAACAATAAGTACAAATAATATAAATATAGTTTTATAATTTTAAAAACAAACTATTTATATAAAAATAATATAATTTATCATTATTATATATATATATATATATAATATTATAAATTAATAATACTATTATATTTAATATTAATTAATATGAATATAATTAATATTTTAAATTAATAATCTTATAATTAATGTATCATTTATAAGTATTTCATCTCAATTATTTAGACAAAATTACATTAATTATTTCTTATTAATTAAGTTACTTTATAAACCATATCACTTTAACACATTACATGAACATGATATTTTAATGTTAGTTAGTATAAACTTTACTTTTTAAGATTTAACACATTACATTAACATATTACTTTAATATTCCTTTCTATAAACTTTACTTTTAAAGTTTTAATATTCCTTCGTATAAAATTTACTTTATATTATATAAGTTTTGAATGGTGGATAAAGTTCACATTTAATATAACTGTCCAAATGGCCATGGTTTATAAATATTACTTTTTATATATTTAAAAAACCATGTCACTTTAACAAGTTACAATGAATATGTTACTTTAATATTTTTAATATTTCTCGTTATAAACTTTAGATTTTACTTCTGAATGTTTTATAAAGTTCACTTATATTTATAACCATGCCAAATGGCCATGATTTATCAACATTAATTTTATATATTTAAAAACCTATGCTGAATCATAAATACAGAGAGTGAATTATTCAGAATTACATGGAAATGCAGATATTGGCCGAAAGGTAAGGCCCAAAAGGTTGATCCATCTAACATCGTGATGATGGGAATTTGATTTTCAGTTTTACAATCACTGTAATCGTTGAAAAATCCTTTGCTGGCAGAGTAATCCATTTACCAGCGTGAAATCCAAAAAAATTCATTGTCTGGTCTATCGTACAGTCAATAAGGGAAAGGGTGTTGTTTTTTATTTGTCAACCATGCGAATCCTGGGCAGATCCGAATCCGAATCCGTATCTGATCCGGGGATCCGTGCATCCTGCACCCAGGCCTGACGGATCCGGTAACATAGCGCAGAAGTCTGTGAAATCTTTATCAATGTATTCTCCATTGTTATCTGATCGCAATGCCTTGATATTTTTCTTTGTCGCGTTCTCTACGAGTCCCTTGAACTTTTTGAACCGATCAAAGAACTCATCTTTGGTCTTTACGAAATAGATCCAGGGCTTTCTGGAATGGTCATCAATAAAGGTGACTAAGTATTCACCACCACTAAGAGCTCTAGTGGACATAGGGCCACAAATCTCTGAGTGTATTAGTCCTAATACGTCGTTTACTCTGTTGTCACTTCTCGGGAATGTTGTCTTCGCGTACTTCCCCAGTACGCATCCTTTGCATACATCATCGTGCTCTGCGCTGAGAACTGGAACTCATGTTACAATTTCTCTGAGCATCTTGAGTGCTCCATGGTGTAAATGTCCCATCCTCCTATGCCATAATTCGTTCAGCTCCTTCCCACTGCTACCATCATTGCCTGTTAGTGCCATTGGAGAATCGAGTTGCAACCTGTATAACCTGTTGCTCCGAGCTCCAATCTGTTTCACCTTCTTCCAGCTAGAGTGTTTGACACACTTTCTTCCCTAAGAAGTGTACATCGTACCCCTTGTCCTGTAACTAGGACATTGAAATTAGGTTCATGCCCAATCCTGGGACATGCAATACATTAGTAGCGTTGGTGTTGTTTCTTGTTTCTGTCTGAAACTCTATGGTGCCTCTCCCTACCGGAGTACATTTAGTTATGTTGCCCATAGTGATTTGGAAGCCCATTTGCTCCTTCTGATAGCTAGAGAAATATTCTATAACTCCTTTCATATGAGATGAAGCTCCACTATCTATATACCAGACATCAGGTGATGCTGAACCTAACAAGAAAGCAAACTCATCCTCCAACCTGGAAGATAAATCTGAAGCATCCTTATTGTTGATTTTGTCCATGATTCTCTGTGTTATTTCTCTTTCCTCCCGACGTTGAATCTATTGCTGCAAAATTGTTGCGTCCAACTAGAGATCTTCTCTGCAAAAGATACAACTACTCGCTTTGCCTCTGGTAATCCTCGATCTGAAGAAATCATATTTCTCTGTCGCTCTCTCAGAGAAATCGATTTTCCTCAAGAACTTTGACCATCCTGACCAAGGAACTACGCTGCCTCTGGAGAATTTGAACTGTTGCTTACGCAAAGCAGCGACTCTCCTCTTCTTTGCTACTAAGCTCTCTAGTTGATCATGTAAGCTCTAATACCATGTGAAAAATTCATCTATTGCAATAACTGAAAAATATTCTTCTAACTGACAAATTGATTATGCAGTTTATTTGCTATGGCAAATATCGAATAAATTTACTACTGCAATTTTCACAATAAATTACTACGGAAAATAAAATGTTGGAAATAGAGAAATTCTAGCACACACACAGAAAACATTAACACAGTTATTTTTGGACAATTTTCCCCGGAAAAACCCAATGTAGGAAAACCAGTGCAGCAGATGAGAGTTTTCTTATTAATCTTCAACAACAATTTGAGTACAAGAATTCAGACAATCCAAAATAGAGGAAAAATACTGAGAGAAATTTTGTGATAAATTTCTCACTCTCCACAGCAACTACCTGACCCCGAGATGGACCCTTTGCCCATACGTTGGTGCCTCTACGTCATTCCCTGCGCAGTGACTGCGTCTTTCCTCACGCTGCCTCCTCCTGAATTCGAGACCTCTGCGGATACCCTCTCTCTCTCACCTGCTACTCACCCTCTGGCTCTATCTCCTCTACTAAATCTCAGCCACTCAGAAAATCGATCTGCCTAGGCAACTGAGTAACTGCACTGGTGTGTTCTCCATCTACCCATCGACTTCTTATAATCTTCTGCTGGAGCACCAATGGCCAAGATTAAAACATAATCGATGGCCCAGATTATTTCCTTGCGATCTATGTGAGTTTCTAGAACATTCACACCATGACTTAATTAATTCTGATTAATTAATCATATTTCCTAAGTTTAGAATTAGGAAACCCAGAAATTCGCACGTGTGACAGAAAAAGAGAAAATTTGTTTTCAAATCCTTCGCTAGGGTTCCTCCTTTGATTTAGGGTTTTCTCCTTTCCTTGGTATTTCGCACTCCTTGCTTGCTCATGCAACTTTAGATCGAAACATGCTTGATGGATGTCCAAATGAGGTCGAGTAGCACTGCTTTTATAGACATTCAATGAGGCCGCCTTAACTAGAGGGCATGCTGACTTGGTGGAGGAGGCATAAAATACATTTTTGACTCAAAAATAAATCTCTTTCTTGACATACAATGCCCAAGAAGGGTCTAGATCATAATGACAAGGACTATGACTCTTGACATAAACCCTAGAAGCACTCAATGTGTGCTTTGACCTAGAAATAAAACAAATAAAGCATGAAACCCATGCTTATAAATAATTTTCTTTTACAATTAAATTTTTCTTTTCTTTCTTTTTGACAAAGACATTACATAATGACTTAAATACAATTATGAAGACGGATACTAGTTACATTTCTCAACACTCCCTCTTAACCAAGGAAGTATTCATAATTGTTCGACCGGTACAAGGTTGACCTCAATTTGAAAAGTTCTTAAGAAGAGTAGAACAGCATACAAAATGCTAGGGATACCCTAAATGCCAAGGTATCCTCCCAACATGGACTAAGGTGTCACTTAGGCAATTTCCACTATATGTACAATCACGCTATAGCCTTAGTATCCATCCAACAGGATATAGATACCATCTAGGCCTCCATGCCCTGACACCAACCCTTACAGGGATCCAGGTATCAACACTAAACCAAAGCTCCACATAATACCCTCCCTCTGGGATCTAGACATCTATTGAGATCTCAATACTAACCAGGCCAAGATGTCCTCCCAAGTACCATCATATAGGCATCTTTATGGTACTCACTTCTTCTCAACCAAATTGGAGATATCAACCAATTTGAGCATGCTCCTAAAATAAGCTAACTTCTTGTTGGGAAGAGATTTCGTCAACACATCAGCTACGTGCTCATCTGTTGGCACGTACTATAGCTTTACGACCCCAATCAGTATCAAACTTCCAATGTATATGTTCTTGTACGCTAGCACAAAACTTCAGGGTCTTCAATTATTCTGATGTTGATTAGGTCATCACAATATCCAAATATATCTCGATGGGAACTTCAACTTCCTTCTTCAACTTCTTTAGCAGCACCAAACTCAACCTCGGCACTTTCCAAAACATCCAATTCTTGTTCACAATTTCATCAATCACTAACACAATTTGAATAACTATCTGTGGTGTTTTAACCATTCTCCAACCATCATTCTTTCTTTACGGTATTCACTATAGTTGTCACAATATGCCCTCCCTCTTAATTGGGGAGTTATACACTTTCTTTGTGAAAGCTTCGTTTCTACTAGTGAACAAATCCATCAACTCAACCACGCAAGTTCTTTTTTTTTTCACATCACACCATTGAAGAACTTCAACCTTTCAGAACATCATTCCTTTTATGGCAATAAGGTCATCCATTGATCAGCAATATACACTTCAATTCCATCAAGGATTCTTACAGTTCTCTCTTTCCATCATGCTCATCATCATTAAGTTATCATCAAATATGAGCCATCTTCATTATCTTGAAGACTATGTACCTACAAATCTTTATTAACAAGTACAGCAAAACAAAACTATATATATATACAGGAGCATGAAATCAATTTTATCAAACTAGGGTTAGCCTATTGTCACAAAGAAATCTAGGGTTATCAAAACTTTGAATAGGAACTCAATCTTTAGATATCCAACACCTAAACCTAGTTAGGTTTACAATCAACAAGGGTTACACTTTTTATGCCCTAGTGTAAATTTTGGATATACAGAATGTTCTATGCTTAATGCAAATTTACTTCAATCTTCTAGGGCTTGATACAATATAGCAATCACATAAACATGAAAGTAAAATGCCGATAGAACATACCAATAGATCAACACAAGACAAGCCAATAAAATAGACCAGATTTACATATCTTCTTGTCCAGCAAAGATGTAGAATAGTGTGAGTTACAACAGTCAACAGGATGCTTCAACCAGCAAAGTCTTTCTCGGGTCAACCAACCCTCCAAGTGTCACACACACAGCTCTCAAAGACAGCTCATCAAAAGTCAACATAATTCAACAAAAGAATCCCACATCCAGATTTCCGGCATCCAGATTTACAACCTCCATTTCCGGCATCATCCAGATTTACGGCATCCATTTCCAGCATCATCCAGATTTACGGAATGTCCCCCTTGGGGCCATATGTCTCTCGACATCCTCGAGAGTATCCCTGAGCCATGAGGGTCTTCTCTTCATTGAAGGAGGTGGATCAATAGGGTCCATCAATGCTTCAACATCGGGCATCATCTCATCCTTCGCCTCTTCCTGCTTGCCTGTTCTTTCATTATTGTCTTCCTTGGAGCTAGGAAGGTTTATCACTTTCCTGAGGGAAGCATCTTCATCGAAGGTGACATCATCGCATATCTCCACTTCTCTTTGACCAGGCACATAGATTCTATATGCCTTCAAAGTTTCACTGTAGCCCACAAACATTTCCTTCTTTCCAGAAGCATCCAGCTTGCTTCTCTTCTCTTTCGGCACATGAAAGTAAACAGGACAACCAAAAACTCTAAAATGAGAAACATCAGGCTTCTTACCAGAGAATACTTCTTCGGGATTTTTGGAGTCCAGAGTGGAATGCGGGCATCGATTTTGTACGTACACAGCAGTGTTTGCAGCTTCTCCCCATAGAAACTTCAGAAGACCTTGATCACATAGCATGGCACGGGCAGCTTCCACAATGGTCCTATTCTTTCTTTCAGCAACGCCATTTTGCTCAGGAGTATACATGGTTGTGGTCTGCCTCTTAATGCCAGCTCCTCTACAAAAGTCATTGAACTCATTTGACTCATATTCAGTGCCATTATCGGTCCCCAAAATCTTGATCTTCTTTCCTGTTTGATTTTCCACCAAGGCCTTGAAGGTACAAAACCATTTGAATGCTTCGTCCTTCTTCTTCAAGAAATATATCCAGGTCTTGCGAGAGAAGTCATCTATAAAAGTCATGTAATAAGAACATCCTCCCAAGGATTTCATAGGCAACATACCAAATAAATCAGAATGTATCAATTGCAAGATATCAAATGTCTTTGTGACTCTTGAGGGGAAAGGTCCCTTTGTATGCTTTCCTTCGACACAGCCCTGACATACGCCTTCATGATCATTCTTGAATTCGGGCATCCCAGACACCACCTTCCTTGCTTCGCGAAGGGCTTTGTAATGAAGGTGTCCAAACCTCTGGTGCCATAAGTCAGTTTGATGAGTTCTATCACATGACCTAGCCCTTAATGGACTTCCTCCAACCTGGTAGAGTGTATCAACTCTAAAACCAATAGTGAGAGCTTCCTTGAAGTTCTTCTTCCAGTCTCGGGGAAGTCCTCCAAGAGCAATGAGGACGAGCTCTCGATCAACTACTTCTTCTCCTATGGCAAAGAGACCATTCCTGATTTCTGTGAGCCTCATAAAATATGATGGAGGCTCATGAATCTTCCCCTGCACATAGTCCATGACATCTTGATCTTCTAATGCCAAATCCAAGGACATCTTCCATGCATGATAATCAGACTTGTCAGTCAACTTATCATCAGACCATTGGTCCTTGACAAGACTTCTTCTTCGGTGATTTCTTTTCACACTATCTTGGGCTTTGTCTTCACCTCAACTCCGATACCATGTAAATTTTACACCAAAATTTACACCTAGACTTTCACAACTATTTTTGTTAGGGTTTTGTCACAAACCCTAGATACCATTATCAAAACTAAACTTCAAATATCAACTAATCACAATTATAGTAAAAGCATTTTACATCTAGGGTTTCTAGAATCTTATATTAATCTCTACTAGGGTTTTGTCGTAAACCCTAGATATAATTATCAAAACTTTAAAATTAGATATACAACAACTTGTCCAAGTTAGAGTTTCAATTATGTAGAAGCATATACACCTAGGATTTCATTCCTATGTTTTTACATTAACTATTACAATGGTTTTTGTCATAACCCTTTTTCATCTAAAACTAAAAAGCTAGGGTTTTATCATATGTTCTAAATATCATCAAACCCTAAAAGACAGGGGTTTTTATGGTGAACCCTAAAGGTTAGGGTTTTACCAAAATGAACAAAAAATAAATAGTACGATAGGGGTTGGTCCAATCTAAAGATTACTCACCCTAACAAATAAGAATCTTTATGATTCAAAACCCTAGACATGAGAGAGTAATATAAAGCAAATTTTAAAATGATCGTACCTTCTTATATGAAGAAGACCAATTATAAATCTTTATACATACCTTGAGTTGCTTCTTTTACAAACCTTGTAGGATTTCTTATTGAAGGGATCCCTTTGCAACAAAGCTTCTTTCTTTTATTTAAAGTATCTCTTTGAATCTAGCAATAATCCTTATTGCCAACAACTTTTAGAGTATACTTGCAAACTTTCCTTCCAAGGAAAAAACAATAGAAAGAATTATAAACAAGCACAAAATTTGGAATTTAGACAAATAGACGAAATCAATAATGAAAAGGAAATAAAGAACAAGAAACATATCTTATGTGAAAAAGGTGGGGAAGCTCCCTCTTGATCTTACATCAACCTAGACTTGTGAGGGATTCCTTTATTTCATCAAAACAACTCAAGAACAAAACACAGTAAATCCTAGAAATCAAAAGATTGATCCTAGAGACAAACATAAGAGAAATTCTATAAGAATCAAAACAATAGCCTATACTATAAGTACAGGATATATGAGACTTATTCTTTGTATCATTGATCATTGTCGCTGGTACGGGAGTCCACACTCTTGTCTTATTTCTGATCATTATAGGGTGGTAGGGAGGTGCTAGGTTGGTGCATGAAGTCACCTACAGGTTGGAGCCTGTGAACACTTCAGGGTGGTAGGTCGGTCTAAGATGTCAGAGCATCCATTCAATTGACTACTGAAGAAACCAGGGCGTTGGGGCATCCTTCTAGTGGGAGCTAGAGAAGAATG
Source organism: Pinus albicaulis (assembly GCA_034641835.2). NCBI lineage: Eukaryota > Viridiplantae > Streptophyta > Pinopsida > Pinales > Pinaceae > Pinus > Pinus albicaulis. The sequence continues at coordinate 1,548,362,231 of CM076580.1, read as the reverse complement.
GTTTCCTATAATTCTAAGAAGTTGTACCTTTCATTTCAGTTGGGGCTGGAGATTAAAGAATTTATTAGAGAAGCGTTCGGTGGTTTTTAACCCAAAGGGGGTTTTCCACCTAAAATTTGTGTGCCTATTGAGTTCTATTGTTTACTGTTGTTACTGGATAAAAATCAAGAATAATTGAAGATTAATTAATGCTCTGAAAAGATTTGAAAGCGCTAATTGATAAGAAATACTAATTCACCCCTCCTCTTAGTATTTCCAACAATTGGTATCAGAGCTTGGTTCCTTCAATAGCAGTCTAACAACTAGAAGGAGATCCTGGAGTATACTAAGAATAGAGTTCCTTTGTTCAATGGAAATAGCTACGCACTTTGGAGTGGAATAATGCAGGTTCATTTGTTGGCGCAAGGATACGTAGTATGGGAAGTCATTGAAAAAGGCTTTACAGCGACCCAGGATGAACAAGGTAAGAAAAATATGGTATATGATGCAAAGGCTATAAATCTCATTATCAATGGGCCTATCGAATTTGTCTATCTTAAGGTACTCAGTTGCAAAACTGCTAAAGAAGTATGGGGCAAGCTTCAGAATATATATGCAGGTGACTCAAACGTGAAAGAAGCAAAGCTTTAAATTTACAAGGCAAAATTTGAGCAACTCAAAATGAAGGAAGATGAAAATATTTATGCATACTTACAGCGTGTTGATGAAATAACAAATGCATTGGAAGGTTTGGGAGAACTTGTCGACACGAAAATTGTTGTCCGAAAGATCCTTAGAACCTTGTTGGCAAGATTCAACCCAAAGGTATCTGTCTTGGAATATAGTTCGAATCTAACCAATCTCAGCAAAGATGACTTGCATCGAGTGCTTACGGCATATGAAATGAGGATTGAAGAAGAGGATGACACATCTCATGTAGAAACATCATTCGCCGCATCCAAGAAGACTAGTAAGGACAAGCATACTCTGAAAGAGAAAACTTGTAGTTGTAAGGAAGAAGATGAAGAAGAATTTTCAGATAAAGAATTTGCCTACTTCACGTGAAAAATGAGAACAAGTACGGGGAAATTCAAAGGTAAACTTCCATTGATATGTTTCGATTGTGGTGAGGTTGGGCATTTTGCAGCCAAGTGTCCTCACAAAAATGAGGTTGTTACGAAAGGAAAGAAAGGTCCGAGGAAGTTCAACAAGCAAGGCAAGAAGAAATGGTTTAAGAAGAGTTTCTTCTCCAAAGAAGATTGCTCCTCATCTGATGAAGACAGTGATAACGAAGAAGAAATCAACGGAAGAGTATTGTTTATGGCCAAGCATAATAAGCAAGAAGCATCTGAAGAAGAAGGAGACGAAGAAGAAAAGATGACTGAGGTTGAATTTCAAAACAAAGTGATCAGGGTTATCAAAGAGCTCAAGGTCGAGAAGGAGCATGTCAACATTCTTGAAGATGAATTAAAGATAGAAAGAGAACAGGTCCTAAATCTTAAAATCAAGGTTGAAGAATACAAATGAGTTGAATAATCGCTCAGGGAAGAATTAAAGGAAAGCAACAAGGAAAGAGAAGCATTGGAAGCTTAAATAGTTTCTCTACGAAAGCAAGTAAAAAATAGAAAAACTCTTCAAAACTACACCAACAACTCCAAGGCATTAGAAGAAATCATCAACAATCAGTGATCAAACAGTGACAACACCGATCTTGGTTACAAAGAAAAATCTGAAAATGAGCCAAGTCTTTCTATGACAACAAAAGAAGATGGATATGCAAAATATAACAAGCAGGTAGACCTCCCAGCCAACTCAAGAGATCAGGGCTCACTGGAAGAACCATGGAAGACAATTCCTCGAAGAAGATTTCATCCCAGGTATCAACCTATCTTTTATGGTCATTGTTATTCATGTTGAAGGTTTGGACATAGAGCTATAGAATGTTGCACGCGGGTTTGGAATAAATACAGTTTCGGGAGATATTTCAGAAATGGATATTCCGGAACTCAACAGAATATTAACACATTTGATCATTTGAGAGATGATGTCAAATGTTACAAATGTAACAATTTTGGACACCTAGCTAAAGATTGCAAACTTGGAATTCTTCAAAGGAATTCTCGCAAAATCAGAATGAACAAATATGGAAAAAGAAGACTGAAAATGTGATATCGCTCTCGAGTCTCAAGGCTCAAAGCAACAAAAACGTTTGGTATGTTGATAGTGGTTGCTCAACTCATATGACTGGAGATAGGAATAAGTTCATATCCTTGAAGGAAAATAAGGATGGAACAGTGTCTTTTGGAAATGACGGGTCTTGAAACATGATAGGAGTAGGTACAGTCACACTTGGAAGCAAGAATGCATTAGCAAAAGATGTGTTGTTGGTTGAAAATATGAATCACAATCTTTTTAGTGTTGGAAAAATGTGTGATCAAGGACACACGATGTTATTTAACTCTAAGAAATGTGAAATCAGGAAAGGAAAGTTCAGTAAAATTGTGGCTACAGCAAGCAGAGCTCCAAATGACATATATCTTTTGGATGAGACACTTAAAGGGTGCTTTTTGGCGAAAGAAAACGAAAGTTGGTTATGGCACAAACGAATGGGACATATAAATTTCGACAATTTGGTCAGGATCAGCAATAAGGAAGCAGTAAGAGAAATGCCTAAAATTTCAAAACCTACCAATACGATATGTGAATCTTGTCGACACGGCAAGCAAACAAACTTTGAGTACAAGACAAAAGAACACTTTGCATCACGTCCATTGGAATTAGTACATACTGATCTATGTGGTCCTATGAGAAGAAAAGGTTTAGATGGAGAATTATATTTTATGCTAATGATAGATGATTACACCAGAATGACAACTGTCAGCTTCTTAAAGAAAAAGACTGAGGCATTCAAGTGTTTTAGAATCTACAAGAAATTTGTTGAAAATGAAACTGATTTGAAAATCAAATTTCTGAGATCAGATAATGGCGGAGAATTCACTTCTAAGGTATTTTAGTAGTACTATGATGAAAATGGAATAAAAAGGCAATTCTCAACAGCCATAACACCGCAGCAAAATGGAGTTGTTGAAAGAAAAACAGAATCGTACAAGGAAATGGCCAGAACAATCTTAAATGACTCAAAATTAGATGATAAATTCTGGGTTCAAGCAATCGATACAGCTGTATTCATTATAAACAGAGGTTTGTTAAGGAACAATTGTAACATGACTCCATACGAATTATGGAAAGGAAGACCGGCTAACGTCAAATACTTCAAAATATTTGGAAGCAAATGCTACATCAAAAGAGAAGATAAAAAATTGGGCAAGTTCGATTCCCGTGTCGATGATGGTATTTTCGTTGGTTATTCACGCAAAAGGAAGGCTTATAGATGCTACAATCTGAGGCGAAAACAAATAGGGGAAAGCATAAATGTTATTTTTGATGAAGATTGTATTACAAAGTATGACGATGAGATTGTCCCTTCAAGCAATCTGAGGGATCTGAGAGAGAATCTGTGAAGGATGAAGAAGGTGGTCCAGAACAAGACCAATCAAATAAGGAAGCAATAGTCAACCAAGAGGAAATAAGAAATGATCAGCAGAATGTACAAGAAAATTCTCCAAAAGATTTAAAAGAATGGTGTCAAAAGAATCATTCGTCAAATCAAATCATCGGCAACATAAATGAAGGAATTGGAACCAGAGGAAGTCGACAACTTTGTTCATCACAACAAGCCCACCTTGCTTTTTTAGCAACTTTTGAGCCTAGAAATTTTGAGGAAGCTAGTCAAGATGAACACTGGGTAGCAGCTATGAATGAAGAACTGGATCAAATTGATGAGAACGACACTTGGGAATTGGTTCCACGACCAAAGGATAAAAATGTTATTGGAACTAAATGGGTCTTCAGAGACAAATTGAATGAGGATGGACAGGTTACCAGGAATAAGGCAAGATTAGTCTGCAAAGGATATGCACAAGTTGAAGGAATTGATTTTGAAGAAACATTTGCTCTCATTGCTAGAATGGAAGCTATCAGAATGTTTCTCACTTATGCATGCTCAAGAAAAATCAAGTTTTACCAAATGGATGTTAAGTTAGCCTTTCTAAATGGTGAATTGGAAGAAGTTTACATTGAACAACCCGAAGGTTTTCTGCTCTCTGAAAAGGAAGACTATGTTTGTAGATTAAAGAAGGCACTATATGATCTCAAGCAAGCTCCTAGAGCTTGGTATGCTCGTCTTGATGGATATCTACATCAAGGATTCAAGAAAGGAAGCATCGACAACAATCTCTATGTGAAAGTGGATCAAGATAACCTAACAATTATCGAGGTATATGTGGACGATATAATTTTTGGAAGCAATGATGACAGATTAAGTAAAAACTTTGCCACAAAGATGCAAAGTGAGTTTGAAATTTCTCTACTTGGCGAGTTGACGTACTTTTTAGGGCTTCAAATATCTCAACAAGATAAAGGAATATTTATATATCAAACCAAGTACATCAAGGAAATGCTCAAGAAATTCAAGATGGAAGATTGCAAGCTTGTCCTTACCCCAATGGTAACAGGTTGCAAGTTAAGTTTAGAAGATTTGTCAAAGGATGTGGACCAGAGGTTGTATAGATCTATGATTGGCAGTCTTCTATGTGACATCTTCTCGGCCAGATGTAATGCAGGCAGTTAGACAAGTAGCAAGATTCCAAGCAGCACCAAAATAATCTCATATTATTGTCGTCAAAAGAATTCTCTGATATCTTAAGGGCACAACAGAATATGGTTTATGGTATCCCAAAGGAAATAATCTAGTTATCCAAGCTTATACAGATGCAAATTGTGCAGGAAGTGTTGATGATCAAAAGAGTACCAGTGGAGCATCATTCTATCCAGGTGGTTGCCTTGTTTCATGGTTAAGTAAAAAGCAGTCTTCAATTTCGTTATCCATAGCAGAAGCAGAATATATCGCGACAGTAGCTTGTTGTACTCAAGTTCTCTGGATGAAGCAAACTTTGCTAGATCTTCAAGTCAAGTTTGATGAGCCTATTCCCATCTTTTGCGATAACACCAGTGCCATTAGAATCTCCAAGAATCTTGTGATGCATTCCAAAAAAAGCACATTCCGATCAAATATCATTTCGTTATAGAGCAGGTCACCGAAAAGAATATCAAGTTTGAATATGTTGGCACAAAGGAACAAATCGCTGACATCTTTACCAAACCATTACCTCGCTAAGCATTTGAGTGTCTTCGCCTAAAGCTTGGGATTCTCCCAAGTTCTCATTAGACTCTTTCTCTTATCTAACTAAGTAAAACAAAATGGGAATTGAAGTGTGTACAGGTCTGCAGGATGATGTTTGTCAGGGTGAGTTACCCTCTTGGCTTCCGGTCTTGGCCAGCTTTTATTTTGTCTTCAAAATGCTTTTACAGCGATGAGCTCAAAAATAGAAGCTCAAATGAGAAAATGGACCTCACCATTGCGACGGGCTCGAAATTTCGAAAAAAATGAGTATAAACTTGCCTATATTTCGCCACTGTGACCTCTAGACCCCCAGGAGAAATTCAAAACCAACTCTGCCTTTCAGAAAACCACCTCGGACTGCGTGCTAGTGGTTTTGGGCTGGTTCAGCTCTGCACAATGTATAAATAAAATTTCGGTGGCTTGTATTATAAGCTCCACCGTTGCCATATTGGCTCCGCTACTATGTGTGAAGGCGTTTGATATATATGGTTTTGGAGGGTCGGCGGTTCGAAACCTCCACCCGACCCTTTCGTCATATATCCCATCGGTTATATATATATATATATATATATATATATATATGGCAATATATAAATGCGGCATTTAAAACATATGATAAGGTTCCGGCGGTCGTGGGGTTGACCCCGACCGTCCGGCCCTTTTTCCGGCGAACAAACCCAATACCACATAAACACAAATCTTTTACATTAAATGTCAAATGATGCGCTGGCTCATCTGGTGAGCGGACTCCGGCAAAGTCGTTGGCGTTCCGGAAGGTAAGGGATTCGATCCTCCCTGATCCCCAAAATTTTGGAAATGAGGCCATATTGGGCAAAATCCAGGTTGCCACGTGTCAGCCCCGGATTGGCCCATTCTAACCAAACTCTGACACGTCACTGATCTGCTGACATCACCCTGGACATATGGCATATTCTCGGGATGACACGTGTCCTGTTGACATCATCCTGACCGTTGACTATTGACTTTGACTTTGATTTTGACTTTGACTTTTTTGTCATTTTGCCCTAATTTGTCATAAACTTTAACTGGCCACATCTTCTTCCTACGAACTCGGTTTTACGCGCCGCTCGCACCGTTGGAATCCTGTCGACGAGCACTTCAACTTGATCCTATTTTCATCTGCATTTGAAGACTTTGATTTGGAGGCAACACTAAATCCATTTTGGATCAATCCTCCCCACTGGAAGCTTTTGGACCACCAAAAGTTGGCCCCTGGAAAAATTCAAAACCACCTCTGCCTTTCAGAAAAACCACCTTCTCTGCAGAAAACCACCTCAGATTACGTGCTGGTGGTTTTGGGCTGGTTCGGCTCTGCACAATGTATAAATAAAATTTCGGTGGCTTGTACTACAAGCTCCACCGTTGGCGTATTGGCTCCGCAACTATGTGTGAAGGCGTTTGATATATATGGTTTTGGAGGGTCGGCGGTTCGAAACCTTCGCCCAACCCTTCCGTCATATATCCTGTTGATTACATATATATATGGCAATATATAAATGCAGCATTTAAAACATATGATAAGGTTCTAGCGGTGGTGGGGTTGACCCCGACCGTCCAGCCCTTTTCCGGCGAACAAACCCGATACCACATAAACACAAATATTTTACATTAAATGTCAAATGATGCACTAGCTCATCCGGTGAGCGGACTCCGGCAAATCGTTGGCGTTCCGAGAGGTCAGGGGTTCGATCCTCCCTGATCCCAAAAATTTTAGAAATGAGGCCATATTGGGCAAAATCCAAGCTGCCACGTGTCAGCGCTGGATTGGCCCATTCTAACCAATCAAACTCTGACACGTCACTGAACTGCTGACATCACCCTGAACATGTGGCATATTCCCGAGATGACACGTGTCCTGCTGACATCATCCTAACCGTTGACTATTCATTTTGACTTTGACTTTGACTTTTTTGTCATTTTGCCCTAATTTGTCATAAACTTTGACTGCCCACATCTTCTTCATACGAACTCGGTTTTACACACCATTCGCACCGTTGGAATCCTGTCGACGAGCACTTCAACTTGATCCTATTTTCATCTGCATTTGAAGACTTTGATTTGGAGGCAAAACTGAATCCATTTTGAATCACTCCTTCCCACTGAAAGCTTTTGGACCACCAAAAGTTGGTTTTAAGTGTCAAGTAAGTGAGGATATGTTTCCTTCACTTTTCCAATCTCTATCCATCGTGCTTTACTTGGATTTATACCTTTAAGCCCAATTCGAAGATACTCAACATCTCCTCGTCACGAAATCTTTATCCTCCTATCGAGAATTGTGTCCTCTTGCAACTCGTTGAGATACTTTGTTGAAAAATCTTCGATGGAAGGTACCTGACTTTGCTCTTCTGGATCTTCAATCAATGAAGGCTCATACAATCGCAAGCTTTTAGCATTTATGACGGAATAGATCTGCATATAAGCTGGGAGATCTAGGCGCAAAGCATTCTCACCAATTTTGTCAAGAATTTTGAAAGGACCATATCTAATTGGTTTCAACTTTTTACCTTCCCCTTGAAGTCTTTCTTTGTTGATGTACAACCAGACTTGATCACCAACATGAAAACTATGCTCAACTCGATGTTTGTCGTGCCTCGCTTTATACTTTGCTTGACTCTTTTCCAGCTGATCCTGTACTACCTGGTGAATTTCCTGGATCTGTTCAATGAACTTGGTTGCTTTGTCCACATCGCTGTGTCCATCAACTGCTATTTCTTTACCAAAGACAAAATCCAAGGAAGACTTTGGTACAAAACCAAAACAAGTCTCAAATGGAGATCTTTGAGTAGAAGAATGTTTCGCATGGTTGTAAGCATGTTGTACATAACACAAATGCTCATCCCAAAGCTTAGGATGCTTGCTGCAATAACCTCGAAGCAACTGTACCACTGTCCTGTTTACCACTTTTGTTTGGCCGTCTGTTTGCGGATGAAAAGTCGTGCTCTTCTTTAATTTTTGTCCATGAGTTCCCATAAACTACCAAAATTTCCCAACAAATTGAGAATCTCAATCAGATACAATAGAGGTGGGTAACCCAAAATGAACCCATACATTTTGAAAAAACAACTTTGCAGTTTGTTTAGCTGTGACCTGTTTAGTACATGGTGTCAAAATACACATCTTACCGAACCTATCCACAACTACATACCAATAATCATGATCTTTTCTAGACATTGGCAATCCCCCAACAAAATCCATGGATAAACTTTCCCAAGGACGAGAAGGAATTGGAAGTGGACTATACAAGCCTAATTTTTTGTTACTTGGCTTGCTTATAACACACATAGTACATCCTTTAATATATCTTGAAACTGTTTCATTCATTCGTGGCCAATAGCAGAATCTTTGTAATTGTGCAATTGTTTTACTTGCACCAAAGTGACCTGAAATTAGAGAAGTATGTGCTTCTCGAATCACATTAACTCTTTTAGTTTATGGAATGCATAATTTTCCCAAATGATATAAGAGTTTGTCCTTATGAAATAATCCAATTCTTCTACCTGCTTGCCATGACTTAAAGTTGCATATACATCCTTAAAATCTGTGTCTTGAGCATATTGTTCAATATAGCTTTCGTGAATTACTGAATTATGCTTAAAATTGTGGATTCATTTATGATTGGTCTTGATAATATGTCTGCAACCTTATTATGTATGCCTTTCTTATTTCTGATTACAAGATGAAATTGTTGTAAGAACCCCATCCAATGATAGTGTCTTGATTGTTGCAATTTAGTTTGCGAGTGTAAATATTGTAGTGGTTGATGATCTATATGTATGATTGTTTCTTTTCCCATTATGTAATGTTTCCACTTGTTAACACTTTGTACTAATGCATATAATTCCTTACCGTATGTAGGATAGTTAACTACTGTTGATGTGAATGTTTCAGAATGAAAGCATATAGGCTTTCTGTGCTGCACCAACACTGCCCCCATGGCATATTCACTTGCATCTGTCTCGACCTCAAATGGCTATTGAAGATCTGGCAGTGCTAGTACTGGCGCTGCACTGATCCTTTCTTTCAATGTGTCAAAGGCTTTCTGTTGTTTGCCTCTCCACTAAAACACCTGTTTCACACTTGCCAAAGCATGTAGAGGAGCAACAATCAAAGAAAAGTTACCAATAAACTTTCTCTAGTATTGTGTTGCCCCTAAAAAACTTCTAAATTTTGTAGCAGTCTTGGGCTTAGGCCAATTTACAATGACTTCGACCTTAGAGGGATTTATCTTCAATTCACCACCCCCTACAATTTAGACCAAGTAATTTAAAGATGTCTTGCCAAATTCACATTTTGACAGTTTTACATAGAGATTTTCTCTTTTTAACACATCTAAAACCTGCTTTACATGCTTTATATGTTCATCCCATGTCTTACTAAAAACAAGAAAATCATCTAAGTAAACTATTACAAAATCATTAATGAATGGCCTAAAAACATCATTCATGACACACATGAATGTAGCTGGAGCATTGGTCAAGCCGAAAGGCATAACCATCCATTCATAGAGTCCTTGCTTCGTTTTGAAAGCAGTGTTCCATACATCTTGTTCTAAAACCCTGATCTGATGGTAGCCGCTTCACAAGTCTAACTTAGTGAAGTAAACTGCATCTTTCAACTGATCTAATAAATTGTCAATGCTAGGAAGAGGATAACAATTCTTTATTGTTATTTTATTTAATGCTCGGAAATCAATGCACATTCTCCACGAACCATCTTTCTTACGTACCAACACAATAGGCAATCCGCATGGTGAAGTGCTTGGTCGAATAAACCCTTGATCGAGCAATTCCTGTACCTGCTTCTTTATTTCTACATTCTCTAGCGTTGATAACCTTTACATTCCAATGTTAGGAAGAGGAGCATCCGCCTTCAAATAAACCTCATGTTCTATCTGTCGCTTGGGAGGAAGCCCTTTAGGCTCTTGAAACAGAATATCATAATCAGAAACAACTTTAACTAAATATGCTTTATGTTTAGGATTACAGCGTTGAAAAGCATCGGATTTATCAAGATCCTTTGCTTTTACAATCATAAGTAATAATTGTTTACTTGAATTTATAATTCTTTTCATCTGTCCTAAATTTATGAGAGTGTAGTTATCTTTGAGTTTATGAGCTCTTAATACATATTCGATTCCATCTTTAGTGAGTTGATACTTATTTGCCCTTCGATAGAAGACAACATCTCTATCATACAAGTATGGACTCCCTAGTACATTTCCACGTATATCCAATGGGACTATATCTAATTCAACCTCATCTACAAACTCTGATCCAATTGCAAAACGAAGTTTGCAATGTTTCGTAACCTGTAGTTTAGTTTTATCACAAACCCAACCTAATGGGTATGGCTTCTTATGAGGTTTTGTTTCAATACCAAATTTCTTTACAATTGATTCAGCAACCAAATTAACTTGAGAGCCACTATCAAACAAAGTATCAATTTTAGTATCATTGGAAACGACTCTAATATGAAATAGCTCATTTCTTTTCCTCTCATCATTTTCATTATCAACAGAATGCGAAGAAGTACTTGTAGATGCTTGAGAAATTTTACCTTTTATAACTATAGTTGTAATTATTGTTTCGTCCCCTGAATCTGATCCCAAGTCCTTTTGCATAGTAGCAGCATTCTTTCGCTCTTTATTTCCAAACTTTTTAGGTTTCAATTATGGAGGTAGTGCCCCGCAGTGTGTCTCATCATGTCCTTTTTTACAGTGAGTGCATGTAGGCTTTTCTTTCTTCACAGTGTTTGCTTTCCTTTCCTTCCATTTTTGTTTCTTCTTTTCTTTATTCTTGATTTCAATAGATTTAGATGACTTTCCAACATCATGAGATACATTTTTACCCCTAGCTTCTAGATGAGTTGCTTGAACTGATACATCATCTAAGCTAGTCGGATTAAACATCAGTATGGTATGCCTCAAATAACTATGTAAGCCACCTATGTATTTTAATAATGTTTCTAGTGAGTCCAATGATATGCCTAGTGTCAAAGCTCTTTTACGAAATTCCTGAGTGTAACTTTGCACACTTTGACCCTTTAGCTGACGCAATGTTTGCCAACTCATCATAGCTTGTTGCATATAAGCCAAAGGATAAAATTGATTTTTAATAGCATAAACAAATTCATTCTATGTTGAAATGATTTTACCATGTTTTTGGAGATCTGCTTGTGTCTTACCTTCCCACCAAACAAGTGCGGTTCCTCCAAGACAAAGGTAAGCAAGCTGGATCTTCTTTCTTTATGAAACAATTTTTTGTACCCTGCAATAAACTTCAATTTGTCTTATCCAATTATCAAGCCTTTCAGCGTTAAGCTCACCATCATAAATTGGCAAATCAAATTTTACATCTAATTTGATCATAGAGGATTTCTTCTTAGAAGAACTAGATTTATGAGAAGAGGACGATGATGACGATGATGGTGATGATGGAGGAGATGGTGGAGGAAATGGAGGAGGCTTTTCCCCCGATTCTTTGTCTGGTTTAGGTGATGAAGTGCCTTCACCTTTGCCCTTTTTAAACTCATTATACATCTCTTCTACCATCGCACGTATTGTCATGAAGCTGTCCAAGAATTGAGCTTCTAATCCAAATATGTGTTCTTTGGTCATTTTCTTTTCTGAAAATACCCTTCCAATCTCTGGATTTGCTTCAACAAGTTCTCCTTCTCCTCGTTTGGACTTTTGACCTAGTAAGCATTTAAATATTCACATGACATTGTCAAACCTTTAAAAGTTAACCTTAAGCTGTGATACCACTTGATCTGTCTTATTAAAAAGGTATTATTGACGTCTATGTGAGCAGCTTATGTTACTTAGTGCAATAGATCAATAATATTGCGAATAACATAAACAACATGAGCAAATGAAAACACATTCAAACACATCAACACAGGAAAATTTAATAATAGAGTTCACCAGACTTCCTGGCTACATCTCCAGATCCTTAGCTTCCAGTGCTGACCGCTTTATTTTGTCTTCAAAATGCTTTTACAGGTATGAGCTCAGAAACAGAAGCTCAAATGAGAAAATGGACCTCACCATTGCGACAGGCTCGAAATTTCGAAAAAAATGAGTATAAACTTGCCTATATTACGCCACTGTGATTTCTAGACCCACTGGAGAAATTCAAAACCACCTCTGCCTTTCAGAAAACCACCTCGGACTGTGCGCTGGTGGTTTTGGGCTGGTTCGGCTCTGCACAGTGTATAAATAAAATTTCGGTGGCTTGTATTACAAGCTCCACCGTTGGCGTATTGGCTCCGCTACTATGTGTGAAGGCGTTTGATATATATGGTTTTGGAGGGTCGGCGATTCTAAACCTTCGCCTAACCCTTCCGTCATATATCCCGTCGGTTACATATATATATGGCAATATATAAATGAGGCATTTAAAACATATGATAAGGTTCCGACAGTCGTGGGGTTGACCCTGACCGTCCAATCCTTTTCCGCTGAACAAACCCGATACCAAATAAATACAAATCTTTTACATTAAATGTCAAATGATGCGCTGGCTCATCTAGTGAGCGGACTCCGACAAAGTCGTTGGCATTCCCAGAGGTCAGGGGTTCGATCCTCCCTGATCCCCAAAATGTTGGAAATGAGGCCATATTGGGAAAAATCGGGGCTGCCTTGTGTCAGCACCGAATTGGCCCATTTTAACCAATCAAACTTTGACACGTCATTGATCTGCTGACATCACCCTGGACATGTGGCGTATTCCCGAGATGACACGTGTCCTGCTGACATCATCCTGACCATTGACTGTTGACTTTGACTTTGACTTTTTGTCATTTTTCCCTAATTTGGCATAAACTTTGACTGGCCACATCTTCATACGAACTCGGTTTTACACGCCATTCGCACCGTTGGAACACTGTCGACAAGCACTTCAACTTGATCCTATTTTCATCTGCATTTGAAGACTTTGATTTGGAGGCAAAACTGAATCCATTTTGGATCAGTATATTGATTTGGGTCTTGTTCATTAATGCGTGTAAGGAGGACACAAGAGAACAACTCGAACACATACTAGAAGGGCAATGCAACACCAAAGTACCATTACTTTAAGCAAGCACAACAATACCTCAGCAGCTGCTAGTGGTCAAATGATCCAAAATGGATTCAGTTTTGCCTCCAGATCAAAGTCTTCAAATGCAGATGAAAATAGGATCAAGTTGTAGTGCTCGTCAACAGGATTCCAACGATGCGAACGGCGCGTAAAACCGAGTTCGCATGAAGAAGTTGTGGTCAGTTAAAGTTTATGGCAAATTAGGGAAAAATGAGAAAAAATCAAAGTCAATGGTCAAAGTCAACGATCAAGTCAACGGTCAGAGGATGTCAGCAGGACACATGTCGTCCCGGGAATATGACACATGTCCAAGATGACGTCAGCAGGATCAGTGACGTGTCAGAATGTGATTGGTTGGAATGGGCCAATCCGGGGTTGACATGTGGCAACCCGGATTTTGCCCAATTTGGCTTTTATTTCCAAAATTTTGGGGGTCAGGGAGGATCGAACCCCTGACCTCCCGGAAGGGCTAAGTTTTCGTTAGAATCTGCTTACCGGTCGAGCTACCATGTCTATTTGATATTCAATGTAATGATATGGTATTTAATGTAGTGGGTTAGTGCCGCCGGAAAAGGGTCGGACGGTCGAGGTCAACCCCACAACCGCCAAACCCTTGATATTATATGTGCCAAACTGCCGAAACCGAACCTTATCACATATTATGTTGCCGCAAATCAATGTAACCGTCGGTTATCAAAGTGCCACATATATCATCGTGGGATATGTGATATATCATATATTATATACCGCCGTAGATAATAAACATATATTAATGTTTGCCATATATAGTTTGTAACGAACGGAGTTGTGGCGGAAGGTCGGGCAGGGGTGGCGGAAGGTCGAGCGAGGGTTTCAACCCACTGACCTCCAAAACAATATATACAATGACTTCAAATCAAGTTCGCCAACCATTCAACCAAGCGGTGGTGCTTGTTAAACAAGCCATCGAAATTCCATTTAAACCTTTGCAAAAGCTGAACCAGCGGATACCACTAGCGCACATATCGAGGTGGTTTTTATGTAGGGAAAGTGGTTTTGTGTAGGGCAGAGGTGGTTTTGGATTCTCCAGGGGGTCTGGAGGTCACAGTGGCGAAATATAGGCAAGTTTATATTCATTTTGACTGAAATTTCGAGCCGGTCGCAATGGTGAGGTCCATTTTCTCATTTGAGTTTCTATTTTTGAGCTCATACCTGTAAAAGCATTTTGAAGACTAAATAAAGCGGTCAGCACTGGAAGTCTGGTGAACTCCATTATTAAATTCTTGTTGTGTTAATGTGTTTGACTGTGCTTTCATTGTTTATGATGTTTATGTTATTCGCAATCTTTTCGATCTATTGCACTAAGTAATAAGTTGCTCACATAGACGTCAATAATACCTTTTTCATAAATACAGATCAAGTGGTATCAGAGCTTAAGGTTCATTTTTAAAAGTTTGATAGTGTCATGTGAAAATTGAATGCTTACTAGGTCAAAGTCCAAACGAGGAGAAGGAGAACTTGTTGAAGCAAATCCAGAGATTGGAAGGGTATATTCACAAAAGAAGATGACAGAAGAAAACGTATTGGGAACAAAAGCTCAATTCTTAAACAACTTCATGACAATACGTGCGATGGTAGAAGAGATGTATAAAGAGTTTAAAAAGGGCAAAGGTGAAGGCGCTTCATCACCTAAACCAGAAAAAGAATCGGGGGAAAAGCCTTTTTCATTATTTCCACCATCTCCTCCATCATCACCATCATCGTCATCATCTTCTTCTTCTCATAAATCTAGTTCTTCTAAAAAGAAGAAGAGTAAGAAATCCTCTTTGATCAAATTAGATGTAAAATTTGATTTGCCAATTTATGATGGTGAACTTAACGCTGAAAAAATTGATAATTGGATAAGACAACTTGATGTTTATAGCAGGGTATAGAAAGTTGTTTTAGAAAGAAAGAAGATCCAGCTTGCTAGCCTTTGTCTTGGAGGAACCGCACTTGTTTGGTGGGAAGGTAAGACACAAGTAGATCTTCAAAAACATGGTAAAATCATTTTGACATGGAATGAATTTGTTTCTGCTATTAACAAACAATTTTATCCTTTGGCTTATATGCCACAAGCTATGATGAGTTGGCAAACATTGCGTCAGTTAAAGGGTTAAAGTGTGCAAAGTTATAAACAGGAATTTCGTAAAAGAGCTTTGACACTACGCATATCATTGGACTCACCAGAAACATTATTGAAATACATAGGTGGCCTACATAATTATTTGAGGCATACCATACTGATGTTTAATCCGACTAGCTTAGATGATGTATCAGTTCAAGCAACTCATCTAGAAGCTAGGGGTAAAAATGTATCTCATGATGTTGGAAAGTCATCTAAATCTATTGAAATCAAGAATAAAGAAAAGAAGAAACAAAAATGGAAGGAAAGGAAAGCGAACACTGTAAAGAAAGAAAAGCCTACATGCACTCACTGTAAGAAAGAAGGACATGATGAGGCACACTGATGGGCACTGCATCCAAAATTGAAGCCTAAAAAGTTTGGAAATAAAGAGCAAAAGAATGTTGTTGCTATGCAAAAGGAATTGGGATCAGATTCAGGAGACGAAACAACAATTACAGCTACAGGTATAAAAGATAAAAATTCTCAGGCATCTACAAGTACTTCTTCGCATTCTGTTGATAATGAAAATAATGAGAGGAAAAGAAATGAGCTATTTCATATTAGAGTCATTTACAAGCATACTAAAATTGATACTTTGTTTGATAGTGGCTCTCAAGTTAATTTGATTGTTGAATAAACTGTAAAAAAATTGGGTGTTAAAACTAAACCTCATAAAAAGCCATACACATTGGGTTGGGTCTATGATAAAACTAAACTACAAGTTATGAAACAATGCAAACTTCATTTTGCAATTGGATTAGAGTTTGTAGATGAGGTTGAATTAGATATAGTCCCATTGGATATATGTGGAATTGTACTAGGGAGTCCATACTTGTATGATAGAGATGTTGTCTTCTATCAAAGGGCGAATAAGTATCAACTCACTAAGGATGGAATGGAATATGTATTAAGAGCTCATAAACTCAAAGATAACTACACTCATAAATTCAGGACAGATGAAAAGAATTATAAATTCAAGTAAACAATTTTTACTTATGATTGTAAAAGCAAAGGATCCTGATAAATTCGATGCTTTTCAAGGCTGTAATCCTAAACAGAAAGCAAATTTAGTTAAAGTTGTTTCTAATTATGATATTCTGTTTCAAGAGCCTAAAGGGCTTCCTCCCAAGCGACAAATAGAACATGAGATTTATTTGCAGCCAGATGCTCCTCTTCCTAACATTGGAATGTACAGGTTATTAGCTCTAGAGAATGCAGAAATAAAGAAGCAGGTACAGGAATTGCTCGATCAAAGGCTTATTCGACCAAGCACCTCACCATGCAGATCGCCTATTGTGTTGATACGTAAGAAAGATGGTCCGTGGAGAATGTGCATTGATTTCCGAGCAATAAATAAAGTAACAATAAAGAATTGTTATCCTCTTCCTCGCATAGACGATTTATTAGATCAGTTGAAAGATGCAGTTTACTTCACTAAGATACACTTGCGAAGCGGCTACCATCAGATCAAAGTTTCAGAACAAGATGTATGGAAGACTGCTTTCAAAACGAAGCAAGGACTCTATGAATGGATGCTAATGCCTTTCGGCTTAACCAATGCTCCAACTACATTCATGCGCGTCATGAATGATGTTTTTAGGCCATTTATAGATGATTTTGTAATAGTCTACTTAGATGATATTCTTGTTTTAATAAGACATGGGATGAACATATAAGGCATGTAAAGCAAGTTTTAGATGTGTTAAAAAGAGAAAATCTCTATGTAAAACTGTCAAAATGTGAATTTGGCAGGACATCTTTAAATTATTTGGGTTATATTGTAGGGGGTGGTGAATTGAAGATAGATCCCTCTAAAGGTCGAAGTCATTGTAAATTGGCCTAAGCCCAATACTGCTACAGAAGTTAGAAGTTTCTTAGGGGCAGCACAATACTGGAGAAAGTTTATTTCTAATTTTTCTTTGATTGCAGCTCCTCTACATGCTTTGACAAGTGTGAAACAAGTGTTTCAGTGGGGAGGCAAACAGCAAAAAGACTTCGACACATTGAAAGAAAGGATCAGTACATCGCCAGTACTAGCACTGCCAGAGCTTCAGTATCCATTTGAGATAGAGACAAATGCAAGTGAATATGCCATGGGGGCAGTGTTGATGCAGCACAGAAAGCCTATATGCTTTCATTCTAAGACATTCACATCAGTAGTAGTTAACTATCCTACATACGATAAGGAATTATATGCATTAGTACAGAGTGTTAAAAAGTGGAAACATTACATAATGGGAAAAGAAACAATCATACATATAGATCATCAACCACTACAATATTTACACTCACAAACTAAATTGCAACAATCAAGACATTATCGTTAGATGGGTTTCTTACAACAATTTCATCTTGTAATCAGATATAAGAAAGGCATACATAATAAGGTTGTAGACATGTTATGAAGACCAATCATAAATGCATCCACAATTCTTAAGCATAATTCAGTAATGCACGAAAGCTATATTGAAAAATATGCTCAAGACAGATTTTAAGGATGTATATGCAACTTTAATTCATGGCAAGCAGGTAGAAGAATTGAATTATTTCATAAAGGACAAACTCTTATATCATTTGGGAAAATTATGCATTCCACAAACTGAAAGAGTTAATGTGATTCGAAAAGCACATACTTCTCTAATTTCAGGTCACTTTGGTGTATGTAAAACAATTGCACAATTACAAAGATTCTGCTATTGGCC
The DNA here is from genome assembly GCA_034641835.2 of Pinus albicaulis. Classification (NCBI taxonomy): domain Eukaryota; kingdom Viridiplantae; phylum Streptophyta; class Pinopsida; order Pinales; family Pinaceae; genus Pinus; species Pinus albicaulis. Next base: position 1,548,344,063 of record CM076580.1, on the reverse strand, counting down.
ACAAATGAATGAAACGGTTTCAAGATATATTAAAGGATGTACTATGTGTGCTACAAGCAAGCCAAGTAACAGAAAATTAGGCTTGTATAATCCACTTCCAATTCCTTCTCGTCCTTGGGAAAGTTTATCCATGGATTTTGTTGAGGGATTGCCAATGTCTAGAAAAGGTCATGATTATTTGTATGTAGTTATGGATAGGTTCATTGAGATATGTATTTTGACACCATGTACTAAACAGGTCACAGCTGAACAAACTGCAAAGTTGTTCTTTCAAAATGCATGGGTTCATTTTGGGTTACCCACCTCTATTGTATCTGATCGAGATTCTCGATTTGTCGGGAAATTTTGGTCAAGTTTATGGGAACTCATGGTCACCAAGTTAAAGAAGAGCACGACATTTCATCCGCAAAAGGACGGCCAGACAGAAGTGATAAACAGGACAGTGGTACAGTTGCTCCGAGGTTATTGCAACAAGCATCCCAAGCTTTGGGATGAGCATTTGTGTTATGTACAGCTTGCTTACAACCATGCGAAACATTCTTCTACACAAAGATCTCCATTTGAGACTTGTTTTGGTTTTGTACCAAAGTCTCCCTTGGATTTTATCTTTGGTAAAGACATAGCAGTTGATGGACACAGCGATGTGGACAAAGCAACCAAATTCATTGAACAGATCCAGGAAATTCACCAAGCAGTAGAGGTACAGCTAGAAAAGAGCCAAGCAAAGTATAAAGCAAGGCACAACAAGCATCGAGTTGAGCATAGTTTTCAATTTGGTGATCAAGTCTGGTGTACATCAGCAAAGAAAGACTTCAAGGGAAAGGTAAAAAGTTGAAACAATTAGATATGGTCCTTTCAAAATTCTTGACAAAATTGGTGAGAATGCTTTCCGCCTAGATCTACTAGCTTATATGCAGATCTATTCCGTCGTAAATGTTGAAAACTTGCGATTGTATGAGCCTTCAATGATTGAAGATCCAAAAGAGCAAAGTCAGGTACCCTCCATCGAAGATTTTTCACCAGAGTATCTCAACGAGTTGCAGGAGGACACAATTCTCAACAGGAGGATAAGGACTTCGCGACGAGGAGAAGTTCAGTATCTTTGAGTTGGACTTAAAGGTACAAATCCAAGTAAAGCACGATGGATAGAAATTGGAAAAGTGAAGGAAACATATCCTCACTTACTCGACAGCTAAAACCAACTTTTGGTGGTCCAAAAGCTTCCAGTGGGGAGGAGTGATCCAAAATGGATTCAGTTTTGCCTCTATATAAAAGTCTTCAAATGCATATGAAAATAGGATCAAGTTGAAGTGCTCATCGACAGGATTCCAATGGTGTGAATGGCGCGTAAAACCAAGTTCGTATGAAGAAGTTGTGATCAGTCAAAGTTTATGGCAAATTAGGGCAAAATGAGAAAAAGTCAAAGTCAATGGTCAAAGTCAACGGTCAAGTCAACGTTCGAATGATGTCAACAGGACATTTGTCGTCCCGGGAATATGCCACATGTCCAAGATGACATCAGCAGGATCAGTGACATGTCAAAATGTGATTGGTTGGAATGGGCCAATCTAGCGCTGACACGTGGTAGCCTGGATTTTGCCCAATTTGGCCTTATTTCCAAAATTTTGGGGGTCAGGGAGGATCGAACCCCTGACCTCCCAGAAGGGCTAAGTTTTCGTCGGAATCTGCTTATCGGTCGAGCTACCGTGTCTATTTGATATTCAATGTAATGATATGGTATTTAATGTAATGGGTTAGTGCCACCAGAAAAGGGTCGGACGGTCGAGGTCAACCCCATGACCGCCAGACCTTTGATATTATATGTGCTAAACCGCCGGAACCAAACCTTATCACATATTATGTTGCCACGAATCAATGTAACTCTCGGTTATCAAAGTGCCACATATATCATCATGGGATATATGATATATCATATATTATATACCGCCGCAGATAATAAACATATATTAATGTTTGCCATATATAGTTTGTAACGGACGGAGTTGTGGCGGAAGGTCGAGCGAGGGTTTCGACCCGCCGACCTCCAAAACAATATATACAACGACTTCAAATCAAGTCCGCCATCCATTCGACCAAGTGGTGGTGCTTGTTAAACAAGCCACTGAAATTCCATTTAAACCTTTATAGAAGCCGAACCAGCGGATACCACCAGCGCGTGGACCGAGGTGATTTTTATGCAAGGAAAGTGGTTTTGTGCAGGGCAGAGATGGTTTTGGATTCTCATGGGGTCTGGAGGTCACAGTGGCGAAATATAGGCAAGTTTATACTCATTTTGACCGAAATTTCGAGCCGGTCGCAATGGTGAGGTCCATTTTCTCATTTGAGTTTCTATTTTTAAGCTCATACTTGTAAACGCATTTTGAAGACTAAATAAAGCGGTCCTTCCTTTTTTTCACACACCCCCCTCACTCCCATTCTGCGTTCCCTCACACGATTCCCTACGCTACAAATTTTGGAGTTTCTCCATTGCTGAGTTTGTCAGAAGCCTTTGGCCATAAAAAACAAATTAAAAAAAAAATGAAGAAATATATAAATATATATATATATATATATATATATTAATAAAAAAAATAAAAGAGAGAAGGAAAGTTAACATAAAGGGGGAAATAAATTAAAAGGAAAAAAATATTTAAAAGAAAATAGTTCCCAAAAAAAAAAAGATATATATATAAAGAAGTACATATACGTACATACCAAGACAAATTAAAATTAAAAAGGAAAAAATAATAAGGAAGAGTAATTGCTCATGGTTTACAAGCTCGTGGTTTTGGAAGCCCATGGTAATTGCCCATGGTATTAAAACCCATTCCCCCTTTTCAAAACAACGTGACTTTTCAAAGTTAACAAAATCTTTTTCCCCATATATATATATATATATATATATATAATTCAAATAATAAAATTATTATTATTATTTGAAAAAACATAAATAAATTAAAAATAAATAAACGAATAAAAAGTATTATTATTATCTATAAAAAAAAAACAAGAAGGAAAATACTGGCAGAAAAATATTCACCACCGCATACACGTTCAATGTCTTCAACAATGTCAATGGCCAAATTTCAAAAAAAATTGGTGGATCTTGGAAAGCAAATCAATAATAATTTCGATGACTTTGGCAAAAGATTAGTTGATCTCGAAGGTGCAGTTGCAGGAAGCTCTAACGATGTCAAAAAGGTTCAAGATATGACGAATCGAATAGAAAGACAAATGTGGCTAAATCATCACGAGGCCACAGAAAAGCATAGCGAAGCAATGAACAAGATGACAGAGCACTTCGATAAGATAAATGATAAAATAGATAGGATAAGTCAGACACAACAACCCATATCCCCTAATATGGAACAAAATCAACAGAACAATTCCGCAGATTCAGGGAACTTAAAGGAGCATTAGGAAAAAACCAATTCCCCAAATCATCACGAAGATAGTAATGCAGATTCTCAAAATAAGCAGCTCTGGAATGCATTTGCTAATCAATTTCCCCTTCTCGTTCCACCATTAGCCTATTAGCGAAAAGCACAAATCGAGCTACCCAAGTTTGATGGTAAAGAAAAAAATAGCGTTGCATGGCTTAATAAAGCTGAAGAATATTTTGAGATTTATGACATTAATAGTGATGACAAAAAAATTAAGCACGCTTCCATGAAAATGGAAGGAGAAGCATATAATTGGTATATGTGGTGGAAAAAGACGACGCTTGCTATTAGCTGGAGAAAATTTAAGGACGCATTCTTTAAAAGGTTTCAAGGCATAAAAGAAGAAAAGTTTTTTTCAACGTTCATCAAATTACGCCAAAAAGGAGATGTGGATGAGTACACTCGAGAATGGGAGACCTCGGCAACACGAGTACCGAGATTGTCAGAATCTCGTCTAATCCAGTCTTTCATCTCAGGACTTAAAATCCATATACAAGAAAAGCTCGAACTTCACGAAATTGCATCAGTAGAAGTAGCAAGGCAAAAAGAAAAAGCTACTGAAAAGAAATTTGAAAGGTTATCGTGGTCAAAATCAGAAAGAGTATATTCAAGACAAAGATTTCCTCAATATGAAAATATAGATAACCCAAAATATATCCCACCCCATCTTCGTGAAGAAGATAAATCTAACATGGAAATACAAAGGATGAGAGAGGGCAAGTGCAAACGTTGTGGCGAAAAGTGGACCCTAAGCACAGATGTGCTAATGGAAAAGAAAAAAATTTATATAGTTGTGAAGCAACTGATGACGCTAACAATAATGATTCATATATAGAAGGATTAGAAGACACCTTAGAGCTCTCTCCAGAAATAGATGACGAAACCATTCCACAAGTGTCATTATCAGCTACGACAGGCATATCACAACCTCAGACCCTAAAGTTAAGAGGACACATCAAGAACAACAACGTAATGGTGCTCATCGACACTGGCAGTACCCACAATTTTCTAGATTCAACCATGGCGAAAAGACTCAACATCTTTACCTTCTCCATGCCTAATATGAAGTTAATGGTGGTCGATGGTAAGAAGATTCAGCAAGTAGGGAAATGCCATAAGGTCAAACTACAGATAAAAAACTTTAATTTAGAATCTCCATTCTACACCGTCCCATTACGAGGAGTCGATGTGGTCTTAGGAATTCAATGGTTACAAACTTTAGGTACTTATTCTGCCAACCACCAGAAGCAGTTTATAAGCTTTAAGTGGAAAGGGCAGAAGCACAAGTTGTATGGTTTCCAGGCCCCAGGGAATGAAGTCGTATCTTCATCTTAGATGACGAAGATGATTCGAAAAGGAGCGCCAACCTCTATAATACAATGTCATCAATTCGAAATGTTATCTACAAAAAGGAACCATGAAGAGTCCCTAGAAGAACAAGGAATAGTTCAGAAACACGAAAAAGTATTCCAAGATCTACCCATAAAAGTGCCTCCCGATAGGGAAATCAAACATCCAATAAAAGTCAAGACAGGATTCGACCCTGTCAATATCAAATCTTGTCACTATCCACATCAACAAAAGATTGAACTCGAGAAGATGCTCCACGATCTTTTTAAAATGTGGGAAGCAAGAGCTCACCACTCGAGAAACCCAGGCATTCGTCAACATTGTCCATCATTACGTATGCTTTGAGGACAAAGCATCTTAAGAGAGGGGCAATGTTATGTATATTTTATTAATTATTAGTTAGATATAGTTATCTTAGATTTATTAATGTGGAAGGGCATGATCAAAGATCATGCCTCTTCGCCAAGGGACACCATAAGGCTGTATTTAAAGCCTTGGTGATCCTCACTTGTAATCATCTCATCTTTTATCAATAATAATATATAATTATCAAGTTTACCAGAGTTTTTACACTCCAACACTGCTCACATAAACGTCAATAATACCTTTTTCATAAATACAAATCATCAAAGAAGCAATTTCAAGTCAAGTATCAGGTCGTGTCAAAAGTCAGTAATGTAAAAATCATCATTGTAAAATTGTAAAAGAGTCAATATGCCTAGAGTTAGAGAGGCATTGTTGGGAGGTATAAGTGTCATTGTTGGATAATGTTATGGTTGGGTTGCAGGTCATAGTGTGATTGGGTGATTGGTCTAGTTCAAGAAAATCATTATGAATCATATTGTATCATGGATCATTGTCCATAGTACGAGAGTCCACACTCTTGTCTTATTTCTGATCATTATAGGGTGGCAAGAAAGTGCTAGGTTGGTGCATGAAGTCACCTACAGGTTGGAGCCTGTGAACACTTCAAGGTGGTAGGTCGGTCTAGGATGTCAGGGCATCCATTCAATTGACAACTAAAGAAACCAGGGCATTGAGGCATCCTTCTAGTGGGAGCTGGAGAAGAATGCTTTTCTAGAATTCTAGGAAGTTGTACCTTTCATTTCAGTTGGGGATGAATATTAAAGAATTTATTAGAAAAGCATTCGGTGGTTTTTGACCCAGAGGGGGTTTTCCACCTAAAATTTGTGTGCATATTGTGTTCTACTGTTTACTGTTGTTACTAGATAAGCATCAAGAATAATTGAAGATTAACTAATGCTCTAAAAAGATTTAAAAGTGCTAATTGATAAGAAACGCCCTGCAATATTCTACATGCAAGAAACTAAATGTTCCAGCTCCACTCTGGATACAATCTTCAAAAAAATTTGGAAAGGTAGCAATACAATAGCGATTGATGCCAATGGAGCGTCTGGAGGCCTGGCAATCATCTGGAACCCCAAATCATCTCCTTAGAGAACTTTCACGCCAACAAACACTTCATCCAGGCCAACTTTCACCTGATTGGCACGAATATCCATGGTCTGCTCACAAGTGTCTACTTTCCACAAAACACCCATCAAAAATTGGAGCTCTTGGACAACCTAGCAGAACTCAATTAACAGTGAGCCTTTCCATTCTAGCCCCTGGGAGGAGACTTCAATATGATAACCAATCTTCAGGAAAAGAAAGGAGGAAGGATGCATCTGGACTCGGACAGTAATGGATTCAAGAACTTTATTCATGGTAACCACCTCATCGATCTACGAACCTCCAATGGAATCTTCACATGGAACAACAAAAGAGGAGGTGCCCATTAGATAGCCTCAAGACTAGACAAATTCCTCATCACAGAAGACTTCATTCGGCTAGGGGGTGACATAGCTGCTATGATCATCCCTGTGGCAGGCTCTGACCACTGGCCAATACAACTTCAATGGTTATGACCAGGTAAGCCTGCTCCTAAACCTTTCCACTTTGAACACTGCTGGTTCCGGCACCCAAGGTTCAAGGATATGGTTTCCAAATGGTGGACCTCCTTAGTACCCCCGCAAGGCACTAAAATGCTCGAGTTCCAGACAAAACTGAAACTGCTCAAAGGCAAATTGAAGTTCTGGAACAAAACATCCTTTGGCAATATCTTCACAGGACATAAAGAACTAGAGGAAAAAATGAAGAATTTGCAACAAACTATTATCCAGGAAGGATGCTCAACCGAGTCAGAAAGTCAGGAGAAGAACCTAAACTACTTAGATGGAAGAAAGACGAAACCAAGAAGAAGCTCTATGGAGACAAAAATCAAGAATCTGCTGGCTCAAGGAGGGAGAACGAAACACTAAATTCTTTCATTGTTCTACCATTCAGCATAGGATGCATAACATAATTACTGTTCTCAAGAACCAAATTGGGGAAAGGCTGGAAACGCAAGAGGCCATCACTGAGGAGCTGCGCAATCACTTCAAGAACATTCTGCAGGAACCCAATCACCAAAGGCATGAGGCCATTGGGGAAACCACTCAACACATTCCCAAGCTGATAACGGATGAACACAACAGGATGTTGCTCGCAACTACCACTCTGGCTGAGGTGGAACAAGCAGTCTTCCAGCTAAAGGCAGGGAAAGCTCCTGGTCCTGATGGATTTACCACCAACTTCTTCCATTTTTTCTGGGAGACCATTCAAAACGAAGTCTACGATGTAGTGGAGGAATCACGCACTACCCATTGGCTTCTACCAACGCTAAATGCTACCTTCATCACTTTGGTTCCAAAAGAAGACAATGTAGCCTCGCCAAGTAAGTACAAGCCCATAGCTCTCTGCAATGTCATTTACAAAATTATCTCCATAGTTATTGCTAATAGGCTGAAGTAGCTCCTTCCCATAATTATCTCCCCAGAGCAAACAGTTACGTGGAAGGAAGGCAAATTCTTGATGGCATCATCTTAACCCATGAAGTCATTCACTCTCTCAAAACCTCCAAAAAGCCTGGCATGCTTCTCAAAATCGACCTATCCAAAGATTTTCATAAACTCAGCTGGGAATATATCAAAAAAGTTCTCATAGCCTTTGGCTTCAACCACACCTAGGTACGTTGGATCATGAGTCTCATCACCTCCCCTTTTCTCTCCATTTTGGTCAATGGTATCCCCTCTGCTACCTTTAACCCCTCGAGAGGCATCAGACAAGGGGACCCCCTTTCTCCCTTCATCTTCATCATTATGGCTGAAGGATTGGATCGCCTTCTCAAAAGCTCCATCCAATCAGGCACCCTGCTTGGTTTACCCCTCCACAACTTCCCCTCCTCCTCCCACCAACAATTTGTGGATGACAATATGATTATAGGTTACCCCTCGGTCCAAGAAGCCCGCTCCCTCAAATCCATTCTCGACTCCTTCTCTGATGCCTCCGGTACAAAGGTCAGCCCTGAAAAATCGCAGATCTTTTTCTTTCATAACCCCCCCCCCTCTCACATAGCGCAAAATTGCTCGCATCCTAGGATTCTCCATTGCTTCCCTGCCTTCCAAATACCTAGGAGCTCCTCTGACTGACTATGCCATCAATCACTCCTCCTGGCGAGCTCTACTAGACAAAATGGAAACCCGATTATCCAATTGGACCCATTGCTCCCTCAACATTGCTCGTCGCCTGGTCCTCATTAAATCTGTCTTGCAATCTCTCTCCATATACCTCTTCTCAGTCCTGGCAACCCCCAAATAGGTCCTCAAGCCCATGCGCAACTTGCAAAGATCTTTCCTATGGGGCGGCACCAAAGAAAAAAACAAACGTCCCTTAGTCAAGTGGAAGGATGTTTGTACCCCTAAAAGTCAGGGGGGATTAGGATTGCATGATCCTGAGCATAGTAATAACATAATGGGAGGTAGCATCTGGTGGAAATGGGTCTCCAACCCCAACATTCCATGGGCCAACCTTTGGGCAACCAAGTATGCACACTCCTAGCCTAAGGAGGACCTCATCCAGTACAACTTAGAGTCTAGGGGATCCCAAATATGGAAAGCAGCAAGTAACCAAAAAAGGATGAAACAAAGTCACAGCTTCTGGGAGCTGCGAAGTAGTACCCAAGCAAGATTCTGGGAGGACTCCTGGTAGTATATGCCAAGCCTTTCCTCCATCTTCCCCAAACCTATATGGAGTGCAGCCCTCCAAGGAAGGCAAAGATAGAATGTTCAGGACTTTTGGACGGACGACACCTCCCAGGATATAGGCAATGGCTACACACGAACATATGGCAAGACAACTGGAACAACGAGGGCCACACAAACATCTGGGAGGATCTCATCACCAAAATAAAAATCAGAGTAAGGACAGGACCTGAAATCCTTCGCAGGGGGCATATGCCTAGTGGAAACTACTCGACCAAGGAAGCCTACAACATACTTCAACAGCAGAACCCTAGCCCAACAGATCTCATCTAGAAAAAGATATGGATGGCCAATCTTTGGCCTAAAGTAGCCACCTTCCTATGGTTGCTCAGTAAACGACGCATCCTCACATGGGAGAAACTTTTGAAGAGGGGGTTTGTAGGACCCTCCAGGTGTCCTTTATGTCAGGAAAACCTGGAAACCATCGATCACCTGTTGGACCAATGTCCCAACGCTAATTTCCTATGGGATAGAATTGCAGTCTTATGTCGTCGTTCCAACCGAGTTAGGGGCAATATCATCAACAACATCAGCAGCTGGACAGACAATCCTTATACCAACACTCTCCTGAATAGACTCTGGCAAATCATTCCGGACATTCTCATTTGGAACATCTGGAAGGAAAGGAACAGTCGCATCTTCAAAGAGAAAGGATCCACATCAGAGAAGCTTTGGGACCGAATTCACAGCAACCTCTCTGAAACATTGGCCTTAGACACTTGGAGTCAGGAGGACCTCCCCACCTCTGCAGCAGTGCACCACATATCGAATAATTGGCAAATGAGTCTAAACACCCCCCTGGATATCAATCCTAGAAGCGCAGGCAGAACTCCTGCCCCTGAAAAATGGTACCCCCCCCCCCCCAAAATGGCTTCTTCAAATGCAACTTTGATGGTGCGTCCAAAGGCAATCCCAAAAATGCAGGATTCAAAGGCATTATCAGGAACTCTCAAGGCGATCCTCTACGGATTTACTACAGTAACATAGGTTGCGACAACAATAATTCTACAGAGTTGGAGGGGCTTATACAGGGTATTCAAATTGCAATTGAGTTTCATTACTTCCCCCTGGAAATGGAGGGAGACTCGCAAGTCATAACTATGGCAGCCACAAGAATCCTCCAAGGATCGACTTCCTCAAAGGTATCCAAAAGCTGGAGGCTTGCCCATAAGCTCAAGGTTCTGGAACAACTGATAGACAACCACAGAGCCATTACTTTTGGCCACGTGCGTAGGAAGGCAAACTTCGTTGCGGATCTCCTTGCGAACAAAGGGGTGGAAAGCAGCTGTGAGTTGTATCATTCCAACCTAACTCAAGTTGAGGAGGAATCACTTAGACAAGAATGTCACACTCTCATTCAAAAGGATCTTCTCCCCCTGGATGCGGGTGACAAAACTGACACAAATGACAGTCATTTCTCACACACCCCGGAGGACGGAGATCTTCTGCGCAGAGCCTCACTTGTTGCGGATCCTCAAACCATTAGCCATTCGCACGAGCCTAACAAAATAAGGTATGATGATGAGACGCGGGGAACTGCGTCACCCTGTCCAGGGCACCCTTCCGCATCTATCACCATAAATGATTATCATGATTGATCCATATATCAGCCATCCCCCTTCCCTCGAGCTGTTATGTAAATTTTATTAATTGTTAATTAGATTTAGTTATCTTAGGTTATTAATGTGGAAGGGCATGATCAAAGATCATGCCTCTTCGCCAAGGGACACCTTGAGGCTATATTTAAAGCCTAGGCGATCCCTCATTGTAATCATCTCTTATCTCTTATCTATCATCATTAATAATATATACTTATTCAAGTTTACCAGAGTTTTTCCACTCCATTGGTATCAGAGCCATCGCTCTTCGGGATCTGTGTGATCACCCAGGAATTACAGAATTCCAGAATTGCAGATTTTTTTAAAACAAGTGCAGTATTGCTTTCCAAACTGTTCAGCAACGATTCCAGAATTGCAGGTTTTTTCAAGGCTTGTGGACAGTATTAGTTTTAAAAGGAAATTTGTAGCCATCTCCTCTCATATCCGATCTGTCCCTCACTCCCACTCTGTGTTTAACCCAACCCACTTACCCTCACACGCTCCTACCCACGTTACTCACTCCCTCTTCCATCCCAGTGACAGGAAAATCGTATTATATTACCTGTGGTTTCCATCGTATTATAATTCAGTATTATAATTCAGTGGTTCATCTCTATTAGAGAGGTCTGAATTTAGTGATATATTACCTGTGCAAAAAAATCGAACCTGTTCGGTGAATAAATCATGACCATTCTGGTTCAAACGCAGTGAAAAAAGATAAGACTGTCAATCAACGTGTAATTGGGACGTGTGACGTCTAAGGCGTAGGTATATTCCCTCTCCGCTGACCGTAGTCTCTACCCACCTCAAAACACCGCCTGCACCTGCCGTCTTCCCGCGGTCAAAACGCCGCCTGCACCTGCCGTCTTCCGCCCTTCCCACACTGCACCGCCGTCTTTTCCTGTAGGTTACGTGGACAGTTCTCTGTCGTGGCCATTACAACGGCAGCAAATAAAAATTACGTTCAAATCGTGAACAGGTGACGGTTGAAAAAAACAAATCGATTTGTTAAATTATATGAAACAGTGTGTCATTTAAACCGAACGGCACATTTTAAAAAAACACGATTTTTTTAATTATATATAAAATATATATTATATAATTTAATTGATAATTATATATATATATATATATATATATATATATATATATATATAATTATATAGTTCATTTATATATTATATAATTCCCATTTAATAATTATATATATATAATAATTATATAATTAAATTATATATATTATATAATTTTTAATTAAAAATTATATATATATAATAATTATATAGTTTTAAAAAAAAAATTATTATTAATTTATTAATTAATTAAATATTAATTAATTAATTAATTCAAAAAAAAAAAAATTAATTAATTAATTTTCGAAAAAAAAAGAGAGAGAAACTGGCAGAAAAATACTCTCCACCTCATACGCGTTCGATGTCGTCGTCAATGTCAATGGCTGAATTCCAGAAAAAATTGGTTGATCTCGAGAAACAGATCACTAATAATTCTGAAGAATTCGGAAAAAGATTAGTCGACCTTGAAGGTATAGTTGCAGGGCATTCCAACGACATCAAAAGGGTTCATGATACAACAAATCGAATAGAAAGACAAATGTGGCTAAATCATCACGAGGCCACAGAAAAGCTTAACGAAGCAATGAACAAGATGACAGAGCATAGCGAAGCAATGAACAATATGACAGAACTCTTCAGTAAGCTAAATGATAAGATAGATAAGTTAAGTTAGACACAATCCCCAATATCTCCTAACAGGGAACAAAATCAACAAAACAATTCCGCAGATTCAGGGAACTCCGAAGAGCATCAGGAAAAAACCGATTCCCCACATCATCAAGAAGATAGTAATGCAGATTTTCAAAATAAGCAACTCTGGAATGCATTCGCTAATCAATATCCCCTTCTTGTTCCACCATTAGCATATCAGCGCAAAGCCAAGATCGACCTACCCAAATTTGATGGTAATGAAAAAAATAGCGTTGCATGGTTTAATAAAGCAGAAGAATATTTTGAGATTTATGACATTACTAGTGATGACAAAAAAATTAAGCATGCTTCCATGAAAATGGAAGGAGAAGCATATAATTGGTATATGTGGTGGAAAAAGACGACGCTCGCTATCAGTTGGAGGAAATTTAAAGATGCATTCTTCAAAAGGTTTCAAGGCATAAAAGAAGAAAAGTTATTTTCAACGTTTATCAAATTACGGCAAAAAGGAGATGTGGATGAGTACACGCGAGAATGGGAGACCTTGGCAACACGAGTACCCGGATTGTCGGAATCTCGTCTAATCCAGTCTTACATCTCAGGACTTAAAATCCACATACAGGAAGAGCTAGAACTACATGAAATTACGTCCGTAGAAGTAGCAAGGCAAAAAGCAAAAGTTGCTGAAAAGAAATTTGAAAGATTATCAAAACCAGAAAAAGTATATTCGAGACGACGGTTTCCTCAATCTGAAAATGTAGATGACACAAAATATGTCCCTGTCCATCTTCGTGAAGAAGAAAAATCTAGTTTGGAAAAACAAAGAATGCGAGAGGGCAAGTGCAAACGCTGCGGTGAAAACTGGGACCATAAGCACATATGTGCTAATGGAAAAGCGAAGAATCTATACAGTTGTGAAGCAACTAACGACGCTAACAGTACTGATTCATGTATAGAAGGATTAGAAGACAACTTAGAGTTCTCTCCAGAAGTGGATGGCGAAACTATTCCGCTAGTGTCATTATCAGCTATGACAGGCATATCACAACCTCAAACCCTAAGGTTAAGAGGACATATTAAGAAAAACAATGTAATGGTTCTAATAGACACAGGCAGCACGCACAATTTTCTAGATTCAGCCATGGCCAAAAGACTCAACCTCTTTACTTTTCCCATGCCTAATATGAAGGTAATGGTGGCCGATGATAAGAAGATTGAACAAGTAGGAAAATGCCATAAAGTCAAATTGCAGATTAAAGACTTTCATTTAGAATCTCCGTTCTACACCGTTCCATTACGAGGAGTAGATGTGGTTTTAGGAATTCAATGGCTACAAACTCTAGGTACTTATTCTGTCAACCATCAGAAACAATTTATAAGTTTTAAATGGAAAGGGCAGAAATACAAGTTGTATGGATTCCAAGCCCCAGAAAATCAAGTCGTATCTTCCTCTCTGATGACGAAGATGATTCAAATAGGAGCGCCAACATCTACAGTACAATGTCATCAATTAGAAATGTTATCTTCAAAAGGGAGCCACGAAGAGTCACCAGAAGTCAAGACAGGATCCGACCCTGTCGATATCAGATATTTTCACTATCCAGATCAACAAAAGATTGAACTCGAGAATATGCTCCACGATCTTTTTAAATTGTGGGAAGCAAGAGCCCGCCGCTCAAGAAACCTAGGCGTTCGTCAACATTGTCCATCGTTACATATGCTTTGAGGACAAAGCATCTTTAAGAGAGGGGCAATGTTATGTAAATTTTATTAATTGTTAATTAGATTTAGTTATCTTAGGTTATTAATGTGGAAGGGCATGATCAAAGATCATGCCTCTTCGCCAAGGGACACCTTGAGGCTATATTTAAAGCCTAGGCGATCCCTCATTGTAATCATCTCTTATCTCTTATCTATCATCATTAATAATATATACTTATTCAAGTTTACCAGAGTTTCAGGCGATCGATTATGGCACGCAGCTACGTGCAAGGCATACTCATTACCATCCTCCTCACATGTGTCCAAGACCCTTTAAAAGGATGAGATCTCAAACCCGAGCAACCCACGGTATTTTCTCTCTGCCTTTCATTTTTTTAACTCTACTCTGGCACTTCCCCAATTTCAGAAGGTCGCACAGCCCTATCCTCAGCGCTGCGCTGCGCAGTCCCCTCTGGGTTGTGACATCCCAATCTGCGCACCTCTTCCCGAGCCCTTCCGACCCCCCGATCCCTAGCGCTATTTTTCCCCCTGCTGCGTATCCCTCCCTTGACATCTCCCCCCTGCCTCATTGTGCAATGGCCCCCAAATTACGCCAGAGAACCATCTGAGGTGGACAGAGAGGGGCTCTCTGTGGCCGTTATCACCGTGGCGAGGACAATCAACTGGAGTCAATGGAAGGCTCCTCCTCCAGCATTTTTGCGCGATAGAGCCCCAACCCCGAGTGGGAGGAAGCAGCCCCTATGCAAGTTGCGCAGAGAGGTATGCGCGGCCTGCGGGAGTCCACCGTAGTGCACCAGACGCACCCCCAGCTCCGCAAGACTGACCCGTTGCCAGTTCAGGAGAAGGAAGATGATGATTCGGATGTTTGGGTGATGGATTCCGATGGCAATTGGACGTGTGTCCCTAACGGAGCAGATCCAGAGTCCCCCATCCTCTGCGCACCGATCCACAAACCCAGGCATTCGTGGCAGATTCGGAGGAAGCGGTTGCGCAAGCACCTGCTTACCCCATTGAGGAGGAGATCCCCAACAGCGATGATGAAGATGAAGATTGAGGCCTGCGTCGCTGCACAACTCTTCCATGTTTTTTGTCAAGCATGCCACCATCAGTGTTTTTTTGCTTCTGCATATTTTGTGCTACTTAGATACATCAGCGCTACTGCGCATATTGTAGTTTTATGTCTTAAGTTTTGCTCGGGCTGGTTTCCTCCTCTGAGGCAACCCCGAAACCGAGTAACTGAGACTGGGATTGGCTAAGCGCAGCTGGCCAACCCCGCCTATAGCATATGTAACATTTCGTCTTTCGAATTAATAGAATAGCCTAACTTACCAAAAAACAAAAAAAAAATCTTAACGAATATCTTTTTGCAGTATCTACTAGAACTCCTTGTTTTGCAAATATTACTAACTATTTAGCCACAGGGAAATTTCCTCCTCGATTATCAGCCAAAGAAAAGCAAAAAGCCATTAAAACCAATGCACCCTATTCTTGAATAGAAGGGAAACTGTACCGAACTAGACCTTATTTGATCATCTGATGATGTGTTTGAGAAAATGAGGTGCCTAAGATATTAAAGCATGTCACAATGAACCATGTGGAGAACACTTTGCTAATAGAAGCACTACATATAAAGTGATTCTTTCGGGATATTATTGGCCTTCCCTTTTCAAGGATGCCAAGGAATATGTCAAAAGAAGTGATAGCTTCCAAAGAATGGGAAGACCTATTCAATCAAATGACATGTCTCTACATCCACAGGTACTAATAGAGCCTTTTGAAAAATGGGCTCTAGATTTTGTTGGACCCATCAATCCTCCATCCAGACAAAAAAGGTACATTTGTTTGTACATATTATGTTACAAAATGGGTAGATTATGTTATAGCACTCTTTGATTCAGGTAAACAAATCTAGTTTTGGGAACCACAATTAAGTGATCCAATTTACTAACATATCTATCACCCTAGACCCTTAGTGAGTTTCATAACAAAGTAAGACCATAAAAATAATGCATAATCAAGTTTTCCATCTCAAAGAACTCTGAAATGGAGAAAATCATATTTGTAAGGACTCACTAAATCATCCCTAACATCCAAGGACATAGAGAAGAAACCCCTGGTACATGACTAACCAGAGGGCATAGAAGAGTTGGCTTGTAGCATGCCTCACTGTCTAGAAGATGTAACTTGTCACCAAGATCCAAAAAGTCCATCTATCTGCTGGTGTTGTGTGAGATATCTCTAGATCTACATAGTGAAAAGCATGCAAATGCCACATGTGCTAACTCATCCACTCTACATATTTTCATGCAATATGTATGCCCTCCAAGCCAAGCATGTCCAAGTAAGTGCACTCTACTTGTCCATGTGTCAAAAGTAGATGAAAAGGGGCAACGAGACAAAACAATGCATAATCAAGTTTACCATCTCTAAGAACTTTGAAATGGAGAAAATCATATTTGTAGCCCATATTTATGGGATAGGGATGCAGAGTTCAGTAGGAAAACTAACAATAATTTATAAAAATTGGTTATAGAATCAAGCCTATGTTATCAAAGCCAAAGGCAGAAAGCACCAATTTCTTTAGTAACCACAGCTCAACACAAGGCTTATTAAGGCTTCTAGGATGTTCCTCTTCCAGCTTTGATGCATGCTGAGGTTCCATTAGCAAAAGATGATAGCAAATACTATGTTGTACAAAATGCAAAACCAAAATGAATATCTTCATATCCTCCATCATACATGTGGCTTAGTGGTTGGGACAGTGCAACCCAATGCAAACAACCCAAGTTCAAACCATGGTGAGTGAAGAGCCCTTGTATATTTGTGAGGGAAGGTATTTGACCTGCCAAGGTTGGTTTTCCTCTGTCATCAAAGGGACTTAACACATCTAATTGGTCTAAGTAGACAATGCACATTAATAGGATATTTTATATTTTTTTTATCAATATCCTTAATCTCTCCTATGAGATGCCCCATATCCTAGATATCATTCCAGTACAATTATATACATCATCACAAGATATATCATATTATGTTACAAATGTATCTAATAAATGTGTGATAGGATCAAGCATCCTTCTGAGCTTTTAATGATATCTTTCTCAGCATATTGACACCAGATTCACCATAAAACATTCAGACACATCCAGACTCATTAGCACCATTTCTACATGAAGATTATGCACAGAAAAAATTTATAAAATAGACAAAAAATTTCAACCACAAAGGCTGTTACCGAGTGATAACCAAGTCTGAAGATCAATGAAGGGTCCTTATTTAGAAAATATGCGATCCAATCTTCTCCAAGCTTGTGCATGTGCTCTAACAATGGTAAATGTTCTTTACCAACATCTGCCAATCCGTCAAGACCATCCCATCTTGATATTACTAGCACATGTTTCTTCCCCTGCAAGGATGACCAAACAGCATTGTAGTTCGTCTAATTTTGTTGGATGATAAAATGACATACGATGCATTCAAAACCAATGTTTTTAAGATAACAGAAAACTACAACTCAGCAAAAAAAAGTTTGAATTATATACACCATGCATACATATCAAATGAAGCAAACCTTAGGGTACAAGTCTGGAAAGACCACAGCTTCAGCTGTAACCTGTAGTACTTTATCCTTGTATTTCTCTGGATGAATAGCTACATTTCGCAAAGCTTGAGCCCATTGTGGCCACTTCTTTGAACTCCCAGTCTGGTCTATATTCTCTGTACTCCCCTTTGTAGAATCTGTTTGCATGGTTTTCAACTTACTACTGGAGTATGTGAATCGACGTATTCCAATGCCACAATTGACTGAAGAAATCATAAACTCTTGCAAGGCTCTTCCTTTCCTGCTGTTAAAAGTGATAAATGAGCTACCTATAACAAAATAAAACATTTACACAGTAAAACAGTCTTTTCAGCTTCAACAAAATTCACCATAATCACTGCTGCTGCCAAACAAGGAAAGAACGTAAAATGACATAAAAATGAAAATCACCTTTATCTATAAGAGAGAAAATACAACTTACTTTTAAGTTTTACCCACATCTTCAGAGAATTAAGTTCCCAGGTTGATAAGCTGTCAAAAGAAGCACCAGGAAAAAACTCTCCTGATGCAGAAGTTCAAAGACAAAGTGCTGATCTAATAATTCTTGAAAACTATCATTTAAATTTCTGCTGGTTCTGATTGGTCTGGGGTCACAGGCTATTATAGCCTTAGTTGGTCATATGTAATTTCTGAAGTTTGTTTTTACAGTTTGAAGGACTTTTTGGGTTGTGATACCACTTTTTCCAGCACCCTTTGTGCAAAGTTTTCACTAGGTGTCTACACAAAAGAGCTTGGAAGAGTTATCATTGTCACCACAGTACTCTCTTCCCTCTCTTTAGGATGATCTATGATCACCACTAGGAGGGCATCCCTATACTTCCTCCTTTTCCTATGTCTTTATGACCCTATTGAAACAACGTGATGAAAGGATTATCACAATATTAATGTATTTATGTTTGAAGGGGATAATACTCTGTTTTAATGAAGCTGGGATTATCATGGAAGGAGAACACAGTAATCAGTGTTTCATTGGCAGCTTGGAAACATTCTTTTGTCAACACATAGAACCACTCATGCAGGAATATTATTAAAGGTCAAAGTGGGTTGGTTTCAGGCTCACTTTCAGCTCAAACTTCAAGTCCATAAACAAGATTCTATGCAGCATACAACCATGTGAATTTCCAAAATTGGTAAACAAATTGTTAAGAATTTTAATCACAACTCTTTCCAGACTTTAGGACCACCATGAGGACAGATTAATGCTGTCAAAGAGATTAAAAATCAGTTATCAGTATCGCTTTCAAACTGTCAGAGTATATCCCACATATCTGATTGCACCTTGAATCAAATGATCCTTTCAATATGCATAGATCTCAAACAGCCGGATCCAGAAAATGTACTACAGCTGATCAATGATGGACTTCTACAGAGGTATTTCCAGGATGCAGTACACTGTTACAATGCATAAATCTGCCTCCAAGATATTATGTAGCAACAGCTTGTCTATCAGATTTATGCAAGGACTAAGCCAGCCTCTTCAGATTTATAATAAAAATATAACTAGGCTTAGCAATGACAGAACTAAGGTATAAATATCAATGAGGATTCCAGATCTGTTAACGAATCAAATAATGAGTCAAAATAAAAAAATTCAGTGGTTGCAAAAGTGATCAGAGTTGCGGGGGAGCGGCTCCCTCCCCCCTCGAACCCTGTATGCCACCTTACACTTCAGAAAATAAATGGGAGATCACAAGAGAAGATAACATCCAAGTAATATGGGTCCAAGATATCTTTAGCATACATGATGATGAAACATATCATAGAGCAACATACATTGATATTAAATTTCTAATGGCAAATACAGCATTAAAGAAGTTATAGTACCATTTAACATTCCATAGTATCCATCACAACACTTCCATCAGCATAAGTAAGGAAGAGCTTGTAGAAGAATCCTCTAAGTATAGTGATTCATTCAACCATCCACAAGATCCCAAAGCAAGTAGAACAATAATACCATAAGTTCACTCCTTATTCCTTCAACAACTATTACAATAGGAGGAACTCATCTTATATATGAAGAAATCAAAACTTCCTCCATTAAAATAATAGTATCCATGAAAAAAACCCTAGATCCGTTTTTAGGGTGTGTCACGAGTCACGGCTCACTATAAACAAATAGTTTTTATCTAACTAAACTACATGAACAACTCAAAGAAATAATATAAAAGAGTGGCCATGCCACATGTACAAAACTCCATCAACGATGAGGGACAAAAGAAAAACTCTCCATGTAGATGAAAAGGAAATCAAATGCCCCCTTTCTCTCTCTCTCTCTACAAGGAGGTTGACCCATAAAAAAATTGTGCAAGATAACTCCTCTAGTGGCACATGTGAGCATCCAAGGCATAAAACAGTGTGGAAAGATACTCCATGAAGTGGATCAAACCCCCAACATGAGTAAGGAAGAGTGCCAAATGAAATTGATGCCATAAATAGTACATAGTGTTAGACTATGAGTTCCTAAACAATCAAAAAATTGGAGACCACATTCTTATGAATTGTCATCCTTATCTAGATGACAACTCATAATAATGTCATTATCCACTAATGAGTTGTCAATGAGATCTAGATTAGAAGTGGTCAAAAAGTTGTATTATAAATTGATATCATGAGAACCCATGAAGTGTAGATCAGTTAGATAAGGATGACAATTCATAAGAATGTCATTATCCACTAATGAGTTGTCAATGAGATATATATTAGAAATGGTCAAAAAGTTGTATTATAAATTGATATCATGAGAACCCATGAAGTGTAGATCAGTTAGATAAGGATGACAATTCATAAGAATGTCATTATCCACTAATGAGTTGTCAACGAGATATATATTAGAAGTGGTCAAAAAGTTGTATTATAAATTGATATCATGATAACCCATGAAGTGTAGATCAGTTGGTTTGTGTGGGGTTTAGTCCTTGTTACCCACCAAAAAATGAGTAACCACTGGGAGAAAAAAATTCTCCCCCTTGGTCAACCAACCAACCAGTTGCCCTATGATGATCCACAAATAGCTTTACTTCAAATCTCTCCACTCAGTGGTCTCTCCCATCTAGCATACTTCTTCAAGGAAGGTGGGTCATCTATTAAAAGTACACAAACCATTTATGTAATCATGTGTTTTCAATTAATGTTTGGGGCATACTACTATGGATCACAAGTCAATACAAATGATTGACCACTCTTGATTGTAGCCTTGCTGCCATACTTCACTTGGGAGATTATATCTTGACCCTGTGAAAATTTCAATCCAAAAGATATTTCTGCAGTGATAGATTTATTTCTCCTACGTATTATTTCAATAAGTTATTTACAAAATTCTTCTAGTAAATTTTGAAATGAATACTACTGTGGCATTCACTTATGTATATGTAGAGAAAGGAACAGTGCGAAATATAAGCATAAGAACAATCGCATGTACACACTTTATTTTTGGACAATTATCCCCGGCAAAACCCAATGTGGGAAAACCAGTGCAGCAAATGAGGGTTTGTATATTATTCTTCAGCAATTTAATTCTTTACAAGAAAAAGATTGGAAATTTCTTTAGAAAACCCCTGAGATAGATTCTCTGGTTCCTTCTGGAGAACTCCTGACACCCGGAAGACCCACTATCTCCCTTTGTGTCACTTTGAGTGCTTCTCTGCACAGTCCCTGCACTGGACTACATCACTCTGCGTGGGCACACTACGTTGCTGCTCTGCGATGCCTTTTGTTGCCCTTTGTGTCCCTCTCTCTTTCTTCTTTGTCACTGCTAACTCCCTCTCCTTCTTCTGCCTCTGCAACTCTGCCCTGCAACTCTCCCTCTGAAATCGAATTCAATTTCTTCAGAATCGACTTCCTTCGGGTTACTGAGTGTTTGCCAGGCTTGCCTTCCAAATGACCCTCAAGCCTTCTTTTATAATCTTCTCATTGATGAATCAACGGCCCAGATTAGAAGTCTAATCAATGGCCAAGATTAAAACTTGACTTGATCTTCGTTCTTTAGAAGATTCACACTCTGTTGTATTAATACCCATTAATTATTTAATTTCCCTAAGTGTAGACTTAGGGTCTACATTAAAATAATTAATTATTTTAATAAAACACAAACCAAGTGGAATTTCCACAAACGGTTTCTGGGTTCTTTGGAATATTGATGTCCAAGCCTCCTTACAAATTTTGAGACTTGGAACACTTTCTGATGCTACAAAAATCAACACTCCCTCTTAGCGAGGAAAGTGTTCTAGCAAAATGTCTGTTGCATGCTACTATGTTTTGAAGCATCCTCTGCACTGCTAATGTGAAAAATTTTGAATATTACTTATGCAGAAACCCTATTGTTAAATAAGGTTATACTTCTCCTACTTAATCAAGTTATTAATCTGAAGTATTCAACATTAACATTGAAGTAAACACATTAACAGTCTACACAGATACAGATCTAAACTGAATACATTCACAATGACAAAGTGACACACAGGATTTTCTGGACAACTGTCCTCGAAAAAACCCAATGCAGGAAAACCGGTCTTCTAGCTGTTGGAGGGTTTACATTATTAAGTTGATTGTAAGTACAGCAAATATGGGCACCTTACTAGTTAACCCGACAAAGAAATACAAAATTTGCAGCAATACCTTTGTTTCGGAGACAGAAAATCTAACTAATTCACACCCTCATAAGGATTTACAGAACTTAACCTTTTTCAATCTTCAGAAACCCCAGTGCTGCTCTGAAGCCCTCTGCGTCAGCTCTGCTAGGCTATGGCTACCCCTGCGCTGCTCAGGAAGGGCCTGCGTCACCCCAGACTGGGTTACGCTGCCCTGGCTGGGCCTGCGTAGCACTTGAAGCCCTCTGTGTTGCGCAGCTGCTGCTCCCTCTGTCTTGCTCCGAATGTTGCTTCTCTGCCTCTTAGCCTGGGATCAGATCATCCCTCTCACCAATACTACCCCTCGCTGTAGTTGAAAAGCTTCTGGAAATTCTTAGCAAACCACACCCTAGAATTCCAGCTTAGTCTCAGTGATTTGCCACTGTGTGTGTTCTCCAACTGACCCCAAGCCTTTCCTTTTATACTTTTCTTGTTGGGAAACCAACGGTCGTGAGCTAATCTTGAATCGACGGCTAAGATTAAAAGGAAGATTGATCCGTGTGACTTAAGTCATTTCCATCACATGTTTAAATTAATTACCTTTAATCTTTTAATTTTCCTAAGTTAGACTTAGGGTCCTTAATTAAAAAGATTAAGTAATTAATTTTCTCTTAAACAAGATGGAATTTCTCAAATCCCTTTTTGGGTCTTGGAGATCTCATGTACTCTAGTCCCTCCACAAAGTTTGGGAGCTAGAGCACATCCGATACACTCAAAAATCTCAACACTCCCTCTTAGGGAGGAATGTGCTCTAGCACAACACTTCACCTCGAAGTTCTGCACTAATCTCTAGTGTGGGTCTATGCGTTGATGCTTGGCCTGCTACCCTTCATCACTGCGTTACTACTGCCCATGACATTGCCACTGTCACTTCCACATCTGTACTGCAGCTCTCTCTCAATCTGCTGCATCGTGCTGCCAACTGTTGCACTGCAACTCAATTGGTTAAGAGAACCAACTGAAAACTCCTGCCCAGTCTTTGACAGACAAGTCAGTTGAGCTGCATCCTCATCACTAAAGCTCCATAGGTTGTTGGTCTGTGCTGTCATCTGGAGGTTGTTGCACAGCTACAGCTCTGCACTACGTAAGCAGACCTCCTTTGAGCTGCTGAAGTCACACCAGCCCCTCTGCACTGAAGTCCCCTACGATTCTGCTGCGCTGCGCTATCCTCCTGAAGCCTCTACGTTGTTGCAATTCTGCTCTGCATAAGCAAGCCTACTCTGCGTTGTTGAAGTCACATCAGCCCCTGCGCTGCTACTGCTACATTGCTGCTGCATCTGCACTGTGCTACTCCCTTCAGCTTTCAGCTCTGCCTCTGCTCCATTTGTGATTCTCTACACCCACTGCTCCACTTGTCCCGCTACTGTCTTAAGGCTCCCGTAGCACGGATGTGATCCAAGAGTTGGGCTACTCAAGGATCCCGCCACCACTCTGTAGCTACTCTACAGATCCTTATCGCCCCATTTCGTGGTTCATGAGCGCTCAAGGCTACGTCATCTTCGGAGCTATCGTCCACTACAGCAGCCTTGGAGCTAGAAGCTTCCTTGTCCTTCTTCTTCTGAGGACAATTGTTGGCAAAATGTCCTAGTTCGTTGCACTGGAAACACTTGATCTTAGACAGATCCCGCTTCTTTCTCCCTTGCTACGTCTTTGATGCCAAGGCTACATCTTCCTCTTCTTCCTTCTTCACTTTGCCCGAACCAGTACTGAACTGCCTCTTAATGATCCAACAGATTTCTTCTTGTCGGAGGATCGCCCACATATTGTCCCAGTTGGGAAGGTCCACTCTGCCCAAGAGACTTTGGACAAAGGTTTCCTAGTCCTCTGTGACAGCATTGAGAGTCGTCCTCACCATAACATCGTCTTCCACCTTCACTACCATGCCAGTCAGTTGATCCCGTATCACTGGAAGTCTAGACAGAAAAGAATCAATTTCTTCTCCCTTGGCCATCATGAATAACCTCAATTGGTTCTCCAGAAGCATCTTCCTCTGGACAGATCTTCCTTCATACAGTGTGGTCAGAGCCACCCACATCTCATGAGTCGTTTTCTTATCAGCTATGTGTGGAACCACATGATCTTTGACCCCATCCATTATGAAGCGCTTGGCATGTGTCGCTACTTCTTCATGCTTCGCTTGGAGATCCGCATTGGTCAGCGTGGCCAGGACTTTCTTTGCATGCTCCCTCAGACCGTATGCCTCCATGACTACTAGGATTCTGGCCTTCCAGATTGCAAAGTTGGACAAGCCGTCCAACCTATCGTGATCACGTAATCCGTGAGGTCACATCTGCTCAGTAAATTTGTCGGAACGAATCTTCCTCTCTATGCTAGAGACTCGAATCTAGGGTCCTTGGATCTAGGGTCTCTAAAATTATAAGCTTACCAAAAAATAACAATCATTTTTTCAAATTTGTAACTTCTAAAGCAACATCAACATCAAACAAAGATATTGCTACATAAATATGAAAATAAATTCAATATATAAGATGTGTAAGATGTCATGTGGTAAATCAAATATTGATACTGAAATATGATATTTGTCCCAATTCATGAGATCTAATAGAATGATACAAAATCATATCAAAGCAAACATAAATCTATCTCATGAGATGAATCATCGCAATGAAAACAAAAAATTTCCCTTGTTTGCTTGATGGAAAATGGTCACATCATCCTTAACAATGTTATTAGAACTCAACCAAAAGATTGGCCGACCAAAAAATACATAAAATATTCAAATTTTGTAAAAAAAGTATAATTCATGTGCATCCGTATGAATCCAAATTATTTAACACAAAAATGCTAAGTTTGTCTTGTATATAGCAAGGGTGCATGTAACCAAACTAGCACCAAGTCCAATCCATCTTTGAATCAAAATAGATTAACAGAGAGGATCTAAATAGCCTCCAAAAAAATCATACCACGACAAATAGCGACATAACATCAAAAATCATTTCCTATATTGAGATCCTCCTTGTCAAATTTTCCCTCTAAGCATTAAAATAAGAGAGAAAGAGCTTAACATGCCCAATTAATGATTTTTCTTGAGTGAAGTGCACATTTTTACTAGGGTCAAGATGGAGGAGTTCAACAGTCAATGCCACCAACATCGAGGTACAATGAGGACTCAATGTTGTTGATTAAATGTTAGTCCCATGCCCTCATACATCAAAGAATCTAGTAGAAACAGTGTAATCTTGCCAATTTGAAATCCTAAAGACTATTAAGTCCATTGTATTTTGAATGGGATCTAAATTTCTACTTCAAATCCAATGAGGTTGGAACCACTCTCAAACATCCTGAAACAATTAATGGTGATTTTAAAATTAAGTAAAAGGATGAAAATGAAAGATAAAGAAGAATGTTACTTTTACTTTAAGAATTTAATATTGTCATTAACTACTAGCGTATGTATCCTATGAGATGAAACATGGGAAATGAAAACAACACATTTCCCCTTGTTTGCTTGATGGAAAATAGTCAGAGTATCCTCGCAACTCAATCCCCTAACTCACTTGTAAAAAATGAGGGTTAAAAGAACAAAATTTTGGTTATAAGTTAAAACTGACATGAATAGGGCAATAATTTCCAATAACTTAGAAAGGGAGAATTATCACAATAATTATTGTTGATATTATCACCAATGTTGGTTTTGGAAATATTATCATGATAACATTGGATGTAATGCTTGCCACAAAAAAGACAAGAAAGCCATTTTTGTTGAGAGGGGGTAAAACCATGAGAAATAATGGTATAGCGCCAACAATAAAGAAAACAATAATAGAGAAGGGCCCAATTCCATTAAAAAAATTGTGATAGGTGGATAAAGGAACATTATATTATGGTCCAATACTTTGGTGTAGGAAGGAGAGTTACGACAAGGACTGCAAGGAAGCTTAAACCAATAACTAATGACCATAAAAGTCCAAAACACAACCAAAAAAAATTGCAAATGTTGACAAGTACACAACATAAATAAAGTCAGACAAAGAAGCCATAATAATAAGATCCAATGACAAAAAAAGGCTCAAGTAAAGGAGCCCGGGGAAATTATAAAAAAACAACAAGAGAAGGATAATGGGAAACAACATACATAAAGATATAATTGAAGAAGTAGAAAAAGAAAAAGACGAAAAGGGAAACAATTAGGCTAGTTCATTAAGTTTTACAAATGGAAACCTCAATGAACATGACTGATGCAGGAGCATCTGCCCTCAAATTAAGTTTGTAATGTAACTCAAGGCCTAAGGTCTTGACATTGGTCCAAGAGGGACATTTCCTTTGTATAATCACTGTAAAATCTTTTAAAGACTTCATAGTTCACAAGTATTAGTCTAGAAGGTTCTAGATAGGTGTTGACTCATTACTCAAGAGTTTAGTCATGTAATTGAATCTGCGTGTTGACAGAATTCGTTGGATAAGCTAGCAGATAGGATAGGATTGATCCATTCGGTTGATAAAAGATAGGATCAAGTTCTAAGTTTAGAAATCAGTTACAAAAACATAGGAGTTAGTTCCTATAGTTTAGGAATCTGTTGATAAGGATTGAAAGGATAGACCTTCATTTAAAGAGGTAAGCCTGTGAGGCATTAGAAGCAAGCAGGACCTGGAAGAGGGATTAACCATAGAAATTGATTCATGAGGCTGGCTAAGTATTGTTAGGACAGGCTTGCCACGTCTAGTAGAAGTAGACTAGATTGAAGTTTGCATGTACAGCAGAGAAGACATTTTTCGGTTGTTTGATATATGCAGTTTGGACTCTAAAAGACAGAATTGAAATAATTGGAGAGTTGAGATTCGCTCAAAGACTAAGAAGCCTGTGTGTAGACCGAGAGTAGATAAAACTTTGATTCAATTTATGAAATCTTTGTTGTTTAATTGTGTTAAGAGAAAATTATGGCAGTGAAAATACTGGGTCTATGCAATTGATGCAATCATGTTAATATTCTGCATTGAACATATTCCAAGTTAACTGAATTTTGGTTGGTGTATTGGTAAGTCTAAAATCCAGTAGATAGAAGTGGTCCAATGCTTGAAATATGGAAGTACGTGGCTGAATTCTTAAAGGAAATTGCCATTGAGAAATTACGCTGAGGTAAGGAGTTTCTCTTGAATTTTTGGTGTTTATATCAGTTCATATGGAAATTGAATTTTGTGCACACATAATGGTCGAGACGTTGCTAATATGACATGTCTACTTTGAAATCTAAGTGGGAATCGAGAAGTTGAATTACATGATGTGTGGTTACATTAGGAATGGATGAAAGGATCTTCATACATGAATGCTTGAATTCAACGTGGAATGGTAATGGTATAAAGGGGAAACAAATGAAAGTTTATGAGAGATGAATAGTGGGAGAGATAATAAGTGGAGAGAGAATGAGTGCTCTGTACATTTTTACTTATATTTTAAATGAGTATGATAATTATGTTAAGGATATGGTGATGTACCCATTTGTTAATAAAATTTCCAAGTATTACAGAGGGAATGCATGAAATTGGGTGCTTAATGGAGGGTATTGATGCCATCATGTTTTGAATGATGGAAGGAAACTCTGTATCTAGAAGAGAGTATTGTGGGAAAAAAGTTGCAAAATTATTTTATAGCAAATTAAAGGAGAGAGATAAAGGGAGGCACTACATAATTTAGCTGCAGTGAAGTATCAGAGAGGATTGAAGGGCTGTGCTGCATAATCAATCTGTAGCGCAGGTAAAACATAAAAATAATTGATTGTGTTGATAAACTGCAGGTTGAGCATTGTGTTGAAAGGGTTGTGGAGGCATAGAGTGCCTATGTGAGATTGTTTAGTCTAAAGTTGAGGACTTGTACGTTGGGTGTTATCATTTGGTATCAGAGCAGGTTTGCTCTTTTGGAGACAGACAAAAGGTCTATAGAGGAGGTTTTGTGAATTAACAGATTTTATATGCAAGAACTTAGAGCTTAAGGAGGACAAGGAAAGCTACTTTGGGAGTAGTTACATGCAAGGGAAGAGGTTAGATCAGCCAGAGATGGAAGCTAAGCAGAAGCATTTTAAAGTGGCAATAGAAATTTGGCAGCAGCAAGCTTTTGAAAGCTTGGGAATGGTCTTTTTTTAAATATCATTGATATGCAGGTAACAGCAATTAGTGAGGCATCTCAGCAAGAAGATCACAGCCTTAAGAGCAGTGATGAAGGAAGCCAGTAAGGGTTTCTGAGAGAGGAAAGAGTGTGGCAAAACCTAGTATTTCAGTTGTGATTGAAATACAAGAGGACAATTGTGTTCTCAAGTGTAGATGAGTTGTGAATGTGAGCCTAGAAGGAGCAGAGAGAAATGCTCAAGGAGGTTCTCGACAGAGGACCAGTGCTTGCCAAAAGACCAAGTATAGAGGAGAGCTTGGTGAGGTAAGTTGTAGCAGGAAGAACTTGTTACTGCAAAGGCTAGTGCAACTCATAGTGCGTGTGAGAAGCTCATGAAGATGAAGAAGAAGATGACTACTGATAGTCATAGCAGAGGTTCAGGAAGCAGCCACAAAGTGAGGAAATAAGATGCCAAAATTAATGGCATATGGAGACAGATGAGTGATGAAGAATATGGGAGAGAGAAAGCTGAGATAGAAGTCCATCTGGAAGTCATGATGGAGTTGTTACAGAAGGAGGAGGAAGACCAAAGATGTGGTTTCCTCGTGAGAAGAAAGATGAGGTGGCATAAGCTACAGAAGAAGGTGAAGGAGCAATTGATGAATGCTAAGTGGGAAGATGAGATACTCAAGGCAAGTGGGTATCTAGGAGAAGACTTGAAGACTGAAACTCCAAGTGAGGCCAAGAGGTCTCAAAGTATTAAAACTGATATTTTGTGTATGTCTGCAGGTACAATGAATGAAGAAGGACAATTTTCTAATATTGTCATAAAGAATGAAGGAGAAGGACTGAATCTTAATCATGTTTTGAAAGAAGATGAAACAGCTGAGTCTCATGTACATGCACATGCACAGCTGAGTGAAAGCAATGGTTTCCAACCTCCTGTGAAAGCTGAAAACAAGGAGGACTTGGTTTATGATGATGGCCAAGAACAGAAAGAGGCAAAAGATGATATCAAACTTTCATATGTTATGCTTGAGAAGGCTGAAAAGAAGACCATTGAAGATTTTTTGAGTCTTATAGAAGACTTGGAGCAGCCAGATAAAGATTTGGTGATTGAGTCATCAAATAAGACCACTAGGTCTTGTGAGTTTAATGCTGACAATTTGAATGTGTTTGCAGGTTGTGTAGAAGACAATCCATCTCTTGGAATTGTCTCAAGTAAAGCTGAAGTTTATCTAGCAAAGCATAATGAAGAAGAAAGTTGTCAAGCGAGGTATGATAAAGAGTGTCTTTCTGATGAAGACCAAGTTGAGTTGTTGCAGCAGAAGGAATTCATAAATTCCTTATTTAATGAAGGGAGTAACTTTAATGGAGATGAAGTAGTAAAGCCTCATGAGATGAAACTTGTTCTTGATGAGGACAAAGAGGGATTGGCTTGCTTAAATAGCCAAAGGATGATTGTTGGACGGACATTTAGGACTGTCATAGAAATAGAGGATCATAATTTTATTTTGATTAAAGATGAAGAAGCAGTGTCACAAAGAGGTTTGCTTAGCGACAAGGAAAAAGAAAGCCATAAAGATGAAAGTGAGGCAGTTATGTCTCAAGCTAAAGGAAAATCAGTGCTAGAAGTGGAAAAGACTAAATTGACTATTAGGACTAGTCAAGAAGCAGAAGCACAACAATGGAATGTTGTCAAGGAAGAGGAAGAGAGTTATGTCGAAACTATAATGCAGCATACTGAAGAGGTACTTGAAGGGAATCAAGTAATTAGTGAATGGCTGAGTTGCTTGTTGAAAGCATTTGAGCAAGAGAAGGAAATTGCAGACAACAAGATGGGACCATTTCAAACTGTAGTTGAAACAGAGATAGATACTAGTTTCCAAAACTTAATTATGTTAACTAGTATACAAGAAAGAGTGAATAAATATATTACTACAGTTAGAGAATTAGAAGGCAATTTACCTTTTGACAAAAAATTTGCAAACAAGGAAAAGAAGAGGGATGTTGTAGAGGGAGATATCTTCAGAGATATTCAGGAAGTTTGCGTGGCAGCAATGTCCAGAACAATATTTGCAGCAGTAAATGGAGAAATTCCAAGTGAAAAAGCAGAAAATGAAGCAAGAAGAGCTGGAAAAAGAAATCAGGAGTTTAGTGATGAATGGATAAAGTGCAGCAAAGTACAATGGAAAAGTAAGGAAAACAAAATTAGTTTGTAGCAGCAAACTGAATTACAAGAAGCCATAGATGAACTATGGAACCTAATGCAGATACATAAAATGAGTTGTAGCAGAATGAAGAAAGCAGTCCATTGTGGAATTGTTTGAAAAGTGAAGAACAGTGAAGGTAGAGACAGTGGAGCACTATAGTATAAAGTATGGAAGCTTGGAATATTGCAGCTGAAGAATGATGAAGACAATGCAGGTTATGGACAGCAGCAAAACAGAGTTTGGGATCCAGGGAAGACGAGGGTTGAAGGTACATGATCAGGTGATCATGTCTTCTTTCTACTTTGGGAGTCTGATGCAGGAGCATCTATCCTCAAGTTAAGTTTGTAATGTAACTCAAGGCCTGAAGTCTTGACATTGGTCCAAGAGGGACATTTCCTTTGTATAATCATTGTAAAATCTTGTAATTCACAAGTATTAGTTCATAGTTCACAAGTATTAGTCTAGAAAGTTCTAGATAGGTGTTGACTCATTAGTCAAGATTTTAGTCATGTAATTGAATCTGCGTGTTGGCAGAATTCATTGGATAAGCTAGCAGATAGGATAGGATTTATCCATTCGGTTCAGAAAAGATAGGATCAAGTTCTAAGTTTAGAAATCAGTTACAGAAACATAGGAGTTAGTTCCTATAGTTTAAGAATTTGATGATAAGGATTGAAAGGATAGACTTTCATTTAAAAAGGTAAGCCTACGAGGCATTAGAAGAAAGCAGGACCTGGAAGAGGGATTAATCATAGAAATTGATTCATGAGGCTGGTTAAGTATTGTTAGGACAGGCCTGCCACTTCCAGTAGAAGTAGACTAGATTGAAGTTTGCATGTACAGCAGAGAAGACATTTTTCGGTTGTTTGATATATGCAGTTTGGACTCTAAAAGACAGAATTGTAATAATTGGAGAGCTGAGATTAGCTCAAAGACTGAGAAGCCTGTGGGTAGACCGAGAGAAGATAAAACTTTGATTCAATTTATGAAATCTGTGTTGTTTAATTGTGTTAAGAGAAAATTATGACAGTGAAAATACTGGGTCTATGCAATTGATGCAATCATGCTAATATTCTGCATTGAACGTATTCCAGGTTAACAGAATTCTGGTTGGTGTATTGGTAAGTCTAAAATCCAGTAGATAGAAGTGGTCCAATGCTTGAAATATGGAAGTACGTGGCTTAAGTCTTAAAGGAAATTTCCATTGGGAAATTATGCTGAGGTAAGGAGTTTCTCTTGAATATTTGGTGTTTATATCAGCTCATATGGAAATTGAATTTTGTGCACACAAAATGGTAGGGACGTTGCCCATATGACATGCCTACTTTGAAATCTAAGTGGGAATCGAGAAGTTGAATTACAGGATGCGTGGTAACATTAGTAATGGATGAAAGGATCTTCATATATGAAGGCTTGAATTCAACGTGGAATGGTAATGGTATAGAGGGGAAACATATGAAAGTTTATGAGAGATGAATAGTGGGAGAGATAATAAGTGGAGAGAGAATGAGTGCTCTGTATATTTTTACTTATATTTTAAATGAGTATGATAATTTTGTTAAGGATATGGTGATGTACCCATTTGTTAATAAAATTTCCAAGTATTACAGATGGAATGCATGAAATTGGGTTCTTAATGGAGGGTATTGATGCCATCATGTTTTGAATGATGGAAGGAAACTCTGTATCTAGAACAGAGTATTGTGGGAAGAACATTGCAAAATTATTTTATAGCAAATTAAAGGAGAGAGATAAAGGGAGGCACTACATAATTTTCCTGTAGCGAAGTATCAGAGAGGATTGAAGGGTTGTGTTGCATAATCATTCTGTAGCGCAGGTAAAACATGAAAATAATTGATTGTTTTGATAAACTGCAGGTTGAGCATTGTGTTGAAAGAGTTGTGGGGGCATTGAGTGCCTATGTGAGATTGTTTAGTCTAAAGTTGAGGACTTGTAGGTTGGGTGCTATCAATGACACATTGATCATGCACAACGAACCGTACAGAGCACAAACTTGGACAAAAAATGCAAAGGAACCAATGCATGAAGTGTCAATAAAGTTGCACTTAGTAGAGGCAATCAAGGTTGAATGTAGAGAAATAGGAAACCAATTGTGGGAGACAGTAAAGGAGAATTTCCCATAATAAGAGAAGATATCAACAAGGCAATAGATAAAGATGTCCATGCCACAATTATCACTGCATAATGAAACATACTATAATTGGTGGCAAATTAAGGTTATTCCTTGGTAATAAAACATTGGATCAAAAGAAGAAATTGGGCATCACAGCCACCCGAGTTCCAATTAATGATGACATACCGAAGTAGAGTAGAACCAAAAGTAATGCTAATGTCATAAAAATTCATTATAGTAAGGCAAAGATCTCTTCTTTATTTCGGAAGAATTTCCATATACCCAAAGGCTTCAACCTATTTAAGCTTTGTTAGCACAACTATGGCCAAGCAAAATTTGGGTTGTTCCTAACTAGGGCAAATACACATTGGACCTGAAGCAACATGGGAAAGCATTATCAACTAATCTAAACAAACAAAGATTCCTTGAAGTAGCTTCATCGAGTACATGTATGAAAAATCCAAATAGGGTGGAGTAATTCTAGTCAAAATTTTGAGGAAAATCTTGAACTAGGATTAAATAAATTGGGTGCCAAGAGTGTTCTAAAGACAAAACAAACTATGACAATGGCCCTCTGCAATAGCAAGTCGACAATTACTTAATGTTATGCCCAATGTGGTTCCATGCCTCTACGGAGGAAACTGCCACTGACAATGAAGACAAGAATAAAGGTGCATAGGAAAAGTGTAATCATAATGATTGGGAGGACCAACTTGCAAAGACATCTACAATGACAAGAACAAAGGAAATCTTGCAAGGACACCTTACAAAAGAGATGAACGTTCAAGATAAGCTCATGAAAAGTGTGCACTCTTTTCCGTGCACAACACTTAAAACACAAATTATGATACACATCATAGTATTAAAAACCGGAACCGGACCGGTGGACCTAATGAACCGGTAACCGGACCGGAACCGGTCTAACCGGTACTGGTCAGGTCTAAACGAACAGGTTTTTAAAAAAATACATTAAAAAAAACAAAAAACAAAAAAAACTATTTTTAAGATTTGCAACCATGATTCCAAGCCAATAGAGACAAAATATGCAAAGTTTGCTCGTTTATATACCATGTAAAGGTGAATATATCAACATGGCACTGAGTGCAATACATATCATCGAAAAAATACATAAGCAATGAGGCTCCAAATGACCCATAAAGTCCAAAAACAATGCTACAAGCTATGAGCATTGAGGCCATTGGCCTACAGTCTACTACAAATCTACATATATGATATTACTAATTAGTGATCAACATTATCACTTGAAACTTCTCATCATGATCAAACTCAGTTGGTTGAGTCTCCCGACTCTCGACTGCCAAAATTTGCAACTGCTCCAGTCACAAACTTCTCTATTTGTTCAGTGACTTGAGTCTCAAACTTCTGAAGGTATTTTGCCATAATATGCCCTATTACTTCATTTGGTGCTCCACATGGCTTTACATGGCCTCCTATCCCAGCCAAGTGTTGCTTGAACCGGTAAATACCCCCTCTTACAATAGATTTTTGGCAATATTTGCAGATCACTTTTCCATCAATCATATCACAATGAGCCCATGCAATATCCTTGGCTTTTGGAGGCATGATGGCTACTACTTAGATCAAGCCTCAAACTCTATGTTGTTTTAGTACTCCAGCAAAAACTCAACACTCTCCAAGCTCTCAATCAAACTCACAAAATCTCCAAATGAGATGGTGTGAGACAAATGAGAGGCTACCCCTGCTTATAAAGGATTGGAGAGGGTGTTTTTGGAGGGAAACAACCCTTCTCTTCCCTCCAAAACAACCCTAAACTAGCCAAAACTCTGTGCGTGGGTCCCTTTGCGACCTTGGCAGCTGACCGGTCGGTTCCGTCCTTAACCGGCCGGTCAGCACCGGTTTGACCGGCTGGTTTGACCGGTTTTCGGTTTGACCCGGCCGGTTTTTAAAAATTAATACTATGATACAC
This sequence comes from Pinus albicaulis, assembly GCA_034641835.2. Classification (NCBI taxonomy): domain Eukaryota; kingdom Viridiplantae; phylum Streptophyta; class Pinopsida; order Pinales; family Pinaceae; genus Pinus; species Pinus albicaulis. The sequence continues at coordinate 1,548,309,499 of CM076580.1, read as the reverse complement.
ATATGAACAAAACAAGCAAAAGATAAGCTAATTTGATGTTATTTGGAGCAAGGTAAAAGTGCATTACCTACCTACCAAGGTAGATTCATTTTAACTCTAGATTTATTAAGCACCAAGAGGGATCAAAAAGAAATTGAGATTCAAATTTTCATGCTCAAAAGACTCGTGAATTAGGATGAATTTATATTGGTGTATGTGTGTGTACCAACTGTTGCATCAGAAAGTGCTCTAAGTCTCAAATTTGGTGTAGAGGCTTAGACACTAGTATTCCAAAGAAACCAGAAAGCGTTTGTGGAAATTCCACTTGGATGTTGTTTTATTTGAAAAAATAATTATTTTAATGGGGACCCTAAGTATAAAATTAAGGAAATTAAATAATTAAAGGGTATTAAATAAAACAGAGCGTGAATCTTCTAAAGGACATGGATCAAGTCATGTTATAATCTTAGTCGTTGATTAAACATCTAATCTGGGTCATTGACATGTCAACGAGAAGACTTTAAAGGAAGGCTTGACGGTCATTTGAAAAATACACCGAGACACTTAATTGATCTAAGATCAAAATTTCTAGGGCGGGTTTGCTGAGAAATTCGAGCTAGAGATCTAAGCAGTGAGGGGCAGAGATAGCATCCGAAGAGGAAGTGATTTTCTCAGCCGATAGAGCATCAGTCAGAGAGGCAGAAGAGATCTAACCAAATCCAACGTTGAAGGAAGAGGGTTGACGTAGTGACTGCATAGGCTCGCACAAAAGCAACGCAGAGGCAAAGGAAGGGTTTTCGGAATTTTGCTAGTGGATCATTTTTGGAGGCCGAGATCCGGAAAGTGGCACCGGGAGGCTATTCCTCACGGTCCACAGAGGAAAAATGACTTGGTGGAGAGCTAACACTAAAGCCTAGAAGGGGGTGACGCAGTGGCTGGAAGTTCCAGCGCTGGATCTGCGCAGAGCTTCTCCGAGGCAATGTTTTCTTCATCTGGATCAACTGGAAATTCAGTGATTGAGTGAGGTAAATCCTCACAAATTCTTCTACCAGTATTTCTCTGTAAATTTTTGTAGATGTTCTATGCTTGAAGCAACTTTACTTTTCTTACAGCAATCACACAAATAGTTAAGTAAAATGCTGATAGAACATATAAGTGGATCTTATAGAAGACAAACCAGAAACAGAAAAATGTGATGATGCGTTACGGCGGTCAACAGGATGCTTCAACCAGCAAAGTCTCCTTGGTCAGCCAACCCAGAATGTGTCACAACAGTCCTCCAATCAGCAACCGAGTCAACCCAAGTCAACTCCAAAAAAGTCAACGATGTCCAGAAAAGTGCATGAGCGGCAAGCTAAAAAGTCAACGCAACAAGTTTAGGTCTAGCCCCTTTGACCTCGATTTCTGTGCGAAAGTGTACGGCCTTCCAAAATCAAACTCTCCAACAATTTTTAGCCCTTTCGAACCATATGTTAACCAAATTCAACGCTGGTCAAACTTCAGCCAAAACCTAGGCTGAAAGTCGTCCTTCGGCTTCAGGCGTGGTCGTCCTCCTTCTTCTTCACACGTGTGGGCTGAACTCGTCCTCCAAGGAGCTCGTACTAAATCAGATGAGAGAAGAAGAGGTGTGTTGAGTTGTGGTGAAATGCTCTCCAACTTTTCCTGTATTTATATCCATCATTGGCGTGTGTGACACATCTGTTGGGGGTGTGAAACCTTAAGGCCGACCTACACATATAATTTATTATAAATAATAAATTCAAAATAAATGTTCTGCTCATCGGATTAAGATATATTTTATATGGATTTTACACCTCTCCGAAAGAGGAATCCAACAAAAATACTAGCCACTTAATCTGAGCATCACAACATGGAGTTTGAACCTAGTTGTCCAAATTTAACACTCCCTCTCAACTAGGGAGAACTCCATCCATTAGTGCAATCAAACATCGTGCGTCATCCCGCCGTAACTTGCTTTGCTGGCCTCTTTATTTCAGAACAGAAGTGGGTCAGTCACAAAGACATCATCCCCCGACTGACATAATCAGTCCAGAGGTTCGAAACCTCTATCAGACTCATAAAGAGTCTCCAACCAACCCGAAGTTGGTTCATCTGACCCGAAGTCAGGCAGAGGTCCCAGACCTCACTAAACTTGATCCCAGATCAAGTGGTTGGACCGTGCCATCCTAGATAGAGAGTACGGCAAGTTCTGATGCGTCCATCAATCTTTGCTACTAGTCTCTAGCCTTTCCCATCTCATTAGCCAAATGAGAGGTACTTCCCATGAGCCCTGAACTCAATGGGTAGGATGCATACGGGGCACAGATAAATGAGAGGCGAACCAACTCAATAATCACAACGGTGGGGCAGAAGCATTATGAGTGCTTATAGCTCCGAGAAGCTATCCCCAAAGCCCCCCAGAGCTCCCAGAGCTCATCGTCCAACAGGACCCACATCATAGGGTCGTTCCACCACACCAAGACTCTCACGGAAGGTTAGGAACTTGACCTTCCCCAGGGGCTTAGTGAGAATATCCGCGACCTGCTCATCAGTTCCTATATGATCAAGCCTTACGGCGCCTCGCTGTACCATATCCCGAATAAAGTGGTACCTGATATTAATATGCTTGGATCGGTCGTGGAACACAGGATTCTCAGTCATACGAATCCCACTCTGGTTATCACAGAGTATCACAGTGGTATCTAGCACATGTCCAAACAGCTCACTAAAGAGCTTACGCAACCAAACTGCTTCACAACAGGCCATACTTGTAGCAATGTATTCGGCCTCCGCGGTGCTCAAAGCCATCGACTTCTGCTTCTTGCTCATCCATGAGATCGAAGCAAAACCAAGATTGAAGCAGCATCCCGATGTGCTCTTACGATCCACCACACTGCCAGCCCAATCGGCATCAGTATATCCACGGAGTGTCACACTCCCGGCAGTGTATCTCAGCCCATGGTTTATCGTGCCCCAAATATATCTCAGAAGATTCTTGGCACCAACCCAGTGAAAGTGATAAGGCTCAACCATTTGTTGACTCAAAGTGTTCACTACAAAACATATATCCGGTCGGGTGTTCACTAAGAACATCAAAGCTCCTATGAGTTGACGATACTCAGTAGGATTGGCCAAGATAGGCCCAACAGCGCTGCCACTCAACTTCTTAAAGTTGAGTTCCATCGGTGTCGACACGGACTTACAGTCCACCATTCCAAATCTTTCCAGAAGCTTCACAATGTATTTTCCTTGAGAAAGGAAAATCTCTCCAGGTCTCTGCCAGACCTCCAGGCCTAGGAAGTAGTGCATCAGTCCCAGGTCCTTCATCTCGAACTCAGCAGCGAGCTCCCTCTTACATTGATGAATGAGAGGGTCAGCACCTGTCAGGAAGAGGTCATCCACATATAGCACTAGAATGAGAGGCTTCCCCTGTACAACCTTGAAGTAAAGGTTTGGATCAACATTACTTCGAGTGAAGCCCAGCTTTATCAAGTAACTATCCATCCTCTCGTACCAAGCTCTGGGTGCTTGCTTTAACCCATAGAGGGCTTTCTTCAACCTGCAGACATGAGTGTCTCGATCCTGAACTTCAAATCCCAGAGGTTGTTCTACATACACCTCTTCCTTTATTGCACCATGCAGAAAAGCGGTCTTGACATCCCTCTAATGAAGACTCCATCCTTGCGTACTATGTCACACGGTTCGGGTTCGAATTCGAGTTCGGCAACGATTAAGTTCGATTCAAATTCGAATTTTTTGTTGAGGTTCGCATGAGGTTCGGCATTAAGTTCGACTATATATATATATATATAATAAAACAAAATCAATCAATAAATTTATATGAATAGCAATGAGAACACATGAGTCACAAATCACAACCACTATTCACTTCACACTCCGAGAGGTGGGGACAAGCAGTGTCTAGAAATTGAATTCAGGAAATTGCATAGAATATAACACTAAGAACAATACAGCGAGTACACTCAGGCTGTAGTTGGCTTGTGAAAATCTATCAACAACCACGGTAAATAAAGACAAACCAGAGGCCACTGCGGCAAATTAATTGGCGGGAAGCAAAACTAGAGAAAACCATGTGCTGCCCATGGTTTTTCTCATAAACCTTAAAACAACTGACAAAAACTGCCCGAACTCTAACCTCAAACCCCAATTTTTTTTTTTTAAATTATAAAATTTGGCTTCAGGTTTGTCTTTAGGTTCGCCTTCAGGTTCGAATTTGTTCAAATTCGGCGAACCCTGTGACATAGCTTGCGTAGCAGCAAGGGCTATGATTGATCGGATGGTGGTATATCGTGCCACAGGTGCAAATATGTCATCATAGTCTATTCCTTCCTTTTGAGAGAAGCCACAGGCAACAAATCTTGCCTTGAACTTTTCAGCACTCCCATCAGATCCATGTTTGATCTTGTAGAGCCATTTTGCGGTGACAACTGATTTGTCCTTCGGTCTCGGGACCACATCCCAGACATCATTCTTCATTATGGACTCATATTCTTCGTGCATAGCATCCTTCCAAACTTGATGCTTTACGGCTTCCTCAAAAGATCCAGGTTCAGATTGTACAATAGTACTCATGGCAACTAGATACCCTTGGTATCTACATGGCTTCTTGCTTTCTCGGAATGTCCCCCTTGGGGCAGCATGACCCTCAGCATCTTCGAGGGTGTCCCTGAGCCATGATGGTCTCTTTCCCAGTGAAGGAGATGGATCAATAGGGTCCATTGGTCCTTCAATATCAGGCATTGTCTCATCCTGCGGTTCTTCCAGATTTCCAGGCCTTTCTGCATGATTTTCTCCAGATCGATCTACCACTTTCTTCAGGGAAGCATCTTCATCAAAAGTGACATCATGGCTTATCTCTACTTCCCTTTGACTAGGTACATAGACTCTATAGGCCTTAGAAGTCTCACTGTAGCCCACAAACATTCCTTTCTTCCCAGTAGCATCCAGCTTACTTCTCTTTTCTTTCGGCACATGAAAATAGACAGGACATCCAAAAATTCTAAAATGTGAGACATCAAGTTTCTTACCAGAGAAAACCTCTTCGGGAGTTTTGGAGTCCAAAGCGGAATGAGGGCATCGGTTTTGAATGTACACAGCAGTATTTGCAGCTTCTCCCCACAGAAACTTTGGTAGACCCCGGTCACATAGCATGGCACGGGCAGCTTCCACAATAGTCCTATTCTTGCGTTCAGCAACACCATTCTGCTCAGGAGTATATGCAGTGGTAGTCTCCCTCTTAATGCCAGCTTCTCTGCAAAAGTCTTTGAACTCATTTGACTCATATTCAATGCCATTGTCAGTCCTCAAAATCTTGATCTTCTTTCCGGTCATATTTTCCACCAAGGCTTTGAAGGTACGGAACCACATGAAAGCCTCATCCTTCTTCTTCAAGAAGTATATCCAGGTTTTGCAAGAGAAGTCATCAGTGAATGTCATGTAGTAAGAACATCCTCCCAGGGATGTCACAGGCAACATACCAGATAGATCAGAATGGACCAGTTGCAAAATATCAGATGTCTTTGTGACACTTGAGGGGAAAGGTCCCCTTGTATGCTTTCCTTCGGCACAACCCTTACATACACCTTCATGATTATTTCCAAAGTCGAGCATCCCTGTCACCACCTTCCTTGCTTCGGGAAGGGCCTTGTAATGAAGGTGTCCAAACCTTCGGTGCCATAGTTCGGTTTGTCGGATAGTATCACAAGTCATTGCTCCCAGCGGACTTCCTCCAACCTGGTAGAGTGTGTCAACTCTAAAACCAATCGAGATAGCTTCCTTGAAGCTCTTCTTCCACATGAGCACCTTTCCATCAGAGAATGTTACATTGAACCCTTTGTCTTCCATGGCTGATACAGACACAAGGTTCTTCTTCAATTTTGGTACATAGAGTACATCTTGCAAATGTAGGACTTGTCCTCGAGACAAGTGGAGGGTCACAGTCCCAGTCCCTTTCACGGGATATGTGGCATTATCTCCAAGGATAATTTCTAGATTAGTATCCCTCTCAACCATGTCAGAGAGTGCTTCCTTGAATCCAGTGATGTGTCTTGAGGCACCACTATCGATCAGCCAGACATCCATAGTGTTGGGCAGAGATGTAGCAGAGAGAGCAGATACAAGAATATATTCATTTCTTTTATCAACAGCATTAGACTCCTCATACCTGGTGTTCCTAGACCTTTTAGAAGGTTGATTGTTTCCACCAAAGTGAGCCTTCCTCTTTCCTTTGGATTTGTCGTTTCTTCGATTCCCATTCCTTCGGTTGTTGTTGTTATCATCACTATCGGGAGAATCCTTCTTGAAGGGGCATTCTCTAGCATAGTGACCAAGCCTATGGCAAGTGAAACACTTACCCTTCTTTTCTTGAGTCCTAGTTCTTCCTTTGTCCTTAGGACCACCAGAGTTCTTCTTTCGAGAATGAGCACCAAAAGCAACATTTCTGTCATTATCGAATTCCTTCATTCTTGTTTCTTCTTGCATACATCTAGACAGAAGCTCGTCAAAGTTAGGAATGGTATTATTATTGAGAATGGTAGTAGTGAATACTTGCCATTCATATGGGAGTCCTCCAAGTGCGGTGAGAACCATCTCACGATCGGCTATTGTCTCCCCAATAGCCAACAGATTGTTCCTTGTTTTGGTCAAATTCAGAAAGTATGCTTGAACAGACTCATCCCGGCCCTTCTTCAGATTCTTCAATTTATTCTTGAGGAATAGCACTTGGTTTACATTGTTTACTTTGAACATAAGGATCAATTTATCATACATCTCCTTGGATGTGCCTAGCTCAGATATGTAGGCAACCAGACTTTTATGTATGGATTCCCGGATCATCAGCTTTGCTTTGATCTCCCCCTTCTTATACTTGTTTTTAGCAGCAGCGGTGGCATTGGATGGAGGTTCTTGAATCTTACCCAGTACATGATCCAAGAGATCATGGTCTTCCAAATTGAGATCTAATATCATCTTCCAGGCATGGAAGTCATCCCTTCCAGTCAGCTTGTCATTCTCCTTGAATTCAAAACTTGTGGAACCCATTTCCTCCGAAACTTGTGGAACCCATTTTCTCCTTGAATTCAAAACTTGTGGAACACATTTCCTCCTAAAGATAGGGCTTGTCTTCACCTCAGCTCTGAAACCATGTAAATTTTTGTAGATGTTCTATGCTTGAAGCAACTTTACTTTTCTTACAGCAATCACACAAATAGTTAAGTAAAACGCTGATAGAACATATAAGTGGATCTTATAGAAGACAAACCAAAAACAGAAAAATGTGATGGTGCGTTACGGTGGTCAACAGGATGCTTCAACCAGCAAAGTCTCCTTGGTCAGCCAACCCAAAATGTGTCACAACAGTCCTCCAATCAGCAACCGAGTCAACCCAAGTCAACTCCAAAAAAGTCAACGATGTCCAGAAAAGTCAACGCAGGGCAGCAAGCTAAAAGTCAACGCAACAACAGTTTGGTCAACCCTTTGACCTCGATTTCTGTGCCAAAGTGTACGGCCTCTCAAAATCGAACCTTCCAACAAGTTTCGGCCCTTTCGGACCATGCGTTGACCAAAGTCAACGCTGGTCAAACTTCCAGCAAAACCCTAGCTGCAGAAATTCGTCCTTCAGCTCAGCCGTACAGATTCGTCCTCCTTCTTCTTCACATGTGTGGGTTGAACTTGTCCTCCAAGGAGCTCGTACTAAATCAGATGAGAGAAGAAGATGTGTGTTGAGTTGTGGTGAAATGCTCTCCAACTTTGCCTGTATTTATATCCATCATTGGGGTGTGTGACACATCTGCTGGGGGTGTGAAACCTTAAGGCCGACCTGCACATATAATTTATTATAAATAATTAATTCAAAATAAATGTTCTGCTCATCGGATTAAGATATATTTTATATGGATTTTACACCTCTCCGAAAGAGGAATCCAACAAAAATACTAGCCACTTAATCTGAGCATCACAACATGGAGTTTGGACCTAGTTGTCCAAATTTAACATTCTCTCTGTAACTTAATCACCCTAGGGGTATTCAGATATGTATTCAGACATTGCTACTGCATAATAATAAAAACCCTCAGATCTATTGCACCAGTTTTCCCGCATTGGGTTTTCCGAGGACTTAGTCCAAAATAAAAGTGTCATATGTGTGAATGATTTCCTTGTTCAGTTTCCTTGTTTCATAATCATAATTCTTACAGTGTAGGTTGCTTCAGTGATTGCTTCAGTATTTCATGAATGTATTCAGAAATAATTGTGTAAAGTAAATTACATAATAGGTGATGTAATTCGGATGGTTTGCCGTAGGATTCCTTAGATTTGTTAAGATCTAGGAATTTTCACATAGTATCAGAGCATTGATGAGAAACAGGAAGGACGAATCTGATTTCTAAAGTGAAGGTCGTTTTTGCTGCAATACAGCAGAACGATCCACTGAAGGATTGTGCAGTTTTGGCCAGGAGGGCTAAGAGTTTCGTGGCAATCTCTCTCTGAGTGAGTCGACAGATAGGTAAGACTTCCGGATTCGAGATCTTGCTGTGGCAGAGGGAGTAGCGCAGAGCCTCCACGCAGAAGACAAAGGGACGCAGTTTTCTGAAGTTGTTGCTGGGCAAAAAAGCATCAGAAGGAGTCAGAGCACATATTGAGGGAATTCTTCCTCAGTGGATTCCTAGCCGAGGAATTCAGTACTTTTTCTAGATCTAAGCAGCAAATTCGAGTAGCAAATCTACGAGCTCAAGAAGGAGTGCGTAAGCCTACCTAGGCTGCGCAAAGGGGGAGAAAGAGGGTGCAAATTCGACAGATTTCGGCTAAGATGGCGTCTCACAGTCTTCGTGATCAAGATCGGTTGGAGGGATCCTCCAACTATATGATCAGGAAAGAATGGGCTATGTTTCTTCTGGATGAGTATGATCTGAAGGCGTTCATGGAGAAAGTGGTAGTTGTTCCTACAAATCCAGATCAAAACAAGAAGTACAAGGTTGATATGGCAAAGGCGAAGAGGTCGCTCCTCGATGGTGTCAAGGATCACATTGTCTCACATTTGGCTGGCAAAGGTACTGCTAGAGAGATGTGGATAGCTTTGCATGACCTATATGAGGGATCTTCCAAGCAGCGGAAGTTGTACTTGGAGCAGAAGCTCCGTATGATTCAGATGCAGAAAGAGGAGCGCGTGGCTTCATACCTTATGTAGTTTCGAGAGGTTCAAGATCATATGTCGGCAGTAGGTTCTACACCTATAGCTGCAACCATGGTACGGATGGCCCTTAACAGTGTCAAGAAGGAGTGGCAAGTGTTTGTCTAGAGCATACTGGGTCGGGCAGCATTACCTAGCTGGGAGCAGTTGTGGTCAGCTTTTCAGGAGGAAGAGCTGAGGAGAGACCTCGTCAAGTGCAAACTTGATGGCAGTAATGGAAGTGGATCGAAATCTGCGGAGGAAGAGGAGAACGCAGCCCTTGCATCGAAGGGGCAACAGACGCAACTGAAATTGAAGCGTGATGTTTCGAAGTTCAAGTGCTTCAGATGTGGTGAGATGTTCCACTATGCATCTCAATGTCCTCTGAAGAAGGACAAAGATGAGAAACATGATCCGACAATTGCAACCGCGAAAATCGAACAAGATGAGTTCGCCATGAGTGCTCATGCTTCTAGTGATAAGAAGTGGGGCAATATTGAGTTGTAGTTCTTTGAACTTCGGTTGGGCAGGATCCTTGAGGAGCCCACCTCATGGATCGTACCTTGCTACGGGAGCCCATGAGTAGCAGTAGTGGGATGGAAGAGTATTCAGATGGAGCCGAGGAGTCATGGAGACGACAGTGCAGTAGATAGCAGCGTTCATTTCTGGAGCAGCGTAGAGCAAAGGCAACAACAGTGTAGCAGCAGTGGCGCAGTGCAAAGCAGCAAAAACGCAGAGCATCAGAGGGACAGCACAGTAACTATCAGTAGTCAGATTCTTCAGCACCGAGGTGTATCCACTAAACACTTGTTCAGTTTCGGGTGAGTTTCAGTTTTGGGTGAGTTTCAGTTGTTTCTCTCAACAGTTGAGTTGCAGTGCAGATGCAGTGTTAGCAGTGGCAGTGTTAGCAGCATAGCAAATCCAACACTTGAGAGGGATTTGTAGTACTGATGCAGCAGTGGCAGTGGTAGTGTCATAGGCAGCAGTACAGCGGCAACAACGCAATGTTGTTGGACAGCATCAGCAGTGCAGAGGATGCTTCAGATACAGAGCAGTATGCAATAGGCATAATTGCTAGAGCACTTTCCTCGCTAAGAGGGAGTGTTGATTTTTGTAGCATCGAAAAGTGCTCTAAGTCTCAAATTTGGTGTAGAGGCTTAGACACTAGTACTCCAAAGAACCCAGAAAGTGTTTGTCGAAACTCCACTCAGATGTTGTTTTATTTGAAAAATTAATTATTTTAATGGGGACCCTAAGTCTAAACTTAGAGAAATTAGTAATTAAAGGGTATTAAATAAAACAGAATGTGAATCTTCTAGAGGACATTGATCAAGTCATGTTATAATCTTAGCTATTGATTAGACATTTAATCTGGGTCGTTGATATGTCAACGAGAAGACTATAAAGGAAGGCTTGAGGGTCATTTGGAAAATACGCCGAATGAAATTTCTGGGGCGGTTTTGCTGAGAAATTTGAGCTAGAGGTCTAAGTAGTGAGGGACAGAGATAACATCCGGAGAGGAAGAGATTTTCTCAGTCGGTGGAGCATCAATCAAAGAGAGGCAAAAGAGATCTAACCAAAGTCGGCGCTGAAGGAAGAGGGCTGACACAATGATGGGTGTAGTCTCACGCAGACGCAGCGCAAAGGCAAAGGAAGGGTTTTCAGAATTTTGTTGGTGGATTAGTTTCGGAGGGCGAGATCCGGAAAGTGGCACTGAGAGGTTGTCCCTCAAGGTCCACAGAGGCAAAATGACTTGGTGGAGGGCCAACGTTGAGCCTGGAAGGGGGTGACGCAGTGGCTGGAAGTTCCAGCGCTGGATTTGCACAGAGCTTCTCCGAGACAATGTTTTCTTCATCTGGATCAGCCGGAAATTCAATGATTGAGTGAGGTAAATCCTCACAAATTCTTCTGCCAATATTTCTCTCTGTAACTGAATCACCCTAGGGGTATTCGAAGATGTATTCAGACATTGCCACTGCATAATAATAAAATCCTCAAATCTGCTGCACCCATTTTCCCGCATTAAATTTTTCCGGGGACTTGGGCCAAAATAAAGGTGTCATATGTGTGAATGATTTCCTTGTTCAGTTTTCTTGTTTCAGAATCATAATTATTATAATGTAGGCTGCTTCAGTGATTGCTTCAGTATTTCATGAAAGTATTCAGAAATAATTGTGTAAAGTAAATTACATAATAGGTGAAGTAATTCGGATGGTTGCAGTAGGATTCCTTAGATTTGTTAAGATCTAGGAATTTTCACAGCAACATATATTCATTTTAACTTCAGATTTATTAAGCATCAAGAGGGATCAAAAAGAAATTAAGATTCAATTTTTTTCATGCTTAGAAGAGTCGTGAATTAAGATGCCTTTATATTGATGTATGTGTGTGTATCAACATAGATTCATTTTCACGTCAGATCTATTAAGCACTAAGAGTGATCAAAAAGAAATTGAGATTCAAATTTCCTTCACTTAAAAGACTAATGAGTTGGGATCAAAAAGAAATTGAGATTTAAATTTATTTGTGCTTAAAAGACTCACGAATTAAGATGGATCTCGGCTGGTATACATCCCATCCATACTAGCCTGTTTTTATTTTTATTATGTACACATATTACACATCTCCCTCATACTGTGCTATAAAATCCACCTCTACTTATCTCAATGCAATGAATAAGAACTTGCCAGTTACTTCTTCATCATTTCTTTTTGGCTGTTAATAGGCTGTTAATAGGCATGTTGACTGTCAGCACCCTATGGTGTTTTCAGAGGGTAATGGTCGGGGGCTAACGCCCGTACTGTTTTTTTTTCCCATCTTTTAACATCCTCCAACTTCAGTCCAAAATTTGATTAAAACAAAGTTCCGTGCAATTCCATGCCAAAACTGAACTGCTGCTTTCAGTTACTGTGAATTATTTGCTCCTATATCTAACCGAGGTATTACTACTCTCCTTGTGTAACTGTTACCAGTGTTTGAGTATGAATCTAAACCTAACCACACTAAGAAAGGACATCGAGAACATGGAAACTAGACAGTTTAAAGGCATTCATTCATCCATCAGGTAAAACTTAAACCCTAAACCCATTGAGAATGGAAATAGTGGATTGCAAAACGTAGCAAATTATAACGCTAAAATAAAATGCATGAAACCAATATACCAAGATTAACAACCCTAATCTACAGCATAATACTTGCAATTCAATCCAGACAGAAACTATTGATCGGGGGCTTTAGAGGCATGAAAATTATGTCAGTGTTTTCTGTGAAAGAGGTATACTAAAGCCACCTGTTTCAAATTCAGTGAGTATATCATAATCCAAATGTAATGCTGTAACAAATCGAAAGAATTATGACGTTGCAGAGTATTCACCTTGCAGAAAACATAGCATGCCTCACTGGAAGAATTGCAATTATTAGCATCGATCCAGTGGACCTTTATCTAGACAAATAGAATTTACTAGAATCAACCCAGTAGACCCGCCGTGAGATTACAAAACCGTTAAATTTGACAACCGGGAGCATCTCAATGTGTGTCCCCCAAGTTGCTTGTCTTTGCAACCTCTCATAACTGCATACTCACGGAAGAAGGGAATGCGGTTAAGTACATTTGGATGGCTTAATATTCCATATATTATATGTTTAATTTGTGTTTGTGATTTATTTTTATACGAAGAGCGGTAATGCTTTAGTGTTAAGGAGTTTTCCATAGGTTAGTTCTTACTTGGTGTGTTAGAATAAATTAAATTGGAAGGATGAATTGTTATTTTGTTTTTGAAGATATTTATAGTATTGGTAAAAAAGGTTTTAACTAAAATAAGAAGGATTTTGTGGAATATATATATATTCAAAATTTATAATCAATTGAATTTTTTATTTTTTATTTTTTTTTTTTGGGTGAAAACAATGTGTTTAGAATTTTATCGTATTCTAATTATGAAATTGTAATTCAAATTAATAAAAATGAATTTTAATCTTTAAAAGTTGTACTAGTGCATGATATATTTTTAAGGTTAGATATTATCTTTCTCTATTTTCGGAAAGGTATTTTATTGGGAAAGTAATGGTAAAGCATATGGAAAAGCGCGCATATGTGAAGGAGGAAATTATTGAGGGGAGTTTGCATTAATGTGACATGGAATAATTGAAAGTTAGAAGGAGAATGGACATGTAAATGGAGAATGATAGAATGTAGGATATGTTTCAAATAGGTAGTGACAATACATGGTTGCAACATATTGTTTATAGCTTGGACTGTTTAAATCTTGTGTTTCTCTTGGTTACTAAAAGGCCTTGATGGTATCAAGTAGAAACTTTATTTTAAGTAGATCGAGCATAATTCAAGATGTGCAAGTCTTCGGTGCACAACAATGGTAGAGGTTTATGGGTGCACCGTAGAACAATGGATTACAGCACGCCACAATAGATCCCTCAATGAAGATCACTCAAAGGGAAATGTTGAATGGTATAAAGAACATGTGCTTCTTCCTTCCATCCTTCCAATGGAATAATAATGCTTGTTACCATCCCCACTTACAAAGGACAACTAATAGGTTTGACATGAGTTTTCATAAGTTCTTTCAAACTTCGCATTTAGTTGTAACATTAATAGCAAGAAATAGAGGTAGGGTGACAACAACAATTGTAATAACTACTTTCATATTATTTTATTCCTTCACATGGGTATTACAAAATATAAGATATCACAACTTGCCTCTAGAACCTTATCCATGGCTAATAATTGACAATCTACACCAAATGAGAATACTTTCTCACTGCGCACTTAAATCTCTTGCTAAAAAATATGGTCTCGTTTTTTTTTGGCTTTGTCCCTCCCTTTAGTGATTATTCTGATGAGATTGTCAAACATGATAACTCGTCATTTTTTATTTGTCAGTCAACCTACAACAATTTAATTCATGATTAAGGTTAGTGCCTAACCCTGTGCTCAAATTGAATTGGGAACAATATCAAAACTTCATTTCAAAACCACTAAAATGCAATCGAATGTAGATTTGAAATAATGAATTAGTGGAACGACATTTATACATAAGCATTTTTTCAAACTTTTATTTTTATTTTAGAGGTCATTATAGGTAGACAAAGATGAGATTGACAATTTTTGTAATACAACTTCTTATGACACAAAAAATTACACAAACTCATTCTTCCTTGTCTCGTGTGCACAACCCACAATTCATAATTATAATTATAATATATTTCATAAATAAATTGAAACATAATCAGGCCATCTACTTTGTCAATGTATGTTGCATGTGAAAGCCTATGAACAAACATGTGATTGAAATCAAAATAGCTTTTAAGTACAAGTACGAGGCACTTCTTTTTAAACTAGGTCACTTGGATGAATGCAAGAGGGAATTTAAGTGTCCATGCAACCCATCACTAAAAAATAAACATGTATTGTTTTAAAATAAATAACTCAATATATAAAAGTAAGTAAGTAAGTTTATCAATTGGGTTTAGCTTCGTTCGTTGGGCAGGCTCGTCATGATCCTCCCCACCCAGGTTCAAGTCTCACAATTTGACATGTTGTAGGTTTAGAATAGATTGAATATGTTGCACTCTTAAGTAAGTATATTCTACTAGTAACCTCTCTCTTGGGAGGCCAATTTCTTCCCTCAGGTAGTCACCAATGCCCAAAATCAAAATGTGTGTGTGTGTGTGTGTGTGTGTGTGTGTGTGTGTGTGTGTGTGTGTGCGTGCACGCGTGTGTGTGCATATATGTGTGATTTAGCACCTCAAACATAATTAGTTATAAAATAAGTTGAGTCCTTAATCCAACTACAAGATGAAACATAAGCATGGGAGTCTATGGATTATATTGGGAAAATTTCCAATGCCTAATTCAGTATTGTTGCATAAGATTCTTAACAAGCTTTGATGTAAATTAAGCACCTTGATCTATTACAATTTCTCTAAGCACACCAAAATGAGTAAATATTTCTTCAAATAAAAAATCTAAATTGATTGTTCAATAGCTGAAATAAGAGGTTTAGCTTCTACCTACTTAGTAATGTAGTTTATACATATCAGAATACATGTTTTCATTATTGATGTAATAGTGATAGGTCCCACAAAATCTAAAGCCCATTTTTCAAAAGGCATGTGAGTACTTGAGGTAATAGGGGCATTTTGTTGGCTTGTACAAGTTGACCCATGCACTAAAAAATATCACAGATCCCGACATATTTATTGACATATCTAAAGAGATAAGGCCAACAAACACCAAGTGTACACCTTTATAGGCTATTCTCCTATCATCAAAGTGTCCTCCTCAAAGTTCATCATGGTATGCTTTCAATATATCATACACTTCATCTTCCCATGTACATTCTTATATAATCAAATTAGGTCATGTAGAAAAGAAATATCCTTCATTCTAAGAATATGTGGCACTTAGTCTCATAATCAATGTTGAAAACATCCCAATTTTATCCCAAAAAATTGTAAAATCACAATTTTTTGGCCTGGCCTTGCTTGCCGATTTTTATAGATATTCTGATGGTATCTTAATTTTGTTGATGCTTGTCGATATTTGCCGGTATTTTCTTTATTTTTATAATTTTTTGGTTTTCCACACCCTTGCTGGTTTTATCCTGATGTCAATGTTTGCAACATTTCTCATGATCTTCTGCTTTTCTCTAGGTGAAATATGGCAAGGTAATTTTCCAATAGCCAAATTAGCAATATTTATAGACCATGGAGATTTAATAAAAATTGCAAATAAATGTTCGTGGGGAAAGTTATCATCTATAGGAATTGTTCACCTTCATTGTGAATCCTACAAATAAAATATGCAACTATATTTTCTTTTCCAGGTTTATCAAAATAACGGTATTGAATTCTTGTAGTAAAAGAAGCCACCTAGTTACCCTAACATTGGTGATTAGTTTATTTATTAAATATTAGATAACAAAGTGATCAAAATGAATGAAATTTTTATAACCAGTAATGTGGTGCCTAACTTTATTTACAGCATGTACTACTATAAGAAAGAAAAAAATTGTTATTGTATAATTTAATTCAACATGTGTTGGGTTCATACTTATTGTTGCCTCAAAATCTTGCAAGTCCTGTGAGGGGGGCTCACAAGGAAATAACTAGATTAAGGACAACAATGTGAGGTGTGGCCCACTGTCACCACAGCCACTACCTCTTACTCTTTAGTGGACATTCACTACAAGGGAGGCTTTTGAATGGGTCACCTAAAGGATAGATAAAGGATAGATCTAGTCCAAGGGGTTAAAGGTTACAAAAATAGACCTAGGAAGGATTCTCTTCTTAGGAACAAGACTTAGCTAGCACAATTAGGGCAATGTGAATTCTCCAAGAGAATTGGTTAGGGCATAATTTGACTTAGGGTTAAAGAAAAATCAATATCAACAGGTTTATCTAAGATCACAAGGTCGGGAAAAGGATTACAATAGTTGGATTACAATAGTTGTATACATTCAATTTGTGTCGTAATAAAGCCTCAAGTTGAAGCCTAGAGCAAACTAGGGGTTTTCTAAGACACAATTTACTTAGGGAGAAGTACATCAGCCCTAAAATGGATAAATAAGTCACGGGAAAAGGTTGATTATGAGAAAAATATATCACAACCAAGTGTTGAATCCCTACACAAGGAAACACTCTCTACCATAGTTGAAACTTATGTCCTAACCCTAGATAACGTCTTCCCTTATTATTTTGTAAATTTTAGGTTTTGGGAAAAAGAATGTGTTTTGAGGTTGAATCTAGGTGTGATCAATAATGAGACCAAGGTCAGTGCCTTGACCTTAGGTGGTTAAGTCTATGGGATTTCTAACATAGGAGAAAAAAACTAAACCCTAGCAAGCAGTAAGGGGAATATGAAATCATAGGTTTCAAACCCTAGCTATCATTTTTTTCAGGAAGCAAAGTCAATGAGGAGAGTTAGTTGAAAGATTCACTCATGGGATTGTCATACAAGTTCTATAGTGGATAATGCATGCAATAATATTTCTAAGATTCCATAGAATGATTTTCAATAATAATGAGCACATAGAAACCCTAAACAACTAACCATTCCATACAATAGCCACAAAATATAAAGATTTATCAAATACAAGGAAAACTTACAAGACAAAATGCATGAATCAATATTTTATTGCTCTAAAATGACATATCCATCACCAAATAATAACTCCATAAGCAATAATACTCAATAATCACATTTCCACAAGACAAAGGGCTAGGCCAAAATCTCTAAGAGGGTTGAAATTGATCCCAAGTGGATGAAAATGAAATGTGAGTAACCTCTATTTATATGAGGTTTATCTCACCTATTTTAGCCTAATGAAGCACCTAAAAACAATTTTTACATTAAATGACCTTGGGTTACAAGCCAACCCATTAGCTAATGATAAAATAAACCAAACAATCCCACATGTGTGAGTCATTACCCCTCTAAATGATGATGATGTGCCCAATTAGGGCTCAAAATTCCATGCCAAAGTGTGTTGAGGTGTCAAAACGTGTGCAAATTCTTTTATGATCCAAGATTTAACGGATGGCGCTTTTATGAAACCAGCTCCAAAAATAGAAGAAAAGAGAGATCATCACCTTAGAAATAAGCCACTTCGAGGGGGAAACCTCCTTTACATTACATAAATGAACGATTATTGGATGATACAAATGACAAAACCTCATTCTATATATAGGAGTCCATGGGGTCACAATATAATCCTAGCCGACATAACAATAATAATATAAGGGCACAATAATAACAATATTGGGGTTACAGGGGTACAACAATAACAATAAGGGGGCTACACTAACAATAATAAGGGAATACACTAGTAATATCGGTATCTAACATGATGTTGGGTCTAAGAAATTTCCTTGAAAATACATCCACTTTCACCATCATATCCATTATATCACCTCCATTTCACCTCCATTTCACTACCATGTCACCACATTCATCTCATTTTCATCATCATTTGGGTTACCCTTGTGTTTTCCAAACATTATTAATTTCTAGTATTTTTAAGTGAATTTGTGATCAAAAGTTATGAAATAATATGCATATACTTATACCTTAAAAGTGGAAAGAGTTTTGTGACATGTGTATGTTCATTGGAAGCTTCCAAGGCCCTCTTATGTGGCTCTCAAAGATCAAATTCGAAATTATCTTCATGATATGAAGGATATTTGAAGGAGTGATATGTGGCTTATGGTTATCAAATTGGTTGAGAATATTATAGATCAAAAGAGAGGAAGAAGGATCCTCATTAATGAGGAGGTTGCTTAGGAATTTGTATAAATAGGAGACCTCTCTCCTTTATTTGTAATCTTGTTAATCTATCATTTTGTACTTTGTAATTTTGGAGAACTTGAATAAAGATTTGAGGTTCCAAGCATGGATGGAGATGTGAAGTAGGAGATATCATGGAGCATATTGGAATGTAAGATAGAGTATTTTTTATTTTTAATTTTGTTTTGATATTAGTTTTCATTTCATTCAAGTATTTCATTTCATTTTTATGTTGCTTTCATTTCATTGAAAGTTTGATAGTTTAGATTTTCCATTCATGCAAGTGTGTTCGACCGGTCAATTGTAGATTTACTTTTCATGTAAGAGTGTTCTTGAATTCATGACTTAATGTGCTTACTGTTTTTTTTTAGATTAATTTCATAAATGCTTTCTTAGATTAAATTTCCAATTAGCTTTATAATCTTTTCCTCGCTAAGTCGTCGCAAGAGGGTGGCAACTTTCATTCTCCAATTTGATCAGATTTGGATATTTGGTCATAAAACAGTCGTAGTTTCTTTTCTTATTCAGTTTCATGAATGCTTTCTTAGATTAAATTTCCAATTAGTTGTATAATCTTGTGCTCGCTAAGTTGTCTCAAGAGGGTGGCAACTGTCGTTCTCCAATTGGATCATATTTGGGTATTCGGTCATACAGCAGTCGTAGATTAGAATTCAATTATGCAAGTAGATTAAATTTTAATTTCTGAAGGTAGAATAGATTTCCAAGTTAATATAGGAATGGTGTGATTAGGTTAATTTTTAGTTTCCATAAACTAATCCCTAGCATATATTTTTCACATATGTCTCACAAGTCCTACAGATCCCGGAGTGATAATTTATGTTAGTAATCTAGTACAAATTATTTTACTCAACACATGCCCCTCTCCTTCAAAAAAGTGTTGTTCTCAACGCTTGAGTAGCTATGGATTCTTCTATATAAAATTCTCATCCTCCCATGTAGAATCTTCAGTGGGTAAGTTCTTCCACTTGATGAGATACTCTTAAATTGATCGATTTCGTAGCTGTCGAGTTCTTGTTTCCGCGACTGCTTCAGGTTCCAATATGATTTTTCCTTCCTCGTCAAGTTCTGGAAATATTGTTTGAACTAGAAATTTGTCACCTATAACCTTCTTTAAGCATGGAACATGGAAAACTAGATGCACTCGCGAAGAAGCAGGAAGCTCCAATATGTATGCCATAGTACCAATCTTTTGCAACACCTTGTAAGGACCATAGTACTTTGGCGATAATTTATTTTCCTTCTTAGCTTGCTTGAGGGACATTTGTTTGTATGGTTGTAGCTATATAAATTCTGAGTATCCTACATCAAAAATTCTCTCGCTACGATGTTGACCTGCCTGTTGTTTCTTTCGATTTTGTGCCAAATTTAGGTTATCCTTTAAGAGTTGGAGAACTTCTTATTGATGATCGATGTGATCTTCCACTACTTGAACCTTAGAATTTTCTCTTAAAGATGATGTGATGGACAGTGGATGATATCCATAAAGTGCCATAAATGGGGTCATTTTTGTTGCAGTATGGAAGGAAGTGTTATACCACCATTCAGCTAGAGGTAACCACTTGACCCATTGTGTTTTTTTATCAGATACAAAACAACGAAGATATCCCTCCAAACATTTATCCACTATCTCAGTTTGACCATCGGATTGAGGATGATAAGATGAGCTATGAGCTAGTTGAGTACCCAAACAAGAAAATAATTTCATCCAAAAATTTCCAGTAAAAATGGGATCTCTGTCGCTTACAATAATCTTTGGGTTTCCATGTAGCTTTTGAATTGTTTCCATAAATGCAGTAGCAATTGTACTTTCTTTAAAAGGATGAGATAATGTAAAAAAGTGTGCATACTTGGTAAGTCTATCAATTACCACCATTATGACACTCTTTCCTTCGGACTTAGGTAAACCCGTGATAAAATCCATTGAAATCTCCTCCCAACGTTGACTTGGAATGATAAAGGTTGTTGAAGACCCGAGTCTTAATTGTCTCAACTTTATTTTGTTGGCAAAACCAAACATTTCGCCACAAAATTTTGAATATCGCATTTGAGGCCATCCCAAAAAAATCTTTCTTCACCCAGTGGTAAGTTTTTAAAAATCCTGAGTGTCCTCCTAAAGGAGAAGTGTGCAATTCCAAAAGAATATTTTGTTTTAGTTGGGAATTCTTACAAAGGTATAAGCAATCTTTGTACAATAAGGAATCATTTTTCCAACTAAATGTATCCGATGTACTAGGATCTTGCTGCAACTTTTAAATGAGTCTCCACACTTCTTCGCCCATTCATCCCTTGCTTCGGTTATCCAATCTGGTTGGATAATAGATAAGGCACAAAGCAATGCTTCCACCTCTTCATTCTTTCTTGAGAGTGCATCTACAACAACATTTAGCTTCCCTTTTTTGTAGATTATTTCAAAGTCATAACCCAACATATTTGTGACCCATTTTTGCTACTCTTCTGAAGATATTCTTTGTTCCAAAAATTGTTTAAGACTATCATGATCAGTTTTTACCTTGAAGTATATTACCATTAGGTAAGGTCGCCATTTCTTTAGTGCATGCAGTATTTCCTACATTTCCCTTTCTCATAAATAGATTTCGAAAATACTTTCTCTTGATCGTACTCTATTTTAGAAAGAAATGGGTCTTCCTTCTTGCATTAAAACAACACCAATTCCATTTCCTGAGGCATCACATTCCACAATAAATGTTTTTGTGAAGTCTGGCGTAGCTAAGACTAGTGCTAGGCACATTGCCTCTTTAAGATGTTCAAAGGCCTTAGTTGCTTTAGGAGTCCATGAAAATGCATATTTCCTCAATAATGTTGTTAGAGGTGTCGTTATTCTCCCATAATTCTTAACAAACTTGCGATAATACCCTGTTAACCCAAGAAATCTGCACAACTACTTTATGGTTGTGGGGACTTTCCATTACTTAATGGCTTTAATTTTGTTAGGGTCTACCTTAACACCCTTGTGAGATACAATATGACCCAGATATTCCACCTCTTGTACTCCAAAGAAACATTTGGATGTTTTTACATATAATTGTTTCTCCTGCAATAGTTTGAGCACCCTTTCAACATGTTGAACATGATCCTTCCAAGACTTGCTATAGATTAGTATATCATAAAAAAAAACTAGCACAAATTTTCTAAGGAAGGGTTTGAAAATGGAATTCATCAACCCTTGAAATGTAGAAGATGCATTGGTAAGGCCAAAAGACATGACCAAAAATTCATAATGACACTCATGAGTTCGAAATGTTGTTTTCGGAATATCTTCAGCCTTCATTCTAATTTGATGATATCCTGAATGAAGATCCAACTTGGTAAAATAAATTGCTTCATGTAATTCATCCAATAATTCATCAATCACAGAGGAATGGGAAATTTATCTTTAATGGTGAGCTTATTGAGCTCCCTATAATTCGGACACATGCGCCATGATCCATCATTCTTGTGTACCAATACTACGGGAGTAGAGAAAGAACTTTGACTAGGTTGAATTATAACAGCCTCTAACATTTCTGCAATCACACGTTCAATTTCTCTCTTTTGGACATAAGGATATCTATAAGGCCTGATGTTTGGAGGAATGCTTCCTAGAATCAAATGAATAGCACGATCATGATCAGGAATAGGTGGGAGTCCTTTTGGAGTTTCAAAAACCTTGGAATGATTGTCCAAGACTTTTTGGAGATCTGCAGAAATAGATGATTATGATGTTGGAACCTCTAGCAAGCATAATTGTGAAATTATGCCTCGTTATTCTTCCTTTAGAAGTTTTTTCATGAAATTAGAGCTTATTATCTTTCCCGGCTTCCCTCTAATACCCCGTAATTCGACTTCCTTTCCTTCTGAAAAAAATTTCAAGAAAAGTTCTTGAAAAATTAAAAGCTATCGTCCCCAAAGATTGTAACCATTGTACTCCGAGTACAACATCAACACCTCCCATAGAAATGGAAAGCATTGGACTATTCAATACATATTCCCCCATGGTTAGCTTGATATTATGGAATTTTCCAGAGCAATTTATAGTTCCTCCATTTGCAACCATCACTTGACATTTTGGTGCTGGGTATAGGAAACAATTCAATTCCTTGGCTACCTTACAATGAATAAAATTATGGGTACTACCCGAATCAAACAACACTATTACCTTTTTCTTCTTGATATGTCCTTCTCATCTCTCGAGAGTTTAAAGAGTGGTAATTCTTTCCAATGCATTACACGATATGGTCGGACTCATTTCTTCTTTCTCTAGGGTTGGTTCTTGGTGTATATCCTCTTCTTTTGAATTTTCTTGTTCATTTTTCTTCTTCCTCTTCACAATCTTTGTAAAATATTTTTTTCTCAACACACTTATGACCTTTAGTGTATTTTCTATCACAACTGTAGCAAAGCCCTTTTGCTCTTTTTTCTTCCAATTTTTGTGGTGTCAACCTTGTAGGTTGTGGAAGTCTAGGAGTAGCAATACTTCCATCTTTATAGATGTGAGTGATAGGCTTCCTTGTCGCCATAATTTTACATTCAATTTTTCTTGCCAACCTGAATGCCTTCTCCAATGAATCAAGTTCCCAAACGCAGACCTCGTGTTGGATGTTATCTTTTAAAGTCCCTATGAAGACATCAATCATGTGTTCCTCTAGAAAATCATTTACCCTTATATTCAATTTTTGGAAGTCCTCAATGTGCTCCACCACTGGACCCTTTTGTTTGTGATTTATCAATTACCTAAAAAAGATGTTGCTCTTTGTATCCTCATAGTGTGCTATCATTTCCTCCGTAAAAATTGACCAAGTGACAATTATTTTTATGGGAGAAAAGCCATCGATACCATACAAATGTATTTTGTTCTAAATGTAAAGTTTCAATGCGTACCTTTTGTGTGTTTTGCAAATTATTGAGATCAAAATATTGCTCCATCTATAGTATCCATGTTACAGGATCCTTGCCATCAAATTTCCTTATATCCATATTTGGAATATGGTGGTTCTTCAATCCAACATTAGAGTTTATGAAATCACGATTAACATTTATTTTGTTCTCATCATGAGTTTCCTCTACTATCTTTCCGCCATTAGGCATAATTTCTTGTATCAACCTTGTCAAACATTCCTTCATACCTTCCGTGTCTGCTTTTAGATCATTCTTCATGTCTTCCATGTTGTCTTTCATCCATGCCATCCATCTTAGCTTCCACCCCATTCTTCAAACCATCCATCTTAGCTTCCACACCTTTCTTCAAACCATCCATCTTAGCTTCCACGCCTTTCTTCAAAACCTCCATTTCATTTTTTGTTGCTCTTTGCGAGAGTGAAATTTGGTGCACTTGCTTAATGGGTGTTGAATTCTTTTTAGGTGGCATTTTAGAACCCAATAATGATATATGTGTTTCAATATTCCCTTGTAATCATTGCAAACTGATTTTTCAAACAAGACTTATGCAATTAGAAAAAAAAAAATACACACCTTTTTCTTGATTTTTAGGAGCTCGATATTGAAACTGATGTATCTCTGTAATTTTGGATCTTTAATATCTGAAATTTAGTCTTCTATTATCCCTCTGAATCTTCTTTTGAAAGCCACAGGTCTGACCTACTTTGGATGCTTCAAGACAAATTTATGCCGAATCTCCGACAATGACCTAATTATGGACTTGTTCAGTAGAGCGAACTTTTATGGTGTGCCACGTGTCACTGTTTCCTCCATAAGCTCTAAAATTGATACACAGGAAACTACATTCTGTGTACATTTGGCCACTTCTTACGAAATTCCAATCCGATCCTTAGAGAGAGAGTTATGATGATTTTTCCAAGGTCTCCTCTTTTAGATGAAATTTGGGAGCCTGCAAAAACCTTAACTTCCACAGAATATATCTCCGAAAAGGTTGCGAACCAAGATCTAAAATTTTTACACAAAGTTCCTCAGGATTTTGGCTTCACGTGGTACAAATTTTATCTTTTTAACGTTCGTAAAAACATAGTTATAGCGAAAAATCCACGATACCCTGTTTGGAGCGGCGAAACCCTAGAATCCAAAGCTCTGATACCAAATATTATGAAACTAGCCCCAAAAATAGAAGAAAAGAGAGATTAACGCCTTATAAATAAGCCACTTCAAGGGGGAAACCTCCCTTACATTACATAAATGAATAATTCTTGGATGATACAAAAACCTCCTTCTATATATAGGAGTCGATGGGGTCACAATATAATCCTAGCCCACCTAACAATAATAATGTAAGGGCACAATAATAACAATATTGGGCTTATAGGGGTACAACAATAGCAATAAGGGGGCTACACTAACAACAATAAGGGACTAATATAGGGACCTAACATGCCCTCTGATCCACCTCAAAATCTACTATAAGTTACCAAGTGTAACTAGGGTACCATCAAGTGGTCTCTATGGGTCTCCAATTGTCAAATAAGGCCTCCTTCTCTCTAGCATTAGGGATTCCTCTAGTGCAACAAGACTTCATAGTCCCTCAATTGGACACCATCCTCATATGGGCTTTGAAGCAACTCCTTCCCATAAATTTGTGTCAAGGCTAGCCTGGGGGCATACTAGGTCTAGTGATGTCATCATGAAGAATCGTCAAACCTAGATCAAAGTTGACCAACAACCTAGGTCCTAGAGGTACTATGGGACATGTGTCACCTTCTAGTGTTGTCAGGAGCCTCCAGTCTCTAAATTTTGCACCTGCTTAGGCCATGTACTTCTTTGAAAGGCATGGGCACCTATGGAGTGGGTGCCCTAAATGCCTAGGCTACTATAATCCACTTGACAAAAACAACATGGATTATGGTGAAAGAAACCATACATCAGAGACTAAGATCAATAATGCATTTAAGTGAACCAAACTTGAATGTTAAGGGCATATTAATAATTCAAACAAACATCACCTTCCAAAATTGGGACCAAGTCATTACAAAGGTGTTTTATCCCTTGGTAGGGGTGGATAATGGTCAACCCTATTAGGTTCTTCCATCCCTAAGGAGAAGTGACATTTACATGGTCCACCCTCCATTTGATAGGTGTCAATGTGTAATAATGTGGTAATGAAGGGGAGAAGACTTCATGGTTAAGTGTCATGGTCGAAGGGACCAACTAATGGGGGTGTCCACATCCTGAATGTATGGATGTGAGGAGGGAGCATTCATGGATGCATGAGATACTAGTTTGACCTGATTTTTCCACCCCTATTGTGTGTTTGTTACTTCTTCTTGATTATTTGTTGTATTACCACTTGTAGCTCAAGGGCTAAAGCTTTCTTTCTATGATGTAGTAGTTTTATTACCCCTTAAGATGAGTCAATTTTATCTCCCATCGAGGTTTGGGACATTCAAGGGTTCCTTTTTGATGTAATGGAGCATCATGTGCTCAAGAACTAGGTGATGGCCATATGAGAGAGTTCGAGATCATGTTAATATTTGTTCATATTCTAATATTTATGTCCCGACTGTTAGTGTTAGTTTGTTCAGCCTATCACTAGTGATCAAATGGGCTCTTACAATGTCTTGTTAAGTTCTCAAAGTCAATTTTTTTTCATTTCATTAGGTCTTCAAGTAAAAATTTGGTCACTAGCTAGTGTGTCTAGGGTTATTTACACTCCTTTAAAAAAAATTACATGTCGGTCCTTGTCATAACTCAGTTGAGTGTACCATCATTGGAAGGTCATCATCATCACTTCAGTCAACATCATCATGATTTCATTAAGCTCAGTGTCTCCATTAGGTCATTAGGGTTTCATTCATCCAAAATCTGTCATTCCATACATAAAATCTGGAAATGAGGAGTGGTAATAGGTAAATTTGTTCAATAAAGTTTGGTTTCAAATATAATTTATGTTTCAAATATGTAATAAGTTCATTATGTTCCTAAAGCTGAAATTGAAAGTTCCAAAGCTACAAGGTTCCAAAAGCAAAGTGAAAATCATGAGGTGGGCCACCCTACCTCTTTGAATTTGTAAGTCAAATAAATCCTTCCCATAGTAATTTTCCCTTTCCCCACATCCACATACACTCGTTGAATCCCTCACACCCCCTCACTTTCACTCCCTAAGCTTCTACATCCAAATCCTAGACCCTAGACCACACCACTATCCCTACGCCGTGTTTTTGGTAACCTCCTAGACCTAGACCTGTTATAAAATTCCCTAGGTCTAATCCTACCATAATTCCCTTCCACTCCACTTCTTAAACTTTCCTAACACCCTTCCTTACTTCCCTAATTTTTTCCATCCCCTTTCCCTCTCCTAACCCCTCCATCCTACTCCATTTCTCCATTCCCCTATTTTTCACTATTAGGGTTTTCCCCTTGCAAAGTACATATGGAGGGAGATAAGAGGCATTACAACAAGGGAGGCCAAATTTTAAGATATGAACCACTAAACACACATGAGATGACGTCCTCTCCAATTTTCAAGCAATTCTAAATTCCAAGAAATCATAGCTTCACCTGTTTAAGTTATGGGTTGCCTAGGGTTTATAGTGCACACATGAACAATTTTTCTTCAAAATGTGTTTCTGACCAAATAGAGATTAATTTTCACAAATTGAAAGAGGTTTTTGTCCATCATAGACCAAGGAACAAAAACCTCCTTAAGTTTATACACATGTATTATTATTGGGAGAAATACCCAAAATACAATTTCCACAAGAGGATTTCTACACTTCTGAACAACTTGACTTCAAGACAACTTTTGAGGGATTTGGAGAAGGGGTTTGTCGTGCTTTATGACTCCATGGTGTAGCCGAAATACTAATATTTCCAATGGTACCTTAAGATATTTATTTGGAAACTTGTAAGGCTTAAAATTTCATTTTTCCCCAGCACGCTACGCTTTCTTCAAGTACGCTACACTTTCTCGAGCTTTTGAGTGATCGAATTTAAACTTTGATTATGACCAAATGGGAAAGTATTTTTGAAACCTGGAGGGGGTTTGCGTTAAAAACATGACAAAAAACAAAAACCTCTCTCATTTTTTCAAAAAACATTATGTTTAGAGAGTTATGGACCTACCTTGGAGCCCTATTTTTGCAGAAAAGTTTTGAAGATTTTTGAGTTTTTTGAAATTTTTGCACAGTCACACTGGAAAATGGGTAGCGTGGGCCATGCTACGCTTTCTTTTGGGGGGTACATTGGATGAAAAATTGGCATTTTTGGATTCCTCTTGATGAGTACATCAATCATAGTCAGCGGTTGAGCCATGTCAGCCATGTTTGGTGGGTCAAAATGCCCAAAAACATGCAAAAAATCACCTTTCTGCCTTGTTTTTGGAGGCTTTGCTACGCTTTCTGAGTACTCTTGGGAGAATGAATATTTGGAGGGCTAGGAGCAACCTTTTTGAGTGATTTATGATACTATCATGTGGAATTCATCTAGGGATTTCCATATCATCTTTCAGATAAGGATTTGGACCTTGGAAAGGCCTCCAAAACCACTCCTACCAATTTCACTACGCTTCCTCCAGAAGGCATTTTTCATAGGCAGTGTAACCTAGTTTGACTTTTTACCTATATAATTGATGAATGATGGTGATTTTGTGATGTCATGAGGTGTAATTGAGATGGTAAATAGTGAAGTAGGGTAGATACATTCTTTTTAATGTAATTTTGGTCAAATGTATCTAGTTTCCTATGATGAGGTGAATTGGTTGACCTCCACTAGACATTAGGGTTTTGTTGAGCATATCATGTAATCAGCTCCACAACTGGTGGATTCGACTCCTGAGAGAGGGGATATGTTGTTTTGGTCTATATATATCATTTTTAGAGTTATTTTACTAGTTGTACATTAGAGGATTGTAATCTTGTAGCTTGTACTTTCACTCTTATTTTCAGAAATCAAAGGATGCAATTGCAACTATTATCTAGGAATTAATGTGCAGTGAGTTTATGATCATGTATCTTCTCTATTATAGCCTTTATTGAATTATTTTTAACTCCTCTTTCATATCTTGTATCTTGAGTGGCTTTCCTTATAGTTTATAGGCAAAATTCTATTAATTTAGCTTTGTTTATATGGAAATGTCATCTTGTGTTTTATGCTTCCCGCTTAATGAAATCATGAATGAAAATGCTAATTAAATCCCTCTACCTTTTCAGACTCACCACCATACCTACAAAACCCTAAGCCATCATATATCCACTTCTACCTTTCTCCTTTATATCTTTGCAATTGTAAACCCTTTTATCCCTAGACCTAGCTACTTGGTTTCATCCCTGATCCAACATCAAACCCTAAATTTCCCAAAAACTACTTGAGCATTTCATAAATAGCCTAATATCTTTCATTTCACAGTCAATCCTTGGTTGTGATTTCATTAAGAGAGCCCTCTCAGCCTAGTAGGGCTAGCTACTAGGTCAAAGTGGTCTATGGTTGCATTTCCTGGTCTCCTTTTCAGCCTTCGGAGAACTGGTGGAGTGCTAACACCGACCATATTTTGTTTTTTGATTATTTTTATTTTTTTTAATTGTGGTATTGATATGCATTTTATTTTTTTTAGATGCATCAACCTCCCATGGAAAATTTTCTAGGCCCTACTCAAGGTATGTGAACATATGGGTTTCAAATCCCCAAGAATCAATGACAAGTTGTACCTGAAAAATGGAAGTGAGATATGGGGCTTGCAATGTGGCATAGAAGGTTTTAAATATGGTTAGGTAAAATGGAATATGTCATCTCAATCATTTATTTCCAAGTATTGCCACTCCTATAATCCAAAGGGCCTTAAGGGAGGTTCCATTGCAATAGGGCCAAAGATTAACCCCCCTAGTAACGTGAGAGAGAGAAATTACTGTCAAGATCTATAAATCTGCCATACCATCCCGTTATGTGTACAAAATGCCCAAAACAAACAAGTATAAGCACCTGATTGCAAAATTATCAAAGTACCTTTTGAATAGTAACCCATCTTCATCCAAGTGTAAATTTTGGATGGTGATAGGAACATGGATGATGCAAATGGTGGAGGCACATGGCATGCCATTGTCTGATGGTGGTTGGTAGGGGTTGCTAGTGTTAGGGTCCTATAATAATAGGGATCATAATTTTGAATTGACTATGTTAAAGTGTTGTAATATTGCACATAATTTTTCTTTCTTCAAATGTTTTCCCATATTAAAAAATGAAAAGAGGGTATGTCCTAAAAGAAAAATCAAAGGACCAAAAGAAAGAAGATAAAAAAAGAATATAAAGTATGAACCCCACCAAAAAGAAAAAGAAAAAAAAATCTTGAAAGTGTTGCACATTTAAATACCACTACTCTTAGTTTACTTTATGCAAATAAACTTGTGTGCAGTTTGTCCAAAATGCCACAATTCATGATGATCAAACAATTTAATCTTGATTCATTCATGCTTTTAAATTTCATGTAATGGTAGTTAGTGAATAAAGATCTGGCCAAACCATTTAATCTTGGTAGATTAGTAGTTAGGTAGAGAATAAAAAGGAGCTCATCAGTTTTAACTGAGCCATTGGAAGTTATAAGGTTAGAAGTAGGTTAGTTTTCTTATCAAAAGAAAATAAAAGGGTCAACAAGCTCAAATGCACCCAATAAATGAAGTAAAAAATGTTATGGTAAATGAAGGGTAGGTATATTACTTTCAAAAGTAATGGAAAGAATTAATTGGTTCATCTAATATTACTAACATCCTTCTAAACACATTTCCCCTTGTAAAATATCCCTTTCCCCTTATTTTAATCCTTTCCCCTTCTTAAAAACCCTTTTCCCCTTCCTAAAAAACCCCTTTTCCTAGTTAAACCCATTTTCCTTTGAAAATTAACTTCTCCTTTTACTAATTCCCCTTTTCCATTTAAAACATGAAAAACCCACTTATCCTAAGTTTTAAATGTTTAAAATGTATCGGGCCCCACTACAAAAACCCCTCCCCGATATTATTTTAACTCGTCCCTAGTGTATTTCTAACATCCCGCATATATATTTTACAAACCCCTTTATATATCATTTTAGCATATAGTTTATATATACATCCCCCCGCTTTATATTACATTTCCCGACCCCACATATATATCTAAACCCGCTTAAATATATTTCCCTGACCCCTTATTATATTATAGCCTATAGTTTTAACTTCCCCCATTTTCATTTCATATAAACCCCTCCACCATTATAATAATCTCGACCCACTTTACATAACCCCACATTACATAATACCCGGGGCCCACCTATCAAATCCCCTTAACTCTTCCATTCGTCAAATTTCTATTCATCTGATCTAATGGCCAATAAGAGATTTCACACTCCCGACGGTTAAAGCCGGGGGGGGGGGGGCTTGCGAAATGGGTGGTTTCACAGCCCGCCCATTTTCCACGTGGAAGTCCCACGTCTTATCACATTCCCCAGTCTCGAAACCACTCAACTGATTTTAATCATGCGATAACCCGCCATACCACTATTCTGTTATGCGACGAAACCATCCATTGTTTGAATTCAACCCTGCACCATGTAATTTACAGCTTTCAGTCAAAAGTAATAAAACCCACCCTAAAAACATTTTTTCACCATTTCTGTTGAAAATTGTGAAAAAGAAGCCTTTGTCGACCTAGTTTGAAACCTTTACAGACTGGAATTGAAGCCATTCTCGATCATAATTGAAGCTTTGCAGACCAAAAAAGCCCTTGTTGCAGCCAAAACCCCTTCCAAAGACCAAAACTTCGTTTTCCAGGTAATCCTAAAGTGCCCGAAGCCATTACTTAAGCACAAAAAAGTAATAAATTGATAAATTAAACAAATCAATGGCCTCACAGAGCATTTTATCAGCGAACGCTCTGCAACCACCTGTGGTAGATGTTGAACATACACATCTTGATGATAAACACTTCAAAATCAGTGATACAGTCATTGATTTCAACCTTCTAGAGCTCCACTACTGGCACCATGATAAATTCATAGACCAGGCTGATGATATCCACCTCTGGGATTCAAACCTACCCAGGTACATCTTCCCACAAACATTTAAGTTTCCATAAATCATCAGACTCTGCCAGATTAATTATTTGCCTAATTAAAGAGCTCTGGTAACCCCAAGCCAAGAGATTTTATTCACAATCACTGCAGAATCCATAAATCAGATGTTACAGATCCAACCTCAACATGATGAAGCCCTATTATCTATTGAAATCCTCACTGAAATATATTTGAAGCTGGACTTTCCTAAGAGGTTCCAAATATTCCAAACTTTCCTTCCTCCATCAGTAGAAACCCCAAAAAGTAACCCTCCATACTCAACTTCCATTTTTTTAGAGAGAACCAAATAGATTATCACAATGTTGTCATGCATTTTAGGGTATCTTACTGATGAATATGTAGATGCCTCTATCCTAGGTTTCCTATCCATATTTTGCCCAGGTCAACCTCCATCTTCAACATTCAATTTTGCTCAGTATCTATCAGATGCCATCCCTGAGCAACTAGTCAAATTACCAGAGGAAGGAGTATTTAAATACTCCTCAGTTTTGTTTCATTTGTTCCTATATTTCAATTCAGAAAGGTTTGCAGTTAGCCTCCAAAAACTGGACACATAAGGTAACCCCCAATCTGTAGTCTTCTGGACATCCTTGATAAGAAAGGATTCCACCTAATTCAGCTATAAAGACTTCATTGATTCATTTTTTATCCAATTGTTAATATTCTAAGTAGTAGCATTCAACCTAGAGTTAATGAAGAGATAAATAAAGTTTTACAATTATCAGATCAAAGTAAAACGGGAGATTGGTACTTATACCAGAATCATACATAAATTAGGGTATATGGATGCCAACTTATTCCATACAAACTTCCCAAATACCTTTCAATGAGGTTATTTGCATTGGAATACATCAGACAGATCCTGAACTCAGATGAAGTCAACTTTCTTTCAGTAAAGAAAAAGCTCAATTCAAGATTAAGAACCAGTTAGGGCCTTTTATTTTCAATAATAGGAATGTTGGTTAACAAGAAGACAAGTATTTACAAGATTTCAAGTTCATTGATAGTTTAAAATGGAAGTATGATCCCTTGGGAGTCATAAGTAAGCTAAGAGTCAAATTCAAATTGACCCCTTTTATTCATGAGTCAAAACCTGATGTTGAAAAGTATTCCAACCAATCAGAGTGGTTGGAAAATACTTTATAGGATATGGAGAAGCAGGTTGATACTAGTTCCATCCTGCATACTCTAGCCCCACAGGATAGAAATTCAAAGAGGGCAAGGGAGGAAGGCTCTTATTCTGCTAAAACCACTTCTGATACCAAATTCAAGCTAATGTATAGGAAAAAGGCCAAACTGAATCCAATGATTTAACAAGAATAAATAGTTGACACAATCGAAACCATTGATACAAATATAGTGGCCAAGGATAATGCACCTCCAAGAGTTTCAGAGGAAACACACCCACCATCAACCTCCAGTGCACAAATCATTCAGAAACAACATAGTGCAGAGGTTTCATCATCAAGAAAACCAGTGGATAAAGAAAAAGATATAATGGAGAAGTACAAATAAATCAAATTGAAGAATGAAGCATTGAAAGCAGTAACTTATGCCCAGTATTGGAAACAAACTCCTAGTGACCAGAACAGGTTACTTTAAAGTTTTAATTACAAAACTAGGAAGATGCAAATGGCCTTTTACAACCAACAGTGTAGGCTCCAAAATCATCAGCAAACTACAAGAAAACAACCTTTGAAGTCCTTGCTAAAGATGTACATCCTATAGATCAGATTGAGTTTCATAAACAAGCAGGAGAAATGATCTACTCGACTATGAAAAACAAGGCTTTGAGTTTCCAAAAACTACATAATTCTCTAGAAAATATCAGAGCACAGTTTAAACTAGAGAAGGCTTCTTCACAAGAAAAGGATAATAGAATAAAATCACTTGAAGAATTGGTCATGGAGGTTGGATATGATCCAAAAAATATCAAAGCAGTTGAAGAGATTATCAAGAATAAGAATGCATACATAGTTGCATTGAAGAAACAACTGAAGCTACCCACCATAGAGCATCCACAAACTAAAGAAGTTTTGGAGAATGAAAATTAGAAAGATGAAATGATGAATCTCATCACTGAGTTGATAGCTCAACTGAAAGAGATGGAGAATGAAATGGACAAATTAGTGTAGGAAAATAAGGCCAACATGGAAGAAATTCCTGTTACTGCCATTCCTATAGCCTCCACATCGGCTCCAATGGCTACAACAGTTCCAGTGTTAACAAAAGTTCCGGCTACTACAACTACACCAGCTACTACCTCAATAGTAGTGCCGACAGCTCATCCCACTGATGAGGCAAGTAAATTGGTTAAAGCAATGCAATATATGTCAATACAAAATACTGAAATCAATAAGCTTAAGGAACAATTGAAAAGTTTAGAAGATAAAAAGAAATTGGCTCAAATCATGTATAAATCTGAAACACATAAATCTAACACGTTGAATGAAAGAATTCATAAGTTAGAAAAGGAGTTATCCCTAAAAGAGCCACTAGCCCAAGAAAAACAGCAGTTGTGGGCCAATATCTTTAACTCTGTTAATGATAATTGGCCTTCTATATAGGTTATATTTGAACAGAAGGAATTGATAAAGGAGGCTAGTGATGCAATCCAAAAGGTCAAAGAAGAGCTAGGAAAGAAACGAGAGGAAGCCACTAAAATTATAAAGTTCCTAAATTATAAGAACAAGCAAGAATTAGAAGAAATTGGGATAACAAATAGAAAAGAGAACATCTTAGAGATAAAGAAAGTGATTTCCAAGAGAAATATGATGATACAGCTTGAAGGCAAATGCCAAACAATGGAGCTTGCAGTAAATAAATTCATGAACAAATTTGATGTTTTGAGGCAAAAAGGTCTGCCTAATCCTTTGTTGATTAATGATAAACTAAAGAGGCATGAAAAATATGAAAAAAATATCAGGGAATTAGCTAAAGAGACTTCCAAAAATTCATCAATGAAAGGAGTTCCTACATACAAAGTACTCCTACAGACTTTAGAGAACTTCTTCTTCCTTCAACATGAGGTAAATCACCTGTTTGTGAATAAACCTACATTTTCCATGTATACTGAGGCAAATGAGATTTACAAGAGGATGGTAAAGATCAAAATTCTAGATAAAGAAGCCTGGGAAAAATGGTGTGATTTACTATGACAGGTAAAATTAAAAACAGGTAGAAGAAAGACAAGGTAAAAGAGCAGATAGGGTAGTGAGATAAAAGAAATTTTACAGAGTTACAAAGCAGGAAGATAAAGCAAAGACAGGTTAAATATGAAGACAAAGTTAAAATAAAATTTAGATGACAAGTAGCGTGAAAGTAACAACCAGAGAGATAAGACAACAAAATATCAAAGAAGCAAATAGCAAACCAAATAAAACAGGGACAACTTGCATTTAGTTAAATAGGTGTCTCTATCTTCTTGCATGAAGATATTTTATTTCCCTTGAATAAATCTTGGTTAGTTAACATGATATTTTGTATTAAGTTTTGTATAAATACTTCAGCAATTCGAAGTATCGAGTGTGGATTCCTGAACATTTCTATAGTTTAATTGATCTACTACTAGAGAGGGTTATTGTAACTTTTCCAAGTTGACAAACATGACAATAATAAAGGCATTTCTTTACAGGATTCATGTGTTTAGCTACTTTAGTGAAGTATATTTCAATTGTTCATGTTATTTTCTTAAGTATTCCATAAACTTGCATGTTTTCCAAATTTAAATGTTATAACAGGAATATTATTGCAGAATTTGGTTAACTACACTCTATTCTGAACTATTATTCATTTTAATGTTTTCTTCTAATATCTCGATCTGAGAATCCTTAATTGCTCTCCCATCCCTATTGACCTCTTTCACCTTCCTTCATTATCCGGTTTAAGGAATTCTTAACTGCTCGTTGATCGCAATTGAAAATCACTTCACCATTCAGCCTAAAAGATCTGATTTTGCTCAACTACCTTGCCTTGTAACACTGCTTTTATAATTTGTTCATGTTCTGTTTTCTTGATATATTGACGCCATAGTCCAATGGAAAATAGAAATACACCTATCCATCTAAATCAGTAATTCCACCAACAAATCTAAATCAAACCAAATCAATCCTTAACTAGCCTAAAATCAATTAAAACAACAAAGTTAAATCATTAAGGGAGAGCCCTCTCTGAGCATTAGGAAGCCTAGATCCTAATCTCCAAAGTGGTTGATAGTTACCTCTAATTTTTCTTTAAACACACAAAACAACCCTTGGAAATTTTGGAGTGATAACATACTGGCGACCATACTGGGGAATTCGTCCTCAGTTAAATAAACCTTAAAGGAAACACTTTTCCTCATATTTTCACCTTAAGGTTGTTTTAGGGTTGTTGAAATTTTTTCATTAAAAGTTAAAATTATGGCTTCTAAAAGAACATATTATACCAGGGCTCATCCTGATCCTCAACCTGCTATAATTGTTGATGATCTTGACAGAATTTTAAGAAAAACTAAAAAATTAGAAAGTCTAGGAAGTAGTAGCCAATTAATCAAAGAAAATTCACTCCCCAAAGATTTATCAGGTATACAAGATATTCAATTTGATTTATCATTTGAACATTCTTTATTTAGAACCAAATTTGAAAATTAAATCTATGATATTGTAATATATCCTGATTTTATTCAATTCATTAAAGAAAAGAAGGAAACTATACAACATAACTTAGATCAATAGGTTCTAAATAATTTTTATGAACTTGATGTTTTGACCTCAAATTTGATTAAATATATAGATGAAGCATGTTTTCAGCAGTTAGTTGAATTAGCTACCCTAGTTGCTGCTACTCCTAAGAGTTCTACCATTCCTTCAGAAACTGTAAATCCAGCTATATTTAGTACCACCTCATCTATAATATCCACCACAATTCATTCCACAAAACCATTCATCCCCAAGCACTACAAGGAAAAGACCTTCTAGCGGATGTTTTTGAGGAACCCCACAGAAAAACACCCCAGACGTTCGTTTTTAGCGAAGGATTCTAGAGGAGGTCGGCGGGCGGAGGTTTTTGCGGATGTATTTCTTCGGGTGCTCTTATCAACCTAAAACACACCGGTGCATTCAATATGATAAAGCACTGGTGCATTACAAAAATTAGCACACCAGACACCGTGCGCTCCGTACACACACGCCCGGTGCATTTTATTTCTATAGAGCACCAGTGCTTTACATGTCGACCACACAGATACCGCTCGGTGTGGAATAAATGAAACGCACCGGGGTGCCCACAAAACGCGTGCACCGGTGGATGGTTAAATAAAAACAATTACGGCAAAAAAACCACATAAAACATTGGCACATCGGAAACAATGTGCTCCGTACAGACCCTCCCGGTGCTTTTAATTCAGCAACCGTGCCGGTGCGTGTCATATCATCAACCTCGGTGCCCCATAAAAAGCGCGCGGAACATAAACGTCGCGGTGCAAAATGACTGAAATGCACTGGGATCCCTGTAAATGCCATGCACCGAAAAAGGGTTTAAAACAAACAAAATTACGGCCAAAAAAATGTAGATATCATTGGTTCACTGGGCACCGTTACCAGTGCGTCAGGTTACTGTAGAGCCCCGGTGCGTCACATCCCCACGCCCCAGTGCGTCATAAAAGCGAGTAGAACATAAAATTCCTGGGGCGGAATGATGGAAACGCACCAGGGTCCCCATAAATTTTGCGCACTGAAATAGGGTTAAATAAAAATAAAATAAAAATATGGCCAAAAAAATGCAGAAAATATTGGTTCATCGGACACTGTTACTGGTGCGTCATGATACTGTAGAGCGCTGGTGCTTTAAAACTACGCCGCCCTAGTGCCTTCTAAAAGCGTGCGAAAACAGAAAGAGCCCGGTGCGACATACAGACAACGCACCGATACTCCAGCAAAAATCTCGCTCACTGAAATAGGGTTAAATAAAAAAAATTTACGACCAAAAAACTGCAGAAATCATTGGTTCACCAGACACTGTTACCGGTGCGTCATATTACTGTAGAGCATTGGTGCTTTAAAAATACGTCGCCCCGGTGCCTCCTAAAAGCGTGCGAAAACAGAAAGAGCTCGGCGCGGCATACAGGAAATGCACCGATCCTCCAGTAAAAACCCCGCGCACCAGAATGGGGTTAAATAAAAAAAAATTACGGCAAAAAAACCGCAAAAATAATTGGTTCACCGGACATCGTTACCGGTGCGTGATGTTACTGTAGAGCACCGCTGCGATAACATTACACCGCCCCAGTGCCTCCTAAAAGCACGTGAAAACATAAAGAGCCCGATGCGACATACAGGAAATGCACCGGTATTGCAGTAAAAATCCCGCGCACCGGAATAGGGTTAAATAAAAAAATTACGACCAAAAAACCGCAAAAATCATTGGTTCACCTGACACATTTACCGATGCGTCGAGTTATTGTAGCACACTGGTGATTTACAGTTACGCCGCCTTGGTGCCTCCTAAAACCGCGCAAAAACAGAAAGAGCCCGGTGCGACATTAAGACAATGCACCGGTACTCCAGTAAAAACCCCGTGCACCGAAACATGGTTAAATAAAAAAAAAATACAGCCAAAAACCCGCTTTTTTCACTTTTTTCAGTGCTACAGAGCTCTCAAGCACCGGTTCAAGTTATCCTTGCTTGAGCCGCACTGACATCCGTGCTCCCATTACACTTATTGCACGCATTGCTGCTGTACATTGCCACCAATCTCCAGCTTGAATTTTATAAAACAGTGGAAAATTTTTCTCTTTTAAATTGTACAGCCAATATGCCACCTCGATGGGTAAATGCACAGGTATTTTAGCAAATTAGAACCTGAAAAAACCTTAAAATTAACCATTAAAAAAAAAAAAATTGTCGCGCAGTGCGCTCGAGCCGTTCAACTCGCACCGGTTTGCGGTGCTGCCTGTAAATTTACAGGCCGCACTGCACCCGGTGCTGAAGGAGTCCACACTGGTTCTGGAGCAGTACCGTGAGGCACACAATGTTATTTTAAAATTTTTTAATAGTGCGGTGTAGTCATTTACCAGGCCGCACCGTTGACAATGTTGAATCGTGGCCACCCGGTGCGTTGACCATATTATCCGCCCCGAGGCACGTAATTTTTTCGGCACACCGGAACCGCAAATCGACATTGTCAAGGGTTTGTGTTGGTAAACCGGTGCTAAGTGTATCTGCACTGGTTCTGGGGTGGATTCCAAAGGCGCACCGTGTAATTGTAAATTTTATGACAAAGAGCGGTGCGCGCGGATACCTGGCCACACCGTACGACTATGTACGATGGTAGGAAGGCGGTGTGCTGAGTTAGCTATAAGCCCTGGGGCGTATAGTGAAGTCAGCGCACCGGCCTCCTGACACTGCACTTAGTGAACGGTGCGCTAAAAATATTTTTTGGAGCACCACTCCCGGTGCTTTTTATATCATTATGTGCACCATCACCGGTGCGTCTTTGTGGAGGGACGCACCGTTACCGGTGCGTGACTGTGTTTTTGGCGCACCGAATCTTGTTTTATTTATTTTTCAAAAAATATTTATATACGTATATTTGTAAATACATGTGTCATTTAATTAAAAAATTGTGTTTAATATGTCAATCATTCAGAGACGTGAAAGGAGAGAAGAGGAGCAACAACAACAACAACAACAGGCGGAACAATATAGCATGGTTCGCCTGTGGGAGGCAAGAGAGAGGGAGAGAGATGCGTACCCTCACCCTATTACAACACCGACGCAGGGGCTCCTAAGGCTGGTAGGCCTCCTCAAGTTCTATGAGGAGGCTACTTCCCTAAAGTCCCATAGTGGTTTTTTGAGACATCTTATTCGAAGGTGGAATGCCTAGCAATAGGCTTTCCGAGTTGGTATCGACCAGTGGTACACGCCCACTAAGGAGGATGTATATTTTATTACAGGGCTTTCGAGGAGAGGGGTGGATTTTCCCTCGTTCCCCGATGTCCCAGCTGGCTGTGTGGCAGGGAGTCAATTAGTTTACTCCCAGAGATACATTTGAGCAGAT
This sequence comes from Pinus albicaulis, assembly GCA_034641835.2. Taxonomy (NCBI): domain Eukaryota; kingdom Viridiplantae; phylum Streptophyta; class Pinopsida; order Pinales; family Pinaceae; genus Pinus; species Pinus albicaulis. The sequence goes on along the minus strand of CM076580.1, from coordinate 1,548,269,980 downwards.
ATATTGTCTCCTTCAGATTTGGTCGTGAGGAGGTCCAGTATCTCTCACTTATCATTTCGACCATTTCGCACAACACCAGTGACAAACAACACATTAGTTGCCAGCTTTTATATTATGTTGATTCTTTACTACAACAACCACGACTTGTCAGGTGGTCTGCTATTTTTTTACGGCAGTTCTGTACAGCATTAGATAGATGTCGTCCTCGTGCACAAGGGAGGGTCAACTTCCCTTTTGCTTCAAAGATTTTTTGTTTATTTTTTGAGAGGTTTCAAGAGACGAGGCCTTCTTTTCTTCGGTAGCCTTGTAGGCCAATTACTGAGGCACGTATGCATGTGGGGGCAGATGATGCCCAAGAGGGAAGAGACTATGTTTCTAGCGAGGATATCAGATGATGCACTGGGGTTGCTAGCCAGTGTTTTTGAGCATCCCTTCATTATGGTCCCCTGTCCTTATGCGGGGTTGGATTGGCGAGGGTGTGCCAACATCCTCTTCACAGATGATGAGCCGCGAGATGATAGAGGTAATATTACTGTTTTATTTAAATTTATTCTAACGTTTTCTTTAACTTGTTTTTATTAAATTGTGTAGTGAAATTGTCTAATTATTGTTGTGTACTTGTATATATTTTGCAGAAATTGGCTCTTATGATGGCGAGGAGATGCCACCACCACCACCTGATCCAGTTGTGGATCTTGATGAGGATGCAGAGGGCATGATTCCAGATATTTCCGAGGATCAATAGGAGGCCATTGTAGATCAGAGACCTGCTCCTGTTGGTGCGCCGGCCCGCGGTTCACGTCTGAGTGATGCTAGATACAGGATGGAGTTGGGCGACCAACTCATTGCATTTTTTGTTGAGGTGGGCATCCACCCCGCTGAATTCAGAGATATGGAGGCCGATTATAGGCTCTTACAGATGTGGAGAGGCATGTCGTGTGACATGTACAGCCTGATGCGGCATGTCGTAGGAGTTACGACAGCGTTTACGCGAATGACGAGGACTGTCGCACATTATGAGCAAGTCGTAGCACATGATGGACAGTATGCAAGGCGCAGCGTACCATCGACATCTCATGATCGTTCTTGGCCTCGTACCGCGCTAGATTTTCATGAGCCTCCAGTAGCATCTACCAACAGTCATCATGGAGATGAGGCTCGATCATCGGCTGATCCATGACATTTATATTACAGTTGTATATTTTTACAACTGCAAAATGAACATAAAATACATGGACCATATATATATATATATATATATATATATATAGATATATATATATATATATATGGTCCATGTATTTTATGTTCATTTTGCAGTTGTACTTAATTTACATGTTGGTGATCATCATTATGTGTATGTTGTTAGGTCATGTTAGATATGTTCATTTAATGCGCAGCTTGCAGATAGATGTGTATGTGATAGCATGAGATGTATATTTGATGTTTGTGTTGTATTGATGATGTTAATATATAATGTTAATTGTGTTTTGTTAGATGATCATGATCACGATGACGCAGTTAGCGATTTTGAATGTGTTTTTTAGTCAAATATGATGTTTCTACGATGCTTATCATGAACGTGATGTTTATTAATTAATTTATAAATACCAAATGATCATGATATTGTAAATTTGTAATATTTGTATTTCTAATTGTATTTAAAATTCTAAGATTGTAATTGTAATGATATATATGTAAATTTCTAAAATTGTAATTGTATATAAAATTCAAAAATTACATTGTACGTGAAATTGTAAAATTGTAATTGTAATTCTAATAATTCTAATTTAACCGTAATTACAAAATATTTGTAAAATTTTAATTGTATTAATGTGAAATGAATTTATTAAAATTTTTAAATTTGTAAATTTTAAATAATTGTAAAATAATAAATATAGAATAATATGATTTATTGTAACATAAGGAAATTTAGAAAATAATGCAAATAAATTCCTGTACTTAATTAGAATTATCATTATTTTATTATGATCTTAGATACAAAAAAAGAATTAATTTATACAATACACCATTGTTTTTGAGATCAAGTACATAATACCAAATTATCAAGTGAATTATTGATTTTAACATTAACACAATGCAAATTACCAATTAATTCAAAATACATATTACATTAATATTTCAAAAAACTCATCTTAAAAAGTATAAATATTGATGAAATAACACATATTGTACCATATCACTCTCGGTTCTCATGATCACCATCATTATCTTCTAGCTCGCATGGCATGATAGCACTATTGTTCTCAAAAATATGTTTTGATCTAGGGTCATGTTTCAATACGAACCACCAATCCATTTCCAACACATCTGGGTAGAAAAACACCTGGTTGCAGTGTTTAGGGAAAACATAGGGCTCCTTAGCTTCATCCCACATCTTCTAGAGTTGATACATATCAGCCTACTATCGCGATCTTCCTTTACATTATTCCGATCAAAGGTGTCCCACCACTTGCACCTAAAAATAACACATTGGAAAGAAGAAAAATCCACTTCAATGATCTCTTGTATCTTTTCGACGTAACCTAACGTCCCTCTTACTAGTTGTTGATCAAAGTGGCTAGATCGACTAGATTGATCAAACTCAACTTCCACTCCACAATATTGTGTGATGTTTCCAACATCAGCATTTTCTGTGCAAAAATGGTGTCCATATGCCCACATAGATGGGAACAAATGCACCTATTATAAAAAAGTTTAAAAAATCATATAAGTGTCATGTGTCTTATAAATAATAATCCAACAGTTAAAATATGAAATGTAGATGTTTTAATATAAGTTTCAAATTTACATATAACTTATTACCGAGTTGCTGCACCCAATCCCTATGTTTAGCACATCCTCTTCAGCACGCGGGTAACGACCGGTAGCACCGTAGTTCTCTCTGACTTCGTCAAAAACCCAACTGCTAGGGCATATTTTCTTTTAAATGATCAAGATAAGGCACACTTCTACCATTCATCTGTCTGAATTATTTCCTGTCACTATCCCATTTCATTATTTTTTGTTTGTACAATGCGACCTACGGTTGTGTCGCTTCAAAATTGTAAAGAATGAATTTATTGATTGCTTCAATTTCTGCATTCGCTGATGAAATCAAACCAACATTATATATTACTTAGAGATCAAAATATACATTATATAGAATTTTAACATGAATATTAATCACTTTTTGTAAATTTGAAAAATTATAAGTCGCTTACTCTTTATCAAGCGTTTTTTTCCACTTGTTTGGAGCAACTCTCCTTCTCTTTTGTCTTCATCCAATTCATTGCCCCAAATCACTGCACCTGGTCTGTTGTCGATCTGCTTGATGTAATCACTAGCATAGTAGAAAGACTCATACGATATGTACCCCTCTGCCATAGACCCCTTGGGTTTTGCCCTTTGTCGAACAAAACCTTTCAATTTCTTCATGTACCTCTCTAAGAAGAACATCCAACGACAAGAAACAACCCCAAATAATTCAACCTCATCTACCAGGTGGATTAGAAGATGAACCTGTAAGTCCATGAAACTGATCTGCAGTTCCTTCTCAAACATATAAACAATCTCAACTATCTCTTGACGCCACCGTGGAATGCTAGCCACGTGAATCTCCTTTGATGTGATCCAACGTACAAATGCAAATAATTTAGATATGGCACGTCCTAGGTCTTGAGGGAATTCATGTTTCACACACCCACGCACAAACAAAGGATAATGACACTGCAAAGTTATAAAAACGTGCAATAATATACAAAATTAGCTATGTTTTATGATCACCACATGGGATAAAATTTATTAATATAACAAATAATAAAATCATTCTTTTGACATTATACGTACTCTTAGAAGATTCAAATGGTCATGCGATTTCAACCCCGACAAATGGTCATCCACGGTGAAGCAGCGCCGTAGTGAAGACCCATATGAAGTTGGCACCCTCACATCCATTATAACTTCCTTTGCCAAAGACATATCATCTTTTTTTTAAATCCATGGGACATCACCTTCTTTGAAAAACCATGAATTAGAGGGACCAGTGCCTGCCTCTGATCCCGTACTTTCTAATCATCTTGGCCAATATTTCTTTTTAGTTTTTGAAGTAATAAGATCTTTCCTAACCGCTAATGTGTCACTTTGTTTCGATGATATGTGCCTCCATAAAGAAGATGAAACATTTTTAAATACATGCATGGGAACTAATAAGTGGGCAATCTTAAGATGCTCCTAATATGGGAGGTCATAAAAGATAGATTTCCTTTTCATCCCAATGGGAAATTTCTCAACATAGGTGTTGAAGAAATCTGGATCATCTAACTTAGGCTCCCCATTTGAATCGAACATTTCTGTGAACTCCTTCTCCTTCTCTCTCTCATATGCTCTAAGCCATTCAACTGGTGTCATTATTGGAGGCCTTTAGGTTCTTTCTCGTTTACCATTGAACGCGGATGCTGCTCTTCTGTAAGGGTGTTGTTCTGGTAGGAATATCCTGGAGCAATCATACACTAGCTTTCGTAGGTCCTTGGACCATCTAGCTTTCAGAGAAGGTCCACAACATTTACATCCAAAATACCCTTTTGTTACAAGACCTACGATATTATATTTGTATACATTAATTAATATGCATGGAACGTTAAAGAATATCATGAAGATCAGAACAAATAATATTACAGCGAATTAAAAAAATAATACGTGAAAGAATATTGATACATTATATATAAAGAAATCAATAAATTAAACATGTAATTTACCAGAGCAAAATCCTAAGCCTGGATAATCATGTGTCGTGTAAGCACATATGCCATGCAACGTAAACCTCTTCTCTGCTGCGATGGGTCTTGATACATCGTATACATTTATCCCATCCCATAATTGCTTCAATTCATCTACCAGTTGTTGTAAGTAGACATCCATATTCTTCACTTGTCTTCTACCAGGGACTATGAGAGCCAACATAAGATGTTCATTCTTCACGGACAACCATGGGGGGATATTTTTTTATTTTTTTTGAATAATGCTAATTCTATTTATATAACATACAGGTACAAAACTACCTCAGCTTTAGCTGTGTGAGCTTGAAAGCTGGGCTTGATAGCCATGATTAACAAAAAATCTGGACTGCCTTGAGAGGGAAACCAGTCCCTTAGGAAGAATTTTAGCCGCCCTTGTGAGGGAAAATGACCTATTGTCCATACAATTCAACAAAACAGGAATAAACATATGATAATAGCAATCATCTTTTTCAGTTGAAGAGTAATACAAAGAAACAAAAATTCTCCCAAGACGATTGAGCATCTATACCGATTTAGGCCGAGGGTCACGAGGTTCACTGGTCATGATCTGGGGATGGAGGCTCCTCCACGATTCTGCACCAGTACTCGTCCCTTCTGTCATCATTTTCTTCAGTGGGCGCGCTATCCTTGTTGACGACATCCACCTACATGTGTTCCTTGCTTTGGTCGGAATGCACGATCCCCGCTGGCGCCTCAAAGTTCAGAGCTTCGTCCTTAGCTGAAGTGGGATGGGGGCAGGGGACAGGGGAGGGGACAGTGTTAACTGACTCTTCTCTGAGGGTGACAGTGACAAAAGCGGTAATGATGGGCCTGTCAAGAGAGCATTCGAAGCATAATTCCTCTCTCTGGGAGGACTGACGAAGGGGAAGGCTGGAAAACACACGGGAGGCAAGGGAAACGACAGGCATGGGAGGTTCAACAGAGGGAGGTGGGGTGGACTGAGTGAAGCGCACATGCCCAGCTTGACGGGCCCGGCCTCTTCGACTGCGAGTGTCTGGATAATGGCCCCAGGAGACGTCCTCAGAAGAGGAGTTGGAGTCGGAGCTGGGAGATGGCCGAGAGCGGGTCGGATGACCCCTGCTAGCACCGCGATGACACCTCATCCTATGGCGTAGCTGCGGCATGGGCCCAGAGGCAAGCTGGTGAAGCCAAAGACAAGGAAAGTAGGCATAAAACAAAGGCGACCAACAGGATTCTACAGATTGAGCATAGAAATGGGATTGCGAACAGCAAAAAGCACTCTGGGAGAAGTGATGGCTTGGCAGCATCTCGAGACAACAAAGAAGCGTGCAGCGGCGCCCTGTTTGAGTGCGAGTGCTCGGCTCAGCACAGGCAAGAGGGCAGACACCACACAGAGGCGGAGGAGAGCTGCAAGCGGCACAGGAGAAAGCCGAGCAATCATGCATAAACGCCATTGTAAACCAGACGAGCAGAGCAGGGTGGTGAAAAAGCCGGGTAAGTGAAGTTAATGGCTTGCAAGTTGGCGGATTTAATGTCGCGTTAATGGAGTTGCAGGTGGCCATATGGCCACCCCACACGAACTCCATCGAGAGTCGCCAAGGGACTGACGTCCCATCACCCTTAATGACCATCCGCATCCGGAGTCATGGGGGGATATTGTTATTGATCACTACCACAGGCCAAACAGAATAGTTGGTGTTCTGAAGGGAATATGGGTTGACGCCATCCATGGCTATGCTGAGTCGTAGACTTCGTACTTAATTCTTGAATTTTTCGGGCCATGTATCCTATATATGCTTCATGGCTATTGAATCAGTTGGTATTCACATAACTCCCAACTCACTTCTGTGTGAGGCATGCCATCCCTGCAACATAGCTAATTCTTTGCAACGAAAGAGCCTTTGAATCCTTGGGATTATAGGAATGTGCCTCAATATCTTAAAAGGAGGAACAGTACATGATTTACCCTTCTTTTTTTATTTATCATACCTGTCATGCCCACATTTCAGACGCATCTCTTTGTCTGCATATTCTCCTCTATATAGAATACAATCATTTGGACATGCATGATATGATATGTACTCAACACCCCAACATTTTCAACAATTTTTTTTGCCTCTTCGCAAAGCATACAGGGCAAGACATTATCACTCTAAGAACCTTATCTTTGAATAACCCGTAGTTGGTGATCATGGAAAACTATATTAATATATGTACATTAATGTCGATATAATTATTAACGTTTATAAAATTTAACATTTGTAATGTTCATTGTAGTGTATCGATTATATTTCAAATTTCTATATAAGGGAAGTACTTTATGGTAACTTACCTCAAAAGTTCCGAGAAAACCGCATTCGACAAGCCAAACTTTGCTTTCAAGTTGTACAAGAACATCGTTGTCCCCAACCGGGTAGACTTTGATCGACCGCCGGGTCCAAAGAGAGGGGTGGTGGAAGCAGATTTAAGGCTTTCGAAAATGTGTCGACGATATGAGCATCATCCCCTAGCTAATCATCATTTTGGAATGCATCTAACAACATTGTATCCATGGCGACCGTATCCATTAAGTAATCATCCATACCAACCTCTATTTGATTGTCTCCATTGCCGCCTTTGTGAAGAACCACTATTGTTGTAGTCATTCATAATTAGTGAATCTGGACGTAGCAGAATTGAATCGATGGTTGATTCAACCATTCTTGGTATCGTTCCTCTCCGATTTTTTTCTCTTAATTCGACTTCTCTCGATTTGACATTGTCGTGGGGTGCAACGGAAGATGGTAGGTAGTTCGTTCATCATCACTAGAATCCTAATAATTAAAAAAAAATTCAACATGATTAGTACAAAATATTATGATATCAATTAGTAACCACATTGACAATATTACATGATTATAAATTGGTTTGACGTTGAAATAATTACATATTAATCAATATATATACCAAACAATTATAATTATAATTACCATCATTGTCCCGTGATCGTGGCTAGAAGATGCAATATTGTTACAATTGTAGGGTGAAGTGGTCATTCATTTTCATCTACCAAATGCGTCTTGCGTATGCGCGCCTAATAAGAACTTTCGATGTTTTGGAGCAAGATTTTGAATATAATTTTGTGCATCCGAACTCGATGATGAATCTGCATGAACCCGCAAATTTGTATACATTATAAATTTAATTAAGTTGTGCATGATTGACTACATGGATAAAAAACATACATAAATATAATTAGATAGTGAAAAAAATAAAACAAATATGAAGTAAATATTACGTCTCCACATGGATAGGGAGAACTCGCAATGGACTTTGAGAAATATTATGGAACGAGATCGGGATTTTGAAGAATTGTCCATTTCATATAATATATGATATTTTCTCCCCGCATTTGAGAAAAACAACAATAAAATTTGGTGCACAAACCCTAAAATGTAATTCCGGTGCGTATTGTTCGTATAACCGGACCGGTCCGTTCTTTATTTTGTGCACTAGTGCACTTTTGTAACAAGTAGAACCTGTGCAGTTCAATTAAACGACGCACTCAGTAAAACGAATAACCACAATAAAAAAAGCGCAACCCTATTTTCTTTTAAGTGAAAAAAAAGGGTAAATTGAAAATTGGGCGGCAAAAATATTTTCGAAAATCTAATTTCATAAAAAAACATTTCTTTAAATACTAAACACTTTTCATTATTTCGTTATTTTTGCAAATCGCGCGCAGATTTGCAGGATACATACTCAGAGAAAACAGAGCATGAGAGCACCGTGGAGTAGGGAAATACGTTTGAATAGAAGTATTCGGACAATCCGAATTCCAAACCTCCGGTAATTCAAACCCCGTACCATAGAATTTTTAAATCACATGAGTAAAGTTTATTGTTTTTTTTGTACTTTTTTTTCTACGCTTTTTTTTATGCAGTGAAATAAGAAATTAAAGTCTATTGTTTTATTTTATTTTTTTCTCTAATTTTTTATGAAGTAAAATACAAAACCAAATCTTATTATTTTGTTTAACTTTTTGTTTATGCAATTTTTTACCTTTTCTCGAGCTTTTCGAAACAAAAAATAAAAAAAAGAAATCAATTTTTAGAAAGCAAAACCCTAGATTCTTTTTTGTTTCGCCATTTTTTCTCCCTCTTTCTTTTCAATTTAGATTTATAGGGTTTCTGTACTCATAATAAATCCAACCCATGGGACAACTTGCATAGTCGGATCCCAATCCATGTTAGCCCTTGCGTCAATCTTAAAACAAATACAGATTTTTTTTTGCCAGTGCGCCCTGCGTAATGTTGCGCACCGGTGTGCTTGGTTATACCAGCGCACCGTTGAAGTACAATGATAAAAAAAATAAAAAAATAAAATATGTTTTTATCAGTGCGCCATTTGTAACATATGTCACCGGTGCACTATTACATTATGGAGCACCACAAAACGTGTTGTTTTGGAAAAAAACCGTTTTACAAACATACCCTACATTATTTTTGTTTCTGCCCTTTCTTCTCCCACTTGCTGTGATTTCATAATTAGGGTTTTTCAATTTATATTTATAGGGTTTGTATTTCTAAATATAAGCCTAAGACATGCAACCAACGGGAAGATCTGCATAGTTAGATCTCAATTCATGTCGGCCCTTGCATCAATCTTAAAAAAAGACATTTTTTTTTCGTTGGTGCCCCCTTCGTAACATAACGCACCGGTGCGCTCTGTTATACAAGCACACCGTGCAAGTACAGTGATAAAAAATTAAAAAAACAAATTATGTTTTTATCAGTGCGCCATATGTAACATATGACACCGGTGCACTATTACATTATGGCGCACCGCACAACATGCTGTTTTGAAAAAAAAACCCATTTTACAAACATACCCTACATTATTTTTGTTTTTGCCCTGTCTTCTCCCACTTGCTGTGATTTTAGAATTAGGGATTTTCAATTTATATTTATAGGGTTTATATTGCTAAATATAAACCTAAGACATTCAACGAATGGGTTTACCTACATAGTCGGATCCCAATCCATGTCAGCCCTTGCGTAAAAATAAAATAAAAAATAAAAAATAAAAAATAAAAATGGTGCATCCTATCTAAAAGAGTGCACTGGGGCGCTCTGTTATCATAGCACACTGTGAAAGTACTGTCATAAAAAATTAGAAAAATATGCAGCTGGTGCGCTATTTCATTATGACGCACCGCGAACGTTTAGTTTCGAAAAAAAGAAAAAAAAAAAACCCTTACTTTCTTTTTGTTTCTCCCCTTTCTTCTTCTTCTTTCTGTAATTCAGAATTAGGAATTTTCAATTTATATTTATAGGGTTTGTATTGCTAAATATAGACCTAAGACATGCAACCGACGGGACGATTAGCATAGTCGTATCCTAATCCATGTGGGCCTTGGAATGATTTAAAAAAAAACAGATTTTTTATCGGTGCGCCCTATGTAAGGTAGTGCACCGGTGCTCTGTTGTTTACAAGAGCACCAGATAAGTAATGTGAAAAAACAAGATTTTTTTAACGATGTGCCATATGTAAAATATAGCACCGATTTATGCTAAAAAACTAACACTGGACGATTTTTATTATTTTTATGATGGTTAACCGATGCGGTCATTGACATGTAACGCACCGGGGTTTCTTGTTTACATAGAGCACCATACAGTGTATTATACTGTTTTTGCGGTGCATGGGAAAGACATACACGCACCGACGTCGGTGTGTTCACCATGAATGGCGCACCGGTTTTTTGAGATTTTTTTTTTTTAATAGAGAAGTTGACAGTTTATTTTAAAATATATTATTGACTGATATGATACAACTTTGATATTGTTAAAGAAATGACTGACAAGAGATCAAGTAACAAAAATACTGATAACACATCAAGAAAAGCAAAAAAGGCAAGTTTTTTTTTTTTAAATTTTTACAAAAAAATTATTTTGAACTATATGTAAATTTAAATAATATGTATTGTTTAATGTGTATCATGCAAAGCCACAAAATGACGAAGCTCGATAAGATTATTTCTGATCTAGGACCAGAAGAACGTATAAGCTTGATGGAAAAAATTGCAAAAGGATGAATAAGGTGAATGAAAAAATACTATCGATCCAATATGAGTTTCTTTTTTTAGTTTTCATTAATAATATAATTAAAATTATTAGATAACATGTGTGAAAAGTCTATTAATTCACCTCTGTTTAATGTTCTACAGGGACCAACAACTCAGAAAAGGAATGTTGTTCTAAGAAAAGAAAAACAATAGAACATGCAAATGAAAATGAATTGCTCCTTAGCTCATCTGGAGTGGTGTTGGAGGTTAACGAAAGGGGGAAAAACTTTTACAAATGTTTGAGGGATCTAGTGGAACGAATGTATAGACGTTCTTTCCACTTACAATACAAAAACCAATCCAATGATTCCAAGAACCAGATTTTATGTAAACTACAGGAAGAGTTTCCAGAGAATTGGTCAATGAGACATGTCAGAATTTTAATAGCAAAAACGTACAACAACAAAAAAGAAGGAATGAAAAAGTAATATTCCTTTAAATGTTTGTCTAGAATTATTTATAAATATCACTTTTGTTATATTTACTTTTCATATATTAATATAAAAATTAAATATTTTATTGTCATGTTACATTTTCAGGAAGATTATGAAAATCTCAAAAGATGAACAAGCTGATATCAGAAATATGCCAGTAGGAATGTCCAAAAAGGTGTACAAGGAGATGGTCAAAGAAATGGACAAAATTGCATCGCGGGAGGAGTCATCTCAACAACAACGTGCTTCAAATGTAATATGTAATCATTGAATTGTTTGATCATTAGGTAAAATAAATAAACAATTTAGCATCAAATATTAATTTTCAAGTATTTTCTTGCAGAAAAGAAAAGAAAATGGAACCCATTCAGCACATAAAACAAGACGACAAGGAAGAAGATGATTGATGTCTAAGTTTGTGAGTAATTGTTACTTCCTTATAACAACTTAACGAGATTTCATTTTTGTATTTTTAAGTTGTTTTACAAAAATCATCATTGAATGTCTCCAAACACGTGCTAACATACAAAGAAGAACCATCAGAGGAATTGATTGAAATTGGTTTAAATATGGGTTGTGCGTATATGTTGGCATATCAGAACTTAATTGTGGAATTTGTAAGCATCTATCGATCTTGTTTTACTTAGCTACGTCTATAATTAATAGAAAAAATAAATCTTTTATATTAAATATATGATTTCTTATGGGGTATAAAACTTGCAGGAAACAAAGTATGGCACTGCGCCAACAGATCAAATCTTGAAAGATGGCATGTTACATGGTTTTGAAAGAATGTGTATAGTTTATGAGTGAATTGTCGCATTGGTACGTCATTTCTTTTCGATTTACATTGATGTATATTATTTAATATTGAAATTTTCATTATTCTCATCAATGTATATACACTCATTACAGTTTATTTTTATGTTTGTAGATGGAAGAAGAAAACTATCAACATCGTGAACAATTTTTTTTTGAAAATAACCCAAGTCATGGAAGTAGCTACAGCAATGATAGCAGTTCAAGCGAAGAATGATGATCACTATGTTTGGATATAAAAGCAAGGCATTGAACTATTTTTGGAAAAATGCCTGTGAAATCAGACATTTTCTTTAATGTAATGGACATAGTGTCCCAATTGAAAGATAAAGCGATACCAATAACTGTCCCATTTTGTATGACAAAGAAAGTGTCTTATATATATATGTGTGTGTGTGTGTGTGTGTGTGTGTGTGTTGGTGTGTGTGTGTGTTTTAATTTATTCTATTGCATTCTCTATTGTCTCTATTGCGTTCTCCATTGTCGTTCTCAAATGCAGTAATAAAAATTTAATTCATATGAATATTGTTATAACATATATATGTGTCAAATTTTGATGAATAATGAATTTTAAAAAACCACAATAATTATGATATGATATAACAAATTAATCTAAACATCACATTCAAATCCATTAATAAAAATTTAATTAATATGAATATTTTTATAATACGTGTCGACTTTTGATGAATAATGAATTTAAAACAATCACAATAATTGCACTGACACAGGCCGATGTTTCTAAAAAATACAAAATGAAAATTGGTGCGCTTGTATTATTAAGCGCACCGGTGCATTTTTACTACCTATCGGGACCGCACAAATACCAAAAACAGTTAAAAATATCGAGGCGTTTGTGCGGTACGACGCTCTGGTGTGTTTATGTATCTATACGCACCGGTGTCGTTTTACCGCCTATGAGCACCGCATGAATACCGATACCAATTATAAATTGCGGTGCGTCTGTGTGATACTATGCACCGGGGCATTTTTTCTGTCTATACGCACCGGTGCATTTGGATGACCAATAGGCACCGCACGAATACTGATACCAATTACAAATCTCGGTGCATTTGTGTGATAGTACGGATTGGGGCGTTTATGTGTCAATAAGCGCCGGTGCATTTGTATGACATATTTGCACCGCATGAATACCGATACCAATTGTAAACCTCGGTGCATTTGTGTGATACGATGCACCAGGGCGTTTATATAAGCATACACACCAATGCATTGATACGACCTATGGGCACCGCTCAAATCCCAAGACCAATTAGAACGACCCCGTGTGTTGTATCACCTACACCAGGCCTGGTGTTGTTATTTGCCTTAACGGCCCGATGCATTCTCCTTCGACCGCCCCGGTGCACTGTCTACCGATACGCACTGGTGCATTAAAACCTGATAAGAGCACCGATGAAAAAACATCCATAATAACCTCCGGCCGCCCTTTTTTTTTAGTTGTGTTGAATTTCTGTTAAAAGCTCCGCCAAAACCTCCGTTACCAGAAACAGATGTGGTAGAATATGTTTTTTTGACAATTTTGGCCAATTTTATAACACTAAAAGCCTCCTTTATAACCTCTGCTAGAGGGTCTTTTCCTTGTAGTGAAACTTCCTCTTCAACCTAAAGTTTCATTCTCATCTTCAAGTGTTCCAATTTCATCTTCTATCATTCCAACTACATCCTCAAGTGTTCCAAGTTCATCTTCTAGCACTTTAATCTCATCTCCAAGCACTTCAAGCTCATTTCCAAGCACTACCACTTTACCTCCCAGCCAAGCTAGAATCTTAGCCATGGCAGCTAGATATGCCCCTTTGGTCTTACAAGCTCCTTTAAATGCCATGCCACAGGATTACTAGAGTAAAATTTTTCAGTTTGATGATACTGGTCAATATACTGCTCAACAACATGTAAATAAAATGACTTATTACTTTGAATTACATGAAATTGATGAGGCTGATGTACAAATGAGATTGTTTGCTCAAACATTAGTAGGAGAGGCTAATAAATGGTTTAAATATTTACCTGCTAACCGTATTGCTGATTTAGTTGCTTTTCATCAATTATTCATTAATAGATGGGAAAGAAAGAAAACCCTTTACAGATATTGTCTGAATATGAAAACATTAAGAGACATACTAATGAATCTGTTCAGGATTACTGCACTAGGTTTAATAACATCTATAATGAAATTCCAGTAAACATCAGATCTCCACCAAACTTGGCCCTAATCGAATTTCCTGATGGTTTTAATGCTGATATGTCATATCAATTGAGAGAAAGAAACCATGCATCTTTAGAGCAAATGCAAAGAGATGTAGTTAGTGTAGAAGCAAATTTGTTAGCTAAAAGAGCCATGATGAGAAATGAAAGAAGAGTTACCATTAAGGATGGACCATCTACATCAGACATTAAGATAGATAGTTTAGCTAAAAGTATGGAAAGAATAATGGATAGATTAGAAAACATGGAAAGAAAACCTCAGTGGGAAAATCAACAACAAGGTCCCCAAATCAGAAACCCAAACTTTAGGAAAAATCCCAATACTGGTAAATCAAGAGAAGCAACACCTGATCAATTGATAAGACCACCTTTCCAATAAAACTATGCAAAAATTTACCAACAAAATGATAAAGACTAGGACACCTAGATAAACTTAATGGGAATAAATGATGAAAATACTATTTTTCTTACCCAAGAAGAATAGGAATTATACATGTTACAACAATTACAGTTAGAATCTGGAGAGTCCTTTGACTATAAACAAGGAATTTCACAAACAATATAGCCTTAGAAGTAAGAATAACATAGAAGCCCCTACTAAGAAAACAATCCAAACTCAAACTAAGAAAACAATAGAAGCTCCTGTGTCCAAAGTGCTACAAATTCTACCTAGAGAAACTCAAAAAAATTCCACTCCAAAGATTGTAGACATCACATATGTTGATACTCAAACATCAACTGTTGCTAAAACTTCAACTGCCACTCAAATTGTTCCAGACAAGAAAGTTGAAAGTAAAACAGTGGAAACACAGACTGAATTACCGACTATTGATAAAAAAGACAAGAATACTCAAACTACAATTGGTAAAGAGGAAATCATTCAGTTAGGCAAAACTCAAATACCATTTAACATCCAAATGGAGATAGCCAAATTGAAAATACCAGTTCCTTTAATAGAGCTGGTGAAAAATGATTCATATAAAGCTCAAATCACTGAAATACTGAACATAGGTGAAGGAGAAGATGCTGTTAACCTCAATGATGACCAACTAGAGTTATTATTTGGTCCTGAAGTTAATGGTAAACATAAACAAGGAGGTGTCCCTCCATTCTACATTAGCTTGAACATTCATGATAGAATCTTACACAATGCTATGTTAGATTCAGGAGCATCTCATAACTTAATGCCAAAAGATGTCATGGAAAAACTGAACTTAGACATCACTAGACCATACAAAGACTTGTTTTCCTTTGATTCTAGTCAAGTTAAATTCCTTGGCTTGATAAAAGATATGTGTGTAACTCTAGTCCAATACCCAGCTAAGAGTATTGTCATGGATATTTTAGTTGTTGATATCCCTCCAAAATATGGAATGTTAATATCTCGCTCATGGGGAGAAAAATTACAGGGATCACTACAGTTAGACATGTCATATGCTACAATTTTTGTATTTGGTCAGCCCAAAAATATTTATAGAGAAACTTTGATGAAATACATGGTTAGTAGTGCAGAAAAACCACAAAATTATCCTATCTATTCCCTACATTCTGATATGGACTATTTTATCCTATGCAATCCAGACACTGGAAAAGACAAAATCACTGTTGTAGAACAGAAACAGAAAGAAATTGACAGTGACAATATAACTCATGAGTCCATGTGGCATTTAGATTTTGATGGCTCTATAAACATATTAGTAGCAGGAGCTGGAGTATGGATTTATAACTTAGAAAATGATCATTTGGAAGGACGTGCTTTCAGGTTAAACTTTAAATGCACTAATAACATGGCAGAGTATGAAGCATTAGTGTTAGGACTGCAAATTGTAAGAAAAATTGGTGCCAAGAGAGTTTATGTCATGGGAGACTCAGAACTTATCATAAAACAAATTAAAGGAGAGTATCTTGTCAATAATCCTAGACTTAGCCAATATAGAGAAACCATTGTAGATTTGATAAATTGTTTTCTTAAAAATGACTTTGCTGTTATTCCAAGAAAGCAGAATATGTAAGCTCACAGTTTAGCCACTTTTTCCAGTAAATGTAGATTAACTTTTCAGCCAAATCATCAATACACTGCTGAGGTATGACATAGGCCAACAATACCTGATAATTTGAAATATTGGCAAATCTTTTCACAAGACTCACAAATCTATAATTTTATGAATGTTGAGGGAGAATTTCAAAACTGTAACATAGATACTGATTGTACAATCGATTATACAATAAATAACGAGATAGATGTAAATGATGTAGATAAAACTGAACCAACTAGATTTACTAAAGTAGAAATAGATAAATTAGAAACAATAGAAATAGAAGAATTGACTAATGATGAATCATAAATTTTGAACCTTAAAGATAAATTTTTGCCTAAGGGATTAGCCCCATTAGAAGATCTTTTTGACTCAAATGATGTAGCTAGAAAACCAAAAATGGAGCCTTTAAGGTCATACATAGAAGAATGTAACATAGGAACAGAAGAAAAACCCAAGCTTATCAAAATATCCAAAGCATTACCTCCAACTGAAAAGTTGAAATACATTAGTTTGTTTAAAGAGTTTCAAGATTTCTTTGCCTGGAGTTATGAAGACCTCAAGTCTTATGATACCAACATTATTCAACATAAAATACCAATCAAAGAAAATCATAAGCCCTTTAAACAAAATATTAGGAGAATTAATCGCGTTCTTATGCCATTGATAGAGAAAGAGGTTAAAAGGATGCATGAAGCACAAATCATAGTACTTATTACATATTCTGATTGGGTCTCTAATTTAGTCCCCACTAGAAAGAAAACATGAGAAATCAGACTCTGTGTTGATTTCATAAACTTAAACAAAGTGTCATTAAAAGATAACTATCCTCTCCCTAAAATGGATCATATTTTATAGAGGGTAGTAGGGTCATCCAGAATTTCATTACTTGATGGATTCTTTAGATACAATTAAATCCTAGTCCAACCTAAAGATCAAGCAAAGACATCATTTACCACTCCTTGGGGAACTTTCATGTACTTGAAAATGCACTTTGGACTGATGAATGTTGGAGCTACATTCCAAAGAGCTATGGATATAGCTTTTGCAAAGGAGATACATGAATTTTTAGTCATTAATCTAGATGATATAACAGTATTTTCCAAAATAGATAATGAACATCTAGATCATTTGAGAAGAGTTTTTATTAAATGCAGAAACTTTGGTATTTCCTTGAATCCTAAAAAGACACTCTTTGGATTAGAAGAAGGTAAACTCCTGGGACACATAATTTCAAAATAGGAAATTAGAATTGATCCAACTAGAATAGAAGTAATTTTAAATATCAGTCATCCTAGAAACATCAAAGAATTACATGCATTCTTAGGTAAAATAAATTTTCTTATAAGATTCATTTCTAATTTAGCAGAACTAATCAAATAATTGAATAACATGTTAAAAAAGGATTCAACACTTAAGTGGATAGTAGAGGCTAAACATTTTTTTTGAATAAATCAAAGAAACTCTCACTAAAACACTTGTCCTCATAAGTCCTAATTTCAAAAATGATTTTATAATTTTTTCTTTTTCTTCAGAACACACCATTGCAACAATCTTGTTGCAAAAGAATGATGAGGGTTATGAACAACCCATTTCTTTTTTTAGCAAAAACCTTAAGAGATGCAACACTAAAGTAAATATTATGGAAAAACAAGCACTTGCTTTAGTGAAAGCTATAAAGGATTCCAGAGTGTACATTTTATACTCTCACATAATTGCATATGTTCCAAATTCAGTTGTAAAGGACATTCTAACTCAGAATGGGCCCGATGGAAAAAGAGGCAAATGGATTGCCACAATATTGGATTATGATATTGAAATAAAGCCTACAAAATTGATTAAAGGCCAAGGTTTAGCCAAATTCATGGCTGAATCGAACTGTCGAGCCTTAGATATAAATTTCATTGGTGCCCTAGATGATCAGGAAGAGATAATGACTCCACAGATCAGTGAAGCTTTTATAGATTCACCTTGGTATGCATACATTATATTTGTTTTATTTAACCTACAAGCTCCTCTTGGTTTATCTAGAACTAAAGGTAGATTCTTAAAAATGCAAGCAACGAAATATTGTATCATAGATAATGCTTTATTTTGGAAAGATCATGGTGGAATTCTATTAAAATGTTTATTGAAAGATTAAGCTGATAAAGTCATGCAGTAATTTCATGCAGGAGACTATGGAGGACACCTTTATTGGAAAACAATTGCTGATAAAATTTTGAGGGCAGGTTTTTACTGGCCCACTCTTTTTGCAGATGTTATAAAGTATGTCAGACCTCCTGTCTGAAATGCCAGATATTTGAAGAGAAAAATAAACTCTTACCATTAACCCTCAAACATATCTCTGTAGAAATTCCATTTCAACAATGGGGTCTTGACTTCATTGGTGAAATTCACCCACCCTCCTCTGCCCAGCATAAATGGATTTTGACAGCTACTGATTACTTTACCAAATGGATAGAAGCCATCCCTTCTAGACAAGCCACACATTCTGTCATTATCTCATTTCTTGAAAACAACATCCTTTCTAGGTTTGGATGCCCACAAAAGCTCATTACCGATAATGTTGCTGCCTTCAAATCCAAGAAAATGGTTAATTTTTATAACATATACCACATCACCCTTGATCATTCAACTTCCTATTACCCTCAAGGTAATGGACTTGCAGAATCCTCAAACAAAAGCCTAGTTAATATCATCAAGAAACTGTTAGAAGATAACAAGAAGACCTGGAATAAAAGGTTGGTTAATGCCTTATGGGTAGAGAGACTAACTTCCAAAAAATCTATTGGTACATCTCCTTATCAATTGGTATATGGGATGGATGTTGTTTTTCCATCCTCATTGGGAGTGCCAATGATGAAAATGATTCAAGAGTTGCAAGTAGAACCAAATGAAATCCAAAGGAGGATAAATCAAACAATTCATTTGCAACAAACCAGGGAAGAAGTTTATATCAAATATCAGGTGATTCAAGAAAAAAAAGAAAAAGATATTTGATAAGAAAAATAAAGAAGATGATTTTTTCATATGTAATCAAGTACTCAAATGGGATTCCAGAAGAGAAGACAAAGGGAAACATGGGAAATTTGACTTTCTCTGGAAAGGCCCATACATAATTTATGGTTACAGAGGTAACAATGCATTTTTCTTAAAGGATTTAAATGGAACAGATCTACTAGGTTGACCAGTCAATGGTAGAATGTTGAAGCACTACTTTTCACTAGATTAACCATTAGTTCATTTGTTTTATTTTTCTCATCGTAAATACCATTGCAAAGTTTAGATTGGAATGGATGATTATATTTCTAAAGTTGAAACCCAGAGAGAAGGCCCTAAGACTTGAAGGGTATAACATCATATGATTAAATAAAGGAGATCACAGAAAGAAATTCCAAGGCAAGAAAAATCAAAGTTTCAAGGCCACTGATCAGAAATTTCTTGACATTTCACTAGGAAATGCCATCCCCAAGTGGAGCCACTGTTAGGGTCCTATAATAATAGGGATCATAATTTTGAATTGACTATGTTAAAGTCTTGTAATATTGTACATAATTTTGCTTTCTGCAAATTTTTTCCCATATTAAAAAATGAAAAGAGGGTATGTCCTAAAAGAAAAATCAAAGGACCAAAGGAAAGAAGATCAAAAAAGAATATAAAGTATGAACCCCACCAAAAAGAAACAAAAATAGATCATGAAAGTGTTGCACATTTAAATACCACTACTCTTAGTTTACTTTATGCAAATAAACTTGTGTGAAACTTGTCCAAAATGCCACAATTCATGATGATCAAACAATTTAATCTTGATTCATTCATGCTTTTAAATTTCATGTAATGATAGTTAGTGAATAAAGATCTAGCCAAACCATTTAATCTTGGCAGATCAGTAGTTAGGTAGAGAATAAAAATGAGCTCATCAATTTAATCTGAGCCATTGGAAGTTATAAGGTTAGAAGTAGGTTAGTTTTCTTATCAAAAGAAAATAAAAGGGCCAGCAAGCTCGAATGCACCTAATAAATGAAGTAAAAAATGTTAGGGTAAATTAAGGGTAGGTAGATTACTTTCACAAGTAATGGAAAGCATCAATTGGTTCATCTCATATTACTAACATCCTTCTAAACACATTTCCCCTTGTAAAATATCCCTTTCCCCTTCCTAAAAAACCCCTTTTCCTAGTTAAACCCCTTTTCCTTTGAAAATTAACTTCCCATTTTACTAATTCCCTTTTTCCATTTAAAACATGAAAAACATACTTATCCTAAGTTTTAAATGTTTAAAATTTATCGGGCCCCACTACAAAAACCCCTCTCCGATATTATTTTAACTCATCCCTAGTGTATTTCTAACATCCCGCATATATATATTTTACAACCCCCTTTATACATCATTTTAGCATATATTTTATATATACATCCCCCCGCTTTATATTACATTTCCCGACCCCACATATATATCTAAACCCGCTTAAATATATTTCCCCGACCCCCTTATTATATTATAGCCTATAGTTTTAACTTCCCCCATTTTCATTTCATATAAACCCCTCCACCATTATAATAATCCCGACCCACTTTACATAACCCCGCGTAACATAATACTCGGGTCCCACCTATCAATTCCCCTTAACTCTTCCATCCGTTAGATTTTTATTCATTTTATCTAACGACCAATAAGAGCTTTCGCACCCCCAACAATCCAAATGGAAAGTCTGGGTGAAATGGGTGACGACACCTCGCCATTTTCCACGTGGTAGTCCCACATCTTATCGCATTCCCCAGTCTCGAAAACACTCAACCGATTTTCATCGTGCGATAACCCGCCATACCACTACTCTGTTATGCGACGAAACCAATCACTGTTTGAATTCAACCCCGCGCCATGTAATTTACAGCTTCTGGTCAAAAGCAATAAAACGCACCCTAAAAACATTTTTTCACCATTTCTGTTAAAAATTGCGAAAAATAAGCCTTTGCCAACCCAGTTTGAAACCTTTACAGACTGGAATTAAAGCCATTCCCGATCATAATTGAAGCTTTGCAGACCAACAAAGCCCCTGTTGTGGCCAAACCCCTTCCAAAGACCAAAACTTCATTTTCCAGGTAATCTTAAAGTGCCCGAAGCCATTGCTTAAGCACATAAAGGTAATAAATTGATAAATTAAATGAATCAATGGCCTCCTAGAGCATTTTATCAGTAAAACCTCTGCTACCACCTGTGGTAGATGTTGAACACACACCTCTTGCTGATAAAGAATTCAAAATCAGGGACACAGTCACTGATTTCAACCTTCTAGAGCTCCATTTCTGGAGCCATGATAAATTCATAGACCAAGCTGATGATATCCACCTTTACGATTCAAACCTACCCAAATACATCTTCCCACAGACCTTTCAATTTCTAGAAATCATCAGTCTCTGCCAGATTAATTATTTTCTTGATGAAAGAGCTCTAGTAAGCCCAAGCCTATAGATTTTATTCGCAATCACTGCAGAATCCACAAATCAGATGTTACATATCCAACCCAAGCCTGATGAAGCCCCATTATCTATTGAAATCCTCACTGAACTATATTTGAAGCTGGACTTTCCTAAGAGGTTCCAAATATTCCAAAATTTCCTTCCTCCATCAGTAGAAACCCGAAAAAGTAACCCTCCATACTCAACTTCCATTTTTTCAGAGAGAACTGGACAGATTGTCAATGTTGTCATGCATTTTAAGGTATTTTGCTGATGAATATGTAGATGCCTCTATCCTAGGTTTCCTGTCCATATTTTCCTAGGTCAACCTCCATCTTCAAAATTCAATTTTGCTCAATATCTATTAGATGTCATCCATGAGCAACTAATCAAATTACCACAAAAAGGAGTATTTAAATACTCCTCAATTTTGTTTCATTTGTTCCTATATTTCCAATCAGAAAGGTTTGCAGTTAGCCTCCAAAAACTGGATAAATAAGGTAACCCCCAATCTATAGACTTTTGGACATCCTTGATCGGAAAGGATTCCACAGAATTTAGCAATTAAGACTTCATTGATTCATTTGTTTATCCAATTATTAATATGCTAAGCAGTAGCATTCAACCTAGAGTCAGTGAAGAGATAAATAAAGTTTTACAATTATTAGATAAAAGTAAAACAAGAGACTGGTACTTATACCAGAATCATATAGAAATTAGGGTATATGGATGCCAACTTATTCCATACAAACTTCCCAAATACCTCCCAATGAGGTTATTTTCATTGGAATACATTAGACAAATCCTGAACTCAAATGAAGTCAACTTTCTTTCAGCAAAGAAGAAAACTCAATTCAAGATTAAGAACCAGTTTGGGCCATTTATTTGCAATAATAGGAATGTTGGTCAACAAGCATACAAGTATTTACAAGATTTCAAGTTCAATAATAGTTTAAAATGGAAGTATGATCACTTGGGAGTCATAATTAAGCTAAGAGTCAAATTCAAATTGACCCCTTTTATTCATGAGTCAAACCTGATGTTGAAAAGTATTCCAACCAATCAGAGTGGTTGGAAATACTTTACATGATATGGAGAATCAGGTTGACACTAGTTCCATCCTGCATACTCTAGCCCCATAGGACATAAATTCAAAGAGGGCAAGGGAGGAAGGTTCTTATTTTGCTAAAACCACTTTTGATACCAAATTCAAGCTAATGTACAAGAAAAAAGCCAAATTGAATCCAATGATTGAACAAGAAGAAATAGTTGACATAATTTAAATCATTGATACAGATATAGTGTTCAGGGATAATGCACCTCCAAAAGTTTCATAGGAAACACACCCACCATCAACCTCCAGTGCACAAATCATTCAGAAACAACATAGTGCAAAGGTTTCATTATCAAGCAAACTAGTGGATAAAGAAAAAGATATAATGGATAAGTACAAAGAAATCAAATTGAAGAATGAAGCATTGAAAGTTGTAACTTATTTTCAATATTGGAAACAAAATCCTAGTGACCAGAACATGTTACTTTCAGTCTTTGATTACAAAACTAGGAAGATGCAAATGAAATTTTTACAGCCAACAGTGCAGGCTCCAAAATAATCAACAGACTACAAGAAAACAACCTTTTAAGTCCTTGCTAAAGATGTACATCCTATATATCAGATTGAGTTTCATAAAAAAGCAGGAGAAATGATCTACTCCACTATGACAAACAAGGCTTTGAGTGTCCAAAAACTACAGAATTCTCTAGAAAATATCAGAGCATAGTTAAAACTAGAGAAGGCTTCTTCACAAGCAAAGGATAATAGAATAAAATCACTTGAAGAATTGGTCATGGAGGTTGGATATGATCCAAAGAATATCAAAGTACTTGAAGAGCTTATCAAGAAAAAGAATGAAAACATAGTTGCATTGAATAAAAAACTGAAGTTACCCACCACAGAGCATCCACAAACTAAAGAAGTTTTGGAGAATGAAAATAAAAAAGATGAAATGATGAATCTCATCATTCAATTGACAGCTCATTTGAAAGAGATGGAGAATGAAATGGACAAATTAGTGCAGGAAAAGAAGGCCAGCATGGAAGCAATTCCTGTTACTTCCATTCCTATAGGCTCCACATAAGCTCCAGTGGCTACAAGAGTTCCAGTGCTAACAGAAGTTCCTGTTACTACAACTACACTAGCTACTACATCAGCAGTAGTGCCGATGGCTCATCCCACTGATGAGGCAAGTAAATTGGTTAAAGCAATGCAAGATATGTCAATACAAAATACTGAAATCAATAAGCTTAGAGAACAAGTGAAAAGTTTAGAAGATAAAAAGAAATTGGCTCAAATCATGTATAAATCTGAAACACAAAAATCTAACAGGTTGACTGAAAGAATTCATAAGTTAGAAAAGGAGTTATCACTGAAAGAGCCACTAGCCCAAGCAAAACAGTAGTTGTGGGCCAATATCATTAACTCTGTTAATGATATTTGGCCTTCTATACAGGTTATATTTGAATAGAAGGAACTGATAAAGGAGGCTAGTGATGCAATCCAAAAGGTCAAAGAAGAGCTAGGAAAGAAACGAGAGGAAGCCACCGAAATTATAAAGTTCCTAAATTCTAAGAACAAGGAGGAATTAGAATAACTTGGGATAACAGATAGAACATAGAACATCTTAGAGGTAAATAAAGTGATTTCCAAGAAAAATCTGATGATACAACTTGAAGACAAATGCCAAACAATGGAGCTTGCAGTAAATAGATTCATGAACAAATTTGATGTTTTGAGGCAGAAAGGTATGTCTAATCCTTTGGTGATTAATGATAAACTAATGAGGCATGAAGACTATGAAAAAAAGATTAGAGAAGTAGCTAAATATACTTCCAACAATTCAACAATGAAAGGAGTTCCTACAGGCAAAGTACTCCTACAGACTTTAGATAACTTCTTCTTCCTTCAGCATGAGTTAAATCACCTGTTTGTGAATAAACCTACATTTTCCAACTATACCGAGGCAGATGAGATTTACAGGAGGATGCAGGTAAAGATCAAAATTCCAGATGAAGAAGCCTGGGAAAAATGGTGTGATTTACTATGATAGGTAAAAGTAAAAACAGGTAGAAGAAAGATAAGGTAAAAGAGCAAACAAGGCAGTCAGATAAAAGAAATTTTACAGAGTTACAGAGTAGGAAGATTAAGAAAATACAGGTTAAAGATGAAGACATAGTTAAAAGACAAGTCAGATGACAAGCAACGTGAAAGCAACAGCCGGAGAGATAAGACAACAAAATATCAAAGAAGTAAACAACAAACCAAATAAAACAGGGACAGCTTGCATTTAGTTAAACAGGTGCTCTATCTTCTTGCATGAAGATATTTTATTTCCATTGAATAAATCTTGGTTAGTTAATATGATTTTTTGTATTAAGTTTTGTATAAATACTTCAGCAATTCGAAGTATTGAGTGTGGATTCCTAAACATTTCTATAGTTGAATTGATCTACTACCAGAGAGATTTATTGTAACTTTTCCAAGTTGACAAATAGGACAATAATAAAGGCATTTCTTTACAGGATTCATGTGTTGATCTACTTTAGTGAAGTATATTTCAGTTGTTGATGTTATTTTCTTAAGTATTCCATAAACTTGCATGTTTTCCAAATTTAAATGTTATAACGGGAATATTATTGCAGAATTTGTTTAACTACACTATGTTCTGAACTATTATTCATTTTAATGTTTTCCTCTGATATCTGGATCTGAGAATCATTAATTTCTCTCCCATCCCGATTGACCTCTTTCACCTTCCTTCATTATCCAGTTTAAGGAATCCTTAACTGCTCCTTGATCACGATTGAAAATCACTTCACCATTCAGCCTAAAAGATCTGATTTTGCTTAGGTACCTTGCCCTGTAACACTGCTTTTATAATTTGTTTCTATTTTGTCTTCTTGATATATTAACTCCATATCCCAATGGAAAATAGACATACACCTATCCATCTAAATCAGTAATTCCACCAACAAATCAAAATCAAACCAAATCAATCCTTAACTAGCCAAAAATCAATAAAAACAACAAAGTTAAATCATTAAGAGAGAGCCCTTTTCGAGCATTAGGAAGGCTAGATCCTAATCTCCAAAGTGGTTGATAGTTACCTGTAATATATCTTTAAACACACATAACAACCCTTGGAAATTTTTGATTGATAACAGCTAGCTAGCTGGATGATTGCGTGGTTGATAAATATAGGAGAGAAATTTCCTCCTATAGGGTTACCCACTTTGGTGGGTAACATCTGGATTCAACTCAAGGACATGAGATCATCATAGAGTGCATGATCCATATGCTCGAATGGGGAGTTCATGAGAACTATAGCAATCCTTGGGCTCGCGGACCTGTAACCTGCACATCCAAGTCAACTTGTTTGAGAGCATGTGCACTAGGTGTATCACACATGTTTTATATGATGAAAAAAATATGTACATAAAATAAAATATATTCTAAATTCAATCTAATATATGATGAAACATAATATTATACTTCAATATTTTTAAAATTCTTAAATAATATGCAATGCAACTAAATATTATTGATGATTAAGTTAGTTTCCATCAAACAGAGTAAGTTGGCTTGCTTTCACCAATAAGGGTCAATGTTCACCATCAATTTTAGAAATATAGAAATAACCCATACCTACTTTGCTATGGATCCTAACAGGGATGGGATTTTTATCTATCAAAATGAGGTCACCTACCTATTACTCTCATTTTTACCTTTGAACCCATTTCTTCTTGGTGATTGTATGATTTTTGTTGGAACTTTTGATGTGATAGACTTCTTGTGGAAGGGGAGGCATGCTCGACTTTAAGGCCCCTTTAGGGTGGTCTTGACTCACAATCCTTTGATTCATATTGACTATGGAATTTTCGGTGGATCTGGGGAACATGTAAGGTTCAATATCCTTAACATGACCAAGCATTTGTGGTTCCCTATATAAGACAAATCGTGTCCCATCACAAGTGGGAATAGTGGCATATGATAAATGCATCTACAATCGACCACCTATTGAGGCACACCAGTTTCTTGATAATAACATATCCTATATGTCAGGCACATCAATGACTACAATATCCATTAACACAATTATGTCCTTGTTGGCTTCCAAAAATGCCTTTACATCTTTGATAAGACCATAAACAGGTATAAATTGGGAATCAAAGCAACACACATTTTTGTAAGGCCTTATGATGTCTATTTACAATTGATTCATGACTCTTAAGGGCATAAAATTTTCTAAATCACTAGAATCAAGCATAAAATTATGAAATATGAGGTCATCAATCATAAGGGATAACAAAAATGGCTCACGACCTCCATTCTTCCTATCAAAATCCATGTTTTTCAATATGATAGGAGGATCCTTAGGCTCTTCCTCAAAGTCAAAGTCCTTCCTAATTTTCCTCCTTTGGTCAAGAAGCTTTGCCATCTCCAAAATAGGGACTTGCACATTTACCTTAACCAAACCATTAGTCATATAAACATCGAATACAACCTCAATGTTTTGGGGTTTTTACTTGTGTTTATTTTGAGCTTGTACTTAAGAATTGTCCTCCTTTTTGGATGTAGTGTTGTAGCTAGAGATTTCTTGTCCTTGGTCAACATTTCTTCTAAAACATTGTAGACCTTAGAATCTCCCACTATTTTCCATGACCATGATCAATCCAACTTGATTATTACTATCTTCACTATGGACTTGATTAGGCTCTAGGTGGAAATAAGTGTCACTAAGCAAGATGTTAAATGGAGCACCATCATTTACAATGCTCAGTTGCTCAAGAACTTCCTTATCGTCCACTTGATTGTAGGGACATTTTTCTTGAGAGTGGTATTCCCCATAAGGTTGAAACCAAGGAGACTCCTCTTGTCCTACCAATTTTTTTGGGGAAAGGGTGTTTGAAACACTCAGTTGATTAACACAATCTCCCTCAGAACCCTTCTTCTTAAAATGTTTGTCCTTATAAAATTATGTTTTAGGAGGGATGTTTGGATGAGACCCTCCTTCCATCATGGTCAATTTTTTCATCAATGTCATTTTTCCCTGCCTTAGGGCATTCATAACGTTGTTGAATTTATGGGAGAATATTGGCAAGGAAAGATCCATCCGGGCACTAGGTTTGGCCTTAGGTTCAATTCTAGCCCTAGGATAATTGAACAAATCAATCTTGGAAAAAATTATATTTGATTTATCTCAAAAGCTAGGAGTTTTGCTTCTACCAGGTTTTTAAGGTCATTTGTCTCAAAGAGCATATTTCAAGTGCCCATGGAAATATCTCACATAACTATCGAGGATGGTGTCATCAGTTGGTTTATATTACTCAAGGATATCCTTGAGTAGGCTCTTAAACCTTTGAGTAAATTCCTTCACATTTTATTTCTCATTTTTATTAGCTTGAAGGAATTTCTAAAGAATATGACTCCTTCCTTAGTGGTATCCCATCTTGTGTTGAATTCTTGGTGAAAGGTATCGCAATCAGTGATGCTACCTTGGGATAAACTGAGATACCAATCTCTAGCACTTCCTTCTAGAGTTAAGGAAAAGAGCGTAATAACTACATCTTATTCCATTAATAGCT
The DNA here is from genome assembly GCA_034641835.2 of Pinus albicaulis. Lineage (NCBI taxonomy): Eukaryota > Viridiplantae > Streptophyta > Pinopsida > Pinales > Pinaceae > Pinus > Pinus albicaulis. The sequence goes on along the minus strand of CM076580.1, from coordinate 1,548,241,495 downwards.
TAGCACCCACTGCCCAATAAAACTCATGTATAATATTTTCTATATTGGTGGCATTAGTACCATTGAACTTAGGCAACCACTCATAATATCTCTTAGGCAAGGGATGTAAAGCATCATGGATTTGGCTTATATCCAATGGACCAAATGTAGTTATAATCCACGAATTATCCATGGTGTTAGGGGCGGTGTTGTCTACAGATATGCTTCTAACCACGAGAATCTTAGGGCTAATGGGAAATGTATCTTCTTTGGTTGTTTTTTTGGTAACCTTCTTCTTTATCATAACTCTGGGATCATCAGAATAACTACCACGGTTATTGATTGGATTAGATTTAGGAGTTGCTAAGAGAGAATCTTTTTTTTTTTTTAAATGTTCTCTTCTAATAAGGCAAAGTTTATTCTTCAAATTATGAGGAGGTTGACTCAAACCCTCCCCGACAACAACACCAGAAATTTTGTCTCAAAATCTAGCAGGTATTATGAGGGGAGCTCACAAGGTAAGAACTAGAATAAGGGATAACAATGTGAGGTGTGCCCATTATCAACACAACCACTACCTCATAATCTTTAGTGCACTTTCACCACAAGAGTGTCTTCCCTATAGGTCACCTAAAGGATAGATCTAGTGTAAGGGGGTTAAAGGTGACAAAAATAGATCTAGGAGGGATGTTTTTCTTAGGAACAACGCCTAGGTAGCACAACTAGGGAAATTCAAATTCTCTAAGAGGATTAGTTAGGGCACTCCATGAACTAGGGTTAAAGAATAATCGATACCAAAAGAATTATACAGGATCACAAGGCCAAAAAAATTCTTAGAATATATATATTCATTCAATTCGTGGCACAAGAAATCCTTCAAAAAGCCTCAAGTTTAAGCCTAGGGAAAACTAGTGATTTTTTAGGGAAAAAGACATCAACCCTAAAATTGAGAAATTAGCCATGGGAAAAGGTTTATTTTGAGGAAAATACCTCACAACCAAGTGTTTAATCCCTCCAAAAGGCAACACTCTCTACCATAGTTGAAATTTATGCCCTAACCCTAGCTAAAAACTTTCCTTAAGAGGCCAAAATTTTAGGTTTGGAGAAAAATAATGTGTTTTGAAGTTGAATTTAGGTGTGATCAACAATGAGACTAAGGCAAGTGCCTTGACCATGGGTGATGGATCTTATGTGATTTATAACTTAGGAGAAAACAACTAAATCCTACCAAGGAGTAAGGGAAATATGAAACACTAGGTTTCAAACCCTCGCTTTTATTTTTGTGAGGGAGCAAAGTCAATGATGATAACCAATTGAAAGATTCACTCACGAGGATTATCATACAAATTCTAAATTGGGTAATGCATGCAATAATATTTCTAAGATTCCATAGAATCATTGTTAATAATAATGAGAACATATAAACACTAAATAAACTAACTATTCCATATGATAGCCACAAAATATATATATTTATCAAATACAAGGAAAACTTACAAGACATAATGCATGAATCAATCCTTTATTGCTCCAAAATGACAATTCCAATACCAAATAATAGCTCCATAAGAAAAAATCCTCAGTAGATCACATCTCCACAAGATACAAGGAGAATTTCAGTTAGGCTGAAATATCTAAGAGGGTGAAAATTGATCCCGAGTGATGATGAAAATGAAACGCAAGTAACCTCCATTTATATGAGGTTTATCTCACCTATTTTAGCCTAATGAATCCCATAATTATTTTTTACATTAAATGGCCTTGGATTACATGCGAGCCCATTAGCTAATGATAAAATAAACCAAACTAGTCCACATGTGTGAGTTGTAACCTCTTTAAATGTTAACATCATGCCTAATTAGGGCTCAAAATGCCATGCCAAAGTGTGTTGAGGTGTCAAAATGTGTGCACAATTCCTAGATGATCCAATATTTGAGGGATAGCCTCAAATCCACCTTAATATCTTCTATGGGGTCCCAAGTGCATTTGGGTGCCATCAAGTGGTCTATATGGGTCTCCAATTATCAAATAAGGCCTAATTCTTTCCAGCATTAGGGATTCGTTTGGTGCGACAAGCCCTCCCTAGTACCTCAATGTGAGACCATCCTCATCTTGGCTTTGAATTGTTTCTTTCCCTTCAAGTTGTGTTAAGGCCAACATAGGGGAATATTGGGTTTAGCGGTGTCATCACGAAGGATACTCAAAAATAGGTCAAAATCGACCAACGTCTTGGGTCTTGGAGGTACTCTTGGACATGTTCTATTTGTTAGTGTTGTTAGGAGGCTCTAGTCTCTCAAAATTGCACCTGCTTAGGCCATGTACTTCTCTGAAAGTCCTGAGTGGTTGTGGAGTGGGTACCCTTATGTAGTTCTCTAAAAGGTCTGAGTGGCTATGGAGTGGGTACCCATAAGGCTTATGTTGTTGTAATCTACTTAACAAAAACAAAATGGTTTCTAGTTAAAATAACCATCTCTAGTGTCCATCCCTATGACACTATTTTATGTTTATTTTTAATAAGTATTGTAGTTAAGTCTGGAATACATCCATAAGAAAATAATTATTTTCAATTTAACTAATCATTTGCTAGAGAAATCCACACCAAGATCACAAAATACCTTAAACACCCATCCACATTAGAAACTCATAGATAGTAAGGCATTTACATCAATGTCCATAATTTAAAATGAATTTCTACATATCATCTATTTTTACATTCTCATAACTATAGATACAACAAAATCATGTAATAGAACATCATGAATACAACATGTACCATTCACCTGAGAGTGGAGATTCGATCTAGGCCTTGTCGCTACTTGCACTCCCTTTTTGTTGTCGACATCCAAGTGTGAATGTTGAAGTGCTTTGACTGAATGTTTGTGACCAACCAATTAACCTCCCAGCCTACTCCTTGGGTACTCTTCTTCCTCACGGACCCCCGATCTGCAAATGGGTTATACAATGGAGAAAGAATGCTTGTTGATGAAGGTGAGAACTCTTTGGCTCAAGATTCCCCTCTCTAAATACCTCCACCTCACCAAAATCACTATAGCTTGTAGTCACTCACAATAACGTAATCTCATCCATCCAACAATAGGGTAAGAAAAATTCCCTTCTCCCCTATAGGAGGTTTCATAGGTGACACTTGACATTTCATGCATAATTAATTATTTTTATTAATCCAAAAGTTTGATTATTCACCCACACATGTTACACCCTCTCACCAAGGCTCTCAAAATTATTTACTTAAATTTTAATTCAAAAATAATATTGTGTGCTCACCCCAACATGACTCCCTAATTCTTCTCCTAGTTGTCTTTTGATCCCCCTTTTCTACTGCTTAATGTGTGTTCGTTACTAAATTTAACTGAGAAGTCTCAAATTTGGTCCCCCAATTACCTCCTAATTTAACTCAAATTGCCTCTTAGATGGAGATTCTTGTGTTGGTTCTTTCCACACGGAAGTTCTCTAAATTCACTCTAATTTATTTTATTAATATTTATTTTTATTCACCACCCACTTTTCTTAATGAGGTTTAACTATTTTAGGATTAATATTTCTAATTAAACTTACCCCCCCCCCCCCCCACTTTTTTTCCTATTACAAACTTAGGAACACTATATACCTAAAATTTTCCAATTGAAGGAAGGGTAGAGTTCTCAAGTGGTCCAATATTTTTATTTCCTCCTATTCTTCCTTTTACCCCAAGTTTTATTGTTGATTAGATAACTTGGTTTCTTAAAATTCATTTACCACATTATGTGCATTGATATTATTATCATATCTCAATTATATTTCAGTATTTTCTTCGTGATGCCCAGTGTGCCAAGTCGATCATGCCCTTCAAGAACTTCCCTTTCAAGTTCCAAGGGTGCCACACCAATCAGTTTTTTCTTGATGCCAAGGGTGTCAAGTTAGTCATTCCCTTAAATAAATTCCCTTGAAGTTCCAAATATGACACACCAATCAATTTCTTCTTTATGCTAAGGGTGCCAAGTCAGTTGTTCCCTTCAAGAAATTCCCTTGAAGTTCCAAGTGTGCTGCATTGCTTTCCATTCAAGAATATAGTGCCTACAAGGGGAAAATCAGGTGCAATGATGGAGGCCATTTTCCTCTCCTATGTCGCCTGCTATAGTGATACTAATGGTTTTGGGATCAAGTAATATGCCTTGATGCATGCCCCCCAGTAAAATCCTCGTGAGTGGCCTAATGTGGGCTTAATCCAGGGTCTGGCCCCATGACATCGTGATCTTCAAGGTAAAGGTATCCCACGGCTTCCATCCCAAGTCATGATGAGAGTGCTAGTGGGTGAGATCATAGTCCTTCTCCCACCTCTACCATGAAATTACCTCTATCTGTACAACCCCATCACCCATGTGTGAGTAATTCAGCCAAGCAACTAACTTTTGCCTACAACCATTATCATGTCATTATAATTCACAAAAAAAAAATTAAATAGAACTTTAAAAAATTTCTTGAAACAATAATATGTAATTCAAACCAAATGAGAGGTTGTCGAGTCATCACATGCAAGTGCATCTGGGTGGAATATTTCCATACTTGATAATCATCAATAATAATGTTTCGTAGTGTTAGTCATTGATATAATAACATATGTTAATTCATCTGCATGGCATGGTCATAAACAACGTTGTTCACCATGAGCCGGAACTAATGTAAATGGCCAACATAACAAATCCATCACGTGATTAGATATACTCTTAAAAAATATCCATCACAATTATCATCATCATAACATTGACTAGGAAACAAACACATCCATCACAATTGTTATCATCAGAACATCGTCTAGAAAACAGACATATCCATCACATCCGCTTAATAGTATGTGTAAAGTATCCAGATTCTTGACCTGAGGTCCTGTTCTTGCCATCAACAACCCCCTTTTTTTAGTATTAGCAATAACACTAATAAATGGGGACCCTTTCACAAAAAAATTAAATATTATAATTTAAGTTTACTTTTGTTTTTAAAATAAAATAAAATATCAAAATAGAACTTGCTAAAACATGAAAATTACCTTCCCACACTTTAAGCACATAAAATATCACAAATTGTGAGTTTCCTTATAAAAAACGCTATATGGCTATTAGACTTAAGAAAAACTTTATATCGGAAAGTCTCGAACATAAGAGAAGCTTTAATAAAATTGTTTTATCGCATTGCAAAAAGGGTTACAGTGGGCATCCCTTATAGAAAGCACTCCTGAAAAGTGCGATCCGCGAAAATGTGAGATCACAAAGTGTATCATTTCATAAGCCTCTCACTAATCGCTTATCGCGGCAGCGCAACATAATAATGATTCTAAACAATTTTAAGTTCTGCGATATTGCGAAGCAAATCACAAAATCGCTTTTATCGCAGATTAAAGGGCTCACAATTCTAGGATAGTATTTTTCCAGTGTTTGATGCAAAGTTATGAGCATTTAAGTGTAGCCTAACGGTCCATTAGTGTTCATTTATTTTAAAAACGATACGAATCAAGGTAAAAGGACATCCGACGCAAGTTGATATTATTTGATATGATTTAGAATTAAAGGCTTTCTCGTCACCTTATTGTTGTCTTTCTATTTCATTATTGCCTATGTTTACTATCATCTCTATTCTCTGCTTGCAACTTTCAGGAACAATATCCAGAACGTAAACTACGAAGAAATGGTAAAGAAACAAAGGCCCCCGCGTCTAAAAGCTAGAAATGACTCCATTATTCACGGACACCACATGTAGTAGAGACGCAGGGATATCTACCTGGGAAGCTATGTATCAGTTGTTATAAAATGAGAAACCAAAGATTATGGAAGTTACAGCTACAACCGATGAAAACAGCTCTTCTGAAGCATCCTTAACTGAGCTTGCATGCTCGTTTTTTGCACCACATTGCTGCAAGGCCAAAGATACTCCCCTACACTGATATGGTGAAGTGGGTTATAGATCAAGCAGATATATCTGATAGAGAGTTCAAGATGGCCAGTCAGCAAGTCATGGGGTCATTTAACCCAAACAATTTGAGACATATGTACCATTTTCCAGGACCCCAGGCAATCTACAACAAGCAATTTGTGGAAAAGTTCATCAAAGAAAACAAAGACTTAGAAGAATTCACAAGGCATTGGTCAAACAATGAAGAAATGTTGAAAAAAGATAAAAATGGTATGTATTCCACTGGTTCTCTTTTGTCTCCTTACTGTTTTGCCACTGCAATGTTATGTAGACTGTTTGGGAAACCAAACATCGACAAGTTTTCATCAGAATGGTTACCTTTGCTAGATGCGGCTGTTAATGCCACCATAATGAATTGGGCCCAGATTTTATCAGATAATTTAGCCTATGGAATTGTATCATACATAAGTAAAAGAAGCTCTACTTTAAGGATTTACCCTCCTTTCTTTTTGAGCGCTTATATCATGGATGCTATTTGTTTTGTTTCGAATTTCCGTATTATGGGATGGAAATGAACAGTAAAAAATCCACTTCCCATTCAGATTTATCACAAAGTATTGTGGGAATCCAATTTCATCCCACATTTCTTTAAGATTTGTCATGGAGTTATGCTCCCCATTTATAAAATGATCTATAATCAAGCTATCCCAAGGTTTTCCCTAGAATCTGAAGTAGACATTCTCCCTGTGGGAAGGTGGTTTGGGGAAGAATCGTTCACTTATATCAGAGTGTTTGGCAGCATTGCTTCACCCCATGTGCTACCTTTTTACGTCCCTGACAAACTAATGGGCAAGGAAATAGCCTATCAGACCTGTAGTGTGGGGGGAATGACCAAAACACTGAAAGAGTCCAATAAGGCCATCTGGCCCCAATTTCCTGTAGCATGTGGAGCTTTTGCATTATCCGACTTAGGTCATGCCTTTAAAGAAGTTGATAATATGTTATGTTTACAACTACAAAAGTTCCCCGGGAGGCAATATGATCTCTTTGGTGTTGTAAGTAACTTTACTGCAAGTGTTAAAATAAAAGTGTTTTATAATGAAGAAGATCCCTTTGATGATGTCTTTCTGCAGAAGAACACTTTCAAAGAGGTTCTACATATGGCACAAATTCGGTTTGACCAAGAAGGACTCCAAAAGTTTGACATTTACAGAAAACAAAGGTTATCAAAGGTCCCGTTGGACCAATTGTTCATCGAATCTCCAAAGGAAATTATTCCCAGTTTAGCATAAGTGGAAATTCAAAACATAAATCTGAATCCAGTGATCAGTCCAAGAGTGAACACAGCAGAAGCGAAGGATCAGTTAAAGATACAACTCAATCTAAAGAGAAGCCTGGCCAACAGGTTTTTTCCCCTAAACAAACTGAAACTCCCATCCATTTTACCAAGCCAATTGTAGTGGATTTAGAGGGGGAATGGGAGAATTTTAATAGAGTAATCAACCCTGAAGAACAAAGCACAGAGCCACTAACAAATTGCGACAAGTCAGCTACTGGAATGGAAGTTAAAATGACTATCAATACTCAGGAAACGAAGCATATTCTTGTTGCTTCGTCATCAGAAATTGTACTAAGGATAGAATAAATTCCTCCTTTAGATGTATTTTATAGTCCTCAACATAAAGTTGTCATCAGAAGGCAACGAAAGAAAATAAAACTAGAGACTGTGCTCGCTCCAGAAGTTGAACCTCTAGATGTTCTTTGGAAAGATCCCACGATAGACCCATCAGAAAATATAACTAAGCTCTCTCAAATCACAGGAGCATATTCTTCTGCAGCAATTGATAAAATAGTAGAGGTTCAGTTACTACTCAGAGATAAAGAGGACGAAATTTTGTTTTTGGAACAACAAATGCAACAAGTCACCATCAATCAAGAAGCAGAGACATAACTAGAAAAAATCTAGCAAGACTTCCTTCAGATGCAATTAGTTCATCAAAACAATTTAGCCAATAAAGAAAAACAGTTACAAACTATGTTAGAACTGCATAAAGATGACCACAAAATTGGGGAGTTTATCAAAGAAGCACTCACTCTTAATTCTCATCTCTTGCAACAGGAAGAATTATTCTGCCAGAAGATCTCGCAATGGAATTCCCATTGTGAAATAAGCGATAAGATTACAAATCAAGTCGTGGATTCATGACTTGATTATGATTCAATTCTTAAGAAAGTTTCAGACTTCTTAGAATTGTAGAAATCAGAAGAAGGGAAAAGAGCAGAATTTCTCATAATTGATGAATCGCATAAAGAGATATTATTTGCGAGATGGGATTTCCAGCTTAAAGAAGAAGAATAGGAAATTGTAGGGGTAGAAGAATTAGTGAACAATATCATTGAGTGCATAAATGAAAATATGTACACAGCCAATTTGATAACAGAGACTACCCCAGGCTTCCTTCCAAAGGCATAACAACTTCAAACAGAATGGAAACAAACAGCCGAGGAAAAAGAAGAGATAATTTAACAGATAAACAAGTTAAACTGGGATATATACTGGCGGTATCTTGTAAAATCACATAGCCAATGAATGACCTTGAGTTTCCTCATAACCGTTACCAAGAAAATGGTGCCAGCTCTCACCAATGCCGTACTCACAGGATAGTTAAAAGCTGAAGTCAGCCAACCGACACTCTTGAAACCAACGATGGATATTTGCAATCTAAAGGATCAGATGCTGAATTTATCATAGATACAATTTAACTTTGTTTTAGTTTATTTTTTCTTAAAATGAGGCAGGTGGTTTAAACCACGGAAAATTTTAAGGACGAGAAATTATTTTGAAGTTTAAAACATTGGCGAATCTCACTAGTCCCTAATATGAAAACTATAAAATGTTTATTGATATATTTGTCAAATTATTCAAATTTATAATGATTTTCTATATACTCTCTATATAATGTTGGCGATTTTTAAGTTAAAATAATTTTATATTGTAAAATTTGGGCGAATCAACTTTATAAAAAAATGGAAATTGGCGAATCTTTTTTTTGGAAAAAACATGGAAAATTAGCCCACCTTCGAATATTAGCCCCTAAAATTTTCCATGGTTTAAACCTCCTCATCTATTTTTGTCATATTTATTTTTATATCTCATAGAGTAGTATTTAAACCCCTCTCATGCATTTAGAGAGGGGTCCAGAATTTTATCAAAAACAATTCTTTAGAACATGCACTTTTGCTCTTCCTGGAGGAAGTTTTGATGAAATATATGGAACACGATTTTTCTTTACATGAGTTTGATATCTGCTACTCAAATGCACTTTTGTACTCTTAGTGGATGTTGAGTGATTTGGAGATGAATCTATATTTTTGCAGCTTATGAGTAGAACATATTATCAATGGTATTTCTATCTCTTAATACTTTTTACTTATGTGTCAAGTGATAAATTATTTTTAGTTATTGATATATGAAATCCTGAATGTTTAGTTGTCATTATTGCACTTCTGTATGGTGATAACTTATTTTTATGCTGAATATATGAATAACTCTTATGCGATATATTTCTCATAATTGTTTCGGCTAACTTTTTATACAAAACAATCATCTTTAATGGATTCTTTTCTCATAGTAATTCGATGATCTTTATTATCAATTGCTGTTAGAAATTATTTTAGATCGCATAATTAAAGCTATTCCCAGGACAATTAGATTTAGATGTTTTCTTTAATTCTAATAGATTGCATTTGATAGTTAAAAGATAGATTAGATTTAGAATAATCATTCACCCCATTAAAATCCTAAAAGAACAAATAAAAACATCTTCCCGTTACTACATCCATCATAAATAGATTGGGAAACTGGTCCCATCATCCCCAGTTGGAGCCACTATTCCAAACGGAAAAGGAGCTGCTTTTAAGGTCCGGACCGGTGGTTATCCCCCTTGTTTTAGACCCGATTTTTCGAGCCTTCAACAGGTCCTTAAAGAATAATGTGTGTGAGCCATAAGGCTATATAAATGCTAATGCCATGTCAGGGTTAGTCAACTAGAGCGGGGCACTACAACATCCATAAGAGTCTAAGTTCAATAATGCATCTAAGTGAACTGAACTTGAATGTTAAGGGCGTATTAATACTTCAAACAAATATCACCTTCCAAAATAAGGACCAAGTCCTCATAAAGGTGTTTTCTCCCTTGGTAGGGTGGCTAATGGTAAACCATATTATGTGCTTCCATCCCTTTAGGGGAAGTGGCATTTCCCTAGTCCACCCTTTAATTGATAGGTGTTAGTGTATAATAATGTGGTAATGAAGGGGAGACTACTTCATGGCCAAGTGCCATGGTCAAAGGGACAAATTGATGAGGGTTTCCACATCTTGAGTGTATGGATGTGAGGAAGCAGCATTTGTGCATGCATGAGTTGCCAGCTTGGCCTAATTTTTCCACCCCTCATGTGCACTTTGTACTTCTTCTTGATTATTCCTTGTATTACTGATTAATATGAGTTAGTTTATCACTCATCAATATTTGGGACATGAAAGGGTTCCTTTTTGATGCAATGGAGCGTAATGTGCTTAGGAAGTGGATGATGGCCATATGAGGGAGGTGGAGCTAATGCTAGGATTTTTCCCATCTACTAATCTTTATATCTCGACGATCTTTTTCATTTTGATTATATTTATTTTGTTTTATTGTGGCTATGGTATGGTTTTTATTTTATTTTAGGTGCATCAACCTCCTATTGATGGCAAAAATTACTTCATCAACATTTTGGAATCCACCCGGTCATAGCCCCTGTTATCACCAAAATCGTACTTGATTGGCTGCTGATCAGACAACTTCAATGTAACATTTCAAACCAATATTGTGACTGAGGCTTAGCCTCCTCAATATGAGAGGGCTCTCTTAAGGGTTAATGATATTGAATAAATATGTAGATGGCTAACTCTATTGTTTGTGTCTTGGTTTTGTATGTTTGCAGGTTGAAAAGATGAAGGATTACTATCATTGGGCTATGGAGTCAGTGACAGGGATAAAGATGAAAAAGGCTCTCCTTGTGGAAGCTAAGGCTTGTATATACTTCAATGAAAGAGTAACACATTTAGGAAAATCCCAATAACTTGAGGTTCAAAGGAAGTCAGAGCATGTGATACATGAATTCTGAGTAATGAGACATCAAGGTATTGAATGGAAAATATTAAAAGAGATTCACCATAGCTCAATACTTAAAGGAAGTCAGAGCATGAACAATCATGAATTCTGAGTAATAAGCATTAAGAATTTGGAAGAAAAACATTTCAAAGATAGGAAAAAAACTCATTGAAATACACTAAGAATATCAGGTGAAGAAAAGCTGTATTTCTACTGTATATATTAGAAACTCCAAAGCTTTACAATAAAATAGTCTGCTGAGATAAAATTTTCCAACCTGTAGATTGAAAATAATATCAGCATGTAGACATTGGGCTTATGGAATCAACACTTTCAGCGATTTAGTGAGTTCACTTGACATGGAAGTTGAGGCAGGTCAGAGTTTTTAGTAGTAGGACATACACACATGAAACCTGAAAATACACAGTCAATTCACTCATAAAGGAAGTCAGAGCATCTCATAGATGAATTCTGAGTAATATAAATGAAAAACACTGCAAGAGAGATGCATAAAAGGTACATATAGAATAAGTAAGCACCAAAAAGTCCTTCAGAATCTCAAGTTTTTCAAGTAACAGATCTCTGTATTAGCTAAAACAGTCCATTACCATAAGCTGCAATTTTTCCAAAAATCTTCCAACCCTTGACAAATTCGACCCATAGCCTTTAATAGACATGCTACCCCCTCATATGATCTGCCTCTAGGCTAGATACATCGAATTTTTGCCTAATGACACCTTGCATAACCATAAAACATCAACTTTAATGATAAACAGACACCTATCCTACTTGACAGTCCTATTTCAAATAGGACTCAAAAAGCTCATTATTATCATTAACAACCTTATCTACTAAAAGAAATCACATATTTGACGAGTTTACATTCACATGGTCGAATTTATATGATGGGATTCATTACTTTATGATCACTAAATTGACATCCTTAAAACTAGGAAACAATACCCTGTTTTTTAGGCAAATGGTCTTCTTCTTATTCAAACACTTAGGTTGTCCTTTAATCTTCAATTCATGGAATTTGTGGTCCTTGAATGTTAAATAATTGCTTGAAATTATCTTTAACTCTCCCATAACCTCCAAATGTCCAGAAACTGCTCCAAATCTGCTAAAAACGCTGAAAGACAGTGCGCTACGAAAGTAAGGCAGTTTCCTAGCGCTACAAAACAAACCTTTGTCACCCAAAAACTTGATTCTTTCCTCTTGCATCATTTTAATCACCATTGAACACATCTTTCATAGCAATTTCAGCTCTTAACTCAGCCTTTAACCCCTTAAATACTGATCAAAAGAAGCAAAAAGGGCAGCTCTAGCAGTTTCGTAGCGCTTTTATGCTTCTTAAGCCTGGAGGCACTACGAAACTGCCGAGTATGCAGATTTTTTCATAAATTTTTCAAATGAAAACTGTGGTAGCCCAAAAAATCAAAATATAACCTATCTTCATCATCTACAAACCATAAAAACCATAAACCAACTTCATTTTAGCTTCCTTGAGGCATTTCTTGCAGATTTCTCCTGTTTTTTCCTGAAAAATAGGTCTTGGGACAGAGCCTATATCTCCAAATCCATGATGTATTTTGATAAAATGAAGGAGGTTTTTGTAGGTCATTATGTCTTGAATAAAAACCTCTCTTGTTGTTTTGAAACACATCTCCTGCTGTCCAACAAATGCCTTTGAAAAAAATGTGTAAAACAAGAAAACTCTGTTTTCTGAAAATAGAGCTTCAAAGAAAGCCTTTTATCTCCCAACTGATAACACCTGTGAGAAAAAGTGAGAGAGGTTATTGTTATTTGATATGTTTTTTAAAACAATGTCTCGTAGTTTCTTAAAATACCTTTCAGTTTGCTCAGAAACCTCCTTTGAAGTTTACTGTTCAAAACCAAAAAACAAAGTTTTGCTTCATATTTCGCTACGAAACTTTCAGTAGTTTCGTAGCACTTTCTGCCTTTTTTACACTGAATGTGCTACGAAAGTAGGGATTCTTGGTTTATTAGGAATTTTTGGCACAAAAAATTTGGGAAATGAAATGAATCCTAAAATGATGATTTATTTGACATGAAGGACTTTTAAAAATGAGTTTGTTTAAACCTTAAGGTAGGACCAAACTATAAAAAATTTAATGCTTCCCTTGGTCAAACTTAAAATGAATCCTAAAACCCTATTTTGACCCATGAACATAAGTAATCTTGTCAAAATGATGTTTTGAATTTTTTGAGTGATAACAGTGGCTCCACTTGGTATAGTGTGCCCCTGTCGTACACTAAAGAACCAATAGTTCCAGTGCTGCTAACCATCTTCTTGAAAAACAGAAAAAAAACTTTGAAATTGGCAAGCTTTCTCCTCAAACTCTAATGGCCTTCACCTCGGGCTCAAGCTTGATGATCACTGCAGAAGAACCAAATCTTTACCTACTGAAAAGATGCTCAGTCAACTTTGAGCTTATTCACACACTCCTACCTACCCTATCAGCTGCAATCTCCATTTTTAACTCAAGCAACATGAAACTGCCAATGAAGCTAGTCATTGATCTGATCTAACATTTGAACCTGTTGAATGCACTTGAACCAACAGTAAGCATGATACTGAAATCACCAAGGCAACATATAATGTATTTGATACTCATGATGAAAATATAACTGAAAATATGGACTATATAACTCTTCCATGTGTTCGGCTATAGGATCAAAGAAGACATGATCTGTTTGGTGATTCTCAAAACATTCTGCAACTTTGGATAACTCATATATGCTTTTCTCAACCATACCAGATTTCAATTGTGTGCTATCAAACTTCTGTTCAAAATGATTTTCAAAAACAGTGTATTCTTCCTCAAACTCAAAAGAGATAGGTAACAACATCCTCTCTTTATATTCGGGCATAAAAAGATTTTGAAAAGACTGATATTAATCATGAAGATTATAAGATTGAATTTGACCTTCTAAAACTTCAATCTCTTTCCCAATATTCTTAGCAACTTCATCGACAAATTTAATCTTAACTTCTGACTTGCACTCAAATGACTTCAGATTAGAAGACAAGGATAAAGAAAAATTTTCACCCTCTTCTTCATTAGTGTGATCATTATTTGATGTAGACTGATGCAAGGAATAACATGAAGAATAAAATTTTTCCTTTACCTAAGATTTATAGCAATTATCTTCCAATATTTCCTCTTGTTGTTTGAAATGTTTCTCATAAACCTGATGATCAAAAGACCAACAAGGCTGCTGAAACTTTTCATCAAACTCAGAGGATGTAACATGATTATCACAAATAAACTCTTGCTGGGTTTCATTTTCATCCAAGAGAGAGGATATCCTTTCTTCTTGGTGATGAAAGGGATTGTCATGAAGAGCCTCTAAAATTTCCTTATCCATGAACTCATCATCTTCATAACAATTCTCCAAATATTCAATAAAACTCACACAATGTTTACAGTAGTCTTTGACCAACAATAAGGAGGGATGACACTCTTCATAAATCTCATAAAATGCAACATGGAAATTAGCAAGAGTATATAATGAACCATTTGGCAAGCTTTCATACCAAGACCATGCTTTTCCTTCTAAAGTGGCCATAAACATCTTCATGAGACAATCCTCAGGAAACTAAACCTTAAGACTGTGTACAAGCGTATGGAATCTAACCAAATGAAGAGCAAAATTTTCTTTCTTTTCATCTTTAAATATTGGAATATTAGTTAACCATTCAACCTTTGGAATAGGATTTGGAAAACCAGGGATATGAGACCGATTCATATGGGCATACTTGGGATTTATTCTTGCAATGGAACTCATCTTGAAACTTCATCAAGCTATTGATCTTCAAGCAGTGGAGTCACCTTCCAATTGATTATTTGATGTGTGGATTCACCAGAGCAGAAATACAGCCAATATGTGCCTAAGTGTCTGCTGCTCTCAGACCTTAGAACTAAAACTTTGTCATTCTTCCCAGGGAAAATATACACCTTCGGTCCCCAGCAATGGCGCCAAAATGTTATCACAAAAATCGTACCTGATTGGCTGTTAATCAGACAACTTCAGTGTAACTATTTCAAACCAATCTTGTGACTGAGGCTTAGCCTCCTTAATCTGAGAGGGCTCTCTCAAGGGTTAATGATATTGAATAAAGATGTAGATGGCTAACTCTATTTTTTGTGTCTTGGTTTTGTATGTTTGTAGGTTGAAAAGATGAAGGCTTGCTATCATTGGGCTATGGAGTTAGTGACAGGGATAAAGATGAAAAAGGCTCTCCTTGTGGAAGCTGAGGCTTGTATATTCTTCAATGAAAGAGTAACACATTCAAGAAAACCCCAATAAATTGAGGTTCAAAGGAAGTTAGAGCATGTGATACACGAATTTTGAGTAATGAGACATCAAGGTATTGAATGGAAAATATTAAAAGAGATTCACCATAGCTCAATACTTAAAGGAAGTCAGAGCATGAACAATCATGAATTCTGAGTAATAAGCATTAATACTTTGGAAGAAAAACATTTCAAAGATAGGACAAAAACTCATTGAAATACACTAAGAATCTCAGGTGAAGAAAAGTTGTATTGCTACTGTATATATTAGAAAATCCAAAGCTTTACAATAAAATAGTCTACTGAGATAACATTTTCCAACCTGTAGATTGAAAATAATATCATCATGCAGACATTGGGGTTATTGAATCAACACTTTCAGTGATTCAGTGAGTTCACTTGACATGGAAGTTGAGGCAGGTCAGAGTTTTTAGTAGTAGGACATACACACATGAAACTTGAAAATACACAGTCAATTCACTCATAAAGGAAGTCAGAGCATCTCATGGATGAATTATGAGTAATATAAATGAAAACCACTGCAAGAGAGATGAATAAAAGGTACATATAGAATAAGTAAGCACCAAAAAGTCCTTTAGAATCTCAAGTTTTTCAAATAACAGATCTTTGTATTAGCTGAAATAGTCCATTACCATAAGCTGCAATTTTGCCAAAAATCTTCCAACCCTTGACAAATTCGACCCCATGGCCTTTAATAGACATGTTACCCCCTCATATGATCTACCTCTAGGCTAGATACATCAAATTTTTTCCTAATGACACCTTGCATAACCATAAAACATCAACTTTAATGATAAACAGACACCTATCCTACTTAACAGTCCTATTTCAAATATGACTCAAACTGCTCATTATTATCATTAACAACCTTATCTACTAAAAGAAATCACATATTTGACAAGTATACATTCACATGGTAAAATTTAGATGATGGGATTCATCACTTTATGATCACTAAACTAAGCTCCTTAAAACTAGGAAACAATACCCTATTTTTTAGGCAAATGGTTTTCTTCTTCTTCAAACACTTAGGCTGTCCTTTAATATTCAATTTGTGGTCCTTGAATGTTAAATAATTGCTTGAAATTATGTTTTACTCTCCCATAACCTCCAAATTTCCAAAAACTGCTCCAAATCTTCTAAAAAGGCTGAAAAACATTGCGTTACGAAAGTAAGGCAGTTTTGTAGCGCACTTTCGTAGCGCTGCAAAACATGCATTTTTCATCCAAAAACTTGATTCTTCCCTCTTGCATAATTTTAATCACCCTTCAACACATATTTCATAGCAATTTCAGCTCCCAAATCAGCCTTTAACCCCTTAAATACTGATCAAAAGAAGCAAAAAGGGCAGCTACAACAGTTTCGTAGAGCTTTTCTGCTTTTTAAGCCTGGAGGCAGTACGAAACTGCTGAGTATGTAGATTTTTTCACAAATTTGTCAAATGAAAACTATGGTTGCCCAAAAGCTCAAAATATAACCTATCTTCATCATCTACAAACCATACAAACCATAAACCAACTTCATTTTAGCTTCCTTGAGGCATTTCTTGCAGATTTCTCCTGTTTTTTTCCTGAACAATAGGTCTTGGGACAGAGCCTATATCTCCTAATCCATGATGTAGTTTGAGAAAATGAAGGAGGTTTTTGTAGGCCATTATGTCTTGAATAAAAAAATCTCTTGGATTTTTGAAACACATCTCATGCTGTCCAAAATCTGTCTTTGAAAAAAATGTGTAAAACAAGAAAACTTTGTTTTCTGAAAATAGGGCTTCAAAGAAAGCCTTATATCTCCCAACTGATAACACCTGTGAGAAAAGTGAGAGATGTTATTTTTATTTGATATGTTTTGTGAAAATAACCTCTCTCAGTTTCTTAAAATACCTTTTTGTTTGCTTAGAAACCTCCTTTGAAATTAACTTCTCAAAACCAGAAAACAGAGTTTTGCTTCATATTTAGCTATGAAACTTTCAGCAGTTTCGTAGCATTTTCTGCCTTTTTTACACTGAATGCGCTAGGAAAGTAGGGATTCTTGGTTTATTAGGCAGTTTTGGCACAAAATCTTCGGGAAATGAAATTAATCCTAAAATGATGAATGATTTGACATGAAGGACTTTTAAAAATGAGTTTTTTTAAACATTAGGGTAGGATCAAACTATAAAAAATATAATGCTTCCCTTGGTAAAACTTAAAATTACTATTAAAACCATATTTTGACCCATGAACATAAGTAATATCATCAAAATTATGTTTTGAATTTTTTGACTGATAACAACCCCAAATCAAACTCTTTTTTGTTTGGTATAGTGGTTCCAACTAGTATTCTGCGTCCAGTTACCCTTAACAACTAATTGTGTATGGAGATAACATGGGCGGTGATGATATTTGATAAAATTCTAATAAAGACTGATACAAACTACAACTAATCTATTCTATTTAATTTTACCTGAGTATATTAAAGCCTATGTGCTAAAAAGATAGCATTATTTATGACAATAAAGATTCCTGCAAATTAACATTGTGAATTTTGTTTAAAGAATTTATTTAATTAAATAGTTAATCAAATCAATTATAAGCTCATCACATATGAAAAGGAAATTTCATTGTTCATTGTATTATATATAATTTAATTCACACATATCAAAAGTGATTATGCTAGAATTAATAAAAACATATACATGAACAATGTTTAAACAAATTGAAACAATTCCCTTCAAAAATAGAAAACATATGGAGCTGATAAAAGTACCTGTACTACAGGAAATTTGTTCATACTGGAATTGAAATTGGTTCAGATAATATTAAAGTAAAACTTGAGTACAAAATTACAACAAAATCTTTTCTTTTTCTCCGAAATTTAGAACCCTTTGCAATGAGTTCAAGAGGGAGATTTATAGTGTTCTTTACAATGAAAAGTGAAACTACTCTCCCTAAAAATTCTCACCTGGAGCATAACAAAATAAACATAAAAATTGTATTGTTGTAACAACCATGAGCTATTTTAAGTCGAGCCAATAGTTCGTTTCCATAGCCTTTAAAGTTCTAGAAGAGCTTCCAGCTCTGGAGGAGAATGATGTTTGATATGCCCCTGACAGCTGAAGATATATTCTGTAAAAGATGGAAACATTTGAAAGATAATATTGGTGAGTGCCTTCATAACCAACCAATGACTATGTGGTTTGACCAATAATTTCCAATTGAATTCAAGATTAACTTTAGTTAATTTTCAATTCTCTTAGTGAACTATGCCCTCTCCTTAAGCCAATCCTTGAGTAACCTTTCTACATTTGGCATGGAATCTTTTGGACAAATGGAAATCATATTTGACTCGAGCAATGAACCATTGATGGATTCAACTATGGAATTTGTTAACTCTCATGCATCATTGATAAGTTTCTTCACCAAACGAATTTTGGCTTTCCATATTTTGAAAATGATTGACTTTTTCATTTCATCAATTTTAGGAAAGTCAAATTTCTTTCCCTCAGCATTGTTCTACCATTTCAATTTCTTATTTAGGTCTCGCTTGGTTTCATCATAATATGTTATTATATCCACTATATCATCAGTCAATGTATTTCCCAATTTTCATTGAACCTGAATTAAACCCAACTTCTCACAGAAAATTTGTTGTTGCTTTTGAAGCTAAGCATTAAGATCATATACATCCTATTTGAATTTCACTAAATGGGGGGTCCCAACTTGCAATTGCTCAAGTTTTTGTTGTGAATCCTTAAGTTTTCCATCCTTTGATTTAATCTCCTTTGCATGTTGAATTTTAAGTGCATTAAACTTCTTTTGCAGTTCTGCCAAGGTGATATCTTTCTGGTTTAACTGTTTTTTCCACTGCGTCCTCAATTTCTCTTTTTCTTTCATAAATTCCTACTACATAGTGGCAATATTTTCATATTTTTCTCTTAGTAATTCTTGCACTTCTATTTTTTATCCATGGTTGCAGAGGCATATGTACCTGTAAACTGAGTTAACTTCCCTAGCTCATTAGCAGGGGCAATAGAGGATCCTTTCCATAGGACTTCAAGAGAAGTGGCTTCGAGAGCTTTTCTTGGAACTAAAGTGCGAGATTCATCTAATTTCCTCTTCTTTCTCCCTCTGTTGACTAGAAATTTATGCATTGGGCTATAAAATATGTCAATAGGAGGAATCTCCTTAATGTTGAGGAATATCTTAGAAGTAGGAATAATTTCAAATTCAGGTTGAGTAAGCACCAATGTATTTTCAGATATTGTCTGCTAAGGCATGGTATTTTTCACGAAGATGGGATGAATCAGAGGATATTTCTACTGAGGAGTAGCCTCAACATCTATTTGAATGATATGAGTGTCCCTTGCATTGGTTGCTTAATAATTTCATCAAATTATTTCCATACCTTGTCCACCTTAGGGTCAAGTGTATGAATTTTTCCCCCAGGATTTGAAGCACTAGTTGTTGTTGCAGCTAAGGAGGGATCACTATTTGAGAGGAATATTCGTGCTGAGTAGAAGCCCTAATGTCCTTCAAATAGGCTTTTATTTGTAGGGTAAGTTGTAATAAGTCCATAAGCAGAGGAGAAAATATGGAATCCTTGTAAGTGAAAACATGTTTTTGCTCCTCTATTGACAATGTTTCATCCAATCCATTGAGAACTGTACTATATGAGGAGGCTTCACTGAAGAAATCATCAAATTTGTGTTCTATTGATCATAATCAACTATCTGTAAAATTTTCACAAGCAATTTGGCTTAAACCTCTCAAATCCCCTCTTTCAGCCTTAAAGGAGTCATTTTTGTGCCTATTGTTGCCTTTCCCGCCCCCAAATTACATTATAAAAGGCCACAGATCGTAAATATGAAAATCTATCAGGCCTAGCCCCTTCGGCTAAGCCTCTGCTCCTTTCCTCCACGTGACCGAAAACCAGAACCGAGTGCTAGCTCTCCAAGCGCTTATCAAATGCATATCAGGTGCATTCTGAGCCGCCGATTTGTACAGATTGGACGGCGTTTGTTCACCTCCGCCACGCCCATAACCTGCTTGGCTACCGTCCGATCAAACTGTGAAATGAACGGTTCGCAGCCCGCTTGTCCTAGTGGTCCCCATGCTCGCTCCCATTGCAAAAACCAATGGTTTATATCGCACCACCTTCCAAGCGGCAGGCGGTATTCCTCAAATCCGAGCGATTCCATACATCGCTCGCTGCGTGTCCCTGTGTACGGCTCCAAAACCGCCGTTCATCGCACGCTATTGTTCAGCGAATGATGAGCAGCGATATCGCTGTCAGCCGTCGGATCTGGAGACCTTCATCGAACGGTCGTTGCGCATCAAAGCTGCATGGGTTTTAATTCACGGCAGATACACCCCTAGCCCACTGTCAATCGCTCCCAATACCTTTTCGACCGTCGATCTCCCCCGGGATAGGACAATCTAGATTTAGCCCACGCCACGTCATTGACCCCGTATCTCCACGTCACCTTTCTGCGTGTCATTCGTCGTACTTTCTTCCGTCTTCCTTATATTCATCCAAAGGGTCAAATTCAAAGGTTTTTCTTATTCGATGCACTCCGCCAACCTTCACTAAATGCGTTTTTCCACCCAGTCCATTTACCATCACTCCGCTGCATTTTTCCGCCACCCTACGTTGTTTCACCATTTCGCCATGTCTGCACAGCCATTTTTATCGATCCCGTCACGTCCATCATCTTCAGGCCTGGTTTTCCTAACAATTTTGCTGGTTTTGCAGGATTACAACAGCGGAAAACTGCCATGATTCACCGCTCTTAATTACAAATGGCAAAAATACAGGAAAGGATCATTGTTCAGGAGCCGAAACCATAAAGAAAGTTCTGGGAGGTTGTTGTGACAAGAATTCCATTAAAGAAGCCGGGGTAAAAATATATCAAACCCTCCAAGAGCTATTCAAAACGCAGAATGCGCAGATCCAGGCTTAAATATTGCGAGCAAAGAGTATCCGTGGAAAGTAGAGAATTAAAGGCAGGGAGTGAAGATTTTGGAGCTTGAGCCAACCTTTTGAAGGCCGAGTACCAAGTTGAAGATCCTGCAGATCACTCCAAAGATTTGTACACAGAAAACAATACCCTCAAGGCTTTATTTCAGCAGAGCTTTCTCTCTAGGAAAGGACGGGATGTCAATATGATTTTAATTCTATGCCGTGTTCCTGAAGAGATTTTTATCCAGTGCAATTACTTCGGAAATTCGGTGGCAGAGTACATACAGCACAACATAGTCATTCAACAGTATGGGCGTGAATGTTTCCGCCATTTTGTCTTAACAAGGCAAATTAAATGTTTTTCACCTACTTCTTTTATTAGGGTTCTTCTTCTTGTATAAAGGGCCCTAAGAATAGATTATTGAGGGTTCCAGATTTTATCAGAAAATTATGCAGTGAAAGGCTTTTTGTATACATTTTGTAAAAATTTTGTATGGAGGCTCAAAGCCCATAGGGTCTCAGTGAGGAGGAGTTCCATTTGTTAAAGAGGATTCTGGTCTTTGGTATTTCACAGTCTGTAACTTTCTCTTATGTGTTATTTTAATATATCATTTCATTTCATCCATGCTTCCTGTATCATGTTTTGGAATGCGAGTGGCTCACTGATTTCTGGTATGGATTCATCCTAGTTGATTCCCATGCTTGGATTAGTTAAGCGCTTTAAATATGGCTCCTGCATGATATTCTGTTCCTTTATCCAGCTAAACCATACTTCCGGTATATTAGTTTCTTTGGGAGGATGCTTTTAAAATGCTATTATCATGTATGGATTCTTAGATTGGTAAGCCCATGCATGGTCGTATTGTATATCTGGGTATCAGCTCAATGTTAACTAATATCTCTTCTACATTTCATTCACTACATACACCTTCTGATAACTTATGTCTGTGAAGTATTTCTGAATCGGCCCGCTTTGCAGTAAATTGTCTCTGAATTGTCTGTTGCTTTCATATTAGATTTATGCACTTTGCCTCTGTAGTATCCATTTCTCTGTGTCATTTTCTGAGGGTCTTGGTCACATTCTAGTTTATTTCCCTGTTTACAGGAGATAGCATGTGAGTTGAAGTTGACAACTTCATACATTATATTATACGCTCCTTGCTATGCTAAGATGTCCTAGGCACTGGTCTATCACAACTCTAAGCTGTCTCTAGGAACAACAACATCTTTCTGGCGCCATTGCCGGGGAACGAAATTGAGAAGTTTAAATCCCTGGGTCTCGAAAAAATCTAATTCACTCTTCAAGTAGGTGAGTATGGAGAGTTGAGAGTTGTAGATCTCTCACCTTGGCGACTCCATATTTGTTCATTTGATAAATCTATTTGCAGTCCTGGCTCCTCGTAAGCCACACCTGAGGTCAGATACGTCTAAACCAAAGACACCTTCAGTGTCTGACCCTGAAAATATCATACATAGAAGAAATTGGAGGGAAAGAAAATCAGTCCATTATGAGATTCCCGAATTCTCTCAAGAAGACTATCCATCCTCTTTCTCTCAAGAATTCCAAGTAGAAAATCCCTACTACACTGAGGAAAATCCCGAATATTACTCAGATAGTCCACCCCGGGAGGGTATCAGAAATAAAAGTAGTCTTCATCCTACTCCTGAGGTTGAAGAGGTCAAGGAAGTAACCGAAGTATCTGCTGTTAACAGACCTTTGTTCCCCTCAACCCCTCAAGCTACAGCTGAGTATATTCCTATTATTATTCATACTCCACTTCCACCACCTCCTCCTCCTCTTACTCATCAAACTATTGCACTACCTCCACGTCCTCCAATGGCCAATGTTTCAGCCTTCTTGATGAATAAATATTCTCCCCTGGCATTACCCCAAGTGTTGAATGATATGCCCTAGGATTATCTGATGATCTTGCCCAGATTCAATGGGGAAAACGAGATTGATGCTCAAAAACATCTTGAGACTTTCTGCTCCTTTGCAGATAACTTTAATGTTGAACATTTAGATGTGGTCTTAAGACTGTTTGTGCAATCTCTTGATGGTGAAGCTCGAAAATTGTTTAAGACATTGGCTGGCCGTTCTATTACCACTTGAGATAACATGGAAGACACTTTTCTCATGAAATGGGGAGAGAAGAAAGATCATGGAAATTGTCTCATTGAGTTCAATACACTAAAGAAAAGACACAATGAAGGAGTGTCAGAATTTATCAAGAGATTTAATAAATTGTATCTAAGTCTCCCTGCTGATATGAAACCCCATCAAACTGCTGCTAAAGTTGTTTTTATAGCAGCCTTTGATTCAAAATTTGGTTTCTCTCTCAGAGAAAGAAAGCCTGCTACTCTGGATGATGCTCAGGTAGATGCACTAGAGTTGGAAGCAAACTTTTCCTCCACTGGCAAATCAAAAGGAAGATCTGAACAAGATACCAGAAGAAGGGGCAAAGAAGAGGCATATACCTCTAACCAAGACAGAGACTCAACCAATGACAAAATGGAAGAAATGAGAAAATTGATTAAGAAAATGGTCAAGCTTGAATTGGAAGCCAGAACACAGCCTTCAAGAATTTCCAGAATGCTCCAAATAGAAGTTACAATCCTCAGTACAGAAGACCACCCTTGCAAATATTGCCAAGGGAATCAAAAGAGCAATAGGATTCAGGTACCGCACCCATTTTAACTGGAAGGTCCAGAAGATGATACCATTGGAGATACTGCCTATGGACTGGAGGATGCAAATCTTGCTTTCTCGGATAGAGAAGAAGATGAATGCTCATTGCAAGAAGAAGAAAAGGCTAGAGACACGGAAGACTCAGAGATTGATCACTGTTGTAAGAAATTTGTTGACCTCATGCAAGCACAGCTCAATAGAAGATATGACCTCAGATATTCTAAGAAGAGAACTCGTACTCAAGAGCAAGAAGAAGAGCCACATCAGAAGGAAGCGCCTGCTCAGGAGGAGTCAACAATGTAGAAAGCCATAGACAAAGGTAAGGGACCTCTAAACAAACCTTTGCAGTTCAGTGACCAAATTCCTTCCTCTTCAAAAGTAGTCATTCCCCCTAATGTCAAGTCTGTGTCTAAAGAAGTCAAGCCCCCAGCTGAAAATAAAGAATCAAAATAAGTTGTAATAGAAAAGTATTCTCCTGTTTTTAGTCTGCAAAAGGAACTTGAAAAAGTCAAAATCCCAGTGCCCTTGACCGAGTTGTTGAAACAACCTGCATATCAATCCCAAGTCACCTCATTCATGTTCCCTCCAGAAGCAACACTCACTCCAAATAGTCTCAACCTTCAAGAAGAAAGACCCATGGTAGTCTTTGGTCCACATGTTGAGGAGTTAGATCCCTCTACTCCTCCCTTCTATGTGTCTCTAGTGATTCATGACCTGCTACTACATAATTGTATGCTAGATTCTGGAGTTTCTCACAATCTTATGCCTCTGTCAGTCATGGAACAACTAGGACTACAAATCACCCGTCCATACAAAGACCTCTATTCATTTGACTCCAAAAGAGTTAAATGCTTGGGGATGATTAAGGATTTGGTGGTCAATTTAGCCCAAGTCCCAGCAAAAAGTGTGGTAATGGACATCGTGGTGGCTGACATCCCAGCTCGTTTTGGTATGTTGCTGTCAAGGTCCTGGGAACAAAAATCGGTGGATCACTCAAGATGGATTTAACATATGCCACAATCCCGGTTTTTGGTGGCCAAGAGAGGAGGTTGTATAGGGAGACTAGATTTGTCAAGATGGTGACTAAGGCTGACAATTCTGTAAATTCACCAGTCTACAGTAAAGAAGGAGATTTCTCCTGCTTGATGATGGAAGAAGATCAAGATTATGCTAATGAACCATCCCTCTGCCAGATTCATACTGAGTAGTCCCTAGAGAGCCATGATGCAGGAATCTGGACACTTCATTTTGATGGAGAAAATTCTAAAGAAGGTAATGGAGTAGGAATACTATTGGTTTCTCCTTCAGCCAAATGGGTACCATTGTCTTTAAAACTAGAATATGAAGCCACCAACAATGTGGTTGAATATGAAGCACTCCTGTTAGGATTGCAGACAGCCAGGAACATGAATATACAAAGTTTAAAAGTTCTGGGAGATTCAGAGCTGGTGGTTAGACAAGTCAGGAATCAGTGTCAGACCAAACATCCTAGGCTAAGGGCTTATAGGAATGAAGTTTGGGACATGGTAGAGAATTTCTTCTTGGCATTTAATATCCAGTTCATGCCCCATGAACAAAATAGGATGGTTGATTCCCTTGCTGCGGCTGCTAGTACATTTCGACCACCTCAGAACCCTCTTTTAAGATATGAAGTTGAGGTGCATTATCGGCCTTCAATCCCAGATAACATCAAACACTGGCAGGTGTTTGAAGATGAAGAAAAAATGAAAATATTCCTGGAAACAGTGGGAGAATTCACTAATATGGAGATTGATGCTGATGAAGAAGAGGTTGAGTCTGAAAATACTTGAGAAAGAAATTGGGAGGAGAAAGTGGCAGGTAATAAAGTGTTGCAATTGAAGGGAAATGTGATACCTAGAGGGATGGTGCCTCTAGAAAGATTATTTGACAATAATGATGTCTCATTGCAGCCGAGCAAAGTGGTAGAAGAAAATCAGGTGGAAGACCTGAATCTGGGAATTGATGTTGACCCCAAAATTGTAAGACTGTCCAAGAGGGTCCCAGAAGAATATAAAAAGCTATATCAGAAATTATTTCAGTCTTACAGAGATGTGTTTTCATGGTCCTATCAGGACTTGAAAACTTTTGATATCAGTATTATGTAGCACAAAATTCCATTGAAGGCAGATGCAAAGCCCCATAAGTAGAAGCTCAGACAAATAAATCCCCTGCTGCTGCCTTCTATTGAGAAGGAAATCAAGAAGCTGCTAAAAGCCAAAATAATTGTACCACTGAGGTACTCTGAATGGGTGGCAAACCTTGTCCCTGTATGAAAGAAGAATGGAGAAATAAGGCTATGTGTGGATTTTAGAAATTTAAACAGAGCATCCTTAAAGGATAATTATCCACTACCTAAGATGGATCATATCCTGCAGAAAGTGGTTGGAGCTTCTAGGGTGTCAATGATGGATGGATTCTCTGGTTATAACCAGGTGGCTGTACCTCCAGAGGATCAAAATAAGACTGCTTTCACCACACCATGGGATACATTTATGTATGCCAGGATGCCTTTTGGATTGATTAATGCAGGGGCCACTTTTCAAAGGGCGATGGAAATTGCTTTTGTTGGGGAGCAAGATAAATTCCTGGTGGTCTACCTCGATGATATCACTATATTTTTCAAGAATGATACTGAGCACATTGAGCATCTGCATAGAACTTTTGAGAAATGCAGAAGGTATGGTCTCTCTCTGAATCCTCAAAAGTCTTTATTTGCATTGGAAGAGGGAAAGCTTTTGGGCCATATTGTGACCAAAGATGGGGTGAAGATAGATCCTAAGAGGGTAGAGGTTATAAATGGTATTGCTTTTCCCAGAAATAAGAAAGATGTACAAGTATTCCTAGGGTGTATTAATTTCTTGAGAAGGTTTATTCCTAACTATGCTGAAATAGTTAGATACATAACTGACATGCTGAAGAAGAATAATGAAGTTAAATGGTCCCAGGAATCATGAGAGGCATTTACCAGAATAAAAAATGCTTTTGCAGAAGCCCCTGTGCTAGCTAGACCAGATTATGATAAACCTTTCATGATTTTTTCTTTTGCATCACCTCATACAATAGGAGGAGTTTTATTACAGAAAAATGAGGAAGGGTATGAGCAACCTATTGCCTTTTTCAGTCAGGTGCTCCGCGATGCAGAATTAAAGTACAACATATTGGAAAAGCAAGCATACGCCCTAGTGAAATCCCTCAAAGCATTTCACGAATATATCTTATAGTCCCATATCACTGCATTTGTGCCTGCAGCTGCTGTAAAAGATATTCTTATTCAGGGGGATAGTGAAGGAAAAAGGGGTAAGTGGATTGCTTAAATACAAGAGTATGACTTAGAAATCTGCCCTACTAAGCTGATCAAAGGACAAGGGCTTGCTAAAATGTTATCTGAATCAAACTATCAAGCTCTGGGCATAAATTTGTCCATTATAGCAGGTGAGGAATCTGAAGAGCAAGACGAGCGACAGGGAATTGGAGTAGCTACTCCAGAAGCACATCTAAAGTACGTCACCAGTCTGTGGTACAAAGAGATAGTAAAATATATCCTCACACTCAGTTGCCCTCCAAGCTGTGATAAGGCTAAATACAGAACACTGAAATCACAGAAATATATAGTCGCCAATGGCCGACTATACTGGCGAGATCCCTCAGGTATCTTACTGCTATGTCTCACAGAGGATGAGGTAGGGTGTATTATAGCTGAATTTCACGAAGGAATTTGTGGGGGTCACTACAGCTGGAGGGCCACTGCTCACAAAATCCTGAAAGTTGGTTTTTATTGGCCCAAGCTTTTTGGAGATGTTTTTGCTCAGGTTAGAGCATGTGAAAAATGTCAGAAATTTGCTGAAAGGCAGAAGTTAGCACCTATGCCCATGATTCCGGTGCACGTAGATGAACCATTCAAACAGTGGGGAATTGATTTTATAGGTGAGATACATCCTTCATCAAGTGGTCAACATAAGTGGATTTTAACGGCCACTGATTATTTCACTAAATGGGTGGAAGCCATATCTGCAAGGAATGCTACAGATATTGTGATCATAAAGTTCATGGAGCAAAACATCATATCCAGGTTTGGTTGCCCTGCCAGAATAGTGACTAATAATGCACAGGTTTTCAAGTCTGCAAAATTTGTGAGTTTCTTTCAGCAATATAATATCACACTAAGTCACTCTACAGCCTATTATCCGTAGGGAAATGGCTTGGCAGAGTCTTCCAATAAAACCCTGGTGAGGGCATTGAAGAAGGCTATAAGTGAGAATCAGAGGAATTGGGATTCCCAATTGAAATTTGCTCTGTGGGCCAATAGAATCACCAGCAAGAAAGCAACTGGGAAATCCCCATATGAACTGGTATATGGGAGGGCAACAGTATTTCCTATTCAATTAGCCCTATCAGTGGCCCGATTCATGCAGGAAAGTCAAGAAGAGCCTGATGATATGATCAGGAGGATAAACCAGCTGGTGGAATTGGAAGAAACACGCAATCAAGTGTATCAAAGGCTAACAGAGTATCAGGAGAAGATGAAACACCTCTTTGATCAACATGCTAAGGACAGGAAGCTGCAGATTGGTGATTTGGTGCTCAGATGGGATATCCGAGGAGCTGAAATAGGTAAACATGGTAAATTCAAACCCCTCTGGTTTGGTCCTTTCAAAATTGTGGAACAGGGGGGCAATAATACTTTCAGGTTGGAGAATTTACAGGGCGACTTGCTGGATGCCCCTGTAAATGGTCAATTCCTTAAACCCTATTTCCAGTTTTGATTCAGGCCGAAACAACCTGGTGTATTATATTGTATATTAGTTTCTTGTTTCGTTTTTGATTGAATAATGTGGGTGTCGTGATGAATCATGAAGTTAAAAAGCAGAAGGGTTGAAGAGTGGAATTAACACAAAAGAGTATCCGGTGGTCTGTGAAGTTCTCGACACGTCCAGGGAGGGACGTGTGTAGAAATTTTCTGAATAATGATATTTATCCACCGAGACTATCCTGATCACATATCAATTCGAATTCATATGCAACACATAATCTCTTCCACTCAGATCATCACACATGCGGAAATAAAACAAGCGGCATGCGATCAAAAGATCATCAAAACATCACACATTACACAGTATGTATGGGGAAAGCTTATAGATGAAAACCCCGCAGCTATTGTGTATACTATAATGGATAACACATGTAACAAACTCAGTACAATACTCCTCACAAGTACTCAATACTTTCTCATAAAGTTACACACAAACTAGCTTGGTTTTGAACAAGTCACAGGTTCAAAACACACCCACTAATTGCTTGCCTCTATTGCGCAATCAAGGCTGGTCTAATGAGAGATCCAAGGTTCGAATCTCCTTGGCTTGACAGCACAATCATCATGGGCAATTCCTCCAAGTGTGGTGCAAATCTCATGCACAACTGATGTCACAACTGATAGCTATCTCAACCCTTTCATCTACCTCTTTCACTGGTCTCCACTGAACTGTCCATGCACTGTAGTGAACTGATGTGTTCTTGAGTTGAATAATGAGTTACTAATTAGTGAATTAAATAATATTTAATTCACTCCCTCATTACTAGTTGATTAGCTAGTTAAACTAATCTCAACTAAGTTCAACTAAGTTAAACCGAACATAACTCCACCAAGCGCTCATCAACTCCACCAAACTTTTGCTGTGAAGTCTAGCGAAGTCAACCATGCATAGACTCCACCAAACCCAACCCCTAGGAATAGCGTAATTCCTCTTGTCAAATGCATGAGCCACTTAAGCGCTCGGCCAAGTTCTCGAAAGTAGGCGAAGTTTAAGAGTCCAAATATTATTAAGAGCTAATAATATTCCACTGATCTATTTTTAGACTGGCAGTCTAAAAATAGACTTCGCCCAATGTCTAAAAATAGAGGTCCATCTGTTTTTACCAACTTGACCAATCATCCATAAATAGCATCATGCAACTCATAGACCATGATCCATATGTCTAAAAATAGACATAGTCTAAAAATAGACTTTGCGCCAAAAATAGCCTGCGGGCCCACTTAGTGAAGGCGACTCCTTTCCACTAAGCTCATCATATTGTTGCAATCTCAACACTCCCTCTCAACGAGATATGGATTATCTGCAACCCCTATCCTGCCCCTGTGGTATTCGAATTTGCTCCTGGTGAGCGCCTTCGTCAAGATATCAGCATCCTGATCCTCCGTGGGAACATATGAAAGCATCATGATTCTCCAGGTTGAACACAATCCCCTATGATATGATGGTACTGATGTCGATGTGTTTGGATCTATCATGAAATACTAGATTAGCGAGGAGTTTAATGCAACTACGGACATCACGATGTAAATCAACTGTAGGCTCCAAATGCAACCGAACAATCCAACGAGATCTTCCTCATCCAAAATAGCCTCGCATGCGGCCAAGCTTGCTGCCATGTGCTAAACCTCGCGGGCCCGAGTGCCACGGATCTACTGCTTCTGTTTGTGTGGGAACTGTTGTCGACCCAATGCGAAAACTCCTCCCGGATGTGCTCTTCGGTCGGTTGGGCTCCACCCAATACGCAAGTGAAGCCGGAAAGCTTACATCCGCTCCTGTCTGTACGATGATCCATATCCTGATGTGCCTCTAATATAACGCAATACATGCTTTCCCGCCTTCCAGAAGAGCTTGGTAGGCTTGACCATAGCTTGTGAAAGATGGTTAACTGCATAACATATATCGGGTTGTGTATTGACCAGATACATAAGTGACCCCACCAACTGTCGATAAATAGTGGCATCCACTACCTCTGCCGAAGTAGCATCCTCCTTCCTCCAACCTCCAGGAAGAGGAGTATCAATAGGCTTGCAGCCATGCATGTTGAACTTCTCCAGTATCTCTCGGGCATACTTACCCTGAGAAAAAAAAACAGGTCTCCAGCTTCTTGTTGCCAAATCTCCAATCCCGGGGAAATAATGAAGGAGGCCCAAGTCCTTCATCTCGAACTCTCTAGCAAGGTCCTCCTTGAATGAAAGTATCCATGACTTCACCCGTCAAAATCGGACCATCTACATACAGTACAATGTTCGGCTTACCCTCCACCACAATGCGGTACGGAGTTGGGATCGCCTCACTCTTGGAAAATCCAAGCCCGGTGGAAATAGCGTCAATCCGTGTGTACCAAGCACGAGGTGCTTGCTTGACCGTACGGTTCTCTCTTGGGCTCGGCACACATGCGACTCGCTGCCGAAAATCTCAAAAACCTTCGGGCTGCTCTATGTACACACCTCCTCCTCAATGACTGCGGTGAGGAACGCAGTCTACTCCGTTGAGGAACGCGGTCTTCACATCCATCTGATGGATGTGCCATCCCATCTGCGCTGAGAGAGCTAGGATCGTCCGTATGGAAGAGTACCTTGCGACAGGTGCAAAGGTCTCCTCATAATCGATCCCCTCGATCTGTGAGAAGCCACGGGTGAAAAATCTCGCCTTGTACTTCTCCACACTCCCGTCAGCCGCCTGCTTCACTTTGTAGATCCATCGCGAACCCACCACTGATTTCCCCTTCGGTCTTGGGACAATCTCCCATGCACTGTTCCTGACGATCGAATCATATTCTTCGATCATGGCATCAACCCATGCGGGTTCCTCCACAGCTTCCTCAAAAGAGGATGGCTCCTTCACGACACATTGACTCACAAGAGCCATGTATCCAGTGTACCGATCCGGTGACTGTCTCTGTCTGCGCTGTGCTGTAGGTGGTCCTACAACCTTCTCTGCATCTCGAGCTAGTCGCTCAGCTTCTGTAGTGCACATGCGCCCTCTGATGGTTGGCACTGCATGGGTGGTTTCTTCCACCTCCTGAACTTCCTCTTGTGGCTGATCCACATCAGGAAGCTCCTCCTTAGGAACTAACAGCTCCTCATCTGCATGCAAGTGTAGCTCCCTCTCAAGCGAACACTGCATGGCTTTCTCCTCCTGAAATTTTATATCCCGTCGCACAACAGTCTTGCGACTGTCCGACAAATACACCCGATAGTTGTGAGGTGTATCAGTGTACCCCACAAATATTCCAACCTCAGCGGTTGGATCCAGCTTCCTTCTTGCATCCTTCGTCACATGCATGTAGATAGGAGAACCAAAAATCCGCAAATGGGAAATATCAGGCCTCTTGCCAGAATAAGCCTCCTCTGGTGTACTCATGCCAAGAACCTTGTGAGGACAACGGTTCTGCACATACACTGTTGTATTGCATGCCTCGGCCCACAAGTGAAGGGGTAGGCCCTGATCATGCAACATCGCCCGTGCAGCACCCACGATCGTTCTGTTCTTCCGCTCAGCCACCCCGTTCTGCTGTGGGTTATGGGGTGCGATGAGCTCTCTCTGAATCCCTTCTGCGCTTCAGAACTCCTTGAATTCAGCCGAGATGAATTCACCACCGTTATCACTCCTTAGAGCAATCACCTTCTTCCCCGACTCCTTCTCGACCAGTGCTTTAAATTCACAGAACTTCGCGAATGTATCGCTCTTCTTCGACATGAAGAAGATCCAGCACTTTCGAGAGAAATCATCAACAAAGATCACATAATACCTGTGCTTTGCTGTCGAAGCAACAGAGAAAGGACCACACACGTCTGTGTGAACTCTCTCAAGGATCGTCGTGGTGCGACTATCCTTCTCGTGAAAGGTGGCTTTCACATACTTCCCTAAAGTACACCCCTTGCACTGATCTGACTGCGCAAGAGTGCCCTTAGGAAGCCCAGTAGAAATCTGCTGCAGTATCTTCAAAGCTCCATGGTGAAGGTGGCCCAATCTCTTGTGCCACAGTTCGCCCTCATCATCCCGGCTCACCACTTCTCCCGCCTTGCATGCCATTGCTGCGCAGCCATCTACTAGCAACTGATAAAGGTTCTTGGTTTGA
Source organism: Pinus albicaulis (assembly GCA_034641835.2). NCBI lineage: Eukaryota > Viridiplantae > Streptophyta > Pinopsida > Pinales > Pinaceae > Pinus > Pinus albicaulis. The sequence continues at coordinate 1,548,208,580 of CM076580.1, read as the reverse complement.
ACCGCTATCTTTCGGGTCTCTCCAGTAGTCTTACTGCGCAGGAAGGCCTTTCCTTCGCTGAAGACCACATCATACCCCTTATCTTCCAACATCGCCACAGAGATCAGGTTCTTCTTCAATCCAGGTACATGCATGACATCCTTCAAAACGAAGGGTTTACCAGACTCCCTCTGAAAGGATATGGTACCGATACCAGTCGCACTGTATCTACCATCATCGCCCATCTCGATGTGCACACTCAGATCTTTTTCCTCCAGATCTGAGAACAAATCCTGATCTCCCGTCATGTGAAATGACGCACCACTGTCCAAGAACCACACTGATCCCATCACACTTGAAACCAAGCATGCGATCAGTGAAAAGTCAAGCTCGAACTGCGAAGCCAAATCCTCTCCATCTGCAGATCTTCCCGCTTGCTTGTTTTTCTTCTTCTTCGGACAATTTGTGGCATAATGTCCGTGATCATGGCAGTGAAAACACTTCACCTTCGCCATGTCTTGCTTCTTGCCCTTTGCACCAGAATGAGAAGTTTTCTTACCCTTCCCCTTCTTTGCTTTGGCAGCCAAAGCGCAATTTTCTTCATCAACTCCCTTCGATGAAGATCCATCCCTGGTAGTCCTCCTTATCTCCTCCTGCATGAGATCCGCCCAAAGGCGCTCCCATCCCGGCAACTTCTCCCGACCATTGACACTATCTTGATATGAATTCCAAGCCTTCGGAAGACCAAGGAAAGCCAGGTCCACCATGTCCTCATCTTCGACAGTCACCCCCACACTTCCCAGCTCATCTCTGCATTGAGTGAACTTCGTGAGGTATTTGGTGATATTGTCGCCTTTCTCCATCTTGATGTTTCTGAGCTTATCTTTGAGCGCCAACTTCCTTTGGTCGCTCTTACTCTGGAATAGATCCATCAAAGCTTTCCACATTAAATATGGAGAAGCCTTTCCATGCAAGCTGGATACAATATGATCCTTGACGCCCTCCAACAGGATCCTTCGACATTTCGCCATCTTCTTTTGCCATGCTTCGACTTCAGCAGGATCAGTGGGCCTTTGGACATCCGTATCCACGAACTCCTTCAATCCATTATCTTCTAATACTGCCTCCATGCGATCCTTCCATGCAACATAATTCGAACTGCCTTCAAGAGCATATTCGAGTCGCAAACCGTTGAAAGACATTTTCAACTCCGGCACCAAGAAAAAAAAACTGCTGCAAAATTCGAATTCCAAGCTCAAAGCTCAACCGCTCTTGATCTGTGAGAAAAAATTATTTCTAGCACAGAGATCGAATGTAGGGGCATTTAATGGATATATCACCTTTCAAAGGAAAGGATGGATCCAGAGGCTACCTGGCCCGCATGCAGACTCTGTCTACCGAAATAAGTTTGTAATCACTGTGATGATCAATCTCTGCTTCAATAGCTCCGATACCATGTAGAAATTTGCTGAATAATGATTAATTATCCACCGAGACTATCCTGATCACATACAATTCTAATTTATATGCAACACATAATCTCTTCCACTCAGATCATCAAACATGCGGAAATAAAATCAAGCGATAACACATCAAATCATCATACACATTAACACAGTATGTATGGGGAAAGCTTATAGCTGAAAACCCCACAGCTATTGTGTATATTGTAATGGAGAAATCATGTAACAAACTCAGTACAATACTCCTCACAAGTACTCAGTACTTTCTCATAAAGTTACACACAAACTAGCTTGGTTTTGAACAGGTTACTGGTTCAAAACTCACCGCCAATTGCCTTGCCTCTATTGCGCAATAATGGCCTGTCTATATAGAGATCCAAGGTTCGAATCTCCTTGGCTTGACAACGCAATCATCATGGGAAATTCCTCCAAGTGTGGTGCAAATCTCATGCACAACTGATAGCTATCTCAACACTTTCATCTACCTCTTCCACTGGTCTCCACTGAACTGTCCATGCACTGTAGTGAACTGATGTGTTCTTGAGTTGAATAATGAGTTAATAATTAGTGAATTAAATAATATTTAATTCACTCCACTCATTACTAGTTGATTGGCTAGTTAAACTAATCACAACTAGTTCAACTAAGTTAAACCGAACACAACTCCACCAACTGTCTCATCAACTCCACCAAACTTCTGCCACTGAAGTCCTAACCGAAGTCAACCATGCATGAGCTCACCAAACCCCTAGGAATAGCGTAATTCCTCTGTCAGATGCATGAGCCACTTCTGTAGCTCGAACTGAAGTGCTCCAAGAGAGTAAACTAAAGTTTAGAGTCCAAATATTATTAAGGGTAAATAATATTTGACTTTTCTATTTTTAGGATGGGCAGTCTAAAAATAGACTTCGACCTATATGTCTAAAAATAGAGGTCCATATATTTTTACCAACATGACCAATACTCCAAGAATAACATACTGCAACCCCTAGACCATGCTCCATATGTCTAAAAATAGACATAGTCTAAAAATAGACTTTGCGCCAAAATTTGCCTGCCTGCGGGCCCACTTAGTGAAGGCGACTTAGGACAGAGGCTTGCTAAAATTTTATCTGAATCAAAATATCAAGCTCTGGGCATAAATTTGTCCATTATAGCAGGTGAGGAATCTGAAGAGCAAGACGAGCGACAGGGAATTGGAGTAGCTACTCCAGAAGCACATCTAAAGTACGTCACCAGTCCATGGTACAAAGAGATAGTAGAATATCTCCTAACACTTAGTTGCCCTCCAAGATGTGATAAGGCTAAATACAGAACACTAAGATTGAAATCACAGAAATATATAGTCGCCAATGGTCGGCTATACTGGCAAGATCCCTCAGGTATCTTACTGCTATGTCTCACAGAGGATGAGGTAGGGTGTATTATAGCTGAATTTCACGAAGGAATCTATGGGAGTCACTACAGATGGAGGGCCACTGCTCACAAAATACTGAAGGCTGGTTTTTATTGGCCCAAGCTTTTTGGAGATGTTTTTGCTCAGGTTAGAGCATGTGAAAAATGTCAGAAATTTGCTGAAAGACAGAAGTTAGCACCTCTACCCATGATTCCGGTGCACGTAGATGAACCATTCAAAAAGCGGGGAATTGATTTTATAGGTGCGATACATCCTCCATAAAGTGGTCAACATAAGTGGATTTTAACGGCCACTGATTATTTCACTAAATGGGTGGAAGCCATACCTGCAAGGAATGCTACAGATATTGTGATCATAAAGTTCATGGAGGAAAACATCATATCCAAGTTTGGTTGCCCTGCCAGAATAGTGACTGATAATGCACAGGCTTTCAAGTCTGCAAAATTTGTGAGTTTCTGTCAGCAATATAATATCACACTAAGTCACTCTACAGCCTATTATCTGCAGGGAAATGGCTTGGCAGAGTCTTCCAATAAAACCCTGGCGAGGGCATTGAATAAGGCTATAAGTGAGAATCAGAGGAATTGGGATTCCCAATTGAAATTTTCTTTGTGGGCCAATAGAATCACCAGCAAGAGAGCAACTGGGAAATCCCCATATGAACTGGTATATGGGAGGACAACAATATTTCCTATTCAGTTGGCCCTACCAGTGGCCCGATTCATGTAGGAAAGTCAAGAAGAGCCTGATGATATGATCAGGAGGATAAACGAGCTGGTGGAATTGGAAGAAACACACAATCAAGTGAATCAAAGGCTAACAGAGTATCAGGAGAAGATGAAACACCTCTTTGATCAGCATGCTAAAGAAAGGAAGCTGCATATTGGTGATTTGGTGCTTAGATGGGATATCCGAAGAGCTGAAAAAGGTAAACATGGTAAATTCAACCCCCTCTGGTTTGGTCCTTTCAAAATTGTGGAACAGGGGGGAAATAATACTTTTAGGTTGGAGAATTTACAGGGCGACTTGCTGGATGCCCCTGTAAATGGTCAATTCCTTTAACCCTATTTCTAGTTCTGATTCAGGCCGAAACAACCTGGTGTATTATATTGTATATTAGTTTCTTGTTTCATTTTTGATTGAATAATGTGGGTGTCATGATGAATCATGAAGTTAAAAAGCAGAAGGGTTGAAGAGTGGAATTAACACAAAAGAGTATCTGGTGGTCTGCGAAGTTCTCGACACGTCCAGGGAGGGACGTGCCATCCCCAGATGGAGCCGATGTTGATCATAATCAACTATCTGTAAAATTTTCACAAGCAATTTGGCTTAAACCTCTCAAATCCTCTCTTTCAGCCTTAAAGGAGTCATTTTTGTGCCTATCGTTGCCTTTCCCACCCCCAAATTACATTATAAAAGGCCACAGATCGTAAATCCGAAAATCTATCAGGCCTAGCCAATTCGGCTAAGCCTCTGCTCCTTTCCTCCATGTGACCGAAAACCAGAACCGAGTGCTAGCTCTACAAGCGCTTATCAAATGCATATCGGGTGCATTCTGAGCGACCGATTTGTGCAGATCGGACGACGTTTGTTCACCTCCACTACGCCCATAACCCGCCTGGCTACCGTCCGATCAAACTGTGAAATCAAAGGTCCGCAGCCTGCCTGTCTTGGTGGTCCCCACACCCGCTCCCATTGCAAAAACCGGTGGTTTATATCGCACCACCTTCCAAGCGGCAGGCAGTATTACTCAAATCTGAGCGATTCCATACATCGCTCGCCGCGTGTCCCTACGTACGGCTCCAAAACTGACGTTCATCGCACGCTATTGTTCGGGGAATGATGCGCAGCGATATCGCTGTCAGCCGTCGGATCTGGAGACCTTCATCGAACGGTCGTTGCGCATCAAAGATGCACGGGTTTTAATTCACGGCAGATACACCCCTGGCCCACTGTCAATCGCTCGCAATACCTTTTCGACCGTCGATCTCCCCCGGGATCGGACGGTCTAGATTTAGCCCATGCCACGACATTGACCCCGTATCTCCACATCACCTTTCCGCGTGTCATTCGTCCTACTTTCTTTCGTATTCCTTATATTCATCCAAAGGGTCAAATTCAAAGGTTTTTCTTATTCGCTGCACTCTGCCAACCTTCACTAAATGCGTTTTTCCACCCAGTCCATTTACCATCACTCTGCTGCATTTTTCCGCCACCCTACGTTGTTTCACCATTTCGCCATGTCTGCACAACCATTTTTATCGATCCCGTCACGTCCATCATCTTCAGGCCTGGTTTTCCTAACAAGTTTGCGGGTTTTGCAGGATTACAACAGCGGAAAACTACCATGATTCACTGCTCTTAATTACAAATGGAAAAAATACAGGAAAGGATCATTGTTCAGGAGCCGAAACCATAATTAAAGTCCTGGGAGGTTGTTGTGACAAGACTTCCATTAAAGAGGTCGGGGTAAAAATCTATCAAACCCTCCAAGAGCTATTCAAAATGCAGAATGCGCAGATCCAGGCTTAAATATTGCGAGCAAAGAGTATCCGTGGAAAGTAGAGAATTAAAGGCAGGGAGTGAAGATTTTGGAGCCTGAGCCAACCTTTTGAAGGCCGAGTACGAAGTTGAAGATCCTGCAGATCACTCCAAATATTTGTACACAGAAAACAATACCCTCAAGGCTTTATTTCAGCAGATCTTTCTCTCCAGGAAAGGACGGGATGTCAATATGATTTTAATTCTATGCCGTGTTCCTGAAGAGATTTTTATCCAGTGCAATTAATTCGGAAAGTCGGCGGCAGAGTACATATAGCACAACATAGTCATTCAGTAGTATGGGCGCAAATGTTTTCGCCATTTTGTATTAACAAGGCAAATTAAATGTTTTCACCTACTTCTTTTATTAGGGTTCTTCTTCTTCTATAAAGGGCCCTAAGAACAGATTATTGAGGGTTCCAGATTTTATCAGAAAATTATGCAGTGAAAGGATTTTTTTATACATTTTGTAAAACTTTTGTATGGAGGCTCAGAGCCCATAGGGTCTCAGTGAGGAGGAGTTCCATCTGTTAAAGAGGATTCTGGTCTTTAGTATTTCACAGTCTGTAACTTTCTCTTATGTGTTATTTTAATATATCATTTCATTTCATCCATGCTTCCTGTATCATGTTTTGGAATGCGAGTGGCTCACTGATTTCTAGTATGGATTCATCCTAGTTGATGCCCATGCTTGGATTAGTCAAGCGGTTTAAATGTGGCTCATGCATGATATTCTGTTCCATTATCCAGCTAAACCATACTTCCGGTATATTAGTTTCTTTGGGAGGATGCTTTTAAAATGCTATTATCATGTATGGATTCTTAGATTGGTAAGCCCATGCATGGTGGTATTGTATATCTGGGTATCAAATCAATGTTAACTAATATCTCTTCTACATTTCATTCACTACATACACCTTCTGATAACTTATGTCTGTGAAGTATTTCTGAATCGTCCCGCTTTGCAGTAAACTGTCTCTGAATTTTCTGTTGCTTTCATATTAGATTTATGCACTTTGCCTCTATAGTATCCCTTTCTCTGTGTCATTTTCTGAGGGTCTTGGTCCCATTCTAGTTTATTTCCCTGTTTACAGGAGATAGCATGTGAGCTGAAGTTGACAACTTCATACATTATATTATACGCTCCTTGCTATGCTAAGATGTCCTAGGCACTGGTCTATCACAACTCTAGGATGTCTCTAGGAACGACAACATGTTCCTCATGGATATATCTTCTTATACCAGATGTGGATGCAACCTGTTTTGCTATTTTGTCAGGGTCATATGCCCTAGCCATGATGGTGGCTAATTTCAATGCTTCAATAGGTCACAACTCTTTCTCTGCATGACCATATTTGGATAGGGATAAAATACCAAAAAATATAGAGGAAATTGAGGCCAAAATTTCATGTTACAATCTTTCAATGCCTTGGTAATTCCATGGCCTACTGTCTGATAAGCTACTTCCCTGCAGAGAAGCTTGTCGGGAATGTAGAGGGGCAAGACATAGGGTGTCGTGTAAATTTCCAAGACTTTGATATAAGTAAAAAACTCTTCAGCAAACCAATTCCAAACCTTTTTTAGGTTTTCCATAATTTCTGGGGACATTCTGGAGGGGCTTGGTTCTAAATATAATTTCATAGATAGGGATGATGAGTGGGTGGAAAATTTGATAAAAATGGATAAAATAATTGGAATCCCAAAGTGTACTATGATAAATTTGAATTGGTGAGGGGTCAGAAAGAGTCTGTTTCCAACCCATGGTTGGGAAATTAAGAGAGAAATAGAGATAGTCCATGATGTAGGCTGAAATGTAAAATGGAGGGATATTATTCTTATAGACACTCTTAGAGGAGCAAAAGGCTAGAATGTGATTAGATAGGTTATTAGATAATATGGTGGTCCAATAAAAACTATCACCCTTAGAAACCCCATCAATCAGGGAGACCCAAATAAAGGAAACTTAGAGACATTAGGAAATGCATATAGTATGCATAACATAACGACAATTTGACTAAAAGAAGAGGTAAGTGAATTTGTAGAGTACTCAACACTTTAATTTATTTTATGTTTGTTTGGCTATTTTCTCCAATATTTGATAGAATCTACAGGTTCCCCATGCTTCTTGATGAAGTCTTCAACATTTTGTTTATTTAAATTGCTTTGTGGCTCCAACAAATTATACAATGATGGCTTGAAGGTCATTTACCGTGAATGGACCAATTATGGTGTCATTCCGAGTATGAAATTTTTTTTCAATGATATCTACATTCTCAACGATCCATTTGACCATATATATATATGGCATAAGCCATGACCTTGCTCCAATTCTATGTAGGAAAGAATTGTCTGCATCTTGCAGAGTTGTTTCAGAGGTGTGTTAAGTCCCTATAAGGCTAGTGTAGCCCCTTATTGTTATTGTTAGTGTAGACCCCTTATTGTTATTTTTGTGTCCATGTATTCCCTGTGTTGTTATTATTTTTCCCCATAGAAGCCCACTATTGTTATTGTTGTGCCCTTACAATATTATTTTTATGTAGGCTCTGATTATATTGTGACCCTTAAGACTCCTATATATAGAAATGAGGTTTTTTCATTTGAATCATCCAATAATTGTTCATTTGTGTAATGTAAAGGAGGTTTCCCCCTCGAAGAGAATATTTTTAAATTAATTGATCTATTATATCTATTTTTTTGTGAGTTGGTTGCATAACATTTGGTATCAGAGCTTTGGATTCTAAGGTTTCACTTCTTCAAAAAGGTCATATTGGAATTTCCACAATAAATTTTTTTCTATGAGGCTAAAAAAGCTGAAATTTCAACCATGTGGAGCCTAAATATTGGTTAATTTTGTGTAAAAATTTCAGATCTTGGTTCACTATATTTTCTGAGATATGATCCGGGGAAGTTAGGATTTTTGCAGGCTCCAAAATCCAGTCTCAAACATTTGACCTAGGGAAACTCGTCATAACTTTAGTTTCAGGCATCAGATTGGAATTCTGTATAAGGTAACTGTAAGTGCAAGAAATGTAGTTTTTTGTGTATAAATTTTAGGGCTGAAGGTCAAACAAATGACATGTGGCACTCTGTACAAGTTCTCTCTACTGAACCAATCTATAATCAGGTCATCGTGGGAGATCGAGCATAACTCCTTCTTGATGACTCCAATCTCAGTCTGACTTGTTGGGTTGGAAATAGGACTCAGGGCTAGCACAATACAAAATTTCAGATCTTGGATATCCAAAATTAAAGAGATGCAATGTATTCAATATCGAGCTCCTAGAAGGCAAGAAAAAGGTGTGTTTTTTATTTTATTTTTTATTTTCATAAGTTTTGTTCGAAAAATCAGTTTGAATTGATTCAAGGGGCATAGTGAAGCACAAATATAATTGTTTGATTAAAAAATTATTCAAATAAATAAAATGGAAACACCTAGTAAGCAACCAGAAAGCTCTACTATGATGCATGAAGAAGAGGAAGAAATGCAACATGATATATCAAAATTACGAGACCAAGTGCAACAAATTTCGCTCTCGCAAAGAGTAACAAAAAATGAAATGGAAGCGAAGATGGATGGTTTAAAATCAGACATGAAAGGTTTTAAGGATGGTATAGAAGAAAAAATTAAAGGCAACATGGAATATTTGAAGAATGGTTTAAAAAAAGACATGGAAATTTTGAAGGAAGTTTTGACAAAGTTGCTACAAGAAATGCTTCCTAATGGAGAAAAGTTATTAGATGAAACTAATGATGAGACCTAAAGAAATATTAATCATGATTTCATAGACTCTAACATTGGATTGAAGACCCACTATATTCGAAATATCGATATGAGGAAGTTTGATGGCAAGGATCCAGTGACATGGATACTACAAATGGAGCAATATTTTGATCTCCATAATGTGCAACACACACAAAAGGTACGCATTACAACTTTATATCTAGAATCCAATCAGTTTGTATGATATTATTGCCTTTTTTCTTGTAAACCAGTTGTCACTTGGTCAATTTTTATGGAGGAAATGATATCACATTACGAGGATAAAAAGAGCAACACCTTCTTTAGCCAATTGATAAATCTCAAACAAAATGGTTTAATGGTGGAGCACATTGAGGACTTCCAAAAATTGAATAGTTGGGTAAATGATATTCCAGAGGAGCATAGGATTGATGTCTTTATATGGACTTTAAAGGATAACATCCAACATGAGGTTCACCTGTGGGAACCTGATTCATTAGAGAAGGCGTTCAGGTTGGCAAGAAAAATTGAAAGCAAAATTATGGCAACAAGGAATCCTACCACTCACAACTATAAAGATGGAAGTGTTGTTGCTCCTAGCCTTCCACAACCTATAAGGTTAACACCACAACAATTGGAAGAAAATATAGAAAAAATTCTTTATTATAGTTAGCAAATACACTAAATATCACAAGTGTGCTAAGAATAAATTATTTTAGATAAATTGTGAAGAGGAGGAAGAAAAGGAACAAGAAACTTCAAAAGAATAAGATATACACCAGGAACCAACCCTAGAGAAAGAAGAAATGAATCCGGAGATATCTTATAAAGCATTGGCAGGAATTATCACTCCTTAAACTCTCAAGATAGAAGGACATATCAAGAAGAAAAAGGTAATATTGCTAATTGATTCGAGTAGTATGCATAATATTATTCATTATATGATAGCCAAGGAATTGAATTGCTTCCTAAATCTAGCACTAGAGTGTCAAGTGATGGTGTAAAATGGAGGAACTATAAATTGATATGGAAAGTGGCACAATATCAAGCTAAACGTGGGGGAATATGTATTGAATAGTCCAATGTTTTCCATTCCAATGGGTGGTGATGATGTTGTACTAGGAGTCCAATGGTTACAATATTTGGGTATGATAGCTTTTAATTTTCAAGGACTTTTCTTGATTTTTTGTTGGGAAGTAAAGGGAGTTTAATTAAGGGGTATCGCATGGAAACCATGAAATATAATCAACTCTAATGGCATGACAAAGCTTCTAAATAAATAACGTCGGGGCGTAATTGCACAATTATGCTCACTAGAGGTTCAAACATCAAAATCATTTATTTGTCCAGATCTCCAAAAAGTCATGGAAAATCATTCCAAAGTATTTGAGACTCCCAAATTCCTCCCACCTATTTGTGATCATGATTATGATATTCATTTGATTCCAATAAGTGTTCCTTCGAACATCAGGCCTTACAAATATGCCTATGCCCAAAAGAGTTAAATTTAACGTATGGTTGCATAAATGCTAGAGGCTGGTATAATTCAACCTATTCAAAGTTATTTCTCCGCTCTAGTAGTATTGGTGCACAAGAAGGATGGATCATGACGCATGTGTTCATATTATAGGGATCTCAACAAGCTCACTATTAAAGATAAATTTCCCATTCATGTCATTGATGAATTATATCGAGAAATTTACTTCACCAAGTTGGATCTTCGTTCAAGATATCATCAAATTAGAATGAATATTGAAGAAATTATAAAAACAAAATTTAGAACTCATGAGGGTAATATGAATATTTGGTCATGCCTTTTGGCCTTACCAATGCACCTTCTACATTTCAGGGTGTTAGCACTCCACTGGTTCTCTGAAGGCTGAGACGGAGACCAACAAAGGTAACCACAGACCACTTTGACATGGTAGCTAGTACTACTAGGATGAGAGGGCTCTCTCAATGAGATTCACAACCAATTTGACTAGATCATGAAATATTTTAGGCTAGGTATGAATATTAGGGTTTGATTTGATTTTGAAGGTTTATGTTGGATGGTGAAATAGGACTAGGAAAAACTAGGTCAGGGCTCTGAAAATTAGATTTGCAGAGATGTAATGGGGCAAGGTAGGCACACACTTTAGCACTTTAGAGGTATCTTAGTGAATATGGTAGATTTATAGGGTTTCAAAACGAGCATTAATTTCATGAATTCATTTATATCATAAGAAAATGAACATAAATGTGAGAGCTTCTCCAAAACAAAGCATTGAATCAATGAATTCTTCTTATGAAACTTAGAAATCAATCACATAAGACATGGAAATTAAAATTGAAGGTACAATACATTCAAAAATATGACGACAAGAAGAGAAACATTGCTAAAGCACATACCACATGAATCCCAGCACAATAGCGGCAAACTCTGTCTATTAGTTCCTGCCAAACGCACAAAGTACACTAGTGTTCCAAGCTAAATTCCACAACTTCCAACCTTTGAAAATGATTACAATGGACCTCATATAGCCACTGAAGTAAAAATCCTCCCTTGGAGGTCGAATTTTCCAGCAATAAAGTCAAATACATGCATCTATCTGAAGTCTGCTACACACTAGGGAGGTTACACAACAAATTCCTCCTTTATGTAACCATCATGAGACATATCCTCAAAGAAATAAATGGAGGATAAGACACATATTCAAATCCATTTTTAACATTTACATTTAAATTTTGACTTTTACATTCATCTACTTTCGCCATTTGACTTTTACAAAAGTCAAACTAAAAATTGGAGAAAATTACAGAGTGAAAATTTTAATTAAAATCTAAAAAAAATGCAGAAGCACAGTGCCATCTTGGAGGCCATTTGTGGGCTCCTTCCTGAAGTCAAAATTGAAATTTGAAAGAACAGTAAACTAGCCTTATCTGTTTAGTTTCCAGAACATCTTGAATTTTTGAAAATTACGCATGGGAAGGCCTTCAAAAACTCATTCTCCCAAGGTGTCTCCAAAAGTGCAACGCCAGTCAAAATTAGGGGCAAAATGTTGATTTTTGACCCCTTTTTCTTAATTTTCTCAAAATTCGAGCCCTGAATAAAAAATATGAGCAAATGGGTTTTAAGAGGAGTCCATTATTTATGTAGAAATGTCAACCATTTGTCATTTGGATCCCTGAGGAAAAAGCACAGCGCCAAGGTGTTGCGCTTATGGACCTAGTGAAATTTCTAAATTTTGCAAATTCACACCAAATTTCACAAAAAAAAAAAAACTGCTCCAAATCTTCCAAAAATTGGTCCGGAAGTGGAAAATGAGGTATGTTACATTATCATGGAGGCATCAAAAAGAATATCTAGCTTACCCTTCTCATTTTGGTTGATTAGGGTTTCCTTGAGCTTATCTTGCAATTGCTAATTTTGTTTCTTGTGTGGTAATGATCAACCATGTGCCTCAACATCTGATTGTCCTATTGGCCTTGTCAATGAGCTTCTCCAAGTTTATTTTTAACTTCTCAAGCCAAAAATCCATGTCCTCATTGGTCTCATTTGCAATCCTCTCTTCAAAACCGAGTTCTTCATCTTTAGGGTCTTGTTCTCTTTCTTTCTGCAGTGCCTTTTTGAGACCCATGGTTCTTGGCCTCTTCCTCTTCACTTGTTGTTCATGCTCATTGTTTGTGTTCAACCTAGTGTTCCTAAATTGAGTTCATTAATTGTCAACCAGGGTTGGTAAACTGCTGAAGTGTGGTGCTCTATATGTGCCTAGGTATTTGTTTCTCACTACGTTGTGTTTAGTGTTTTCTGATGTTTTTGGTTTTATGGTTTTATGTTTGAAAAGGGAAAGAACTAAATACTGGTGAAAAGAAGGCCTAAAATATGGATGGCAAACAACAAATGCAAATATTAAAATAGAACAAAGCCTAAACTATGGCTGGCAAACAACAAATGCAAAGCTTAAAACAGAACAAAGCCTAAACTATGGCTGGCAAACAACAAATGCAAAGCTTGATAATGACTTCATTGCAAGGAAATAAATCACAACATGAGCTTGAAATTATCCAATTCATTCATTAAAGATGTATTGGAAGAGCTTGAGAAATGGACAAGTTAAGTGTGAATGAAGTTCTCCTAAATAGACAATCAACTTACAATGTTACAACATCTCATCCATGATTGAAGGTTTATTGGAACATATTTGGAAAAGAACAATTGTAGCACAATAATATTTTTACTCTAAACTAACTTCTAATTCTGTTCTACAACTCAATTTAGCACCACTAGGCCTCACTCAAAAGTTATAGGTTTCTTTTTAGAATAGTCCTTGAGAAAATGCTTATTTGTGAAATGGTAAAAAGGTTGCAAAATACTCCAGGCCTTAGACTGATACTAGCTTCTGTCCAGATGATTATGTATTAATATGAGGTTGGAACAAAAGAAGTTTTTTGTAAATAATGAAGACCGTGGTATCTAAATTTAACAACTAATACAATTTAAAATGCAATGGATAACAACTAAACTGGAATGCTAATACAGTGAGCTAAGACTAAACTAGAGTGCTACTAATCTACTTGAAGTACAGTGAACAGAGTTAAATTAAAATGCCATTATCAAACTTTAAATGTAGTGACAGAGCTGAACTAAATGAAATCATCCTCCGGAGTGTTATGACTAAACTAACATGCAGCTAGTCTATTGGAATTCTACGGCCCATCTTGTTTAATGTGAATGATATTTTGGAAGAGTTTGTAAAAACAATTCTGGCTATATTATTCAACGCAATTGAACATAAACATAATATTTGAAAGCAAATACAATTAAAATCTAAGATACCACAGCTGTTTCTTATTCATTGTTAATGATGTTTTGGAAGAGTTTGTAGGAGTAAGACCGGCTGTGACACTTAGTATAAACAAGCATAAATCATAAAATTCGAAAGGAAATGCAACTAAAACCTACAACACCACAGCTATGCCTTATTCATCGTGATGATATTTTGGAAGAGTTTATAAGAGTAAGTCTAGCTGTGATGATCAATGTAAACAAGCATGAAACATAAACTTCAGGAACGTGCTTAAGCTAGAAATGAAAAAACGAGACTAAAATACTTATCTAAACCGTATAAACAAGGCTGCTCAGGAGGCAGGGGCCCTCTACCACCGGAGTAGCACGCAAAATCTACTTCAAGATTGACTCAGTGCTTTCAATAAAGTGATACTTCTTGCATTAGAGAGAAATTAATTCAAAACATAGTGTTTTCGTACTTCTGAAATCTAGCAGTCAAATACAAAATCTAACCTTGTCCCTCGGTTTCCCGAGCCATATTTGTAACAAATTTACATAACTGTTTTGAGATAACCTAGGGATAATTGTCTTTCCAAATAAAAATCAAACTAGGACTCTGATGGTGGTCACGTAATAGAATTAAGGACATCTGGACTGTCCTTGTCCTATTAGGAGTCTCTCTCCTAGTTTGAGTTCCCACATACATAACTGCCTACAGAATTCCGTTCAAACTTCGTGGAGAGAAAAAAATGATGAGGGAATGATGTGGAATACGCACATATGTGTTTTTTCTCCAAGATGACACCTGGAACCTGCGTAGACATGAAGACAGCTGCAGAATCGACAACTAGCTACATAATGTCTGCATTCTGTAGCTAGATCTAGTTCAAAAAGTACTACAATGAAAAAATCATAAAAACATAGCAAGTTAGTCATGATATTCATTCCTAAAGAAATTCTAATTAATTCTATTGATCATTTGAGCCTGTAATTAATAATGGACAAAGGAAATGGAGTGGAATGTGGTGGAAGAAAGAAGCATCTTTGGAGCTCAACATACCCCCACTGCCAGGTTCTTGCATGTCCTCATGCAACTATTCCATGAACTCTGAGACCTCTGCAAGGACATCCAACCCTCTTCTTCTGCTTTGCCTGGCAGTCAAAGGCCTTCTGGGCTTTCTTATGAATAACTTGAATCTCAAATTTGTGAGTGCCCTGGTTAAATTTTTATTTCTCTTCTTCAATTTTTCACTGGCCTTGTATAAACTTTGCATTTGTAGAGACAGAGTTGAATTCATATCAGTTTTCAGTTTAACCTGCTCTCTCAATATTTCATTCTCATTCTTGATATGCCTGTTGAGTACTTCTAACTCATACCTATCTCTTCTTAGCATATCAATTTCAGACTTTGGTGGGCTAGGAGTTCTGTCTCTGGATTCTGAAGCTCTCCTCTCTAATGACTCAATATAATTGTAAAATTGTTGCTGTGATGGGTCAATTTCTGGAACTTCTTCATCAAAATCCTCCTCAATAGGTTTTTCTTCATCTTCTATGTTTATGACTCCAGTTTTTTTAACCTTTTTTTTCTTTAGTATCCCTCTAAGTCTATGGCTCCTTCTCGGTTGAGATGGCCCTTCTCCTTTCTCTCTGTCAAATTTTCTTATTATCCTCCCTTTCTTAAGCTGCTTCTTAATCTGAGTCAATTTCTCAAAAATCATTTCTTCACTGCTTTCTTGTATTGTTTTACCAGTTTCAATTTTGGAGGTTTTCCATCTTCTGCTTCTTTTTGTAGGTTTGTCTTTAGGTGGAGGTTCCTTGGGTTCCTCAAAGTGATTTCTCACTAAGAACTCTTCCCAATTATCTCCCATTTTTCTCAAATGATGTTCAATCAAAATTTTGACTAAACCATGGTGGTATAAGGTTGTTTCCAGAAATTGAATTCTCTTTTGAACACTTGAGGCAATTTTCTTTAAAATATGAAGCAAGAAAAAGGGCAAATTAAGTTCTTCTTCTAGGAAATGCATTATCAACCGAATATGATAGACATAGAAAGTACCATATCTTCCTTCACAAGTGATGAATTTTTGCAAGATAAACAACATGTTCCTCCATTTGTTCTTTAGTGCAGAGCTAGGGATACCCTTTTTAAAAATGGTAACATCCATACCTGGTGACTTGAGTATCTGCTTCCATGCTTCGTTATGAAATTCTCTATTCTTGAACCACCTTTCTCCTTGTCTGGACAATTCGGTTGCTTCTGCAATGGAAGCTTCTGTAATGGTGAATTTAATATCTCCTATCTCGACCTCAGCTCCTTTGAAGGATCTTGCAAACGTTTTGGTCACCTCTTTGTGAAACCCACTAAATTTTTCAAATAATTGCAACCACCCTGCTTGTTGTAACATTTCTCTGACTTGAGGATAACCTTCCAAGTACTTAGTGCCAATCGGTTCAGTCCTCACTATAATACCCATAACTCCTCTTTCCAACCTTCAAATTGTTGCTCCTCTGTTCACGGTGACAATGGTTGTTACAGAGATGCCTCTGTTTCACAGATCGGAATGGTTAAAAATTGGCTACGGGAAAGAATGATATGGAGTGATTGCGGAATGAATATAATGAGGTGAGGATGATGTATATGAGTTGAAGGATATCACGGAAGAAAAGACCGCGGAGATATTTTGTAACGAATTCGAAATCATCATTAAATGCTTTGGCCTAGTGACGTGACTAATCCAATCACTTCAGCACTTTAACCGTTTAGATTTTTAAATGATGATCGAATATGGGATTTGAAATGGTGGAATAGAAAGAGTTTTATCCAAATTTTTTGCGGGAGGTTGGTTAGGCATGATCAACAAAATTAATTAAAACAAATTTTTGAATTATTCATAACTTAACTATACTAAAATATTTCATGATATGTCATTATAATCAGAACTTTTACCTTTGCCTTTCCTCTGATTTTTTGTGTGTTCTTCATAAGCTTTGTTCTCTCCTGAAAATCATTAATTTTTGAGTCTTCATAACCTTCTTGATTTTTCTTGTTGTCATGGATATGCAGGATCATTTTATTGCAGATCAGGTGGTTACTAGACAGTGCTTTCAGGATCTCTAGCTGCAGAATGTCTGACTGGCTGCAGAATGTCTAACTGGCTGCAGAATGTCTAATTGATTGCAGAATGTACCTATAGAGAACTTGAAATATGAAATGGAATGGTTTGGAGCATGAATGGAATGTTGTATGGAATAAGTGAGGATGGATAATAAAATATGGTGTAATGGGATATGAATGAAGTGAGTAATGGAGTGGAATGGATCACATCTTATGAAATGGAGTGAAGTATGAGAAGTGGCCTGCAATTCATGATATGTATTATTCAATTGCAGAAAAACATCAGACTTAAAAATCTGGGATGGAAATGAGATGGACCATGGGGTGAAATGAATGAAGTGTGGATGAATGAATGAGATGGAGTATGGATGGATGAAATGAGATGGACCATAAGTTAAATGAATCTTCACTTATGATTTTGTAATAACTACTTGCAGAAAGAACAAATTTGAAAAGCTAGAGTGTCAGAAAGATTCTGATTTTCACTCCACCTTTTCTGTATAAACATGCCAATCAGTGATTGGTTTTCATGTTTATACTTTTTTTTTTCTTTTTTTTTTCTTTTTTTTTTTCAATATCTGACTTCAGAAAATTCACTTAAGTTGATGAAGAAGAAAAATTCTTCTTCATTAACTTCATATCACTACTTTCCTGGAATTTCTTGACAAATTCTTCTCTTGAGAGTGGCTTATGATACAGCTTCAATCTATGACCATTCACAAGAAAAGTGACCTCTTCTTCATCTATTGTCCTGATTTTTATTGCTCCATTGTCAAAAATTCTTATGATTTCATATGGCCCAAGCCAATGTGTTTGGAATTTACCTTGAAAATCCTTGAACTTTGAATCAAACAAGAGAGCCCAGTCACCTTCCTTGAACTTCTTTTCCTTGATGTACTTGTCATGCCATCTAGTCCTTTTCTGTTGGACTAGACTTGTTTTATGAACTGCATCTTGTCTGATCTCATCCAATTCATTAATCTGCTCCAATCTGTGCTTTTGTGCCTCTGATAGATCAAGTCCTAGCTGAACTGCCATTTTGAAAGTTTGAATCTGGAACTCTATGGGAAACAAAACTTGCTTTCCATAAACAAGTTCATAAGGAGTATGACCTGTTGTGCTTCTCCGTGTAGTTCTATAGGCCCACAAGGCTTCAGGAAGCCTATCTACCCAATCTCTTCTATGTAAATGGACAGTCTTTGTTAGGATCCCTTCAATAACCTTATTAGTAGATTCCACTTGACCATTTGCTTGTGGATGATAGAGAGTAGATTTTTTGTGTCTGATTTTGTACCTCTCCATCATTTGTTCCACTAGCCTTGATGTGAATTGAGCTCCTTGATCTGTAACAATTTCCCTTGGGACACCAAAACGAGTAAAAATATCCTCAAAAAGAAAATTAACTACAGATGCTTCAGTAGCAAAAATTAATGGCTTGGCCTCTACCCATTTGGTAACATAATCAGTGCAAACTAATATATATTTCTTTTGTCTTGATGGAGGACTAATAGGTCCTACAAAATCCAAAGCCCATTTTTCAAAAGATTCAATATGTACCTGAGGTTGTAATGGCATCTCACCTGAAGGAGAAGGTTTCCCTACCCTTTGGCAACTGTCACACCTTTTGACATACTCTTTAGCATCTTTAAACAAGGATGGCCAATAATATCCTAAATTAAGGATCTTATAGGCTGTCCTCTTATCAGCAAAGTGTCTGCCACAAGGTTCATCATGACATGCTTTGAGAATCTCGGGCATCTCATCTTCACGAACACATCTCCTAATGATCAAATCTGGACCTGTCTTGTACAACTCATTAGCAACCCATGAATATTTTGCACTGTCATAAATGATTTTTCTTTTGTCTCTTGCATTCATTATTGAAGGAAATTTTCCTGAAACTAAATAATTAGCAATGTCAGCAAACCAAGGAGTTTGAGTGGAAATTGCAAAAAGATATTCATCAGGAAATTGATCTTCAACTGGAGTGTCATCTTTGATGTTTTGGAGTCTAGATAGGAAATCAGCTACTGTGTTTTGTTTTCCAGGCCTATCTAGAATGGTAATGTTGAATTCTTGTAAAAGCAATAACCATCTTATGACTCTGCCATTAGTAATTGATTTGTTCATTAAGTATCTAATTACAGAATGATCAGTGTGAACAAAAGTTTCATAGCCTGTTATATAGTGTCTGAATTTGTTTATGGCATGAACAACAGCTAAAAACTCTTTTTCAGTTACAGTATAGTTTAACTCTGAAGGAGTCAAATTTTTATTGGTATAGTAGATGGCATAAGGAATCAGGTCTTTTTGTCCCAATACTGCTCCTAGAGCTGTATCTGAGGCATCTGTTGAAATATGAAAAGGTAACTTCCAGTTAGGTCCCCTTAAAATAGGTTCTTTATAATTTTTCTTTTCAGGGTCTCAAAGGCTAACTGGCAATCGAGGTTCCACTTGAATTCACAGTCTTTGGTAAGTAATTTGAAAAGTGGAGATGCTATATTGGTGAAGTTTTCTATAAACCTTCGATAATATCCTGTAAATCCTAGAAAACTCCTAACATCTTTTGACAACTTGGAATAGATAAGTTAGAGATGACTTCAACTTTTGACTTATCAACTATAATCCCATCCCCTGAAATGTGATGTCCCAAAACAATTCCTTCAGTAAACATCATAAAACACTTTTCATGACTTAGTGAAAGATTTTCTTCTTTACATCTCTTTAAGACTTTTTCCAAGTTTTCTAAGGCTTCTTCAAATGTGTTTCCATAAACTGTGAAATCATCCATATATACCTCTACACAATCATGTATTAGATCTGAAAAAATTCCTAATACTGCCCTTTGAAATGTTGCAGGTGCATTGCATAATCCAAATGGAAATATTCGGTAAGCATAGGTACCCCAAGGACAGGTAAATGTGGTTTTGTCTTGGTCCTCAAGTGCTACTTGAATTTGATTATAACCACTAAATCCATCTAGAAATAAGAAGTACTTTTTTCCAGCTAAGGTATCTAACACCTGATCTATGAAAGGTAGGGGAAAATGATATTTAAGAGTAGCTTTGTTTAATTCTCAGTAGTCAATACATACCCTCCATTTACCATTTTTCTTTGGCACAATTACCAAAGGAGAAACCCACTGACTATCTGAAATAGGATAGATAAAATTGACATTCAACAATTTCTGCAATTCTTCTTTAACAATCTCCCTAAGATTTGGATTCATCCGTCTTTGAGGTTGTCTAATTGGTTTACAATTTTCCTCTATGTAGATGTGATGAGTGCAAGTCTTGGGGCTTATCCCTTTCATATCAGTGTACTCCCATGCATATGTAGAAGAATGTCTCTGTAAAATCTTGACTAGCTCTTCTTGTTGAAATTTTTCTAAGTTCTTGTTTATGTTTAAAGTTTTGCCTGGAAATATCTCACTTGTAGAGCTGCCAAATTTATCCATAGAATGAAGAGACATCTGTCTTGATGACAAAAACTCAATGTTGGATTCTTCTTGAAATTGTTCATGTTTATATTACGAAGAGGATTCAAAGTTTTCCAAGGTATTCAAAATTTGGCTATCTTCACTAATCTCTAAAATTGTGAAGAGAGGTTGTAAGTCTTCTTCATCCTCTATCCATTGAGTATCATCTAAATCTATAATTGTCCTTGCTGGAGGATACAAAGTGAATTTCTTAGTTGAACTACCGTCAGAGATATACATATCACCAGACCTACAACTAATGAAAGCATCAGCTGTAGCTAACCAAGGTCTTCCTAATATAATAGGGTGTCCTCCTAGATTATTCTTAGGAGTTAGGATCATGAAATCCACAGGGTACTCCCAAGAATCTAGGGACACTGGAATGTCTTCTATTACCCCATCAGGTTTGATCACAGATCTGTCTGCTATTACCCCATAAATTGCTGATATTTGAATGAAATGAAAAGAAGAACTGTAAGGGAAACTCAAAATGATATGCTGAAAACAAAGAATCTACCACTTTTAAGTTTCAGAGGAAATTCATGGAGAGAGAGGAAACTCGAAATAGTATGTTGTAAACACATAAGCTACCACTTTTAAGTTTTAGAGGAAATTCATGGAGAGAGAGGAAACTCGAAATAATATGCTGTAAACACATAATATAATACTTTAGATTTTCATCAGGAGTCTATGAAGAGAGGGGAAACTCAAAATAATATGTTGTAAACACATAATCTATTACTTTTAAGTTTAAGAGAGAATTTGTGAAGGGAGAAGAGATGGAGTGAAGGAGCGCACATTAAGGATTGTTTAACTCTTACTTACAGATGTAAAAAGAGATCCACAGCTACATTATTTCACTACATTCAAAGAGGAATAAACACAGAGCGAAACTGGAAAGACATATCAACATCAACAGGGGTAGGAAACTTGATCTTATTTCATTAATTTCTCAGAAAATTCAGAACCAAATTAACAATCATCCAAAGGTCCAAAACTTAGAACCCCTTCTCTTTATTTCTATCTACTTAAATACATCCAAATGGTTCGTAACTACTAAACTTCTTGAAACTACTTTGACTACCTAAACTGTTAAAATACTTATGCAATCATACCAAGAAAACAAATTGAAACTGGAAATATCATTTGTTTTGTTGAATCTGAATGTTGCTGATGCTTCCCCCCGAAGTGCTGAGGTGTCCTTTCTAGTTATGATGTGATAGCTGCACAGTTTTGTAACAACGCCTCAATGCCCAACTTGACCCATTTTTCGTGCTTCCAACAATGGCACTATATGTTCTTTTGCATGACTCTGTCTATGCCTCTGTGCTTCAAACAATGTTATCATGTCCCCTTCTGTTCGCGCCTGCAGCGTTCCGCCTTCTCTTCGTAAACCGCTGCAAGACTTGGACTTAGAATATATTCTACTCACCCTTGGAGAATGCATCGCGTCTGCCTTCTATCACATTTTTTCATTTCAACAGCTTTACGTTATGATCCTCTTTTATTCCTTTGATGCGATTTAACACAAGAAATACCTTACCTCTAGATTTGAAAACCTTTGGAGTTCACTTTTGAAACCACATTGCATTTGCCTGAAAATCGCAAATTGAGGATTTTGTTATGAAATACGGGAGGTAAGTGTTAAACATTGCGATGTGCGAAGTACGACGAGCAGAAGGTGATGTGACAAGCGGAGGTGGGGCCAATCGAAAATCGACAGATTTGTTATGAGAAATAGGAGGTAAGTGTTTAACATTGCGATGTGCAACAGGAGGAAGGTGACATGGCAAGTAGAGCTGGGGCCAATTGAAAATCGTAAATCAACGGATTTGTTATGAGAAATGGAAGGTAGCTCAAAACTTGCTAAGTGCGAAGTGCGGGGGGAGGGAGGTGACGTGGTAGGGATGGGTCACACGGATATCGCAAATCGCAAATCGGCGGATTTAGTTTATGAGCAGTGGAGGTAAACATTAAAAATTGCGAAGTGAAAAATGTGGGGAGAGGGAGGTGATGTGGAAAAGAGAGGTGGGCCCACCCGCAGCCCACAGATCACAACCTTTGACACATTCCTTAGCGCTAACCCTTTAAACTTGTGAAGTGCGATATGCAATCGCATTGCATCACAATATCACAAGTTTAACCATATTTTAAACTTGTAACTTTAACTGAATGCAATATGCGATATGATCTCTGCCATCCATCTCTCCATTTCAATTCTGCACTTTGATCATGACTGTATGTTTTTCCCTTTGCACCTCCTCCAAAAATCTTAATTTTCTAAGGGAAATACGCTCTTTCTCTACCTGCAAGAAATTAGTCTGTTTTTCTTCACGGTGTAACCGTCCTGTGCTTATCCGGTGTTCTGCCGCGCTAGTCTCTCTTGAGCTTGCAAATGAGCCTGAATCGACCATGACCAGTGTGCAATGTTCTGAATGTGCCCATCAGTCTGGCTCTTGAATTGTTCTGCACGTGAATGAGCCTAACTCGACCCACCTTCACATCTCATCACGTAATGTTAATGTACCAACATATAAATCAAAATTCTTCTTCGACATACAAAATTTTACATTTTCTAACATATATGCTTTTTTGGTGTTTTGAAAAATATTTCAAAGGTAAATGCAAATGAGCCACGACATCTGGCTCCAACTAGGGATAGTGATTTTTCCAGGGAAGCACTAAGGACCACAGATTAGTGCCTTATACATTGGGCATGGAGTCAAATATTTCTTGGTGACATATGAACAATCAGAAATCTGGTATTTACAATGGTGGAGTGCTGACTTTTAATGTTGGAAATAATGCTTCAGATACTGCCCATTCACAGGCAGCTGTACTGAATCTCCATCTAGATCTTCCAAAATGAATGTGTTGTTTGACCTTGCATCAAAGATTCTGTATGGACCATAACAAAGAGGGTCAAATTTACCATGCTTCCCCTTTTATTCTCGTCTGGTGTCCCATCTCAGTACCAAATATCCTGCTTGAAAGAGAATTTCTTTTACTTTTATGTCAAATATAGACTTCATATTTTCCTGATAAGTGATCATGTTATCCCTGACTTTCTTTCTGTTTTCACTTGATTCAATTATTTTGTTAAATATTCTCAGCAGAGCATTAGGTTCTTCCTGACCTTCTTGAGGGAAAGAAATCACTGGTTTGGCCAACTGAGTAGGAAATAATGCTTGAGTTCCATAAACCAATTCATAGGGAGACTTTCCAGTAGATCTCCTGGTAGTGACTCAAACTGCTCAGAGGGAAAACTTCAACTTCATATCCCAATCCTTATGATTCTCGGTGATTGTATTCTTCAATATTCCGACCAATGTCTTATTTGAAGACTCTGCCAATCCGTTCCCTTGGGGATGATATGCTGTGGAATGTGATAAAATTACATTATATGTTTGACAGAAATTAATGAAACAAGCAGAGTTGAATACCTAAGCATTATCAGTCACAATTTTGACTGGACATCCAAATATGCTGAAAATTTTTTCCTCAAAAACTTCATCACTACTTGGTCATTCACCTTCTTACTGGGTATTGCTTCAACCCATTTTGTAAAGTAATCAGTGGCAGTTAGAATCCACTTGAACTGTCCACTTGATGGTGGATTGATCTCTCCAATAAAATCCAATCCCCATTGCCTGAAAGGTTCTTCAATAAATACTGGGATGAGAGGTAATGGAGAAAGTTTTTCTTTTCAACAAACAACTGACACTTCTGACAGCTTCTGACCAGTCTATAAACATCAGAAAATAGGGTTGGCCAATAGAATCCTGACTTGAGAATTTTATGAGCAATGACCTTCCAGCTATAATGACCTCCACACACACTTTCATGATATTATTTGGTGACTTCAATAGATTCTCCTTCGTTCAAACATAACAACAAAATATCAGCAAGATCTTCCAATGTAGCTTTGCTTCTAATATAACATCTGGATGAGATTTGAGCTTGAGAGCTATGTATTTTTTTCTATTTAGTGAAGTTGGATAAGAAAAGAAACACAGGTAATGCAGAATATCTTTATACCAATCAGAGCACAAAAATTTGTATTGAATAGATGTTTTGGACTTGCTTTTACCTTCTTCATTAACAACTCCATCCACTGCTGCCAACAGATTAATTCCCAAGGCTTGAAAATTTATCTCTGTCAACAACTTCGCTAACCCCTGTCCCTTGAGCAACTTGGTGGGTTTGACGTCCAAATCATACTCTTGTATTTTTGCTATCCACTTCCCCCTTTTTCCTTTAACATCACTTTGGACCAACATGTCTTTTAGAATAGAATTAGGAACATAAGATTTTATTTGGGACTGTAACACATAAGTCTTGAAGGCTTTCAGTGATTTGACCAAAGCATATACTTGTTTCTCTAGAATATTGTATTTGAGCTCAACATCTCTGAGAACTATACTGAAAAATGCAACTAGCTGCTCCTTACTATATTAATTTTTCTGTAACAACACAACAACACTAGTAGTGGGGGATGCAAATGAGAATACCTGAAAGGCTTTTTGATAGTATGGACTAATCATAACTGGAGCTTCCTGCTGTGCTTCCTTTATTCTAGCAAATGCTTCTCTTGCTCCCTTGTCCCATTTCAATTCTATGTTTTTCTTCAACATATCTGTTATACTTCTCACACTCTCAACGTAATTGGGCACAAATATCCTTAGAAAGTTTATTTTTCCTAGGAATCTCTGTATATATTTCTTTCTTTTGGGTAAAGGAATCGTCTGAATGGCTTCCACCCTTGCTGGGTCAATATTTACTCCTTGTTTAGAAACTATGTGGCCCAATAATTTACCTTCTTCTAATGCAAATAAAAATTTCTTGGGATTTAATGACAGACCAAACTTTCAGCACTTTTGAAAAGTGTTTTGTAAATCCTCCAAGTGTTCATCATATGACCCTGAGAAAATGGTTACATCATCGACATATATAACTACAAACTTGTCACCAACAAAGGCTATGTCCATGGCCCTCTGAAATGTTGCACCTACATTCTTTAGGAAAAATGGAATCCTTTCATACATGAAGGTTCCCCAGGGCATCGTGAAATAAATCTTCTTATGATCTTCTTTTTCTACTGCTACTTGATTATACCCAAAAAATCCGTCAACCATAGACAACCTGTAAGCTCTCGTCACCTTCTGTAAGACAATCCATTTTTCGGTAAAGGATAATGATCTTTTAGAGATGATTTGTTCAAATTCCTGAAGTCTATACACAATCTTATCTCTCCATTCTTCTTTCTTACAGGAAATAGATTAGAAACCTAGTCTGAATATCTGAGAGGGACTATAATTTTCTCTTGCAATAATTTCCTCACTTCGTTTTCGATTGGAGTTAGAAAAAATGGATTGATCTTTCTGAGCTTCTATCTGTGTGGTTTTATTCCTTCTTTTGATGGGATCTTATGATGAATTATGCTTTTTTCATATGTTTTCAGGTCTTCATATGACCAGGAAAACACATCCATATATTTCTTAAAAAGATCAATGTATCTTTATTTGTAGTTTTTGGGAACACCTTTGAACAATTTCACCATTTTTGGTTCTTGCCGAGTTCCCAAATTACAATCTTCCATCTCTTCTTCTTGATTTGGTTTCTTTGAATCAACAAAAACATCATTAGAATCAAATAATATTTCGAGGGGAACCAACCCTTTAGGGAGCACATTATCTTTCAATTTGATAATCTTCTGTTCACCTATCGATTGCTTAAGATTTCTTATTTCTGCTCTATTTTTTCTTCCTCTCGGTCTATCTCAGCATCTTCAAAGTTTCCAATCATTGTCACGAACTAATTTATCTATTCATCATCTTCAAACACCTGCCAATGTTTCACATTGTCAGGGATAGAAGGTCTATGTCTAATTTCAATTTCATACCTTAGCCTTGGATTTATTGGAGGTTTGAATTAGGGGAATTTTGAGGTTTAAAATGGGCCTCCTAAGGAAAATGTACAATCAAAAATCACTTTATGAGAACCAATCACATTTTAGGGGATGACATCATCCCTAATGGTTGAGATGGCATTGCTTGAGTTAAAGGTACTTACTTGTCACATTGTCAATGGTGGATAAAATAACATGGTTAACCATGGTAGTGCTCTAAGTACTTTTAAAGTCATAAATTAAAGTACTCATAATAAATGTCCTTTCAAACTTTTTGAATAAAATATTATTATTTTCATTTCATATTTTTTGAAAAAAACAATGCATATCCCTACACAATCTTCATGTATTTACACATTTTTCAATAAATATTTTATTTGTATATTTTCAAATATTTATTTATAAATCAAATCAATTCAATATGTAATATAAAATTCATACATAAAAAAATAAATTATATTATATTATTTTTTATAGTATATTAATTACATGTTATTATATAATTTAAATAATATAAATTTTAATTAATAGTATATTCTATAATTAAGAATTTATGAATTTATATTTATATTTTATTTTATTTTATTTAAGTACAAAAGACAAATGCATTAGTTGTGCAATGATAATGACTTTTTCTTGAAAATCTCATTCTTATTTATAGTCACATCAATACAATTTTATTTTTATTTTTTATTTTGGTACAATTTTTGAAATTAATTTAACCATGGTTACGTGGATTTTGGTGCAAAAAGTGAATTGCAAATTCATAAATATTATTTTATTGGTTTAACTATTATTTTATTATTTCCTTAGGAGGCCCATTTTAGACCTCAAAATTCCCCTAATGAAGGTGCTGGCTGCAACTGCTAAAGAATCGACCAATCTATTCTCCTCCCTCGGAATATACTGAAGATTGAAGGCTTCAAAATAGTTTTCTATTAGATCCCAAACTTCATTCCTATATGATCTTAATCTCAGATGCTTGGTTTGACAATGATTTTTAGTATGCCTTATTATCAATTCAAAGTCACCAAAAATTGAAATACATTGAAATCCCATCTATTTAACAATTTCAAGGCTTGATATTAAGGCCTCATACTCAGCCACATTGTTTTTCGAATCAAATTCTAGTTTAAAAGAGAAAGGCATGAGGTTACCTTATGGTGATATCAATAAGAATCTAGCACCTACGCCTTCCTTGGAGTAGGCACCATCAAAGTAGCACTTCCAAATCTTCCTTGAGTGCAGCTCATTACTTACAACTGCTGAAGAGAGATGCTTCCCTGTGGCTTCAACAAATTCTTCATCTTCATGCAGCATGAAACAAGAAAGATCCTCTGTTTATTGACTATAAATAGGGGAATTTCCTGCATCTTTCTTGGATGTGGTCTTCACAAACCTTGTTTCCTTGTACAATATCCTTTCTTCCCTATTAAAAATCGAAATGATAGCATAAGTGAAATATAATTTTAGAAAACCTCCCAACTTTGCTCCCCAAGATCTTGACAGGAGCATTCCAAACCTGGATGGGATGTCAGCAACCACTACATCCATGACTATACTCTTTGTTGGGATTTGTGCCAACAAAACTGTTACATATTTAATTAACCTAACAAATTTCACCCTTTTGGAATCAAATGAATATAGATCCCTATAAGGTTTGGTAATTTGCAAGTTAAGTTCCTTCATAACAGACAATGGCATGAGATTATGGGACACTCATGAGTTTAACATGCAATTATGTAGAGTAAAATCATAAAGCAACAAAGAAATATAGAAGGGTGGAACAAAAGGATCTACTTCTTCTACATGAGGACCAAAGGTGACCACTGGATTTTATTCTTGTAAGTTCACCATGTCACTTATATCTTCCACTTGTGTGAGATTCATAAATTCTGAAATTTCTTTCTTGTAAGCTAGTATTTTAGCTAATTCTAGAAGAGTTACCTGAATTTTAACCTTCTCCAACTCTTTTTCCAAACTGAAAGCATGAGTTTTCTTAACGTTCTTTTCAGGTTCTTCTTCGCACATTCTATAATTTTCTGCTTGTTCGGGTACAGGAACAACTCTCTGCAAAATAATAATGTCAACTAATTTGTTATCAGAAGATTCACCCTACTGCACATTTGTTCTATTAAGTGAATTTATAGGTTGTTTCCCATTACTGACTTGTTTTGTAGGGTCCTTTTGTTGTGGAGTCACCATTGGAGGAGGAACGAAACCTTGTTATTCAGCTTCATCATCCCACACTCTAGATGTCTTTCTAGACCTTAAATCATACTTTTTATGTAACTCAGCTTGCATGAAATCTGTGAATTGCCTACAGTATTCATTCATTTCATCTTGATCAAAAGATACTTCAGCTTCAACATATTCTCCCTCAGAATATTCCTCTTCATCATCTTCTATTGTATACATAGCACATACCTGATCCTCGACCTCCCTTTGGTCATCTTCTGCTAGCTATCTGGGTGTAGCTTCTATATACAATGGTGCTTGATCCTAGTCTTGATCTCTTCTTTCCCTCTCTAAGATTTGCAGGGGATGTCTTCTGAATTGAGGGTTAAAACCCCCTCGGTTTCGTTGTACTTGTCTTTGGGAGTTTTTATTTTCCAATTCCATCTTAGCTAGCTTATTTATAAGATTTTTTATCACCTTTTTCATATCTTCAATTCTTAGATCTTGTGATGATTCTTCTTTTTCCTTCCCCTTCTCTTCGACTGACTGTTTCCCTTTCGCCTTTCCAGCTGCAGTCATATTAGCTTCAATCTCTAAAGCATCTGCCTGTATCTGCTCTAGAGTAGGGGTTCTCCTTTCTCTAATTGTGAAACTAAAATTGGCTTCACAAGCCCCAGCAAAAACCACTTTTTCTCCAAACAGGGGGGGGGGGGGGGGCTTCATTTATACATGCAAAGTGTTATACAAATTATTGAATCTTTTGATAAAATCTAATATATTTTCATCTGATTTTATTTTGATTGCATTGAATTCCATTAGTGAATATCCATGATCCCTTTTTTCACCCCTTCTCTGAGTGAATTAATTTTCTAGTTCTTCCCATGTATTAATTGAATCATCTGGAAATCCCTTAAACCACTTCCTAGCCTCTCCATCCAGAGATTGAACAAAGAGCCTCATTAAAACATCAAGATGTTCTACATTCAGATTTTCAGTAAAATTGCAAAACATAGGCAAGTGTTGTTCTACAGTTATTTCATATTCTCCAGTAAAAAGTGGGAGTAATTTAAGATACTCTTGAGGCATTGCATTCATTGGTTGAGGAAGGTTAAGTGGAGCATATCTGTTCAAAAAAAATGTCGGTGCTGCCATGTTTGCACCTTAATTGACTGTTCCTTAGTTAGATGCATTCGATGTGTGAAAATGAACAAAGGTGGAGGAAAAACTGATATGGGAATAGGCTGATGGACAATAGCAAAGGGACCAACAACTAGAGTTTGTTGAGCTTGAGTAAAAGTAAAGGAAACATAATCGAAGGAGTGTTCTTCCACCTTATGTTCTTGAAAATAAAGTGGTGTGAAAGGTGAATCTTGTTCCAAGGAAGTATTTTAGAAATATCTTCAAACAAAGGATTACTAGCACTACTGTCAAGAGCAGACAATGTAGGATCAGGTGTTGAAGGAGTTTTAGGTTTCTGAGCCTTTTTAGAAACCAATATTTCTAGATATGGCAAAGTAGGGACTATCTGCTGTGAGGTATCTGATCTCGTGTGAGGCCTTTTGAAATCTAGAATTTTGAAAATAACAAACACAACCAAATATTTCCTCCTCACTGAACAACCAAAGGAAATAAAGTGAAAAACCCAGGGAAAATAAACTTCGTTTCTTCGTCCTCGACAACGGTGCCAGAAAATGTTGTATCCCAAGAAAAAATCCCTTGGCTGTGGTAAGGAATCAATGCTTAAGAAATTTTATAAATGTATGTCAAAATTACAATATCAAATGGCCTCTGTTTAACACATTTGGAATCTAATCACTTAATACCCTCAATAATCTGATATAATGAAAGCCTTCACAATGCCAGAAACTGCTGATATTTGAATGAAATGAAAAGAAGAACTGTAAGGGAAACTCAAAATGATATGCTGAAAACATAGAATCTACCACTTTTAAGTTTCAGAGGAAATTCATGGAGAGAAAGGAAAATCAAAATAATATGCTGTAAACAGAGAATCTATTACTTCAAAGTTTCATCAAGAGTCTATGAAGAGAGGGGAAACTCAAAATAATATGTTGTAAACACAAAATCTATTACTGTTAAGTTTCATAGATAATTTGTGAAGGGAGAAGAGATGGAGTGAAGGAGCGCACATTAAGGATTGTTTAACTCTTACTTACAGATGTAAAAAGAAACCCGAAGCTACATTACTTCACTACATTCAAAGAGGAATAAACACAGAGAAAAACTAGAAAGACATATCAACATCAACAAGTGTAGGAAACTTGATCTTCTTTCACTAATTTCTCAGAAAATTCTGAACCAAATTAACAGTCATCCAGAGGTCCAAAACTTGGAACCCCTTTTCTTTATTTCTATCTACTTAAATACATCCAAATAGTTTGTAACTGCTGAACTTCTTGAAACTACTTCGAATACATAAATTGTTAAAATTACTTATGCAATCATACCAAGAAAACAAATTGAAACTAGAAATGTCATTTGTTTCGCTGAATCTGATTGTTGCTAATGCGTCCCCCTGAAGTGCTGAGATTTCCTTTCTGGTTATGATGCGATAGCTGCACAGTTCTGTAATAACGCCTCAGTTCCTGACTTGACCCAATTGTCATGCTTTCAACAACGCCACTATATGTTCTTCTACCCGACTCTGCCTATTCCTATGTGCTTCAAACAATGTTATCCTATCCCCTTTTGTTCGTGCTGGCAGCGTTCCGCCTTCTCTTCGTAAACCACCGCAAGACTTGGACTTAGACTATATTCTACTCACCCTTGGAGAACGCATCGCGTCCGCTTTCTATCGCATTTTGGCATTTCACCAGCTTTACATTATAATCCTATTTTCTTCCTCTGATGCGATTTAACACAAGAAATGCCTTACATTCAGATTTGAAAACCTTTGGAGTTCACTTTTGAAACCACATCGTATCCGCCCGCAAATCGAAAATTGGGGATTTTGTTATGAAAGACGGGAGGTAAGTGTTAAACATTGCGATGTACGAAGTGCGAGAGGTGGAAGGTAACGTGGCAAGTGGAGGTGGGGCCAATCAAAAATCGCAAATCGATAGATTTTTAATGAGAAATAAGAGGTAAGTGTTTAACATTGCAATGTGCGAAGTGTGACGGGCGGAAGGTGACGTGGCAAGCGGAGGTGGGGCCAATCGCAAATCGAAAATCAGCTAATTTTTTATGAGAAATGGAAGGTAAGCTCTAAAAATTGCGAAGTGCGAAGTGCGGGGGGAGGGAAGTGATGTGGTAGGGATGGGTCCCAAAGATATTTAAACCGCAAATCGGTGGATTTAGTTTATGAGCGGTGGAGGTAAAAATTAAAATTTGCAAAGTGTGAAATGTAGGGAGAGGGAGGTGACATGGAAAAGAGAGGTGGGCTCACCTGCAGCTTGCAGATCGCAACCTTTGACACATTCCTTAATGCTAACCCTTTAAACTTGCGAAGTGCGATATGTGATCGCATCACATCGCAATATCACAAGTTTAACCATATTTAAACTTGTAACCTTTACCGAATTCAATATGCGATATGATCTCCACCGTCCATCTCTTCGTTTCAATTCTGCGCTTTGATCATGACCATCTATTTTTCCCTTTGCACCTCCTCCACAACTCTTAAGTTTCTAAGGGAAATATGCCATTTCTTTGCCTGTAGGAAATTAGTCTATTTTTATCTGCGGTGTAACCCTCCTGAGCTTATCACGTGTTCTGTCGCGCTAGTCTCTCTTGAGCTTGCAAATGAGCCCGACTCGACCTTGACCGATGTGCAATGTTTTGAACGTGCCCATCGGTTCGACTCTTGAACTGTTCTGCACATGAATGAGACCGACTCGACCCACCTTTACATCTCATCACGTAATTTTAATGTACCAACAATTAAATCAAAATTCTTATTCGACATACAAAATTTTACATTTTCTAACATATATTATTTTTGGTGTTTTGAAAATATTTCAAAGGTAAATGCAAATGAACCACAACAGGGTCAAAATCATGAAAATTGGTCATTTCACCATCAAATTCATCTTTTGAAGGAGTAGTAATAGTCAAAGGTATTCAAAAATTTCAGGTTCCAAACTATCATTTCCAAGTAAGTGGCTTTGCGTTTACCATATTTGTCTCTCAGTTGTGCTTGGAAAGCTCATTTCCCTCTCGTAGGGTTTTGAGGGCATTTTTCTTGGGTCCATGCCTTCCATGGTTAAATCATCAACAAAACTTGTATCCTAATGCTCTTACACCTTCCTCTATTGTTAATATACCTTCTTAAATACTTCATGTTTAGTCAATTTAGTGTCCTAAATTGTTAACATAAATTATCGACTAGGGCTAGTAAACTGTTAAAGTGTAATGCACTATATGTGCTTAAGTATCCCTTTTTCTTACTTCGTTGCTTTTAGTGTTTTACTTATGTTTTTGGTTTTATGTTTGATTTCTAATATGTTACCTTATGATAAGAAGATATAACTAATTTCATGACAAAGAGGAAGAAAAGGAAATGCTACTAAATGCACTAAAATAGAGTTTGATTGCAAGATCTATTCTTAACTAGAAAATGATAAAAACAGAGAATCCTAATCCATGGATGTTATAGCTTGAAAATGAACATGAAAGGTAACTCAAAACATTATAATTAAACCTAATCCATTTAGTTAGAGGTTTGTTGGAATAATTTGTGAAAGAGGTTAAACTCCAATGTGATGAGAATCTTCCTAAAAACAGACAACTTAGAATATTTTAGTGCAATCTTATTCATATGATAGAGGTATTTTGGGATAGCTTGAGAAGAAGATTGCTACAATATGCTAAGGATCTCCTATGAACATTTAAAACTACTTATGACATTACAACTAGATCTCGTTCATCAACTAGAGATTTATTGGAAGATTTTATTGAAGTAGATTTAGACATAATGTGATAAGGATCTTCTAAACAACAAGCAAGCAGTAACCCACAACATTACAACTAATTCTTCTCTGTGATTTAGAGATTTATTGGAACATTTTTGAGAAAATACTGCTTGTAAAAATATGAGGATCTTCTATGTAATTGCAGAACAGAAAATGCTAATTAACTCAACATAGTACAACCAAATCTCATTCGCATAATAGTGATATGTTGGAAAAGCTTTTAAGAAAAATAATGGTTGTGGGATACTGAGGATCTTTTAATCTAAATGACAGAGCTATTGTGCTGGTAACTCAATATGTCACAGTTAAATCCATTCATTGAATAGAGATATGTTGGAAAAGCTTTGAGAAAAGACTAATTATAACATCATGAGGATCTGTTAGTTAAACAAACAATGCAAGACATGATACTAAAAGATATGAACTCAGAAAATTGTCTAAGTAAGAAATATAACAAAACAGAATTCAAAGCTACTTATCTAGAAAGCATGTAGAAGCCTCCTTGGATAACAGGGGCCCTCTGCTATCAATTTGGCATAAAAATATTTAACTCCTCAAGGTTGTCTTCAGTACAGCATCAGAGGCTAATATCCTTTATTAAAACAACATTTAAAAACAAAGTATCATTGTAAATTTGAACTGTACTATACTTTTTATGAACTGTCTTTTTGGTCTTTTACAACCAATATTTAAAGGGAAAATACATAACTGATTATGAGATATACTTGCTACAGGTGGCTAATTCGAATTAGACTTGCAATAGGACTGTTGGACTCTTCCTAATTCGAATTTAGACTTATAATAGGACTCCTGGACTCAAATCAAGAGTCCTATTGCATTTGGATAACATAGTTTGACTCCACCTTTTACCATGAGTTTAGGCACGTTTTTATGTTGATTTGGACTGAGTGAGTAGGATAGAATCCATGTAGGCATCATTCTAGAAACACCCATGTGGCCCAATCCGCCAACTGACACCTGGAACATATTCAACCACTAAAATAGCTGCGGAATGCCTGATCGGCTACGAAACGTCTGCATTCTATAGCTATATTGCACAAAATTATTAAAACAACAAAAACCATGAAAATGCAATATGTTAATCAATTGCATGTAACATTTAAGCAATCCTAATCATTCTTCATTGATTTTAGGCTTATGAAGTGATAAAAGAATGATGAAATGAAGTGAAGGTTTGTAAAAGAGAAGGCAATTCTAGGGCTCAACATACCCCCACTGCAAAACTATTGCATGTCCTCATGCCATTTCATCAAAACTTATTCCATGTGCTATGAAACCTCTGTTAGAACATCCAACCTTATCTTTCTTCTTCTTTTTCTAGTTAGTGTCATTTTGTGTTTCTTCATGAGTAATTTAAACCTGAGATTTATGAGGGCTCTGTTCAATTTATTATTCCTCTTCTTTAGCTTCCTGTTTTCTTTGTGCAGTGTTCCCATTTGCAGAGTGAGAGTATTATTCATAACATTCTTCAATTTAACTTGTTCTCTCAAGATTTCATTCTCATTCTTAATGTGTCTGTTCAATATCTCCAATTCATAATTATCTTTCTTCAGGGCTTCTATTGGAGGTTCTTGTGGACCGAGGGATCTTTCTTGATTCCCTGAGGTCTTTCTTTCCAAAGATTCCACATAATCATAAATTTTTTGTTGAGCTAGGTCTATATCAGGAGTTCCTCTGTTAGGTTCTTCTTCAAACTGATGTAAAGGAGATCTATCAACTGGTGTTTGAACCGAAGTTTCTTCATCTTCAACATTTATAATTCCCGTTTCTTTAACCAATGTCTTTTTCATCATTCCTCTGGGTCTAGAACTTCTCCTTAACTTTGGTGTATTCTCATCTTCTTCATCAGTTATACTCACTTGCTGTCTTTTCCTTTCTTTTGGCCCTAATATATTTTCTAATCTCTGTTAACTTTTCAGAAATTGGTTCTTCATCTTCCTCCTGTAGTGGAGTGTCAAGTTTATTTTCAATAACCATGTCAACTTTTCTTCTTTTGCTCCATCAAAATATTTGCCAAACGATTTTGTAATCTCCTTATGGAAGCCATCAAATTTCTCTATAAAATTTAACCTCCTTGCTTATTGAGTAGCTCCTTGATTTGTGGATATCCTTCCAAATACTTGACTCCTGCTGGCTCTGTTCTGACAATTAGCCACATTCTTCCTCTGTGCAGATTATCTTCCTTTCAGAATTACTTTTCTATGCTTGAAGCTAGATTGACTACAGAGTCTAATGCTCTATTTTTGAAATTGTATCTCTGTGTCTGAAGATGGATTAGCTGTATAATGATGCTTCACCCTCAGAATTACCTCTCTGTACTTAAAGATGGATTGGCTGCAAAGTGTAATGGAGGTGAATGGATGGAGGTAATTAAGCTATAAGGGAAAATGAAGTGGCTATGGATCTGATGGAGAATTTATGATGAACTTGTGGTGAAATAAGTGAATGATACAATCTTAAGGAGATGTGGACTAGTAGGTTACGTTTGTAATTATGACTGTTAGTCATTAATCAAGGTTTTAATGAGGACCGTTATGGAATGTTGGATAAGGGATATGGCCAAGATATGTTAATCAATTCGAATGATAGGTTGTTTAGGAAACATATGATTATACACATTGTATCTATTTCATGTTTTAACTTTTTGCTATTAAAATATTTTTCACAATTTACCTTAGAATTTTGACCTTGTTAATTGTTGTGCTTGATGTTGTTCCTTTGGTCCTCTTCTAGCATGTTGGTCTTCAAAACAGAATCCTTCAATTTCCTTGTAATCATCACCTCTTTGTAGGTTGTACAATTGTGTCAGAATTGCTGAATAAGATGTGGCTACAACATGCAATCTGTAAACATAAATGAAGCATGGCTATGGAATATGGATGTGAAATGAAATGGAGTGAAAGTGGAATATGACTTGTGAAATGGAATGAAAGTGGTGTGAGATGGAGTGGAATTTTAAAATGAAATGAATTTTGAAATTTCTCTCAAATGGTACATTAGAATTCCCTGAATTTTTCTAAGGTTGTTACCATTATTATTATGCATCTTCCAACGAAAAATCTAAGCCATTGGTTGCACGGATCTCCCGAAAAATGAGAAATGGCTGTAGGTGAAAGTGGCCAATTTCTTGAAGAATACGCACTGAAATTTTTTGAAATTTTATTTTTTTATTTATCCTACCTCAATGCATTTACCATAAAAATTTCAGGACCAACAGATGCACGGTTTGAAAGTTATGATAAAATCAATTTCTACCCTGTTTCACCCTTCATTCTGCCCAATGTTGCAACAAAAAAAATACACCACGAACTCATTTTAAGGCCAAATTGAGTGATTCAAAAGGGAAATTGTGTATTTTTACCTTTTCTACTGCCACATGCTTTCATAATTTCATTTTTATGAAGAAAAGGCGCTGCTATGCAAAAATACTGAAATTTGTCCTAATCTGTCCATAATGCTGAAAAATGAAAATTTGCCTTAGAAACCCATCTGGAATGTCCTTCAAAATTGCTTATTTTTGAATTATGTCCGTGTCTTACTCAATTTATCATATTCTGAGAAAACCTAGAAGCTCAGAATTTTTTATTTCTGCTCCAATCTTTTGCAATATTTGTGCCAAAACTGCCTCTAGAAAAAGTTTGCAAAAACAAAAACAGGCTGCTACAGCAATAGATGCAGAAACTGCCACTTTTCGCAGCTGTTGTTGAATTGACAAAAATATAAACATGCTTCTACAAGAAACTAATAAAATCTACTGCTACAAGTAGTTTTTGATTCCATAAAACCATTAGTCTTCATCGAAGCCATAATTCGTGGTACAATTCTTACCATGCGAATGAATGTGTCGAAGTCGAGCATGGGAAGAAGTCATTGGATTACCAATCAATGATGAAAATCATTAACCAATGCGAGACAACTCACCGATCATGTAAATGAGTGTCAAGGGACTTGAGTGCATCTTGATAGGGACAAATGAATGTGTCAAAATCGAGTCGCCTGCAAGGTTTGACAATCAAGAGACATTGTTGTATTCCCATTGTATCAACGAGGAGGCTTGCCATTGATGTATGCAAGCTCCAAGGCACTCCAAATAATCTCTGATCTTGATCCCAGATAAAGTGTTGAGGTCGATGGTACAAGATCTGTTGGAAGGTGGACCTTAAGGAATTCCGCATCATCCAACTCGAGCATAGAACCAAAAATGATTTAAAGAACCATGAAATTGCTGAACTTATTGTGAAATTTTCTCGCCAGTTGCCTGGTTTTCAAGCAAAGCTCATGTCCAATTACACCAGCAAGGTGGTTTTCACAATAGGACTTATTTTTCTCTTTACTTTTTTTTTTATATGTCCTACTCTACTTGAAAAAGAAATCTTATTCAAGTATATGAATACTTCCAATGGAACCATGTCTGTAATAAGATGATAGATAAAATCATATGCAAGTTTGAAATATATTCTTTGATATGTACCCATATATGAGAGACCAATTGCCTTGATTGAGATGACATCAGAAGATATTGAAGAATTGAGCGCTGAGATCCGATGACTGACTTGAACCAAGATTCAATGTAATCTTGTCTTCCTTGTCTTTCCTCTATCATGAAATGCAAGTCTTCGAAGATGTAATCTTCATTCATAGAATCTGGTGATAGGCATGCATGAGACTTTTCAATCTCTGGTTCCAATATCTTCTCTTTATCAATAGACATCCATGATTCTTGGACCTTATCTGAGTCTTCTTCTTCTGGTTGTTGTTCTTCAATGATAGCTGGTGAATCATTTTGCAATACCTCAAAATTTTAAGTTGATTGAGGTGTTTTATTGTTGGGGATATAAAATGGTTGTGGAGGTAGTGGAGTGGGAATGATCTTTGGGGTGCTTGTGTGGATGGTAATGGGAAAGGTAGAATTGAGGTCAAATGAGGGTGATATTGATGTTGTGGTGGAGGTGAATGGTATGAATAACATTGATGATGGTATTGAGGATAGAGAGGGAAAGATTGAGGATCTGGTGGATTTCCTTTGTAGGGCCTTTGCCAACTTTGTTTCCAAGATTGGTTTTGAGGTTGGGATTGAGATGGCCAAGGTTTCCAAGGTTGGTTTTGAGGTTGGGATTGAGATGCCCAAGGTTGCCAAGGCAAGGGTGTTTTCCAATTACCTTGAGATTGTTGTGCATAACCTTGAAACTATGCATAAGGATATTGCATCATATTGGGTTGATGAGGCTGCCATAGTCCTCTTAGAGCTACATAAAAAAGTTGCTCTTGTGCTTGATTTGCTCCATTATCATTCTAGTAAACTGCCTTCAACCCTGGTAATGATGGAAATCTTTAGTAGTATGTGATCCTACACAAATTTTACACATTTTTATGTTATCAAGTGGACATTCATGCAAAGCATGTTTCTTTCTACATTTAGGGCAAAATATAAATGAAGCAACTATTTTCTTTTTTTGCATTCTTAGCATGTCAGTTTGTTCATTTAAATTACCAAGAATTTTTAGCAAATTGTTAGGTTCAATTTGACTTACCAATCCTGATGCTGACTTACTTACTCTTGCCATAAATGGATCTTGAGGGGATCTTACACACTTTTCTTTTCCTCTTGATATGTTCTTGCATAGTTCACAAATTTCTTGAAATGGAAATTGATAGACATCTCCTTTTCGCACAAGATTAAGAAGATCAATCCATTCATCCTTTATAGCATTTAGTAGGAGAGTTTTTAATGCATCTGATCCTAAATTATGCAATTTAGATCTTTTGATATTATAAGTAAATCTCTCCACTAAATCTTCTAGGCTTTCATCCTCTTTTTGGTTCACCTTAAAGAATTCATTTCTAAGGTCATGGTGCATGAAATAATCTTTATATTTTTCCAAAAATACTCTTTTCATATCATCCCATGTCCTTATAGAATTTGTTCCTAAAGTCATGAACCATCTAAGAGCTCTATCCTTCAATGTTGCCGGAAGCAAATTCAATTTTTGAACGTGCAATGAGTAGCCATAAGATCTACAAATTATTTCAAATTCAAAAAGAAAGGTTTCCGGGTCTTCTGATCTCATACCTTTGAAGTTAGGAAGTACAGATGGATGGATGTTCTTCATTTGAATGTTGATATCAGTTTCTTGAATGGGAAATCCAAAAGGATCTTCCTCATTGTCATAATCTCCATCCATTTCTTCAACCTCCTTTGTCACCTCTTCTTCTTCCTGCAAAAATATGACTTCATGATGTGGATGTGTGGTTCTTACTGCACCACATGATATAGTGGGTGTGGTAGGTGATCGAAGTTTTTTTTTTTTTTGATGTAAGAAATAAGGCTACCTAGTTACACTTCCCCGGCAACGGCGCCAAAATGTTTAGTCAATTTAGTGTCCTAAATTGTTAACATAAATTATCGACCAGGGCTAGTAAACTGTTGAAATGTAATGCACTATATGTGCCTAAGTATCCCTTTTTCTTACTTCGTTGCTTTTAGTGTTTTACTTATGTTTTTGGTTTTATGTTTGATTTCTAATATGTTACCTTATGCTAAGAAGATAGAACTAAATTCATGACAAAGAGGAAGAAAAGGAAATTTTACTAAATGCACTAAAACAGAGTTTGATTGCAAGATCTATTCTTAACTAGAAAATTATAAAAAACAGAGAATCCTAATCCATGGATGTTATAGCCTACAAATGAACATGAAAGGTAACTCAAAACATTATAATTCAACCTGATCCATTTAGTTAGAGGTTTGTTGGAATAATTTGTGAAACAGGTTAAACTCCAATGTGATGAGGATCTTCCTAAAAACAGACAGCAACTTAGAATATTATAGTGCAATCTTATTCATATGATAGAGGTATTTTGGGATAGCTTGAGAAGAAGATTGCTACAATATGCTAAGGATCTCCTATGAACATTTTAAACTACTTATGACATTACAACTAGATCTCGTTCATCAACTAGAGATTTATTGGAAGAGTTTATTGAAGGAGATTTAGACATAATGTGATAAGGATCTTCTAAACAACAAGCAAGCAGTAACCCACAACATTACAACTAAGTCTTCTCTGTGATTTAGAGATTTATTGGAACAGTTTTGAGAAAAGACTGCTTGTAACAATATGAGGATCTTCTATCTAATTGCAGAACAGAAAATGCTAATTAACTCAACATAGTACAACCAAATCTCATTCGCATAATAGTGATATGTTGGAAAAGCTTTTAAGAAAAAGAATGGCTGTAGGATACTGAGGATCTTGTAATCTAAATGACAGAGCTATTGTGCTGGTAACTCAATATGTCACAATTAAATCCATTCATTGAATAGAGATATGTTGGAAAATCTTTGAGAAAAGACTAATTATAACATCATGAGGATCTGTTAGTTAAACAAACAATGCAAGAGATGATACTAAAAGATATGAACTAAAAAAACTGTCTAAGTAAGAAATATAACAAAACAGAATTCAAAGCTACTTATCTAGAAAGCATGTAGAAGCCTCCTTGGATAGCAAGGGCCCTCTGCTATCAATTTAGCAAAAAAATATTTAACTCCTCAAGGTTGTCTTCAGTACAACATCAGAGGCTAATCTCCTTTATTAAAACAACATTTAAAAACAAAGTATCACTGTAAATCTGAACTGTACTGTACTTTTTCTGAACTGTCTTTTTGGTCTTGTACAACCAATATTTAAAGGGAAAATACAT
The DNA here is from genome assembly GCA_034641835.2 of Pinus albicaulis. Taxonomy (NCBI): domain Eukaryota; kingdom Viridiplantae; phylum Streptophyta; class Pinopsida; order Pinales; family Pinaceae; genus Pinus; species Pinus albicaulis. The sequence continues at coordinate 1,548,167,335 of CM076580.1, read as the reverse complement.
AACTGATTATGAGATATATTTTCTACAGGTGGCTAATTCGAATTAGACTTGCAATAGGACTGTTGGACTCTTCCTAATTCAAATTTAGACTTGTAATAGGACTCCTAGACTCAAATCAAGAGTCCTATTTCATTTGGATAACATAGTTTGACTCCACCTTTGACCATGAGTTTAGGCACGCTTTTCTGTTGATCTGGACTGAGTGAGTAGGATAGAATCCATGTAGGCATCATTTTAGAAACACCCATGTGGCCCAATCCTCCAACTGACACCTGGAACATATTCAACCACTAAAATAGTTGCGGAACGCCTGATTGGCTACGGAACGTCTGTATTCTGTAGCTATATTGCACAAAATTATCACAACAACAAAAACCATGAAAATACAATATGTTAATCAATTGCATTTAACCTTTAAGCAATCCTAATCATTATTCATTGATTTTAGGCTTATGAAGTGATAAAAGAATGATGAAATGAAGTGAAGGTTTGTAAAAGAGAAGGAAATTCTAGGTCTCAACACTTCCCATCACTCCTATATCTCAAAATCATCATTTTTCTACAAGCCCTAGCCTATTGCTACAATTTAACACTTTTCTAGACTAGGCTCGTGTTTTTCCCTTTTGGACCCCTTCCACTCACTTGATCCTTGAATTCCACTTTCCCCTACTTCCTAACATCCCTCCCTACCTCCAAATATTTTCCTAATAATTTAGAAGCCCCCTATCCCCTTTATTTCCCTTCATTCTTATAAATTGCTGAAATCCCCTATTTTGCCTACACTAAACCCTAATTTCCTCTCCCATTGAGCTAGGGTTTTCTATGGAATCAGAGAGATATGAGAAGAGGAGGAATAATGGAGGTCATATCAGCAAGTATTAGGCCATTACAACTCATAAACATCATGTCTCCATCATTTTTCAAGAATTCATTCCAAGGGACAAATCATTTGCTACACATAGGGCCAATTTTGCTTCAAAATATGTTTATGACCAAATGGAGATGAATTTCACAAAAATGAAACAGGTTTTTGTTAATAATATACCAAATAAGAAATACCTCCTTCCGTTTTTACACAGGTGTTATGGTTTGGGAGGAATGATAAAAATATAGTTGCTATAGGAGAGTTGCTGCACTTATGGAGTAGTTTGAGGAAAATCAAATTTTATCCCTGATATATTGTCCAAATTACTTGCTTGATAAGTAAAATGAAAACTGACAGAGAGGTATTTCCAATGAGCTATCATGCTCTCAATTTGGAGTTTAGGAAGGCCTGCAAAAGTGGGCTATAAAAGCACGCTGCGGTTTTGCACCCCCATTCTGCACTTTTTGACCAGTCTTGGGAGAATTGATTTTTGAGAGAATATGCTTGATCATTTTCAGTGTTTTATAGGTCCATTGTGTATCTGAAAGAAACAAATTTCCAAAAATCTATCATGAGATGAATATGGAGTTCATGAAGTCATCCAAAAGTGAGCTAGAAGATGGCGCCACATTTTTGCTTTAGGCGCTGTGCTTTTGCTTCAGGCGCTGCACTTTTTACCAGTATTGGGATATTGACTTTTTGGAGGGTCAAATCTAGTAAATTTTGGAAACTAAGCACATAATATTTGGAATTAGACAGGACAGGCTTTTCAATGAGCTTACCAGAGCTCAATTTGGACTTTAGGAAGGCCTCCAAAACGCATCTTGCATTTGGCGCTGCGCTTTTTCTAGTTGCCTGATATTTTCTAGTTTTTGAGTTTTTCTCAGTTGCTGATAGAATTTATGAGTTTTTACTGATGTAATTCATGGATGTAAATGTAATAATGATTTTTTTTAGTTACTTATGGGTAAATAAATTAAGTAAAACCCTTTGAGAGGATGAGTGAATCAGTTTCACTAAAGTTAGGGATGAGTCAGTTTGACCACCCTACACTCTAGGTTTCAGTTCAGACTTTGGTGGATCAGCTCCACAACTCAGGGATTCGACCCCTGAGGTTTGGAGAATTTTTTTCTTGCATATATCTTTCACCTCTTGACTCATTAGATAAGGTTGGATGTTGTTGTATTTATCAAATACACTAGTGTATTCAGATTTTTGCAGGAATATATTGGATGAGTTGCAACTATTCTTTTGGGATTCATGTGGTATGGTGCTATGACATATCCTTTTCTTCAGTTTCATATGTATGAATTTTTTGTATATTTCATGTTCATTCCAGCACTAAGATATGATTTATTCTCAATTTTGATAGGCAAAATACATCTTTTATGCTTTTTTTTGGGAGACTCACCATAATTTGTTCAGTTTCTTCAGTTTAAAAAGAATTCATGCAATGTCATGCTCTTTTTAGCACCTCACCAGTCTGATCCATCTCACCCTAAAACCCTAAAGTGTTAGAGTGCTTACCTACCTCTCCCCATTAGATGACTACAATTGTGATCTTATTTTCCCTGACCTAGTTACCTCTTTGACCTAATTCACTCATCCAGGACCCAAATCAACCAATAAAAACCCCAGTGCTACTATACCTAGCCTAAAACCTAATTTAATCCAACCCTCTTGGCTGAGATCCCCTGGAGAGAGCCCTCTCCTGCCTAGTAGGGATAGATACTTGGCTAAGCTTTGTTTGTAGTTACCTTTGCTGGTCTCTTCTCAGCCTCAGAGATCCGACAAAGTGATAATAGGTGGTATGATGGACTTGGAAGTTGACTAAATTTTTAAGGAAATTTAGGGGGAGAGGGAATGAGTTTAATGAATTGGGGAAGCAATAAATTTGGGAAATGATTGAGGGCAGGGGGTTGAAAAAGCTTAAACACAGTCCTACCCTAGAAAGATATAGGGTTTATACGTAAATGATAGAAAATGAAGAGAAATGACTTTGTGCATGTGATGGATGGAGGTGATGTATAAACTGTAAATAGAGATTCAAAGATCACGAAATTAGGGTTTAAAGAATCAATTTATCTGTTGGAGACCAACACCATGAAATTCATGAAAACCCTAGGAGACTAATCTTGTGATCATTTTATTGGCATGCAAAGAAAAGGAGGGCATGAACATGTGTAAACTTACTTGTTATAAATATTGGAGGGTGAAAAATCTAGAGTGGAGCTCTGGAAAATTGAATTTGGTTGTGAAATGGCAAGTTTGAGCAACTCTACCCCATGTAGATCGCCTATGCGCAGCGCCTTCTTCCAGAAACACATCGCAATGTCTATATGCACAACGCCTTCAATTTTTTTCCAATTTGAGTAAAAAACACGTGTTTTTCTCACTCAATGAGGGATGAGCTCGATGATGAGAGGTAATGCGAGTGAAAATGAAATATGTTTGTGTCTTTTTGGCCCTTTTATAAATATGAAAAGACTCCCTTTGAGTGATGATGGGCCCCACATGTCTTTTTCAAGCATGAATTTCATTCTTTTGAACTTTGTAACCTTTGGAATTCGTAACCTTGAAATTTTTATGGCTTTTTTGGAACATTGAATCTATTTGGAACTTTGAAATTTTTCAAAACTTGAACTGCAACTTTAGTAACATGAAGTGATTATTACGTATGAAAACATAAAATTAAATTTTTGAAATCAAACTTTATTGAACAAACTTGCTTTATTACCACTCCTCCAATTGTTGGATTTTATGCATGAAATGACAGTTTTAATGACCTTGAAACCCTAATGACCTAATGGAGACACTAAACTGAATGAAATCATGATGGGGATGACTGAAATGATGATGATAATATTTTAATGATGATACACTCAGCTGAGTGGTGAGATGGACCAACATATAAAATATTTGGAAGGAGTGGAAAATATTCCTAGGCCTAATGTCCAGTGATTTTTTTTTTTTTTGAAGAGCTAGTGAAATGAAAACAAATTGACTATGGGACCCTAAAAAGACACGATAAGAGTCCATTTGATCACTGGTGACAAGATGCAAAGACTGACGCTAACACAATGTTTGATGATTTCCATTTTTAAACCCTTCCTTAGAAAATTTTTGTTAGTATTTTTTGATGATATACTAATCTACAACATGCCTTGGAAGGATCATGTTCAACATGTTGACAGGGTTCTCAAACTATTAGAGGAGAAACAATTATATGAAAAAACCTCCAAATGTTTATTTGGATTATAGGAGGTGGAATATATGGGTCATATTGTATGTCATGAGGGTGTTAAGGTAGTTCCTAACAAAATTAAAGCCATTAAGAATGGAAAATCCCCACAACCACAAAGCGTATTCCAGGATTTCTCAGGTTGACAGGGTATTATCACAATTTTGTTAAGAATTATGGGATAATAACAACACGCCTAACAACATTACTGAAGAAATATGCATTTTGTTGGACTCCAGAAGCAACTAAGGCCTTTGAATATGTTAGATACACACATGGAGAAGACAACCAAAATAGGATACAACATTGAATGCATTTACTATTAGCTATGATGCACATTTATACACTTCCATGTGATCGTTGGTCTTCACATACCAAGTGGTCTCTTGGATTCCTTATGATTGCTTACTTTCCACAGCAACCCTTAGAGGATTAGGTGTCCAACATTCCCCCCCTTAATCCGAAGGGGTATGTATGGTTACAAGGAAAGAGTTTAAATCCAAAATAAGCTAAATATGCATGGCAACACTAGGGTGAATGTTCTCTCTAAAATGTTGGCATAAGGTGGTGGTTTGAGGTTGACCACCAAAACCAGAATGCTTAGTGCAGTTCTCAGAATTCTTCCAAATCTGGCAAGAAGTTGGGGTCTTTTGCTAGAGAAAGTGCTCCTAATGCTTTGAGGAGGGAGATCTTCAACTTGGAAAATGGAGGTTTGAAACCTACATAAAAAGGGAGAACCTAAAATTTAAAAGGGAGGTCTCAACCTACGGTGGTTTAAGGATGACCACCAACTCTGGAATGCTTAATGCAATTCCTGGAACTCTTCCAAAAATGGCAAGAAGTTGAATTATTCTGCTACAGTAAGTGTCCCCATTTATTTGAAGAGGGAGAAGCTCAACCTGAAAAGGGAGGTCTCAACCCTGCATATATGGTTTAAGGTTGACCACCAACCAAAGGCATGTTTAGGGGCATATATGTCTCTCGCTATAACTTTTAATCTAGTATGGCAGGTTGTGGTTCAGGTTCGCTTGATGTGGCTTTGAAACTTGTAGATGACCAAAACTTCCCCCCCTTTTAGATACAAGGTGAGATGATGGAAAAAACTCAACTGCAAGACTTTATAATATTCTAGAAAATTTCTGACATATGACTGAAATATCTTCTTGGCTGTTGAAGCCCATTGCCAAGAAATGATCCATCCAAGATGAATCTTTGTTCTTAAAGGAGGCTTGTTTCTGAAGCATCTGTTTGAAGAATGAGTGGTTTTACGACAATGATTACATGGGTGAATATAAAAAAAATGATATTTCATATGGACAACCCTATCATAATGTTTGCATTTAAAAATCTATTGTGGTTGTTGTGGAAGAGGAGCAAAATATAGAACAACTGAAGGTCAACTTTCATGAAGGAATCCAACACTCTAAAACTGGATGGGCTTTGAGTAATCTGGAATATGAAAGGAAACATTCTTGTCATATACAGTACCAATTCTGTTCTTGTTGTGTAAAATCTCTTTTTAAGATCTGCTGATGGGCTTGGGAGTGCAGGCTGGATTTTTGCATCTATATGTAAATTTGCTACTTCATTGGGCATTGGATCTAAATCAACTTCAATTTTATATTCTTGGTGTTGATGGGAGTCTGTCTCAATGTTCTAAATAGAACATGTTCAGAATGATGACTCCATTGTTGTAATTCTTCTTGCTGAAGTTGAGACTCCAACTGCAAAAAGTCAATGTTTTCATGTGCATTTTGCAGACGAGTTCTAATGTCCATGAGAGTGTTCTTACTTATTTTCACCATATCATCAACAATTGAAAGAGTGAGAATATTTAATAACTCACATCACCCATTAGAGCCATTTTCAAGAAAATTCAAGTAAAAAAAAACAGGTTTATGTTTCAACCAAAAATGCACATGCTCTCCATTTCAACTAGGGTTTTTGCTATAATAGACAGGGAACAGTTAGAGATTCCAAAGAAAATATTTACACTTTTATGTAAGAAAAATGACTCCAAAATTCTTGCCAAAAGTTAGGAATTCAAATCTGCAACATAAGCCCTCAAATTTAAAATCTTGAAGGTCTTCTATCCATATTTTGAGCAAGTATGGGACCTTTGAAAGGTAAAATTTGAAGTTTTAGAGACTGCCTATACTCACAATTTTCTGTCTTTTATAAATAAACCACCCATATAAAATATAGCACAGAGAGAATGCATTTGCATATAATATAAAGGAGAGAGGAAAGAAGACAACACATCTGGATAATTTACAGGAAACTCTTCCTTGCAACTTCCATCGTAAGTCTCGGTTGCACCACTAGCCACATATATTAAATGCTCGTCCAAAAATATGTTTTGGTGGTTCAACTTCCCCACCAACCCAAAAACCCTCTCGGTCTTGTAATACGCTCGCAAATACCTATGGCTCGGATGCCTAACAGAGCATGTGCAGACATATTCTTTGAACCATATGCATTCCACTCACAGTAATTTCAACAAGCAATGCACTTAAAATAATTCTAATAAGTCTTGTACCATGTGAGGTAGGAAACAAAGGTGCACTGGACTATATTTAGAGGGATACATGAATGAACATGCTTCTAACCATTTGATTGCATTGACCAGTGAATAAAAAGGTAAAAAAATCCACCAATGGGATTTTGGGAGTGCCAACAATCTCCAAGCGATGCACAAATAGAGTGAGGGAGAGGAGCGTATGTTGTGGGAGGTCTGAACTTGGAGGCAGTGTTATCGAACCGATGTTGGATGACAGTCTGTCGGTGTTTGAGGAGGAGCGCATAGGTGGGAGGAGTGTTGGTGGAATGTGTTTCGGAAATATGGGAACTAGTGGTTGGAGCGTAGTTGTTGTGGAGTCGGGGAGTGCAGTCCGGTGTCAGATGGGGACAATACAAGCTCGTAATACTAGTTCCTAGGAGAAATCAAGGCTAAATATTTTTCCACAGTTAGTACACAAACATTATTAATCTGGAATGCACAAAAACCCACTCTATTCATAGATATTTTGAAAAATGCTTAAGTGAGGTGGGCCTTCGATTCAACAAGAACAATAATGACACCATGCATGCAGATTCAGTTAGAACTATGGTGGTATGTCGATTCATTATAAGAAACTTCTTCAAAATTTATTCACAATTTCGGGGAGAGGAGTGAGTTTTACTGTAGAAAGTAATTTAGAGTGGCAAGCAGATTCAAGGTGGGCATGTGTCCGTCTCTGGTAGGGTTTTATACATGTCAAGACACCATAGAAATCTTCATGTCAAGACACCATGGCTTCATTGTGATACTGGTAGCCTGTGGATTGGGGATTAAGTCGAGGAGGTGTTTTTTGTTGGGGATAGAAGGTGATATAATGATAGACAGAACAACATTTCAAACCAACGCAAAGCACTCAAAATTTCAAACCAATGCATTAATACTATCCATTACAAAATACTTTTTTGAAGATGGTATAAAAAATGCATAATCGCAAATGGTTTTTGCTTGAACTTGGATTTTTTTTTGATACTGATCATGCAGGTGAGGTTGAAGAGTCGGCACCGGATGGAGGCAGACAGGCACCAGAGGGAGGCACGATAATATTCCAGGAAGTGGAGGACCAACAGAGTGAGCGTTGTCGGTGTTGTGGGAGGAGGCAATGTGCAGTGGGAGATGCACAGTCGAGTTTGATTTAGAGAGGCGTCGAATGCATTTGTTTGTGTGTGGTATATGCAGAGGGGTCGAGTGGTATTCAAAAACCACTATGCACAAGGATTCGACTACTACAGGGCCAAAACTCGACCTTCAAAAAATATTCAACACAAGAATATACAATGCACGGTTTGTACTCAACAAATTTTGCTTAATGATCATAATTTTCTTGTATTGCACCAGTCCGTAGTTCAATCCAGCGTGGAGGCACCAATCCGGGTGGCTCCATTAGTTAATGAAGGTCTTCAAAAAAATGATTTAACGTAGGTATTGAATGTACATTTAATTTCCAACACACAGTTCTTCATATATACATCACAAACTTGCTCATATTTTTAATGCACATGGTTTTTAACCATAATCAGGTGAACACACAAATTCACTCCTTTAAACACAAAAACAATGCGAAGCTCAGGGATAGGGACAATTATGAGGAAAATAGTAGGAAAAATAGCAGAAAATAGGAGTTACAAGTCTAAAATGGGACCTATGTTCTGATACCATGTTGGACACATACATGGAGAAGACAACAAAAATAGGATAAATGATTGAATTAATTTAATATTAGTTATGATAAACATTTATACACTTCCTTATGACCCTTGGTCTTCAAATACCAAGTTGTCTTTTGGACTCCCTTTGACTGTTTCCATTCCACACCAACCCTTAGAGGATTAGGTGTCCTACAAAACATCTTAAAGAGGGAATGTTCCAAGCACCAGTATTAGCTATGCCAGACTTCATAAAAACCTTTATTGTGGAATGTGATGCCTCAAGAAATGGAATTGGTGTTGTTTTATTGCAAGAAGGAAGACCTATTACTTTTGAAAGTCTTCCAATCAAAGGAAAGTATTTACACAAATCTATTTATGAGAAGGAAAAGTTGGCAATACTACATGCAATAAAGCAATGTCGACCTTACCTAATGGGAAGAAAATTAAAGGTAAAAAAAAATCGTGATAGTCTTATATACTTTTTGGAACAAATATTATCTTCATAAGAGTAGAAAAAATGGGTCACAAATATGTTGGGTTATGACTTTGAAATCATCTACAAAAAAGGGAAGCAAAATGTTGTTGCATCTGCACTCTCAAGAAAGGATTAGGATGTGGAAGCATTGCTTTGTGCCATTTATATTATCCAACCATATTGGATAACCGAAGCAAGGGATGAATGGAAGAATGGCAAAGAAGTGTGGACACTCATTCAAAAGTTGCAGCAAGATCCCAATACATCTAATAAATTTAGCTGGAAAAATGATTCATTATGGTACAAAAATCGCTTATATCTTTGTAAGAATTCCCAACTCAAACAAAATATTCTTTTGGAATTACACACCTCTCCCTTAGAAGGGCACTCAAGATTTAAAAAAACTTAGAATAGGGTCAATAATGGTTTTTTTTGGGATGACCTTAAATTTTGATTTTCAAAATTTTGTGGCGGAATGTTTGATTTTCTAACAAAATAAAGTTGAGATAATAAGACCCCGGGTCTATTACAAACTTTATCCATTCCAAGTCAACATTGAGAGGAGGTTTCAATGGAATTTAGCATAGGTTTACTCAAGTCTGAAGGAAAAAATGTCATCATGGCGGTAGTTGATAGACTTACTAAATACACACACTTTTGTGCATTATCTCATCCATTTAAAGCCAGTACAGTTGCTACTGCATTCATGGAAACAATTTAAAATCTACAAGGAAACCCAAAGATTATTGTAAGTGACGGAGATCCCATTTTCACTGGAAATTTTTGGACGGAATTATTTTCTTGTTTGGGTACTCAAATAGCTCATAGCTCATCTTATCATCCTCAATTTGATGGGAAAACTGAGATAGCGAAAAAATGTTTGGAAGGATATATTTGTTTCTTTGTAACTGATAAACAAACACAATGGGTCAAGTGGTTACCTCTGGATGAATAGTGGTATAACACTTCCTTCCATACTGCAACAAAAATGACCCCATTTATGGCACTTTATGGATATCATCCACCACCCATCACATCATCTTTAAGAGAAAATTCTAAGGTTCAAGCAGTGGAAGATCACATCAAGCATCAAAAACAAGTTCTAAAACTCTTAAAGGGTAACCTCACTTTGGCATAGAATTGAATGAAACAATAGGCATATCAACATTGCAATGGAAGAAGTTTTGATGTAGGCGACTGGGTATTTTTACGATTACAACCATACAAACAAATGTTCCTCAAGCAAGCTAAGAAGGATAATAAATTATCACCAAAGTATTATGGTCCTTAGAAGGTGTTGCAAAATATTGGTACTATGGCATACAAATGGGAGCTTCCTGAATCTTCTCAAGTGCACCCATTTTTCTATGTTTCATGCTTGAATAAGGTTATAGGTGATAAGCTCCCAATTCAAACAATATTTCCAGAACTTTATGAGGAAGGAAAAATCATATTGGAACATAAAGAAGTCAAAGAAACAATAACTCGACAGGTACGAAATAGATCAATTTCAGAGTATCTCATCAAATGGAAGAACTTACCTGCTAAAGATTCCACATTGGAGGAAGATAATTTTATATAGAAGCACCCAAAACTACTCAAGGATTGAGGACAACAATTTTTTGAAGGAGAGGAGCATGTTAGGTCCTTATAATACTAGTGTAGCCCATTATTGTTACTTTTAATGTATCCCCCTTATTGTTATTATTGTGCCCATGTAGTCCCCATATTGTTATTATTTTTCCCCATAGAAGCCCACTATTGTTATTGTTGTGCCCTTAAATTATTATTGTTATGTAGGCTATGATTATATTATGACCCCTAAGAATCCTATATATAAAGGAGGTTTTTTCATTTGAATCATTCAAGAATTGTTCATTTGTGTAATTTAAAGGAAGTTTCCCCCTCGAAGAGGATATTTTTTAAGTCATTTATTTATTATTTTTGTTGTTTTGTGAGCTGGTTTCATAACAAGGTGGGTGTTTCATCATCTCTTGTCACAATATTAACTGTAACCTCAGGCCCTTCGCCCTCAAAATACTTGTAAATGTTCTCCTATGAAGAATGTCTTGAATCTCTAGTAAAAACTCTATTGGAGAATAGCTCTACACCCATAATATTTTCATCTATCACTTCAACGTATGGACCAGTGGGTTGTTGCATGAGAGCCTTCTTCTTTGCCTTATATTTCTTCATTTCATCTCAGTGAGAGGAATCAAAGCTTTCCAGTAGAAAAAAAAAGGATTAAGAGAGCAGAGTTATTATGGGACACGACATAACGAAATAGTAAAATAACAGTTTAAACATGTTAAATAAACTAATTTGCAACCATAAATGTGACAGGGTAGACCCATAAATGAAAGTGTTAAGTTGATTGGACAAGAAAAAGGTGGGGGCCCATGTGAAGGATGCCACGTCAGAACCAGAGAGTAAAGAGCCTGTAAGGATTCAACATTATAATTTAATAAATATTTTGGGGTTTCAGGTAGGTGGAAATAAAGGAGCACGAACGAAGTAATAGATTGGAGGGGAAATTCTTGTAGAGGAATGAAAATAGGTTCCAAGGAAATGAGGCACGAGATTGATTGGATGGGAGAGAGGAGTACCCAGAAGCCCAAATGCCCATTATTTTTATAAATTGAAAATAAATAATGTTACGAGGTTTCGAGTACGCGGGGGCTTAAAGCGGAGAGGGACCTTTTTCCAAAAATAAATAAAAAACACGAATTAATGGGGAAAGTGGGTCATGTAAGAGTTAGGGTGACATGTAACCTGGCTTATCGTAAGGTTTTGGAAATAGGAAATTCTAAAGGGTTACACGCTTTCAGGGTTAGCGGGCTTAACAGAGTGGAGAAGTGAAAGTGGTGTCTTTTCCTTATAAATAATTATTAACACATAAGCAAGAATGTAAGCCTATTTTTTAGTGTGCCATTTAAAAAGTGATGATGTGGATCCCGAAAACCCACGTTCCTGGGAGGTTTTATGATTGAATTAAATTAGAGTTACGGGCTTCCGAGTACTAGTGTGCCCAAGAACTTAAATAAATTGCGCCTATTCCAAGTGTTTGTAGACTTAAGTCAAGGCTGTGGTGGTTCTTTCAAATGAAAATTTTATTATCAAAATACATAATCAAGGACCTAAGAGTTTACTTTAATATAAAACTATATACTTAGATAAAATCAAAGGGTCCCCATTATTGTTATGAACAAAAATAATTGGGGGGGGGGGTGTTGTTTGTTACAACACCCATCAAGGGAAAATTTCTTGGCTCTACTCAATGTATGTAAACAAATGGGTGCCAAATCCCCAAAAACCAATGATAAGTTTCACATGAAGAATGGAGGTGAGTTATGGTGCTTGTAATGTGGCACGGAAGGTGTTAAGTATTGTATAGGAAAAATGGAACATACTATCTCAATCATGAATTTCCAAGTAGTGCCCCTCCCATAATCCAAAGGGCCTTAAGGGAGGTCCCAATGGACTAGGGCCAAATATTAACTCCCATAGTAAGGCAAAAAGATAAAATTATGGTTAAGGTATGCCAATCTTCCATATCAACCTATTATCCATACTAAATTCACATAACAAACAAGTATACACATCTAATTGCAAAATTATCAACGTACCTTTTGAATAGCAACCCACCTTCATCCAAGTGTAAATATCAGATGGTGAGAGGCACATGGCATGTCATCATTTAATGGAGGATGATAAGGTGTCTTGGTTGTATGGATGAACAACTAGCTATCAAATGTAGGAGAAAAAATTCCTCCTATGGTGTTACCATTTTTGGTATTTTATATGGAAAATTCACTTCCGTAGACAAAAATGAACTCCCTAGATCTAGTGATATGATCTAGAAAAACAAAGGGAAAAAATGTCTATGTTTTCCTTAGATATATTAGAATATGGAAAAGAGATCTACCTAGAATCTGTAGTAAGTCCTCCTCTTCTCCTTGCTTGTAAGCTCCAACTCTAGCTCGACGCGCTATAAACGGAATTTTTCAATAATGACTAAAACAAGAAAATGAACTACAATATCCACATAGAAAAATCAAATGTCTCTAATCAATGAATCAACATGGAATTGAAATATATAAGAATCAATGTGACACATGTATAGGAAAATAAAGTGCTTTTGTATTAATAAATAAAGGAGAGAGTTACAACCATATATAGATGTTGAATTTGTAGATGTATCCCTAGTTGTATTGTCCTTCCTTGACACAAAGCAAACCTTCACACTCATTTTGTGGCTTTGCATGATACACAGTAAACAATACATATTAGTTAAACTTACATATAGTTCAAAAATAATATTTTTTATAAAGAATTTACAAAGAACTTGCCTTTTTTTCTTTTCTTGATGTGTTATCAGTATTTTTGTTACTTGATATCTTGTCAGTCATTTCTTTATCAATCTCAAACTTGTACCATATCATTCATTAATATATTCATAAATAAATTGTCAACTTTTTAGGTAAAAAATAAATTTCAAGAAACTGGTGCGCCTTTCATTTGGTATGCACCGACGTTGGTGTGTTGTGGTCTTCTAAATGCACCGCAAAAACAGAATAGTAGACCGTACGGTGCTATATGTTAACAAGGACCACCCATGCATTACATATGAACTATGGCACCGATTAACCATGATAAAATAATAAAATCGTCCAGTGTTAGTTTTTGTAGCATAAACCGGTGCCATATTTTACATATGGCGTACTAATAATATATATATATATATATATATTTTTTTTTTTTTAAATTTGTTCACATTACTTTCGCAGTGTGCTTGTACAATAAGCCGCACCGGTGTGCTAGTTAACACCAGGCGCACCGATAAAAAATAAAATAAGTTTTTTTTAAATTAATGCAAGGGCCTACATGGATTGGGATTCAACTATGCAAATCGTTCCGTCGGTTGGATGTATTAGGTCTATATTTAGCAATACAAACCCTATAAATATAAATTGAAAAGCCATAAACTTGAAATCACAGAAAGAGGGAGAAGAAATGGCAAAAACAAAAAGAATGTAGGGTTCGTATTTTATGAAAGTCTATTTTTTTTTTTTTTGCGAAAAAGAACATTCGTGGGGCGCCATAATGAAATAGCGCATCGGCTGCATATTTCACAAATACCGCACTTAGAAAAAATATTTTGCTTTTTTTTTTTTTAAATTTCTTATCACAGTACTTTCGCGGTGCGCTGCGAAAATAGAGCGCATCGGTGCGCTAAGGTACACGGGGTGCACCGCTAAAAAAGATTTTTTTTTTTTTTTAAAATTTCTGCAAGGCCGACATGGATTAAGGCAATACAAACCCTATAAATATAAATTGAAAATCCCTAATTCTGAAATCACAGAAACAGAGAGAAGAAAGGGCATAAACAAAAAAAATTTAGGGTTTCTTTCTAAAATGATTTTTTTTTGCGAAACAACACGTGCGTGGTGTGCCATAATGAAATAGCGCACCGGTGACAAAGTTTACATATGGAGCACTAATAAAAAAAAAATTGTTTTTTTTTTTCTATTTTTTATCACTGAACTTGTGCGGTGCATTGGTATTACAGAGCGCATAGGTGCTCTATGTTATTTTGGGCGCACCGCGGCACAAAAATATGTTTTTTTTTTTTTTTTTTTTAATTTATGCAAGGGTCGACATGGATTGGGCTCTGATTATGCAAGTCGTCCCGTGGGTTGGATGTCTTATGACTATATAAGCCCTATAAATCTAAATTGAAAATCTCTAATTCTGAAATCAGAGAAAGAGGGAGAAAAAAGAGAAAAAACAAAAAAAATGTAGGGTTTCTTTCTAAAATTGTTTTTCTGCAAAACAACACGTGCGTAGTGCGTCATAATGAAATAGCGCACCAATGCCAAAGTTTACATGTGGCGGGCTGATAATTTTTTTGTTTTTGTTTTTTTATCACTAAACTTACGCGGTGCACTGGTATTACAGAGCGCATCGGTGCTCTATGTTACTCTGGGCGCACCGCGGAAGAAAAATCTGTTTTTTTTTTTTTAATTCATGCAAGGGCCGACATGGATTGGGATACGACTATGGAAGTTGTCCTGTGGGTTGGATTTATTATGATTATACAAGCCCTATAAATCTAAATTGAAAAGCCCTAAGTCTGAAATCACAGAAAGAGGGAGAACAAAGAGCAGAAACAAAAATAATCTAGGGTTTGTTTTTAAAAATGGATTTTTCTTTTTGAATTTTCTTTTTGAAAACTGCAGAAAAAAGTAAAAAAAACAATAAAATTTGATTTCGTTCTTTTACTACATAAAAAAAACTGTAGAAAAGGTTAAAAAAAACAATAAAATTTGATTTTTTTCTTTTACTGCATAAAAAAAACTGCAGAAAGAAGTAAAAAATAAATAAACTTTATTCATGAGATCCTTTGAAATTCTATGCTACAGGGTTTGAATCACTAGAGGTTTGGAATTTTGATTTTCTAAATACTTCTGTTCGAACGTATTCCCTGCTCCATGGTGTTATCGTGCTCTGTTCGCTACAGGTATGTCTCCTGCAAATTTCTAGCTGAAATTTTTTGCAAAAATAGTGTAATAATGAAAAGTGTTTAGTATTTAAAGAAATGTTGGAAGAAATTAGATTTTCAAAATCATTTTGCTGCCCATTTTCCAATTTGCCACTTTTTTTTCACTCTATGAAAAAAAGATTTGCACTTTTTTTATTTGCGGTTATTCGTTACCAGTACGTCCCTTAATCGAACCACACCGGTGCATCTGGGGATACAATGACACTGGTGCCTATTACCAAAAATGCACCAGTGTGGTGATCTGTACATTAGGCACCGAAATTACATTTAGGTGTGTGCACCAAATTTTATTGTTGTTTTGCTCAAATGTAGGGAGAAAATATCATAATTATAACTAATGGACAATTCTTCAAAATCCAGCTTGTTCCATAATATTTCTCAAAGTCCATCACAGAGTTCTCCCTATCCATCTCGAGACGTAATATTTACTTCAGATTTTATTTATATTTTCACTATCTAATTGAATTTATGTTTTTTATCCATGCAGTCAATCATGCACAACTTAATTAAATTTATAATGTATACAAATTTGCAGGTTCATGCAGATTCAACATCGAGTTCATATGCACAAAATATTCAAAGTACTTCTCCAAAACGTCGGAAGTTCTTATCAGGAGCTGCATATTGCAAGATGCAGTTGGTAGATGAAAATGGACAGCTGCTTCACTGATCCAGGGGGATCTTCAGACACTAGTGGCTTGGAAAAAGGCTCGAAATTCAAACTGATAGGAAGGTGAAAAACTCAGCTTCAAATTGAAGAGCTCGTCTCCCTGAACGCAACGGTGCGAACAACGCGTCAATCTGAGCTCGTATGAGGGAGTTAGAGCAGTTTGAAGTTTTTGTTAAAGCAGGAATCGTGAGGCCACGGTGTGCCACATGACGTCCTAGTGAGCACGTGGGACCCACATGGCAGCGCCTTAGTAGCTGACCCATGGCACTCTTGCATTGGTCCTCAACCTGCACCAGAGACAAAACAAATATATTAAAAATGCCTTTTGCCACATAAAAATACAAAACAATTAAAATAACTATATAATAAAAAAAAAAATCAAACAAAATTTTGATTAAGTCAACGAATATTTAAAAGGGTTGAGATTTGTTATGAACGAATCAACAAAAGTTTAAAGGAGTTTGTGGTTTGTTATTAACCACATGTATATGCTTTATTAAAAGAATAAAATCCAAGTTACGTTTTAAAACAAACTCAAAAAATCATAACCAATGGAATGGAAACATATTATATAACATATATGTTATAACAACCCAACACACTCCCCGTATTACAATGTCGTCGATGGAAAAGGTGGGGCGGGCCGCCCAACTATCCACTCGCCTTAATTTATATGGCCCGGGGTCTTAGAAAAGAAACACGCCCAATTTTAAACATTGTATGCAGACTTGGGGAGGCAGGATTTGATCCCCCAACCTCCCCTAACCACATTCTAATTCTTACCAACAGCACAACTGCCTAGTTTTCAAGCTCCAACATCAACTCTATCATATAAACCTTCATTTCAGCAGTGCGGCCAGGCCATGGAAGAGCGGAGAGCGTGCACTTAGATCGACGTTTATTAATTTTTTTTTATTGCAGGTCATGTGGAACCATGAGCCAGAAAAGAGGTGAGGTAGGTGGAACCTTGATTGAGGCCAACTTTCAGGAGGGCGAAATTTTGCCTTTGTCCAAATGGGACAAATTTTATGTCATTTCTGCACTAATTGACGCCACGAGTCTGATGGTGTGCTCAGTTTCTTCATCTGAGTTTTCTAATTTTCAGCCACTTTTGGAAGTGGGTAATGCAGGTGTCAGATTTCGACAAATGAGCAGTCGTTTTCACCTTTTTCGACGCCACAAGATTGATGGTTTTTTCAGATTCAACCGCAGAGCAGCTCATCTTTTAGCAAATGGAAGCATGAGGTATATGATGTGGATTCCATGTACTTCTTCATTTATTTCTCTTTGAGATGCATTATGTCTTGCAGATCCCAGTTGATACATGAGTCGTGGGATATTGCCTTGTGTTGTTATTGATGTATTTTCAGCTATGGATTTGTGTCATGTATGAGATCCCTTTTATACCACATTGGCGGGATGCTCATTTTAAAATGTGTATTGTTGAGATCCCTTGTTTTCCAGGATTGGCGGGATACACTTATTTATTACATGTCAGTTATGGTCATATTGATAGGAGTATTTATTTATGTATGAGAGTTCTGCAGTGGAACATCTCTTAAAGAAGTCAAGCCACTCCTGCGTGAGGGAAAATTTTCCTTGTATGTCATAGGGAAACACATCCATGCACATCTTCTTCTTACAACACATAATGCAGTGGCCTACACCATCTTGACACCGAGGCTCGAAGATGTAGTCCCTCCTCGACGAACTCTGTCATCAAACGACTTGTTCTTATGATTGTTGATCTTGTTCATTTATGTTCCTCTTATTTATAGCTACAATTTTTCATTTCAGTTCATTAACGTCTTAATTAAATGCAATTCTAATTATCAACCGAAGTAAAAGGTCTTAGTTAAGGGTATTAAGAATTTACCCTGGATCAAGTGGTATCGGAGCAGGTATTCTTGCTGATTGGATTGCAGGCATGAACATTGGACGTTCACTGAGTTGAGCCATGGAGAATGTCAAGGACATGTATGAAACCATGCTTAGGGTGTCCAAGAAAGCGAACATATTGTACGAGGCTTACGAAAAACAAGCAGCAAAGAACAAAGAATTGAAGACTCTCCTACACAAAGAGAAGGAGGACAAACAACAGTTGCAGCTTCAGTTGCAAGCCAAAACAAAAGCGTGGGAAGATTGGAAGCGCAACAATGAAATTATGCAAGCAGCTCATGATGCCTTGAAGGCGTTCCTACATGAAGATAAGGAGGAGAAGCAGCAGTTGCAGCTTCAGTTGCAATCCACGACAGAGGCATGGGACGATTTGAAACGCAACAACGAAACTCTTCAGAGAGATCATGATGCATTAAAAGCATTCCTACAGAAAGAGAAGGAGGAGACGCAGCAGTTGCAGCTTCAGCTACAAGCCGTGTTAGAGGCATTGACGGAAGTGAAACACAACGAGGGCTTACAACAACTTTCTTCATCTGTTTCACAATCAACACCTAAGGTAAACAGTGTTGATTTTGCTTCAGTTTATTCACATGATATAATTTCAGTTGGAAGTGTGGAGAAACCCGTCACAGGTACCAGCATGAGACTCCTCACCAAAATGGGGTACAGAGGAGGAGGACTTGGCATTCGTGGCCAAGGCATAACCGAACCATTGGAGGTTGTGCAACGACCTTGTTATGTAGGTTTGGGGTACACTGACAAAGGATTTTCAAAGGACATCAAAGGAAAACAGATAATGATGAACTCTCCAAGGAAGAGGAATGATGGGGACACTTCGCCATCGTTACATGGCAGTGCACATTGCAATGAAGGAACTGAGGTGAGCTCCCATCATCATGATCGCACCAGAGACCACCCCAGAAGGTATACTAAGTCTCATTATTCTAGAGTGTGTTTTAATTATAAGAATGTTGATAACCACGGTCGTAAAATATGGCATCATAAAACTTGTTTATTTTGTGGTTTAAATAACCATGTGATTTCTGAGTGCTAGAAGAGGATGGCGGCACAAAGGAGGAAGAGGCATGAAAAGCCTTCTCCCCAATAGGAAAAGAAATTAGTTAAGCAGGTTTGGAGGAAAAAGAAATTTTGCACCCATTACGACCAAAGTGGCCACCAAAGAGCCACATGCTAGAAACTTCATCTAGAGCAGTGCCTTAAAGACAAATTTCCCATGCATGCACAAGTTGAAAGAGTTGATCGAAAAGCAAGTTCGCCACAGGGAAATGATCCACTCACTTTAATAAGTGAGAAGTGGTTCTTCTAGATTGTTTTTTTTTCTAGAGATGTAAGCTTGTCATGGCCATGTTTGTAAATCATTTGTCGCATTTTTTATTATGAAAATGATGATGTTTTTCCATCACTCGTTTAAGAGACCATGATATTTTTTGGCCTTGTTTTATATGTCGTGTGTTGGATCTCTTTCATGTAAAAGTGATGATGTGTTTCCATCACTTTGAGATGCGACGATTATGTTTTGGTCATGTTCTATGAGTGGTCTAATGCATTTCTTTCATGTAAAAGTGATGAGGTATTTTTCCATCACTTCGAAATGCGACAATAAGGTCTGGTCTTGTAATTTTGTTGAGGTATGATTTCCATTTTTCTGTAAGCTTGGCCACCGAGTACATGTTATAAACTCGTGGAAAATATGGAAATATTTGGGTCATTGTTGGTCGCATTGAGAATGTAATGTTCATTGTAGCTTTAGGCAGGTGTTGGCATTCTGATTCCGAAGGACGGAAGTGAAGGAGTCTTCAAGGAATGTGCCTTTTCAGACATTTGCATTTCCGCAGTGGAAAGTGTTGGCTTTGCATCTTGATTGCGAAGTACGAGAGGTGAAGGAGTCTTCAAGGGATGTGCCTTTTTAGACATTGCATTGCAGCAGTTGTAGATGATGGCTTGGCATCTTGATTCTGAAGTACATGAAGGTGAAGGAGTCTTGAAGGGATGTGGCTTTTCAGACATTTGAATTTCCACAATTGCAGGTGTTGGCTTTGCATCTTGATTTCAAAGTACAAGAGGTGAAGGAGTCTTCAAGGGATGTGCCTTTTCAGACATCACATTGCAACAGTTGTAGATGATGGATTTGAATCTTGATTCCGAAGTATGAGAGGTGAAGGAGTCTTCAAGGGATGTGCCTTTTCAGACATCGCATTGCAGCAGTTGTACATGATGACTTTGCATCTCGATTCCGAAGTATGCCAGGTGAAGGAGTCATGTGGGGATGTGCCTTTCAATGACAGTTGTAGACAGTTGATGATAGGTAAAGCTTGATGCTTTTGGAGGACCAAAAGCTCCTGAGTGGGGAGGATTAATCCAGGTGGATCTTCAGACACTAGTGGCTTGGAAAAAGGCCCGAAATTCAAACTGATAGGAAGGTGAAAAACTTAGCTTCAGATTGAAGAGCTCGTCTCCTTGATCGTAGCAGTGCGAATGGCGCGTCAATCCAAGCTCGTATGAGGGAGTTAGAGCAGTTTGAAGTTTTTGTTAAGGCAGGAATCGTGAGGCCACGGTGTGCCACATGGCATCCCAGTGAGCACGTGGGACCCACATGGCAACACCTCAGTAGCTGAAACATGGCACTCCTACATTGGTCCTCAACTTGCACCAGAGACAAAACAAATATATTAAAAATGCCTTTTGCCACATAAAAAGACAAAACAACTAAAAATATAGTTATTTTAATAACTATATAATCAAAATCAAAATCAAACAAAATTTTGATTAAGTCAACGAATATTTAAAAGGGTTGAGATTTGTTATGAAAAAATCAACAAAAGTTTAAAGGAGTTTGTGGTTTGTTATTAACCACATGTATATGCTTTATTAAAAGCATAAAATCCAAGTTACGTTTTAAAACAAACTCAAAGAAATCACAACCAACAGAATGGAAACATATTATATAATATATATGTTATATAACAACCCAACACACTCCTCGTATTACAATGCCACCGACGGAAAAGGTGGGGCAGGTCGCCCAACTACCCACTCGCCTTAATTTAAATGGCCCGGGGTCTTAAAAAAGAATCGCGCCCAATTTTAAACATTGTATGCATATTTGGGAAGGTAGGATTTGATCCCTCGACCTCCCCTAACCACATTCTAATTCTTACCAACAGCTCAACTGCCTAGTTTGTAAACTCCGCCAACAAGTCTATTATATAAAACTTCATTTCAGCAGTGTGGCCAAGCCATGGGGGAGCAGAGAGCGTGCATGCATATCAAGGTTTATTATTTTTTTTAATAGCAGGTCATGTGGAACCATGAGCCAGAAAAGAGGCAGGTGGAACCTTGATTGAGGCCAACTTTTAGGAGGGCGAAATTTTGACTTTGTCCAAATGGGACAAATTTTATGTTGTTTCTACACTACTCAACGCCACGAGTCTTATGGCATGCTCAGTTTCTTCATCTGAGTTTTCTAATTTTCAGCCACTTTTGGAAGTGGGTTATGTAGGTGTCATATTTCCACAAATGAGCAGTCGTTTTCACCTTTTTCGACGCCACAAGATTGATGGTGTTTTCAGATTCAGCCGCAGAGCAGCTCAGTCTTCAGCAAATGGCAGCATGAGGTATATGATGTGGATTCCATGTACTTCTTCATTTATTTCTCTTTGAGATGCATTATGTCTTGCAGATCCCGGTTGATACATGAGTCGTGGGATCTTGCCTTGTGTTGTTATTGATGTATTTTCAGCTATGGATTTGTGTCATGTATGAGATCCCTTTTATGCCACATTGGCGGGATGCTCATTTTCAGATGTGTATTGTTGAGATCCCTTGTTTTCCAGGATTGCCAGGATACTCTTATTTATTACATGTTAGCTATGGTCATACTGATAGGAGTCTTCTTTATGTATGAGAGTTCCACAATGGAACATATCTTAAAGAAGTCAAGCCACTCCTGCATGAGGGCAATTTTTCCTTGTATGTCATAGGGAAACACATCCATGTACATCTTCTTCTTACAACGCATAATGCAGCAGCCTACACCATCTTGACACCGAGGCCTGGAGATGTAGTCCCTCTTGGACGAACTCCGTCATCAAACGACGTGTTCTTATGATTATTGATCTTGTTCATTTATGTTCCTCTTATTTATAGCTACAATTTTTCAAATCAGTTCATTAATGTCTTAATTAAATGCAATTCTAATTATCAGCCGATGTAAAAGGTCTTCGTTAAGGGTATCAAGAATTTACCATGGATCATTCACCCTCCCAATTGTAACAATATAGCATCTTCTAGCCACAATCCTGGGATAATGATGGTAATAATTATAATTGTTTGGTATATATATTGAGTAATATGTAATTATTTCAACGTCAAACCAATTTATAATCATGCAATATTGTCAACGTGGTTACTAATTGATATCATATATTTTGTAATTATTAGGATTCTAGTGATGATGAAAGACCTACCTACCATCTTCCGTTGCACACCACGACAATGTCAAATCGAGAGAAGAATGAATTAAGAAAAAAATCGGAGAGGAACGATACTAAGAATGGTTGAATCAACCACCAATTCAATTCCCGCTACGTCCAAATTCACCAATTAGGAATGATTACAACAATAGTATTTCTTCACAAGTTGGCATTATTGGAGGCAATCAAATAGAGGTTGGTATGGATGACTACTTAAGGGATACGACTGCCATGGAGACAATGTTGTTAGATGCATTCCAAAACGATGATCAGCTAGGGGATGATGCTCATATCACTGACACCTTTTTCGAAAGCCTTAAATTTGCTTCCACCACCCCTCTCTTTGGACCTGGCGGTCAGTCAAAGTCTACCCAGTTAGGGACAACGATGTTACTGTACAACTTGAAAGCAAATTTTGGCTTGTCGAATGCATGTTTCTCGGAACTTTTGAGGTAAGTTACCATAAAGTACTCCCTTATATAAATTTTAAATATAATCAGTATGCCACTGCAATGAACATTACAAATGGTTAATTTTATGAACGTTAATAATTATATTGACATTAATGTACATTTTTTAATATATTTTTCCATGATCACCAACTATAGGTTATTCAAAGATAAGGTTCTTTCGAGTGATAATGCCTTGCCCGGTAGCTGTGAAGAGGCAAAGAAATTGTTGAAAATGTTGGGTGCTGAGTACATATCATATCATGCATGTCCAAATGATTGTAATCTATATAGAGGAGAATATGCAGAAAAAGAGATGTGTATGAAATGTGGGCATGACAGGTATGATAAATAAAAACGGAAGGGTAAATCACGTACTGGTCCTCCTTTTAAGATATTTAGGCACATGCCTATAATCCCAAGGATTCAAAGGCTCTTTCATTGCAAAGAATTAGCTATTTTGCAAGGATGGCATGCCTCACAAAAAAGTGAGTTGGGAGTTATGCGAATACCAAGTGATTCAATAGCCATTAAGCATATAGAGGATACATGGCCCGAAAAATTCAAGAATGAAGTACGAAGTCTACGACTCAGCATAGCCATGGATGGCGTCAACCCATATTCTTTCCAGAACACCAACTATTCTATTTGGCCTATAGTAGTGATCAATAAAAATATCCCCCCATGGTTGTCTGTGAATAATGAACATCTTATGTTGGCTCTCATAGTCCTTGGTAGAAGACAAGTGAAGAATATGGATGTATACTTACAACCACTGGTAGATGAATTGAAGGAATTATGGGATGGGATAAATGTATACGATGTATCAAGACCCATCGCAGAAGAGAGAAGTTTTACGTTGTATGGCATATGTGCTTACATGACACATGATTATCTAGGCTTAGGAGTTTTCTCTGGTAAATTACATGTTTAATTTATTGATTTGTTTATATATGTAACAATATTCTTTCACATATTAGTTATTTAATTCGACGACGTTGTAATATTTTTTATGATCTTCATGATGATATTCTTTAACATGCCATGCATATTAATTAATGTATACAAATATAATATTGCAGGTCTTGTAACAAAAGGGTATTTTAGATGTAAATGTTGTGGACCTTCTCTGAAAGCTAGATGGTCCAAGGACCTACGAAAGCTAGTGTATGATTGCTCCAGGGTATTCCTACCAGAAGAAAACCCTTATAGAAGAGAAGCATCCGCTTTCAATGGTAAACGAGAGAGAACCCAAAGGCCTCCAATAATGACACCAGATGAATGGCTTAGAGCATATGATAGAGAGAAGGAGAAGGAGTTCATAGAAACGTTCGATTCAAATGGGGAGAAGATGTTCGATGATCCAGATTTCTTCAAAATCTATGTTGAGAAATTGCACATTGGGATGAAAAGGAAATCTATCTTTTATGACCTCCCATATTGGGAGCATCTTAAGATTACCCACTTATTAGATCCCATGCATATATTTAAAAATGTTTCATCTTCTTTATGGAGGCACATACCATCGAAACAAAGTGACACATTGGTTGTTAGGAAAGATCTTATTACCTCAAAAACTAAAAAGAAACGTTGGCCAAGACGATTAGAAAGTATGTGATCAGAGGTAGGCACTGGTCCCTCTAATTCATGGTTTTTCAAAGAAGGTGATATCCCATGTATTTTAAAAAAAGATGACATTTCTTTGGAAAAGGAAGTTATAATGGGTGTGAGGATGCCAACTTCATATGGGTCTTCACTACGGTGCTGCTTCACCATGGATGACCATTTTTCTGTGTTGAAATTGCATGACCATTTGAATCTTCTAAGAGTATGTATATTAATGTCATGAAAAGCATATATGATTTTATTATTTGTTACATTAATAATAAATTTTATCCCAATATGTGGGGATCATAAAACATAACTAATTTTGTATATTATTGCACGTGTTTATAACTTTGTAGTGTCATTATCCTTTTTTCGTGCGTGGGTGTGTGAAAAATGAATTCCCTCAAGACCTAGGACATGCCATATCTAAATTATCTACATTTTTACGTTGGATCACGTCAAAGGATATTCATGTGGCTAGCATTACATAGTGGCATCAAGAGATAGTTGAGATTGTTTGTATGTTTGAGAAGGAATTGCCGACGAGTTTCATGGACTTACAGGTTCATCTTCTAATCCACCTAGTAGATGAGGTTGAATTAGTTGGGGTGGTTTCTTGTCATTGGATGTTCTTCTTAGAGAGGTACATGAAGAAATTAAAAGGTTTTGTTCGACAAAGGGAAAAACCTGAGGGGTCTATGGCAGAGGGGTACATATCATATGAGTCTTTCTATTATGCCAGTGATTACATCAAGCAGATCGATAACAGACCAAGTGTGGTGATTTGGGATGATGAAAGGGATGAAGACAAAAGAGAAGGAGAGTTGCTCCAAACGAGTGGAAAAAAGTGCTTGATAAAGAGTAAGTGACTTATAATTTTTCAAATTTACAGAAAGTAATTAATATTCATGTTGAACTTCAATATAATGTATATTTTGATCTCTAAGTACTATAAAATGTTGGTTTGATTTCATCAGCGAATGTTGAAATTGAAGAAATCAATAAATTCGTTCTTTACAATTATGAACCGACACAACCGTGGGTCGTGTTAGCACCCAATCTGAACCTCAGGCTGAAAAAGGAAAATCAGGGTAACAACTAAACCACGCTTAGCCTTGTAGCTAGCCCTACAAGGACATGAGAGGGCTCTCTCCATAGAATAGATATTCAATAACACAATAATGAACGGATTTTAGGCTAGATATATGAATGTGAAAGGGGGTTTGATAAATGATTGAATTTTCAGGGATGTATGGGACAAAAGGACATCCTGAGCTGAGGAATTAAATCTAGGACACATAATATTTCATGGGGCAAGGTAGGCAGGAGGTTTAGCAATCAAATTTAAATAAGATGAAGTGGAAAGACTATTGAGAAGCTGAAAAGGGCATAATAAATGGATCCTTTTCAAACAGAAGAAAGCACACTGAGTATGAATGAGTCCCCAAGGTAGAGCATATAAAATGGATTCTACCTTTCTAACTTGGAAACATTCAACTGGAAATGTTTATGAATGAATGATGAAACATAATAGTGTACATATGAAACACAAAGAAGAGACATATGCTAAAACTCATACCACATGAATCCCACAAATCAGAGCTGCATCACTTTATTAATTCCCTGCCAAACTGTACAAAGGAGCGCAGAGCTCACTGCCACACTGTTCCCCCACTTCTGAGTTTTTAGACCTCAGACTCTCTAGCCCTTGCAAATAATTAGAATTTACAATAAATAGAGAGATTTTGCAGGAATAAAAATCGATGGGAAGAGAAGCAATCACAACTGAATATAGAAGGCCGAAAGCCAACAGTCTCTTCGTAAAAGAAGAGTTGTTTTACATTCGGTCAGTGAGAAGGCGAGACATTGTAACGCAGATCTTTTGAATTGTAACTGAAGACACAATGGGTAATCCAATCCTATTTTCCTGCTGTTGTAGACATCTTTATTTTATTTTAGGCTCTCGGCCTTTTGACTGTTCGCTTTCCATTTGCCGTTATTCTCTGACTTTCTATAGAATGCTAAAAAAATGAATTTATGCTTTCGTGAAGGGAAGAATGTATTTAAATGGGAAAAGGGAAGGGATATGGAGGCGGGAATCATATGAAAATCGCAATCGGGATCGGGAGCGGGGCGGAGATATGATATATCACAGTAATCGCAATCGGGAAGCGGGAGGTGGGATGCATTTGGGACGGACCATACAAAAGTTCCAATGCGATTATATTAAATCATGGGAAATCCTTTAACAAATGTAATAAAATGCGATTTGGGACTTACCAAGGGGGAAAGAGACTTTATATTATAATTGGGAGTAAGTACCGTATGGTGGGCCCCAGGATATAATCGCAATCGGAGATCGGAGTCGGGAAGAGGAGTGGAATGGTGCATACAATATTTCCGATGCGATGGGGGGAAAACCCTTTGTATTATAATTTAAAATCAAAATTTCACATTAACAAAGGAAAAGGCCCTTTATCATATGAACGGGCGGAAGTATTATGGTGGGACCCGAGCGTCAATCGCAATCGCAATATCGGAGGCGGGGAGTAATCGCAATCGGGAGGTAGGGATGTGTGATGCGATCGAGATAATCAGGCAGGGAGTTGCGATCGGAGGATCGCAAGGAGGTGCGTGATCGAGAGATCAGAGGAAAGGTTGCGATCGGAGGATCGGAAGGAGGTGCGCGATTGGGAGATCGGAGGAAAGGTTGTGATCGGGAGATCGGAGGAAAGGTTGCGATCGGAGGAATCGAGGCAGGACTTGCGATTGCGATTTATAACAAGACTTCAAACTTTATATTATGAATTTTTTGACTATAAGCGTGGTGGGGAAGTGGTTTATGCAGTGGGGGGGGGGGGTTATATATGATATAACTTTGCTTATAAGTCTATGGGTATAGAAAAGGGGAAGTGGTTCATATTATATCGCATATGTATTTGAAGATTTTATAATGCGATTTTTGTGATCGGAAAGGGGAAAAAAGGGTTTTTTAAAGGGAAATGATCATAAAGTTAAAAGGGAAAATGGGAAATAGGGGGGAGCTTAGGGAATAGAGGGCTTTTACTTCACTTAAGCATAAATTTCAATCCAGAAGTCAGTTTTGAGAGTGTAGTATACCGTTGGAAAGCTCTTTCTGGGATCTTTCTGACGGATCTGCTTTGAAGATGATCTGGTGCTGAACATGCTGCAGAAAAATTATCTGAAGGCAGGGACATCATTTTTTGGAGATAACAACTTCTGAATTGTGACTGAAAGGCAAAGTATTATGTTTTCACCTCAAAACATGGTTTTGAGGCGAAAATTACATCAAACTGAATGAATGATATCTTTGATTTTCCTGTTTGTTGTGATTTGTATTTATTGACTTCCTCATGACCTTGCTGATCTTTATTGACATTTGACTCATTAATTTGACCATGGTGAGACCCTAGAAACTAATGAGACCCATCCTATGACCTACTAATATGATTTTGAGAATGAAAGAGACATAATAACTTAAGACCATAGGGAGGAAAATCAGAAAGTACCTCATGAGGGAAAACTGATAAAAATTACTACCATCAATGAATCCATGACTTAGCGGGATGGTGAAATTTATTCGGTATGAGACACCTAATATGCAAATGCAAAAGAGCAACTTTGATCACTGATGGCAGTATGACTAGATTGACACTAACATTGGCTCCAATGGGGATGGTAGCTCTTTGGAGGTGCCAAGAACACCGTAGACCAAGTAGCCTTATCCATTGGGCATGGAGTCAAAAATGGTGAAAAAATGACACAATGCAGACTAACACTGACTCAAGACTAAAACTGAAAGACTGAAATAAAACCAAACCATACACATAACATTCAAGTTTTATAGCCTTCACCTCGAGCCCCAAACTTCAATGACCGTGTACTCTGAACTTTGATAAACATAACATGGTATATACAATGATGATGACATAGATTCTGATCCTTTGTCTTCAACAATGGTATTGCTTCAAAATCATACCATTTACTGCTCCTCTAGGGAAATCTTGGCCATCCATTTCCGAAAGTAAGAAGGCATTCTATCCTCTGTATGCTGAAATCCTATATGGTCCTTTCCACAGATTGTCGAACTTACCATGCTTCCCTTTGTCTTCATTTCCGGCATCCCATTTCAACACTATATCATCCAGCTGAAACTTTTCTGCTTTTTTCTTTCTGTCATGGATCTTTTTAATCTTCTCCTGCAACTGAATAGCATTCTGTGACACTTCCTCTCTTGTTTGCTGAAGGTGGATCATTTGATTGATCCTTCGCTGATTTTCATTGTCCTCGCTGCCCACTTCTTGCAATAGTCTCATAACTGGGACTGTAAGAGATGTAGGAAAGACAACATCAGTACCATAAACCAGCTCAAATGGTGACATACCTATTGATATTTTACTACTAACTCTATCTGCCCATAGTGAGCTTTCGATGCCAGTTTCTTTTGTTTGCCTCCAGCATTTTCTTAATTATATTTACCAGCGATTTGTTAGAGGACTCAGCCAGGCCGTTTCCTTGTGGATAATACGTTGTCGAATGGCCCAACGCAATGTTGTATTTGTCACAAAAATCGATCATTTTCTTGGATCTGAACGCGGCTGCATTTTCTGTTACGATTTTGCGTGGGCAGCCAAAACGAGATAAAATATTCGATTCTAGGAATTGAATGATTACTTTTTCTATTGCTTTCCTAGCTGGGACGGCCTCGATCCATTTTGTAAAGTAATATTTCCCTGTCAATATCCATCGGTGCTGTGCTGAGGATGCGGGATGAATTTCTCCAATGAAATCGAGCCACACTGCTGAAAGGGTGTGTTCACTGAAACTAGTTTCAAAGGGAGTGGAAGCAATTTTTTCTTTCCTTGGAAGATTTTGCATTCATGACATTTCATCACGGTCTTATATAAATCATAGAATAATGTGGGCCAATAATATCCTGCCCTCAATATCTTGTTAGATGTAGTCTTCCAAAACAAGTGACCGCCACAAGCGCCTTTATGAAACTCATGCATTACTTTCTGCGCTTCTTCTTCAACCAAACAATTGAGCAGAACACCTCCAAGATCTTTCCGATACAGAGCGTTGTCTAAAATGCAGTATTTTGTGGATTTTAGCTTCAGAGATATACCTTTACTCTTGGACATGCCCGTAGGAGGTGACAAATGCTGAAGGACATAGACGATATCTGAATACCACGGGGATTGTAGAAAAATATCTGCAATTGGAACCATAAAACCTTCATCTTCATCTTCTACCACTATTGTTACGAGGTTTATATCTAAAGCACGTAGATTTGATTGGGCCATCAATTTCACCAAGCCTTGGCCTTTGATCAACTTCCTGGGCTTGATCTCCAGATCGTACTCCAACATAGCTGCTATCCACTTGCCTCTCCGACCTTCTGGATCAGTTTGCATCAACACATCCTTCACTTTTTCTTTAGGGACATAAGCTATAGTATGTGAATGTAGAATATAGACCCTGAAATCCTTCAATGCCTTGATTAGAGCCAATGCCTGTTTTTCAATAATGTTATACCTCAAAGCAACATCTCTAATAGTTCTACTAAAAAAGGCAATTGGATTTTCTACCTCATCTCTCTTTTGCATTAAAACGGTAGCCAAAGTATGCTCAGATGCAAATGAAAATATGATAAAATCTTGAGTATAGTCGAGACTGATCAAAACTGGGGCATTGGACAAAGCAAACTTTACCAGATTGAATGACTTGATTGCTTCTTCACTCCACTTGACAGTTCTGCCCTTCTTCAACATGTTAGTCATTTCCCTCAAATTTTCAGCCAGATTGGGTATAAATCGATGTAAAAAGTTCAATTTACCATTAAAAGCCTGAATCTCCTTCTTGTTTCGTGGCAGGTCTATAAGCTGAATCACCTCCACTCTAGCTGGATCGATGCGAATACCATCTTTGGAGATGATATGCCCCAACAATTTGCCTTTGTCCATGGCAAAGAGACACTTATTGGGATTGAGAGAAATTCCAAACTTGTTGCATCGCTGAAAAAAAACTCTCAAATTATGCAAATGCTCATCATCTGATCCTGAAAACACTGTCAAATCATCCAAATAAATAACCAAAAAAAAATCTTTTTCATTTGCAAAACCGATGTCCATTGCACGCTGGAAAGTAGCTCCTGCATTCTTCAATCCAAAAGGAATTTTGGCATACTAGAAGGTTCCCTAGGGTGTTGTGAAGGAAATTTTAGCTTGGTCCTTCTCATGCACCAAGATCTGGTTGTAGCCTGAGTAGCCATCAAGTAGTGACATCCTGGATGCTCCAACTAGTCTCTGCAGAATATGATCCATTTTCGAAAGTGGATAATTATCCTTTAAGGAAGCCTTATTCAAGTTCCGAAAATCTATACACAACCTTATTTCTCCAGTCTTCTTACGTACCGAGACCAAATTTGAAATCCAATCAGAAAATCTAATAGGAACTATGATTCCTGCTTTGTACAATCTGTTTACCTCCTTTTCGATGGATGGTAGTAGCTTCGAATTGATTCTTCTCAGCTTCTGTCTGAATGGCTTTTGATCTGGCTTGATAGGAATAATATGCTGGATTATGTTCTTATCATACACCTTCAAGTCTGAATAATCCCATGCGAATACATCAGAAAATTTAGACAACAACTTCACATACTTTTCCTTTGCTTCAGGGTACAATGTCTTTGACAATTTCACGAACTTGGGCTGATCAGGTGTTCCAAGATTCACATCTTCGAATCCTTTCTCTGTGGGCACCAAGATTGGCTTCTTTGCAACATCATCATGATCAAACAACTCCTCTAGAGGTATGAGACCTCTAGGAATTACATTATCTTTCAGCTGCAATATGTCCATTTGGTTCGTTTCCAATTCTTGATCATCAACCACATACTGACCTTCTATGGGAGTGTCCTTGAATTTTCCATCACCCTGCAAAAATGCATTTATCTCATTATCATCCCAAAATACTTGCCAATACCTTAAATTGTCTGGAACAACATGCCTATGTTTGACATAGATTTCAAACTTATTGCTGGAGTTCATCGGAATCTTCAAGTTACTTGCAGTAGTGGCCAGAGAATCCGCAATAAGATTATGCACCTTGGGCACTGCTGTCAAATTGTACTATGGGAATGTCTTCAAAATGTCTAGAACTGCATTTCTATATGCCCTCAGTCTTGGATGTTTAGCTTGGTATTCTCCCTTCACTTGCTTGATTATTAACTCAGAGTCACCATACATAGAAATACTTTTTGCCTTCAACTTCTTCAAGATTTTGAGGCCTGCAATCAGAGCTTCATACTCTGCTTTGTTGTTGGAGCAATCAAAAGCCAACTTATAAGCACATACTCTAACATTACTAGGGACTCTTTCAGGCTGGAAAATAGGGCTCCGAATCCATATTCCAATACCTGCTCCATCCTTACCAATAGCTCCATCAAAATCCATACCCCATAGGCCTTCTTCTTCTTCTTGTAGATGCTGAAATTTAGTTTCTTCCTTCTTTTCACCTTGGCTGATTCCTGGTTGTTCAATGTATTTTTGCTGCTCGCATGCAGGAGGCTCGGAAGTACTTGCTGCTTTGTCCTTTTCCTGTTTGAGGAACTCTCTGAAATTCTCTGAAATCTCAGGTATTTCATCTATTTTCACCAATTGAACATTATCATCATTTAAACCACCATCTGAATATAAGACAAAAGACTCTAAATCTATGTGGACTGCATTGATGGGATGGTTTACAGGCTTGTCTTTGCTAGTAATCATATATTTCATTTTCTTTTCCCTATATAACTTCCTTAACTAGCTGAATACAAGGATTGTGGCATAAGAGAAGTCAAGTTGTATGGTTCCCTTAAGTTTTGCACCCCAAGACCTAGATAGAAGAATTCCAAACCATGGTGGGACATCAGCAACAACTACATCCATCAAGACATTTTTGGTTGGGATTTGATCTAAAGACACTACTAAATCTTTGATGAGACCAATACAATGGACCCTACTTGAATCAAAAGAATACAAATCATGGTATTTTCTAGTAAAATCAAGGCCTAAATTTTCCATGACAGCTTTGGGCATCAAATTATGCGAGGCCCTAGAGTCCAACATGGTGTTATGCAAGATAAACTCATGCAACCTAAGACTTAGGTAAAAGGGGGAACTTCATTTTCTTCAGACTCTTGTGTGGCTGGACCAAAAATAAGTTCAGGGTAGTCATCCTCCACATTAACCATATCAGAAAGAGGGTAAATTTGCAAGACTTTAGACACCTGACCTTTATATACACTATTCTTCACCAACTCAGTCAGGGGCACAAACACTTTGAGTTTGGAAATTTCATTTTCTAAATTAAAGAAGGAGATTTTTCTACCTCTTTAATGGGAGAGTATTTCTTCTTTGTTTTCTCCTTTTCTATGCTTTGTTGGCCCTTTTCATTTTCTATGTTAGTAGCTGCGGGTGCTTTGCTGGATGAAGGATTGGCCGGCATTTTTCCTTTGGAGTTATTTTCTCTTTTGAATGGGACTGACTGTGACGTTTCTGTTCCTCAGAGAGTACTGCCTTTGTTGGGCTGATAAAGCGTTCATATACCCTCTCTGGTAGTCATCAGATTCTTCTTCTAACACTACTTCATTTGCCAAAATGAAATCTTCATCCTCCTGAATGTCTAGAGTCGCCACTGTGTATTCTTCATCTTCTATGAGGAAAATGGGTGCATCGTCAGCTGTGAAAAAATGATTGGTTTCAAATACGGGACCATCGTCATCTAAGTCAGTCCCTTGCATGTAGTTTTGCTGTAACAACATTTTAATCTGCTGCTGTGGTGCCGCTTGGTCCTGCGCCCTCTGTTCTCTCTGTTTAATTCTGAATTATGGCTGCTATTGTCATCTAAATTTTGGATTTCTTATTTGGGGTTCCGGTCTGTTAGAAATCGTTAATCGATCAACCATCCTTTCCATTGTACAAATTAGTGTGTCCATTTTTCTATCCGAAGGGGAGGCTTCCTCTTTCACCACGACTTTCTTTTCAGCTCTGGCTCGAGCTCTTCTAGCCAGGAAATTAGCTTCGACGCTTACTGCTATATTTTGCATCTCTTCAAGTGACATTGGATCTCTTTCATGCAGCTGATATTCCATATCGACATCAAAACCATCCGGAAACTTCAGCATAGCTGAATCCACAGAAGGTTTGAGGTTAGCCGGAATAGCATTGTATACAACATTGAATCTAAAACAATAGTCTTGCACCGTTTCACCCACATTTCTTTTAATATTCTCATATTCAAACAAAATTTGGTGTGGATTCCTTTTCACCTCCCACCAGTCTAAGAACTGTGTGTGTAACTCCTGTAAAGTATGGATTGAGCTGGCTGGTAAATCTCTAAACCATTTTCTAACTTCACCTCTGAGGCTTTGAACAAACAACCTGGTAACTACATTCTCTTCTTCTATTTCATGCAAATCAAAAAAGTCATTCATCTTATCAACATGCTGCTGGGTTGTAATGCCCCGAGTGGCATCAAAGATAGGAATTTTACTCTGATAATCAGCAGGCATATCATTGAGAACCTGAGGTAAAACCAATGGTGCATACCAGGCAACCATGACTCTGGGTGGATTTACAACAGGATTTAGCGAATTTGGAGGAGGTGTTGTTGGAGGAGATGATAACTGGGAGTTGACTGAAGGGGATGTTGATGAATTAGGAGGGGGAAAAGCTTCTCTTGATGATTCTGAAAGCTCAGGAATATAAGTTGCAGTGATGGACTGGGGGGAATTCAAAATGTAGTCATCAACGGAGGAATTCACTCTTTGAACTTCAATATCCACAAGGAATTCTGGATCTAAAACTGTGTCTTCGAGTGCATTTTCAGACTTACGTCTAAACAAAGAGAGCTCAAAACTCTCGTCAAAGGAAAACTCTTCTACAAAAAACCACTCACTGGGCCAAGTATGGGACCTGGAAATAGGTGTAGGACTTAGTGATACCTCTTGTCTTCTGACTATTCTTGGGATAAGATTTGGATTTTCAAACACAGGGGGAGGGTTTGGATCAGGATTAGCCCTTGTATATCTTCTTGAAGCCAGTGTGGTCAACTTACTACTGTACAATATTTATATCAGCCTAAAAAACTCCGAAATATCATCGTCAAGACTTTACAAGAAAAATATTACTGGAGTGATAAATATTCTATGCAAAAAGTTTGTAAATGCTCCCCAGTGGAGTCGCCAGAGATGTTAGCACCCAATCTGAACCTCTCAGTCTGAAAAAGGAAAATCAGGGTAACAACTAAACCACGCTCAGCCTTGTAGCTAGCCCTACAAGGACAGGAGAGGGCTCTCTTCGTAGAATAGATATTCAATAACACAATAATGAACGGATTTTAGGCTAGATATATGAATGTGAAAGGGGGTTTGATAAATGACTGAATTTTCAGGGATGTATGGGACAAAAGGACAACCTGAGCTGAGGAATTAAATCTAGGACACAGAATATTTCATGGGGCAAGGTAGACAGGAGGTTTAGCAATCAAATTTAAATAAGATGAAGTGGAAAGACTGTTGAGAAACTGAAAAGGGCATAATAAATGGATCCTTTTCAAACAAAAGAAAACACACTGAGTATGAATGAGTACCCAAGGTAGAGCATATAAAATGGATTCTACCTTTCTAACTTGGAAACATTCAACTGGAAATGTTTATGAATGAATGATGAAACATAACAGTGTACATATGAAACACAAAGAAGAGACATATGCTAAAACTCATACCACATGAATCCCACAAATCAGAGCTGCATCACTTTATTAATTCCTTGCCAAATTGTACAAAGGAGCGCAGAGCTCACTGCCACACTGTTCCCCCACTTCTGAGTTTTTAGACCTCAGACTCTCCAACCCTTGCAAATAATTAGAATTTACAATAAATAGAGAGATTTTGCAGGAATAAAAATCGATGGGAAGAGGAGCAATCACAACTGAAGATAGAAGGCCGAAAGCCAACAGTCTCTTCGTAAAAGAAGAGCTGTTTTACATTCGGTCAGTGAGAAGGCGAGACATTGTAACACAGATCTTTTGAATTGTAATTGAAGACACAATGGGTAATCCAATCCTATTTTCCTGCTGTTGTAGACATATTTATTTTATTTTAGGCTCTCGGCCTTTTGACTATTCGCTTTCCATCTGCTGTTATTCTCTGACTTTCTATAGAATGCTAAAAAAATGAATTTATGCTTTCGCGAAGGGAAGAATTTATTTAAATGGGAAAAGGGAAGGGAGATGGAGGCGGGAATCATATGAAAATCCCAATTGGGATCAGGAGCGGGGCGGAGATATGATATATCACAGTAATCGCAATTGGGAAGCGGGAGGTGTGACGCATTTGGGACAGACCATACAAAAGTTCCGATGCGATTATATTAAACCATGGGAAATGATTTAATAAATGTAATAAAATGCGATTTGGGACTTACCAAGGGGGAAAACGACTTTATATTATAATTGGGAGTAAGTACCGTATGGTGGGCCCCGGGATATAATCGCAATCGGAGATCAGAGTCGGGAGGAGGAGCGGAATGGTGCATACAATATTTCCGATGCGATGGGGGGAAAACCCTTTGTATTATAATTTAAAATCAAAATTTC
Organism: Pinus albicaulis; assembly: GCA_034641835.2. Lineage (NCBI taxonomy): Eukaryota > Viridiplantae > Streptophyta > Pinopsida > Pinales > Pinaceae > Pinus > Pinus albicaulis. Next base: position 1,548,131,200 of record CM076580.1, on the reverse strand, counting down.
GCATTAACAAAGGAAAAGGCCCTTTATCATATGAATGGGCGGAAGTATTATGGTGGGACCCGAGGGTCAATCGCAATCGCAATATTGGAGGCGGGGAGTAATCGCAATAGGGAGGTAGGGATGTGTGATGCGATAGGGACAATCGGGAGGGGAGTTGCGATTGGAGGATCGGAAGGAGGTGCGCGATCGGGAGATCGGAGGAAAGGTTGCGATCGGGAGGTCGGAGGAAAGGTTGCGATCGAAGGATCGGAAGGAGGTGCATGATCGGGAGATCGAATGAAAGGTTGCGATCGGGAGGTCGGAGGAAAGGTTGCGATCGAAGGATCGGAAGGAGGTGCACGATCGGGAGATCGGAGGAAAGGTTGCGATCAGAGGAATCGAGGCAAGAATTGCGATTGCGATTTATAACAAGACTTCAAACTTTATATTATAAATTTTTTGACTATAAGCGTGGTGGGGAAGTGGTTTACGCAGTGGGGGGGGGGGGTTTATAATATGATATAACATAACTATAAAGTCTATGGGTATGAAAAAGGGGAAGTGGTTTTAAATAAATTGCATATGTATTTCGAAGGTTTTATCATGCAATTTTTGTGATCGGAAAGTGGGAAAAAAAGGGTTTTTAAAGGGAAATGATCATAAAGTTAAAAGGGAAAATGGGAAATAGGGGGCAGCTTAGGGAATAGAGGGCTTTTCCTTCACTTAAGCATAAAATTCAATCCAGGAGTCGGTTTTGAGAGTGTAGTATACCATTGGAAAGCTCTTTCCGAGCTCTTTATGATGGATCTGCTTTGAAGATGATCTGGTGCTAAACATGCTATGGAAAACTTCTTTGAAAGGCAGGGACACCACTTTGTGGAGATAACAGCTTCTAAATGGTGACTGAAAAGCAAAGTATCATGTTTTCACCTCAAAACATGGTTTTGAGGCGAAAATTACATCAAAATGAATGAATGATATCTCTGATCCTCCTGGTGCTATAAATTTGTATTTATTGACTTCCTCATGACCTTGATGATCTTTATTCGACACTTGACTCATTAATCTGACCATGGTGAGACCTTAGAGACCAATGAGATCCATCCTATGACCTACTGATATGATTTTTGAGAATGAAAGAGACTATTGACTGAAGACGATGGGGAGGAAAATCAGCAAGTACCTCATGAGGGAAAAACTGATAAAAATTACTACCATCAATGAATCCATGACCTAGCGGAATGGTGAAATTTTGTTCGGTATGAGACACCTAATATGCAAATGCAAAAGAGCGACTTTGATCACTGATGGCAGTATGACTAGACTGACACTAACATGTCGCATTGTACGAACAAAACATGATGAACTGGGATAGTGACACGAAAGAATTCAGATGGTTGAATGGTAGAAGTGTGCCTTATCCCGATCATTTCAAAGAAAATATGCCAAAAATATGCCCCAACAGTTGGGTTGCTGACCAATTCAGAGAGAAATACGGTGCTATCGGTCGTTACCCATGCGCTGAAGAGGATGTACTAAGCGTAGGGATTGGGTGCAGCAACTCGGTAATAATCTTTTTAATTTATATGTAAATTTGAAACTTATATTAAGACATCTACATTTCATATTTTAACTGTTGGATTATTATTTATAAGACACATTACACAATGATTTTTTTAAATTTTTTATAATAGGTGCATTTGTTCCCATCTATGTGGGCATATGGACACCATTTTCGCACAGAAAATGCTAATGCTGGAAACATCACACAAGACTATGGAGTGGAAGTCGAGTTCGATCAATCTTGTCTATCAAGCCACCGTCAAAACCTAGTACGAGGGACGTTAGGTTACATCAGAAAGATACAAGAGATCATTGAAGTGGATTTTTCTTCTTTCCAATGTGTTATTTTTAGGTGCAAGTGGTGGGACACCTTTGATCGGAATAATGTAAAGGAAGATCACGATAGTATACTGATATGTATCAACTCTAGAAAGATGTGGGATGAAGCTAAAGAGCTCTATGTTTTCCCTAAACACTACAACTAGGTGTTTTTTTACCCATATGTGTTGGATAGGGATTGGTGGTTGGTATTGACACATGACCCTAGATCAAAACATATTTTTGAGAACAATAACGTTATGATGCCATGCAAGCTAGAAGATAATGAGGGTGATCATGAGAGCCGAGAGTGATATGGTACATGTGTTATTTCATCAATATTTATACTTTTTAAGATGGGTTTTTCGAAATATTAATATAATATGTATTTTGAATTAATTGGTAATTTGAATTGTGTTAATGTTAAAATCAATAATTCACTTGATAATTTGCAATTATGTTGATCTCAAAAACAATGGCGTACTGTATAATTTTTTTTTTTTTTTTGTATCTAAGATCATAATAAAATAATGATAATTCTAAAGTACAGGAATTTATTTGCATTATTTTCTAAACTTTATTATGTTACAATAAATCATATTATTCTAGATTTATTATTTTACAATTATTTAAAATTTACAAATTTACAAATTTAAAATTTTAATAAATTCATTTCACATTAACACAATTAAAATTTTACAAATATTTTACATACAATTACAATTATAATTAGAATTAGAATTAAAATTACAATTACAATTTTACAAATTAAAAAATTACAATTACAATTACAATTTTACAAATTAAAAAATTACAATTACAATTACAAATTTACAAATATACCATTACAATTACAATTTTAGAATTTTAAATACAATTAGAATTACAAATATTACAATTTTACAATATCATGATCATTTGGTATTAAATTAATTAATAAACATCACGTTCATGATAACCATCGTACAAACATCATATTTGACTAAAAAATACATTCAAAATCGCTAACTGCATCATCGTGATCATGATTATCTAACAAAACACAGTTAACATTATATTATAACATCATCACAACACAAATATCAAATATACATCTCATGTCAAATAGCTCATGCTATCACATACACATCTATCTACAAGCTGCACATTAAATGAACATATCTAACATGACCTAACAACATACACATCATGATGATCACCAACATGTAAATTAAGTACAGCTGCAACATGAACATAAAATACATGGACCATATATATATATATATATATAATGTTAAAAATATACAACTGTAATATAAATGTCATGGATTAGCTGGTGGTAGTACAACATTAATATCAGTACTAGTGGTCGATGGTCCAGCCTCATCTCCATGATGACTGCTGCTAGATGCTAGTGGAGTCTCATGCTCATATGGCGTGACACAAGGTGAACGATCATGAGATGATGGTACACTACGCCTCGCAGACTGTCCATCACGTGCTGCGACTCGATCGTAACGTGTAACAGTCCTCGTCAGTCGCGTAAAAACTGTTGTAACTCCTACGACATGCTGCATCAGGCTATACATGTCACGTGACATGCCTATCCACATCCGTAATAGCCTATCATCGGCCTCTATGTCTCTATAATGACCGAGCCTGATTCCCACCTCAAAAATCAATGTAATGAGTTGGTCACCCAACTCCATCCTATATCTAGCATCACTAAGTCGATCGCGCACCAGCGCACCAACAGGAGCAGTTCTCTGATCTACACCAGCCTCCTGATGATTCTCGACATCTGGCATGCCCTCATCGTCATTAGGATCCACATCTAGATCAGGTGGTGGTGGCGGCATCTCCTCGCCATCAAAAGAGCCAATGTATGCAAAATATATACAAGTACACAACAATAAATAGACAATTTCATTACACAATTTAATAAAAACAAGTTAAAGAACATGTTAGAATAAATTTAAATAAAATAGTAATATTACCTCTATCATCTGGCGGATCATCAGCTGTGAAGAGGATGTTGGTACACCCTCGCCAATTCAACCCCACATAAGGACAGGGGACCATAATGAAGGGATGCTCATCAACACTGGATAGAAACTCCAGTGCATCATCTAATATCCTCACTGGAAAAAGAGTCTCCTCCCTCTTGGGCATCATCTGCCCCCACATGTGCATAAGTGCCTCAGTAATTGGCCTACGAGGCTGCCGAAGAAAACTAGGCCTCGTCTCTGGAAACATCTCAAAAAATAAACAAAAAATTTCTGAAGAAAAAGGGAAGTTGACCCTCCCTTGTGCATGAGCACGACATCTATATAATGCTGTACAGAATTGTCGCAAAAAAATGGCAGACCACTTGACAAGTTGTGGCTGCTGTAGTAAAGAATAAACATAATATAAAAGCGAGCAATTAATGCATTGCCCGTCACTGGTGTTGTGCGAAATGGTCGAAATGATAAGTGAGAGACACTATACCTCCTCACGACCAAACACACCATACGTAATTTCCCTCTAGTGACTTGAAAATCTGCAGGACATACTAAATTTTCTTCAATGTATCTCTGGGAGTAAACTAACTGACTCCCTACCACACAGCCAGCTGGAACCTCGGGAAATGAGGGAAAATCCACCCCTCTCCTCGATAGCCCTGTAATAAAATATATATCCTCCTCAGTGGGCGTGTACCACTGGTTGATACCAACCTGGAAAGCCTATCGCTGGGCATTCCACCTTCGGATAAGATGTCTCAAAAACAAACTATGGGACTTTAGTGAAGTAGCCTCCTCATAGAACTTGAGGAGGCCTACCTACCTTAGGAGCCCCTGCGTCGCTGCTGTAATAGAGCGAGGGTACGCATCTCTCTCCCTCTCTCTTGCCTCCCATAGGCGAACCATGTTATATTGTTCCGCTTGTTGTTGTTGTTGTTGCCCCTCTTCTCTCTTTTCACGTCTCTGAATGATTGACATATTAAACACAATTTTTTTATTAAATGACACATGTATTCAGAAATATACGTATATAAATATTTTTTGAAAAATAAATAAAACAACAGTCGGTGCGCCAAAAACACAGTCACGCACCGTTCTTGGTGCGTCTTTCAACAGAGCACACTGGGGACATTGCACCTAATGATATTCAGCGCACCGGGGGCGGTGCTCCAGAAAATGTTTTTAGCGCATCGTTCACTACATGCGGTGTCGAGGGTGGTGCGCTGAATACACTATATGCCCCAGGGCCTATAGCTAAGTCAGTGCACCGCCCTCCTGCCACCGTACATAGTCGTCGGTGCGGTATTTTAAAAGGCCGCACCGTTGATGCAGGCCAAATACGGTAAGCTGTGCATTGACAAAAATAGCCATCTCGGGGTGGTTACTTCGGTCAACGCACCGCATCACCACTATTCAACTAGGTCAACGGTGCGGCCAGGTAACTGACCACACCGCTCTTTTAAAAAAAATTTAAAATAACACGGTGCGCCTTTGGTACCACCCTCGAACCGGTGTGGATACCCTTAGCACCGGTTTACCAGGCTGAACCGTTGACAATGTCGAATTGCGGTATGTGGTGGGCTGACAACATTACGTGCCCTAGGGTGGATAATTCTGTTAATGCACCGAGTTGTTGCGATACCACATTGTCAACGGTGCAGCCTGGTAAACGACCACACTGCACTTTTTAAAATTTTTTAAAATAACACGATGCGCCTATCGGTACCACCCAAGAACCGGTGCGGATACCGTTAGAATCGATTGCGGTGCAGCCTATAAATTTACAGGCAGCACCGCAAACTGATGCGAGCCGAACGGCTCGAGCGCACCGTGTGACATATATATATATATATATATATATATATATATATATATATATATATATATATGGTTAATTTTAAGGTTTTGAAGCATATTTCAGTTTCAATTTTTTGCAGCAATCTTTAGCAAACTCCATGAATTTCAAGGGCGGCGAGTTTGAAGATCAGATCTAAAAATTTTGGTGAAAATTTTACAAAATCTCAGACCAGATCTAGATTCCTTACAAAAAAATACCCAAATTCAAAAAAAAAATCGTCCGAATTGGAGTCCGGATGTGGGAGTTATCGTTGATTTAAAATCAACTATTTTTTCAGAAATTTTGTGACGGCGAGACAGTTCCAGCACGAATATGAGAGTCTAGAGCCTCCAGATAGTGGTTTCAAGCACATGAGAAGATGCAGAATGATCATTCCATTTCCAAAAATAGGTTATAATAAATATTCCGAGTTATATTGATTGAGTTATGCTCAATTTTAATCTGGAGCAGCATTCAGAGCGGGTTCCCTTTGAAGACGTGCCCTCCCACCCCGCTTTAGTAGGCACCTGCTTCACATTCATCAGTTTCAACATAGAAGCATTCGGCTTGGGTTATTTGGAGACGTGCCCTCCCACCCCAAGCTATGTAGGCACCTGCTACTTCATCAACAATCAACATCACGGTTATGGGTCAACTGCACAAAATCCATTTCATCGAAGTCCATTTGCTAGGCCGCACACTGTTAGTAACATAGTTGGTCACAAGCATTACAGGGTATATCTATCCTCCGATCTTCATTTTTCATGGTTTTGGTTCATCCACAAACCCACACTTCATCGAAGTCCATTTGCTAGGCCGCGCACTGTCAATAACACAGTTGGTCACAAACATTACAGGGTATCTCTATCCTCAGATCTTCATTCTTCACAGTTATGGGTTAACTACACAAAACCCTTTTCTTCAGTGGCTCTTCATATTCAACAAAGGCTTCTCAGGAGGGAACTTCACGCAATGGGGACCATTGCTTCTTAAGGAGGGAGGAATGATCTGAATGGAAAATGGCATCCACCCATGGTATTCATCTACCCATGTTATCCATCCACCCATGGAATTTACCCATGATATTGTAAATGGAATCAACCCATGGTATTAATCCACCCATGGTATTTATTCGCCTATGGTATTGTAAGTGACCCATGGTATGTATCCACCCATGGTATTCATCCACACATAGGATTTACCCATGATATTGTAAGTGGTATCTACCCATGGTATTGGCTCATGGTATCCACCTATGGTATTCTATCTTAAAAAAAAAAGGCTATAAATAACAAGCCTCACTTTGTAAAAGGACGGATTGTCCACCACACTGTAGCTTCTACAGTTATTCTCTGTTTTAATAAAACAAGTTTCTTTGTGGTTTTATTTTCTTTATGTTCTCTCTTTTTTTTGGCATTCTAATTTTGCAGATCTTGTCAGATCTATTTCAATTTTCTTAGATCTTGGGGGCCTCCCCCCAAGATCTGGATCAATTCTCCAACTGAGCCATGATCCACGAGCAGTATCATTATCCACTGAAGATTTAACTCATATGTATTTAGACCTTGATTTCCCTAGGAAGTTTATGATCCTTCAGAACTTCATGCCTACTCATGTTAACCTTCCTAAGGTAAATCCACCTTATGACACTTTTGACTTCCCTGAAGGCTCTAGAAAAATCATTTCCATGCTTTCATTAATTCTAGGCTATGTTAACGATGAGTTTACAGATGCCTCCATTCTAGGTTTCCTCTCTACCTTGTCTCCAGGAAAACATCCAGAACTATTCTTCAACTTTGCCAAATTCATTGTTGATAATATGCATTATCAGTTGACTAAATTACCTGAGGAAGGAGTATCCAGATATTCATCCTATCTTTACATCTCTTCCTATTTTTTCAGGCAGAAAATTTCCCTATTGCATTGCAGAAGATGGATGTGGAAGGTAAACCTCTTTCAGTGATACTCTGAACTTCTCTACTCAGGAAAAACAACAATGAATATAGCTACAAAGACTTCAATGATTTGTTTATTAAACCTGCCATGAATTTGTTGAACAAAGTAGAGCCACCAATGATTAATGAAGACATCAAGAGAATTTTACATTTGTCTGAAAACTGTAAGGTAGGAGACTGGTATTTTTACAAAAATCACACATAAATCAGAGTATGTGGTGCACTCTTGGCTCCTTACAAATTACCCAAGTTTCTAACTACCAGAATTTTTGCTTTGGAGTACTTGAGACAGATCTTGAATGCAGATGCAGTGAATTTCATAGCTTCCAAAAAAAGCAATATTTAAGCTAAAAAATCAAATTGGCCCCTTCATAGTCAATAACAAAGATGCTTTGAAAGAGATAGTCAGCAAATTATCAACATTTAAGTTCCAAGAAAGCTTTCACTGGAACTATGACCCTCAAGGTGTTTTAAGTAACCTCAGGGTCAAGTGTAGGTTAACTCCATTCCTACATGACTCAAAGCCACAAATTGAAAAGTATGCTAATCAGATTGAATGGGTTACAAACACATTGATTGATGATATTCAGGGAATGCAAACAAATGATACACAGGGAATAAAAATAGATAACATGCAGGGAAAACAGAGGGATAGTACACAGGTGATTACAGTTGGAAAACAAGCAGAAGTGTCCAATAAAAGACCTAGAGAAGAAGAATGCTATTTTGCAGAGACCATTATAGAGAATAAATTCAAAACTATTCACAGCAAGAAGGCCAGAATGACTACTTTAGAAGAAGAAGGGGTCATAGATATAGATGACAATAATGGTCAGCAAACAGATGATGAAGCCACCTTAATTGTCAATGAGACACTTAAAGAAATTCAGAAAGAGTAGGTACTATCACAGGGAAAAGGCAAAGAAATGGTTGAAACATAGGTAAATTCAGAAGCTCCCTCCTCTTTTAGAGCAGCAGAAGAAATAGATTCTGATATTCAAAAGAAATACAAAAATATCAGAGAAAAAAATGAGTAAATTAAGAATGAGGTTTATTCTAAACTCCTTAAGGAAAAACCAGGATACAAAGATAGACTTGTGATAGCTTTTGATTATTCAACAAATAAAATTATTATGTCTTTTCTTCAGCCAATTGTTACAGACCCAAAGTCAGCTGCAGGTTACAGGAAAACAGAGTTTGAAGTAGATGCAAATACCATACATGAACTTGATCAAATAGAGTTTCATAGAAGTGCTTCAGAAACGTTGTATTCAAAGGTAGTTAACAAAACCATGAGTGCTACCATGCTTCAAAATACTGTATCTAATTTACAAACTCAAATGAAATTAGATAAAGAATCTCTACATGCTAAGGATTTTAGGATCAAGTCCTTAGAAGATTTGGTGATAGAAACTGGAGTGGATCCCTCCAATACTGAAGTTGGTAAAACACTCATAAGGCAAAATAATGAAGATATTGTTGCATTGAGAAAGCAACTTAAACTTCCACAGAGTGAGCACTCAGAGGCTAAAGAAATTCTTTAGGAGAAAATAGAAAAGGATGAAACTATGTAGCTAGTTTTAAAGATGACAGCTCAGATCAAAGAAATGGAAAATCAAATAGAAACTCTAATGAAGAAAAATGAAACATTGAAAAAAGAATAGGAAACCTCCATTCCTACAATCATCCCAATGGTGACTGCTGCTTTCCCTTCCACATTGGCGGAACATTTAGCACCAGAAGGAGTATTGGCAACTGCAGTGTCAATTACATCTAAAGATATTTCTACCACTTCATCATCTACATCACAAGTAAATCAAACAGGTGAAACAACTGACATAGTAAAGGCCATGGAAGAGATGTCCCTAAAGAATAAAGAGATAATCAACTTGAAAAACACCATTCAAACTCTTGAAACATCAAATAGAAATACATTGATTACTTCTAAGGGACATGAACAAAGAGCAAATAGACTTCAAGAGCAGGTAAATATTTTGTAGCAACAGGTCAATCTCAGTGAACATGTATCATATATCAAGAACTATATTTGGAACAACATAATTCAAGGCATACATCTACAGTGGCCTTCAATCCAAATCATTTATGAGCAGAAGGATTTACTCAAGGCAACACAAGTACAAATTCAAAAAACCAAAGAAGAACTGGCTGACAAACCTTCTCAAGTTTTGAAACTTATTACATTTTTGAACAAAAAACACAGAGAGGAGCTTGAAGAGCTGAAAATTCAGGATAGGACTGAAAGCATACTACAAATCAAGAAAGACCTGAACAAAGGAATATGATGAACAATTTGGAGGAAAGATGTAAAGACATGAACTTGTCAATCACAAATTTTTGGGTCAAATACACTACACTAACACAAGCAGGCCTTCCAGACATTCATGCCTTAAATGAAAATTTAATGGTGCAGAAGGATTATGATAAGAAAATCAGGGCTCATGGCAAAGAGCAAGTTAGCAAACCTTTACCACAAGGGTCCCCAACTGGAAAAGTTATTTTGGAGTATTTTGAGAACTTATTTTTTCTACAAAATGAGATTAAACACATCTTCATTGTCAAGCTCAGCTTTGCAAGGTACACAGAGGCAGATGAGAGCTATAGAAAATTAAAGAACATGAGAATTCCCAGTGCAGAACAATGACAAGAATTCACTGATTTGATATAAAGGTTTACAAACAGAGTAGAAAATCACATGAAAATCAAAACATTATTGTTACCTAAAGGTAAAAATGAGACTAAAAGTGTATCAGGTAAATGATCAGAGTCAAAGAGTATCGGTCAAAATAATTTTTACTACTGGTTATTCCTCATTTTACAGCAGTTAAGCAGTAAGAAAATAGCATAAAGAGTATCAGAGTATAAAGTACAGGATGAAGAGTGTATTACAAGTTATTTTCCAAAGATCTTTTTTCAAATGCCAGCAATCATTTCCAGCAACTACAACAAAGCAATAAGTTAAGATAATTAGTCTTATTTTTTATTGATAAGAAGACAACTTTCCAGTTTGTTTTGTAGCTGTCCCTCTTTCTATGTAATAATCTTTATTTTTTCCTAGAGATATTCTCATATCTCTTAGATATTTTGTAAACAATTGATTTGTATAAATACTTCTCTTTTTGAAGTATTAAGGGTGGAATAAAATTTGTCAAGACTACTATAGACATTTTTGCTGAATACATTGGAGTTTTGTGTGAGTCGATTTGTAAAGCAGCAGACTGGAACTAAGTCAAACAGACATCGTAATTCAGGATTCTTGTGCTGATCAGATAAGTCAAGTTTTTTCTTGTTTTCACTATTTATCTTTCAAAGTTCCATACATACATTTAAATTTTTTCTGTCTTTAATGATTGACTAGGAAAGCTTAAACATGATTAGTGTTAAAAGCTCCCTATTTTTTACTAGTTATTCATTGATATGTTTTCTGCTGATAACCGGACTTAAGAATTCTTAAATTCTCTTAGTCCCTGTTTGACCCCTTTCATTCATCTTCATTTCTGTAACTTAAGGATCCTTCATTTCCCTTTTGTTCAGATCTTTCCATTTCATCAAAAAGCCTATTCCAAACCCTTTGAAGGTCATCTACCCTGCCCTTAGTACATTTGATCTTTTGACCTTATTTCTCAGCTCTGCTTGCCAAGAAGTTGACTCCATAGCCCAATGGTCTAGTAGATCCCTCTGTGGTTTACCTTGAAGTGCCTTTTATTCCCACCAAACATTCAAAACAAACCAATTGTCCATTCATACCTAGCCTAAAATATTATAACAAAAATCAAGCTAAATCTTGAGGAGAGATCCCTCTCCGGAATTTAGGAAGGCTAGATCCTGAATTTCAAAAGAGGTTCTTAGTTACCCCTGGTTTTCGTCAACTATAAATCAAAATTCCACGACCTGAGAATTACTAGGGTGATAACATACTGGCGACCATACTGGGGATTTAACCACTCTCTAGTTTTAAGTTTAATCTTAGAGGAAGATTTTTAAAACATACGTTTTCTACTTTAAGGTTAAGTTTAAAGGTTGTGGGTATTTATACAATAATCATATTGGCTCCCAAGAAAGTCTATTATACTAGATCCGACCCTGATCCCAACCCTACAAATATAGTAGACAATCCGAGTCAGATAGGAAAAAAGAAAAAACAGATTGTTAGTTTAGAAACTGAATTGCCCCTAAGAAAGGCTAATTCTTTACCCAAAGAATTAGTAAGATTATCAGATATAGATTTTGATTTCAAATTTGAAAACTCTTTATTTAGAAATAAATTTGAAACTGATTTAAAGGACATTGTTATAGATCCTATTTTTTCTTCTTTTGTGGATGAGAAATAGAAAATTATTTTAGCTTCCATAAAATCAGACAAATCTAAAATTCAAAGTCCAGTAGAAAGGGTTTATGTTACTCGAATTAAAGACATTGATGAAGCTATTAAATTAGCCAATTTTTTGTCTCAATTTAAACCTCTAGTTTCTCAACTATACACCACAGTTTTTCCAGCAGCAGATTCAACTTTGTATGCTGCCACTTCATTTATAGACACCACTATCAGTTCATCCCCAGCGCCTGTTAGTCTTGAGTTTCCTTTGGAGCCTAAGATCATATATTCATCCTACCCTCAATCCACCGCAAGTTCATCTACAGAACCATTCATTCCTGAGTTGCCTGTGCAGCCCAAGATAGTATTTCCATCATCCACTACCACTACACCCACTAGCTCCACAAACACTTCATCTACATTTCCTAGCCATACCACCTATTTTTCATCCCCTTTTCCAAGATCTTTAAGTACAGCCTTCAGCACATCTACTGTTATAACCAACACTATCCCTACCACTACTACTGTACCTCCCAGTTTAGCAAAAATCCAAGCCATGGCAGCTAGATATGCTCCCCTGGTCTTACCTCAAAACCTCCATGACATGCCCAAAAATTACCAAAGAGATATCCCATTATTTGATATTTTTTCACAAATTACTGCACAACAACATATCACCAGAATGAATGATTTTTGGGAAATTTATGAAATAGATGAATCTGATGTCCGAATGATGTTTTTTGCACAAAGCTTAACTGGAGAAGTAAAAACATTGTTTAGAATTTTAGGTGCTGGTAGTATAGCGGGCTTAGCTGCATTTCATAGAGCTTTCCTAAATAAATGGAAAAAGAAAAATAATCTCCTACAAATATTATCTGAGTTTGATGCTATCAAAAGAACTCCTAATGAGTCTGTCCAAGACTTTTGCACTATATACAACAGTATCTACAATTATATTCTTGTAGATCTTAAACCCACTCCATATTCCACGCTGCTCAAATTCCCTGATTGTTTTGATGTAGACATGGCCTACCAACTTAGAGAAAGAGATGCAGAGACCCTAGAACAAATGCAAATGAATGTTGTTGGTGTAGAAATCAATATCTTGCCAAAAAGGCCAGACTTAGAAATGAGAGAAGGGTCACCATCAAAGAAGAGAATTCAAGCTTAGATGGTAAATTTGATTTTATTAACAAAAATTTAGAAACAGTAGTTTAGAGATTAGACCACATTGAAAGAAAACCGCAATGGGATAACCCATCCCAAATCAGAAATCCCAACTACAGAAAAAACAACAATCCTGGGAAAGGTAAAGAACCTTCCCCAGATCAAAACATTAGGCCCCCATTTCAAGAGAACTTTGTTGAAAGTTCTCAAAACAATGTTGAGGATGAGGAAGACATCAACATAGTAATGGGGATAGATGAAAGCAATACAATTTTCCTCACTCAGGAGGATCAAGAACTCTTTGAGCTACAACAGTTCAAAGTGGAATCTGGTGAATCCTTTGACTATAAGCAAGGTTATGACTTCACAATCAATGAAATTCATAGCCAATATAACCTTAGGAGAAAGAAAACAAATGAGCCCACTACTAAAAACAATGCTCTAACTCAACAAAATCAAAACAAAAAAAACATAGAGTCTCCCAAAACAAAACATTTACAGATTCTTCCTAGAGAAAATAAAAAAAATTCGAACCCACCCAGTCCTAAAAAACAACCTAATCCTAAGATTGTAGATATCACTGACGAGGTGGCTCAATCCTCCAAAAATTCCAAAAAGGCTAATACCACAAAGGCCACCAATTCAGTAACAGTTACTGATCCAAAAAGGAATCCAGCTGACTCAAAATCATCAAATCCTAAATCTTCTGTTGAAAATTCTAGATCTGACAAAGCATCTACTAACACTCAAACTGTTCTTGCAAAATAATCAAGGATAGCAGAAATCAAGAAACTCAAATAGAAGATAAAATGAAACCTCAAGCTAAAGGTAAAACTACTGAAACTCAAGAAAAATAATCCCAAACAATAATTCCAAAAGATGAATTAATTCAAGCTATCAAATATCAGTCAACATTTAATATTCAATCTGAAATATCTAAGTTGAAGATAGCCATTCCCTTAACTGAATTGGCTAAAAATGACTTGTATAGATCTATTATTACTGAAACATTGAATGTAAATGAAAATGAGGATACAACTAATATGAGTGATGATAGACCTGAATTAATCTTTGGTCCAAATTTAGATGGTAAGCATTCAGATGGGTCAGTACCTCCATTTTACTTAAGTCTTACTGTCCATGATCAGATATTACATAACGCAATGCTAGATACTGGAGCTTCCCACAATCTAATGCCCAAAGCAATAATGGAAACTTTGAGTCTAGACATAACTCGACCATATAAAGATTTATTCTCTTTTGACTCAAGTAAAGTCCAATGCATAGGATTGATTAAGGATTTATGTGTGAACTTGGTCCAATATCATGGTAAAAGCATGATCATGGATGTTGTGGTAGCTGATATCCCGCCAAAGTATGGCATGCTACTTTCTCGCTCATGGGGAGCAAAGTTGCAGGGATCTCTACAACCTGACATGAGTTATGCGACTATCTCGGCATTTGGACAACCCAAAAAGCTTTACAGAGAAACCTTAATGAAGTTTATGATCAGCAATGCCAAGAGACTTACCAATTACCCAATTTATTCAACTCCCACTGATCTCGATTCCTTTATTCTATGTAACTCTGATCATAATAATATTCAAATTGAACTCACTGATATAAAGCCTAAAATAATGGATGATTACATTGGTCATGAAGCTTTATGGAATTTAGATTTTGATGGTTCAGTAAATAAATTTGGAGTTGGAGCTAGTGTGTGGATCAATAATATTGAAACTAGCCATTCCCAAGGGCATGCCTTTAGATTGAAATTCAAATGCACCAATAACATGGCTGAGTATGAGGCTTTAATCTTAGGTCTTCAAATCGTTAGAAAATTGGGAGGTCAAAGAATATTGATCATGGGAGATTCGAAGTTAGTTATCAAACAAATAAACGCATAATACTCTGTCCACAATCCCAGATTAGCCAGATACAGGGACACAACACATAATTTGGTTGAGGATTTGTTAGAAAGCAATTTTACTATTATTCCTAGAAAACAGAATCTGCAAGCCCATTGTTTAGCAACCTTTGCCAGCACTTGCAAATTTCCATTTTCACCAATACAAATATACACCGCTGAAATCAAACACGGACCTATTGTCCCGATAATGTAAAATACTGGAAAATTTTCTCAGAAGATGAACAGATCTATCACTTTTTGAATCAAGAGGAAGAATTTCAGAATTTCCAAATTGATAATTATTGTAATATAGATTCATCTTGTAACATGGATTCAAATTTTTGTCAAATAGATGATTTAGATGTACATAATTTTGATAGACCTACTATATTTACTCAGAGTGACATAGATGACTTGGAAAAAGTAGATATAGAGGAAATGATGGAAGATGAACCAGATTTGAAACATTTAAAACATAACATTTTACCCAGAGGTTTAACTCTCGTAGAAGACTTGTTTGATTCCAATGATGTGTCCAAAAGACCAAAAATGGAACTAGTCAGGTCTGATATTGAAGAAAGTAACATAGGAACAAATGAAAAACCAAAAATTATCAAATTATCAAAGTCCTTACCATCAGAAGAAAAAGGTTAAATATATAGAAATTTTGAAAGAATACCAGGATGTTTTTGCATGGGGTCACGAAGATCTAAAAACTTACAACAAAGACATAATTCAACATAATATTCTTTTGAAAGAAAATCAAAAACCTTTTCAACAAAAATTAAGAAGGATTAATCCAAGTTTTTTACCTTTAATCGAAAAAGAGGTTAAAAGAATGTTTGATGCACAAATAATTACACCAGTTAGGTATTCTTATTGGGTTTCTAATTTAGTGCCCACCAGAAAGAAAACTGGAGAAATTCGACTGTGTATAGACTTTAGAAATCTCAATAAAGCCTCCTTGAAAGACAACTACCCCTTGCCCAAAATGGACCATATTTTGCAGAGGGTGGTAGGTTCTTCAAGAATTTCTTTACTAGATGGTTTCTCTGGTTCTAATCAAATTCTAGTTCATAAAGATGATCAAACTAAAACTTCATTTACCACTCCTTGGGGCACTTTCATGTATGTGAAAATGCCCTTTGGATTGAAAAATGCAGGAGCTACATTTCAGAGAGCCATGGATATTGCCTTTGCTAAGGAAATCTATGAATTTTTAGTTATCTATCTTGATGATATTACTGTCTTTTCAAAAACAAATGATGAAAACTTGGATCACTTGAGACAAGTCTTTATCAAGTGTAGAAAATATGGAATATCCTTAAACCCTAAAAAGACTCTTTTCAGACTAGAAGAAGGAAAACTGTTAGGACACAAAATCTCGAAGGAAGACATCAGAATAGATCCTGCAAGAATTGAAGCCATTTTGAACATTCAACCACCAAGGAACATAAAATAACTTCAAGTGTTCTTGGGTAAAACCAAATTTTTAAGAAGATTTATCTCTAACCTAGCTGAAATCATAAAAGAACTCAACAATATGCTTAAAAAGGACTCTGCAATAAAGTGGACTGTAAAGGCCAAAAAATCTTTCGAATACTTAAAACAGGCCTTGACAAAAGCACCAGTCCTAATCAGCCCAGATTACACAAAAAATTTCATAATCTTTTCCTTTTGATCTGAACATACCATAGCTACAGTTTTACTGTAGAAAAATAGTGAAGGTTTTGAACAGCCAATTGCATTTTTTAGTAAAGCCCTCAAAGATGCACCTCTAAAGTACAATATAATGGAAAAAAAAGCTTTAGCCCTGGTTAAAGCCATAAAGGATTTCAGAGTTTACATACTCCATTCCCACATCATTGCATATGTCCCCAATGTAGTAGTCAAGGATATTCTTACACAAGATGGACCTGATGGTAGGAGAGGAAAGTGGATTTCCACTATCCTTGAGTACGATCTAGAAATCAAACCAACAAAGCTCATTAAAGGACAAGGTTTAGCTAGGTTGATGGCTGAATCTAATTGTAATGCTTTAGATATAAATTTCATTGCACAATAGATGACCAAGAGGATATGGCGACTCCATTGATCAGTGAGGCCTATCTAGACTCACCATGGTACTCTGATATTATCTTTGTACTCACACATTTACAAGCTCCTCCTGGGTTAACTAAAACCAAAGCCAGATTCATCAAAAAAAAAGCAATGAGGTTTTGTATACTAAATAATGCACTTTATTGGAAAGAAATTAGTGGGATTTTACTAAATTGTTTATTAAAATCAGAGGCTGAAAAAATTCTCGAGGAATTTCATGCAGGTGACTATGGAGGCCACTTATACTCGAAGAGCACAGCATGCAAAATACTCAGAGCTGGTTTTTAATGGCCAACTTTATTTTCTGATGTCAAAAAATTTGTTACCTCCTGTCACAAATGTCAGATTTTTGAAGGGAAGAAGAAACTATTGCCCTTGCCTCTTAAGCCTATATCTACTGAAAAGGCATTTCAACAATGGGGGTTAGACTTCATTGGTGAAATCCACCTTCCATCCTCAGGCCAACATAAATGGATTTTAACTGCGACAGATTATTTTACCAAGTGGATAGAAGCCATTCCTACTAGGCAAGCCACTGATTCAGTTATAATCTCATTTATAGAAAGTAATATTTTGTCAAGATTTGGATGTCCACATAATATTATTACCGACAATGCAGCTGCATTCAAATCCAAGAAAATGATTTCTTTCTGTCATAAATTCCATATTACCTTAGGTCATTCCACTGCATATTATCCCAAGGTAATGGTTTAGCCGAGTCTTCAAACAAAAGCTTAATCAATATCATCAAAAAATTACTTCAAGAAAACAAAAAAACCTGGAACAAAAAGCTAGTCTATGCCTTATGGGTTGATAGACTTACCATAAAGAAGTCTATTGGAACTTCACCTTATTAGATTGTCTATGGAATGGATGCAGTTTTCCCCTCTTCCTTGGGTGTTCCAGTCATGAATATTATCCAGGAATCACAGGTGGAAACAAATGATATTTGAATTAATGACACCATACATCTTCAACAAACTAGGGAAGAAGTTTATGAAAGATCACAAGTTTCACATGATAAAATTAAAAATATTTTTGAAAAAAGGGTTAAAGAAGATGATTTTTTCATTGGAGATCAAGTTTTTAGATGGGATTCACGGAGAGAGGATAAATGCATACATGGAAAGTTTGACTTTCTATGGCAAGGACCTTATGTGATATATGGTTACAGAGGTAACAATTCTTTTTTCTTCAAGAATTTGGATGGAATTGAACTACAAGAAGGACCAGTGAATGGTAGGATGCTGAAACACTACTATTCTTCTGAGTCAGTCACCAGTTAGATTCATTGACTTCTATCATTGTAAATATTCATTGCAAGTGTGTAGATTGGATTGGAGATTTTATCTACAAAGTTGAAGCCCGAAGAGAAGGCCCTAAACTTTGCAGTATAAAATATCATAAGTATGAATTGTTGCAGAAATCAGAAGGCAATTACAGGATCACCAAGGTTAAAGTTGAAGGATACTAATCTTAGAGTTCTTGACATTCCACTAGGAAATTCCATCCCCAAGTGACGCTAATGTTAGTAACCTATAAATATAGGATTCATAATTTTGACTTGACTGATGATAGTCTTATAAATATGTACATACTTTGCTTTCTGCAAGTTGTATTCCCATATTTTGTAAAAAATTAAAAAAAAATTAAAAAAATCAAAAAGAGGGTAAAAAAGTCCTAAAAGAAAGATCAAAGGACGTAGAAAAAAATATACCCCAAAAGAAAAAAGATGAATAAAACATGAAAGTGTGCAAGTCTAAATGCCACTACTTTTACTTTTTGCAGTTGATTATGGTAGAGTGTCAATAAATGCCATAATCTATGATGATTTGAACAATTTAATCTTGACTTGTCATTTTTTAATTTCAAATGTTGTATATAGTGAATAAAGAATTGTCATACAGTTTAAAAATCACAATTCAGTAGATAGGTATAGAGAATAAAAGAATCCAACAATTTAATCTGGATTCTTGGACGAAATAAGTGTAGAATTAGATAGTTTATTGCTTTCAAAAAAGAATAAAAGGTTGTAAGGTTGCTAGTTCAAATGCACCTGATTAAAATAGAAGGAAAAAATGTTAGAAGATATGACTGGGTAGGTAGAAGAAGGTGGAAAAAATCATCGTAAATATCTTTCATCAGGCTATAAATAACTAATTTCCTCTCCCCATAGCAATTTGACATTCTAGACTGTCAGTCAAAGAGGCTCAAGGCATTTCCTTGACTTCTGTTGGGACCGGACCCAAGGCTCAATGACTAATTAGTTGAAAATGTTAAGTATCTATATTAATCCCAGAAATTTTCATCATTTACTCCTTCATGCATTCATCACCATTCAAATTTATAAGTGAGAACTCTTTTCTTACTTAAATTTTACATAAAGACTCATTTGATTAACTTCCTCCATTTTACAAAGCATAAAACTCTCAAAAAACATGATATACTAAGTAAAAGTGAAAGAGTTATGAAAATAAAGTTTTATTCTAATTTTCATTTTCCATAGTTTTATTTATGAATTTTTGAGTATTCATTGTCCCTTTTCATATTAACACTTAACATATTTTATTAACTCCCTATCAAATATCCTATTCCTATTAATATAACTCCCTTTTATTTTAATATCCCAAAAAAACCCTTTATTATATGATTTTATGTCAAATATATTAATCACATGTTGAAATAACATCCCAAAATTACCCCTTTGACATAAAACTACCCATAACAATATACCCCTTTCCCTTATGGTTATTAGACCCCTCCGCAGTCTAAAACTATATAATAAAGTTAAAATAACACAAAAGGCGCATTTTATTTACATTCTGTGTATTTAAAAAAATGCACAAAAAAATACTTACATCATTATTCCCTTTCCCGATTAACCTTAACCCAAGCTTAAAAGCCTAAGGTTATTTTTTCTTAAGCCTTTTCCCTTTCATAATATGTGAAACCTCATGTTTCATATAAATTCTGAACCTTGGTTAAACCTTTATTAGACCCGCACCATTCTATATATAAAAACCCATTATCCTTTCCATTTTCGCAACGTCCTCGGGTTCAACCTCAACCGTCCGATCATCCTAATCTCTTTAATCCTACGATTCTGATTAAACGTGACAACCAACCTTCATGCCCCACCATTCACATCGCGTTAATTATTAACCGTCGATCATCCCCATCGAATCAATGGCTGATATTGAACTCGGGTGCCACTTTCCCTTGTCTCGCAGCTTCCTGATGCATCTCAACCGTTCGCATTGTGCAATCAAATCCAACAGCACATATTCAATATCGCATACCAAAAGTGATCGGGAAAAGTTTATGAAAAATAATGCGACAAAATTTGTTTCATCAAACCACCATCCGCTACGTGTCTCAATTCTACTGGATCACATTATAAAAGTGAAAACTGCTTACTGCTTAGGAGCAATGCGATAACCACTAATGGTTTCGCCTTCAATGCAGAAACCACTCCCACCATTTGAGTTTGACCTGTAATTAATACCCTACATATCAATAAAATCTAAGGTTTTAACCTTAGTTTTTCATTGTTTCCATATTATTCACACCTTCGCCCTTTGAGAAATCACTCACAGTCACCATTTCAGAGCCTTTTACGAACCAGTTTGTTGTTCTAAAGCCATTTCCCCTCTGAAATTTACCGCCGAAGACTCTCTACGCCTTCTACCAGATAGCTGTGACCAGTTTGAAGATTGGTACAACCTGAAAACCCATTGACCGCCATTATACCTTTAAAAAGGTATTTCCCTAAATTTCAAACCCGCATTTCATAAAATCAAAAATAAAATTATAACCAATCACTTTGTGAAATATAAATTGCCTAAACTGAAAGTACCCAAGCCTTGAAGAAATAGGGGGAACCCTATCAAAATTTTCCCAGAATTTGCCTTCTCCTCCATATTAAGTTTTTCATTGTTTTTAACCATCTAAAGGAAATTTCCACGATTGAAATCTATTTTTCCAGTCCTCTGCACATTAAAAATCTACGTTTTCATCCTAAAACCCTTGCCTAGATTCTGAATTTTTCCCAAAAGCAGCTTAATTGGCCTTCTGTTTCCCGAAAGGAAACTAAGCAAATAGTATAATCTTGCTTAGTTTTATTAAAAATGACAAAAAAGCAGGTTACTCCTAGGACTGGAGGTCCCAAACCTCAGAAGCCTGCCTCCCGAAAGCTTCCAAACCCTAAACCTTCAAAAATCAACAAACCTACTCCTGCCCTAACTACAACTTCCACTGAAGTAGTTAGACCTTTGCAGCCACCTGTCACCTCTGAAGAGAGCAGTCCCTTGATTGATTTATACTATCTAATTGCTGATGCTACCTTAGAGTTCGATCTACTTGAAGTACACAACTGGTTTCATGAGAAATTTGTGAAGAAAGTGAAAAATGATATACTTGTATGGGACTCCAACTTGCCTAAATATGTGGTTCCCATCACCCATCAAGCTCAGGATTTCATTAGGTTATGTGAGTTACACTATATCCCTCACCAGAGATGTATGGTAAAAAAAGATAATGAGTTCATGTTTTATATAACTGCCGAAGCCATCAATGATATGCTCCAACTGAGCCATGATCCACGAGCAGTATAATTGTCCATTGAAGATTTAACTCAGATGTATTTATACATGGAATTCCCTGGGAAGTTTATGATCCTTTAGAACTTCATGCCTACTCATGTTAACCTTCCTAAGGTAAATCCACTTTATGACACTTTTGACTTCCCTGAAGGCTCAGACAAATCATTTCCATGCTTTCATTCATTCTAGGCTATGCTAACGATGAGTTTACAGTTGCCTCCATTCTAGGTTTCCTCTATACCTTGTCTCCAGGACAACATCCAGAACTAGTCTTCAACTTTGCCAAATTCATTGTTGATAGTATGCATTATTAGTTGACTAAATTACCTGAGGAAGTAGTATTGAGATATTCATCCTATCTGTTACATCTCATCCTATTTTTTCAGGCAGAAAATTTCCCTATTGCGTTGCAGAAGATGGATGTGGAAGGTAAACCTCTTTCAGTGATATTATGGACTTCTCTACTTAGGAAAAACAACAATGAATACAGCTACAAAGACTTCAATGATTTGTTTATTAAACCTGCCATGAATTTGTTGAAAAAAGAAGAGCCATGAAGGATTAATGAAGACATCAAGATAATTTTACAATTGTCTGTAAACTGTAAGGTAGGAGACTGGTATTTGTACAAAAATCACACATAAATCAGAGTATATGGTGCACTCCTAGCTCCTTACAAATTATTCAAGTTTCTAACTACAAGAATTTTTGCTTTGGAGTACTTGAGACAGAGCTTGAATGCAGATGCAGTGAATTTCATAGCTTCCAAAAAGAAAGCACAATTCAAGCTAAAAAATCAAATTGGCCCCTTCATAGTCAATAGCAAAGATGCTTTGAAAGAGATAGTCAGCAAATTATCAAAATTTAAGTTTCAAAAAAGCTTTCACTAGAACTATGACCCTCAAGGTGTTTTAAGTAACCTCAGGGTCAAGTGTAGGTTAACTCCATTCCTACATGACTCAAAGCCACAAATTGAAAAGTATGCTAATCAGATTGAATGGGTTGCAAACACATTGATTGATGATATTCAGGGAATGAAAACAAATGATACACAGGGAATGCAAATAGATAACATGCAGGTAAAAAAGATGGATAGTACACAGGTGATTACAGTTGGAAAACAAGTAGAAGTGTCCAATAAAAGACCCAGAGAAGAATAAGGATATTCTACAGAGACCATTATAGAGAATAAATTCAAAATTATTCACATCAAGAAGGCCAGAATGACTACTTTAGAAGAAGAAGGGGTCATAGATATAGATGACAATAATGGTCAGAAAACAGATGATGAAGCCACCTTAATTGTCAATGAGACACTTAAAGAAATTCAGAAAGAGCAGGTACTATCACAGGGAAAAGGCAAAGAAATGGTTGAAACACAAGTAAATTCAGAAGCTCCCTCCTCTTCTAGAGCAGCAGAAGAAACAGATTCCGATATTCAAAAGAAATACAAACAGATCAGAGAAAAAAATGAGGAAATTAAGAATGAGGTTTATTCTAAACTCCTTAAGGAAAAACCAGGAGACAAAGACAGACTTGTGACAGATTTTGATTATTCAACAAATAAAATGATTATGTCTTTTCTTCAGCCAATGGTTACAGATCCAAAGTCAACTGCAGATTACAGGAAAACAAAGTTTGAAGTAGATGCATATACCATACATGAATGTGATCAAATAGAGTTTCATAGAAGTGCTTCAGAAATGTTGTATTCAAAGGTAGTTAACAAAACCATGAGTGCTACCATGCTTCAAAAGACTGTATCTAATTTACAAACTCAAATGAAATTAGATAAAGCATCTCTACATGCTAAGGATTTGAGGATCAAGTCCTTAGAAGATTTGGTGATAGAAACTGGAGTGGATCCCTCCAGTACTTAAGTTGCTAAAAACCTCATAAGGCAAAGGAATGAATATATTGCTGCCTTGAGAAAGCAACTTAAACTTCCACAAAGTGAGCATCCACAGGCTAAAGAAGTTCTTCAGGAGAAAATAGAAAAGGATGAAACTATGCAACTAGTTTTAAAGATGACAGCTCAAATGAAAGAAATGGAAAATCAGATAGAAACTCTAATGAAGGAAAATGAAACATTTAAAAAAGCACAGGAAACCTCCATTCCTATAGTCATCCCAATGGTGACTGCTTTTGTCCCTTCTACATTGGCAGAACATTTAGCACCAGAAGGAGTATTGGCAACTACAGTGTCAACTACATCTAAATATATTTCTTCCACTTCATCATCTACATCACAAGTAAATCAAACAAGTGAAACAATTTACATAGTAAAGGCCATGGAAGAGATGTCCCTAAAGAATAAAGAGATAATAAACTTGAAAAACACCATTCAAACTCTTGAAAAATAAAATAGAAATACATTGATTACTTCCAAGGGACATGAATAAAGAGCAAACAGACTTCAAGAGCAGGAAAAGATTTTGCAGCAACAGGTCAATCTCAGTGAATAGGTATCATATATCAAGAACTATATTTGGAACAAAAAAATTCAAGGCATACATCTACAGTGGCCTTCAATCCAAATCATTTATGAGCAGAAGGATTTACTCAAGGCAGCACAAGTAGAAATTCAGAAAACCAAAGAAGAACTAGCTGACAAACCTTCTCAAGCTTTGAAACTTATTACATTTTTGAATAGCAAACACAAAGAGGATCTTGAAGAGCTAAAAATTTAGGATATGACTAAAAGCATACTACAAATAAAAAAAGTCATGAACAAAAGGAATATGATGAACAATTTGGAGGAAAGATGTAAAGATATGAACTTGTCAATCACAAAGTTTTGGGCCAAATACACTACACTAACACAAGCAGGCCTTCCAGAAATTCATGCCTTAAATGAAAAGCTAATGGTGCAGAGGGATTATGATAAGAAAATCAGGGCTCATTCCAAAGAGCAGGTCAGCAAACCTTTACCACAACGGTCCCCAACTGGCAAAGTTATTTTGGAGTATTTTGAGAACTTATTTTTTCTACAAAATGAGATTAAACACATCTTCATTTTCAAGCCCAGATTTGCAAGGTACACAGAGGCAGATGAGAGCTACATGAAATTAAAGAACATGAGAATTCCCAGTGTAGAACAATGGCAGGAATTCACTAATTTGATATAAAGGTTTACAAACAAAGCAGAAAATCACATGAAAAGTAGAACATTACTGTTACCTAAAGGTAAAAATCAGACTAAAAGTGTATCAGGTAAATGATCAGAGTCAAGGAGTATCAGTCAAAATAATTTTTACTGCTGGTTATTCCTCATTTTACAGCGGTCAAGCAGTAAGAAAATGGCGTAAAGAGTATCAGAGTGTAAAGTACAGGATGATGAGTGTATTACAAGTTATCTTCCAAAGATCTTTTTCCAAATGTCAGCAAGCATTTCCAGTAACTACAACAAAGCAATAAGTTAACATAATTAGTCCTATTTTTTTTATTGATAAGAAGATAGTTTGCCAGTTTGTTTTGCAGCTGTCCCTCTTTCTATGTAATAATCTTTATTTTTTCCTAGAGATATTCTCATATCTCTTAGATATTTTGTAAACAATAGATTTGTATAAATACTTCTCTTTTTGAATTATTAAGGGTGGAACAAAATTTGTCAAGACTACTATAGACATTTTTGCTGAATACTTTGGAGTTTTGTGTGAGTTGATTTGTAAAGCAGCAAACTGGAACTAAGTCAAATAGACATCATAACTCAGGATTCTTGTGCTGATCAGATAAGTCAAGTTTTTTCCTGTTTTCACTGTTTATCTTTCAAATTTCCATACATACATTTAAATGTTTTCTGTCTTTAATGATTAACTAGGAAAGCTTAAACATGATTAGTGTTAAAATCTCCCTGTTTTTTACTAGTTATTCATTGATATGTTTTCTGCTGATAACCGGACTTAAGAATTCTTAAATTCTCTTAGTCCCTGTTTGACCCCTTTCTTTCATCTTCATTTCTGTAACTTAAGGATCCTTCATTGCCCTTTTTTTCAGATCTTGCCATTTCATCAAAAAGCCTATTCCAAACCCTTTGAAGGTCATCTATCCTGCCCTTAGTACATTTGATCTTTTGACCTTATTTCCCAGCTCTGCTTGCCAAGAAGTTGACTCCATAGCCCAATGGTCTGGTAGATCCCTTTGTGGTTTACCTTGAAGTTCCTTTTATTCCCACTAAACATTCAAACCAAACCTATTGTCCAATCATACCTAGCCTAAAATATTATAACAAAAATCAAGCTAAATCTTGAGGAGAGATCCCTCTCCGGAATTTAGGAAGGCTAGATCATGAATTTCAAAAGAGGTTCTTGGCTACCCCTGGTTTTCTTCAACTAGAAATCAAAATCCCAAGACCTGAGAATTACTAGGGTGATAAAACTACCGACAGCCTAGATACTTTAGCTATTACAGTGTCTGTGACTATAATTCTTCTACCTTTCACCATGGATTCCCCATTCTGCAGATGCTGTAGAAATTCAATGGAAATTTCCTCATTCGAGGGCTAAAATATTGTGAGATAGGATATCCACCCTGCACGGATTAGAATTTCCCTGGCTCTGTCGGAGACTTTTAACACTAAAGGTTCGTGGTGCATTGTCTTACCACCCATAATGCTTGAATTCTTTCCACTATTTCAAAGGATGAGTGTAATGGGAAAATGCAGCAATACTGAAAAAACACAGCAATACTGAAAAACACAGCAACACTTAGAGTGATAGAACAACAATTTGTTGTAACAACTAAGTGTAGTTGATATTAATTGTGTTATTTGAAGGGTTTTTAAATTGCCGCATGTTGCGTGATCATGGAATATCTTGTTAGACAATGAAATAATGACAATGCATGCACAAGTGTAACGAAAGTTCTCTCCCCCTTCGAAATGAGAGGTCGCCTACGACCGAATAGATAGGAAATGGCTGTTCCAACAACAAGATATAAGGATGAAGGGTACAGTAGTAAATGGAACAAAGTACGTAAATAAATGACGAGACAATAAGAGAGATGGATAGAGTAAAATCATGGTGTATAATCATAGTAAATGACAAGAGACAAGACGCTTTGGTTGATGATAAGTTATGTGATAAGGAAAGAGGACAACAATATGTATAAAAGGAGGCTTTGCTGACGATATTCCGACTATACACCATATGATTGAGTAAAAAAACATGAACGCATGCATAAAGGTTCAAAGTAGGGAAGTGTTTAGAGGAAATAATCTCTCGGATAAAAAGATAAATGGGAAGAGGGTATTATAAGAATTATTGATTGAGGAAATAGAACCTCAATACCATAAGCAGAGCTTCTGTTGCCAGCAGGCATTTATAGCCTGAACATAATTTCTTTTTAATCCATGTGAGCCAAGATCCTCAATTTATAATTGAAAATTTTCATTGCTTTTTCTACAGAAGAGACCAGTGTGTTAGCGTGGTAACCAGAGAACCATATTGCCATTCACTGGGAAGTAGCAAAAGTGAGCAGGCCGGCTCGTGATGAGACCTCCTGTTCCAAGGATGTTTTAGCCATCCAATGGATCATAACCCTGGTGTGGTGGCCATAGTGGGAATGTCACATTGCTACATCCTTATGAACATGGTAGGTTGGCTCTTAATGAGACCCCCTATCCTCTTTCTGTAGATAAAATTTAGTTGTCATTACATATTTTTATGATAAATAGAGGGAGGCTCAGTACTTCTTAAGAGTAGGGATGGTGTAATAAGTTGAAGCATGTCAATAATAAGAAAAATTATACCAATAATCCCATTGATAATAGAAAGAGAGAATTATAACCAGGTAGAGTAGAACCAACATGGTAAAGATGATCAATCAATATCATATACAGTAGAAATTAGTACAGTAAAGTGAAATATAAATAATTGTGTCCCTTTCAATTGTTTTAATTCTATCATCAAGAAGTTTTCTTTGTCAAAGATCATAAAGTTAAAAATATTCACCTGCTTTAATAAAATCCATAATTCTTATACGCATGAAGGTACTGTACTTCAGGGCATAATTGGAATCAAAGAAATGAGGTTGAAATGAGCAAGGAATAAGTCCATGAGAGGAAAGAGGTGCTTGTGAAATATATAAAAAAGGTGTTGTTCAGAACACACAAAAATTGTACAAGAAATAAAAGTGTTGTTCCAAAATTGGAACAGAAAAAACAAAAGAGAGTGTTGTTCCAAAGATGGAACAACAAAATGAAAAAGTGATGTTCCGAAGATGGAACAGAAAAATCAAAAAGTGTTGTTCCGAATATGGAACAACAAAACAAAGAAATTATGTTCCAAAGATGGAACAACAGAACCAAAAAGTGATGTTCCGAAGATGGAACAACAAAACCAAAAAGTGTTGTTCCGAAGATGGAACATCAAAACCAAAAAGTGTTGTTCCAAAGATGGAACAACAAAACCAAAAAGTGTTGTTCCGAAGATGGAACAATAGAACCAAAAAGTGTTGTTCCGAAGATGGAATAGCAAAACGAAAATTTTTTGTTCCGAATATGGAACAACAAAACCAAAAAGTGTTGTCCCGAAGACGAAACAACAAAACCAAAAAGTGTTGTTCCGAAGACGGAACAGCAAAACCAAAAAGTGTTGTTCCGAAGATGGAACAACAAAACCAAAAAGTGGTGTTCCGAAGATGGAACAACAAAACCAAAAAGTGTTGTTCCGAAGATGGAACAACAAAACTAAAAAGTGTTGTTCCGAAGATGGAACAGAAAAACCAAAAAGTGCTATTCCGAAGATGGAACAACAAAACCAAAAAGTGTTGTTCCGAAGATGGAACAACAAAACTAAAAAGTGTTGTTCCGAAGATGGAATATAAAAATAGGCAGAAAACAAATTGAATCAACAATCATATATATAGTTTTTTTTTTTTTTTTTTACAAAGACGAAGCTACTGAAGGATTATCTTTTGCAGCTAAAACTTTCATGGTGGAGTCCTTGCGTATATATTGACAAAAATATTCTCTTGTTAGTGGTCTTTGGTAGAGGCACACCCAATGCCCATTTGCTTTAAAGGAACAATCAGACCCATCAATGGTGGCCAACGTAAGAGTGCCATTATCATGTACTTCCTTTATTTCATAGGGACCTAACCACCTAGTCTACAATTTACCAGGGAAGTCTTAAAACCTGGAATTGTAGAGAAGTGCCCAGTCGCCCTCATGAAATGTCTTTTTCTTAATTAGAGAATCGTGCCATTTGGCTCTTTGTCGTTGAATAAGTGTAGTATGCTGTAGAGCCAAAAGCCGGATTTCACCTAATTCATTTATTTGTTGTAATCTATTAATCTGGGATTTAGTTAAATCCAGTCCCACTTCCTGGGTTGTCCTTAGTTTTTGTATCTCAAACTCTATTGGAAAAATAGGTTCCTTACCAAATACCAGCTGATATGGGGAGTATCCAGAAGTGTTCCTCCAAGTTGTGCGATATGCCCACAAGGCTTCTAGAAGTCGGGTAGCCCAGTCTCATCTATGGGATGAGACTGTCTTCATTAGAATAGCTTCAATTAATTTTTTGGTTCTTTCTACCCGCCCATTCGCTTGCGGGTGGTATGGAGAGGTAATTCTGTGAATAACATGATGATTTTTTAGTGTAGCAGTGATATTGTGGCCCTCCATCAGTGATTACTTCTTTGGGTAACCCATATCATACAAAAATTCCGAAAAGAAAGTTTATCAGACTTTCTTCTGTGGCTCTTGGTAATGCTACTGCTTCTACCCACTTAGTTACATATTTTGTTGCAACTAATATATATGATTTCTGGTTGGATGATGGGTTAATTGGCCCAACAAAATCTAATTCCCAATGCTCAAAAGGTTCTATGACTAGCTGTGGATGCAGGGGCATCTCATCATATTGGCCAGGGCGGCCCATCCTTTGACAACTATCGCAGGCCTGAAAAAATTTCTTAGCATCCTTAAAAATCGTGGGCCAGTAGTGGCCCATTTGTAAAATTTTATGTCCAGTTCTGCGGTCTGCAAAATGTCCACCGCAAGGTCCATCGTGGCAGGCTTTTAAGGTATCATAAATTTTTTCTTCCCTGATACACCTGCAGATGTGCATATCGACCCCTGTGTGAAAAAGGTATCCTCCAATCTAGGAGAACCGAGTGCTGCACTATACTATCGATTTCCTTTCTCTGGGTGTCAGATGTTTAGGTAGTTTTCCCACTACTAAATAATTTTCCACATCTGCATACCATGGCGTTTTCACGGTTATAGCAAATAGGTGTTCATCCAGAAACTGATCCTCTACTGTTATTGCGTCATATGTTCTTGGCACTCGGGAGAGGAAATCTGCCACAAGGTTTTCCTTCCCTGGTCGATCCCTTATAATTATATCAAATTCCTGCAATAGTAGCAACCAACATGTCACTCTTCCATTCATAATGGGTTTGTTAGCTAAGTATTTGATAGCAGAGTGATCTATATACAGAATTACAGGGTATCCAATTATATAGTGTCTGAATTTATTAATAGCATAAATAACAGCTAAAAACTCCTTCTCTGTTACTGTGTAATTCAATTCAGCAGGGGTTAAGTTTTTTCTAATGTAATATATAGCATAGGGTTTCTTGTCTTCTTCTTGGCCAAGAACTGCTTCAATGGCTGTGTCTGATGCATCTGATGAAATCTGGAATGGTATATCCCAATTCGGGCCTCATAATAATGGTGCTGTTGATACTAGCCATTTTAAATCTGTAAAGGCAGTGTCACATTTGTCAGTCCATATGAAATCACTGTTTCCTATTAAGGCATATAATGGTGCAGGAATCTGTGAAAAATTCTTGATAAATCTACGATAATATCCAGCAAATCCCAGAATACTACGTACCTTTGTTTGAGTGCAGGGAGTAGCTAGTAAGAGAATTACCTGTATTTTTTTCGGATCTACCTGAATTCTAGTTGCTAAAATGTAATGACCCAAGATCAAGCCTTCTGTCATCATCATATGGCGCTTTTCATGACTTAAACATAGGCTGGTAGTAATACACCATTCTAGAACTTTTTCCAATGTCTGTAATGCTTGCTCGAAGTCACCTCCATAGGGTGTGAATCATCCATGTATACTTCCAATCCTTCATTTATCAAGTCTACAAAAATACTGAGTATGGCTCTTTGGAATGTGTTAGGTGCGTTACACAATCCAAAAGGTAATACCCTATAAGTAAATGTTCCCCACAAACAGGTAAAGGTAGTCTTATCCCGGTCTTTAGGGGCAATCTGAATTTGGTTGTAGCCACTGAAGCCACCCAGGAAAGAAAAAAATTTCTTCCCTTCCAGTGTATCTAGGACCTGATCAATAAATGGAAGGGGAAAATGGTATTTTTGCGTTGCCTTGTTGAGTTCTCTATAGTCAACTCATATTCGTCATTTCCCATTCTTTTTGGGAACCAAAACTAATGGAGAAACCCATTTACTGTCAAACATAAGATAGATAAAATTCACATCTAACAGTTTTTGAAGTTTTTCTTTAACAATATATTTTAGGTGAGGATTTAATATACACTGAGGTTGTCAAATGGTTCTTGCATCCTTTTCAGTGTAGATGTGATTCATGCATAGCTGAGGGTCAATCCCTTTCATATCTTAGTACTCCCAAGAGAAAACCCCTTTATTTTTCCTAAGGGCTTGAATAATTTTATGTTGCTAGTCATCACTCATATTACTGTTAATGTTTAGGATCTTCCCTGGCTCAATTTCGATAGGTTTTCTATTATAAACAATGGTTGTTGGTATTGTTTGGTCATTGATATCTCTCAGGGGATATTATTCGATTTCATTGTCAAGAACTGCTTTGATCATGTGGCATTTCGAACTTAATACTGTGGTAGGATGATTGATAAAATTATTAATGACATCGTCTTCAGTTTGGATTTTGAATTCAAGGGCATCTACCATAGTCAATGGTGACCGAATATTTTATGTTAAGTATGTTGCAGGTTGCTTCCTGGTTTTCATAATAGTCAAGCTTGGCTGAGCAGGAGGGTATAAAGCTAAATTTTTCACATCATTCCCCCTGGTTATAGTCATACTGCCTGTTCGACAGCTGATATAAGCATCAACAGTCGCTAGCCAAGGCCTTCCTAATATTAAGGGATGTCCATCTAGCTGGTTCCTAGGGTTAATAATAAGAAAATCTGTCGGGTATTCCCAAGTGTCTACAAAGACCATCACATCTTGTAATGTTCCTTCTGGTCTAATAACTGAGTGATCAGCTAGTTCCAGTAAGGTAGTTGTTGGTTCCAAGGCTGTGATGCTAAGAATGTTGCAAGTTGTAGTTGTGAGAATATTAATGGCTGCCCCTAAGTCAACTAAAGCATTGGGAAAAGAATGGAAATTTACCTGGACTGTGACAATGGGGTTTCCAGGATCCTCATATTTTACAGGAGTCTCTTTGCCTAGTAATAAATCAGACAAAGTCCCGACAACATGGACAGTAGGGGTTAATTTTATTTTCCTCATAGACTTTTTTATACACAATTCTTTAATATTTTTGGCATATATTGGAATATATTGGATAGCCTGGAGGAGGGGAATTTTTATACAAATATTCTTAAGTTCACCCAGAAGATCAAAGTCAGGATATTCAATCGGGTGTGGCATCAGCAATCTTTCTAGGAATGGGGGGGAAGTGGTTATGATTTGTTCACGATTTTTTTGTCTGACTGTATCTTCCCCTTGTTTTATTTGTTCATCATCTATAATCAGAGGCTTATTTGTGTGCGGTTCTTCAGGTTGCAAATCTTTATCCTTATCTAGAGTGATTATGCGTCCAGATCTCAACTTAAGTTCGTTACATTCTTTCAACTCATCTTTAGGGTCCAGACCCTCAATGATTTGTATTAGGATTTGGGTTGGGTTGAGCTGGAAGTTGTGGTCATATATTATATTGAGGATTCTGCTGCAACGTGTAAGGTGCTGGTAAAGTTGGTTGAGGCAGAGGAACTGTCCCCATAGGCTGGTTCATAGATCTTTGCCAATTCTGATTTTGTGAGGTGGAAGGGGACCATTGGGAGGAATAAGGGTTGTTCTGCCAGAATGGTGGCAAGTAAGGGGAATTTAGCCAATTATTATTATTTGGATTTGAGTGATTGGGCCATGGTGGCATAAAAAATGCTTTAGGTAGCAAAAAAGGTGGTTGATTCTGCTATGCTGCCCCTGAATATTGCTGAGAATTATATTGCGAGGGAGGAAAGAACGAAGATGGATCGATAGGCATACCTATTTGACATGCTTGCCATTGACGACACTGGTTCAACAGATATACTGGTTCCACTTATTCTTCTGCTTCCTTGAAGATTGCTTTTAATCCTGGGAGTGATGGTTGACTTTCCATGGCGTGCTCTTTAGTGCATATGGCACACGTTTGTATTGTATCTAGGGGGAATTCTTTATGACTGTGCTTCTATCTGCAACGGGGGCAGAAAATAGCCAAGTTCTATTTTGCTATAGCCTACTTTTTCTTAGCTTGCATGACATCCAATTGTGTCGTCAAGGTCCCCAGGATATCAGTATTGAAATCCTCCAATAGATTGCCGATTTCTCTTCGTGTAATGCTTCCTCCTGAGGCTTTGCTGTCTCTGGGGCTTGCATCGCGTCCGAATGGTTTCAGCCTTGTACTAACCCTGGAACATTTGATGCACAAATCTATAATATTGTTATAGTTTTCTTGATAAATTTCACCTTTACCCATTATATTTAGTGTCTCTACCCATTGGTCTCACATACGTTTGATCATCGTGGTTTTTAGAACATTATCAGGCAGATTTCTGTAAGGATATATTTGCAGATTATATTGGAAACACTCTACATATTCTTCCAGAGTCTTGCTAGGCTTATCTACCATTTGAAAATTTTCATCTTTTAGTTCTCTAGTTCAGCAATAATCTTGGTATTTTTTAAGGAAAGATGTTTTCATTTGGTCCCAATCATCGATGGTGCCTCCACCGAGTCCCATGAACCAACGTAGAGCTGCTCCCTTCAGAGTAGAGGGGAATAGCTTCAGCTTCTAGGGGTCGGTAGTGTAGTCATAACCCCTGCATAAGACATCAAATTCGAAAAGGAATGCATCGGGATCTTCTGAAGTTAGCCCATGAAAGGTAGGAATGTTTTGTAATGGGATAGCCTTCATGGGGGCATTGATAGCTGTGTCAAAAATAGTGTATTGTAATGTAGAATTTTGGGGTTGCTGGTTATTAGCCATTTGGTCAAAAATATGCCAATATTCTTCAGGGATCTTCGGAGCTGGAGAGTTATTCCTAGGATGTCCACAAGAGGCTGGAATGGTTCTAGTAGCACTACCTTGATCTGGAATACTGGGTGTCCTTTTCTCAGTCACTACTTCAGGAGATCTAGGTTCTGATAATTTAATTTCAAGATTTCCTGTTTTTCCTTCTCCTTCACAGAGGTTGCAAGAATTTCCTTCATGTGAAGGGCGAGTTTGTAAATTCTCAGTATCTTGAAAACTTTGCTCAATCCCTTCAGTCATATTATGAATCTAAACGTTAGCTACAGATGGTGATCCTTCGGCTTGAAGGAAGTCAGTAGGATGTCTGGCAGCAACAATTTGGGGTCCTACTGATGACTAAGACTCAGCGTTTATTAATATTTCATCGATAAAAGTTTATTTTCCAAGGGTCACCGGTCCCTTAGTTTTTTCAGGTTTAGAAGGAGGAATTTTGTCTTTTTCAGTTCTTTCCTTCTTAGTCATTCATGCAGAAATACAAACATTCATTCCTACCTTAAAATCTTACGCAATTCTACTAGAAAGTGGGAGGATGAGTGAGCATTTTAATTATTCGCTATGCAGGTTCTTACCTTCCGTTTTTAATACCCAATTCTCCCTCAGTGGAAAAACATCAATCATACATTACTCTTTACAGAGTGGCAACAAACTCCCCGGTAACGGCGCCAAAATGTTGGATGCTAACAGGTGTCTTTAAAAACTCCTAATTGCCTCACATTAATTATCAACCTCGGTAAGTCCTTTTATCTCAAGCGTGTACACAATATGTGCAAGCTATAGATACAAATAGTAAGGCTTAAATCAATCGTTTCATATAGATGCAATCATAAATCTTGAAGCTTTAAAGAAAGTGATTCATCTAAGCATTATAACCCAAAATTGTGATTCATTCTTAATTCAACTAATTTGAATTACAATCAACCGAGAGCACTGAAGCATTAATCGAGCTCTTTCAGCTAGATTTGAACTATTGAATAGAAGGAAAGTATTGGAAATAAATTCCTATGCTTTAAGTAATCAAAACCAGTTCTTTTAACTAGCAACTAATTCCTTAAAGAAATGAATTGGAAATGTGTATTCAAAGGAATAAATACCAGAAATATGAATTATCAAAAGTACTTCAACTGCAAAGCAGAAAAGCAGAATACACTTGCAATAAATGGAAAAGTATAACACAGGGCATAGCAGTGAGATCCACTAGAGACTGGGCCCTTAGCCACAGGCGAATACTGCTTAACTACTCCAGAATATTTGAATGAACAACAACGTGAATTATATATTAATCATCACAGTCAATTGACATCACAATACGATCTTGTTGTTCAAAACTACGTTCTGTGAATTACAATTACAAATTATGCTGCAGTGAAAGATACATGATTTTCGAGAACTAGCTCTCCCTGTCCCTTTATAGCTAAAAGGAAAGATAAGTGTGATCCCTCAGGATCAGGGGATCCTTAGGGATCCGTGAAAAAATGTTATCCTTGGACAATTCGTTCTTTCTTGCACTAATCCTTACTGAGTTATCTTTTGATTCGACCGCATTTAACGCGTCTTCTTTCTCGTGATTAAGTCTTACTATTCCTTCTGTTATTTTCAGCATAAAAAGCAATGAGAATTATTTTGGACGGTTAAATTGTATCAGGATCATTTTTCATTCATTCTTCATCAAAATCCTTTCGTTATATTATTATATCATGGCACAAGATGGATAAGGAAGAGGAAAAAGGACATTAATCAAGAGTAAATACATACCTATTGCAAGGCTCAACATGCTCCAATTCCTCTCGCAACAAGAGGATGAAGTCACTTGAGATAGGAGCCTCATGGATAAATTATATAGAGGAGGGCTTGTTGCCCCATGAGTTTCCCACCAAGAATAAGGCTTCTTAGCCTCCTGTCTCTAATCATATAATATCTTGCAAATCGCCTAGTGACAGTGGAAAACTATGCAAAGGTATCCCCCACCTCATAAAGGGATGATTTATCCGGAAAAATATGCCTCAATGAATTTTCCTCCCTATGAAATTTTACCATCCATGTGAGGAGGGAATCTACGGGAAGGTTCACCATTATTCCACTCATGGATGTAGTATTTTGGGTTTAATGAGAGAGCCAAACAATGCAAAGGTGTGTGAGTCTTGTCCCATCTGCTGATAATAATATCTTATATGGTGGTGAAGAAGGTCTATGATGATGTCTCATACTCAGGGAACTCACACTATAAAATAATGGTCCTCATGGACTTAATCATGGAATCCCATCCTTCTTAAACCTCTCCTAGGATGATTTATTCTTTATCTTCAAATCATAGCAAATCAATGATTGGGTCCATGATCTTAATAGCAATATCAACCCTCTCCCACCAATCAGCATCTAACATTGTGTCCTTGACTATTTTTTAGGTTGTTTGATCTGTATTTCTCAAAAAAGACCAAAACGTTGAAATAACCATGGCCCCAAGAGTGGTCTTGACCTCCCTCAACCTCTTCAACATGATGAATGAAGAGGCAAACCATGCATCTACAATATTCGACAATGATAGATTAATGTACTCCTTGTAAATTGTGAGGAAATTTGTATGGTTTGTACAAAGTTGTGGATATGTCGTGCATCCTCAATCCAATCTAAGGCACATCAGAAGAAATAGATTTAAGTGCTAAATTCAAGGAATGAACAATGCAAGGTGTCCAAAATACTCGTTTATATTTAGCTTAGATAATCATGATATAAAACTTGCAAATAGGTACATTATCTATAATGATTTGCACACAAGAATAAACACCTACATATTCAATAAATTTAATGAACAACTCACCAATATATTGTGCATCCTTATATTGTTCAAGTGCATCCACTAATTTCAAGCAAACTTATCCATTCAAGGAAGACACCATGAAGTAGATGAATGGGTGGTGTGCTAGATTTGTCCATCCATCAAAAACAATGCTAAACCCAAATGTTGGACATGCTGCTTTAATAGACTCAAGCATTTTTTCCACCTCTTTCTTTTCCTTATTCAAAAATATGGTTCTAAGATTCTCTGACCCAAGAGGCACATACCCTGATGGAGCCCCTTGATTTAGAGCTTGACACATCTCAAGGAATAAAAGCGAGCATGCAAAATTAAATGATATGAAGTTTTGATAAAAAATAGAGTGCAATAGTGAGATCAATCTCTTCCCGTCTCTCTTTCTGAAAAATCTTGTCCATTGGAGCTACCTCAAAAAGGTGAATGAATAAGGTGAATGAGTGTTTGAGAAGGCCAGTCACTATAACAAGATTGTTAAGAGACACTGCAACTATTGTTGTAATTGGTAATGGTTTATAAATGCAGCAGGACCAAGTTTTAGATGAGCCAAGGAGCATAAAGAAGGAATTTTCTGTTTTGAGCTTGGAGGAGGTCGCAGCACGAGGCTAGATCAAAACGCTAAGTAGAAGCAACGACTTTCATTAAAGTCGACGTGTTGGAGACTGCCAACTAAAGTTATGAAGATCAAGCTATGGTATGTTTTAAATAAGGGAATCTGGTATTTATTTAACGTACAGGCTAGAGTTTCATTTTTTATATAGTGCCATTATTGCAATTAATGTGACTGTGAGCCAATTGAGATCACAACGAGACGAATTGTGCTTTATTATTGCGATTTTGAAGTAAAGGTGTTTCACCACTGTTTCTTTTTGCAATTGTTTTTTTCTCCCTCTTTGACTACTTTGAAACTGGAATACAAGCCCATTTACTCACTTGCAGCATCTCCAGAAGTTCATTTCAACGTTTACTCACTTGCCGCATCTCAGGAAGTTCATTTCCAGCATCAAATAACTAGGAATCTCACGAAGTGCATTTTATTCTAAAGCGTAGATTGGAAAGGGATGAAGAGACTGGAGAGTTTGTAGATATTTTCGAGGGTCTTCCCAAGTTTGGGGTTCAAATTTTTACAGTATCCTTCTCTTCTTTCATTTCATACATTTGTGCAAATCTATGCGACTACAACATGGGAAATAACATCTGAAGCCGAATCCCTTTGTGGATCATCGCAATTTAAACGAGAGAAGTGTACTAAAGGTGCACGTTGATTTGGGACGTGGCTTGCAGTAGAGAGGTGTTGATGTGTGTCGTTGAATTCAAAAATTGCTGTGAAGACCTGCGTGGAAGTCCGAGTGTGAATTGTGAATTGGACTGATATTTAATTAACAACGTCCATTTATCCACTGCCAATTTCTTCGTAGCCCCCATTTATTAAAAAGAGCTGCGTGAGAACTGTGTGAGGTGCGTAATTGTATTGGCCTGAGAGTTGTGTTCCTATTTTGGCATGAGAACCGCGTGAAATCTATTGCTACAAAGGACGTTGCATTCAAATACTTCAACGTGAACCTGCAAGTAACGTTGAACAGAACTGTTTAAAAAGAAAATTCGCAGTCGTGATACCGACGTTTGATCTGCTTCTGTTCCCTGCCTAAGAGAAAAATAACGGAGATTTATTCCTTTACCGCAGTGCCCTTGTTCTGGTGGCTTATGCAAAGATTAAAGAGCGTCAAGGTCATGTCTTTCTTAACGCTGGAATTTCCATCCTGGAGACACTCCACCAACGTCGATTTATGCCTTTTTTTGGTCGAGAACTGAGAGGCTAAACAACGTGGCGTTCTCATCGATATCCTCTCCTAAAAATATGATGGGAATTCACAAATGAATTTCCATATCTGATCGCACTAAATTGTTTAAGAATAGTTTGATACTGTTTCTCAACTTGCATTCTCAACTTGTTCAATCAATAACAAATTTCAACGGGTAGAGATAAAAAAATTCGTGTGTGCAAAAGCGCCAAGTGTTCAAAGATCTAACCAAGAGGAAGCCACTCTTTCCATAGCTCTAGCCATGCATTTCTTCCAAAAATCTTCTCAGTTCACTTAGATTGATTTCACGCAATAAGGGTTCTCTGTCAATGGGTCTGTCATATTCAATAGCCTAAAATGGTAAGCCTCTCATTCATTCTTTGGAACCGTTGCAGTTTGCAACCCAATTTTTTTAATTGATCCACGCTGAAAAATGGATTAAGCTTCTTAAAAAAAAAAGGTTAGTATGGCCAAACCAAAAGCCAACCCAACCTGTGCAACACGTTTTCTTAAAAGGTTTTCCAAAGTAAAAAAAAAAAAAGGTCAGTTTTCCAAAGTAAAAAGTGATACTATACTATTTTAGAAGAGTTAAGAGTATAGGATTTAAAAAAAAAAAGAAAAAAAGAGAGAAAAAGGGAAGAACGTGACATTAAAAAAAGGAAACCTTTAATCACTTTTTATCAAGTGAGTTCGTAAAAATCATTACATTATTTTAATTGAAAAGCATGATCATAGAGGCTTTTTAAACAAGTAATTTTTTATGAAGTAATAAGGTGATTTTTTATATCAATTATTTTGGGAGTTATAAAGGTATAATTTGAATTATTTTGGAGTTATAAGGGTGTTTTTTTTTAAATATTTGGAGTGATAAGGTGTATTCAAATTTTTGTAATGCTTGGCATGATAAGTTAAATGTTGCAACAATTTTGTGGAGTGATACAAGTGTTGGAAATATTGAGAGGGGGGTGAATCAATATTCCTTTCAATTAGAGCATTAGTTAATCTTCAATTATTATCAGTGTTCGTACAATGATAGCAGTAAGCAAAAGGAACACAAATGCACACAGTTTTTAAGGTGGAAACCCACTCCAAGACAAAAACCACCTAATGCTTTTCTAATAATTCTTTAATATTCAACTCCAATTGAAAATAAAGCTCCAACTTCCTAGAATCTAGAAAAGCATTCTTCTCTAGCTCTCACTGGATGGACGCTCCAACGCCTAAGATTCTTCAGTAGTCAAATGAATGGATGCCCCAACACCCAATGAGCTACAACTCACCCTAGCACCACCCTACCACCCTATACAAGAATAAAAGAAGAATGGATTCCCGTACCAGGGAAAATGGTCCACTTTACAATAATATAGAATGATGTAGAAGAAGAGGATACACTAGACCACAACCCCAACTTTGACATAAAAACCTAATGATGATCCTAGACCACCCAACACTACCTCTTCAACTCTTGGCAGATAGACACTAGTACAATTTGTACAATAATGTATTTACAATGACTAAGTACAATGATACCCTTATAATGATTGTATGCAGTGCTGCCCACTTGAAGAATTTATTTGATGAACTTCTTGTTGTTGTTCTACACCTTGGTTTCTTCTCTTGTCATGCTACCCTCTTCTGCACCTTGCTTTGCTTTTCTTCCCTAGAAAGTCTGGTCCTTTGCAACCCTTGACAACAAATGATCTAGTTTTTTCTTTGCCTTCTAGAACTCCTCGATAATGAATCTGGTATACCTCTGTTATTTCAGATCCCCAATATCTAATTTTCGGTCTTGTAGTAGTCCTCTGAGTCGTCTTTCCAATGCCACAGGACTGACTCAATTTGGATTCTTCAAGTGAGAGTTATATCCAATATCTCACAATGCCCTATTTATGAAATATTTCAGCAAAGAAAACTTGTGCGGGGTGTAACGTGTCACTGTTTCTTCATTTGGCTCTGAAATTGATAGCGAGAAAATTAAATTATGTGCATTGTCTTCTACTTTTTATGGAATTCCAATTTGATTCTCAGAGAGAGAGTTATGACGATTTTACCAAGGTCACTTCTTTGAGATGAATTTCAGGAGCTTCCAAAAACACTGACTTCCACAGATCATATCTCCGAAAATATTGTGCACCTTGATCTGAAATTTTCATAGTATCTTCCTCATGATTTTGGCTTCTCTTCATTAAAATTTCAGCTTCTGATCCTACGTAGAAAACAAGTTAGAGAAAAAATTCTGTGATGACCTATTTCAGATGGAGAAATCCCTTCCATGAGGAGGATATGAGGATCATAATTTATATAAATGCTTAGGTTGAGAGGGGCTTCAACAAGTGAACGTGGGAGGGATTTTAGGAGCTTCAAAAATATTAATTATGACTTTTCAATGAACTATGCCACAACCCCATGGGGTTTTATCCCACTAACTGGGGGTACAAACTTCAAACATGAATATCTCTCAAACCGTGAGGAATTACGTGGCATGCCATATATCAATGGAAACATCTCGACAAGTAGAAACCATAAAAATCATTCTTGAACTAGAAAATAGTAATTTGGTAGGTCAAAATTCCCATGCAATATTGGATTATCCCCTGGTACTGCTTGGGTTGCATCAATGACAGCCGCTGATCAACAATCTCCCCCTTTGGCATTGATGGCAACACAAGTACTCCCCCTGCAATCATGACACCTCTTCCTACAACATTCTCTCCCCCTTTGACATCAATGGAAAAGGGTAACTCCCCCTGAAACACAACCATCCTGCGGACCTGTACACACTTGCAATCCCCCTGACACACAACCATCCTGTAGACTTGTAATCTAATGAGAACTTGGGAGAATCCCAAGCTTCTGACGAAGATATTCAAATGCTTCACGAGCTAAAGGTTTAGTGAATATATCAGCAATCTGCTCTTTTGTACAAACAAACTCAAGTTTGATATTATTTTCAGCGACTTGTTCTTTAACAAAATGATATTTGATCGAAATGTGTTTTTTTTTTTAATGCATTATAGGATTCTTGGAGATGCTGATGGCACTAGTGTTGTCATAGAATATGGGAATAGGCTCATTGAATTGTACTTGAAGATCTTGCAAAGTTTGTTTCATCTAAAGGACTTGAGTACCACATGATGTTGCTGCAATGTATTCTGCTTCCACTATAGATAACAAGATTGAGGTTTGCTTTTTTCTCAACCATGATACGTGACAACCACCTAGATAGAATGCTGCTCCAATAGTACTCTTATGATCATCAACGCTTCCTACCCAATCTGCATCTGTAAAGGCTTGAATAATGAGATTTTTATCCTTGAGATACCACAAGCCATATTCTTCTATGCCCTTTAGATATCGAAGAATTCCTTTGACGGCAATAATATGTGATTCTTTTGGTGCTGCTTGGAATCTTGCTACTTGTCCAACTGCTTGCATAAAATATCGCCGAGAGGCTGTTACATATAGAAGAATACCAATCATAGATCTGTACAACCTCTGATCCACATCCTTAGATGAGTCATCTATGCTCAATTTGAAACCTGTTACCATCGGAGTAAGGACGGGTTTGCAATCTTCCATTTTGAATTTCTTGAGCATTTCCTTGATGTACTTGGCTTGACATATAAATATTCCTTTCTCTTGCTGAGATATTTGAAGCCCTAAGAAGTATGTCAGCTCACCAAGTAAAGACATCTCGAATTCACTTTGCATCTTTGTAGAAAATTTCTTACTTAGTCGATTATCATTGCTACCAAATATTATATCATCCACATATACCTCAACGATTGTTAAATTATCTTTATCTATTTGTACATAAATATTTCTATCAACAGTACCTTTCTTGAACCCTTGTTGACATAGATATCCATCAAGATGAGCATACCATGCTCTGGGAGCTTGCTTGAGACCATATAGAGCCTTCTTTAACCTGCAAACATAGTCTTCTTTTTCTGATAGTAGAAAACCTTCAGGTTGTTCGATGTAAACTTCTTCTTCTAATTCTCCATTTAGAAATGTTGACTTAGCATCCATTTGGTAGACTTTGATTTTTCTTGAACATGCATAGGCGAGAAACATTCGGATAGCTTCCATTCTGGAAATTGGTGCAAATGTTTCGTTGAAATCAATTCCTTCCACTTGTGCATAGCCTTTGCAAATCAATCTTGCTTTGTTTCTGGTAACCCGCCCATCTTCATTCAATTTTTTCCTGAACACCCATTTAGTCCCAATGACATTTTTATCTTTTGGTCATGGAACTGATTCCCAAGTGTTATTCTTCTCGATTTGATCCAATTCTTCATTCATAGCTACTACCCAATGTTCATTCTGGTTGGCTTTCTGGTTGGCTTCCTCAAAACTACTAGGCTCAAAGGTTGCTAGAAAAGTAATGTGATCTTGTTGTGATGAACGAAGCTATCGACCTTCATTTATGTCATCAATGATTTGATTTGATGGATGGTTCTTTTGAATCCATTCTTTTGTTCTCCTTGGAGGAGCTTCTTGTTGTTGTTCTGGTATATATTGATGATCATTATTTACTTCTTCCTCATTGATAGTTGCTTCTTGTTCCACAATTTTGTCTGTGTCTTTCTCAACCTCTGTCTCAAGTTTCAAAGATTCTAGATCCTCATCATTATTCGCTAGAACACCAGCTTCGTCAAATGTAACATTTATGCTCTCCACTATCTATTTTCGTCTTAGATTATAACATTTATAGGCCTTTCTTTTGCATGAGTAACCAACAAAGATACCTTCATCAACACGTGATTCAAACTTACCCAAATTTTGATCTTCTCTTTTGATATAACATTTGCTTCCGAAGATTCTGAAATATTTTACATTAGCTGGTTTTCCTTTCCATAATTCATATGGAGTCTTGTTTCAATTATTTCTGAGAAGACTTAGGTTTATAATGACGACTACCATATCAATTTCTTGAACCCAGAATTTTTCATCCAATTTTGAGTCCTTCAACATTGTTCTACCCATTTCCTGTACGGTTCTTTTCTTTCTTTCAGCAACTCCATTTTGCTGAGGTGTTCGTGCTACTGAAAATTGTCTTTTTATTCCATTTTCGTCACAGTATTGCTGAAATAATTTGGAAGTGACTTCTCCACCATTATCTGATCTTAGACACTTTATTTTCAAATCAGTTTCATTTTCAACCAACTCCTTGTAGATCTTAAAGCACTCTAATGCTTCAGATTTTTTCTTTAGGAAAATGACGGTTGTCATCCTGGTATAGTCATCTATCATTAACATGAAATATAATTCTCCATCTAGGCCTTTTGTTATCATAGGACCACATAGATCAGTATGTATTAATTCCAATGGATGTGATGCAAAGTGTTCTTTTTTTAAAAAATTGGACTTTTGTCTACTTGCCATGCTGACAGGCCTCACATAGTGTGTTGGAAGGTTTTGAGATTTTCGGCATTTCTCGTACTGCTTCCTTTTTGCTTATCCTGACAAGATTTTCAAAGTTTATGTGACCCATTCGTTTGTTCCATAACCAGATTTCATCTACTTTAGCTAGTAGACATGCTTTAGTTGCTTCATCTAGAACATATATGTCGTTTGGATCTCGACTTGCTATAGACAAAATTTTACCATACCTGCCTTTCTGATTTTTCATTTTGTGGAGTTGAATAGCATTGTGTGTCCTTGATCACACATTTGTCCAACACTGAGCAGATTGTGATTCATGTTTTCAGCCAATAGAACATTCTTGGCTATAAAATCTTTGCTTCCGAGAGTGACAGTACCTGATCCTATAACATTTGAAGATCCATCATTTCCAAAGGATACGGTTCCATCCTTCTTCTCTTTTAGAGATACAAATTTCCTTCTATCTCTAGTCATATGTGTTAAGCAACCGCTGTCAACATACCACACATCTTTGTTGTTTTAAGCCTTGAGAGTGAGAGCACAGTTATCAGTTTTCTTCTTCCATGTTCGTTCATTATGTGGCTTCGAAGATTCTTCTAGAGGATTTTCAAGTCTGCAGTCTCTAGCAATGTGTCCAAAGTTCTGACATTTGTAACATTCCATATTATTTCTTAAATGTTCAAATCTATTGATGTTTC
This sequence comes from Pinus albicaulis, assembly GCA_034641835.2. Taxonomy (NCBI): domain Eukaryota; kingdom Viridiplantae; phylum Streptophyta; class Pinopsida; order Pinales; family Pinaceae; genus Pinus; species Pinus albicaulis. The sequence goes on along the minus strand of CM076580.1, from coordinate 1,548,086,502 downwards.
GTTGAGCCCTGGAGGTTCATATTTAAAGGATCTCCTAGAATTGTATTTGTTCCTAGGGTACGTGCGACATTCTACAACTTTATGACCAAATTTTCCACATGAATAATAATAGCCATGAAAAATATGTTGGTACCTGGATGGAAATCTTCATCGAGGAATCATCTTCCAAGGATGTGCTTGCGAATCTTGTCCAATGAAGTCTACATGTATGTCAGATCTCATAGGTTCATTTTATTTTGTTGTAGAAGGTCCTGCTTCTTCTACTTTGTAACCAAGGCTAGTTCTGTCATTGTAAGATCGTTGATTTTTGATGAGTTCTTCCAATGCCCTTGAGCTGTTGGCATAGTTTTGGACAGTTTTTCCCTTCTTCACTTCCTTACGCAACGAGACTACTTCGGCTTCTAATGCTTCCCTTTCTTGGTTTCTTTCTTCCAACTTCTTTTCAAGTGACTCTTCAATAAATTTGTGTTCTTCAACTTCAATTTTGAGACCTTGAACTCGTTCTTCAAGAGTATTGGAATGGATATTCTCAGCATTGAGCTCTTTTATAATCTTGATTGCCTCCTCAAAAAATTATTCTATGGTCAACCCTTCTTCTTTATTGTTTGATAGTTCTTGTTTATTGTGCTTGGCCATAAACAATACTTTCTCATTGGCTTTTCTTTGCTGTCACTTTCTTCATCGGATGATGAGCTATCTTCTTTAGAGAGAAAGTTCCTTTTGGATGCTTTCTTTTTGCCTTGCTTGTTGAATTTCTTAAAGCATTTCTTTCCTTTTGAGTTTCCATCACTTTTGTTTGGACATTTTGCTGTGAAATTCCCAACGTCACCACAATCGAAGCATATCAATGGAATTTTACCTTTGAATTTTCCCTTACCAATTTTTAGTTTTCTCGTAAAGTAAGCATATTCTTCATCTGAAAGACCTTCTCCATCATCTCCCTTTTTTTCACACTTGCAGGTGCATGTCATTTCAATTGAAGGTTGTTTATCCTTATTGGTTTTCTTAGATGCAACGAACACATTTTCTAGATTTGAAGTACCCTCTTCTTCATCAAGTCTCATTTCATATGCTATGAGAACTCCATGTAATTCCTCTTTGCCGAGTTTGTCCATATTTGCACGGTATTCTAAGACCGATACCTTTGGGTTGAATCTCCCTGGTAACGTTCTAAGATTCTTCCGTATAATAGTCTTCTCGTCAACTGGCTCTCCCAATCCTTCCAGAGTATTGGTTATTTCATCAACGTATTGGAAGTATGTAGCAATGTTGCAATCTTCTTTCATTCTGATTTGCTCAAATTTTGCTCTATAGATTTGAAGCTTTGCTTCTTTGACATTTGAGTCACCTGCATATATATTCTCAAGCTTGTCCCATACATTTTTGGCGGTTTTACACCCCAACACCTTATGATAAGAAGATTCAATAAGTCCACTGACAATAATATTCTTTTATTTTGCATCATTTACCAAATTCTTCTTACCTTGTTCATTTGCAGTTGATGTAAACCCATTTTGAACAATGTCCCATACTTCGTAACCTTGCGCCAAGAGATAGACCTCCATTATTCCTTTCCAGAGTGCATAATTAATTTCATTGAACAGAGGTACACCATTCTTGGTATGCTCCATGACCTCCTTCCAGCGGTTAAACTGCTATTGAAGGAACCAAGCTTTGATACCAATTGTTGGAAATACTGAGAGGGGCGGTGAATCAGTATTCCTTTCAATTAGAGCATTAGTTAATCTTCAATTATTATCAGTGTTTGTAAAATGATAGCAGTAAACAAAAGGAACACAAATGCACACAGTTTTTAAGGTGGACACCCACTCCGGGACAAAAAACCACCTAATGTTTTTCTAATAATTCTTTAATATTCAACTCTAATTGAAAATAAAGCTCCAACTTCCTAGAATCTAGAAAAACATTCTTCTCCAGCTCCCACTAGATGGACACTCCAATGCCCGAGATTCTTCAGTAGTCAACTAAATGGATGCCCCAACACCTAATGAGATACAACTCACCCTAGCACCACCCTACCACCCTATAGAAGAATAAAAGAAGAATGGACTCTCGTACCAGGGAAAATGGTCCACTTTACAATGATATAGAATGATGTAGAAGAAGAAGATACACTAGACCATAACGCCAACTTTAACACAACCACCTAATGATGATCCTAGACTACCCAACACTGCCTCTTCAACTCTTGGCAGATAGAAACTAGTACAATTTGTACAATAATGTATTTACAATGACTAAGTACAATGATACCTTTACAATGATTGTATGCAGTGCTGCCCACTTGAAGACTTTATGTGATGAACTTCTTGCTGTTGTTATACACCTTGGTTTCTTCTCTTATCATGCTACCATCTGCTGCACCTTGCTTTTCTTTTCTTCCCTAGAAATTTTGGTCCTTTTCAGCTCTTGACAACACATGATCTAGCTTTTTCTTTGCCTTTTAGGAGCTCGATATTGAATCTGGTGTACCTCTGTTATTTCAAATCCCCAATTTCTGATTTTTGGTCCTGTAGTAGTCCTTTGAGTCTTATTTCCAATGCCATAAGTCTGACCCAAGTTGGATTCTTCAAGAGAGATTTATACCCAATATCTCACAATGCCCTAATTATGGACTGTTTCAGCAGAGTGAACTTGTACGACATGCCACGTGTCACTGTTTCTTCATTTGGCTCTGAAATTGATAGCAAGAAAACTACAGTCTATGCACTATCTGGCACTTCTTATGGAATTCCAATATGATACTCAAAGAGAGAGTTATGATGATTTTACCAAGGTCACTTCTTTGAGATGAATTTCAGGAGCCTCCAAAAACACTGACTTCCACAGATCATATCTCCGAAAATATTGCGCACCTTGATCTAAAATTTTCACAACAGCTTCCCCAGGATTTTGGCTTTGCCTCATAAATATTTCAGCTTCTTAACCTTCTTAGAAAACAAGTTAGAGTGAAAATTCCACGATGACCTGTTTCTGATGGTGAAATCCCTTGCATGAGAAGGATATGAGGATCACAATTTATATAAATTCTTAGGTTGAGAGGGGCTTCAACAAGTGAACGTGGGAGGGATTTCAGGAGCTTAAAAAATATTAATTATGACTTTTCAATGACTCATGCCACAACCCCATGGTTTTTAGCCCACTAACTAGGGGTACAAACTTCAAACATGAATATCTCTCAAACTGTGAAGAATTACGTGGCGTGCCATATATCAACGGAAACATCTCGACAAGTAGAAACCATATAAATCATTCTTGAACCCAAACATGGTAATTTGGTATTTCAAAATTCCCATGCAATATTGGGTTAGCCCCTAGTGCTGCTTGGGTTGACATCAATGGCAACCGCTGATCAACAACAAGACTGATTTTTTTTTTGTAAGTTTGGATTGAGCAGTTTTTCAAAGGAAAACTCCTTGTTGTAGGAGGTTGAGTCAGTTTTTGACGACATTTTTCTTCCAAGAAGTTCTGGAACTTTCATTCCATGAAGATGTTGTGAAGTTACATGATTATTTACTCCAAATTTTAATAAAGCATATATTTTTTGTGGTAATTGTGTCCTAGACCTGCCTGAAATTGAATAGGGGCATCTGAGGTACATGAAGAATGTGTTGATGATGGTGCATGATCCATATTGTTGCTTATGATTTGTGTCTAGTTTTGACACCTAAATGATGTCACTTAACACACACATAAAGTTAAATGCAAACAAGAACAACATCTGTAACAAAGTAGTTGCAAGGAAGGATAATTAAACTCAACACATGCATTTGTGCACCTACAACAAATAATCAAAGTTGTCGACATTGACATTCTATCTCAATAAGAAAATTCACTCAATACAATCAATTTCATGTGTTTCAAAGCACATTCTACATCAACATTTTTGCAAATAAATTTAAGAACTTGTAATCAAATTCAAATTGCATTGAATTGTAAGGGTGCATTATTGGTTTAAATTGACACCCAAGTTTTGAACTGAGTCCAATTAAGTCAAAGTGAATTCATTGTAGTGAGTCATTAAAATCATTAAGCGTTTTTGGGTCCATTTTTGACAGTGTTAGACACCGTTTCCTTAAGTGGAATCAAGTGAGTGCACAAGTTTTAACTCTAAAGAAAAAAAAAAACAAGTTCACATCTCCTGCAAGCAAGTGTGGGGATTAATTCAAGCAAGTTTAATCAATTCAGTAAAAACATAATAACATCAAGAGAGACAACGTGAAGTTATTTGCAACAACATAAAAGCAAACGAGAGAGTTCAACTCTAACACCAATCAATCAAGTTGAAATCTACAAAAAGCGAGCATGAGTTCCAGTGAGTGTGAAACAAGAAAAATAAGTTTTACCAAGAGATCAAGCAAATTCCGCAACAAGTGAGCGTGATAAACTCAATAAAGTGAGCCAATACAAGCAAGAATGCTATTCAAGCAACAAAGCAAGCAAGACAGTTCAAGACAAGCAAGCGTGAATTCAAGTGAGCGAGTTCACATGGCGCAACACATCCAGTTGTTACAAATTCTTCACAATGTTATCCTCTCAAGTACTAAAGACATGGTGTAAATCAGCAAAACAACACTTGCTCATATTTCACGGCATCTACAACAGAAAAATGAAACCATTGAGTTTCTTCAACTGGAGTCACAACTACAAAGAAATGAGTTGCAAGAGAAGAGTGATGCTTCTGAGTCTTTGAACCATACAGTTAAAGATGATTCTAAGTCATTCATCCAAACAACTTCAAATGTGGAAGCTGTTCAACTTCAACTTTATTCCAAGCCAATCATTAAGCCATGGGAAGAAATCCAAAATAAAAGAAATTGACGAGGCTTAGGATATGTCAAAGATGACGCCAACTTGCATATCCCCGATTATTCAAATCCCATTAAGTTCATAAGTGCGGGATTTCTTGAACAAATCACCTCAGCATGTTCTGAGAAAGTTGCAAACAAACAAAAATGCATGCAACCAGAAGTAGCTGTCAAACCGAAATTTCTTCATTATCATCGAACCAGTCATATTGAAGATCAGTGTTTTGATCTTCATCCTATTGCCATTGTGGCAAGCCAGATCATTCATCTGAGAAATGCTGCAACCAACAACAATTTTCCAGATTGAAGATAAATTATGAATGGATTGATCCTTGGGATTGGTCATCCACAGTCAAAAGATTGTATCAGTTCTACAACCGAATACAATCACACCTAGTGCAACCAACAGTGAAAAGAAGATGGTACTCTCATGCAGTTGAACGGGGGAGTACACGAGTGCAACACTCCTCAGCTGAAGGGGGGAGTTCAGGAATAATTTGCAGAGGATTGTCTCTCCTTTCAACTGACAAATGGGGGAAAATATCAATGAAATTGACGATGGTTTTCAGACTGAAAGTCTTGACAAAACCAACAAAAGAAGCCAGTGGGCATCTTTAGAAGCCAATGGGCATATTCAACAGCCAGTGGGCATCAATAAATTCACTAGTGGGAAGTCGACAGCAAAGCAGCAGTGAGTAGTTTTCAACACAACAAAAGCAACAATGAAGTGTTTTTTACATCATCAGCAAGTGGGCGTTCAACAAATTTTGTCAGTGGATAAAGGATGTTGATTTCATGTAAAGGATAGATGTATCCTTTTGCAACTTGGCATGTGATGGAGTTTTCAAACGAAATTCAGAGATGAACTGATTATTTGTCTTTTTTTTTTTTTCATCCAACTCGCGTATTTTCTGCAATGTTTTTTAGGATCAACATGAGAACTTGGAAGATGGTTCCTTGTTCTTATTTTGGATTTATCATTGAAGGGGGTAATGTTAGCCTCTCTCATAAAACAATTATAAATCCAAAATAATTTAAATAAATTAAATATTAAAAGTTATAATTTATGCCTAACTCTCTAGATTGGGTTGTTCCTCTAAGTTAGGAGTTAGTTTAGGTTGCTCCTAGATTGGTGTGTGTATGGTTGAGAAATTGTCTCAACCAAAGTGTCCAAGATAGAACGCACTATCTTGAGACACAGTATCCTCATCTATTTAATTGTAATATTACATTCTTTTAATAATGAGAGAATATGTGAGGAAGCCGTGAGGCTGAAGCCTTTTCTGCCATGATTGTGTTTGGGTATAATTTTGTGTGTTTTTATATGTGTTAATGTTGTGTGATTATTCAATAACCAACTTAACGTATAAGCTTTCCTTCTATTTCTATTTCATCTTATAACATGTTAATTCTATTTTCCATGTCATTTTTTAGATAAACTGATTTTAATGCACATGTCAAATTGTAATACATTTATTTTAGTGCATATCTCAATTTCTAATTATTACTTCAATTAATAACGCATAGATTTCCATGTACATACCAATTCCTAAATCATTGTAGTTATGTACATGCCATTATTTATTTATTTATTTCTATTCAATATTACTTTTAATGAACACTTGTCAAAAATATGCTCTTTGTCTACTTGTTAGCTCACTCCTTATATAACTGATTTATTTTTATTAGCCAATTTCTATTTCTACTTGAATTTCTATTATACTAATTAAAATTCTCATGTCACCTGTTATTATGTTCAATGTCCATCTACATAATTATTGATTTTACTATACACATCAATTTCAATTTCAATTTATTTTTCAATGTGAGCTCCTATTTTTATTTCAATTTTTAGCACATCGATTTTAGTGTACATGTCAATTTATGATGTGCTAATTTTAAAGTAAATGTAAATTTCTAACACATCGATTTTAGTGTACATATAAGTTCTAATTCTATTTCAAATTTTTTTTTTCAGTTTCTACCACATTGATTTTAATGTACGTGTCAACTTTTAACACATTGATTTCATATACATTGCAATTTCTATTTCTATTTATATTCATTATCAATTTCAATTTCAAATTTCGATTTCTATTTTTAATTTTTTTTAATCTCCATTTAAGCTTTATAAATTAAAAAAAAAGATATAATTTCATAAATTTCTCCTTTTGTATATATTACTGCAACTTATTTAAAGGAGTAAGACAATAAGTCAAAAATATTAACATATCTACATATTATTGTACTTTGTATATACTCGATTTAAGCGTAAATATCAAATTTCTATTTCTATTTTCATTCAATGTCAATTTATATTTCATTTTGCCATTCTATTCCAATTACTGTTTCTACTTCAAATTTTAACATATTAATTATAATGCACATGTCAATTGTTATTTCCATTTGAAATATATACATAATTATTGATTTAAGCATACATGCCACTTTCTATTGTAAGTTTGTATTTCTATTTCAATGTCTAACATGTTGATTTTGATGTACATGTCAATTTTAGATGCATTGATTTTCATGTACAATGTCAATTTATAATACATTGACTTTAGTGGACATCCCAATTTCTCATTCTATTTCAATCCTATTCAAAGTTTAACACATTGATTTTAGTGTACATGTCAACTTCTAAGACATTGACTCCATATATATGTCAATTTATATTTATATTCAATTCAATGTAATTTCAATTTCAAATTTCTCTTTCTATTTCTCTTTCTTATTTTATTTCTATCTCCATTTACACATTAGAAATCGAAACAGAAACATATAGACATACAACATACAAATTATTGACTACATGGATGATCATAAGTTATTTAATTGATTGAGTTAATAAGTAGAAAAAATTTCAATGTCAACTGTGGGATTTGTTCAACAGTTCTGAGGTACGAGATCATCATAACGACCTAGTTTCAATGACCACTTTTGACATGTGTGATCTTTGAATACTTGTTAATTCTCTCTTTACATATGATTTCAGTAAAAAAATCAATTTCAATTTCTCTTCAATGTCAATCTCAATTCCTATTCCAGTCTCTTTATATTTTGATTTCAATTCAAATTCCACTTTCTATTTCCTTTTCAATTTAATTTGGACATATCAATTTATATTTAATGCCTATTTTAATTTTAATTTTTGTTTAAATGTCAACGTCCATTTCAATTTTAATTTCTATGACTATTGATTTTTTAATGAAATTTTTTATTTTTATTGGTGCATTGAATTATTTGTGACTATCAATTTCTATATGTCCTGATTTTAATGTTCCTTCAAATGCAACTTCACCTTAATATTTTCGTACTCTTTTACATATTAGAAATTGATACAGAAACATGTCTCCCGATATTATATTCAATATACATATACATAATTGTTTGTTTCAATGTACATAGTAAGCTCAATTTCTATCTCTATTTCAATATGATCTTCTATTTTTATTTCAATTTCTAACATGTTGATGTCAATTTTAGATGCATTGGTTTTAATGTACATGTAAAATTTTAACACATTTATTTTAGTGTGTATCTCAATTCCATTTAATTTTGAATGCATTTATTTAAATGTACATGTCAATTTCTAACACATTGATTTCATATACATGCCAATTTTTATTTTGGTTTTATTCAACATTGTTTTCTATTTCAATTTTAAATTTATTTCTATCTCTATTAACAATTTAGGAATTAAAATATAAAAATGTACTATGTAAATTATTCCTTATATAGATTACTATGACTTATTTAAAGGAGTAAGACAAAAGATCACAAAGCGTAACATGTATACTTGTCAGCTTAAATTTCCTCCTATTTCTATTTCATTTTCTAACATGTTGATTCTGGTGTACATGTCATTTTTTGATAAACTAACTTTAATGTACATGTCGATTTGTAATACAGTGACTTTAGTGTACATCTCAATTTCTAATTATTATTTCTAACACATTGATTTCCATGTACTTATCAATTTCTAAATCATTATCGCTATCCAGATGCCAATTTTTATTTTATTTTTTATTTATATCTAAGGTTCATTTCAATTAACACTCGTCACCAAAATTCTCTCCATCTACCTGTTAACTAACTCCTTATATAACTGATTTGTTTTTTTGGCAATTTCTTTTTTCTACTTGAATTTATATTATATTTATTAAAATGCTCATGCCACCTACTATGCTATTCAATGTTGATTTACATAATTATTGAGTTTTGTGGCAATTTCAATTTCAATGTATTTACCAATGTGAGCTCTTATTTTTATTTTTATTTTTATTTTTAACACATTGATTTCGATGTGCGTGCCAATTTTTGTTGAGCTAATTTGAAAGTACACACAAATTTATAACACGTTGATTTTAGTGTACATCTCAGTTATAATTATTTTTTAATGTCAATTTTTAACACAATGATTTCATGTACATTGCTATTTTTATTCAATATCGATTTCAATTTCAAATTTCTATTTATATTTTTAATTTTATTTCTATCACCATTTACACTTTATAAATTAAAATAGAAAGATATACTTTTCTAAATTGCTCCATATATAGATAACAACAACATTTTTAGAGTAAGACAATACATCAGTTAGCTTAACATGTATACTTATTAGTTGACTTTGTATATAATCAATTTCAATGTAAATATCAAATTTCTATTTCTATTTTCATTGAATGTCCATTTATATTTTATTTCCCCATTCTTTTCCAATTATTATTTCTACTTCAAATTTTAACATATTAATTATAAGGCACATGTCAATTTTTGTTTGTATTTAATATACATATACCTAATTATTGGTTTGAGCATACATATATATTTCTAATTTGAGCTTCTATTTCTATTTCAACGTCTAATATGCCGGTTTCGATGTATATGCCAATTTTAGCTGCACCGATTTTAATGTATAATGTCAATTTCTAGTACACTGACTTTAGTGGACATCCTAATTTCTCATTCTACACTACTACATTTGGGCGTAAATTCTCATGGAGGAATACAACGGAAAAGATAAAATCAGAATATTTGTTGGAAGTTAAATGTATTTTTTTCCTAAAATCTCAACATCATCGAATATTTGACGAGATTTCTTTAACCATTGACTATTCGACGGATTGTCATATCCCATTGATTATCTGATTGTTTCCTACAATCATTTTGGTCTTTACATATCCAATTTTTCTTCTTTTACTGTCGGATATTTGACACTATATCCAATATGAAAATGTGTTGTGAAATTTCCAATAAATAGAAATAATGGTTTCATAATGTTTAATTCCACTATTAATGGATTTTTTTGCTAAAAACGTTTAATATGAGACCAATTTACATTGATGAGTTTAAATAATTAATTCTGAAGCTGAAGATAGAATCACGGAGGCAACATCAGAACCGATTCAGGGCTAAGATCTAGCCCTCCTAGACCCAGAGAGGGATCTCTATGTGAGATATAGATTTGTTTGATTGAGCATTTTAGGCTAGCTATTAGGTGCGGGGCTGGTTTTTGAATTCGGTTTGGTGGGAAGAGAAAGGGAAAATGGCCATTGGGTAATGGAGTCAAAGGGCTCGTGTGACCAATTTGCAGAAGTAATCAAACATGAGTGAAACAAGGCAAGCTAGGAGTACTACTTTGGATCTTTGAGAATAAAATGGAGTGGGAAGATACATGAAAAGTGGAACTCAGCAAAAATTGAGGAGAAGTTAAGAATTCCTCAACTAAACTTGAGTGTAAAGCTCAATAGAAACCGAGGAGAAATTAAGAATTCCTTGGTTTGACATCAGTGGAAATCATAGACTATTTTAAAATCAGCTAGAATAGGGTGCTCTAGAAACAAATCCTATTCATCATTTTCTTTTCTAAAAATTAGAATTCAGAAACACTGAGACAAAAAAACAATGGATAACACATTAAACAGGAGAAACTTCACCATTTATTGCACCACTTTAATCTTGAAAGCTTCTCTTGTATTACTTTGCAAGAAGTCAAAACATTACAGAATAAGACTCAGTCCCTCATTGCAGATCTCCTCCATCTCCTTCCACCCTCCCCCTCCCTACACTTCGAACAATCCAGCCTATATGTTAATCCTAATAACTGCAAACCATCTCTCTTGCCACTAATAATTACTTTCTTGTTAACTACATAACAGAGAAGTACATAACATCATTGGACATGCGCAAATAAAAATGTTGGAGACATAAGAACTGCTGGACATCTAACATTCCTTGGATTCCTCTAAAATCAGGTTTGTCATATGATGGCCGGTGTAAATCCCATCAAGACTTAACACTTGGGCTATCTGACAGTCCCTTGAGAGCTACAGTCTGGAGCTGGGTATTCATATGATTTCATACCTGGAAACGCTCAATATTAATCGAATCTCCCATCCCCTTTCTAAAAATAAACAAAACTGTCACAAAACTAATGACACCTCTATAACGTTCCTGTCTCTGTTGGCGCACAGGAAAAATGAAATAAATATAATGATGTGATACATTTTAACTCTAATCCTTCGTAGGCAAAACCTGTAAATTTTACTCTAGCCATACGTGGCTTTCCTTTTCCCATTTATTAATAGTCATTAATTCTTCAGCATATGCTCCAAGCTACTAGTAAAAATGTTAAATTCCTTTGCACCAAATGTAAGTCGACCATTTGACTGTTGAATTTCCATAGTATTGGAAAAAATTTGTAACTTATCGCTGTTATCATAAGGATCTGACGTTGTTGCTAGAGGGGAAGTACCAAGATTCCTAACACTTAAATTGGCTTTCCACTCATAAAATGCAGTATTTCAACTTTACGCCATCTGCTAGTATATACGTCATGAAAAACTGTTGTTTCCTATTGTGAAAGGATTATGCTGCCCTCTCATTCACCCATAGATGCATAAAGCATTGGAAAGGAATAATTTCTCAGTTGAACCACCAATGACCCAGTAGTTGTGGAAACATCATTTACCATCAATCCGGAGGAAGGTATTCCCATCTCAGGGCTAATACTGTCTAGCTCTTTAGTTATTTCAATCATGCCAGCATTGCCACCTTCAATCTTGGTCAATGTTACATCCAAATTTGAATCACAAAGAGATAAAAGGAAGCTCTACTCACTATGCCTTATAATTCTCAAATGCGGCCACCTGCCCTGTTCCTTTAACTGCAGCTCTATCTCCTTGAAATTAAATGCTGGAGATGGCGTTGAATGTTTGACTGGAAAACCAAAGCTGCCAAGTACCATGTTCTTACGGATTTTTGGCCATGAAATGTTGAATCTTTTCGCTCTGGAATATTAGGGGTGAAGTTTGTACATTTACCCCCCTTCGACTTCCTTATCCCACTAGCTGCGTTAACTGCATATCAAATACATCAAACCATAATTTTCTTGCCTGTCATGGGTCGTAACAAGTCTTGGAGCACGAAGGGTGCTTTGGCTAGGCTTCAGAGGAGTCATACAATAATCAAATGAAAATAAAACCTTATCAAATGGGGATCCTAGCTAATAAGCAGTATCATATGAATTCTGTTAACGAGAATTATATCCAAGACAAATTCTGTTTGACATGTTCATAATCGTTGGGTACATAAGGACCGCGAGGAATGCCTCTAGAAAATTCTGTCAGAGGTAAATTGGTTCCAATTGCACTTCTTTCGATAATGACAAAAGGCACCGCTCACAATAAGCATATGATTTGTGAATTTATTTCAAAGAAAGGAATGGCCGTCGTTCCCAAGGAGGCACTTAGTGTGTGTTAAGAAGTTATTACATGAAACAACAATCCATAAAATCTCTTGCCCACGTTGTAACCTCTGTTCTCCTTTCTCTGGCATCCGACATCCACCAGAGATCTTCATTTTTCTCTACCCCAGGAAAAAATCAATGCCAGGAAAAGTGGTCAGTACTCATTAAAGTTTTTCGTCTTATCACATGGATGGAATCTCATTTTATTCTTGATACTATTCATCAGCTATAAAAGGTGGGTAGGTCACACTTGTGGTTGCAGCTCAATGGTCTTTGCCAGCACCAACCACCATAAGTGGAGGAGATGCATCGTTGTCTAAGTAGCCACCATCACCAAAGAACCCACTGATGTATGCATCATCCCCCTTAACGGAAAAGTTACAACCATCTCGACCCTTGAAACAATTCCAATTTTCCAAATATGTAAATCTGCCACCATCCTGAAGAAGTAAGGAGCTGGGCTTGTATAGAATGCGAGGATTCTACACTTCCAACAGACTTGACAGAGAAGAACTTCGCGCACTTGTTGCTAACCTTGACATTTTTGCGTCAATCACAAAACCAAAGGATTGTTCGTTGAATTTACTAATATGTTGCCACTGCTGCCTTCACCCAAAGCATCTGTTGACATCAAACAAGCACCTGCATCCCTATCCCCCTTCCACTATTCAATCTGCAGACACGAAAAAACCAAAGGAGGGGTCGATTTGTTTCAACAGTGAAGTCAAATCCGCTTAACGCTGAGTTTGGCGTGCACAATCCCAAACCATATTTTGGACGGGTACTTCAACAATGAGCGGTATCACTAGGGGGGAGGGGCGTGAGGTGGGGTGTGAGCTGCCCTCCATTCGCCCCATGGCCAACGAAAACAACCCATTTCGGGCCCCCCTCGTCCCTTAGACTTCGAAGCTCACATGGGGGGTCCGAAATTGATTTGAACCATCAGCTCCCACCTTATATCATCATTCATGAGAAGAAATATTTCTATGCTTTAAATAAAATATTAACTTTATTTAATAATATAAAAGTAAATAATTCTATATTATTAAATAAAATTAATTTCACTTCACATAAAATTGATAACGCTGGATCCACATGACACCTAAATAATAAAGGCATATGAGAAATACTTATTTTGCATCATTCTAGAGCAATGCGGATGAATTTTTTATTACTTTCTCTTTTCAAATACGCTCCGTGACGAACTTGATTCGGGATGCTTTTTTAATGTGACTCCCTCTTTTCCGGATAAAACCTCATTTTCGTCTTGCAATCCAAATCAATATATATAATTCAGCAACCCTCATTCCCCTATAACTATAGGGTCCTAATAGTGGCTCCCTCTAGGGAATGTTGTCCTCCCAGCGAGGCAGAAGAGAATCACAGATCTCTGAATCCGGCGACCAGTGCCTTGGTGATTGAGGTGATAGTGATCTGACCTGCCACAAGACTCCTTGAAAATATGAAAGTTGAATTCTGGACACTCTTGAACTGACAACTGAGAAAGCGATCTGAAATTAAGATTGGAAACAATGCTCAGAGCGTTGAGCTTATTTATGGATCTACCTACTCTAGTCTGAAAAATTACCCCTTCAAATAATAATCAAATTTCCAATGTAACCAGTCAAGTAAACGAGTGCTTGACTGATATTTGTTCACTTTCTTGAGCAGGCAAAAGAAGGAAAATAAGATGGAGTCTCTCAACAAAAATAAATATGGTAAGGTTATTCTTACAAGTAGTACTCCAACAAGTGTTTTGGGAAAAGGAAGAGCTAAAGTTAAAAAACAAAAAAAGGTTGTTGAAATTTTACTAGTTCAAGGCCTAAAACAAAATATTTTAAGTTTTGGACAAATGGAAGATAAATGAAATGTAAACGTGTTCACATCAACCAATTGCAAGGTCATGGATAAAGAAACTGGAAACGTCATAGAAAGAGTGTATAGAAACACCGAAAAATTATATGTTCTTAAAGATATGAATTATGGCGCATATAAGAAGGATTCAGATTTAGACTTGTTATGCGGAATTATGATCTACGGATAAATTAAATTCTCTAAATGTGGTGCTATGCATTTAGAACAAAAAATTAAAGACTTTGATATCACTTTCTCTAAGAGTAAATAGATACATAGAAAGATAGAAGAACCTACTTGTGATTGAAGTGCTTCCTATTCTCCTTTTGTCGCTTTTGTTGTAGCTTCCAACCCAACTTAGATCACCAAATTGATTCTGATAAGTATAAGCAGAGAAAAACAAAGAGATTGCAATATAGAGATGCCTATTTATCTTAATTAGTTAAATGAATTGAACATGAAACATATATATATTTCAAGAATCCATTGCATGAAAAATAGATACATAAACATATACATATATGGGAAAATGAACAATAATATTTATTAAAGAGTAAAAGGGGAGGTTACAACCAATGATCGATTTGATGTCACCAGTTTCAGCATCATCTCAGCCTCATCACAATCAACATCTCCAGAGAAGCATATCACTTCTATCACTCTCTTAATTGAGAATCCAACATAATTTATTTGCCAAAATTCTTCCCTCCTTAGCACTAGGATTTGTGCTCAATTTATAGGGAAACTGATGGTAGTTTCTCAATCAATGAATTTATAATAATAGGCAAGACATGTTCCCAAGCTCAGAGGTGTTAGATGGACACTTGGATTCGAATTTTGACACATATGGACTCTTCTAGAAGGCACTGGCCATGTGGAGATTCTAGAACAATGAGAATTTTGCTCCCAATTGACCAACACACTCTTGAATGTCGGGAAGTTCATTGTAGTGCACCCTTGAATGGAGGGAGATGCATATGCAACAAGTTAGTCCCTTGAGATACAACGTTGGTGAGCTCATAAGTGATATAACATATACTTCAAACCTTGGAAATCTCACAATAGAATTCATTAATGATTTGTTCTTCTCGTAGGGCATGTAACAACTGAAATGATAGGGGATGATAGACCCCATTTCATTGGTCCCAGGGATGATGTCTAGTTTGACCAGGTCATGGGGGATGATGCTCAATTTGACCTATAATAGCTACCCCCTAAAGCATGAAGTCAAAATAATAACAATATTTCTGGAATGAGATGCATTATGATGTGATTGGTTGGAAATAAAGTGGAGTGATGACCTGCATCAATCTTACAATACATTACATCATGATATATCCTCTTGATCATGAATTGTTGAGGGAGGAATTCCCATGCTCAACACATAAACTATCTAATAACATGTACATAGTGTAGAAAGTCATATACATTGGAATGTTTCCCAATACAGACATGCCTACAAATATAGGCCCATGTTCAGATGACGATCAGTATGTAAGGTCACCTTACAGATGATGTGTACAAAAATCCTGAAATCGCAGCCTGGATGGCTGAAACTAGGTCCGAGCTATTCTTATCTCATTCACTCGATCATTCGGGTACAAGTCTATCCATGCGAATATATGATTTTTAATCGAACATGGAAAGACACCATTTGATTACCAGCGAATGATGTGAGTTGTTAACAAACGCGAGAGAACCACCATTGATGTTAATGGATCTCAAGGTATTACAGTACATTTTGTAAGGCATGAATAGATGATTTGATGTTGAACACCAAACAAAATCTTTCGGTCAAAGGTCTGGAAGCAAGGGTCTTGTCGATGCTGTAACAAGGCTCATGGTACTAGAAGATGATGTTTCTAAGTAAACTTCCTGGATGATGAGCTGATGTCGACAGGAAGTCACTTTATTATGAAATAGGAGTTATTGATTTCAAAGAAAAAATGTGACTTGATATAGCAATGTTCAGAGATGAATGTCATGAAAATGAAGGTTTAATGAGTATTGCAGAAGGATGAGTATTCACTAGATGACTTCTCTTGAACATATCGGTAACACTAAGATGAATTGGCAGCATTGACCCAAAACCAAAGTGAAGGTACGATGAAACATAGGTATGAATGAATCGTCAAGAAGATTACTCAACCAAAACAGTCACGATGATAGAGTGAAGTGTCATGTTCAAGAGTGACCTGCTACCGTAAAAAAAATTGTTCACTTTCCCAAATTTTCCTCGGTCATTTGTCGACGAGTACCTCTTTATTTTTTAACAAGCTTTGCTTAATCTATAATTCAAACATTCGGGTGAATAATGTATCGCTATTTAATAATTTAACAAGTCTAGCGATGAATGAAGCTAGATTCTTGCCATGATCGACAAGCCCGTCGCTATTTTATGTTTTAACGAGCCTAATGATAATGACAGCCCGGTCCTTTTTCATATTTAGAGAGTTTGAAAAAGAGGACAAAAGACTACTCCATGAGTCCTTTTTCATAAAGTTCTCACTCATATCTGAAAAAGTGTAAAATAATATCTGAGAGGACCACTTAGCCATGTTCAACTAAGGCTTTCCTTTTTCGTAAATAATCTATCTCAGTCCAGAAAAGGGTTAAAATTATACTGATTAGATATCAATTCATTTACTTTTACGAGCTCGAAAAGACAAGTGCTCAGAAATATTTTCAAATTATCAGAGTCTTAAAAGAGCTAAAAGAAGACTCTAGGGGTTCCTTTTTCGCTGTTATCGAAGCTCGAAAAAGAGATAAAAGTGTGCTTCAAGTCCTTTTTCATTTTTATCAAAGCTCGAAAAATAAGGATAAAAGTATGATTTGTGGTCAAATAATTCTTGGAATAAATGTGCACGACTAATCTGCTATATCAGTTGCAAACCTATTCAGAACAACATCAAATGGATTAAAAATATGTGTTTCATGATAAAAAAAATGAATAAAACCATAGTCACAGCAATAAATATGATTTTAAAATAATAAAATGACTAATTAAAAGAGTTTTACCATTCATTTTTATCATTTTAAAGTTACCATTTGCATTTTGGAGCTCTGAACCTGTTTTTCCCCCAAAACTTCAACTGTTGATTGCGATCGTTTCTGTGGATGGTTTTCCTCACCGTGTGATCTAGGTTGGTGCCATAAACCTCCTCTTTCTTTAAATAGTCCTTTTATTTCATTTCATTCATTTTTTTTAGAGTATTGGGCCCCTTAGGGTAAATTGTTTTTCAAAAGAGGGAAATGCGCCCTTGGGCATCGAAAACTGTGTTGGAATGCACTTGAAATGAAGCTTACGTGCATATGCAAAGCTCTGTCTATTGACCTAGACTGCGTTGGGTGTAATTAAAATTTTTTATTCTTTCTTTGTACCCAAATTTTGCCTAATTGTTTGCATGAAAAGGGTCCTAATGAGTCTTATGGTTTTATTTCAGGGATTCATCAAATTAAAATGACAATTACTTGGAGGGAAAGAGAGTATGAAGAAAAAAACATGATTTCCCTTAATAATCCAGGTACTATAAGAGTCCTCATAGACTGTGGGTTATTGAAATACTTCCGTCTATCAGGTATGAGGCAACAAATGAAACTATTGGAGTTCCTTGTTCGTGCATGGGATCAGAAATTGAGGCATTTCACATTGGGAACAAAGTGGTCCCAATTTCAATGGAGGATATTTTTTTTCTGACAGGCTTGTCGAGGAGAGGCCTCGGGTACTATAAGAGCCCTCAGATATTGTGGTTTATTGAAGTACTTCCATCTATCAGGTATGAGGCAATAGATGGAACTATTGGAGTTTCTTGTTCGTGCACGAAATCCGAAAATTGAGGCATTTCACATTGGGAAAAAAGTGGTCCCAATTTCAGTGGAGGATATCTATTTTTTTATAGGCTTGTCGAGGAGAGGCCTACCCATTTCTCTCTCAGGGTCCGCTCTCGAAGGAGAGACGGTGAGAGACTATATTTTGCAGTATTTCTATCAAGGGGCGGATCCTAGCAAGGATGGGAAAATAAAAATCTGTGACGTTCGTGATTTGCCATTGAGAACCATCTTATTCATGATCGCAAATCTTGCTGGTACTTCTACACCACATGCAGCGAACAGATCTTATATGCAGTATGCGCTAGAGTGCATGGAACCAACAATTTTCAACTGGGCTAAAACTGTACTCTCTCAAATGAAAGAACAAATGAGCAAGGCAAACGGCAGAAGGAAGGAAAACTTCAACAATGGTTCGATCCTCATTTATTTTTCCTTAGAGTTGATTCCACTGATGCAGCCTCTGCATGTAAGGCTAGCTGTATCTAACCCTAAAGATCCAAGGATGCAGAGAAGGGTGGAAATAATGGCTATACATGTAGGTCAATCGTCCATCGTGTTCTCAACTGCATTATTTGACTCGTTCAGGCAACAAATTATCGCCATCGATGACTATGCATATACAGGTGTCGACTTCCAAAGAGATCCATATTTAGCTTTACGAGGAGGCGCTCAGTGGGGTTCAATCAGTAAGAATGTTTTGACCATGTTTTTTTTATTTTTCTAAGGTTTATACATGTTTTTGTATTTTAATATTTTTCCAATACTAAATTAAAGTTTTAATGTAATGAAAATGTGGGTAGAGTTCAACCAGTGGGAGAGCCAGAGCATGGAGAGGATGAGCAAGCAGAGAGGGCTATCGGGAGAGCATTCCTTTAGGATTTGGATATGGCTAAGACTCTTGCTGAGCTTTGGCAGCACATAGAGGGGTTGACCTTCAAGATTCTGGATTGCGGGATTGACTAGTTACCCATGCGACTGAAGCGCCACACTATTGGTGTTCCTAACCATTGGATGCAGTTACTACGTAGGATAGCTAGATTAGTAGTATGCTACCATGAGCATCACTAGTTTAACTTTGACATGTTGCATACATTTTGAGGTGAGATAACCAATGTGTCTTGGGCACATATTTAGTAAAAACCTATAACTATATATCTATTTGGTTTTAGTGTTTTCCTATGTTTATTGTGCAATCCTATTCAATTTTGTGAATATTTCTTTACATGTGTTGCAAATGTCTATCTATAACATAATTCGCTAAAGAATTAGTTAATGTGTTCAAGTTTCTGGAAATGTGTTGATATTGAATGAAATCAAAATGACTTTCCAAAAGTCGAACTCTTAGGAACATACGATGCAGTGTTGGATTTCTAACCATATAAACACTAGTAAGTTGCATTACCACAAGTTGTGATTCTAACCTTATAATGATACGTTAATACCAAATGAATGGCATCTGAGAGAAGTTTGATCAACATGCTATAATTAGAAATATTGTTTGTCGATCGACCAATATAAATCCCTTGAAAACACACTAACTCGTTATTCAGAGCAAAAATGGTCCACGTTGCAAAGGATAGATTTTGTGTACTACGAATGACACCATCAACATAACCAACAATTGGTTCCAAATATTCAGACATCTGCGGTGAAATTTAAAGCAGATTACTAACGTCAAGAAAACTCTAAAAACAAACTAAGACGATAAATTCAAATCAACAACATATATACAATATAATACAAAAAATGACTTCGCTCACGATTAAGCATAGTAATGTTTCAGATACAACCCATTTCGGGGCTGCGTGAACGAAATTCCATCATAATCTACCAACTCGTAGGCACCTTTAGAAAGAACTCTTTTCACAATATAGGGGCCATGCCATAATGGCTCAAATTTCCCTGTACTGATTGTTATCACCCAAAAAAACGAAGCATCATTTGACAAGGTTAGATAGGTTCAGTTGTCAAAAATAAGGTTGTAGGATTCATTTTTTATGCTTGGTCAAGGGAAAAAATAAAATTTCTTGTTTAAATTTTTCCCTAAGGTCTAAACCCACTCATTTTCAAACTCCCTGATGTCACATAACCCATAAATTTATGAATGATTTCAATTTCCAAGGTCTTTGTACCAAATATGCCATTTTAGCCACGAAACCACAATTTCGTAGCGAAATACATTGTGAAAAGTCACTTTTCGCTGCTAAACTGCTGATAATTTCGTAGCGAAAATAGTCAAATTTACACTAGAAATTCTACGAAAGCGTGGTTTCCTGTCTGTATATTCAGTCTAGCTGTTAGGTATCAGAAAATCGTTGCGAAAGGGTAAGTTAGATGCTATTTGAGTCATGAAGGGATAAAATCAAGGTACATGCTCAGGTCTGCAGTCATCATGAACAGTTTAGGTATGTATGAGTCATCATAAAGTCATGAGGAGACATCAAAAATTCAAATCCTTTCCTAATTTAGTCATTTCTCATTTCTCATTCCTTCTTGTGTTATATTGAGCTATGGAGAGCTGGTGCACTAAGATAAAGCTGTGGTTGGTGTTTTCAAAGGATTACATTGAGCATCATAAAGCAAGGCTGAAATTCATCAAGCGAGGTTGTGAAGACATTGAAGAAACCATGGCAGAGAAAAGAAGGACAAACAAAGGTGGTCAATGCCCGAGATATGAACCTGCAGATATGAATTTGATCAATGAAGACCCAACAGCAATGGAAGTCTTCATAAGGATAGGTTGCATACAGTTTTGTGAGAAAATACAAGGCTTCCATACACAAGTTTCCAAAGAGTTTGCATTGAATTTCAGTGGAACACCCACTAAAGTGGGAATGATAATCTTTCCATCACACCAGAGGTTATTGTAGCTGCTACAGGGATCCCAAGAGGACAAGAGAAGTGGTTCAAAGGTTTGAAGTTTAACATGGAGCAGTGCAAAGAATTCATGAAACCTGAAAATAGTGAAATGGATCTCACCAATGTTGTTCCAAGGAGCTGCATAAAAGACAACTATTCAAAATTGTTGCTCATCATCCAAAAGTACTTTACTTGTGAAGGGAAATAGCACAAAGTATACCCATATCATTTCAAATTAATTCTACACTTTACTGGTAAGATTTCCTTTGATCTGCCTTTCTATTTGCATAGAAGTTTGGCAAAAATGGCAGATCACGTCCAAGAAAAGTCTTAAGGGAGTGATACTTCATTATTTCATCATGGTTTAATGAAGTTATTGGTTTTAGATGAACTTCAAAGGTTAGGCAGAGACTGGTCCTCATTCTTGTTTGTTAGTAGTTTTGAATTAGATGTTCTTACTCCTTCAAGAACTCCTAAACCTAGGAAAAATCCATCACCATTAGCAACAGAGAAGAGTGAGCCATTGATAGTAGAACCAAGTTAACCTGCAAGAGCAGAACCAAGTGAGCCAATTGTGATGGAGACAGATCAATTGTAGATTTTTGACACACCAAATATCCCACCTAAAAAACAGAAGTCAAAAGTGGTCAAACCTGCAAAACCAAAACAAGATGTGAGTAAACAAGAAACAAAAAGGAGGACAAGGAGCCAAACAATGGCCTTAGAAGAGAAAGCAGTGGTTGTAGCGGACAGAGCAATAGCTAAATGAAATATTGAAGATATCTTACATTCGATTGACATAAAAGAAACCCCTATATTTCAAGCTGAGGACATAGAGGAAGGTGGACAGAAGTTAAAAAAGGCTAAATCTGCAAAGAAATTAGAATTTGAGGGAGAGGATGCAGGTTTCATGTTCCAAGCAAGAAATCCTATGACAAGGCATGCTAGGAAGATTTTCGAGAGTAGTAAAGAGAGTCCACCACCTACTGTCACAATCCAACCACCATAGGAGGTCATTGACCTTTCATCACTTGTAGAGAAAGATAAAATTAGCAAAACAAAGAAAGGAAAAGAGAAGGTGATGGAAAAAATAGAGTTGCGGCTCCTTGAAGGACAATTGAAATTGGCCAATCATGAAATTGCTGTTATGAAAAGAGAAGCAAGGAAACATAGTGTAGAAAAGATTCAATTTGAAAATATGTAGGCAATTTGGAAAGAACAGGTTGACACTGTTTCCAAGACTTTGGATAACACACAACAACTTATCAAATGGACCATTTCAGCAAGGAAAGAGGCCAAACATGTCAGGAGGATGAACACATAGTTGAAAGCCACAAATATAATATTGAAAGACCAGGTTAAGGACCTCCAAGAGCAGCTTGAACTAATTCATGAAGAGCTAGAGAAAAAAGTCCTTCAAATGACAGTGCTAGAAGAGCTAATAGCTCAACCAATTATAAATGAGGAAGAAATGCCTCAAAGATCATAAGGTGAGTTGGTTTATGTTTTTTAAGGCTAATGGCATGTTAGTAACAATTTTTTGGTACTTATGAGGCTCGTTTTTCAAGTTAGACAAAAATTTGGAATTTCAACACTTTTCAGCAGTTTCGTAGCATGCTCAGGCTTGAAGGACATCAAAACACTACGAAACTACTGTAGCTGTTTTTTTTTTTTTTTTTTTTTGAACCAGTTTTGGTAGCTACCAAGAGGTAAAATTGATGGGGGAGATGTGTCTAAGGATAATGAAGACCATGCCAAAGGAAAGAATAATTTTTTTTTTAGGTTAAATGGCATTTTTGAAACGCTACGAAATTGCCTTACTTTCGTAGCGTACTATGTTGGAGGTATTTTAACAGGTTTTGGAGCATTTTGAGACAGTTGGATCTTATCTAAGAGTTAAGGGACCATGACAAGCAAATACTCAGCAATCAAAGACCACAAAATGAGGATAAATTAATAGCCAAAGCATTCGTGGAAAAAGAAGACCATTTTCCTAAAAAACAGGGTTTTGTTTCCAGTTTTAGAGGAGGTCACTTAAGTGGTCATGCAGTGATGAAACCCATCATCCCAATTCAAACATGTGATAGCATACTTGTCAAATATGTAATTTTTTTAGAGGATAAGGTTGTTAAATGTAATAATGAGCAGTTTGAGTCCTAGTAGGATAAGGACTGTCAAGTAGGATATATATCATTTTGTCATTAAGTAGATGTTTTATGGTTATGCAAGGTGTCATTAAGAAAAAATTCGATGAATCTAGCCAAGAGGTAGATCATCTCATGATGTAACAAGTCTATTAAAGGCCATTGAGTCGAATTTTTCAAGGGTTGGAGATTTTTTGGCAATGACAACTTTATGTAATTGGACTGTTTCAGCAATACAGAGATTTTTTACTTAACCAACCTGAGATTCTAAATGATTTTTTAGTGCTTACCTATCTTATCTATATCTTTTATGTGTCCCATTTGCAGTGGTTTTAATTTATAATACTCAGAATTCATTCATGTAATGCTCTGACTTCCTTTATAGATGAATTTACTGTGTATTTTCATGTTTCATGTGTGTGTGTACTACTGCTAAAAACTCTTACCTGCCTCAGCTTCCATGTCAAGTGAACTCACTGAATTACTGAAAGTGTTGAATCCATAAGCCTAATGTTTGCATACTGATACTCTTTTCAACCTACCCTCATCATAAGCAAGTTTTTTCCCAAATATAATGAGCCATCTATATCTTTATTCAATATCATTAACCCTTTGAGAGAGTCCTCTTAGATTGAAGAGGCTAAGCTTCAGTCAAAAGATTGGTTTGAAATAGTTACATGAGATTGTCTGATTAGTAGCCTATCAAGTGCAATTTTGTGATAACACCTATTACATCAACTTCTTGATCATAAAGAAGGAGCAAGTCGTCCTTTGAGAAAATGTAAGGCTAGACATTCTTGTCGTATTGCACCTTTATATGTCTCTTATGCACTTCGTTGGCCAATCAGGATTCATGACACATTTCATCAAAATGGATGAGGTTAAAAAGAAGTGCTTCTTCATCTGAGGTGTTAGGTAACAAGTAGATTGCGAGTTTTAACGACAATATTTCACATTGGATTGGAAAGATAGCTTCCAAAACATACACCAATTTAAAGGGGATAAATCTGGTCGTGTTTCTCACCGAGGTTTGGTACACCCACAAAGCCGAGTACAGGATCAAATTCTAGTTTTGTTTACGAACTCCTATCATTAGTTGAAACATTTGTTTAAGAATATTGTTGATAGCCTCAAATTTTCCATTTGATTGTGGATAATAAGGAGTATAATTATCATGTGAAAATCCTAACTTGGCAGTTAATTCATTCATCATGTGATTGCAAAAATTCTTACCATGATTTGTGACTATAGCCAGTGGGACCCCAAACCGTGCAATGATATGATTAAAGAAAAACAATGCAGTTGTTTGTCCCGTGTTGTTGAATGTAGGCATCGCTTCGGCCCACTTGGTAAAGTAGTCTACTGCGACAATAATATAACCATGCCCCAGAGACGAACAAGGGTTATAGGTCATGAAATCAATTACCCATTTTGAAAATGGTCCCATAGAGACAACATGATGCATTGGTGTTGGAAGTTTGCAGAGTTTATGACCAAATATCTGGCACGCATGACAACTTCTGACCACGAGGATGCAGTCGCGAAATATGGTAGGCCAAAAGTAATCGCCACGGAGTATCTTCTACGCGATAGCATATCCAGAAAAATGTCCACCACAAGATCCAGCATGAAAATTATTTAAAACATTTTCAGCCTCCTCATGAGTGAGGCACCTTCTTAAAATTGTATCAATGCCATGACGATAAATTTTATCACCGAGGATCAGATAATACTTGGCTTGGTATCGAATACGACGCTGGTTAGAGCGAGAGGTATCAGGCTAAAAAGTTTGGGTCTGGAGATAAATGATAAAATCCCCATACTGAGGATAAGATGATCCGATCAGAAACAGAGACTCATGAGGAATAGATGGTTCTGACATAGTAGCAGTAAAATCAGAGGGAAGGTCACAGAGAAGCTTATCCAAAACTAAAGACTTCTTTGAATTGGATTTGATGAATTCCAAATCAAATTCCTGGAAAATGACAATCCATTTTGAATACTTCCCCCCCAGAAATTGACGTGATAATATGTAATTCATGGGGTTGCAATATGAAATGAAAATGGTTTTCTAGAACAAGATATAGTGGCAAAATCTGTGGACAACTTGAACAACTGTCAAGGCAAGACTTTCTACGTATGAATACTTTACTTCCGTATCATTGAGATTACATCTCAAATAATGATCAGATGTTTTATCCCATTTTCTACTTGGACCAATCCCATACCAATGGTCGTATTAGCCACGACCTTATATAAGAAATAATCAGTCTGATAATTGGGGGGATACATCAATGGCGCTCAGACAAGTGTATCCTTGACAACATCAAAAGGAGCTTACGCAACTTGGTCCCAATGGAAGGGAATCCCCTTTTTCAAGAGCCGAGTAAATCCTTTATCCATTTTGGCGTAGTTGGGTATGAACCTCCTTAGGAATTTAGCCTTTCCTTGAAGTTTCTGTAACTGAAGAAAATTTGAGGCCGCAGGAAAATCAAGAATGGCCCAGACCTTCAGTGGCTTTATTCAAATTCCTTCTTTTGAGATGACAAATCTAAGAAAACGACTAGAACCAACACAAAAAAAACATTTATGTGGATTGAGGCATATTTTGTAGTGTCAGCAACGTAAAAATATGGCTCTCATATGCATCAGGTGATCAGTTTGATTCCATGAATGTGCGGGTAAATCATCTAGATAAGGTTTAACATGTGCTTGATGTCATTGAAAGCATAATCCATTGCTCTCTGAAAAGTTTCCCCAGTGTTCTTTAAACCAAACGATAGTTTCTGATAAACGAATGTGCCCCAGGGACAGATGAATGATGTATTATATTGATCCTCTGGGCAGATATTGATTTTATTGTAGCAAAAAGACCATCCATGAATGAAAATATTTCGCATCCATCACAATCGTCAATAATATGGTCGATAAAGGGAGTTGCATAGTTGTCTTTTGGAAAAGAAAGATTGACATCCTAATAATCAACACACACTCTAATGGTTCCTTTTTTTCTTATAACAAGAACGATGTTGGAAACCCACTGAGTTAACGGAACAGGGTAAATGAAACCAACACAAAAAAAAATTTCAACTTCTGCTTTAATGGCAGCAGCCTTCTTCCGATGAACATGACGAAGGCGTTGACATACCGGCTTGACATCAGGGTACATATTAATAGTGTGTTCAATGATACTAGTGTCGATACCTGGAATTTCCTCGTAAGACCAGGAAAATAAATCTTGAAATTTATGAAAGAGAGAGCGATATGTTTCAAATTCTGATGGAGAAAAAAACACGCTGACATGAATATTTTCTACCAAACCATGTTTAGTCGAAATATCAATAGGAATGGTTTCTTAAATATTTGATACATTTCTCTCGGAATCGATTGCATTAATAGGAAAATAATTTGAAAAGAAAGTTTTGATTGATGAGTGATATAGTTCACTAAGCTAATCTTCTTTTTAATCTTGAAGATGGGAGTGATGATGATGATCTTCCCATGGTTCTCCTTCCAAAATATTATCATTGGCCAAGAAATTTGAGGAAAAATGATCAGATGGAGTACCAAAATCTAATGAATGATCAACCCAAAAAACCAGCGACGATGATTTTGGATTCGTCATCAAATACATATAGATTGATTGCTATGCAAGCTCAATTAGGCTGGGAAGCAGAAACCCATCCAACATAACAACTTCGGAATCACCCGTACTCTTCCTTAGCCAGATGGAGTGGAAGAGATCATGTAGCGGGTCTCTATGTTTGCAATTTCTGGCGACATCACAGGCGGCGGTAATGCAAAGGTTCCCATGAGAGTGGAATCCTTTAAGAGTACTACACCAATATTTTGAAGTACGATTTGGGGTGCGTGAATGAATGGAGCGCTTCCAGTTACCTGGGAAGTGGAGGCAAACATGAACAATTTATTAATGATTGTGTTGACACCTTTATGTGCAAAGGCAATAATTCTAAAATATGTAAAGACGATCACATTCATAGCATATACCCATGACCTTCCAAGTAAAATATTATATTCAAGGGGTCTGGCAACGACCTCAACATTCAAGTTATTGATAATACTGCAAGGCTTATATGTACGTCCGTTGAAATATTTCAATGTCATTGATGATTGAGACAAGCATGGCAAGCCAAGTGATTTCCAACAGTTTAGAGACATAATGCAGGTAGATGCTCCCTCATCAATAATAGTATGATGTCCCACTTGGAGACCAATTGTAGCAACTCCACCGCCGCTTCATTTTCTGGAAAATGACTTCTCTTTGGACCTGGATGTTTCTCATCTTCATCGTCATCCTTGAAGACCAATTGAAATTTAGCACGTTCTCAGTTTCTCCCTGGTTACAAATTTTGTTAGCATATCTGCAGGATTCTGGATAGTGTGTATCTTTTCCACCTTCAACTATCCATCTTCTAATACTGACCATATGAAATGGTACTTGAGTTGTATGTGTTTAGTCCTGGAATGAAATGCTGAGTTCTTTGCAAGATGAATGGCACTTTGGCTATCATTGTATAACGTGCCCATATCATGCTTCTTACCCAATTCATTCATAAACCTTTGTAACCAAATCGTTTCCTTACTAGCCTCTATAGCAACAACATACTTTGCTTATGTTGTTGAAAGTGCAACAACACTTTGGATTTTTGAAACCCAACTAACAGTTGTTCCACCTACAGTAAATACATATCCTGTAGTGCTCCTCTTGTTATCCCTGTCACCTACCATATTTGCATCAATATATCCCTGTAGAGAAATGTTTGAACCACCAAAGCATAATGCTTGATTTGTGGTACCTCTCAAATATCTGAGAATCCATTTTACTGCCATCCAATGTTCTTTTCCTAGATTGTTCATGTACGTGCTTACAACTCCCACTGCATGTGCAATATCAAGCCTTGTGCAGACCATTGCATACATTAAGCTTCCAACTGCTGATGCATATGGAACTTTAGACATATATTCCACTTCTTCTTGGGTCTTGGGGTACACTTCCTAACTAAGTTTGAAATGGCTAGCAAAAGGTGTACTAATTGGTTTTGCATTCGGCATATTAAATATTTTCAACACCTTTTGTATGTACCCATTATGAGATGGTGTTAATTCATGATTTTTCCTATCTCTAGTTAATCTCATACCAAGGATTTGTTTTGCAGCTCCCAAATCCTTCATTGCAAACGAATTTTCCAATTTTCTTTTGAGCACATTTATTTCCTGCATGTTAGACCCTACAACAAGAATTTCATATACATACAATAACAATATAATATAGCTGCCATCATTTTTCTTTTTCATATAAACACAATGATCAGAGTGACATCTAGTATAACCATGTTCAGACATAAACCTGTCAAATTTTAGATACCACTGCCTTGGAGCCTGTTTTAAGCCATACAAGCTCTTATTTAACCTGCACACTAATTTTCCTTCCCTTTGACCTCATATCCTTCTGGTTGCTCCATATAGATCTCTTCCTCCAAATCTCCATGGAGAAATGCTGTCTTTACATCTAAATTTTCAAGATGTAAATCTTCCGTTGCTACAAGACTTAAAATAGTTCTGATTAAAGTCATCTTATCAACAGGAGAAAATATTTCATCAAAATCAATACCTTTCTTCTGTGCAAACCCCTTCACCACAAGTCTAGCTTTGTACCTCTGTTTTCCTCCATCTTCTTCCTTCAGCCTATAAACCCATTTATTCTGCAATGTAGTTTTACCTGCAGGCAACCTCACTAAGTCCCAAGTCTGGTTATGCATTAAGGAGTCCATCTCTTCTTCCATGGCTAGCTCCCACTTCTTCCTTCTTTCAATCTGCATTGCTTCTTCATAACATTCAGGTTCACCAGAATCAGTCAATAATAAATAATATAATGAAGGAGAGTATCGTTCACGGGGTCTACTTATCCTGGTAGATCTTCTAACACCACTTTCAGGTGTTTGAGGTGCCTGTTGCTGTTGTGGTGGTTGTTGTTGTTGTGGCTATTGATTATTATTATTTTCTGTGATCTCATCAAGAACCGTGTATTCTTTTTTTTTCATTTTCCTGTTTCTTTTCCTACAACTGATTCTTATACAATACCTTTTCATTGAATATTACATCTATGCTCCAAATGATTTTGTGATTTTCATAATCATATAAGCAATAACCAAAATCATTAACACCATATCCAATAAAGGTACATTTCTTTGATTTTGCCTCAAGCTTTTCCTGTTTTATTTATTAATATGAACAAAGGCCTCATAGCCAAAAGGCTTTAGAAAATAGTAGTTTACCTTTTTACATGTCCATGCTTCCTTTGGAATACCACCATCTAAGGAAATTAAAGGCCCTCTATTTATTAGATAAACAACAATATCTACAGCATCTGCCCAAAATTGTAAAGGCAATCCTGCATGCAATCTCATGCACCTTGCACGCTCCATGATTGTTCTGTTCATCCTTTCTGACACACCATTTTCTTGTGGTGTTCTTGGAACTGTCTTCTCTCTACAAATTCCATGCTCTGAACAGTACCTATCAAACTCTTTGCTGCAATACTCACCTCCATTGTCTGATCTGAGACACTTCAACTTCTTTCCTGTCTCAATCTCAACCAAATATTTCCATTTCTTGAAAGTATCAAATACATCAGATTTATTCTGAATACAATAAATCCATGTTTTTCTAGCTGCATCATCAATAAAAGTAACATAATAATGAGAGCCACCGAGAGATGATATCTGAGCAGGTCCCCATACATCTGTATGCACAAGCTCCAATTTTTCGCTCTTCTTTTCTTTCCCAACTCTGAGAAATATGACTCTCTTTTGTTTTCCATAAATGCAATTCTCACAGAAATCCAAATCAAGATTCTTCAAACCTGGCAACAAATTTCTTGAGTGAAGAATCTTCATTCCCTTCTCACTCATGTGTCTGAGCCTATGATGCCATAATGTTGCATCTGCTCCTTTGGAAGTTAAAGCATTAACAGAGTTAGAAATACCATTGCATAAATACAATGTACCAACCTTTTCTCCTTTTTCTATTACCAGGGCTCCTTTGGTGACCTTCCAAGTTTTATCTGTGAAAGTTGTCACACAACCTTCACCGCCTAACTGCCCTGTTGAAATCAGATTTTTCTTCAGATCTGGAACATGCCTTACCTCCTTTAATAGCCATTGGTTTCCATTCTATTTTTTTACAAGAACCTTACCCATTCCAACTATTTGACAGGGTTTATCATCACCCAAACGGACTTGTCCAAAATCTCCTTGAACATATTCATGAAAATATTTCTTATCAGGTGTGGCATGGAATGAGGCCCCTAAATCTACAACCCAAGAATCAGTAACATTTTCGAAAGAAAGAATCAAAGCATATTGTAACACATCACCTATCACATTTGCTTCATGATTTTTTTCTTGTTGTGCATCTCCTTCCTTTCCCTTCTGAGATCTACAGTATTTCTTCAGGTGTCATTTCTTTCCACATTTCCAGCACACTATCCCTGATCTGGACTTGGATCTACCTTTCCTTGATTTACTGTGATATCCTGAGCTCTTTCCCCTTTCCATTCTTCTTCCCCTATACTCTGCACTCAAAGCATTATCCGATGTCTCACTGAAGTTTTTCCATCGCATTTCCTCGCTAAGGATAGCACCGACAACATCATCAAACTTTAAAGTACTAGATCCAGAGATAGAGTTACTAATGGTCATAACTAAACCATTCCAACTTTCTGGCAATGAGCACAGAAATAAAAGAGCCCTAACTTCATCATCAAATTTTACCCCTATAGAACTTAACTGATTGGTAACTGTATTAAAATCATTTAAATGGTCTACAACAGATCCACCTTCCGACATTTTCATATTAAATAAACGTTTCATGAGAAATACCTTGTTTGAGGCCGAGGGTTTTTCATATAGTTTCGCCAACGCCTTAATCAAACCTTCTGTTGTTGTTTCCTTCTAAATATTGAAGGCTACCGATGCCGCAAGGCACAACCGTACTTTTCCGAGTGCCTTTCTATCGAGAATCTCCCATTCTGCGTATGTCATAGCCATCGGCTTCTTTGTTTTTCCGCTCAATGGTAGGTACAGATATTTTTGATAAAGATAATATTTCATCTACATCTTCCACAACGGGAAGTTTTGGCCGTTAAATTTCTCGACCCTAAACTTACCATCTTCTGCCATTGCTCCCACTCGAACCAGGAACCCTTCTTTCCTGCAAGTTTATCAGCCAAATAGACCTTCAGCTCTGATACCATTTGTTAGAAATTACGGCAGAAATAATAAACAAATTTACTGAGAGAAATAAACATAAAAGGCCAGCAACAAATCATTAACATAAACAAAGATGTTTATCTGGGAAAACCCCATATCCTGGGAAAAACCCAACCAATGAAATTTCATTAAGCATTGGCCAAAACCCTAGCCAATCCGGCCAAGTGAGCCTTCACCGCTCACCTCCAGGCCTACATTACAATGAAGTATTCCCAGCCTTTCATAGGCTCCATTACATGCAATACCATGGGTTGAAAACCATGGGTGCACAATACCATGTGACCCAAAACCACTACTATTCACCCTAGTCAACATTGACTCTATCCCGAGTCAAGTTTACCTAACACA
The DNA here is from genome assembly GCA_034641835.2 of Pinus albicaulis. Classification (NCBI taxonomy): domain Eukaryota; kingdom Viridiplantae; phylum Streptophyta; class Pinopsida; order Pinales; family Pinaceae; genus Pinus; species Pinus albicaulis. Next base: position 1,548,054,593 of record CM076580.1, on the reverse strand, counting down.
TTTACTTGGATAGAGAATGCCAATTCTGCTAGTAATTGTAGCACATAGCCCATATGATTAAAGACTACGAGATTTGAATCTATCGGATCAATTCCACCAATTACCAACAACAAAGCCTGTTTCTGGGAGGTACAATTTTATAACGCCTTAAGCATTGAAATAGCTAAAGGGGACTGGGCCGAATCTTCAACTATATTATTATTTTGAGCAGCTCAAGCGCGAGGATTAAATGTCGATTTATGAACGACTCCCTTTGGTGGCTTTATTGTCAATTCAGAAATATAAGTAGGTAGTACCGATTCAGTAGACAGATTCATGGTCGAGGTAGTAGGTTGATCAGTAGTCTAACTACCATAATATTTATTACATGTTGATACCAAAACATCAGTCGATGGCTTCATGATAGATAGTATAGGCACTTGTGTAATATTCCCAATTAGACATGAGATAGTTGAAATATTAAATTTTTCTTTGCTGTCTTTTTTTATGAATAAGAGGACAATGGAGGTCTATAAGTCTCCTTAATAATGAATAAAATCAATGCCAATGTGAAAAGGATATATCTTGGCAGCTTAATTGAGCACCTTTAGGTGTGAAAAGGGGCTAGAACACCTTGACTCAATCAACTTTGACCAAATCAACAACGTTGTCATGGAGTAGTGGCATTCAATGAAAGACAATGCAGTTTGGAAGCTCACAAATTATATAAGGAAGAGGATGGAAGCCATATTTCAATATGTTGATGTATTTGATATTTCTAAATATATGGTCCGTTTAGACATATAGATTTCTTTGGCTCTTTAGCTAAGATTTCAAGTGTTGTTAAGGATTGGGTGTTCCTAATCGGGAATCCCACCTCTTTCCTTGAGAGGACTCTTGGAAGAAAATTGTACTACATTCCACTATCAGGAATTTGGCCAATACTTTAGTATTAATGTATAACGCAGTTCCTGTTTAGGATTTGTGTGGGTGTTGCAGGGCAGAAGTTGTGGAGGTTTGATTTGGGAGATTTCTGAGCTATATCTCATTGGAGGGAGGTTCCTTTCTCTTTGGAGGGTAGTAAAGAAGGTCCTGGAGATTCATTGACACATTTGGGATTAGGCCATAGCATATTTATCCCCTACAGTGTAGTATCAATCTAGATCTACGCTATTTTAGGGAGGAGTTGCAGGGGTTTCTCCAGTAGGTGATTTGGGAGTTGTTTTCTCCAGTGAAAGGGCAAGCCTTTCATCAAGAGGATTCATTGGAGGAGAGCACATTCATATTTGTATCAGCTTTAGCCATTTACTCTTTAGACATTTTTTGCAGCATACTTTCAGCCATAGGGTTGCAGCTCATATTATTTTATTGGGTGTTTTTCCCGGAGACCCTTTGGGGTTATTTTCTGGAGGTTGTTTAGAGCCCAGATCTATATTTTTGTATCTATTATGGCATATAATAGTCCCACTTATTTTGTGTACTCATTTTTTGTAGCAATGCTTTTAAAACTATGTTGTAGCAGTCTTCCATTTCTTTGATATAGACTAGCAACACCTCTTTTGAGTATTTTGTCCTTTGGAGGATTGTTCTATCTTGTTGTACATCTTATGGCCCATTTATTATGCAAATTTTTCTGTTGTTTTAATGATTATAAGGTCTCCATATTGGCCTCTTAATTTTATATGATGATTAACACTACTATTCCAGTATTTTGCATTATATTCCTGCTTTTCCCATTTGGGAATATTACAACTTGGGAACTAGAAGTTGTATCCGTAGCAACCAAATTTTTGTCTAGATTTGGAAAAGGATTTGTCAACACAGCTGACACATGCGAGGTCTTAACCATTTTTGAGACTTCAACACGGTGAGGAAAGTCCCAATTTTTTTTTCATCATTACAGATAATGCAAGGGTAACGAGGTTTTTGATTTCGAGACGAATGATCAGATGATCGATCTTGGAGGGTAGAAGTTTTATTTTTCTTTGATTTCCCCTTTTTCTTTCCTCTAGGTTGCTTGTCACTTTTTCCCTTGTCAGATGACATGGCATGGATTTCGGAAGAAGGTGAAGGATCATATGCAGTAGTGTTATGTGTGCTTGCAGTACCTATCATACCGTCTCTGGAATGAGAGTCCTTAGATGAAGGAGGAACAGTAAAACTAGATCATGACACGTTAGGAATTTTCTCGTAGAATGTGCAAGACTGAGTATAAATCAAGTATAAACACTGCGCACGAGCAATGACCTGCTCTTCAGTGACTATGCCACCCTTAGCACATCCTTAGTTATATATGGTAACATGGAATTAATGAACCACTCTGTAAGGATCTGATCAAGAACAAATATCTTAACCATTCTACGATGACGATGCCACTCATGAATATGATAAGAAATGTGAGTAGCATTAGTCTGTTTAAAATTAATCAAGTGTTCCGTTCCAGTTTCATATCGTATGGGTAACTGGAAGTGGGTAAAAAATACAGTAGCTAGGGAAGTGAAATTATCAAAAGAAACTCTTGGTAACTCAATGTACCATTTTAGAGTCAGACCAGTGAGCGTACGTTGGAAAATATGTAGCCAAATACATTCATCATTTAGGGAGTTAGATGAACACCATAAATGATAAGTCATAACATGAGTCGACGGGTCTTCCCCGGGGTTTTCATTGAAATTAGGAATATCTAAGGGTAATTTATGAGGTATCACTGGAAACCAAGGAGCATAGTTGATTGGATCATTGGTGAGATGGTATAAATCCGGTAATTCTAAATTTGAAACAAAGGGAAATTGTCGATTGAGGTCGAGTTGAGCATAGCCAGGGTATGATGGAATTTCTTGGGAAACAGGCCTTTGAGTACCAACATAAGGAATTTGTTGTTGGTAACCCAGAAAGGGGTTGTTTTGATAATAAAACGGTTGTGTTTCCCAAGGGTTTTGTCCACCAAAATTATAACCCAAACTAGGATAGCTTGGATTTAGTTCTTGATAAGAGAAACCGGGTTGTGGTTGCAACATCCCGTAATATGGTAATCCATCTTGTGAATAAATGATTCCGGATACAGGTGGTTGTGTTGAACCCTTAGTTAAACTGAGAGGGGGGGGTGAATCAGTTTAACACATACATGGACTTTTAAAACTTTTCTCTTAAAACTTATTTACACCTTCACTTCATGATCTACTTAATATGTGAGCAATCTTTATTAGTGAGCAGCAAGTATCAAACAAATTTGTTAATGTAACAACAGTCTTAATATGTGAGCAACAAGTATTAATCAGATTAGATAAATCACATCAACACATGCACAAAGACACCAGATATAAGTGGAAACCCATAAAGGGAGAAAACCACATCTTATTATTGTTGTGATGCAAAGGCAAGATCCAACTCCCTCTCACCACTGTTTTTCTGCAGGCACCAACCTATAGGAGGCTCCTACCTCAATTCTGCAAGCTACAACTTGCAAGGAAGCACCAACTCCCTTCAATTTTCTGCAGGCACCAACCTACAGGAGGCTCCAACCTCAGTCAGCTACAACTGACAGCTATCAAGCTGCATCTTGATAGGGAAGCTCCAACTTCCTCAATTTATCAAAACTGAATGTTTTCTAATTTACCTCAGATATCAACTCTGTTTTGTAGCTTCTCGTTCTACTCTTCTTTTAGTCTTCTCTGCCTTACACTTCTATACTCTGCCTTCTCTAGATTTACTCTCTCTCACTCCCTTGCATATCTATATGATATTATTTATAAGAATTTTCTTGTGACTGTTAGCATTCCTCGAGGAATTTGGAATGGACAGCGATACCTCTTCGCTTTCTTCCTTTTCATTTCTTTTCCAGCTCACTCAGAAAAAATGTAACTGTAGATGCTTATTTTAATATTACAGTGGGATATTTGTTTTTCATCCAGAGACTTGCCAATGCATCACAAACAATAAAAACAATTAAAACATTTACATTCGAATTATAATGTGAACACCAACTCAACTCATTTAGTCTTTTGAATCGCTACACATTTGTCTTTTTTTTGGTTGTCTTTGTCTTTTCTGTGACTGTGTTTTATCTCCTTTCGGCTCTGTTTGCTTTTCTGTCCTCTGTGGGGGTGTAATTGCTGCATACGCGTAACTGTGCCTTTTAAATAAATAAAATGCAATTGCTGACTTTTAAATCAGGGCAATTCCAACCCTTTTCATGCCACGAGTGTCTTGTTGATGTGGCGAGTTCCGCAAGCCGAAACATACATATATCACAATTGTATTCTGTTACAAATCACCCTCCACCTTAAGCCGAGGCCCGTGGGTTCACAGACCACACGGCATCTTTTAATACAATAGCAGCAACGCGTTATATATATATATATATATATATATATATATATATATATATATGACAGCGCCTTTTAATATATATAACCTAGTTTCAGCTCTTGGCAGAATTTTAATAAGTTTAAAGTACAAACTGCCCCTTTTGATACGACTTAAATCAATTCTTGGCGTATATAATAAAACCTGTTTAAACATATAAAAAATCCTTTCGGGCCCACTTCCCACACTTTCCGATGCGCTATGCTACTCCTCCAGCGAATTGCAATTGTGATTGATATCATCTATAATGTTCCGATTGCGATTGATCGCAATCGCAAACTGCCTTGCTCCGGTGTGATTGACCACTCCTGCTTCGATTGCGATTGATCGCAATCGCAACTCCAATGCTCCAACACGATGAATCACTGTTCACCGGAACTCAATGTATATATTAATTGTAGTTTATTTTCCCATCGTGTCCGGCCTTCCAATCGCAATCGCAACTCTTTTTTGCATGTTCCGATATTTTGTTTAACTCCGATGCGATTGTCCTGATGCGATGCGATTAATCGCAATCGCAAATTCTAAGTTTATATATGTTTCCGACACATATCAAATACGGTTCATAAACCTGTCGGGTCTAGACTTCCAATCGCAATCGCAAACTTTCTGTTATATGCTCCGATGCCCTGCTTAAATTTGATGCGATTGGTCACTGTTCAATAAGATTTGCCGATGCGATTAGTACTGGAACTCAAGCTATATATGAAATGTGGTTTATATATCCATCGGGTCCAGACTTCCAATCGCAATCGCAACTCTTATATTCTCCGATGCGATTGACCAGTGTCGATGTGATTAGACCTGGAACTCAAGCTATATATGAGTTGTAGTTTATATACCAATCGGGTCCGGACTTCCAATCGCAATCGCAACTCTTTGTTGCATGTTCCGATGCTCTCATAATCTCCGATGCGATTATGCTGGACTTCAAATATGTATTAACTACCGTTTATACACCCATCGGGTCCGGGCTTCAATCACAATCGCAAGTTTTTGGTTGGATGTTCCAATTGGCTCATATTGCGATGCTCCGATTGCGATTGGGGAGGGGTCCCACCGTATATTAATTCCTTACCATTGATCATAACGCGCTCCACTTAAATATATATATTAATGTATATGCCTTGACTATTGTTTATATGATGCGCTTCACACATATATATAACAGATAAATATGTATACATTGCCAATGGGTCATGCGATTCCCGGAATAATATTTGTTTTATATTATATGTATAACGCCGTTTGAAGTGTGAGATTCCCAGAATTTTATAACGACTCTCTGCCTCTGTCTCTGCCTCTGCTGCTTCTGTCACTCTGCCTCTGTCTCTACCTTCCGATAACGGTTCTTCACTGTGCTTCTATGACTGTTACATTTTGACATTCTTCTTGCTGCCTCTAGTGCTTTTACTGTGCCTCCATTGCCTTCACTGTGCTTCCTTTGCCTTCCTCTGCTTCAACGCTGCCTTCTTTGCCTGTTTCTGCTTCAGCACTGCCTCATTTGCCATCAATGACAATATTTCCAACAGGTTGTTGTAAACTAGCTGAAGGAGTTGGATTCTGAGGGCCCAAGACTTGATAATATTGGGTTGAAGGACCTCCCTGAGATGGTTGAGGAACAACATTTTGATCCTGTAACATTCATTTCGACATTAGGATGACCAAATAATGATGGATTATTGTCGAAGTGGGAGACGATAGGCTGCCCCCCAACATGAGTATAATAAAACGAAAAATATTGTTCTCCAAATGGAGGGAGTCCATTTGAGACTGTACTAGATGGAATATACTTAGATGGACCAACTTGATATTGCCCTGATGATGGATATAAGGATCAAGCCATTCAGTACTCATTATAGGTTTACCGGTTAGAACATCAGATGATAACATTGGTGAAGTCCATGGGTTTGAAGATGTGCCAGGGAAAATTCTAGATAAATATCGATAAACATATGGGACCAAAGGGCCACCATGTAAAAATGACACTAGTGAAGTTGTGAACATCAACGGAGTAGCGAGATTAGGTGTTGTCACTATTTTATTTGATGTTGGTTTAGACATGGTTACTTGACCAAATGTATACCCTATCGGATCTACGGGAACTCGAATAGACGCGGGATCAACTAAAGTAGTGGATGGTGATTGAGGAAAATACTCGTATAGGTAAAGCTCCCTCCCAAAATGAGTTGGAGTTAAAGGTTTTTTGTCTTGTGGTATTTCTTCAATAGAAATTAAACCAGGTGGAAGGATCTCACTGTCAGGCCTAAGTTATATTTCCGGGGGTTGACTGCGCGATATGGGAGACTGAATGACTACAATATATTATGGGGTGACTGATACATGAACAACTTCTAGTCATTCGACTTTGGGATTCAGATGTTCTGGCAAAAAAATGACAGGATCTGGATCAACTTCCAGTTGAACAACGTTGGGTTCGGGAGGTATGGTCTCACTGATTAGATGGATTGTGACCACGGGTAGCTGTGAGGACTCTGTATTGACAACAGTATATGAACAAGGATTTGTAGAAAAAACTTGTGCTAACTCTGGTAAATGTGAAGATGATGCTTCACCAGAGGTATTTGTTATCACTCAGATTGAACCTCAGGCTGAGAAAGACAATTCCGAGGTAACCTCTGTTAGCTCCTTGTAATTCTAGGAGATTGGTGAGACTAAAGCTGCAGGGAGAACATTTGAACCACTTTGGGATTCTAGGATCTAGCCCTCCTGAATCCAGAGAGGGATCTCTCTATAAGTGCAAAGATTGATATATCTTTAAGGCTTGAAATGTGATATTAGGCTAGTTATGAAGAATAAGTTTTTTGTTTGTTTTGGTTGGGAAAAGATATGTGAAGGTGAAGGAAGTCTAAATGAAGGGTGAAGGTGAATGAAAGTGAAAAATTGATTCAGCTAAGAAGATAGGCAAAAAGCAGCTTCAATCCATCGGGCTATGGAGTCATAGTAGGATTTAATTGAAATAGCAAGGTTCAAGAGTAGTCTATGGGGTAAGTCATCTATGTCTAAGGATCTCTTTAAAGTTGATTTTATGGAATGGAATGAAACAATAAGAAGGAGAAACAAAAAAATGAAGAACAAAGAGTAACCTAAGATCAAGTAAGTACTTTGAAACTATCCTGCTTTCGGCATACACCTAAGAAAGACATAAAAGTAATCTAAGATCAGGTAAGTACTTTGAAACTAGCCTGCTTTTGATGCACTTTCAATAGAAAACATTTAAAACACAAAAGTAATAGCCTAAGATAAAGTAAGGACTTTGAACCTATCCTACTTTCAACATATTCTAAGGGAAAATTTTCAAAGCAACTGTTGGAGAAGAAACTAGAGGACAAGGCTCACCATAGACTTCCCTAGCTCTGCTTTACTTAGCAAACTTATCAAGAAAAAACTTAAGATAAAAAAGAATAGTCTAAGATCGGGTAAGGACTTTGAACCTATCCTGCTTTCGACATACCCTTAGGGAAACTTTCAGACAACCTTTGGAGATAAAACTAGAGGACAGGGCTCACCATAGACTTCCCTAGTTCAACTTTACTTGGCAGAAACTGAAAATAACATTCAAGAACAATGTTTAAATTTTAGACAGTAGGACGAGGGAACGCCATCATTCCTTAACTGCTTGGAATGTATTAAATAATTCTTAAATACACAATTTTGGAAGAAAACATGTAGATAAAGCTTATCAATAAGAGCAGGGTACCTTTGACAGTAGATCCTAACTCTATAATTGCTGTTCTTTATCAGAGAAGATGGACATAATGGAAACAAAAATAAAATAACAATTTACAATAAGAAAAACATTGTCGTTGACATAGACCAAGATCCCATAAATCTGCTTGTATTTGATACTTCAAACCAGTTACAATCTTCAAGTTCAGTGGTTCTCTACAACATCAAACTTCTCATCTCAACTTAGGTATCTTCAATTACAAACAGAGCTTGCAACAGCTTCAGTAAACTATTTACAGGCAACAGATATGCAGTGACAAACATTATCTCATCTTCTTCAGAAGTATTTATAGAAGAAATGAGGAGGTGAGATGGGATAAAAGATCTTCTAGGTTCAATTAATACAGTTTAATGCTTCTTGGCCTTTAAGGGGCTCAATGGAGAATATTTCTGATATTTCCTCTATATTAATTGGTTTATATTAAGTATTAAGCTTGCTGGGAATATTTTGTTGACTTTAAGGCTCTTTGTTATCCTTGTAATAACTCTGCTGACAGTTTTACAATAATTTCCTTTGGTCGAATTAACTTTTCGGCTGTCGTGAGGCAAATATCTTTTGTTCTGGTCATTACTAGGCCTCTTTTGAATGCTGCAAGACTGTAGGTGGCTTTTGGTAGTTGGAGAGGATTAAATTTTCCGTTGATGTGGCAGTGGAGACTTCTCGGATGGATGAATTGACTTGTCCTTCCCTAAAACACCTTTAATTTACTTGAGTTCTATGTTTTGGGTCTGATTAGGTTTAATCTGTGTCTTCCGGTCTTCATGATGTCTTTAACTATGGATTAGGCTTTTGATTTGCTGAATGTGTGCCTTAATCCTACAAAACTGTGCTAAAATATTCAAACATGGGTTTCTTCTTTGACTTAGATCCTTTAACACTGATACTCTTCACTTGATTAAACTTTGTTGTGTCTTGTTGATGTGCAGGCGTTACATAAGTTTTATAATGGCGTCAGTGCTCATGAGGCACTAATAAACCTTGATGGGAAAAACTGCAAAATGATCTCTTTCATGAATAAAGGCGTGGGGGATCGTCATCCCCGGCCTTTGATTTCCCTTGAGAAATAATTGAAAAACCTTTAAAACCTGCAAAAACAAAGAAAAATTAAGAAAATCCTGCGTAGTTGGGTTTAGACTACTTTGGAGGCTGAGGTTAGATCGCAGTCGTTGGATTAAAGCATCCAACGGCGAGGATTTAATGCTGAGGATAATGGAGAGGCGGTTGAATAAAATGTGGGGAGATTAAGTCAGAACCGTTGATCCACCAAGATCAATGGTTGAGATTAATCGTAATATATAATGCGAAGGGGCCACGTTATAGCGAAAAGGGAGAAAATGCAAAGGAAAAGGGTGAAAACCTTTGCAGGGTTAACAAAGGGTTAAAATGAAATTTGGGGTTTCTGAAAGATTCTGGGCCGTCGAATTAGATCGGCTATAGAGATCAACGACAAGGATTTGCTTATGAAGTCCTTTGGAGGATGGGTGGAGGGCGATGAATTAAAAGGAGAGATTGAACGTGAGCCGTTAGATCTTAGAGATCAACGACAAATATTACACATGGGACAATGTAATGGAAATAGGGAAAAGTGGCTTCGGCCAAAAAAACCGCTGATGTCGCTTTTCTCTTAAGCGGTTTCCAAAATCTTCATAAAAAACGCGATATTCTTTGTCGCTCGCCACATGTCCTTAAAAAACTGCCCATATCGCGTAATTTTTGGGAATTAACCATCGGACGCGAAATCACACGATATGGGTCCCTGGTCGTTGGATGAAGGGTGGGAAGATCCGACGGTGGAGTTTGGAGCACGATAAGACAAGATGCGCAGGTGAAAGAAGGTGGGACAGGGTCAAGGAGGTTTTAATCTTGATCGTCGGATCAGGAAATGAACGGCTAGGATTGATCAATGGGGGCAATAGGTCCCAAATGAGTTGGGTCTACTGGGTTAAAAATGGATCGTTGGCTGAAACAAACCAACGACTTAGATTTAATCTTGGGGTTAATGGAATGGAATATGAAGCAGAGGTCGGGAGGAGATCGGGTCACTGTGGGCCATTGATCTACAAAGATCAACGGTGGATATTCATCGAAAGGTTACACTGTCGGGATTTGAGAAATATCAAAGGGAAGTGAGGATTGATCTGGACCATTGGATCTTGGTGTATGGAAGGCCCAGATGCAATCGAAAGGTTGCGATTGGTGGGGGCAAGGAGAAAACAACAATGAAAAGCGCCAATGCGATTGAACAAGGACCGTTGATATTAGGACCAGATCGACGGCAGAGATCATTTTGTAAATTCCAAAGGTGGAAAAATGGGCTTTGGGAAAGAGCAATGTGCGACGTTGGATCTGGGTCTGGCGGGGGAGATTAACGGCTGGGAAGCCATCGCAAGGTGGCTAATCGAAGGTGGGCAATAACCATTAAAATATGTTCAATGAAAAAAACTCCGATGAGGTTAGCGCTCGGGACTTAATCGCTTGGTCCTGGGCATGGGTTATATGGTGGGGAAGTGGTTTCGGGTTTAGCACAAAGGGCTTAAGGCCTAATTGCATCGAAATATTTGAAGGGAACAAACAAAGGATTTGTTTATTTAACTCTGATGTGAGATTCCGATGATTGTTGATCGGGGAGTAGATCAACGGTTGATAATTCACCAAACAATAGATTGTCAGGTCTCGTTGAAACATAAGAAAATCAGATTTTTTAAAAAATACAAAGGAAAAATTTGTTTCGGGAAGGGGTTTTTTATGGTGTTTAGCACCCGATTGCAGGGCTCTTGGTTTTACAAAGGAAGCAAGGGATCGGGGTTTAGAAGAGAAGGTGCTTAATTGCATCGGAACTTTTTGAAAGCAAAATGCGGATAAGGAAAGAGGAACGTCCCGATTGCGATGGCGCGATGGGGTTTAACTGTAGGTCACAACCCCAGGTCTTATGCAGGAAAAGCGGTTGGGGGCTAAGGCCAAAAGGGGCTTATGGCCTTAGTACAAAAGGCTGTTTTTTATAATTTTTCAAGGATTTTGAAGGATTTTGAAAGCTTCCGATAAGGTCAAAAAGGAGTTTTAAACCTTATCAAAGGGGTTCTTATGAAGGGAAGAAGGAAAATGAGGAAAAATAGAGGAATCTTATGAGGAAAAAGGGAATGAAAATGAAGGTTAATAATGAGTGAAAAGAGGGGTAAAATGAAAGGGAAAAATGGGTTTTTAGCAGTCTTTTTCTTCAAGAAAACAACATATTTTTCAGAATTGAGAGGGAAACAGTAGTGAAGATTATCTTAAAGGATAAAGATCATCATAAGACTTCAAGAACTCACAATTTGGTCATAAAATTGTTTCTTGAAGGCTACAAGAAAAAATTTTAGCCACCATTTGATATGACAAATTTTTATAGGTGGCTAACAGCGGCTCCAACTTGGGATGGCAACTCCTTGGAGGTTCCAAGAAACTCAGACAAATCCTCTGGAAGCTGACCAATGCCTCATCCATTGGGCTGCATTTTTCCTTTATTTTTGCTGGTCTTTTTTTCTTCTGACAATGTTAGCAACTATGAAAAAAAATGGAACTTTTGTCAAAACAAGCTTTCTACCTACCCAATCCTACTGATCTAACATTTTTTTTTCTTCTTTGAGAGTGCATTTGGATTGGAAAACTCTTTTACAAACATTTTATTCTTTTTAAAGCAAAAAAATAATCTAATTCTACTTCTTATTTCTCCATGAACTCAGATTAAACAGTTGAGTTCATAAGCTTCTATACCTAACTACTATCTGTTAGGATTAGACTGTCTAACAGACTTTTATTCTCTAACTTCTAAAACAAGAAATTTAAAAAGCAGCCAAGTCAGGATTGAATAGTCTAACTTGATGCTGATCTATGGCATAAAAACAAGCTACACATAGATTATTATTTGTAGAAAAATTAAATCAAAATGGTGAAGGCTTAAGATCTGAAAATTTTAAGCACATCCTTCTCTTTTCTTCAGCTCTGTTTTTGAGTTTGTTTGAGCTGTCTTTTTTTGTTATCTGGTTCAAGTTTTGGGCTTATTAGAACCATTTTACTTCTATTTTTGACTCAAAATTTTAACAGATTAGAGTCATTCTTTCTTTTTGAATCTTAGGTTTAGATTTTGAGCATGTTTGAACCTTTATTTTTCTATCCTAATTTACCTAACTGGTAAGCCAATATTAAGCTATTTGGAAAATCGAATTCACTTACCTATCAACAGTAAATTTAAAACTAATTAGTCATGATTAGGCTGTATGAATAACTAGGAGTGTGTTTTTTAGGAGTGGCATTTGAGCTTGCACACTTTCAGATTTTGTTTCTCTTTTTTGGTATGGGGTTGTACCTTTCTTGTTTTTACAATCTGGCCTCTTTTCTATATTCTATTGTTTTTGTATTTTTTCTTTTTCTTGAAGACAAAAGTCAACAACTATCTAATTGCTCAAAACTGAGCTTTATTGACATTCCTATCTAACCCATTCTAACTTGGAGTATTTACATCCTTATATGATACAAAAGTGTCAATGTAGCCAGTTGAGGAATGTAAAAAAGAAGAAAAAACTCTGGTTGTTTTTCAGGGGTATCCATAGTACATTTTGAAGATTAATCTTCAAAACCAAGACTATCACAGAAGGTGACCGTACTTTTCATGTCTTTGGCTCTTGCAAAGGATCCATGCTTGATAATTTGAGCTAGTTGGGACTTCCACACACTCTTCCAAAGGATCAATAAAGAAAATATGAAGATTCTCTTATTTTTGGCCCTCCATGTCTGGTAGATTCTCTGCTTCCAAGACTTCAGCTTTGAGGACTACATCTTCAGAATGTTGCTTGGAAGCATCATCATACTTAACCTGCAAAATAGTAAGCAGTGAAATTTCTTCTTTCTCTAAATCTATGCTTGCTTCTGGTATAAATTCAGGTTCTTTGGATGATAGATTGACATTAGTGAAGGGAGAAGTTTCTTCTTGAAAAGATGGTATATCCACAGTAGGATAGTCTTCTATTTTTTTTTCTCCTTCAAAATTTTTCCAGTATCTTTTATTGTTTGGGACAGCTGGTCTGAATTTTTCTTGAATTGTATATTGTTTGCTCTCCCAAGGTCTCAAACATGTACTAGCCACAAGGGCTAATCCACTAGCAAAACTGTTTTGGTCTTTATGAACAAGGATAAGTTGGAAATCTTTAAAATATTTTAATAAATCCATGGCATCATCCTTATAGGCTCTAAGTCAGGAATTTTTAACCATGCATTCTTCTTTCACTTTCCTAATTACCAATTCTGCATTTCCATGAACTGTTATTTTCTGGGCTCCTAATTTATTCAATAAATGTAGCCCTAAGAGGAGTGCCTCATACTTTACTATGTCAGTTGTGTATTGAAAACTCAATTTTTATGAATGGGCTTCAGAATGATTGTTTCCTGTATTGTAAAGCCATATTCCTACACCTGCATTAGTTTTAGTACATGACCCATCAAAATTCATTTTCCAAAGAGGACTAGTTTCAGTATTATCATTAATTTCCTTACTATCCTCTTTGTCTTGAGTGCCATTGGATTGTTCTATGGAATATGCACCATGTTTATGACTGGCTGGTTGAGATGATGGTTTGGAGGGTAGCTGCTTGCTTAGTATTTGATCAATTTTTTCTTCTGTCAAAGGAGAGATTTTTCTTTCAGTATAAACAGAAAAATAGCTACCCTCTTTCTCATTATCAACAAAAGAACTTTCTGCATCTTTACAACAAAGTTCTCTATGTGACTGAGCAAGAGTATTTGTTTTGCAATAAGTTTCAGAGACTGACTGTTTATTAATAGTCTGATCTATCTCTTTTTCTGTCAAAGGGGAAGATGTTTCTATGTTCCTTTAAACATAAGTACAGCATTTCTCTGTCTCTTGTAAAGGTTGATTTTGAGGTTGGATGTCTTCTTGAGCCTCTTCTAGGGGATCTTGACTTGTGCTTGCAGGGAAACTTTGAGGATTTTCTATTGTTTCATGATCTTCTTGTGTAAAAAATTCCTCATGATTGTTATGATACTCAGTTTGCATATAAGGTTCATGAGTTGTTTTTTATACATTATCAAGATGCCACTCTTCCTGTGTAATCTGATATGAGTTGTAATCTAGAGGGGGAGTCCCTATATGAGCTGGTTCTCCTCCTACATCAGATTCTGCATTTTGAAAGTAGCTACTTGTTTCATCAAAGCACTGCTCACTATATGTTTTTGCATTTTGGTCATGAAGTTCTCTTATCAGCATAGTACAAGACATAGGAAGGCAATCAAAAATTTCTTGACAACCTTCTTTATTGCTTTCTTTATAAGTTTGTGCATCATCTTCTATAAGGTGTTGATCATAATACATATCTTGGTCACTGTCTTGGTCTTGAGGTGATTGGGCTTGTGTTTGATGAGGGAAAAGCATAGGTTTCTCTAGATCATCAATATTCATATTAGCCATCAACCTATCCATTCTCTTTCCAAGCATGTACATCATCTTTTCCATCATGATTAGAAATTTTTCTTGATTATTTTCTCTATAATCTGTTCATCATACTTGTCTTGTAGTGGTAGAGTTTGTGTTTGCTCAGGGAAAGGCATATGTTGCTCTGGATCACCAATTTTTAGATTAGCCATAAGCCTATCCACTCTCTTTCCAAGCATTTACATCAATTTTTCCATCATGACCATATGTTTGTCTTCTGGGTCTATATCTAAATCCATGTTTATAAATAAGAAAAAAGAGGTCACTGTTTCTGTTCAATCAGTTCAAGGTCTTATACCAATGGATTCATTTGGTATTTTGGGAGTTATAAGGAGTGGAGTCGCCAGGTGGAAAATTTTAGCTCCTTTGGAGGTAAAATGTTTTATGGTCCACCACCATGTCCCAATCTAAAATGTTTTGGGTTTTTTCTAAGTTTTTATGGTTGTTTGGAAGACTAATGAGTCTATCAAATCTTGCTAAGCAACTATGAACTCAGAAATCCCAAGTGGAGTCGCCAGAAATGTTATGCCTAGTGGCTCAACTGGCTAATATACAAAATATTCTTGAATCAAGGGCTTTCTGAAGTCTTAAGGTGTACTTAGATTCTTACTAACTCAGAAATCCCCAGTGGAGTCACCAGAAATGTTAGCTCCTTGTAATTCTAGCATATTGGTGAGGCTAAAGCTGCAGGGAGAACATTTGAACCACTTTGGGATTCCAGGATCTAGCCCACTTGAATCCAGAGAAGGATCTCTCTATAAGTGCAAATATTGATATATCTTTAAGGCTTGAAATGTGATATTAGGCTAGTTATGAAGAACAAGGTTTTTGTTTGTTTTGGTTGGGAAAAGATATGTGAAGGTGAAGGAAGTCTAAATGAAGGGTGAAGGTGAATGAAAGTGAAAAATTGATTCAGCTAAGAGATAGGAAAAAAGCAGCTTCAATCCATTGGGCTATAGAGTCATAGTAAGATTTAATTGAAACAACAAGGTTCAAGAGTGGTCTATGGGGCAAGTCATCTATGTCTAAGGATCTCTTTAAAGTTTATTTTATGGAATGGAATGAAACAATAAGAAGAGGAAAAAAACAAATGAAGAACAAAGAGCAGCCTAAGATCAAGTAAGTACTTTGAAACTATCCTGCTTTCGACATACACTTAAGGAAGACAGAAAAGTAATCTAAGATCAGGTAAGTACTTTGAAACTAGCCTGCTTTTGATGCACTTTCAATAGAAAACATTTAAAACACAAAAAGAATAGCTTAAGATCAAGTAAGGACTTTGAACCTATCTTGCTTTCAACATATTCTAAGGGAAACTTTTCAAAGCAACTGTTGGAGAAGAAACTAGAGGACATGGCTCACCATAGACTTCCATAGCTCTGCTTTACTTAGCAAACTTATCAAGACAAAACTTAAGATAACAAAGAGTAGTCTAAGATCAGGTAAGGACTTTGAACCTATCCTGCTTTCGACATACCCTTAGGGAAACTTTCCGACAACTTTTGGAGATAAAACTAGAGGACAAGGCTCACCGTAGACTTCCCTAGTTCAACTTTACTTGGTAGAAACTGAAAATAACATTCAAGAACAATGTTTAAAGTTTAGACAGTAGGACGAGGGAATGCCAACATTCCTTAACTACTTTGACTGTATTAAATCATTCTTAAATACACAATTTTGGAAGAAAACATGTAGATAAAGCTTATCAGTAAGAGCAGGGTACCTTTGAAAGTAATCCTAAATCTATAATTGTTGTTCTTTATCAGAGAAGATGGACAGAATGGAAACAGAAATAAAATAACAATTTACAATAAGAGAAACATCACCGTTGACATAGACCAGGATCCCATAAATCAACTTGTATTTGATACTTCAAACCAGTTACAATCTTCAAGTCCAGTGGTTCTCTACAGCTTCAAACTTCTCATCTCAACTTAGGTATCTTCAATTACAAAAAGAGCTTGCAGCAGCTTCAGTAAACTATTTACAGGCAACAGATATGCAGTGACCAACATTATCTCATCTTCTTCAGAATTATTTATAGAATAAATGAGGAGGTGGGATGGGATAAAAGATCTTCTAGGTTCAATTAGTACAGTTTAATGTTTCTCGACCTTTGATGGGCTCAATGGAGAAACTTTCTGATATTTCCTCTATATTAATTGGTTTATATTAAGTATTAAGCTTGCTGGGAAGATTTTGTTGACTTTAAGGCTCTTTGTTATCCTTGTAATAACTCTGCTGAAAATTTTACAATAAGTTCCTTTGGTCGAATTAATTGTTCAGCTGTCGTGAGGCAAATATCTTCTGTTCTGGTCATTACTAGGCCTCTTTTGAATGCTGCGAAACTGTAGGTGGCTTTTGGTAGCTGGAGAGGATTAAATTTTCCTCTGATGTGGCAGTGGAGGCTTCTTGGATGGATGAATTGCCTTGTCCTTCCCTAAAACACCTTTAATTTACTTTAGTTTTATGTTTTGGGTCTGATTAGGTTTAATCTGTGTCTTTCGGTCTTCATGATGTCTTTAACTATGAATTAGGCTTTTGATTTGCTGAATGTGTGCCTTAATCCTTCAAAAATGTGCTAAGATATTCAAACATGGGTTTCTTCTTTGACTTAGATCCTTTAACAATGATACTCTTTGCTTGATTAGAATTTGTTGTGTCTTGTTGATGTGCAGGCATTACAGAGGTTTTATAATGGCGTCAGTGCTCATGAGGCACTGATAATCCTTGATGGGAAAACCTACAGAACAATCTCTTTCATGAATAAAGGCATGGGGGATCGTCATCCCCGACCTTTGATTTCCCTTGAGAAACAATTGAAAAACCTGAAAAAACCTGAAAAAACAAAGAAAAATTAAGAAAATCCTGTGTAGTTGGGTTTAGACTGCTTTGGAGGCTGAGGTTAGAACGCAGTTGTTGGATGAAAACATCCAACGACGAGGATTTAATGTTGAGGATAATGGAGAGGTAGTTAAATAAAAGGTGGGGATATTAAGTTAGAACCGTTGATCCACAAAGATCAATGGTTGAGATTAATCGTGAATATATAATGCGGAGGGGCCATGTTATAGCGCAAAGGGAGAAAATTCAAAGGAAAAGGGTGAAAACCTTTGGCGGGGTTAACAAAGGGTTAAAATGAAATTTGGGGTTTTTGAAAGATTCTGGGCCATCGGATTAGATTGGCTACAGAGATCAACGACGGGGATTTTCTTATGAAGTCCCTTAGAGGATGGGTGGAGGGTGATGAATTAAAAGGTGAGATTGAACGTGAGCTGTTAGATCTCAAAGATCAACGGTGGAGATTACACATGGGACAATGTAATGGAAATGGGGAAAAGTGGTTTCGGCCAAAGAAACTGCTGGTGTCGCGCTACTCTTAAGCGGTTTCCAAAATCTTCATAAAAAACGCGATATGCTTCGCCGCCCGCCACATGTCCTTAAAAAACCACCCATATCCCGTAATTTTTAGGAATTAACCATCGGACGCAAAATCATGCGATATGGGTCCCTGGCCGTTGGATGAAGGGTGGTAAGATCCGACGGTGGAGTTTGGAGCGCGATCAGACAAGATGTGCGGGCGGAAGAAGGTGGGACAGGGTCAAGGCAATTTTAATCTTGACCGTCGGATCAGGAAATGAACGGCTAGGATTGGTCAATGGGGGTGGTAGGTCCCAAATGAGTTGGGCCTACTGGGTTAAAAATGGATCGTTGGATGAAACAGATCAACGGCTCAGATTTAATCTTGGGGTTAATGGAATGGAATATGAAGCAGAGGTCGGGCGGAGATTGGGTCAATGTGGGCCGTTGATCTGTAGAGATCAACAATGGATATTCACTGAAAGGTTACACTGTCGGGATTTGAGAAAAATAAAAGGGAAGTGAGGATTGATCTGGACCATCAGATCTTGGTGTATGGACGACCCAGATGCAATCGGAAGGTTGCGATCGGCAGGGGCGAGGGGAAAACAACAATGAAAAGCACCGATGCGATTAAACAAGGACCGTTGATCTTAGGACCAGATCGACGGTGGAGATCAGTTTGTAAATGCCAAAGGTGGAAAAAGGGGCTTTGGGAAAGAGCAATGTGCATCGTTGGATATGGGTCTGGTGGGGGAGATCGACGGCTGGGAAGCCATCGCAAGGTGGCCAATTGGAGGGGGGCAATAACCATTAAAATATGTTCAATGAAAAAAACTCCGATGCAATTAACGCTCGGGACTTAATCGCTTGGTCCTGGGCATGGGTTATATGGTGGGGAAGTGGTTTGGGGTTTAGCACAAAGGGCTTAAGGCCTAATCGCATCGGAAGATTTGAAGGGAACAAACAAAGGATTTGTTTGTTTAACTCCGATGCGAGATTCCGATGATCATTGATCGGGGAGTAGATCAACGGTTCATAATTCACCAAACAATAGACTGTCGAGTCTCGTTGAAACATAAGAAAATCGGATTTTTACTAAATACAAAGGAAAATTTGTTTTGGGAAGGGGTTTTTTATGGTGTTTAGCACCCGATTGCGGGGCTCTTGGTTTTACAAAGGAAGCAAGGGATCGAGGTTTAGAAGAGAAGGTTCTTAATCGCATCGGAAATTTTTGAAAGCGGAATGTGGATAAGGAAAGAGGAACGTCCTGATTGCGATGGTGCGATGGGGTTTAACAGTTGTCACAGCCCCGGGTCTTATGCAGGAAAAGGGGCTGGGGGCTAAGGCCAGAAGGGGCTTATGGCCTTAGTAAAAAAAGGCTGTTTTTTATGAATTTTCAAGGATTTCAAAGGATTTTGAAATCTTTCGATAAAGTTAAAAAGGAGTTTTAAACCTTATCAAATGGGTTTTTATGAAGGGAAGAAGGAAAATGAGGAAAAATAGAGGAATATTATGAGGAAAAAGGGAATGAAAATGAAGGTTAATAATGAGTGAAAAGAGGGGTAAAATGAAAGGGAAAAATGGGTTTTTAGCTGTCTTTTTCTTCAAGAAAATAATAGATTTTTCAGAATTGAGAGGGAAACAACAGTGAAGATTACCTTAAAGGATAAATATCATCATAAGACTTCAAAAACTCACAATTTGGTCATAAAATTTTTTCTTGAAGGCTACAAGAAAATTTTTTAGCCACCATTTGATACATGATAAATTTTTATAGGTGGCTAACAACCTCAAAACATGCTTAGCCAAGTAGCTAGCCTTACTAGGCCAGGAGAGGGCTCTCTCTGTATAAATCGCAGTCAAAATGACTGAGGAAAGAAGATATTAGGCTAGGTATAGTAGCTCAAGGTTTTTTTATTTTGATTGTGTAGGGTTTTGTTGGATCAGGAGGAGTCAAGCAGCTAGGGCAAGGAAATTAGGTCAAAATTTGCAGGGTGTTCTATGTGGCAAGGTAGGTACAATGTTTAGCACTCTAGGGATTTGATGATGGGATGATCGAGACAGGTGAGGAGCTAAAAACAGCATGGTGAATTCATGGTTTCTTTCTAAACTAAAGAAATTACAAATTATGAATGTTTACCCAAAACAGAGCATAGAAATTATGGATTCTGTTCATCTAAATTGAAAACATTCATCTAATAGTAATTAAATGATGGGTGAAGTAACAAAACATTCTAACATATGAGCACAAAATAAGAAACTGAAACGAAACAAAATACCACATGGATCCCATAAAAATAGCTGCAAATTTGATTAAGGTCCAGGCCAAAACAGATACAAATGTCTCTTGATATGCTAAAGATCCAAGTGAGTCAAACCATTACAATGATTGAGGAAATACATCATATAGACCTAAAAACTACTCTTCCTAGCCTCAGGGAGTTGAATCCATGAGATAGGGATCAGTTTCACCTACTCCCAAACAAGAAACTGAAGACTAGGAAGATCCAACAATTTGCCTCTAAAAGAGAGGAAACTGATTCATTTGACCTCTAGAGGACTTATTTGATGTATCTACCCTAGATAACAATAAAAACATGAAATTTAAATTTATCTTGACCTTTTACATCAATAATTTCTCATTTACCAAGATAAAAAATCAATCTGGAGTGAAAATCATAAAATTGTTGAAGACTATGAAAATTGCATTTTCCTGGTAAACGCACAGCACCATGACAAGAAAAATAACCTCTTTTGAAAGCAACTTTTGGAGGCCTTTCGGGTGTCAAAATCAGCTCCAAGATAGCTCATTGGAAATATATCTAAGTCTAGTTACCAAATATTCCTCTAGTTTTCAAAATGGTCCTCATATGCCCTATCAAAAAGTGAATTTACCAAGACTGGTAAATGCACAGTGCCAAGGTCAAAAAGGAGGCAGAAACATGAAAATTTGGTGGTTTTTTGCATTTTTGAGGGACCAGTTCTCCTCCAAATTTTTTGAAACTTCCCAGGGTTTACATCTTCATCATTCTGAACATGATGGTGGTGTCCATTTTGCAATTGTATTCCCCAAAAAAGAGCGCAATTCCAGTGGCGCTGCGCATTTGGCAAAGTTTCTGTGTGCCAAAATTACTCAAAAAACCAAAAATGCACTAAAGTTCCAAATGTGCCAAAAACTTGACAAAATCGTAAGGCTACTTGCTGATCAAATGCTTGAGGAATGAAGATACACCTCAGAAAGTATTTCTAACCTCTCCTTCTCCTTTTTCTTGGTCAGAGTTTGAATTTTTGCATGGCTTGTCTAAGCTTTGCGCTTGCAACTTTGTCTCTTGCAGTAGTGTTTTCCATCCTCCTTTGTATGTCATTCTTTGTTGTTTGTATTCCTCCTACAATTTATATTCCTCCTTTCTTTGGCTTCCTCTCCTTTATTTCTTCTTCCATATTTTCCTTAGTTTCAAAACCCTAGGGAGGTGTGATGAGGTGAAATGTGAGTGTATGAAGTGAGGGTTGTTGTGATGAAATTGGAGGAATTTGGGAATAGGGATTTGTAATATGAGGGAGATGACAGGGGTAATGATTATAAGGGGTTTTAGGATAAGGGATTTAATTTTAGGTATGGTGTAGGGAGCCTAGGCAAATGAAAACATAGCACCTAGGGTTTTGAAATAGAAGGGGACACCAAATTCCTTTCGGCAAACTTCACACATCAAAATGACATTTGATAAAATGGAGTGAATCAAATTTGTACTTAATGCCTTTTTGGAGGCATGAAGAATTGTTTTTTGAAGGTTTAGAAGTGAATTTTCGATATTTTGAGGTTTGGCAGAGAATTTTGAAGAAGCTAGGCAAACGCACAGTGCCGTTGAAAATTACATTGCAATTTTAGTCAAACAAGCAGCACCAGTGCAACATATTTTTGAAGACTACATTTTAAGGCCTTCGTGATGTCCAAATTGGGCTCAGGATATCTGGTTGGAAATCCCTTAAAGTATAATTTCCAAATATACATTTTTTGTTCTAATTGGAGTTGATTTAACCTATGAAAAGTTGATTTTCCCAATACTGGTCAAAACGTGTTGAATGAGGGTGTAGAAATGCAGAGTGCTGGTGAAGGCAACTTTTGGAGGCCTTCCGCAACTCCAAAGGGAGATCATGATAGCTCATTGGAAATATATCTCTCTCTAGTTATCATTTGACTCATCAAGAAAGTCATTTGGACACTCCAACTATTAGAAAACTTGATTTTCCCAAGGTCACTCAAGAAGTGTAGCAACTCTCTTATGGAACCTATAGTTTTGAAATTTCTCTAAAACCATGAAACCTGTGTAAAATATGAAGGACGGTTTTATTCCTTGGCCTATTATGGACAAAAAATCTCTCACTTTTGTGAAAGTCATCTTTGTTTGGTAAGAAACACAGTTTGAAACAAAACTGGCCCTATGAGTGGCAAATGACTTGATTCTTGGAATGATTTCATAATAAATGATGGAAACATGATCTTATGAGTTGGAATGGCCTCATACTTACTGATATGACCTACCTTATGGCTCCTCTGCTCATATGCCTCTTTTTCATAGCAAACCCTAGCTTAGTGGGAGAGGAAATTAGGGTTTAGTGCTTGTGAACAATGATGAATTGGGCACCCTTGGGAAAAGACAACTCCCTTTGAAATTTGATCAATTTATGAAGTAGAAACTTTTTGTATTAGACACTTGATGTGTTGGCATGTGGAACTCTAAGTTGGCAGCCCTGAGAGACTGAGTTCTTATTACATTTGAACTGACTGAAGCAAATTATGAGTTTATTCTGGGTCACCTTCACACCTTCTACTACCCTTTATTGAAAATGAGATAATGTAATGATTTGACCTAATGAAACCCTAGTGACCTAATGAGAAATGAAATAAACTGAATCAATGAGTTACTTTGACTAAAAGTGGAATGAGAGCAGATTTTTTTTCAGCATGATGAAGACATGGAGGAGGGTCAGCAAGCATATACTTGTGAAGGAAAATGGGACACTTGACAAGGACAACCACCAGTGGAAGAATTTTATGTCATGATCTAATGGAATGATTGAAAATTCTTTAGAGTGGGACACCTAAGATGCACATTGCCAAAATTTGTTTTGATCCCTGGTGGAAGTATGCAAATACTGACACTAATAGTATTGATGGTACTGGTTTCGGTAGAGCGATGTCGCCTTCGCCGATTAGAAGTGGCTTCTGGTGGTAAAGGTTGTTTCAATGATAGTCTACGTGAACAACAAGGAAAGGGATGATATTATTCCATGATGAATGATTTATTTTATGACCAAAAATAAATAAACAAAATAATAGGGCAATTCTAGGAAAAAGGTTTACCAAGAAACTATGAACTGCAGAATACCTCCTGAAGAACCAAGAAGTACAGGCATGAAATCTCCCCGAATTTTGTGTTCGGTGTATCAAAATTTACAAGGTGGCCGACTCTGTTCACTATGGATGGATACTAACGTAAATTTTTCCTCCCAAATATACATGAAGGTACGTGGAGGCCCAAGTCCGTAATAGCGTTGTCTAATGCGAAACCGCACAATGAGAGCACCCCTTTATAGTTTTGTACTAGAACACTGCCCTATATACCTGAAGGTACATGGACAAGCTCTGATATAATTACATACATGGAGTGAGGTATCACACTCGAAATGTATCACAAACAAGTTAACGACAACTGCTATGTTTAACTACGTTGAAACACATCTCTAGCCTAGACCTTCTAAATGTTATCATTATGGTTCCAATTCCTTTTGAGGTAAATTGATGTAAATTTTAAGTTGATATTGTTTATCAATTTTCCTTTCAAGGTTCACCACATGATGTGATAGAAATTCCTAAAAATTCAAACTAAAATGATAAGCAAACTTTTCAATTTTAGTTTTGTCAATGAAAATCCTAGATACTAAGGGAAATAACAATAAGTTTTGAGAGAAAACAACAAAGAGCACAAACTAAAATGTAGCTTTCCTAACTTGTTCCTATGCAAAACGCACAAATCACTATATGCATATGAAGGTTTTTCTTTTCATTCCCCTTAATGTGAATGCAAAAAGGAAACTATATGCATCAAATCAACAAAAAACAAATGTTTTCTTCTTTGAGAAATGAGGAATTTAACAACAATTTCTTTTTTAGGAAAAATGAAGAATGAGCTACAATTTTTCCTACCGATGATAGAGATTGATCAAAGTGGTAGAATTATTGGACAGAGGTATGAAGATTAGAGAAATAATAGTTACAAAGGTGAACATTTGAAGAAATATACATGGGTTCTATGAAGAAAATTCGCATACACATGCAGGTATGAAAAATAAAAGACACATACAATTGGCACACTATGATTCTCTAAATTCCAAGGGTCTTTACCATGGTATTAATCAACAATATTGAGCAGAGTAACAACTATTTGATCCCATAAATTTTTACTGCCGACATTAGTGTGGTTTTGACGTGGTATTGGATAAGGCCTAAGCTATATAAGGAGGTGAATATTGAAGTGATAGGGTGTGCATGTGTGAAGTTGATTGATGAATACTTCGATCTGAAGTATCATTTCATGGTATGGGCTATTGATAAGTAATTGATCTGAAATAAGTATGCACCCGGTGACATAATGATGGATCAGGATCATTAGACCTAAAATGACTTAGTGTTGTATCATCTAATTTTGGGTTGATTAAATATGGGATTTGACATGTGTTTACTACTGTGTATGGCGTGATATGGAATGTCTAAAGTTTTGATGTGCAACACAATTGTGAGTTGAAAAATTATAGATATGTATGTAGGTTTGTCAGAAGTGAGGCACATACACACTTGGGTTTTATTTTGAGAAATAGCATATATATTCTAGAGTATGTTGAGGTATGTACATGGGTTTACTTCCTGAAAAGTGTGTATACATGCGAAAATGCTTTATGAAAAGTGCGTAAGAAAGTTGGGGTTTCTGCTGAAGAATATCTCTCATCTATCTATAGAGTATTGTTGTATTTCACCTATATTTGGATGAATTCTTCATGTTGATCTGGGATTAATAGTGATGTCTGAAGTTGAATAGATTGAGTATTGATTTGTTGAAGAATATCCATGATGAAAATAACTATTTTAGGTTTAGAGATTTGTGATCTGACAAATGTTTCAATATTTAAATGAAAAATTCTTTGTCTAGTTCAGATTTACTTTAGTTCAGAGTTTGGAATGTTGAGATTTTACACATGTTACATTCATGAAAAGCGAGTATATACATAGGTTTTTTTAAGAAAAGTAGCGTACACTTTTTTTCATATGATTGATGAGGGTTGTATTTGATTCAGTATGTTAATGCAATGTTTTGGGTTCAATACCGATATTATGGTTACAGTGATTGATTGGTTCAGTGATTCAATAATTGGATGAACGATTTGAAACCGTGATAAGTTTCATTTTTGATATATGGTATTGGGATTAAATGATGGTAGTCGGTCGAGTGTGAAAATTTGATGAAAATTGGCCTACAAGTTGTTATGTGTTGAAGAAGGTTGATCTACTGTGAAAATTTATGAATGGTGGTACATGATCGTGTTGAGGGTTGGAGCCTCCAGTGAGGAAGTCAAAGCTTCCTGCCAGTAGTATGTGGTGATCATATGAGGGGGTTAGAGCTCCCTTCAAGTGGGTCATGGTAAACAAGATCAAGGGGTTGGAGCTCCCTTCCACTGGGTGTCACTAAACGAGATCACGAGGTTGGAGCTCCCTTCGAGTGGGTGATGGAGAATGAGTGAAGGTTGTATCCTTATGCAGGCGGATGTCTGCATGTTGGTATGAGTCTCCTCCACTACACTATTGTAAGAAGTTTTCATAATAACAAAATTGAAGAAAAAGATGAAAACAGTGGTGGTTTTCTCCCATATTTGGTTTCCACCTTAAATACTCATGTTCATATGTGTGATGCTTTATTCTATTTATACTAAACATGTTTAATACTTATCAAATGTCTAATTAGTCACTCATGCACTCGTTTAAGTTAAAAATATGAGTAATTAACTGAAATATAAGTTCGTTGAATATATGCTAGATGTTTTCATAATAGTCACGTACATATGCAAGTTTACTAACATAAATGAGAGTAAGAAAAGTAAAATTTAAGTGAGTTTTAAAATACTAATTCACCTCATCTCTCATTATTTTTCCCAACATAGGTATTGAAGAACTATGTTATGAATGTAATTGTTGTGAGGTTGCTATGAATCTTCATTACAAATATTTGTCAAATACCACTTTCACCTTGTCAAATATTTGGGGGCCTATTGGAGGCGATTATGTTTACTGGAAATATGATCTCTTCATGCATACCACAAGAAAATCCATGTTCATGCCCTTTTCTTTGACAATTTGTGTTCTTTGATTAATTTTCTATATGAACCCAAACGAGTTTTTCCATGGTTGTATTGATTTTATAATGCTAGGATAAAAATGATTGGAATTTAATTTTAAGGTTTCCTTATTTCTATTATTTTGAAGTAGAAATCATCAAATTTTGGATTATAATATGTTAATGGTGATATGCAGGTTATCACATTGCATATGTCATACTTGATCGTAAAGTTCTTGCCAAATTCTTCAAGGATTCACTTAAGGAGTTGAAGGATGCCATTCAAAACATTTTTTTTGCTTCTAGTAGCCATGGATCAACTAATAGGGAATAAGGGTGACTATCGATTTCCCATTGATTATAAAAACACCAATTGGGTTCCTTCTATTTTGAGAATCTAATGGGTACCATGAAAAATTAATACTCTTAAGCCTATATTTTTGTGTTCAAAGTAGGGCTCCTAAAATTATTTCCAACATTCTCCTATCATTATTGTGATAAAATATTCCCTTTGAAACATCTTAAGAACTATGCCCGCAAAGTGATATTATTTAAATAAATGAAAATTTGTAAAATGGAGAGGAAAAATGCATTTTGGTTGTCACCTTCATGGTCATTTATTTGAAGGATTCTATGCCAGAAATAAACTCTCTTAATTTTTTTGTGGAAAACATATATGTTAGATTTCCTTGTGCAATCAAGGGAGTGTATGATTGTGGATGTAGATGTTTTTTATTGTTTAGAAGTGAATATTAATAAGAAATAAGGAGTAATGTATATGTTGTGTAGCTTTGATGACAAACATCAATTCATCTTTGTGGCATTGAGCGTGTCTCTAAAACTCATATGTTGAACTTGTGAAGTGTGTGTACGAACAAACTACACCTCTACAAAAGCTATTTTGTTGCTAACACCTTTTCTAGAAAATAATTCTTTTGGATGGAACAATTGCAGTCAGAGTTGCTTCATTTTTTTATGGTTGTTGCCCCTTAAGAGCCTGGACAAACAATAGTTTAGCATGATCAATTTCTTCTACTCTTATTTATTGGATTTTGACAAATTTTGCTTTTGGATAGATTATCTTGACAAGAAAATTTATATAATTTTTTCTATTTCTATGTTAACTCTACTATATGAGCATATTAGTTGTGTTGTAGGTTGCGCAGTTGGGATGGATTCGGGGGCCTATATACATGATTATATTTGTGTTGGTATCATTGTATTCTTATCTTTTTCTTGTGGATTGTTACAGGTCCCAAGATCCAGTCTTTGGGCCCATTAGAAATTGTTGTTACATGGATGGAGTACAAATATATCCATGTGCTATACTTATCCATGATTAGAGGATTAATATTTTATTTTTATATACTATTTAACTGGACAATGAATTTTATATTTCAATATCGTAGACTTATCTTCTCGTCTTCATTCCGAGTTGAAAGAAAATCACGTTTATGTCATTCATAGCTTACACACTTGCTACTGCAATTTGTGGTGTGTTAGCTCCCATCACAAGAACTTCCATGACATATAGTAATTCATTGATTAGAGTGATCATTGTTATATCTATGCAAAATTTAAGTGAACATAATTTAACTGACTTGATGTATTTTAAAATTTAACAAACACAACCAATTTAATTGTTTCAATTCATTTTGTGTTACTAAATTTTAGAAAATTACTAAAATTTACAATCCTAATAAAGATGACCCTAGTTTGTTCTACCACTCTATTGAACACAAGATTGTCCCACACTTGGATTGTAGGTCACCTAAATTTCCTCGAAGGGAAAGCAACATGAATTTTTGTCGCCACAAACTTCATCATCAATATGACATTTCTTGTGTCATCTATCTACTTATTCAACAAAATTTTCATACTTCTTCCCTCCTCCCATGTTTCTAGAGATTGTATCAAAATTTTCCTCCTCCTTGTGGACTCGGTTAACTTTCTGAGACCCGTGACTCACAATTTCTCTCAACACATCTTCTCGCAACTGATATTTTTCAGTACAAATTTCCTTACAACATCCTATGAAATCCCATGCCACATTCACCTCTTCTACCTCATTGAAGTCTACAGATTCATGTAGTTGTTTTGTAATCACCAGAGGTTCATTGATCATCATTTCCTTTTGTTCTATCTTTCTGGCTCACATCTTAGTAAAATTACTCAACACTGTCTCGTGAATAAGCGGTTGAGAAAATTCTAATATCATTTTATTTAAGCCTTACAATCTATATGAAACAACATCAATAATACCCTGAACTTGCTAGTCATTTTTTATAAGTGAATTAATGGTAGTATGTGAATACAAAATGACAATAAAGTTTTAATAAATAAAAAAGAAACTAATAAATGGAAAGCTAAGAAAAACATAGAGGATTAATAATATTGAAAAGGATACAGAAGAAGAACCGAAGGTGCAAAATTGGAAAGAAGAAGAGTAAAATTAAAAGTAATAGAGAGAATCCAAAAATGAACAAGAAGATTATACAACTCTTATTAATTGAATTTGCAACCTTGGTTTCTTTTTTTTGGTTTCATTTACGTGGAGATGTTCGTGGACAAAAACAAATTTTACTCTACTTCATTTTTCAGTGACTATTATTCAGAAACTACTCCCTAACAAAAGTAATAATATGAGGAGGGTGGAAGTACAAGTTGTGAAAGAAACTTTCTTTCCTTGCTTGGTTTGTGATAAATTTCAACATGAGATTCAACAAATTATGTCAGTTATTCAAAATTTAATTTTAAATTAATAAATCATAAATTTATTATGTCAGTTATTCAAAATTTAATTTTAAATTAATAAATCATAAATTTTTATGCATTATTTTTTTCCTAAACTTAATATTTCTTTTAGTTTTTTCATAGTTAAATTTATATTGATAAAAAAAAATATTATAATTTTGTTATATTTTTTTTCATTTTGTTTATGTATATCAAGTTTAAATGACTCATTTTCCTATTGGATATAATTTTTTTCAATTAAGTTCAGTGATTTCATATTTAATATTAATAAAATTTCATTTTCATAATGAAAATTATCTATTATCTTCCTTTCATCTAAGAAATTCCATATAGATTATGAATTATCATATGAGTTATTAATGGTGGACATCATTAAATTTTATTTACTTACAAGGATTTTGAAGTTATATAATTTCTTTGCCCTTTCCTTTTCACTTTGAATGAAGTATTAGAGTATTAACAACCCTTTCCCCTTCACTTTGAATGAAGTATTAGAGTATTAGCAATACATATTCTACTGCAATATTTATGATCTTGCTAACATTAAGGTAGGGAATTTCTTCCTTGTAGCTTCCCTTTCTCATATTGTTGTCACTAAACAAACTTCTTCAAAGATCTATTTTTAAAATAAAAATATCCTATGTCCCAAACCAACTAATTTAACTTTATTTCCAATTGTAGTTTCTTGAATTACTCTATTTCCTCATGATGCATATATAGTTCCTATTATTTATTGCAAACGAGAATCAAAGAGTCCTCCTTTATCAACCAATTTTGTTTTTAGTGTGCCTTTACCTTGAAATAATTGTTAGTTGAGTTTCTACATCTTCATTAATAATCCTTAATATTTCTTCTTAAAAAAATATTATTTTCTCTCAATATAAATATTGGCTTATATGAAATATGTGTAAAATTTTAAAATTGGTAAATTTTTGAAAAATATACATAAAACAATAAATCCATAATGAGAAAATACATATCTAATTAATTTAAATAATAAAGCTAGTTAAATGCAATTTAGCTAAAATTTTCAAGCCAAGTTGCTATATTATCAAGAACTCATTAAAAATATATATATACAAAATGTTATGTAATATTCTAGTTGTGGTAATTGTTAAAGATGAACTTTCCGGATGCGGTTGTTTAATGGCATGGACGGGACGTGGCTCCCCGCGCACTTCCCCATGGTGTTTGCCAGGGCAGCCCACATGGCTCCCGGCACCTGCATTTATGAACCTCTTAATTCTCATGCTCGCGCGATTGTAATTCTTCTTGGTCCGCTCACCCTGCATGCGATTATGGCTGTGCTTCTTGCTATGGAAGGCATTCGGGATAGTTCCGACGACGCCGCTAGTTCGGAGGGCTCGCCAATTCCTCTGCAAGGAATATGTTCTCCAGGTTCAACAGAGGCTAGTGTGAAGACCATCACGGGGCGGCGCTGCTATTTACACGCCTGCATTGAACCTCTTCCGGGTTTTCACTACTCTCATAGTCCGCATTGCATGCTCAATTCTCTCTCCAGCGTCGGGACTACCAGCGTGGTGGTCTTATTTGCCATTTTCCTGCTCCCTCTGCCATTCTCAGTGTCGAACAACCCGTCTCCCCTCCCCCTGCTATCCCTGCCATCCCTCTCGGCCCTGGTCTTCTTTGTCATTTTCCTGGCAACATGCCTCGGCTCCACGAAAGGATGAGAAGCAGACGAGGTCTCAGCCGAGGTCTCTGTCGCCCCCCTCCCAGTTCTGGCACTAGCTCTTTCTCTGCAGACGACGACCATGAACACAATCTGAGCCCGCATGGTGAAAGAGGAAGGGGTCGTGGCCGCTCTGGAGATGCTGTCAATGTTTCGGTGGATGCTGCTCCGCCCTCCCCTTCCCTTGCTCACGTGCCCGGCAGAAGCTCTGCCCCGCCCATCCCTCCTAGCAGTGCTCGACCCACCATTCGGCAAACTTCGTAGCGTGCGGAGCTCAGGTTCGACTGTACCTCCTCCAATTCTGTCCTCACGACCTATATCACGGTTACCCTTCGTGAAGAAATTCCTAATCATGCTGCGCCCCGTTCGGTCTCTCTGCTCTCCCCTCCGGGTTCTGGTCCTCCTAGTGTAGTGGTAGTTCTTGCCAATTCCCCTCCCATTCCACAGGAGAAGCAAAGCATCAAGGTGGTGCACCCTGGCGGGAAGGACGCCCTTGACTCTGGGAAGGATGACAGCAGTGACGATGTTTTCGGTTGTAGGATTATCGAGGAACCACCATCTCCGACTCATGATTAACCTCTGCAAAGCTCTTCAGGTTTTTTGCTCAAGCATTGCAGATAATTCTATGGTTTTTAGCTTTACAGTTCAGATGAAAAAATGGTTTCTGAATTCTAGCATTTCTTTTTATGTTTGTTTAGCTTATATGAACTCAAAACCGGTTTCCCTCTCAAGGGCGGTTAAGACTTTATGTTTAACAGGACTGGTTTCCCATTCTGGGCAGTCCAGATACTCTTTGAATAGCTTGTCTATCGAACACAGTGCTCAGGCTTTCATAGCTGACACTGTGGCTGTTTTGTACCAGTAATCTTTATACATAATAGAATTAGTCATACTTAGAAAAAAATTGTTAAAGATGAACGATAATATTTATAAAAAATCGGCCCTATTCATAAAATATTGTAATACAATTCACAATAGATAAGAGATTTATTTTCTACTTTAATCTAATTTTAATTCTCAAATATTTTAATCAAAATATTTATATCAATACATATAAATCCTATGTATTTTTAATTATAATTTATAATGAATCTAGGTTCTCGATCTGAAACAATGGATGTGGTAGCCCAAAATAGACAAATAATTGTTGAAAGAAAATTCGACTGGTATGCTCAGCATTATTCTGCTTCTTACATGGAATTAAGAAACACATCTAGCTAAACCTATCCATCACCACATACAAGTATTCTTGACCCTTTTTCAACAAAGAAAACCCCCTACAAAATCCATGGAAATAATCTCCCGCATATGCGAACAAATATAGAGTATTTTGTACAACCCTATTTTTCTATTAGCAGCCTTACAAACATAACACATCACATGCCCATTTAAATATTTGGTTACAATTTCTTTCATTCGAGGCCGATAAGAAAACCTATGCAAATGAGATGTATTTTTTCCTACCTCAAAATGACGAGACACAAGAGAAGTGTGAACTTCTCGAATTCCATGGAGTCTTTCACTTGTAGGAATACATAGCTTGCCAAGGTGGTAGAGTAACTTATGGTGCAAATGGTATTTCCCCATGTGTGATCCATGGGTTAGCTTCTCATATACTTCTTTAAAATATTCATTAGTATCATATATTTCAACATAGTTATCATAAGATAAATAAGCATTCTTTAAAAAACTAGATGCGAAAATAGAAGGTGTAGAAAGAAAAATTTCCACTCTATTGCTTATACCCTTCTTGTAATTGATCAAAAAATGAAACTATTGAAGGAATCCCATCCACTTGATGTGACGAGGCTTCTACAACTTGTTATGTGATTGGAGATACTATAAATATAGTGCTATATATGTATGATAGTCTCCTTCATTATCAATTAATGCTTCCATTTCTTGACACATTAGACAAAGGCATAATGTTGTTAGTCATCACATGATAGTTTACAACTTGAGAGAATTATTTGAATGGTAACAAACCAGTTTTTGATGCTGCATCAATACCATGGCATAACCACCAACATCTCTCTCGGTTTTGAATGGTTGTTTAAGGTGTCACAAGGCTAGTATTGGAATTGTGTTGATATTTTAATTTAAGGTGTTGAAATTATTTTGATGTTTTCTTACCCACTCAAATATTTTCTTGACACTCGTTACGGAATGAAAAGGAGACACGATGATGGAGAAGTAATCTATGAATCTAGTCAACTATCAATTTTCTCTAGTACTAAACTTCTCCCAAGACGATTCTCACTTCCGTTACATTTGTAGGTTTTGTCCATTTGATAGTTATATCCTCCAAAAATATTATAATATTTTCCAAATTAACATTTGGAAAATTTTCATATAGTTTCTCCTTTTTCAAAGCATCCATTACTTGTTTGACATGTTTTACATTATCATCCCATGTTTTACTAAAGACAAGTATATCATCTTGTTATACAAGCACAAACTCATCTAGGAATGGTTGAAATACATCACCCATTACCATCATGAAAGTATTTGTGGAATTTCAAAGACCAAATGGAATTACCATCCACTCAAACCATCCTTTCTTGGTTTTGAAATTTTTTTCCATACATCATTGTTTGCAATTATGATCTAATGGTAACCATTGCATAAATTAAACTTAGATAAATAAAAAACATTCATCAATTGATAAAGAAAATAATATATACAAGGGAGATGATAATGATTTTTCACTATTATCTTGTTGATATCTCGATAATCCACACAAATTCTCCATGTTCCATGTTTCATCGGTACCAGCACAATTGATGAACCACACAGGGAAGAGCTAGGTATGATGACTCCTTGGTTAAACAAGTCTTGCACCTTCTCCTTTATTTCTTCAATTTCCATAGATGGCATCCTATATATGCCCACATTTGGCATAGGGGAATGTTGGCTTGAGGGGTCCTGACCCAGGTTCGGTGTGCAAGGTTTGCCAACAAACCCCTATAGTACTGGCCCTTTTGGAAGTGACCTGCTTGCACAGGTCAAAGTCTCACCTGAAGTAGTATGGGTGGGTGCTGGAACCAAGTTTCTGCACCCTGAGAAAGGATAGGTAAGACAAGCAGAGTTGCTTTTTGTCCTGCACTACCCCAATCACCTTATACTACACACGGCCAAGAAGGTTTCTGTTCGCATCCACATGCACTAGATCTATAATTATATGATTTTTATAACATCAACACAACAATATATAAACAGAACATAACAGATCTAGATCCAAGAACGCAATACACATATCTTTCACAACGTAAAGATAGAAACACATAACACAACAGTTATCAGTAATTCACACAACAGTACTTCACAGATTCAATACTTCATTAATCCCTTCCATTCATTCATTCATCAATTATGCCTTAAAATTCCCTTCCCAACCTCCGCACAAAGCAGTAGGGTCCGCACATAGCTAGACTTGGATCTCTGCGCACACAGCCAGCAGGAGTCCGTTCACAAAAACCCAAATAGATAGCTTAACCAACAATTCACATCAATTGTTCATCATTCTCTATATTTTACAATACAAAATGCATCTCTATTTATAAAAATATAGCCTAGCCTTTCCTATGGTCCGCAACCCATGGTTTTCGGACCCCTAGTTTACCCTTTCACCCATTACAATGCTTTC
Source organism: Pinus albicaulis (assembly GCA_034641835.2). Lineage (NCBI taxonomy): Eukaryota > Viridiplantae > Streptophyta > Pinopsida > Pinales > Pinaceae > Pinus > Pinus albicaulis. The sequence goes on along the minus strand of CM076580.1, from coordinate 1,548,020,180 downwards.
GGGGCTTTGACCCACCCCAAAACCCCTACGCTAAATTAAATATAATCAAAAGTATCAAAATTGGACCAGTTTTGCAGCTTGTTAGGAGACCCCGTTCCAACAATCCCCCAACACAATCTTGTGACTCGTCCCAAGTCACTGTAGTGGTGCGGCTTCGATTTGTGCGTGCAAGGTAGCCAGAGTGCAGAGGAGTGGTGGGAGCACTTCCCTACTTTGGGCAGCAGCTCGTTGCACGATGTTGATCAGGGTCAAGGAGGCAGGGCCATCTGGAGCTGCGGTAACCCGTTATAACATCTGGTGGAGGCACACAATGGCAGACTGAGCATCTTTGGCGAACTAGAGTGCGACGTTGGTCCATGGTTTCAACCGTTTCTGGATGGCATGCTTATTGTGGTGAAGGTTCTCAAGCCGGTCCAAGGTGGCTAGACATTGTGGGGAGGTGGTGGAGGTTCTAACTTGATCCAGAGTAGCTTTCGCCTGCTATAATTCCTTCTGGATATGCTGAAGTTTAGGATGGTGCTGGAGGGCCATCCATAGTTGGGTAGCAACTTCGACCAATTGTGCGCCCTGCGTTAACTGTTCCTGAATAATACGCATTGTGTTTGTGACCATTGCAATCTGCTGGTTCTGTACTTCTGAGGGTATGGCATACTGTTGTTACGTGGCCCTATCACGGTAGCGAACTTCATCCAACACTCTGGTATACAATCCTCGTAGCTCTATGTGAGATAGCTGCGCTAAATCTAGTTGGATGTCCCCAGTAGTTGGATCATGGGTGTCGACTAGAGCCATGCAAGGGAGTGAACACATGTTGCTTATGTTGGGTGGTGGTCTGGAGTTGTGGAGAAGGCGTAGCATGTCCCTGTATCGTAGTGGTTCTTTTATGCATGGCTCGCAGACAATCCTTTCTATCGGGAGCCAATGCTCACCCCTGTGACTGCTCTCAGCATTCCCAGACTCTCTTAAGACGATATTTGTAGGTACTGAGCACCCTGAGACCGGGTCCTTCAGTGGGTTAGGGTCCATCTTATCAACCAGAAAATGGGCATCCCAGAGAGTGTTAATGAGCGCAAAAAACTAGTACACAAATAGCAAGACCATGTTGTAAGGTGAATAAATAGCCTGGTGCGAAGTTACTGCACACCTTCCAGAGATATTTAATGGTGGAGTGGCCCATTCGTGACACTGACCATCGATCAGGTGGATCACCCTTACCATAAATGGCTATATTGATGATTTGCCACCTATTTCACGTACTTGTAAGATTCCTTTTTTATCACATCGAGATGTGTTGACGGTCGTCCTTCGTGTTGGAGGTCGATTCCACGGAATGCCAGACCATGGATGACGTCTGTGTGACATTCGCGTTCCCTTAATTAAGATCGACGCAAGGTGTGGCTATAAGTTGGTCATCAATCTTTTCGAGTCATGTGCTCCGCCCTTGGTCGGGACCTTTCTGCACGACAGGGCTACGTCACACTTCTTCGTGCCATTTATTACTTGAGGTGTTCACAAATTCTCCCAGATACACGTGGGTTCAGGTAGGTCTATAATCCAATGCATGCCTAGGTCAGTGGTACCCTGGCCAGTCTATCCGGGAAATGTCTGATAGCACCTTTGAGTGTTGCACGTTAGCGAGTAACTACAGAGGTCGAATGACCTCAGAGCCCATCTGGAAACTGGGTTTCCTATGCCAGGATTACCCTACTCCAATACTTCCCTTAAGTGAAGAATATCAGTCCTTGCGTAGGTGCTTTGTGTAGTGTTAGTGGCAGTGCTCCTAGCCTACGTTCCATGGGAATCTTAGGTTCAACAGGCATCTGACTATCACTCGTGTCCTTTTGGTAGGGCAGGTTTCTTTCCGTGGTTGAGATGCGATGGAAATTCCTGACGGTTTGAAGACATCGAAGCGTTGAAACCTCGTGCAATCGACCTTGCCAATTCTGCAGCTCCTCATAAGAGTCATAAAAACATTCACTGTCCTTTTCCCAGCAGGGCATTCCTTCATCCATGGGGTTAAACCGATCTTCATCCTGCACAATTATTTTATAAATGTGATCTAATTCCTCCTTCTCATAGGCTGGCTCTGTATACCGCGCACCTTCTGCCAGATCTAGTGGTACTATGACACGGGTACCCTTGTTTTCAAAAACCATGCTGCGCTTTTTGAGATTGATGACACCTCCCATGTCTATTGCCCAGTCTAGTCTGAGGAGCGCAGGGTAGGGGTCCCCATCTTCCACAATTTCTATGACCTCAAAATCAGCTAGGACCCTTACCCCTGCGATGTCAACAATGAATTTTGGTAACCTCCCTAGAGGGATGCTATTTTGTTGATTGGCCATTCGTATCTGGATGGTGGAACATTCCAATTTAGGCTCCCCCATTCGTTGCCATGTCTGCTTTGGTAATACGTTCACATCTGACCCAAGATCTAAGATAACCTGATCCATCTCATAGTCACCGATCTGCGTAGTTAATCGCATTTCCCTTCCGGTACATTTCTTATAGCTGTATAATTTGTGTACATCCTTGGTTTTCAGGATCAAATTGGGCCGAGCTGCGCAGGTATTCAGTAGTGCTTGGAGATTTCCTACAGCCTTGGGGTTTCATAGCAGCTTCAGACATGCTTTTGAAAAGGGCTCAATTCCTTCTTCTATCTGAGGTTGCGTTGGCAGCTGCACGGGGCTAGCCAGTGGTACTTTTTCCTCGAAGTGTACCCCTTCCTGAGAGGCAAGCCCCTCTTTCGCTCCCTGGGTGTCCAGCCCACTTTGTGTCATAATTTTTACACTTGGATCCGCCTTCCTTAACTCGGTCTTAACTCTTTTTACATTCTGCGTAGGGGTGGGATGCTTTTCTTGCATCTTGACTATCAAAATTGGGCAGTCCTCCACCTTATGATCCAGCTGTCTACAATATTTGCAAGATGGATGAGTGGGATTTGGGCATTCTCTGGCGAAGTGGCCTATTTCCCCACAATTATAACAAATTATCTGCCCACGTCCTCATCCCGCACTTCCCCCTCGACCTCCTCTGCCTCTAGCCGGTGATCCTCCGAAGTGCGCATAAGTTTTGGGTGTTGTAGGGTCTGATTGCACCCTATATAAGTTCCCATGATCCATCATTAAATCATAAGTACGACAGTTCTGCTCATCGTGTCCCACTGATATGCAGAATCTGCACCATTGTTGCTTCAGCTCTGGGACGTACGCACCTAGCCGGGGGAAATGGTTCGTATCATGTAGTCCTGCTACCCAACAGTCATCACACCACAACGTAGGTCGCTTGACCCTGGTCGCAACAGAACAGGTTCTCTGCCTGCCCCTGGGCGTATCGGACTAGGTCCTCCTGCTTGCATGTAAATCATCAGCAGAGGACACTAATCCTTCATATGGCCAGACACCAGGCATCGTATGCACCAGAGATATGTGCAGCTGTCCTTTCCTCGCTCTCTTTGTAGGTTCTGTATCTCCATATGCATAGCCCCAAGTTGTTCCTGGATTTTTTGTAACCCTGCTGACGTCTCCTCCCGAGGTGCAGCTTCTATTTTCATAGTGACTTCCACAACTTTCTCCTATGACTCTGTTGACGGGAAAATAGGTCCGGCCAACAGTAGGGGATCTCCCCGGTAGAAAGTCCCAATTAGACTTAAAACCGTTTGGAATAGGGATACCGTCCGGGGTGTGGGTCCGGCTACTGCTTAAATGACTTTCTCTTCGGTCTCGAAGAACCTAATTGAATCTGCAGACATACACTTATTCACATGATACAGAATACATGACTGATGTATCAAACTGATATATAACACTGCGTGTAGCAAGGTAATAAGCAAAAATGCATACGCCCAGGAAATGTCGTTAGCAACACATCTATGGGGTAATGCATGCAAGATAATCTGACCACCAAAGAAACAGTTCTTTATGGCGAGAGTATCCCTTAACTTTCTAAAAGATGCAATGAAATGCTAATAAAATAGTTCATCAACATTCATTGTGATAACACATGGTAAAATTGAGCATCGTCAAACACAACCATAGATAACCATGGAGCATGAATAACACAGCATTCATTAATCATACGATATTCTGAAAATATACGCAGAATACACACAGTATTGTCACAACTAAACACATCGTCCACAAAGGGGTTTTAAACAAGTATCTGTATTACATATGCAAGAGTATAACCCTTCAATTGCAATGCTATATTGCTCTTCAGTCCACCCAAGAGAAGCCTTTAACTATGTACCCTGTAGGGGTATTTATAGATTCAAGAAACGCCCTTTGGGCCTTCCGACGCTTCGACTTCTCGACGGTTCAGCTGCCCTGCGACCTTGGAAGAATACGCGACCTGCGACCTACGGAAGAGACTGCGACTTGTGACTTAAGCGTAGGTGCGACCTGCGACCCAGGCGTATGCGCGACCTGCGACCTGGGGACGGTTGCGACCTGTGACCGAAGGAACTTAGCTATGGAGGTGGTCGTGTGATTGAGAGATCTAGAGCGTCAATATTCTCCCCCTTGAGGAAATCTCGCCAGGTCTGGTAGTCCGCTGCTATAGGGGAGATTAGAGGGATTTCCTCTTTTAATCGATGCATACATTCCAAAGCTTTCGGTATCAGAGTTTCTTTCTTCTGGGAGATCTGGATTGAGAGGGAGGCCAGCTTGGTATAGATTTGTACTGGAGTGACAAGCAATCGACTTAGGTTCTCTTGTGATGCCTCAAAATCTGGCGCAACAATAGCTTGTCTCACGGGTTGTAGAAACGACTGGATTTCTTGATCTACTTGCTCCCAGTCTTTATTTTCGTCCAGCGCTCCTAACGAAGGAATGTGATGAAGAGCGTTCATGGAGTCTATACCACTGATCAGATGATTATATGCAGACACCACTTTGTCCAAATCTTTGGCCAACTTGTCTTTGGACTGCATCCTCATCCATATTTGTACTTTGGCGTCTTGTGTGTGACTCCAATCCTTCCTAGGCACATTTTCGGGAGCTTGATGGTACTGTGCTATCCAGTTTATCATTTTGTCTAAAGCTACCGAGGCCTCCTTGAGCTGCTCATGCTTCTCTTTGGTTTCCGCTCGTGCCTCTGCCAATGGGGCCACTGTTTGTTTTAGGGTGATCATTTCTCTATATACTTGCCTCATGGTCATTTCCAATACATCACATTCTTTAATGACTGCCAGTGGGACCTCATTGACTTGGGAAGGCTTACTTTGGAGCTGTCGCACTTCACTCTCCAGCACTGATTTCTCCTGTTCCACTGTTTTTAGCCTGTTTTGTAGGGAAATAATCTCCCTGCTCATTCTAGTGACATTCTCCTCCGTGGCCGCGACAAAAGCGGTGCTTGCTGATGCTATCATTACAGGGTTAGTTCTTGTATCTGGGACTATGTCCTTTTCAGTGGCGACCGTAGATATGGCGGGATGGCTTTGCGCCAAGGATTTTCTTCTCTCTTGCCATATTTTGAAAGAGAATTGGTCAAATGTCAATCTAGTCAGGTCGAAGACCTCTTCCTCTTGTTCCCTGGGAAAATCGTCATCAGGGAGGATACTTTTCTTGCCACTCGGAGGAATCTCCAGGGGAGATATGTCGATATAATCTATCAGTTCATCCTCTTTATCCTGCGTTTTTCCTTTTCCTTTCTCCTTTTGCCGGCGCTCGGCTTCTGCCTTGTCATGTTCCTCCTTCCTGCGTTCTGTCTCTGCCTCTGCTTCTTTTTCAGCTTTTCTCTTTCGCTCTGCCGCGGTAGCTTGGTCTGCCTTCTTTTGACGATCGACTTTGTCAAGTTCTTCCTTAAGTGCTTGTTCTGCCGCCGCCTGTGCTTCCTTTTCCTATCTTTCCTTTTCCTCAGCCTGTTTCCTTTTCCGCTCTGTCTTTGCATCTTTTCTACGTTTCTCTTCATCCTCCTTCATTTTCTTTTCTTCTTCCTTCTTAGCTTGGGCCTCTGCTCCTCTTAGCTGATCCGAGGTGTCAGTCTTTGTATTGGTCCGGGTTTTCTTATCCCGAGAGGAAGAAGAGCCTCCTAGTTTATGGCTCTTGTCTTCTACATTTTGGTGATCCTCTTCTTCTCGGTCAGAGTCAATCCCCGGAGCTAGTTTCCTGTCTGCGTTGTACCAGTTTCTTTTTTCGTCCTCTGCTGGGCGTTCCACATGCTGATAACTCCATTTAAAATTGGCCCTTTTACAATGCTCAGGAACTATCCTGACTGGGTCATAAGTTCGGCAATCCAGATTTCTAAAGTGATAACCTTTTATCTCTTCCCCTTCACGCCCTACTTCTCTGGAGTCCTTGACTGTATAAGCACCAATGGTGAGGGGTAGAGCAGGCCAAGGTTTCTTCTTCCCTTTGGAAAGGACATTGGAGAAGCCCGAGGTCATCTGGAAACATACCTCCTGCATGAGCACCTTATCGGTAATAAACTTAGGCAGAGCATGTGGTGCTTTGAATGTGCCAAATACTCTGATGATTGTATATTCAGTGAATGGAAACCAGTGCGCCACCTGACCAAGTGTCTCCATTGCTCGCCAAGACATGCAGGGGGTGTCTTGACCAAATAGTTTCCCGTAAAGGGCGGGAATGAATATCTGAGAGATTTGCTCAATATCTGACTTGTACCTGGATTCCCAGAATACCTTGGTCTGCAAATGGATTGCCCGGGTCTGTTCGGAGTCCCAATTATGTGGCCATCCCTCAACATGCAACTGGGCATAGACAGCATCTAATAAATACGAAGCCATATAAAATTCTGACGACGTTCCCTCATCTGGGGCTAAAGCCGAAGCCAAATTTGTTTGCATTGAGCCCATTAATATACCAGCCCAATTGAATCGAGTGCCGTGCATCGTTACGTGTTCCATTATAGTTTCCCATGCGCCGTTGAAAGTGGTGGCGTCCGGACGTCCGTACACTCTGCAGAGCATGGCGGCCACTAATTTATACACTTTCCTCAGACTGGCCACCGGGTACTCCTGGTCTTTCTGGATTTTAAATTTATCTGGTTCCGCCCACCATTTCCTGATTGTATCAACCACCGGTACTTCATTTGCAGAAAACCATCTCGGGGTAAAATTTTCCTCTGGTTGGGGCAGCGAGTAGTAGACCTGGGCTTTTGGTCCCTCCAACGTTGCAAAAGCTTTACCTCCACTATCTCGGATTGCGAACCTCTTGGGATCCGTCTTCTGTATGATCCAATCTAACATTTCTGGGCACGGAAAGATGGCGGGATGTGCCCCTGCTAGGTGCAATTTGGATCTCTTGACCTTTAGGTATACTTCTCGGTCCGGGAGATCTTCTGGAAACTCATCTTCTGGTATGGCGAACTCGTGGTATACTTCATACCACCTAAGGCTGTCCTCCTTTGCGAAGGTGCAAAGAGTGTCTCTGTATATTGGTGGAGGAGATGTTTGTATGTCTGTGTCTGACTCTTCTTCCACCACCTGCCTACCTTTCTTTCGGGACACCTGGGGTGCCATGTTGCTAGAGTCGGAGAGGACCGGTATCGTGTCTGCTCCAAATTCACCTGTTGCATTCAGGAAAGAATCCCAGGATGAGAAAGACATGATGATAAGGGCTAAATACAGTCTACACATGCAGAATTTAATTAACTGCTCTCTTGGGGTCGCAGGGTCGCTGATCAACAAAAGAAACTCACATGCGGCCTCGCGACCTTGCGACTAGGTCGCAGGGTCGCACAGTCGCTAACAGAGGATCGCGCGACCTTGCGACCTTGCGACCAGGTCGCTGGGTCGCAGGTCGCACTTGGGCCTGCCGGGGGGTTTCGAGCGCGCGAGGCTTGGGGTTCATTTCTCTCCCAACGGGAAGCATACAAGGCTGGAAGGGGTCCAGGCATGCGGGTAGGACGAAGCCATGAGGAGCTGGACAAGAAAATGTGACCCTGGGGTTTAATGGTGATAACAGGGGAACAAAACAAAAATAAAACCTCACAGAAAAACCCCACAGCCTCCCCAGCAGGTAATTAAGACAATGGGGAGGCTAGATTTTGGCAAGAAACGCTCATGAACGAAACACAGAGAGGGAATAGCAACTTACCCGGAAGAAAACGCGCCAGTTGACCTGTCAGAGCAATTCCTAACTTTTCGCTGCAAGTGACAAATGCGACCTAGCGACCTGCCCTTTTAAAAAAAAGGTCGCACGTGCAAGCACTTAATGAGGTCGCAAGTTGGTAGAGTGCGACCCTGCGACCCTAGGGTCGCTAGGTTGCAAAGGTCGATGAGTCGCAAATTTCCTTAATTACTTATCCTTGCGACCTTGCGACCTTTGCGACCTAGCGACCTTAAGGTCGCGGGGTCGCATAGGTCGCATGAGTCGCAACTTCTTTAATTCTGGACCATGCGACCTTGCGACCTGGCGACCTTAGGGTCGCGGGGTCGCACAGGTCGCAGGGGTCGCAATTGTTTCATAGGATGGATTTGCGACTTAGCGACTTGCCCTTATGAACTTCACTTAGCTTTTTCTCTTTTAGTTTCAAAAGGTGCTCCAAAAATTTTGAAGTGTGTGTTTTTATTTTTTGTATTTTTGGAGGGTGTTGTAGAGGCTACAACAAATGGCGATTCACTGGATGAATTCAGAGTCTCTGCCGATGAATGGTAGATGAGGGAGGAGGGAGGGGCCAAGTACTAGCTTGTTCTTTTACCTCAGATTTTACACCTTCCGTCCTTTGCCATCTCGCATAGTTGCCTGACCTTTTGGCTTATTGAGTGCAGATCGACCGAATTCTAATTCTTCGCGCTTCAGGACCGTGAGGGTCGGAGAAACCTTGGACAACTGCAGGATTCAGTATGATTATTTCATCCTCATGGTGTTGCTCCGCTACCAGCGAACATCTCGGCTCCGGCAAAGTCACTACCTAAAGAGTCATGAACGTTGCTCCGCTGCCAACGAACCTGGTCAGTACCCCGGCGGAGTCGTTACATCACCTCTCTGCGCAGGAAGCCTTTCTCAATCCTTTACCCTTTATTTGTGTGTGATTGCACTTATTTGAGAATGTGCCTATGGCACTTATTTAGATGGGCATATTTTGCCTGGGCGGATGAGGGATCCTGACTTATTTTGCTTGCAGAGAGGTTGCTCCTGGTCTCATATGAGGACTTGGGTTTTCCCGGATGACCTGAGACTCCCCTGAGTTAGCTCTGTTCCCTTACGATCCGGTCGCTGCTATGTAAGACCTTTTCTGCCTGCACCTTCCAAAGCCGCTAGGTGGTTCCTTATGCTTGAAGACCCCAGTACGGCCATGTGCTAACCCTTGGTGCCCATTACAAGCGAGTTTTGACTACTCCATGTTTTGCGGGAAGGGCCTTTCATCAGCATAGAACCTATCAGGGAGTGAGTCAGTTGCGGTAGCTTAGACAAGGTCGACCTTGTAGATTTAGAGAAAGTTTTTTTTTTTTTTTTTTTTTGACAAGAAGAACAATAAAAACGACTTTTATAACACAGGGGTGGAAACAGCCCTTTGAGGGCTACTCAAGTAAAATAGTGTTTGAGGTCATGCCCGTTTACCGGGAGGACCTCGACTTTTCCTTCCAGAGTTTGCAATCGGAAAGTATGGGGACCCACCTTTTCTTTAACCTGAAAGGGACCTATCCATAGTGCTTGAAATTTGGCATGTTTTCCCTTTTCTTCGTGAGCTTTATCCCACTTTAGGACAAGATCTCCTACTTCAAATTTTTTATCTCCTGCAGACTTTTTATCGAACCACTTCTTGATCCGACTCTGGTGGATGGCGAATTTCTCCCGGGTTTTCTGCCTTTCCTCTTCTAATTTCAGCAGGGTGTCAATGCGGGTTTGCAAGGCGGGGCAAGGGGTACCATGACACTCTTGCGATAACTGCAGAGCGAGAAGAGATAAATTGGGTGGGAGAACAGCTTCTTTCCCATACACGAGAAAATATGGTGAGGTGCCTATTGAGGACTTAGGGGTGACGCGATCAGCCCAGAGTGCATTTTGGAGGGCATTGTGCCAGTTGCGTTGGTGAGACAGAAGCGTCTTTTTAATGATGCGAATCAGATTTTTATTTGTTGATTCCACTGGACCATTTCCTTGGGGATAGTACTTTGCAGAGTGTTTAAGAACAATGCCATTTTCCAAAGCAAAATCATATAATTTAAAAGATGAAAAATACGTTGCATTATCAAAAACCAAGGAAGTTGGAACGCCAAACTTGGTAATGATGGAATGAGTGACAAATTGCATTACCTCCTGATCGTTGATTTGGCGTAACGGTACTGCTTCAACCCACCTGGTGAAATAATCAGTAGCCGTTAGAATGTACCGATGTTGCTTAGAAGAGTGGGGTAAGATCTCACCAATGACGTCCAGACCCCATTGTTGAAAAGGTTCTTCCACTGCTACTGACAACAAAGGAGCGGCGGGACGCGCTTCTCGGTTTGCGAATTTCTGGCATTGAATGCATCTCCGAACATATGCGTGGGCATCTCTGAAAAGAGTTGGCCAATAATAACCTGCTCGCATTATTTTATGAGCAGTGGTGTCTCCGGCAAAATGACCTCCTGCTGGTCCATCGTGCAGCTCGGTTAATATTTTCTGAGCTTCGTCATGTTCCAGGCAGCGCAACATGACCCCATCGGAATGTTTCTTGAAAAGCTTCCCTTGGATTATCTGGTAAAACGCAGCTTTGAGTCTGATCGCGCGTTTTTGCCGGGTATTTAGAACTGGGTCCAAAACACCGTGTGCTAAATATCCCGAAATATCCGAGTACCAAGAAGGGTTCCTTATCTGAGGAATGACGTCAGTTTGGTACATATCAATTTCTTGCTCCCAATTATCTTCTTCAATATGTTGGGAACTTGCGGCCTCTGCAGCCATTTGGCATAGACCTTGCCCTTTAACTGTGCACGCTGGCTTAAACTCTAAGTCGTACTCTTGCATACACGCAATCCAGTTCCCTCGTCTCTCGCCCAGCTCCTGCTGCATGAACAGTGAGCGAACAGCTGGGTGGGGAACGTAAACTGTGACATGGTTTTTTAAGATGTACGGTCTGAAATGTTTGACCGCTTTATATACCGCATAGGCCTGTTTCTCGATTTCAGGATAATTTAATTCAGCTCCCTGCAAACCGGTGCTCATGAATGAAATGGGACGCTCGTCATTATTTCTGTCCTTTTATGTGAGTACGACTGCCAGGGACGAATCCGAAGCGAAAGTATACAAGCTAAAATCTCTGCCGAAATCTGGGCTCTGGAGGGAAAGTGCTTCGGCTATCGCTTTCTTGATCTGGTTGAACGCTTCCTTTTCGGGTTGATTCCATTTGAAGGTAGCATTTTTCTTTATCATTCCCTGCAGTGGCTTCACTATCTGGGAGAAATCTGATATAAACTTACGTACAAAATTGATCTTACCCAAAAAGGATTGCATTGCTTTCTTACTACTGGGGGGAGGGATCTGAGCAATGGCTTTCGCACGTTCTGGATCAACAACAATGCCTTGCTTAGTTATGATATGACCTAGCAGATTTCCTTCTGCTACGGCGAAAATACTCTTCTTTGGGTTGAGCGAGATACCGTATTTTCTGCACCTTTCGAAGATCTGTCTGAGGTGACGCAAATGATCCCCCCGATGTTTAGAAAACACAGTAACGTCATCCAAATAGACCACCACACTCTGGCCTATCAGACCTCTGAACGCTATATCCATAGCTCTTTGGAAAGTTGCTCTTGCGTTGATTAATCCAAAGGGCATACGCCTGAATGCGAAGGTTCCCCACTTAGTCCGAAAGGTAGTCTTTAACCTATCTGGTTCAGCCACCAGTACTTGATTGTAGCCAGAGAAACCGTCCAACAAAGAGAACATTTCTGACCCGGACACTGCTTGTAATATTTGCTCCATAGGGGGCACCGGGTAATTATCTTTATTTGAGGCCCGGTTTAAGTTTCGAAAGTCCACACATAAGCGGATTTCACTTGACTTCTTCCGCACCGGAACCAAATTGGATACCCATGTGGAATGGCGAACTTTGAAGATAATGCATGCATCCAAAAGTTTTTTGAGTTCTTTTAGAATCAATGGCTCCATCGTAGGATGTACTTTCCTGAGCTTCTGTTGGAATGGTTTTACATTTTCTTTAATGGGTATCACATGTTGTATGATTTGAGTATCGTATGTGCGTAAGTCCTCATATGTCCAAGCGAATACGTCACGATACTTGCGAAATAGCTGAGTGAAATCTTGAGCCTCTTGGGGGGTGCAGTCTTTCCCAAGGTTGACGAATTTAGGATTATCTTCTGATCCCAAGTTCACTTGTCGATGGGCCAAGATAGAGCTCTGTACTTTGGCGTTTGGGGGCCCTCGGAAACGATTTTGCAGATCAAAAAGCTTCTCAAGTGATACCACCCCTTTAGGCATGGGGTTTCCTTTGACTTGTTCGTACTCCCTTTGCATAGCTTGGTCGTGCTCATCTTCATCTATAGCAGCGTCTTTGAATATCTCTGAGTTACACATGAAATCCAGCACCTGTTGATCATCATCGAAGACGCGCAAGTTAGTGACATTGTCTGGGACGAAGGGTTTATATATAACTTCAATAGAAAAACCATCCCTCAAAGGGGTAAATCTGGCAGCGGCATTAGCCAGAGTATCTGCCGCTGCGTTATGCATCCTAAGAACAGATTTAATTCCAAAAGCGTCAAAAGCAGAAATTAATCACCATACCTCTTGCTGATACGCCTTTAAATGTGGAGACAAACAGTGAATAGTATTGCGTACCTGCCGAGTGATAATCTCGGAGTCTCCAATGACCCGTAAGCATTTTACCTTCAAATCCAGCGCCTTTTTAAGCCCAAGGATCAAAGCTTCATACTCGGCAGTGTTGTTGGTGCATTGGAACTCCAGCTGACAGGAGATTAATAATTTATTCTTATGAGGATCAAGCAAAACGCAGCCAGCGCCAGAACCATCGAGATTTTTGGAACCGTCGTAATACAAGGTCCATATGTCGCTTTCCGGGCCCTTGGGGGCAGTGGATTGTGGAGGAATTTCAGCTTGGTGTGAGACAGTTTGGGCTTGTTCCTCTGCGACGAGTGTCATTTCAGATTGGACCTCGGGGCCTACTGAAGACTGAGGAGGTCGGTAACATCCAAAAATGGAATCTAGAAAACACATACCAAGTTCCTCCTGGGCAAAGCTGATGGGTTCATTTGTGGCATCCAAATCAGTTACAATGTGTTTCATGTATGGTTCACTTTCGACTCTGATTTGGTTGTTTCTCCCCTTGTAAGGTAGCCATAAGTGGGACCAATCTGTGGCAAAGTATCCTTGCAACTTGCTAGACCAGTCCCTGCTAAGCAGTACACCATAGGCTTCAGGGATGTCAACAACCAAAATATCAATGCATTGATGGACTCTAGAGTCGGATGAGAGGCGGATGATGACATTGTTTAATTCTCCAACGGCTGGTACTTGTGATCTGTCAAGTTGAATGATTTTTGCGTCAATTTTCTATGGGCGGATGTTGAGTTTCTTGCACACAGATAGAGGCATGACATTCGTGGATGCACAAGAGTCGACAAGACAATTGTGAACGTTGAAGTTAAACATCTCAAAAGACAAGAGGAAGGGAGGGGTGGATCCTCTCGAATTCGTGTTGACAGCGTTCACTATAGACTGGATATCTGGACTGGTTTGTGCAGATGTGTTGCTGACAGTTTTCGTATTTTGGTTGTTGGCGAAAACTTTTAGAATAAGTTCCTTTTGATTCGTGATGCGGGCCAACTCGTAGAGTGAGATATTAGCTCTGGTCTTTTTCATGTCCTCCACTATGTTGTAGCTAGTATTAGTTTGGGGACTAGGTTCGGTAGTGGTTTTCGAGGGTTCCACCGGGAGCTTGCTCTTGTGACTTGCTTTGCTGTTACTATTTGTGGGCTTCTCCAGTGTAGCTTGTCCTTCGTTTCCAGGGGGAAGAATTTTCCTCAAGAAAGCCCTTTTCTTGTCTTCATATGATTGTTCGGGGATAGATCCTTTGCTTCTAAGACTATAATTTCGAGTGGGCTGAGCCTTGGGACTGCCTGCCATGTTGATATCAATGGGAAAAAGACTCTCCCCCCCGCGTATTATATCAAAAGTTAGAACAGAGGCTCCTGGTTCCCCATCTAGGAGCGAGCCTTCATCTCGATCAGAAACATCATCCTCTGTCTGGTTTCCCGGAGTTTGGTCATCCAAAAGTTGGTTAACCACCGCGGTCATGCTGCCAATCCATTGCGGGCACGTTTTTTCAGAGTGGGCAGCTTGGTGAAAAGAGCAAAAATTATCTTTCCCTATCTCTTCCACGTTGAGAGTGGCGCTGGAGTTTAACGGAGGTTTGATGGTGTTGGGATTACTTTTCTTGAAAAAGGGTTTTGGGGGTTTAGTAGAAGTTGATGTTTCAATGCCTTTTCTCTTCAAGTCAGAGACCTCATTCGTTAGTAGTTTGAGGGTCTTGGCCATACTCTCGAAATCAAAAGTTTCTTTCTCTCTATTAGGGGTGGAAGAGTGACCTTTTTTAGCGATTGGTTTGTGATCATCCTTTCCTTCATGGTCCATGACTCCTATCGACAACATGTCTTTTTCTACCGCGAGAGCAGCAACGTAATTTGCTGTAAGAGTAGCGCGGGCTTCACGTTTGACGAAAACGGCAATATCCCTAGGGAGAGATTTAGTATAGTAGTCGATGGTGATAGAATCGTCCAATGCTAAGTTTGGAGGAAATTTTTGCAATATTGTGGCGAAGCGTTGGTTAAAGTCTTTAACTTTCTCTTTTCTATGACACTTGATAGTGCTTAACTCTGTGAGGAGCATAGAGGGTGTTTTATCTTCTGCAAAATTTTGCAGGAACACACGACGGAACTGGTCCCAGGATGTAATAGAAGCACTGGGTAGGGAACGATACCAGGTGGCCGCATGGTTTACAAGAGTGTGTGGGAACAGTCTACATGTGACATCATCAGACTGAACTCTCATGATTTGTAGAGACAAATAGAAACTACCAATATGGTCTTCCGCTGATGTGCCTTTCTCAGGATCGAACTTAGGAAGATGCTTCTCTGGGTGTCTAGGCATATCATGGAGAGGACCTAAAAGAGCCAATGGGGATTGAGCCATCCAGGCTAGAGGCTGCACCCTCCTGGGGTGCTGATGATATCGAGTTTCTGCCTCGGACTCACTTCCCGTCCCTGACACTAATGCTCCTTCATGATGGCGAGAGTGTTCATCTCGGTGTCTTTCATGTAGAATACTCCCAGTTGTGGGGAGGGGGCCTATTTTGGTTTTGGTGGTGATGATGGTTGGGTTGGTGTCTCCGGCCGCGAACTATATCTCCTCTACCTCCACGTCCATGACCCCTGTTGACCCCACCCTCATTTCTTCGAGGCCTATTTCCTTCCCCCACATTTCTTCGGGCTGTGTTACCTTCTCTTTCATTTCTTCGACCCCCTTCTCCTTCTTCTGGTGGGGAATACACTTGGTTGTTTTTCCACTGTTGTAAGTCAGGCTTAGGTTCGGGGAAAGGTTCTGTATCAGGGAAACCTTCACTATCTTGGAGAATGGGGTCATTTTCCTGGACAGCCCGCCTGAGGTCTTCAATCATGGAGTTCACAAGTTCAGGTATGGTGCTGACTAGCACGCCATTACGAGTGACGTTCTCGGCTGGGGTCCTAGTGTGGGCTAGGAATTCCATGATTGGAGCATACCGTAAATCCCTGACGAGATTGCGGGCGACTGGGCGTAAGGATCTCAACTGTTCGTTTGTGATTTCAAAATATCGAGCCTCCTCCCTTGGAATATCTTCCAAGGGGGGAAGATGAGGCTCATTATTTATGATCTCCCGGTGAGGAGTTTGTGACGGAATGTCAGTTGTATGCTGGGAGGATGCCATGGCCCTCCTTCTAGCGCCAAATCTGTTGACGGGAAAATATGTCCGGCCAACAGTAGGGGATCTCCCCGGTAAAAAGTCCCAATTAGACTTAGAACCGTTTGGAATAGGGATCCCGTCCGGGGTGTGGGTCTGGCTACCGCTTAAATGACTTTCTCTTCGGTCTCGAAGAAACTGATTGAATCTGCAGACATACACTTATTCACATGAAACAGAATACATGACTGATGTATCAAACTGATATATAACACTGCGTGTAGCAAGACAAATAAACAAAATGCATACGCCCAGGAAATGTCGTTAGCAACACATTTATGGGGTAATGCATGCAAGATAATCTGACCACCAAAGAAACAGTTCTTTATGGCGAGAGTATCCCTTAACTTTCCGAAAGATGCAACGAAATGCTAATAAAATAGTTCATCAACATTCATTGTAATAACACATGGTAAAAGTGAGCATCGTCAAACACAACCACAGATAACCATGGAGCATGAATAACACAACATTCATTAATCATATGATATTCTGAAAATATACACAGAATACACACAGTATTGTCACAGCTAAACACATCATCCAACAAAGGGGTTTTAAACAAGTATCTGTATTACATATGCAAGAGTATAACCCTTCAATTGCAATGCTATATTGCTCTTCAGTCCACAAAAGAGAAGCCTCTACTATGTACCCCGCAGGGGTATTTATAGATTCAAGAAACGCCCCTTCAGGCTTTCCGACGCTTCAACTTCCCGACGGTTCAGCTTCCCTACGACCTTTGACGATCATGCAACCTGCGACCTGGGGAAACAATTGCGACCTGCGACCCAGGTGCATGCGTGACCTGCGACCTGGGGACGGTCGCGACCTGCGACCGAAAGAACTTAGCTATGGAGGTGGTCGCGTGATTGAGAGGTTTGGAGCGTCAATTTTCTTCCCCTTCAGGAACTCTTGCCAGGTCTAGTAATCCGCTGCTATAGGGGAGACTAGAGGGGTTTCTTCTTTTAATCGATGCATACATTCCAGGGCGTTCGGTATCAGAGTCTCCTTCTTCTGGGAAATCTGGATTGAGAGGGAGGCAAGCTTGGTATAGATTTGTACTGGGGTGACAAGCAACCAGTTTAGGTTCTCTTGTGATGCTTTAAATTCTGGTGCGGTAGCAGCTTGTCTCACGGGTTGCAGAAAAGACTGAATTTCCTGATCTACCTGCTCCCAGTCTTTAGTTTCATCCAGTGCCCCTAACGACGGAATGTGATGAAGAGCGTTCATGGAGTCTATACCACTGATCAGGTGATTATATGCAGACACCACTTTGTCCAAATCTTTGGCCAGCTTGTCTTTGGACTGCATCTTCATCCGGATTTGTACTTTGGCGTCTTGTGTGTGACTCCAATCCTTCTTAGGCACATTTTCGGGAGCTTGATGGTACTGCGCTGTCCAGTTTATCATTTTTTCCAAAGCTACCGAGGCCTCCTTGAGTTGCTCATGCTTCTCTTTGGTTTCCACTCGTGCCTCTGCCAATGGGGCCACTGTTTGTTTTAGGGTGAGCATTTCTCTATATACTTGCCTCATGGTCATTTCCAATACATCACATTCTTTAATGACTGCCAGTGGGACCTCATTGACTTGGGAAGGCTTACTTTGGAGCTGTCGCACTTCACTCTCCAGCACTGATTTCTCCTGTTCTGCTGTTTTTAGCCTGTTTTGTAGGGAAATAATCTCCCTGCTCATTCTAGTGACATTCTCCTCCGTGGCCGCGGCAAAAGCGGTGCCTGCTGATGCTATCATTACAGGGTTATTTCTTGTATCTGGGACTATGTCCTTTTCAGTGGCGACCGTAGATATGGCGGGATGGCTTTGCGCCAAGGATTTTCTTCTCTCTTGCCGTATTTTGAAAGAGAATTGGTCAAATGTCAATCTAGTCAGGTCGAAGACCTCTTCCTCTTGTTCCCCGGGAAAATCGTCATCAGGGAGGATACTTTTCTTGCCACTCGGAGGAATCTCCAGGGGAGATATGTCGATATCATCTATCATTTCATCCTCTTTATCCTGCATTTGTCCTTTTCCTTTCTCCTTTTTCCGGCGCTCGGCTTCTGCCTTGTCATGTTCCTCCTTCTTCCTGCATTCTGTCTCTACCTCTGCTTCTTTTTCAGCTTTTCTATTTCGCTCTGCCGCGGCGGCTTGGTCTGCCTTCTTTTGACGATCGAAATTGTCAAGTTCTTCCTTAAGTGCTTGTTCTGCCGCCGCCTGTGCTTCCTTTTCCTGTCTTTCCTTTTCCTCAGCCTGTTTCCTTTTCCTCTCTGTCTTTGCATCTTTTCTACGTTTCTCTTCATCCTCCTTCATTTTCTTTTCTTCTTCCTTCTTGGCTTGGGCCTCTGCTCCTCTTAGCTGATCCGAGGTGTCAGTCTTTGTATTGGTCCGGGTTTTCTTATCCCGAGAGGAAGAAGAGCCTCCTAGTTTATGGCTCTTATCTTCTACATTTTGGTGATCCTCTTCTTCTCGGTCAGAGTCAATCCCCGGAGCTAGTTTCCTGTCTGCGTTGTACCAGTTTCTTTTTTCATCCTCTGCCGGGCGTTCCACATGCTGATAACTCCATTTAAAATTGGCCCTTTTACAATGCTCAGGAACTATCCTGACTGGGTCATAAGTTCGGCAATCCAGATTTCTAAAGTGATAACCTTTTATCTCTTCCCCTTCACGCCCTACTTCTCTGGAGTCCTTGACTGTATAAGCACCAATGGTGAGGGGTAGAGCAGGCCAAGGTTTCTTCTTCCCTTTGGAAAGGACATTGGAGAAGCCCGAGGTCATCTGGAAACATACCTCCTGCATGAGCACCTTATCGGTAATAAACTTAGGCAGAGCATGTGGTGCTTTGAATGTGCCAAATACTCGGATGATTGTATATTCAGTGAATGGAAACGAGTGCGCCACCTGACCTAGTGTCTCCATTGCTCGCCAAGACATGCAGGGGGTGTCTTGACCAAATAGTTTCCCGTAAAGGGCGGGGATGAATATCTGAGAGATTTGCTCAATATCTGACTTGTACCTGGATTCCCAGAATACCTTGGTCTGCAAATGGATTGCCCAGGTCTGTTCGGAGTCCCAATTATGTGGCCATCCCTCAACATGCAGCTGGGCACAGATAGCATCTAATAAATACGAAGCCATATAAAATTCTGACGGCGTTCCCTCATCTGGGGCTAAAGCCGAAGCCAAATTTGTTTGCATTGAGCCCATTAATATACCAGCCCAATTGAATCGAGTGCCGTACACCATTACGTGTTCCATTATAGTTGCCCATGCGCCGTTGAAAGTGGTGGCGTCCGGACGTCCGTACACTCTGCAAAGCATGGCGGCCACTAATTTATACACTTTCCTCAGACTGGCCACCGGGTACTCCTGGTCTTTCTTGATTTTAAATTTATCTGGTTCCGCCCACCATTTACTGATTGTATCAACCACTGGTACTTCATTTGCAGAAAACCATCTCGGGGTAAAATTTTCCTCTGGTTGGGGCAACGAGTAGTAGACCTGGGCTTTTGGGCCCTCCAACATTGCAAAAGCTTTACCTCCACTGTCTCGGATCACGAACCTTTTGGGATCCGTCTTCTGTATGATCTAGTCTAACATTTCTGGGCACGAAAAGATGGCGGGGTGTGCCCCTGCTAGATGCAATTTGGATCTCTTGACCTTTAGGTATGCTTCCCGGTCCGGGAGATCTTCTGGAAACTCATCTTCTGGTATGGCGAACTCGTGGTATACTTCATACCACCTAAGGCTGTCCTCCTTTGCGAAGGTGCAAAGAGTGTCTCTGTATATTGGTGGAGGAGATGTTTGTATGTCTGTGTCTGACTCTTCTTCCACCACCTGCCTACCTTTCTTTCGGGACACCCGGGGTGCCATGTTGCTAGAGTCGGAGAGGACCGGTATCGTGTCTGCTCCAAATTCACCTGTTGCAATCAGGAAAGAATCCCAGGATGAGAAAGACATGATGATAACGGCTAAATACAGTCTACACATGCAGAATTTAATTAACTGCTCTCTTGGGGTCGCAGGGTCGCTGATCAACAAAAGAAACTCACATGCGGCCTCGCGACCTTGCGACTAGGTCGCAGGGTCATAGAGTCGCTAACAGAGGATCGCGCGACCTTGCGACCTTGCGACCGGGTCGCTGGGTCGCAGGTCGCACTTGGGCCTGCCGGGGGGTTTCGAGCGCGCGAGGCTTGAGGTTCATTTCTCTCCCAACGGGAAGCATACAAGGCTGGAAGGGGTCCAGGCATGCGGGTAGGACGAAGCCATGAGGAGCTGGACAAGAAAATGTGACCCTGGGGTTTAATGGTGATAACAGGGGAACAAAACAAAAAGAAAACCTCACAAAAAAACCCCACAGCCTCCCCAGCAGGTAATTAAGACAATGGGGAGGCTAGATTTGGGCAAGAAACGCTCATGAAGGAAACACAGAGAGGGAATAGCAACTTACCCGGAAGAAAACGCGCCAGTTGACCTGTCAGAGCAATTCCTAACTTTTCGCTGCAAGTGACAAATGCGACCTAGCGACCTGCCCTTTTAAAAAAAAGGTCGCACGTGCGAGCACTTAATGAGGTCGCAAGTTGGTAGAGTGCGACCCTGCGACCCTAGGGTCGCTAGGTCGCAAAGGTCATTGAGTCGCAAATTTCCTTAATTACTTATCTTTGCGATCTTGCGACCTTTGCGACCTAGCGACCTTAAGGTCACGGGGTCACATAGGTCGCATGAGTCACAACTTCTTTAATTCCGGACCATGCGACCTTGCGACCTGGCAACCTTAGGGTCGCGGGGTCGCACAGGTCGCAGGGGTCGCAATTGTTTCATAGGATGGATTTGCGACTTAGCGACTTGCCCTTATGAACTTCACTTAGCTTTTTCTCTTTTAGTTTCAAAAGGGGCTCCAAAAATTTTGAAGTGTGTGTTTTTATTTTTTGTATTTTTGGAGGGTGTTGTAGAGGCTACAACAGACTCAAAGGTTTGATGACTCATCGGCATGCGCAGGTGAGGTAACAACATAGCGATGAACCATTCCGTATGCTATCTTTCATCATACTCGAATCCTCCTTCCCTAATTTCCTTCTTCAATCACTGATCAGCATCCCATACTGATTCAGACACACCTTGTTTAAAGTCCTTTACTTTTGCTACCAGCTAGGAGTAAGTTTTCGGCTTTCGGAACTGTTTCTTCAAAGCGTCTTTGACATCCTGAATGGATGCGCTCCCATTATGGGCAATGTATCGCATATACCAGTCCAAGGCTCTGTCCTCGAATGCTAATGACAGCTGTGCCCTCTTTACCATATCGCTCGCCAAATTCTGCGCAGTCCAAATAGAATCTACAATGAACTAGAACCGATCCATATCCTCGTCTCCTACCCCCTTAAAGGTGGGTAGTTTTAGGTGCACAACCATATCATTGTCTAAGGGAGGTGGCGGTATAGGTGAATTCTTACCTTTGTGTGGCCTAGGAGGCGCTGTAGCTGGGGTGTCCTGTGCAACTAGTTCTTGTGATAGATTATAGGTGGATCTCCCTCTGTCAAGGTTGGTCCGATAGTATTTCCCACTGCGCGTCGCACTCTTGTCTAGATTCGAGGTCATTCAGTCAGTATGACTACAAAAAATGCTCTTTTCGTATAGTAGTTTCTTGATTAGCAATGGTAACGTCCTTAGAAATTTCCCTGAAACCCCTTGAAGAACCATCATTCGGCCTCAGAGTATGATACAAACTGATCAATGGAAAATTCCGTCACAAATCCTCCCAGCACATTGTCCACCTAGTGATCCACCATGCATGTGATAGTATTATCAGTTTTTTCCAGCTGTTCGAGCAGCTCTGGGGTCCACTGAGTGACTCGCTCATTCTTCCAACACTTATGGAATTCCACCAGTCTGGCCAGCCACTCCTGGAGCTCGATCGCAAAGGTCACAAAGAATATTTCGTAACTTTCAGTAAGGACGTACCTATTTTTCCACCTTTTCGCCGTTAACTTTTCATTGCGATTTTATTTTACTGCGAAGTCCTGGATCTATCTTTCGAAGCAGTCTTCAATCTCTTTTCTTTTAGGCTTCCAGTATTTTCTTCTCATTACCT
Source organism: Pinus albicaulis (assembly GCA_034641835.2). Lineage (NCBI taxonomy): Eukaryota > Viridiplantae > Streptophyta > Pinopsida > Pinales > Pinaceae > Pinus > Pinus albicaulis. Next base: position 1,547,998,177 of record CM076580.1, on the reverse strand, counting down.
AATTCCTCTCTCAAACTTCTTTTGGTCCTGGCAATGGAACCATTTTTTGGCTTGAGGGGTCTTGACCCAGGTTCAGTGTGCAAGGTTTGCCAACAAACCCCTATACTACTGGCCCTTTCAGTAGTGACCTGCTTGCGCAGGTCAAAGTCTCAACCAAAGTAGTATGGGTGGGTGCTGCAACTAGGTTTCCGCACCCTGAGAAAGGATAGGTAAGACAAGTAGAGCTGCGTTTGGTCCTGCACTACCCTGATCGCCTTATACTACACATGACCAAGAAGGTTTCTGTTCGCATCCACATGCACTAGATCTATAATTATATGTTTTTTATAACATCAACATAGCAGTATATAAACAGATCATAACAGATCTAGATCCAAGAATGCAATACACAGATCTTTCGCAGTGTAAAGACAGAAACACATAACACAACAATTATCAGTAATTCACACAACAGTACTTCATAGATTCAATACTTCATTAATCCCTTCCATTAATTCATTCATCAATTATCCCTTACAATTCCCTTCCCAACCTGCACACACAGCAACACGGTCTGCACACAGCCAGTAGGAGTCTGTTCCCCAAAACCCAAACAGATAGCTTAACCAACAATTCACATCAATCTTTCATCATTCTCTATCTTTTACAATACAAAATGCATCTCTATTTATAAAAATCTAGCCTAGCCTTTCCTATGGTATGCAACCCATGGTTTTCAGACCCCTAGTTTACCCTTTCACCCATTACAATGCTTTCAGGGCTTTGACCCGCCCCAAAACCCCTACGCTAAATTAAATATAATCAAAAGTATCAAAATTGGACCAGTTTCACAGCTTGTTAGGAGACCCCATTCCAACAGGGAATCCTACTAAATATGGATTTCATGTTGTATTTCCCTTTTAGGAGTTAAACCAGCTAGTTTCTAAAAAATCTTATCATAGGTAGAGACAATGTCAAACATTTATTTCTTGCGAGAAGTATTACAATCTTTGAAAGTATCATATGCTTCAACATCCTTTTCCCTCACATCCATGAAAAAAAAATTATATTGGAGTTGATGAGTATTTTCATCTATCCTAAATTGAAAATGGTTGAATTGATCTTCATGCAATGATATCTCACAATATCTTCCACCCCATCTTTACCAATATGGTATTTTTTCTCATGCCTAAAAAATGCTCCCTTCCTTTCGTACAAGTATGGGATTCCCAAGACTATGCCATAAATCTCAAGTCGGATAACATCTAAATCAATCTCATATATCATATTGGAAGCAATGGAAAACCTAACCCTACATTGTTTAGTTCCATTGAGTTTTGGATTGGCGAATACCCAACCAAGAGGGTAGGGTTTTGGATGAGGTCTCATTCTGAAACCCAACTTCTTAACATTTTATTTTAGATAAAATTAACTTAAGAGCCTAGATCAAACATTTTATCTATTTTTATGTGCTTAGATACAACTTTTATATGGAACGGTTCACTTATATTTCATTCTATAAAGACCCCTTGTTGATTTTGCATGTAAATAAAGTAATACCAAGGTCATGCAATACATATTCTAAGTTGAATGTTGGTTAAACATTATAGTGGGGATCACTTATGATTAATAAATGGATATGGAAATTGGAAAAGTCATTGGAAAAGGAAAATATGCCATAAATCAAATTTAATTATGAAAATAAAGGAAAATAGGAGAAAAGGAAGGAGAAGAGACACAAATTTGCATTCAAGGTAAAATTGTGCAAAAATGAAGGAAAATGTTATGAAACCAGCTCCAATAATAGAAGAAAAGAGATATCAATTCCTTATAAATAATCCACTTCGAGGGGGAAACCTTCTTTACATTACATAAATGAACAATTCTTGGATGATACAAACATAAAAACCTCCTTTATATATATAGGAGTCCATGGGGTCACAATATAATCCTATCTGACCTAAAAATAATAATGTAACGACACAAAAATAAAAATAATGGGCTTTGTTGGGGCACAATAATAATAATATGGGGACTACAGGGGTACAACAATAACAATAAGGGGGCTACACTAACAACAATAAGGGACTACACTAGTAATATAGGGACCTAACATGCCGCTCTCTTTAAAAAAAGTGTTATTCTCAATGCTTTATTAGCTCTGGATGTTTTTGTATAAAATTCTCATCCTCCCATGTGGAATCTTCAGTGGGTAAGTTCTTCCACTTGATGAGATACTCTGAAATTGATCGATTTTGTAGCTATCGAGTTCTTGTTTCCGTGACCGCTTCACGTTCCAATATTATTTTTCCTTCCTCATCAAGTTCTGGAAATATTGTTTGAACTAGAAGTTTGTCACCTATAACCTGCTTTAAGCATGAAACTTGGAAACTAGGTGCACTTGAGAAGAAGCAGGAAGCTCCAATTTGTATACCCTAGTACCAATCATTTGCAATGCCTTGTAAGGACCATAGTAATTTGGCGATAATTTATTAACTTTCTCAACTTGATTGAGGGCCATTTTTTTTATGGTTGTAGCCGTAAAAATAGCCAATCTCCTACATCAAAACTTTTCTTGATGTGATGTTGATCTTCATGTTGTTTCATTTGATTTTGTGCCAAATTTAGGGTTATAATTCAAGAGTTGGAGAACTTGTTGTTGATGCTCGATGTGATCTTCCACCGCTTGACCTTAGAATTTTCTGTTCAAGATGATGTGAGGGACGATGGATGATATCCATAAAGTTCCATAAATGGGGTCATTTTTGCTGCAATATGGAAGAAAGTGTTGTACCACCATTCATTGATAGGTAACCACTTGACCCATTGTGTTTTTTTATAAGATAAAAATGACGAAGATATCCTTCCAAAAATTTGTTCACTATATCATCTTTCCCATCAGATTGAGGATGATAAGGTGAGCTATGAGCTAGTTGAGTACCAAAACAAGAAAATAATTTCGTCCAAAAATTTCCAGTGAAAATGGGATCTTTGTCACTTACAATAATTTTTGGGTTTCCATGTAGATTTTTAATTATTTCCATAAATTCAGTAGCAAATATACTTGCTTTAAATGGATGAGATAATGCACAAAAGTGTGCATACTTGGTAAGTCTATCAACTACCACCATTATGACACTCTTTCCTTCAAACTTCGGTAAAACTAGGATGAAATCCATTGAAACCTATTCCCAACTTTAACTTGGAATGGATAAAGGTTGTAGCAGGTCCGGGGTCTTAATTGTCTCAACTTTATTTTGTTGGAAAACCAAACATTCTGTTGTGAAACCAGCTCCAACAATAGAAGAAAAGAGATATCAACGCCTTATAAATAAGCCACTTCGATGGGGAAACCTCCAATACATTACATGAATGAACAATTCTTGGATGATACAAATTACAAAACCTCCTTTCTATATATAGGATTCCATAGGGCCACAATGTAATCCTAGCCAACCTAAAAATAATAATGTAAGGGCATAATAATAGCAATATGGGGGTTACAAGGGTATAATAATAACAATAAGGGGGTTACACTAACAACAATAAGGGACTATACTAGTAATATAGGGACCTAACATGCCCCTCTCCTTCAAAAAAGTGTTGTCCTCAACACTTGAGTAGCTCTGGGTGCTTCTGTATAAAATTATCATCCTCCCATGTAGAATCTTTAGTGAGTAAGTTCTTCCACCTGATGAGATACTCTGAAATTGATCGATTCTATAGCTGTCGAGTTCTGGTTTCCGTGACTGCTTCAGGTTCCAATATGATTTTTCCTTCCTCATCAAGTTCTGGAAATATTGTTTGAACTGGAAGATTTTCACTGATAACATTCTTTAAGCATGAAACATGGAAAATTGGATGCACTCGTGAAGAAGCAGGAAGCTCCAATTTGTATGCCATAGTACCAATCTTTTGCAACACCTTGTAAGGACCATAGTACTTTGGCAATAATTTACTATCCTTCTTAGCTTGCTTGAGGGACATTTTTTTGTATGGTTATAGCTGTAAAAATACCCAAACTCCTACATCAAAAATTCTCTCATTGCGATGTTGATCTGCCTATTTTTTCATTCGATTTTGTGCCAAATTCAGGTTGTCCTTTAAGAGTTGGAGAACTTCTTGTTGATGCTTGATGTGATCTTCCACTGCTTGAACCTTTGAATTTTCTCTTAAAGATGATATGATGGATGGTGGATGATATCGATAAAGTGCCATAAATATGGTCATTTTCAATGTAGTATGGAAGGAAGTGTTATACCACCATTCAGCGAGAGGTAACCACTTGACCCATTGTGTTTGTTTATCAGATACAAAACAACGAAGATATCCTTCCAAACATTTATTTACTATCTCAGCTTGACCATCGGATTGAGGATGATAAGATGAGCTATGAGCTAATTGAGTACCCAAACAAGAAAATAACTCCGTCCAAAAATTTCCAGTAAAAATGGGATCTTTTTCGCTCACAATAACCCTTCGGTTTCCGTGTAGCTTTTGAATTGTGTTCATAAATGTAGTAGCAACTGTACTTGCTTTAAATGGATGAGATAATGCACAAAAGTGTGCATACTTGGTAATTCTATCAACTACCACCATGATGACACTCTTTCCTTCGGACTTAGGTAAACCTGTTATAAAATCCATTGAAATCTCCTCCCAACGTTGACTTGGAATGGATAAAGGTTGTAGAAGTCCTGGGGTCTTAATTGTTTCCACTTTATTCTGCTGGCAAACCAAACATTTCGCCACAAAATTTTGAATATCAGATTTAAGGCCATCCCAAAAAAATTCTTTCTTCACCCTGTGGTAAGTTTTTAAAAATCCTGAGTGTCCTCCTAAAGGAGAAGTGTGCAATTCTAAAAGAATCTTTTGTTTTAGTTGGGAATTCTTACAAAGATATAAGCGATCTTTGTACCATAAGGAATCATTTTTCCAACTAAATGTATTAGATGTACTAGGATCTTGCCGCAACTTTTGAATGAGTGTCCATACATCTTTGTCCTTCTTCCATTCATCTCTTGCTTCAGTTATCCAATCTGGTTGGATAATAGAAATGGCACAAAGCAATGCTTCCACCTCTTCATTATTTCTTGAAAGTGCATCTGCAACAACATTAAGCTTTCCTTTTTTGTAGATTATTTCAAAGTCATAACCCAACATCTTTGTGACCCATTTTTGCCGCTCTTCTGAAGATAGTCTTTGTTCCAAAAAGTGTTTAAGACTATCATGATTAGTTTTTACCTTGAAGTGTCTTCCCATTAGGTAAGTTCGCCATTTCTTTAGTGCATGGAGTATTGCTAACATTTCCTTCTCATAAATAGGTTTCTGTAAATACTTTCCTTTGATTGGACAAATTTCAAAAGAAATGGGTCTTCCTTCCTGCATTAAAACTGCACCAATTCCATTTCCTGAGGCATCACATTCCACAATAAAGGTTTTTGTGAAGTCTGGCGTAGCTAAGACCGGTGCTAGGCACATTGCCTCTTTAAGATGTTCAAAGGCCCTAGTTGCTTCAGGAGTCCATGAAAATGCATCTTTCTTCAATAATGTTGTTAGAGGTGCTGCTATTCTCCCATAATTCTTAACAAACTTGCGATAATACCCCGTTAACCCGAGAAATCCTCGCAACTGCTTTATGGTTGTGGGAACTTTCCATTCCTTAATGGCTTTAATTTTGTTAGGGTCTACTTTAACACCCTCGTGAGATACAATATGACCCAGATATTCCACCTCTTGTACTCCAAAGAAGCATTTGGATGTTTTTGCATATAATTGTTTCTCCTGCAATAGTTTGAGCACCCTGTCAACATGTTCAACATGATCCTTCCAAGACCTGTTGTAGATTAGTATATCATCAAAAAATACTAGCACAAATTTTTAAGGAAGGGTTTGAAAATGGAATTCATCAACCCTTGAAATGTAGAAGGTGCATTGGTAAGGCCAAAAGGCATGACCAAAAATTCATAATGACCCTCATGAGTTCGAAATTTTTTTTTTGGAATATCTTCATTCTTCATTCTAATTTGATGATATCCTGAACAAAGATCCGACTTGGTAAAATAAATTGCTCCATGTAATTCATCCAATAATTCATCAATCACAGGAATGGGAAATTTATCTTTAATGGTGAGCTTATTGAGTTCCCTATAATCGGGACACATGCGCCATGTTCCATCCTTCTTGTGTACCAATACTATAGGAGCAGAGAAAGAACTTTGACTAGGTTGAATTATACCAACCTCTAACATTTCTGCAATCATACGTTCAATTTCACTCTTTTGGACATAAGGATATCTGTAAGGTCAGATGTTTGGAGGAACACTGCTTGGAATCAAATGAATAGCATGATCATGATCACGAATAGGTGGGAGTCCTTTGGGAGTATCAAACACATTGGAATGATTGTCCAAGTCTCTTTGAATATCTGGAGAAATAGATTATTTTGATGTTGGTACTTCTAGTGAGCATAATTGTGAAATTATGCCTCGTTGTTATTTCTTGAGAAGCTTTGTCATGAGATTAGAGCTTATTATCTTTCCTGGCTTCCCTGTGATACCCCGTAATTCAATTTTCTTTCTTTCCGAAAAAATTTTCAATAAAAGTTCTTGAAAATTAAAAGCTATTGTCCCCAAAGATTGTAACCATTGTACTCCTAGTACAACACCAGCACCTGCCATTGGGATGGAAAGCATTGGACTATTCAATACATATTCCCCCATGGATATATTGCTATTATGGAATTTTCCAGAGCAATTTATAGTTCCTCCATTTGCAACCATCACTTGACATTCTAGTGATGGGTATAGGAAACAATTCAATTCTTTGCCTACCTTACAATGAATAAAATTATGGATACTACCTGAATCAATAAACACTATTACCTTTTTCTTCTTGATATGTCCTTCTATCTTGAGAGTTTGAGCAGTGGTAATTCCTACCAACGCATTACACAATATGGTCGGACTCATTTCTTCCTCTTCTAGAGTTGGTTCCTGGTGTATATCCTCTTTTTGTTCATTTTCTTCTTTCTCTTCACAATATATGTAAAATAATTTCTTCTCAGCATACTTATGACCTTTAGTGTATTTGCTATCAAAATTGTAACAAATCCCTTGTGCTCTTTTTTCTTCCAATTTTTGTGGTGTCAAACTTGTAGGTTGTTGAAATCTAGGAGTAGCAACACTTCCCTCTTTATAGAAGTGAGTGGTAGGCTTCCTTGTCGCCATAATTTTACATTCGATTTTTCTTACCAACCTGAATGCCTTCTCCAATGAATCAGGTTCCAAAATGCGAACTTCATGTTGGATGTTATCCTTTAAAGTACCTATGAAGAGATCAATCCCGTGTTCCTCTGGAATATCAGTTACCCTTATATTCAATTTTTGGAAGTCCTCAATGTGCTCCCCCACTAAACCCTTTTGTTTGAGATTTATCAATTGGCTAAAGAAGGTGTTGCTCTTTGTATCCTCATAATGTGCTATCATTTCCTCCATAAAAATTGACCAAGTGACAATTTTTTACGGGAGCAAAGCCATCGATACCATACAAATGTATTTTGTTCTAGATGTAAAGTTGCAATGCGTACCTTTTGTGTGTTTTGCACATTATTGAGATCAAAATATTGCTCCATCTATAGTATCCATGTTACGGGATCCTTGCCATCAAACTTCCTCATATCCATCTTTGGAATATGGTGGTTCTTCCCGCCAACATTAGAGTTTATGAAATCATGATTAGCATTTATTTTGTTCTCATCATGAGTTTCCTTTACTATCTTTTCACCATTAGGAAACATTTGTTTTATCAACTTTGTCAAACCTTCCATGTCTGCTTTTAGATCATTCTTCATGTTTTCCATTTTTTCATCGATCTTAGCTTCCATGTCATCCATCTTAGCTTCCATGCCAACTTCCATGCCATCCATCTTACCTTCCAAACCATTAATCTTAGCTTCCACACCTTTCTTCAAACCATCCGTCTTAGTTTCCATGCCTTTCTTCACAACTTCCATTTCATTTTTTTTTGCTCTTTGCGATAGCGAAATTTGGTGCACTTGCTCATGGACTTTTGATATCTCATGTTGCATTTCTTCGTCTTCATGAGACATAGTAGAGACTTATGAAGGCTTAATGGGTGTTGAATTCTTTTTAGGAGGAATTTTAGAACCCAATACTGATATCTATGCTCAATAGGCCTTTGGAATCAACTAGAACTGATTTTTCAAACAAGAATTATGCAATTTGAAAAAAAAATACACACCTTTTTCTTGATTTTGAGGAGCTCGATATTGAAACTGAATTATCTCTATGATTTCAGATCTTCAATATTTGAAATTTGGACCTGAAGTCACCCTCTGAATATTCTTTTGAATTCCATAGGTCTGACCTGATTTGGATTCTTCAAGGAAAAGTTATGTCTAATCTCCCACAATGACGCAACTATGGACTAGTTCAGTATTATGAAATTGTACGAATTTCCACGTATCATTGTTTCCTCCTTTGGCTTTGAAATTGATAGAAAATAAAATACAGTCTGTTTACTTGTGTCCACTTTTTACAACATTCTAATCTAATGCTCAGAGAGAGAGTTATGAAGGTTTTCCCACGATATCCTCTTTGAGATGAAATTCGGGAGCCTGAAAAATACCTAACTTCCACAGATCATATATCCGAAAATATTGCGAACCAATCTCTAAAATGTTTTGACAATGTTCCTCAATATTTCGGCTTCGCTCTCTCAAAATTTCAGCTTCGGAACCTTCATAGAACCAAAGTTATAGCGCAAATTCCGCGATGACTTGTTTAGGTTAAATTCAGGAGCCTGCAAAAAGCCCTAACTTCCATAGATCATATCTCCAAAAATGTTGTGAACCAAGTTATGAAATTATGTGACGATTTTCCTCAGGATTTGAGATTCGCACTCCCAAAATTTCAGCTTCTGAACCTTCGTAGAAAAAAATTTATACCGAAAATTCCACGATGACCTGTTTGCAGCAGTGAAACCCTAGAATCCAAACCTCTGATACCAAATGTTGTGAAACCAACTCCAAAAATAGAAGAAAAGAGATATCAACGCCTTATAAATAAGCCACTTCGAGGAGGCAACCTCCAATACATTACATGAATGAACAATTCTTGGATGATACAAATTACAAAACCTCATTTCTATATATAGGAGTCCATAGGGCCACAATGTAATCCTAGCCAACCTAACAATAATAATGTAAGGGCACAATAATAACAATATGGGAGTTACAAGGGTACAATAATAACAATAAAGGGGTTACACTAACAAAAATAAGGGACTATGCTAGTAATATAGGGACCTAACACATTCTTCCGCAAACTTTTGAATATCAAATTTAAGGCCATCCCAAAAAAAAATAATTCTTCACCCTGTGGTAAGTTTTAAAAAACCTTGAGTGCCCTCGCCAAGGGAGAGGTGTGCAATTGAAAAAGAATATATTTTTTTTTATAGTTGGGAATTCTTACAAAGATATAAGTGATATTTTTACCATAAGGAATAATTTTTCCAACTAAATGTATCAAATGTACTGGGATCTTGCTGCAACTTTTGAATGAGTGTCCACACTTCTTTTTCATTTTTCCATTCATCCCTTGCTTCATTTATCCAATATGTTTGGATAATAGAAATGCCAAAAATAAATGCTTCCACCTCCTCATCCTTTCTTGAGAGTGCATCCACAACAACATTTAGCTCCCCTTTTTAGTAGATGATTTCAAAGTCATAACCCAACATCTGTGTGACCCATTTTCACTGCTCTTCTGAAGATATTATTTATTCCAAAAAGTATTTAAGACTATCATGATAATTTTTTAGCTTGAAATGTTTTCCCATTAGGAAAGGTCACCATTTCTTTAGTGCATGTAGTATTTCCAAAATTTCCTTCTCATATATAGCTTTTTGTAAATACTTTCCTTTGATTGGACGACTTTCAAAATAAATGGGTTGTCCTTCTTGCATTAAAACAACACCAATTCCATTTCCTGAGGCACCACATTCAAAAATAAAGGTTTTTTTGAAGTAAGTGTAGCTAAGACCGGTGCTTAGTACATTTCCTCTTTAATATGTTCAAAGGCCTTAGTTGATTAAGGAGTCCATGAAAATTCATATTTCTTCAATAATGTTGTTAGATGTGCTATTATTCTTCCACATTTCTTAAAAAACTTGCGATAATACCCTGTTAACATGAGAAATCCTCGCAATTCCTTTATGGTTGTGAGGACTCTCCATTCCTTAATGGCTTCAATTTTGTTAGGGTCTACCTTAACACCATCCTGAGATACAATATGACCGAGGTATTCCACATCTCGTACTCAAAAGAAAAATTTGGAGGTTTTTGCATATAATTGTTTCTCCTCCTATAGTTTGGGCACCATGTTAACATGTTGAACATGATCCTTCCAAGACCCGTTGTAGATTAGTATATCATCAAGAAATACTAACACAAATTTTTTAAGGAAGGGTTTGAAAATGGAATTCATCAACCCTTGAAATGTAGAAGGTGTATTGTTGAGGCCCAAAGGCATGACCAAAAATTCATAATGACCCTCATGAGTTCAAAATGTTGTTTTCAAAATATCTTCAGTCTTCATTATAATTTGATGATATCCTGAATGAAGATCCAACTTGGTAAAATAAATTTCTCCATGTAATTCATGCAATAATTCATCAATCACAGAAATGGAAAAATTATCTTTCATAGTGATATTATTTAGCTCCCTATAATCCAGATAAATGTGCCATGATCCATCCTTCTTGTGCACCAATACTACTAGAGCAGAGAAAGAAGTTTGACTAGGTTGAATTATACCAGCCTCTAGAATTTCTGCAATCATAAGTTTAATTTCACTTTTTTGGACATAAGGATATCTGTAAGGCCTGATGTTTGGAGGAACACTTCCTGGAATCGAATGAATATCATGATCATGATCACGAATAGGTGGGAGTCCTTCAGGAGTTTAAAACATCTTGGAATGATTGTCCAAGACTTTTTGGAGATATGGAGAAATAAATGATTTTGATGTTGGAACTTCTAGTGAGCATAATTGTGCAATTACGCCTTGTTTTTATTTCTTCAGAAGCTTTGTCATGACATTAGAGCTTATTATCTTTCCTAGATTCCCTGTGATACCTCGTAATTCAATTTCCTTTCCTTAAAAAAAAAACAATCAACCAAAGTTCTTGAAAATTAAAAGCTATTGTCCCCAAATATTGTAACCATGGTACTCCTAGTACAACATCAACACCTCCCATTGGAATGAAAATCATTGAACTATTCAATACATATTCCCGCATAGTTAGCCCGATATTATGGCATTTTCTAGAGAAATTTATAATTCCTCCATTCGCAACCGTCACTTGACACTCTGGTGCTGGGTGTAAGAAGCAATTCAATTCTTTGGCCATCTTACAATGAATAAAATTATGGGTACTACTTGAATCAATCAACACTATTACATGTTTTTTCTTGATATGTCCTTCTATCTTGAGAGTTTGAGGAGTGGTAATTCCTGCCAATGCATTACAGGATATGGTCAAACTCATTTCTTCTTTCTCGAGGATTATTTCCTGGTGTATATCCTCTTATTTTGAAGTTTCTTGTTCATTTTATTCCTCCTATTCACAATATATGTAAAATAATTTCTTAGCATCACACTTATGACCATTAGAGTATTTTCTATCACGACTATAGAAAATAATTTTTCTCTTTTTTCTTGCAATTTTTGTGGTGTCAACCTTGTAGGTTGTGGAATTATAGGAGTATCCACACTTCCATATGTATAGATGTGAGTGGTAGGCTTCCTTGTCACCATAATTTTAATTTCAATTTTTCTTTCCAACTTGAATGGCTTCTCCAATGAATCACGTTCCCATAGGCAAACCTCATGTTGGATGTTATCCCTTAAAGTCCCTATGAATACATCAATCATGTGTTCCTATGGAATATCAGTTATCCTTATATTAAATTTTTGGAAGTTCTTAATGTGCTCCACCATTGAACCCTTTTGTTTGAGATTTATCAACTGGCTAAAGATGGTGTTTCTCTTTGTATCCTCATAATGCGCTATCATTTCCTCCATAAAAATTGACCAAGTGACAATGCTTTTATGAGATCAAATCCATTAATACCATACAAATTTATTTTGTTCTAAATATAAAGTTGAAATGCGTACCTTTTGTGTTTTGCACATTATGGGGATCAAAATATTTCTCCATATGTAGTATCCATGTTATGGGATCCTTGCCCTCAAACTTCCTCATATCGATATTTGGAATGTGGTGGGTCTTCAAGTCAATATTAGAGTTTATGAAATCACGATTAACATTTATTTTTCTCTCATTGTGAGTTTCCTCTATTGCCTTTTTGCCATTAGGAATCATTTCTTGTATCAAAAATTTCAAACCTTCCTTCAAACCTTCCATGTTTGCTTTTAGATCATTCTTCATGTCTTCCATGTTGTCTTTCATTTTTTCATCAAACTTAGATTCCATGTCATCCATATTAGCTTTGATGCCATCCATATTACCTTCCATGCCTTCCATGTCATTCTTCAAACCATCCATATTAGCTTCCACGCCTTTCTTCAAACATTCCATCTTAGCTTCCAAGCCTTTCCTCAAAACTTCCATTTCATTTATTGTTACTCTTTGCGAGAGCCAAATTTGGTGCACTTGGTATTCTAATTTTGATATATCATGTCGCACTTCTTCCTCTTCATGATTCATAGTAGAGCCTTTTTAGGGCTTGATAGGTGTTGAATTATTTTTAGGGGCCATTTTAGAACCCAATACTGATATCTATTCTTCAATATGCCCTTGGAATCACTCCAAACTAATTTTTGAAACAAGAATTATGAAATTTGAAAGAAAATAATCACACCTTTTTCTTGTTTTTCAGGAGCTCGATATTGAAAGTGATATATGTATATAATTTTGGATCCCAAAATTTTTATCTTTGGTTCTTTAGTAGCCCTCTAAATCTTCTTTCTAATGCCACAAATTTGACCTGATTTAGATTCTTCAAGGAAAATTTATTCCCAATCTCCCGCAATGACCTAATTATGAACTTTTTCAGTAGAGAGAACTTGTAAGGTGTTCCACGTGTCACTATTTCCTCATTAAGCTCTAAAATTGATACACAAGAAACTACAATATGTTTTATTTGGACCACTTTTTACAGAATTCCAATCTGATGCTGAGAGAGAGAGTTATGATGATCTTAACAAGGTAAACTCTTTGAGATGAAATTCGGGAGCCTACAAAAACCCTAACTTCCACATAGCATATCTCCAAAAATATTGCAAACCAAGATTTGAAAGGTTTATAGAACGTTCCTTAGGATTTCTTTGCAATTTTTTTTTTTTAGCTTCTGAAACATTGTAGAAAAAAAATTATAGAGAAAATGTGATGATGACCACGTTTGAAGGAGTGAAACCCTAGAATCCAAAGCTCTCATACCAAATTTTATGCAACCAAATCCAAAAATAGAAGAAAAGAGAGATCAACGCCTTATAAATAAGCCACATTGAGGGGGAAACCTCCTTGACATTACATAAATGAAAAATTATTGGATGATACAAATGAAAAAATCCTCATTTCTATATATAGGGGTCCATGGGGTCACAATATAATCCTAGGCGACCTAACAATAATAATGTAAGGGCACAAAAATAACAATAGTTGGATTTTATGGGGAACGATAATAAAAATGTGGGGACTACAAGGGTACAAAAATAACAATAAGGGGGCTACACTAACAACAATAGGGGACTACATTAGTAATATAGTGACCTGAGAGAAAATGAATAAAAAAGGAAACATCAATAATAAAAAGGCACGAGAGAAACAATTCACAACTTTTGGTCAGTTAAGTTTTGGCTCACTCCTTTTAATATTTCATTATCTCATACTCTTTCACACTTAGAGTATTCTTAGAGCACTCTAGTATTCTTTTGGATTTGGAATAATATACACAAGGAAACAAAGCGAAAGAAAAGTAAAGAAAGGAAGTGTAAGGAGATAATTGGATCAACAACTACAACTAGATTGATTTGCTCGTAACAGATTACATGTGTGATTTCCTTGTATGTTTTTTGATGCATAGTATATGCATGTGATTATTTAGTTATGTGTTCTCATTGGCATGGAAATTTTCCTAGATTGAAAGTGGTTTTAACCTTTCCTTTCTATTTCCTAGATAACCATGGTGTAGTGGGTTTCCCACTTGTTTTTCTTATTAGTTCTGAGTTCACTATGGTTGCAGGTTGGAGAAAATTCTCTCGAGACCTAAAACAACTTGAGTTGTTGATTTTGATTTATGCAGGAATGCAAAAAAATGTAGAAATTTGAATAATAGCTGAATTATTCACCGAGATTATCCTGATTACACACTATTTAAGCTTCATGCATAATACATAACCTCTTCTACAATTGATCATCAATATGCGAAAATAGAAAGCAGTCGCATGCGCTCATTAAAACATAATCAAGCACACATATCAACACATGATGTAATGGGGAAAGAAATAGCTGAAAACCCCCAACTATCTGTATATTATAATGATAGAGAAAATGTAACAATACATATCACAAAGCTCTCACAGCTCTCAGCACTATCTCAATGCTACACACAAAACTAGTTATGAAGATGAACAAGTCACAGGTTCAAATCTCCTCCACAAGTCTGCCTGCCTCTACTGCGCAATCCAAGTTGATTAATGATGAGATCCAATTTTGAATCCCACTAGCTCCAACTACGCAATCCTCATTGGAAATCTCCATAAATGTGTGTGCAAATCTCATGCACAGCCAATAGTCACAACTGATAGTAGACTCACCCTTTCACCCACCTCTAACACTGGTCTCCACTGAACTGTCCATGCATTGCAGTTAACTGATGTGTTCTTTAGTTGATTTATGAGTTGATAATTAGTGAATTAATTAATAATTAATTCACACCACTCATCACTAGTGTATTTTTCATTTAGACTAAATACAACTAGTTCAACTAAGTTAAACCGAACACAACTCCACCAACTGTCTCATCAACTCCACCAAACTTTGCCACATGAGTTCTAACTGAAGTCAACCATGCAATAGCTCAACTAACCCTTAGGAAAAGCGTATTTCCTTCTGTCAGCTGCATGTGCCACATCCAAGCATCAAACTCAAGTGCTCCAAGAGGATAAGATAATGTTTATAGTCTAAATATTATTAAGCGTTAATAATATTTGACTGTTCTATTTTTAGCCCGGCAGTCTAAAAATAGAAACCGCCCAATGTCTAAAAATAGAGGTCCATATATTTTTACCAACTCGACCAATCATCCATAAATATCATCCTGCAACTCATAGACCATGATCCATATGTCTAAAAATAAACATAGTCTAAAAATAGACTTTGCGCCAAAAATAGCCTGCGGGCCCACTTAGTGAAGGCGACTTCATTTCACTAAGCTCCATCATCTTGTTGCATTTTCAACACTCCCTCTCAACAAGATATGGATTATCTGCAACCCCTATCCTGCCTCTGTGGAATTCGAATTTGCTCCTGGTGAGCGCCTTCATCAAGATGTCGGCATCCTGATCCTTCGTGGGAATATATGAAAGTAACATGATTCTCCGCTGCACACAATCTCTGATATGATGGTACCTGATGTCGATGTGTTTGGATCTATCATGAAATACTGGATTAGCCGAGATTTTAATGCAACTCTGGTTATCACAATAAATCACAGTAGGCTCCAAATGCGACCCGAACAACCCGACCAGAATCTTCCTCATCCAAATAGCCTCGCATGCAGCCAAGCTTGCTGCCATATACTCGGCCTCCGCGGAACTGAGTGCCACGGATCTCTGCTTCCTGCTGTACCAGGAAACTGCTGTCGACCCGATACTGAAGATCCCTCCAGATGTGCTCTTTCGGTCCGTTGGGCTCCCTGCCCAATCTGCATCCGTGAAGCCACATAGCTTCACCTCATCCTCCTGTCTGTACCACAGACCATATCCCGATGTGCCTCTAAGATAACACAATACATGCTTGCCTGCCTTCCAGAAGAGCTTGGTAGGCTTAACCATAGCTTGCGAAAGTTGGTTAACAGCATAGCATATATCGGGTCGTGTATTGACCAAATACATAAGCGACCCCACCAACTGTCGATAAACAGTGGCATCCACTACCTCCGCTGAAGTAGCATCCTCCTTCCTCCAACCACCAGGAAGAGGAGTATCAATAGGCTTGCAGCCATGCATGTTGAACTTCTCCAGTATCTCCCGGGCATACTTACCCCGAGAAATAAACAATCCATCACTGCGCTGCCAAATTTCCAATCCCAGGAAATAATGAAGGAGGCCCAAGTCCTTCATCTCAAACTCTTTTGCAAGATCCTCCTTGCATGAGAGTATCAACAACTCATCACCTGTCAAAATCAAATCATCTACATAAAGTACAATGATCAGCAACTTACCCTCCACCACAATCTGGTATAGGTTCGGATCCGCCTCACTCTTGGAGAATCCAAGTCCGGTGAAATAACTGTCTATCCGTGTGTACCAAGCACGAGGTGCTTTTTTCAACCCATACAGTGCTCTCTTGAGTCTGCACACATGCGACTCACTGCTGAAGATCTCGAAACCTTCGGGCTGCTCTATGTACACCTCCTCCTCAATGACTCCGTTCAGGAACGCAGTCTTCACATCCATCTGATGGATGTGCCACCCCATCTGCGCTGAGAGAGCTAGGATTGTCCGTATGGAAGAGTACCTTGCGACAGGTGCAAAGGTCTCCTCATAATCGATCCCCTCGATATGTGAGAAGCCACGGGCAACAAATCTTGCCTTGTACTTCTCTACACTCCCGTCAGCCGCCTGCTTCACTTTGTAGATCCATCACGAACCCACCACTGATTTCCCCTCCGATTGTGGGACAATATCCCATGCACTGTTTCTGACAATCGAATCATACTCTTCCACCATGGCATCTACCCATGCGGGGTCCTCCACAGCTTCCTCGAAAGAGGATGGCTCTGTCACGACACATTTTCTCACAAGAGCCATGTATCCAGTGTACCGGTCCGGTGACTGTCTCTGTCTGCACTATGCTATAGGTGGTCCTACAACCTTCTTTGCATCTTGAGCCAGTCGCTCAGCTTCTGGAGTGCGCTTGCGCCCTCTGATGGTTGGTGCTGCATGAGAGGTCCCTTCCACTCCATGAACTTCCTCATGTGGCTGATCCACATCCTGAAGCTCATCCTTAGGAACTAATAGCTCCTCATCTGCATGCAAGTGTGGCTCCCTTTCAAGCGAACACTGCATGGCTTTCTCCTCCTAAAATTTGAGATCCCGTCGCACAACAGTCTTGCGACTGTCTGGTAAATACACACGATAGTTGTGGGGCGTATCAGTGTACCCCAAAAATATCCCAACCTCTGCGGTCGGATCCAGCTTCTTTCTGGCATCCTTCGTCACATGCATGTAGGCAGGTGAACCAAAAATCCTCAAATGGGAAATATCAGGTCTCTTACCAGAAAACGCCTCCTCTGGTGTACTCATGCCAAGTATCTTGTGAGGACAACAGTTCTGCACATATACTGCAGTATTGCATGCCTCCACCCACAAGTGAAGGGGTAGGCCCTGATCATGCAACATCGCCCGTGCAGCACCCACGATCGTTCTATTCTTCCGCTCAGCAACCCCGTTCTGCTGTGGGTTATGGGGTGCGATGAGCTCTCTCCGAATCCATTCTGCGCTGCAAAAGTCCTTGAATTCAGCAGAGATGAATTCACCACCATTGTCGCTCCTAAGAGCCTTCACATGCTTCCCCGATTCCTTCTCAACCAACGCCTTGAACTCACAGAACTTTGAGTATGTCTCGCTCTTCTTCTGCATGAAGAAGATCCAGCACTTCCAAGAGAAATCATCAACAAAGATTACATAGTACTTGTGCTTTGTTGTCGAAGCTACTGAGAATGGTCCACACACATCTGTGTGGATTCTCTCAAGGATCGTCGTGGCGCGACTATCCTTATCGTGAAAGGTGGCTTTCACAAATTTTCCCAAGGTACACCCCTTACACTGATCTGACTGCGCAAGAGTGCCCTTAGGAAGCCCAGTAGAAATCTGTTGCAGTATCTTCAAAGCTCCATGGTGAAGGTGGCCCAATCTCCGGTGCCACAGCTCGCCATCATCCCGGCTCACCACTCCTTTCGCCTTGCATGCCATTGCTGCGTAGCCATCTACTTGCAACTGATAAAGGTTCTTGATTCGAACCCCTATCTTCCGGGTTTCTCCAGTTGTCTTACTGCACAGGAAAGCCTTTCCCTCGCTAAAGACCACATCATACCCCTTGTCTTCCAACATCGCCATAGAGATCAGATTCTTCTTCAATCCTGGAACATGCATCACTTCCTTCAATACGAAGGTTTTACCAGACTCCCTCTCAAAGGAAATGGTACCGATACCGGTCGCACTGTATCTACCCTCATCGCCCATCTCGATGTGCACTCCAAGATCTTTCTCATCCAGATCTGAAAACAGATCTCAATCTCCAGTCATGTGAAAATACGCACCACTGTCCAAGAACCAAATTGATCCCATCACACTTGAGACCAAGCATGCGATCAGTGAAAAATCCAGCTCAAACTGGGAGGCTAAGGCCTCTCCCGCTGCAGATCCAACAGCATGCTTATTTTTCTTCTTCTGCGGACAATTTGTGGCATAATGTCCGTGTTGGTGACAGTGAAAGCACTTCACCTTGGACATGTCTTACTTCTTGCCTTTAGCACCAGAATGAGAAGCTTTCTTGCTCTTTCCCTTCTTTGTCTTGGTAGCCAAAGCGCAATTTTCTTCATCAGATGCCTTTGATGAAGATCCATCACTGGTAGTCCGCCTTATCTCCTCTTGCATGAGATCCGACCAAAGTCGCTCCCATCCCGGCAACTTCTCCCGACCATTGACAGAATCCTGATAGAAATGCCAACTCTTCGGAAGACCAAGGAGAGCCAGGTCCACCAAGTCCTCATCATCAACAGTCACCCCCACACTTCATAGCTCATCTCTGCATTGAGTGAACTTCGTGAGGTACTTGGCGATACTATCGCCTTTCTCCATCTTAATGTTTCTGAGTTTATCCTTGAGCGCCAACTTCCTCTGGTCGCTCTTGCTCTGGAATAGATATTTCAACGCTTTCCACATCAATTATGGAGAAGCCTTTCCATGCAGGCTGGACACAATGTGATCCTTCACGCCCTCCAACAGAATCCTTCGACATTTCGCCATCTTCTTTTGCCAAGCTTCAACTTGAGCAGCATCAGTAGGCTTTGGGATCTCAGCATGTATGAACTCCTTCAGCCCGTTATCATCTAATACTGCCTCCATTCTATCCTTCCATGCAACATAATTCGAACTGCCCTCAAGGGCATATTCCAGTCGCAAACCGTTGAAAGACATTTCAACTCCGGCACCAAGAAAACAAACTGCTGCAAAATTCGAATTCCAAGCTCAAAACTCAACTGCTTCTGGATCTGTGAGAAAAAAGTATTTCTAGCACAGAGATCGACTGTAGGGGCATTTACTGGATATATCACCTTTCATAGAAAGGATGGATCCAGAGGCTACCTGGCTCGTTACAGACTCTGTCTACTGAAATAAATTGTAATCACTGTAATAGATCCTGATGATCAATTCTTCCCTCTGATACCATGTAGAAATTTGAATAATAGCTGAATTATTCACCAAGATTATCCTGATTACACACTATTTATGCTTCATGCATAATACATAACCTCTTCTACAATTGATCATCAATATGCGGAAATAGAAAGCAGTCGCATGCGCTCATTAAAACATAATCAAGCACACATATCAACACATGATGTAATGGGGAAAGCAATAGCTGAAAACCCCCAACTATCTGTATATTATAATGATAGAGAACATGTAACAATACATAGCACAAAGCTCTCATAGCTCTCAGCACTATCTCAATGCTACACACAAAACTAGTTATGAAGATGAACAAGTCACAGGTTCAAATCTCCTCCACAAGTCTGCTTGCCTCTACTGCGCAATCCAAGTTGATTAATGATGAGATCCAAGTTTGAATCCCACTAGCTCCAACTACGCAATCCTCATTGGCAATCTCCATCAATGTGTGTGCAAATCTCATGCACAGCCAATAGTCACAACTGATAGTAGACTCACCCTTTCACCCACCTCTAACACTGGTCTCCACTGAACTGTCCATGCATTGCAGTTAACTGATGTGTTCTTAGTTGATTTATGAGTTAATAATTAGTGAATTAATTAATAATTAATTCACACCACTCATCACTAGTGTATTTTTCAGTTAGACTAAATACAATTAGTTCAACTAAGTTAAACAGAACACAACTCCACCAACTGTCTCATCAACTCCACCAAACTCTGCCGCATGAGTTCTAACTGTAGTCAACCATGCAATAGCTCAACTAACCCCTAGGAATAGCGTAATTCCTTCTGTCAGCTGCATGTGCCACATCCAAGCATCAAACTGAAGTGCTCCAAGAGGATAAGATAATGTTTATAGTCTAAATATTATTAAGGGTTAATAATATTTGACTGCTCTATTTTTAGCTCGACAGTCTAAAAATAGAAACCGCCCAATGTATAAAAATAGAGGTCCATCTATTTTTACCAACTCGACCAATCATCCATAAATAGCATCCCGCAACCTTACAGACCATGATCCATATGTCTAAAAATAGACATAGTCTAAAAATATACTTTGCGCCAAAAATAGCCTGCGGGCCCACTTAGTGAAGGCGACTTCATTTCACTAAGCTCCATCATCTTGTTGCATTTTCAACAAAAAATACACATATAACCATAAATACAAAAATTCAGTAGAAATAACACTTGATTTCGTTAATATCAAAGAACTGAAGTCTGTTTATAGACAGAATGGAAATAAACTAGGTAGGGCGCTGGTAGCTTATCTCTGAGAAGATATGTGGTGGCTACAAGACTATGAACTATGTTATCATGAGGCTAGAGTGCCTATTTATTATTTTGAAAAAATAGTAAACCATAAAAATCCAAAAACCTAACCCTAGGAAATGAAGTGCCAAAACTATGGGCCCCGTTTGGTTAAATTTCTACATCAACTTCCTGAAGGCGTAACTTTGGCATATGATCACTATTTGATGTGTACCATACCTTGTTAGAAATACCTATCGAAGGAATACAAATTTTGAGTGAAAAACAATGGTAAACCACCCATGTTGCCCATGGTTTTCCCAAAAAACGTTGTTTAGGGCCTCAAAACGTCTCTCGAAGTTTAGGACCAGAAAAGTTGCTAAAAATAGTAAACTGTGCTATAATTAAGGAAACTGAAAAACTGAAAGAGACAATGGTGTGGCCCCAAGTGGAATAGGCAGGTGGCCACCAATATCCACCTCGATCATTCCTCCCTCCTTAGGAAGCAATGATCCCCATTGCGTTGAGTTCCACCATGAGATGAGGAAACTTATGCTGAACTTGGTCCTTGGTGAACTACTTGCCTTGGTGCAGGAGTTGGTCAGATTTGACAACCCGATACGGTTGGATCTTCTACAGGTGAGTGTTAATGATTTGCATGTCCATGATACAATATTTGGTGGAATGTTCCATGCAATTTGGGTTTGACTCTGTTGGTGTGGGTTGTTCTGCAATGTCAGAGGTGTCCTGAGAGGTTGGAAGTAGGGTCGAAGGTGGTCCACATTGAATACTGGATGCAAACAAAGGAATGGTGGAATAATGAGATCGAAGGAATTGTTCCCTATAACCTTGGTTATGGTTTACGAACCATATTGGAGTGGGAAAAGCTTGCAGTGGGGTCCACTAATGCGCTCCTTCTGCAAATGTAGCCACACTTTGTCGCCCACCTAGAATTTGTGTGGCACCCAATGTTGATCAGGTCATTGCTTGTCCTTAGCATTGGCTCTATCCAATATGTCATCAAATTGTTGGCGGATGTGTTGAATGTGCTCAATGAATTTTTTCACTTTGCCAGCTTCAAACTGGACATGAGCCGAATCGGCCTGAGTAGCTGCAAATGGCATGGCTAAGTAAATGGGACATAATGGCTGGAACCCCAGGCCCACCTGAAAGGGGCTATGGTCGGTTGAGTTGTGGAGAGCTTATTTATAACTGTGTTGTACATAGGGAAGGCTCTCATCTCATGTGCATAAATGCTTTGAATTGTACATGTGAAGGGAGTGTACAATCATCCTGTTGACGAACTTTCTTTGGCCATCAGTTTGGGGATGGAAATTTGTGGACTTGGTGAGCTTGGTGTCCAACATTGCCCAGAGGCTAGACCAAAATTTTTTGAGGAACCTGCTGTTCCGATTTGAGATGATAGACTATGGGATGCCAAAGTGCACCCACACTCATTCAAAGAATAGTTTAGAACTGGCTTCTACTGTTATATTCTTCTTGCAGGCCGAAAAAATGGCCATCTTCAAGAATCTGTTGACGACCACGAAAAAAAGGTTGTTTCCATTCTTAGTAGAAGGAAGGCCCGACATGTAATCCATGGATATGGATTGCCAAGGTTGAATAGGAGTAGGTAGTAGAGTATAGAGGCCTTTCTTCTTGATGGTCGGTTTGGAAATGGCGCAAGAAGTGCAGGATATCATGTACTTCCCAACATCTCATTGAAGGTTCGGAAAATAGAAATACTTCTACATTACTGCCAGTTTTTTCTCCACCCAAAAGGGCCAGCGACTCAATTGTAGTGTTCTTCCCAAATCATCTTGGCATGCTTGATTGAAGGAACACAAAGGTGTCCCAGGTGGCATAGTAGTGCATCTTGCAGGTGAAAATTTGGAACTCACGTACCCTCCAAGAGTGTCTTGTATGTTTGGCCAAATTCTAGATCACTCCTGTAGGGAAGCGAACAATAAGAATTTGCGTGCCCACAAGAGTTGAGAACGATGGTTAGCACCATGATCGGTGGTTAGAAGAGGTAGTCTGCAACATTATTGGTGTTTCCCTTCTTGTACTTGATGTTAAATTGAAATTGCTGCGGATATGTGGACCACTTATGATGGAGATAATTCTGCAACTTCCCTTGTGTCGGTATGAACTGCAGGGGTCCATGGTCTGTGTAGATGATCGTTTCCTTCCCCGAAATTTGATGCTTTCATTGTCAGGATTTCATAAGTGGGATACTTGCATACTGTGTCAGATAGTGTCTCACTGTGATATACCATTGGATGCCCTTGTTAAGTAAGAACTGCCCCAATAGCATAGTCAAAGGCATCTGTCTCAATCTCAAATGGTTGTTGCAAGTCTGGTAATATGAGCATTGGGGTAGAGCAGAGGCGATGTTTCAATTCTATGAACGCCTTCTATTGAGATCCTGACCAAAATAATTTTTCTTTTTCTCCTCCCTTGGTCACTTGACTCAAGGGCCAAGTGATATGAGAGAATCCCAACACGAACTTGCAGTAGAAATTAGCAAGACCCAGAAAGATGCGAAGCCCTGTTAGAGTGGTTGTGGCCATCCAATCCCAAATTACTTGGATCTTGGTTGGATTCACATGCACCTCATTTTCATCAATAATGTATCCTACATATTGAGCCTGGGTCATGCCAAAAGTTCACTTCTCCAAATTGGCACACAACTTGTGTTGCCATAGTATTTGGAGGACTTGTCGGATGTGGTAGAGGTGCCCTTCCCAAGTCTAGTTGAAGATCAGGATGCCATCCAAGTACACTACTACAAACGATTTGGTGAATGGCCGCAAGATTTCATCCATCAGCCTCATGAAGATTTTGGGAGCATTCATCAACTCGAAATGAATGACCAGCCATTCGAAAAGGCCCTCCTTGGATTTGAAGGCAATCTTCCACATGTCAGAGGGCTCGATTAGTACCTAGTGATACCTCGACTTCAAGTCGATCTTGCTGAAATATTTTTCCCCTTTGAGTTGATCCAGAAGGTCATCAATCAGTGGGATCAGGTACCTATTCCAGTCAGTGATCTTGTTCAGCATGTGATAGTCAATACAGAGTCTCCAAGTCCCATCCTTCTTCTACACCAACAAGATTAGGCTCTCACAGGGCGATGAACTTGTTAGAGTCGGTCCTTACAGCCCTCCGTCAGGGATCATTTCATTTTTTGCATATTCATTCTTAGGTGTCTCGCTTGTTCCACTTCGTTGCATTTCGCTAGGAGCATGCCATTGACTGACGAGGGGGTCTGTTGTCTTATGTTTCCTCATGCTTACACCTGCAGGGCTATTTAAAAAAATTTCCAAAAAAATCACTCAAAATCATCATCATTTCATCTATGGTCATTAAATGTCAATAAGTGTCTTTAGTCCTAGAGTCTAGGGTTTTTGAGTCATTTGCATACATGTCATAAAGGCTGCAGGATGAGGATGGTTCCGCAAGTTTTGATTTCATATTTTTTATCATAAGTATTTGAAAAACATTTCTAGTCCAAAACTCTGTTTTGGAACTAGAAATTGTTCAATTCTATTTTTTGTAATAAATTGTATTCATTTCATCAAGAAAAAGTTTCAATGCAGACCTATGATATTTTCCTAAGCTAAAGAGCCATACCCCTGCAAGAGACAACAAAATCATCAATTCAAAACTCAGAAAAGCCAAAAGAGAGATATTGTATTAAAAAGCCAAATGTGAAAATGCAAAAACATTGTAATGTGGGTTATCAAATAGATTTGAATCAAATCTAATTGTGAAAGATATTTTCATCATGTATAAAATGGAAAACAAGTTCATTTGCAAAGATCCGCAGCATAGAAGTCAAAATCTGGAGTTTGGAGGCTGAAATCGTGTTTTGGAGAATTGTTGACAGAGTTTGGAGGTCGTGAGACCCACTTGGGAAAAAGCGACCCACTTGGCAAATGCGACCCACCTGGGCGTTTTCTCCAGTGTAAATTATAACGCATGCGACCCACTTGGCAAAAGCGACCCACTTGATCGCATGCGACCCACTTGCTAACAGAGTTCAGAAAAGTTGCGTTGGGCGCCCAGTTTCGATTTAAATCATCTCCAGCTGCCTTCAAACAGGTTCTAAACTATTGCTCAATATATTTTAATGTGTTGGTGGTATCTTGAAGACTTTAAACATTTGAATGGAAGAGTAAAACCCTACATTCATGGCAGATTTGTTCCTCAGGGTTTTTAAATATATATGGATGGTTTTATGAGTATTTTCCCACTTTATATCATTGATATATCTACCTTTGCATGTATTGTCAAAGCCCCACTGCCTTTACACTCGTTATACCACCGTTGTCATCATCATTGTTTTACCACTGTCATGGCTTTTGTTTCATGGTGATCATTGTCATGTTGTGTCTCATTGCCCATTGATAAACACGTTCTTATACTCATTGTTCACTGCCCATTGACAAACACAGTCTTATGATTCATTGTTCCCTTTGACAAAGTTTATCCAATATTCTAAAGGCTGCCTGCTACCATTTGTCAAATTTCACTTGCAATTAAAACAGAGACTGTGTTTTTATCTCAATCCACCTAAAATAGAGCTGCTATCATTGTTTGTTTCCTTATGGTACTTTGACAGTGGGGGATATCTGTTGGGTGTTGAAACATACATTATAACTCTGTTTTCACTGCATTTATATCAGTATACATATTGCCAATATTTTGTTCAAAGCCATGTCAGAGACAGAGTCAGTGTATGAGCAAGAGTCAGGCAGTGATTCCACGACTGAAGGTAATGTGCCACGGGGGTCTCATAGAGTTGTCAAAGGTGGTAATTATCGCAGAGAGGAGCCTACTTCTTTGGCTCGGTTGCAGGCATGTCCACTAGCAATGGATTGTTTTCGGTATTTGTCATGTTTCCGATTTTGTGAGATGATTGCACAAACCCGGCTTCATCGTGAATTGGCTCGTCTGTTTGTTCTACATTTACGGATGGCCGGGTAAATCTTGCCGGGGTTGATTTCATTTTGTCACCCTTGACTATTGCTCAAGCCACTGGCATACCAAACATGGGCGAGGAATGGAACAAACGTCAGCATTTAGAGAAATTCCACTATGAGCCATACATTAAAACTGGATATATGAGG
The DNA here is from genome assembly GCA_034641835.2 of Pinus albicaulis. Taxonomy (NCBI): domain Eukaryota; kingdom Viridiplantae; phylum Streptophyta; class Pinopsida; order Pinales; family Pinaceae; genus Pinus; species Pinus albicaulis. The sequence goes on along the minus strand of CM076580.1, from coordinate 1,547,972,085 downwards.
TACTTGGGCAGAGTTTTTCCATTCAGATTCTTGAGGGATGAGTTTGCACCGCCGATGAAACTCATCATTCAGTATTTTAGTTGTGAGGGCAGATATGCCCGTCTCTTTGCGTACCATATTCGTTTGTTGATGCACTTCACAAGGGTACGTATGATGAATATTCCGTACTTCATATATCGCAACATAGAGAGGATGGTGATTTTTGTGCAAAAGAAGACGAGCCCAGCGCAGCAGTACAGGAGTATATACCATTACGCTTTGATCAAGATCATAGTGTTACACCAGTTGGCAGAGCAGGACATCACTTGGGAGGATTTCATTTCTCGAGACTTTTTCACAGTGCCACAGCCGCCTCCCGAGACAGTTCATGATGCGGGAGAGCCTTCACACCAGCCGGACATTCCTGAGGTTGAGCATATCAGCGCTCCTTTGGTTCGGACATATCAGCGAGGCCATAGGGCCTTATTTGCAGCGACACGGCGAGTATTATCTCCACGTGAGGTGGAAGGGGTCTTGCCGACTTCATCAGCAGAGCGAGTATTATCTCCACATGATGTGGAAGGGGTCTCACCTTCTTCTTCAGCGCAGGTACAGATACAGGACAGGGGCAAGAGGCCCATGCATGATGAGGGCCCATCAGGAGGCCGGGACACAGATTTCACAGTCATTGATGTTGATGCGAGCTCTCCTAGCTCGAAACTGAGGGAAGTCATCCAGGAGCAAAGGGCCGAGAATGAAAAGCTGAGAGATCAATTGCAGAAGGCTCAGTGGGTGATAAACTATTTGGAGCAGCGCAACAAACAGCTTGAGGATGAGCTCACATATTATGAGCTACGTCGAATCCGTGAGGACCGACAGTGGAATCGAAAGAGACCCGGTGACATGACACCAACTGACCGAGATACTGTACTCACACATGTGAACATTCATCTGGAGAAATTATTGGCGAAGGCCAATCGAGACAAAGACATGCTTCGTCACATGAAAGGCCATTATTGGGCTCGCACGCATGTCTGCAAAGCGAGAATGAAGATTTTGAAGAGGAGGTTGCGCGAAGCACTAAGACGGCGGAAAAGGCCTAATCCACTTCGGATTTTGGCCAAGGCTTCGTTGACTGGGCAAGATACATGATGGAGGACCTCCGCTCCGAATTTGAGCAAATTCGGAGAAAATTTTGTCATTTTCAAATTTTTGGGTCAAAAAACAGGTTTTTCAGTTAAGTGGGTCTCACCCTCATATGCTCACTTTTTTTTGGGACACTTGCTGGAGGAAATTTTTGCATTTTTGGATTTTTCATGGTTAATTATGCATCCTCAGACATTACCTAAGCATTTCATCAGATTCTGGATGGTCAAAGAGCTCAAAAACACCATGAAAACCACCTTGCTGCCACCTTTTGCACCAGCAGGAAGTACTTCTGGGAGAAAGAAGTTTTGGAGGGTCAAATGAGCTCCAAATTGGAAAATTACACTTGGGTTGGATAGTCAACATCCAGGGATTTCCAACGAGCTATCATGATCTCAATTTGGATGCCGGGAAGTACCTCAAATTCAGGCTGAAAAAAATGCGACCCACTTGGCTCAAATGCGACCCACTTAAATTTTTGGTGAATTTTCAACTACCAGCTCAGATTTTCGCCTAGTATGGACCAGTTTTTCTTGTGGATGGAATTTTTGGGTTTTTATGATGTAAATTTGTGTTTGGCATGTAACTTTGGCTTGTTTTTATCTATTCTAGAAGATTCACTCTCAAAAGGGTAAAAATCATGTAAATGGATCAGTTCCCACTCTTTTAGAGGCAAGTTGTTAGTTGCCTAGATTGTAGTTCCATGAATAGAATTGGTTGAAACTGATCCCTGAAGAGGGAATTCGACCCCTAGAGGTGGGGAAAGGTGTTAGAGTGATATATATATTGTAATTTCTGAAGCATTCTACAGGTTGGACTCTTGGGAGACTTTGATATCATTGTACATATTTTTCATATTTTGGCTAAGGAAAGATCAGAGGTTTTGCGGCACTTGTTGGGATCCTTGTGGTGTTCTGTTCTTGATGGTGTTTCCTCTTTGTTTACTGTAAGTTTCTTCATGTTTAAATGTATGCCATCCTTTCATATGCTTCTGAACTAAATTGAATGAGTGAATAAGGTTGAATCCATTGTTTACAATGCTCGGCCTTTGAATTCAGTTAGTTCTATATGTTTTCAACTGTTTGGAGAGGATCCAAGTTCTTCTTTGCCCTCTTCAGCTCCTCGTCGGTCTAAAATATCCATATATCCAATTTAAAGCATCAAGACCGTCACCTACCTCGCCCCAACTCGAAATCTGCAAAGGTCTGACCTTATCCCCGGACCCAAAATCTGTTTTCCCATTTCTCCAGCGAAAAACCAAAAACCAAAAAATCAAACATTCCTATCTCTTTACTAGCCTAAAATCAGTTCCTATTGTAAGTCATCTCACATCTTATTGCTCATTTTACCGAGATTGACGGAGATAGCCCTCTCCTGCCCTCGTAGGGCTAGCTACGAGGCTAAGCGTGGTTTGATGTAGCCTTGAGTTTTACTTCATTTCAGCCTGAGGTAGATTTGAGTGCTAACATAGTGGCAACCATACTGGGGAATTTGATGGTTTGCTTGTTGATGTGTTTGTTCCATGAGTCTTAGACGGAGTCTGAAGTCACGCCAGGTAGCTTTCGAAATGCTTTTGCTATGCATAAGCGGTAGTAGATAAACGCTGCTTCAGTCGATCTCCGGTAAGCTTGTGAGTGCAGCACTTGATTTGTAAATCACCCCAGTATACTTATTCGTTCTAGACCCTTTGGATGATTGAGTCTAGAAGTCGAAAGGCTGAAAATAATTGATTGTGTTTCTTGAAATTTATCCCAAGAAGATCAATACACTGGCTTCAAGAAGGAATACTAGGTCGAATCCTGACCCTGATCCACCAACAGTATTCGAAAATCCAAATCTGATTCCTAGGATCCTTAGAAGGCAAGGAAGTCAAGAAAGTTCTGAAAGAGAAATTCAAGTGAGTTTTGGGAATTCCAGAGTGCTATCTAGATCTGCATCCTGTCCTGTGAAAATTATATATGTTGATGAAATTCCTTTTGATGCACGATTTGAAACATCCTTGTTTGTAAATTTTTCTGAAACTGAGTTGTCAAGATTAGTTCCGGATCCATTGTTTACCGAAGATTTGCAATATAGATTTGTTTCACATTACTTGGATAGACAGTTGCAAAGTTCCATTGTGGATACCAACACTCCTGAATTCACTGAATCTGATCCACAAACTTTTGAACCATCTGAATTTGCATCTAGTTCACGGATTCCTACTGAGCCTCCCTTTATACCTACCATTCCGGTTCAGCCTGAGTTTTCTGATCAGCAATCCATAGTAATCTCTCCTCCATCTCCACCGCATATACCTCGCACACCTACTGCTCCTAGTCCTCCTATTTCTCCTAGACAGCAGATTATCATCAATCCACCAAGAGTCATGGCAGCCAGATTTGCACCTCTTGCTTTACCAGCCAATTTAGATCCTATGCCTGCTGATTACCAAAGCAAAATTCCCATATTTGATGGCACACCACAGAGTATCTCCGCTCAGAAGCACATTGTTCGAATGACAGACTTCTTGGATCTGCATGAGGTTGATGCAGAAAATGTTTCAATGAGATTGTTTGCCCAGACTTTTGGAGGAGAAGTTCGTAAATGGTTCAGAGCTCTACAAGCTAGAAGTATCAACACATTGCAAGAACTTCAGGATCAGTTTTTAGATCGATGGGAGATGAAAAAGGATCCGCTGCAGATTACTTCAGAATATACAAGTATCAAACGTAATCCTGGTGAGTCTGTTCAGGATTATATTATTAGATTCAATACGGTGTATAATGCAATTCCAGATGACTTGAGACCGTCTAAAAAGTCTGCTCTCCTTAAATTCTCGGATGGCTTTGATCCGGAGATGGCTTATTCCCTTCGTGATAGAGATCCACCTACTTTAGAAGATATGCAGAAGATCGCTGTTAGTGTTGAGGCAAATCTGAACGATAAAAGAGCACGGTTGAAAGCAGAGAAAAGAGTGACGATAAAAGAAGAGCCTTCCACATCTACATCTGAACAACACTTGATTCGTGAGATGGAGAAAATGTTTAAGAGAATGAATCTTGACAAATCAGAAACGCAGATTCGCAATCCAAATTATCGTGGCCAGCAGCAGCCACAGTTCAGAATAAAGCAGCGTGAACAAAGACCACCAGAGCCAGCAGCCCAACAACAGATTAAGACACCTCTTTTGCAGAATTTTGTGAGTCATGATTCCGACGATGATGATGATGTATCAGGTGAGAAAAATCATTTCTTCACTCCCGATGATCTACCTATCTATATCACTGAGGATGAAGAATACGGAGAAAGTTCAGTTGTTCAGAAAGATGAAGATTTCATTCTAGCAAATGATGCAGATTTAGAGGAAGAATCAGATGAATACCAAAGAGGATATTTGAATGCTTTGTCTGCCCAACAAAAGCAATATTCATTGAGAAACCGAGATGTGCCCATAAATCCAATTCAGAAACGAAAAGAAGCTTCAGCACCAAAGACGGATTCACCGATACCACAGAAGAAAGGAAAAGAGACAATTGATCCCGCAACTAGTAAAGTATCATCAGCAGAAAAGGTAAATCAGTCAAACATAGTGAAAGACAAGGCTGAAAAGAAGGAAGTTCTGGTCAAAGAAGTTGAGAAAGTTTCAGCATTTAGTTTGGAAAATGAGATTTCCAAATTAAAAATATCTATTCCTTTGACAGAAATCATGAAGAACAGTAGCTATCGCGGGCAAGTCTCCAAAATTCTGAACTTTGATCCAATGTTCGATACAGTTAATGTTGAGGATGATCAACCAGAACTGATTTTCGGGCCTGCGTTAGACGGTGAGTCTCCTGACAGTGATGTTCCTCCATTTTATATCAGTTTGAGGTTGCATGAATATGTTCTGCACAATGCTATGTTCGATTCGGGTGCTTCGCACAATTTGATGCCAAAGGCAATTATGGAAAAGTTGGGATTAGATATTACAAGAAAATATCATGATTTATATTCATTCGATTCCAGCCGTGTGAGATGTATAGGACTCATCAAAGATTTGGTTGTAAGCTTAGATCAAATTCCAGCAAAGAATGTCTTAATGGACGTAGTGGTGGCAGACATTCCTCCACGATTTGGTATGCTCCTTTCGTGATCTTGGGGAGCAAAGTTGAAAGGTACACTTCAGTTAGATTTCTCTTATGCTACAATTCCAGTCTTCGGTCAAATGAGAAAGTTATACCGGGAGCAGAAGATGAAATACATGATAACTAGCAAAGAGAAGCCAATCAATCATCCTGTTAATTATGTACATACTGACTTAGAGTCATTTGTGTTGCTTGCTGATAGTTTTAATGATATAGAAAGTAAATTAGTTCAGGCAGAAGACATACCAGAAATCACTGAGAATTTTAGAGAAGTTTTGCAAAAAGAAAGAAGAGAAAAACGAGCTATTGTGGAGCAATCAGCTGAAGACAATGGGAAGCAAACAGAAAAAACAGAGCCGGTACAGTTTCAGCATTTAGAGGACGATGAAGATGGTCTTTGGACCATGGATTTTGATGGCGCAGTAGGCAGCGACGGTGCTGGAATTGGGGTTTGGATTCGTAGTCCGTTTTCCGCTCCGGATAAGGTCCCGAGCAATGTGAGAGTGTGTTCCTACAAGCTGGCATTTGACTGTTCTAATAATGAAGCGGAATATGAGGCTCTTATTGCTGGCCTTAAGATTCTTAAGAAGCTGAAAGCAAAAAGGATTGCAGTATATGGTGATTCGGAATTGGTGATAAAGCAAGTTAAAGGTGAGTTTCAGGCTAAGCATCCTCGCATGAGGGCTTACCGTAATGCAGTCTTAGACATTCTGAAGTTATTTTCTGATCATACTTTGACATGTGTGCCCCGCATACAAAATGGTGTTGCTGATGGACTTGCTAAGGCAGCAAGCAATCTTAAAATTCCGATGAATTCCAGCAACAAATTCGAGGTTCATGTGAAACACCGCCCTACCGTTCCAGACAATCAGCGATGTTGGCAAGTCTTTCAGGATGATGAGGAGATTAGTGATTTTCTCCAGAATAAGGGTAAGTTCAAAGACACCTCCATAGATACTGAAAATGATGATGGCAGTGATGACATACAAATAAACCAAATGGAAGTGCTGCAACTTAAGGATAACATCATTCCTAAAGGATTGATTCCTTTGGAAGAGTTGTTTGATCAAGATGATGTAGCCCGCAAACCGACATTGAGGCCAACAGAAAAAGGTGTCGAAGAGGTAAATATTGGGACAACTGAGAGTCCCAAGATGGTAAAATTGTCAAAGTCATTGTCACCGAAGGTAAAGGCAGAATATGTGAAATTGTTGTCTTCATTTTCTGATGCATTTGCGTGGGATTATTCAGATCTAAAAACATATGATACTAACATCATTCAGCATACTATCCCCATCAAACCAAATCAGAAGCCTTTTCGTCAAAAGTTGAGGAGAATTAATCCAAAGCTGTTACCATCGATCGAAAAAGAGGTAAACAGGTTGTATAAGTCAGGAATCATTGTGCCTATTCGATTTTCAGATTGGATATCAAATTTGGTGCCCGTGAGAAAGAAGACAGGTGAGATCCGTTTATGTATTGACTTCAGAAATTTGAATAAGGTATCATTAAAAGACAATTATCCGCTGCCAAAAATGGACCATATATTGCAGCGAGTAGTTGGAGCATCAAGGATGTCACTACTCGACGGATACTCAGGTTATAATCAGATTTTAGTGCAAGAAGATGATCGTGACAAGACCGCGTTCACCACTCCTTGGGGAACATTTCATTACGCAAAGATGCCGTTCGGTTTAAAGAATGCAGGCGCTACCTTTCAGCGTGCAATGGACATGGCTTTTGCCAACGAGAAAGATGTGTTTTTGGTTGTTTACCTTGATGATTTAACTGTGTTTTCCAATTCTGATGAGGAACATTTATATCATTTGAAAATTGTTTTCCAGAAGTGCAGAAAATATGGCATTTCGCTGAATCTAAAAAAGAGCCTTTTTGCCATGGATGAAGGCAAGCTCCTTGGCCACATCATATCGAAAGATGGCATTCGAGTTGACCCTGCACGTGTTGAAGCCATACAGCAGATTGAACAGCCCCGGAACAAGAAAGAAATACAGTCATTTAATGGTAAAATGAATTTTCTGCGTCGTTTCATTCCAAATCTTGCAGAACACCTTAGAGAAATCACGAACATGTTGAAAAAGGACAGTCAGGTAAGGTGGACAGAAGAGGCGGTAAAGTCATTCAATTTGGTAAAGATAGCTCTTTCCTCAGCCCCTATTTTAATCAGCCCAGATTACACACAGGACTTCATTTTATTTTCTTTTTCTTCTGAGCACACATTGGCAGCTGTTTTGATGCAAAAAAGGGATGGAGTTGAGAAGCCCATTGGTTTCTTCAGTCGGATCATAAGGGATGGAGCATTGAAGTACAATATTATTGAGAAACAAGCACTTGCGCTTGTAAAGGCCTTGAAATATTTTCGTGTGTACATACTGCATTCCCACATTATAGCATACGTTCCTAACGCAGCAGTTAAAGATGTTTTGGTGCAAGCAGATCCAGAGGGAAGACGGGGTAAGTGGATCGCTGCGTTGTTAGAATACAATGTGGAAATTAAACCAACCAAGTTGATAAAAGGACAAGGACTCGCCAAGCTCATGGCTGAAACAAATCTGCATGCTCTTGACATAAATTTGATCGCTGCCATGTCCGATGAAGATGAGGAAAGTACGTCAGTCCAGGTATCTGATATTTTTGTTTCTTCCCCTTGGTATGCTGACATTTTATACGTGCTTCAGAATTTGTCTTCACCGCCCGGGATTTCTAGAAATAAGAGTAGAACATTGAAGTTAAGAGCTGCTAAATTCTGCATTCTGAATTCTGCGTTATATTGGAAAGATCCTGGAGGTATGTTGTTGAATTGTTTGGTAGAGGAGGAAGCTCAAAAAGTTTTGGAGGACTTTCACAAAGGTGACTGTGGAGGTCATTTGTTTTGGAAGACCACAGCAAATAAGATTCTAAGGGCAGGGTATTATTGGCCTTCTTTGTTTTCTGATGTATTTAAGGCTGCTAAAAATTGTCATGAGTGTCAAATTTTCGAAGGGAAGCAGAAACTACAGCCTTTGCCTCTAAAACCAATTGAATTTAGTGCACCATTCCAGCAGTGGGGATTGGATTTTATCGGGGAAATCCACCCAGCATCTTCCTGACAGCATAGAATTGACAGCTACAGACTACTTCACGAAGTGGATTGAGGCGATTCCCACTCGACAGGCCACGGATGCGGTAATTATCTCTTTTCTTGAAAATAATATTCTGTCACGTTTTGGGTGTCCTAGAAAAATAATCACAGATAATGCAGCGGCCTTCAAGTCTAAAAGGATGGTTTAATTTTGCTATAAGTACAATATCAGTTTGGGGCATTCGACTGCCTACCATCCGCAAGGAAATGGCTTGGCGGAATCTTCAAATAAATCCTTGGTGAATATTATTAAGAAATTGCTGGAAATCAACAAAAAGGCATGGCACAAGAAGTTACTGAATGCACTGTGGGCTGATAGGGTAAGTCAGAAAAAGTCTATTGGCATGTCTCCTTTCGAGCTGGTGTATGGAACAGATACGGTTTTTCCTACTTCACTTGCTGTCCCAGTGGTTAAATTGCTTCAGGAAGCTGGAAGTGAGGAGGATCCTATGCAGCGGAAAATTAATCAGATGATTCATTTACAGCAGACACGAGAGGAAGTATTTCAAAATACTTTCAAGTTGCAAGAGCGCATAAAAAAGATCTACGACAGAAAAGCAAAAGTGGATAAGTTTCAGTTGGATGAGGTAGTTTTGAAATGGGATGCTCGGAATGAAGACAAGGGAAAGCACGGCAAAATTGAAAATTTGTGGAAGGGTCCTTTTAAGATTGCAGCGTATCGGGGTCAAAATGCATTTCTTCTCAAAGAAATGAATGGAGATGATTGTCCTGGAGGACCGATCAATGGTCGGTTGCTGAAGCGATATTACTTCTGAGTATCTTCTACTGATCTCATTATCATTGTATATATCATTTTACTTTTGTTTCGTTGCAAGTGTGTACCGATCTCTCATCTTCAGTCTGGGGCCCAGAGCGAAGGCTATAATTCTGGAGATGGAGGTTGGTTGGTTTGAAATTGTCAAGTCAGTTTTATCAGTCTTTAGTTTTAAAGTCATGTCAGTTTTGGTCAAATTTCAGTCAGTCTTTAGTCAAATCTGCAGTCAATAAAAATGTCCAAAGTTTTGTTTTATCAGTTGAAATAATGATTCCATCGCCCAATGGATGAAAGGCACTGTCTGACTCCCCCAGAGATCTGCCGTTCTTGGCATCTCCATGGAGCCTATGTTAGAGCCGGTCCTTACAGCCCTCCGTCAGTGATCATTTCGTTTTTTGCATATTCATTCTTAGGTGTCTCGCTTGTTCCACTTCGTTGCATTTCGCTAGGAGCATGCCATTGACTGACGAAGGGGTCTGTTGTCTTATGTTTCCTCATGCTTACACCTGCAGGGCTATTTTAAAAATTTCCCAAAAAATCACTCAAAATCATCATCATTTCATTTATGGTCATTAAATGTCAATAAGTGTCTTTAGTCCTAGAGTCTAGGGTTTTGAGTCATTTTCATATATGTCATAAAGCCTGCAGGATGAGGATGGTTCCGCAAATTTTGATTTCATATTTTTTATCATAAGTATTTGAAAAACATTTCTAGTCCAAAACTCTGTTTTGGAACTAGAAATTGTTCAATTTTATTTTTGTAATAAATTGTATTCATTTCACCAACAGTTTGAAACAAGACCGATCTTTCCACAACAGCCATACCTCGCTGGACGGAACAAAATCATCAATCTGTGTCCAGCCAAAAGAGAGATATCGTATTAAAAAGCCAACAGAAATGAAAAAACATTTAATGGTTATCAAATAGATTTGAACTGCACCCACAATTGCAAAGATATTACCAGGAAGAAAATGTCATTTGCAAAGATCCGTAAAGATAGAAGCTTCTAAATCGAGTTTGGAGGTCAAACTGCTTTGGAGAATGGCTGTCAGTAGCTCGAGGTCGGGAGACCCACGAAAGGTGTGCGACCCACTGGGCAAATGCGACCCACCCAGCGTTTTCCATGGTAAATTATATCCATGCACCACTGTACACCAACGATCACAGCACCTACTTGCTAAGCAGAATTGTAGTACCATTACATGGCGCCTGGGCCGATTTAAATCATCTTACCGTCACATAAATTGTGTTCCTAAAACTATTGCTCAGTAGATTTTAATGTGTTGGTGGTATCTTGAAGACTTTAAACATTTGAATGGAAGAGTAAAACCCTACATTCATGGCAGATTTGTTCCTCAGGGTTTTTAAATATATATGGATGGTTTTATGAGTATTTTCCCACTTTATATCATTGATATATCTACCTTTGCAAGTATTGTCAAAGCCCCACTGCCTTTACACTCGTTATACCACCATTGTCATCATCATTGTTTTACCACTGTCATGGCTTTTGTTTCATGGTGATCATTGTCATATTGTGTCTCATTGCCCATTGATAAACACGTTCTTATACTCATTGTTCACTACCCATTGACAAACACACTTGTGACTATTGTCTTTCATGCTTAATGGGGACCACTGAGGTCGCTTCTCACTATTTGTCACTCACTTTGGTGATAAAACAAAGACTCCATGGCCCTAATCCACCTAAAACAGAGCTGGTATCATTGTTTGTTTCCTTATGGTGCTTTGACAGTGGGGAGACTGCTATGTTGAAACACATGACATAACTCTGTTGCTCATCAACATTTGTACATATTGCCAATATTTTTTTCAAAGCCATGTCAGAGACAGAGTCAGTGTATGAGCAAGAGTCAGGCAGTGATTCCACGACTGAAGGTAATGTGCCACGGGGGTCTCACAGAGTTGTCAAAGGTGGTGATCATCGCAGAGAGGAGCCTAATTCTTTGGCTCGGTTGCAGGCATGTCCACTAGCAATGGATTTTTTTCGGTATTTGTCATGTTTCCGATTTTGTGAGATGATTGAACAAACTCGGCTTCATCGTGAACTAGCTCGTCTGTTTGTTCTACATTTATGGGATGGCCGGGTAAATCTTGCCGGGGTTGATTTCATTTTGTCACCCTTGACTATTGCTCAAGCCACTGGCATACCAAACATGGGCGAGGAATGGAACAAACGTCAGCATTTAGAGAAATTCCACTATGAGCCATACATTAAAACCGGATATATGAGGTACTTGGGCAGAGTTTTTCCATTCAGATTCTTGAGGGATGAGTTTGCACCGCTGATGAAACTCATCATTCAGTATTTTAGTCAGGAGGCGTACATGCCCGTCTCTTGCGTACCATATTCGTTCGTTGATGCACTTCCACAAGGGTACGATGTGATGAATATTCCGTATTTACATATCGCAACATAGAGAGAGGATGGTGATTTTTGTGCAAAATAAGACGCAGCCCAACAAGAAGAAGATGAGTATATATCATTACGCTTGATCAAGATCATAGTGTCATACCGCCTGGCGTACAGGCATCACTTGGGAGGACTTCATTTCTAGAGACTTTTTCAGAGTGCCACAGCAGCCTCCCGAGGCAGTTTATGAGGCAGGAGAGCCTTCACACCAGCCATACATGCTTGAGGTTGGGCATATCATTACTCCTTTGGTTCAGACATATCAGCGAGGCCACAGGGCCTTATTTGCAGCGACACGGCGGGTACTATCTCGACGTGAGGTGGAAGGGGTCCTACCGACTTCATCGACACGGCGAGTACTATCTCCACGTGATGTGGAAAGGGTCTCGTTTTCTTCTCCAGTGCAGGTACAGGTACAAGACAGAGGCAAGAGGCCCATGCATGATGAGGGCCCATCAGGAGGCCGGGACACCGATATGACAGTCATTGATGTTGATACGGGCTCTCCTAGCTCGAAGCTGAGGGAAGTCATCCAGGAGCAAAGGCCCGAGAATGACCAGCTGAAAGACCAATTGCAGAAGGCTCAGTGGGTGATTAACTATTTGGAGCAGCGCAACAAACAGCTTGAGGATGAGCTCACATTTTATGAGGTGCGCCAAATCCGTGAGGACAGACAGTGGAATAGAAAGAGACCCGGTGACATGACACCAACTGACAGAGATACTGTACTCACGCGTGTGAACATCCATCTGGAAAAGTTGTTGGCGAAGGCCAATCGAGACAAAGACATGCTTCGTCACATGAAAGGCCATTATTGGGCTCGCATGCATGTCTGCAAAGCGAGAATGAAGATTCTGAAGAGGAGGTTGCGCGAAGCACTAAGACGGTGGAAAAGGCCTAATCCACTTCGGATTTTGGCCGAGGCTTCATTGACTGGGAAAGATACATGATGGAGGACCTCCGCTCCGAATTTGAGCAAATTCGGAGAAAATTTTGTCATTTTGAAATTTTTGGGTCAAAAAACAGGTTTTTCAGTTAAGTGGGTCTCGCACTCATATGCTCACTTTTTTTTGGGACACTTGCTGGAGGAAATTTTTGCATTTTTTGATTTTTCATGGTTAGTTATGCATCCTCAGACATCACCTAAGCATTTCATCAAAATCTGGATGGTCAAAGAGCTCAAAAACACCATGAAAACCACCTTGCTGCCACCTTTTGCACCAGCAAGAAGTACTTCTGGGAGAAAGAAGTTTTGGAGGGTCAAATGAGCTCCAAATTGGAAAATTCCACTTGGGTTGGATAGTCAACATCCAGGGATTTCCAACGAGCTATCATGAGCTCAATTTGGATGCCGGGAAGTACCTCAAATTCAGGCTGGAAAACGCGCGACCCACTCGGCTCAAGAGCGACCCACTTAAATTTTTCCTGAATTTTCAGCTGCCAGCTCAGATTTTCGCCTAGTATGGACCAGTTTTTCTTGTGGATGGAATTTTTGGGTTTTTATGATGTAAATGTATATTGGGCATGTAACTTTGGCTTATTTTTATCTCTTCTAGAAGATTCACTCACAAAAAAGGTAAAAATCATGTAATGGATCAGTTTCCACTCTTTTAGAGGCAAGTTGTTAGTTGCCTAGATTGTAGTTCCATGAATAGAATTGGTTGAAACTGATCCCTGAAGAGGGAATTCGACCCCTAGAGGTGGGGAAAGGTGTTAGAGTGATCTATATATTGTAATTTCTGAAGCATTCTACAGGTTGGACTCTTGGGAGACTTTGATATCATTGTACATATTATTTCATATTTTGGCTAAGGAAAGATCAGAGGTTTTGCGGCACTTGTTGGGATCCTTGTGGTGTTCTGTTCTTGATGGTGTTTCCTCTTTGTTTACTATAAGTTTCTTCATGTTTAAATGTATGCCATCCTTTCATATGCTTCTGAATTAAATTGAATGAGTGAATAAGGTTGAATCCATTGTTTACAGTGCTCGGCCTTTGAATTCAGTTAGTTCTATATGTTTTCAACTGTTTGGAGAGGATCCAAGTTCTTATTTGCCCTCTTCAGCTCCTCGTCGGTCTAAACTATCCATATATCCAATTTAAAGCATCAAGACCGTCACCTACCTCGCCCCAACTCGAAATCTGCAAAGGTCTGACCTTATCCCCGGACCCAAAATCTGTTTTCCCATTTCTCCAGCGAAAAACCAAAAACCAAAAAATCAAACATTCCTATCTCTTTACTAGCCTAACACTACTACATTTCGCGGAAATTCCGACACCTGTTTCCGACGCTTTTGACCAAATGTCGGAAATTTTCCCAAATTTTTTCCATCCCGCCCGAAACCGTCGCTATACCGACGTCTATAGAAAAGTGTCGTAATACCGACACTTAAACTAGTGTCGCAATTACGACGTTTAAAGGAAGACGTCGCAATTGCGACACCATGGCCCAAAGCGTCGCTATTGAGAAGACTCTAAACGTCGCAACGTCGACACAATGTCTAGGTGTCGCCATTGCGACGTTTGGAGGCACCGTCCTAAGAGCGACGCCTTTTCCGCCGTCGGTATAGCGACAGTTATTTTCGCGCTACATAAAAATACCAAACTTATATGGGCGCTACATAAAAATTCGAAACTTATATGCGCGCTACATAAAAATGTTTGTCGCAATAGCTACGTTTGATATCACGCGCGCATTCGCTCTCTGCTCTTGCAGAACAGCATTTGCGGTCAGCATTCGAGCTCAGGTCTTGCAGAACAGCATTTTCCCTCAGCATTCGCCCTCAGCGTTCGCCCTCAGCTCTTGCAGAACAGCATTCGCCCTCAGCGTTCGCCCTCAGCTCTTGCAGAACAGCATTCGCCCTCAGCTCTTGCAAAATGGTAAGTTCTTACTGCAGGCCCTTCCTCCTATAGTAGGGTTGACTCTATTTGGGTTTTTTTGGTCAATTCCATTGGATTTTGTTAGGCTGTAGGGTTCTCTGTAGATGTCAAGAGTTAAGATTCAATACCCTCTATTATCTTCATCACCCAATACAAGATTTAAATTTTTCCCGAAGAAACGCTTATTAATTTGGCAGCCATTATTTCTCCCTGCTTTAAAAACCCTACATTTAAATGAAAACAAGCATTGCATTTCAACTACAAAAATCTATTAGTGTTCAAATGTACATGTGTGCTACATTAACGTCTGATGTCACGCACGCATTCGCCCTCCGCTCTTGCAGAACACCATTCGCCCTCAGCATTCGCCCTCAGCTCTTGCAGAACAGCATTCGCCTTTAGCATTCGCCCTGAGCTCTTGCAGAACAGCATTCGCCCCTCGCATTCTCCCCGAGCTCTCGTGCAACATCATTCACCCCGGATTCCCCCTCGCCCTTTCTGCACGAAAGATTCGCCCCGCATTCGCCTCGCCCCCGCGAACAGCTCTTGCCCTCGCATTCGCCCTCGCCGTTCGCTCTCGCCTCTTGCAGAACAACATTCGCCCTCGCCGTTCGCCCCCGCCTAACAGCATTCGCCCTCAGCTCTTGCAAAATGGTAAGTTCTTACTGCAGGCCCTTCCTCCTATAGTAGGGTTGATTCTATTTGGGTTTTTTTGGTCAATTCCAATCAAGATTCAATACCTCTATTATCTTCATCACCCAA
Source organism: Pinus albicaulis (assembly GCA_034641835.2). Classification (NCBI taxonomy): domain Eukaryota; kingdom Viridiplantae; phylum Streptophyta; class Pinopsida; order Pinales; family Pinaceae; genus Pinus; species Pinus albicaulis. The sequence goes on along the minus strand of CM076580.1, from coordinate 1,547,956,865 downwards.
TACAAGATTTAAATTTTTCCCAAAGAAACGCTTATTAATTTGGCAGCCATTATTTCTCCCTGCTTTAAAAACCCTACATTTAAATGAAAACAACCATTGCATTTCAACTACAAAAATCTATTAGTGTTCAAATGTACATGTGTGCATCACTTGTGTAGGGTATTCCTTTTCCACTTTCACATTATCCAAGAATGTGTGCAGTATAGTTCATATTTTTTGTGATTTAGATTATCTTGAAAAATGAAAGGTAAATTATTTCCTATGGAAAAAGAAGGTTTTCCCTTTTTATAGGTTGTTTGGACTTACGTGGAAAAATTTATGGTATGCCTTTCATATTATGTAGTTTAAATTTGAATTAACAGATTATTCTACATGAAAATATAATTACCTATGTGATGTCCTTCATCACTAATTAAAATTATAGGGCTTCAATTTCCTAGACTCTAACTCATCTGATGCTAAATTCTAGGTTCTCATTGGTGGATCACTCTTCCATTGATTTCCTTTCCCTCTGGATCTTGTCATACTTTAAAAGTCATCAATGATACATATATTATTTCTGGTATCCCAAAAGGCTTTATAGTAGAACATATTGTGAAGTTTTTTTGACACTTGAGGATTCTTTTTAGAACTGCAACGTGGTCTATGCTATCGAGTTAGATATCAAGCAACTTGTCCTTAATAACCACACTATGAGGTAGGTTCAACCAGTTTGAACTTGTTGGGACATAGCATATGAAGTTGTGTGATGAGTCCACATCACAGGTCTATTATGGTGAAAAAAGTGAAGACATGTAATGATAGTTATTATGTTAACATTACTAGAAACATTTTCGAAATTATCCATGCTATCAAGATGTCAAAATTCCAAGCATTAGGTGTCAATACTCGTAGCTAATAGATAATAACAATAATATAAAAAAATCACAACTTTATTCTTGAAATATGATTGTTACACATTGGTAACCTAGTTCATGAGTTACTATCACCCAAAGATTGCAAAACAAACTTAAAATATAAATTAAACCAACATGAGAATCCAACTAAGGGTTTCTTGACAAAATCATGCCATAACCTGGCATTTTGAAACCCAAATTTGAATCCATCATAAGTAATACAATGCAAACTCAGATGGATTTTCAATGCATGTTTGTATGCTACACTTATTCTCTGTCTAGATATCATTTTTTAAATGGAACCATTAGTCAAGCCCACAGTCCTTTTTATGTGAAAAATTTCAGCTCTATTTGAGCTCTTTTTTGCTCCACCACCTCCACAAACCAGTGTTACACGGGGTCTCGCCCCCCCACCTAGGGGTCTAGATTCCTCGCCCCCTCGCCCTCTGGGGTCTTGGGGACTTCTAGGGGATGTTTCCCTCACGCCCCCTCACGTCCCCTCACCGCCCCTTTTAGTTTATGGTTTCGTGTTAAAAGTTGATGTGCCACTTAGCATATTTGAGAATTCAAGTGATTCTGATTCAGATGGTGACATGGTTGATCTTGATATATTCGTGCAGAAGTTGGATGCAGAGACTAGTGGGGCATTAACTTGAGCATTTATGCTCATTTATCAGTATGATGATATCATTTGATATTCATATGTTATGTTTTATGTTTTATGTTTCAGACATAACTTATTTGCGTTTAAGTTTTATGTTTCGGACTTGAGTTGTAAACTTCAGTTTAAACTCTATTTTGAATCTTGATATAATATGTCATATGATATCTTAAACTTTATTTTCATTGTACATTGTTAGTAGTTACATTAATGATTATATAGTTACAAACTTACAAACTTATATGCATGATTGTGGGATGTATGTTTTAACTTTTAACTTTTAAATTTGTTTCAATTATATGATTCATCATTCATCGATTTGTAATTTTATCATTTATGATTTATCTTTCATGATGCAAGTGTATGATGACTGTATATACATTCCTTGCAAAAATATAGTTACATTTTAAATATTAAATTTTATAATTTTATGACCCCGACGTCCCCCCACGTTTCCTGAAAATTGGTAGGGAGCTTTTGCATAGGCCGCTCCCGCGCTCCCTCGTCCCCTCGCTCCCACCTCCAGGGGACTTGGTGGAACATTGCCATAAACATATGCAAACATATATCATGATCTTGGAATTTCATTACATATGTATGTGCCAATGTTCCATAATCATGCCCCATCATCAATTTAAGAAATTTCCATTGAATATCAAATTATGGAGGGGGGAACTTTTTGCTGCAACATTTGGCTCAAAATCAGGGACCATCTCCGTATGAGGTGAATGAGAAATATAGATATTTGAAGAAGTAGATTAGTGCCTTTTCCTCTGGCCATGGAGTCATATACAGTCATCCATCACAAAAATTTGTCTTTGTTCATTCTCACCTTGAAAGTTGCAAAAAATCATGCCCTAATTGAAACGACACTAAATCTGAAAGATATAATAAAAATGCAAGCTATAAGTGCCCTATTAATACAAAGGGAAAACCTTCCTACCTACCCTAACTGAGATAAATTTTGATTGAATAGGAAACATGATATTTCCTATGGAGTTGATCTAACAACTTGTTAAATGTATGGGACTAAATCATGCATTTGATTTCCAGGGAAACATGCGCATGAAGAGAAAAAGTGCAGAATTAATGGAAAATCCATACATGCCACTTACAAAAACTACACCGAAAGGTCAAAAAATACTTAAGGCCTTAACTTAATTTGAATCCAAAAATGAAAAAACAGGATTAGTGAAAACACGAGAGTGGTGTGGGTGAACAACATAAATAAAAAGTGAAGATACCTTTCCCCAAGATGCCTTTGTCACCGTTGTATGAAAACATGTTTTCCTTTCCCTTTATACATGCAAGTGAATGCATTATAGGCATGGTGTTTTCCCAGAATAGGAGAAGCCTACTTAAATATATCATTTGTGGATTGAATGTTTGGGTGCCTTAATGTGCAATGACATGTTTCCAGGACTGAATTCAATGCAAGGCATATTTGAAACTCTAACTCTGTCTTCCGGTGTCTTATTAGAAATTATTTTAGTTTTCATTTTTTGTTTTCAAGTTAGATATTGTTTTCAAGTTTTTACATTTATAATTTTATTGCAATGTGGCAGACTGATCAGGGCAGTACAGGAACAACCCCGAGACGGGATGATCGCGGAAAGAGGCCAGCGGAAGAACATGTAAAGTGCCAGAATTGCTCTATCTTCAGGTATTTTAGTTATTTACATAATTGAAATAATATTAATTTTGTTCAAATATGCAGACACCTAGCCATGGTACGCCCGATGATTCCCCCTTTGAGGAAGAGCTTTCTTCATCCCTATCTCCAATGTTCTTGTTGCAAAAAAAGACACGAGATGCAAGGTCGGAATTTAATACTTTGATAGACGCGCCTCAAACACCTGAAACAGAAGAGAGGATAAAACATCTTATGAGCCAGCTAGAAAGATATCAGGTAATAATAAAAATTCAAAAGGATATTTTTTTTGTTCTACATGAGATGAATTGTGATAGTTTGATTTTTAATTTTTACATTGACTAAACTAACAAAAAGTTCTTTTGTATGTAGCGTTTTCTGACACTTGTTGAACCCGGTGTTGGTGGTAGTGGGACACAAGGGCAAGAGATTGCCCATCAAACCTCTCGTACACCTTCTACTCCTTTAGGTGCCAGCCAAGAAACACACCCTTCCCAAGCAGACACCCAGCCAACCGCTGAACGTGTTGGCAGTGATGAGGCTGATATGGCCAACTACATTATTGCATTTCCTGGAGCTACACGTGTCAGCTCCACAAGGACCATTAATGGCACGTTGTTGGTGAACGATGAAGGTGTCCCTATAAAGCATGTACAACTCCCAGGTAAATTTTAATATTTTAACTATTTCATGTACTTTATCTAAAACATACTTATCATGATTTTTATTTTTAAATTAATGATAATATCTTTCTTTTTTTTCTGTGTAGGAAACAATGAGTTCTACAGGTTTCTGGAGAGCCATGCGTTGGTAATTTTTGGCCCAACCACACGTATAGGGTGGAATTTCGTAATCTCAAATCGAAAAAAGAACTTTTTATCATTCAGGAAGCCCTTTTTGGGGCCTTATTACCTGATGGCAAGCGTGGCTGGGTAGCCTGCAAATATTCGAAATATACCAGGACACCTCATAGGACGCAATTGCAATTTAACCCCAGATATGAGCGTTGCCCCTTCCTCGTTAGCTTCGCAGAGTGAGTGGAGAGCACTCATCCATGACGGAAAAGAGAAAAGGGAAAAGAAAGAAGGAAAAATGCCAACTGGACCTGCAAGGTAAATTACAACTTTAATTCAATAGCTTTAATTTTCTTTATGTCTAAAATAAAAGTGTGCTACGTCATATCCGACTTCAATCTTTTGATGCTAGGTTGCCTGACACCTCAAAGGCAACCAAAGCTAGGATAGAGAAAAAGGGCCATCACAAGCTCGGCCAGGGTGGCTACTTGAAATTAGCTGCAAGAATTGTAATTAAGTAGCTAAACATCTTATAATTAATTGTATCGCCTTCCAACGTTTTTGTAATCCTATCATATATGATTAAAAATACACAATCATATATAATGTAGGGTGATGACTTTGGAACAATAACTACAGAGGAAGATAAAAATATTGCTTTCCGTTGTGGCTATCAAGCTGTAGTTGAACGTCGCAGAATCTTGGGGCAGGTCCCAAGATCTACAATGCCTGATAAGGTAAAACATTAACCTTTCAATATTTTTGTTTTCGCCCATAAATTTAATGTCTAACAACTTTGTTTAAATCAGGGGAGCAACACTACCGACGAGGTAAATAACCCAGTTTTAGAGCCAGATGTAGATGATCCTCTCGTGCAACCTGATCATTGTAGTGGGGACCAGGCCGACAATGCTGCTATCAGTGAGGGCCGTGACGGTAATTAATTTCCACTTATAATTTTTTCTAATTATACCTCGATGGTTGTCCTTATAACGTTTTTTGTTTATATGACAGAGAATGTTTCCCTTGAGGATCTTACCACCAGAGAGGAAGACAGGGCAACAGTCCCAACGGCGACAACTGGTGCACCAGGTAAATAATCTCATTGCAATTTTTTTTATTAATATTACCGAACTAGTTCAATGATATTTAAAAATGATAATTAAAATTTAATATTATCTGTTTTTGTAAGCGATGCCCCGTCACTGGATGAGACCAGACATCGTGACAACGCAACTAGGTCAGCGGTGACAACTGGTGCACCAGGTAAATAATCTCATTGCAATTTTTTTTATTAATATTACCAAACTAGTTCAATGATATTTAAAAACTGACAATTAAAATTTAATATTATCTGTTTTTGTAGGCGATGCCTCGTCACTGGATGAGCCCAGACATCGTGAATACGCAACTAGGTCAGCAGTGCGGGTCGAAAGGCACGAAACAGGAGCAGAGCACAATGATATTGATGATGTAATTAGGAGCTTTAAAAATAGGAAGAAGAAAAAGAAAATTTGACAATGTAAAATATTGTATTATTATAAGACAAACGTTACCATACTTGGAACATTTTTTTGCGTTATATAAAAAAATCATTTATCATACTATTTTTATGTCAAGCATTAATTGCAATGTTTCCTTGCGTACTTTTTGTTGAATTGTTTTTTTACTAGTTATTGAATATTTTTTTTTATGCTCATGAAAGTAAAAAATGAAATATAGATTGGGTATTGGGGAATTGAGAGTGATGTGAGGGGGGGGGGAGGGGCCAGAAGAGCTTCCACCTTCACGTGGTTGGCCCTGTTTAGTAGAGAATAATTTATTGGAGCGATTTAATCTTGGAGCAAACCTCCCTTGATCCAGCGTAGCAACAAAAAAGTCACTGTTGACTTAGTTGCTACTCTTTGAGATCGTGGGAGGCTTGTTCCAAGTTCATGCGACTCCAATAAATTGTTCTTGAAACAAAGAGGAGCTTCTTCAGGTATGTTTTGACATTTTCAACATATGTTCTAACATTATCATAAGAATGCATCTTAGAGTAAAAAATACTACATCAATTACTTGTATTTATTGTATAGATAATGATGGATTTTGATTGACTTGGCAGTGCAGGTACAAATCCTCTTGCATCATGAGCAACACAACTTGTCAACCAGGGTCATGTCCAGGATATTTTTGCTTGTGCGCTTGACCAGGTTCGTAATTTCACATTTTGTAAGTTCCTTTACAGTTCATAATTCAATATTAAGCTTGTTCACGATTATTATCTAGGTTTTTTGTATGTGTTTTTTCATCTATTTGATCGTAAGCAACTATGCATGTTTCCTGTTGTTCACTATGATTTCTCCCATTACCACTCCCAGGATGAATCCGACTTTATTGTTACATAGGTTACTTTATTGTTACTACGATTTCTCCATTTACGATTTCATAGGTTACATCATGTAAAGTTGTCAATCTTAGGTTGGTGATGAGCTTTAGTTCTCCAAATTTGGGGCTTTTCTGATATTTTCTCCCTCATGTCATTCCTGCATCACCTCGTTGTTTGAGCATGCCAATTGTCTACCACTTGTACCAATTGGCACATGTCAATCTCTGAGTGGTGCTACATTTCACCTATTTTCAGTGAGAGTTTAGGGTTTCTCTAACATAGCTTCAGAAATCCGATTGAGTGCCTGCTTGAATATTGTCACATAATACTTATGGTTCGGATTGATGAGCATGTTCTGAATGGTTGGTTGATTCATAAGAACCACCCATAAATCTCCCTTCCTCTAACACACAGAAAATAAAAATTTCTTTGACAGGAGACAGAGTTTCCATACTTTGAAAACAAACTTCTATTCCCTTCAATAACTCAAAAAACTATTACACTTCTTCCTCAACGAGAGGGATTAAAAAAATTATGACCGCTACAAACGCAAATCAAAATTAACCCTGATCATTCGTTCAAAACAAACATACTCTCGTCTCTAAGACACTGTGTTTTTCCCTTTCGCACTGCTGTGCATACACACTTAAAAAGTTACACTCAGTTTTTCACTTTTTACACACTGCTATGTAATAAAAAATTTACGTACCGTCTATAAAAAAAACTACCAAGCTTTTTCGACCTTTTTATTTTTATATGCCGTAACATATAAAACATATTATAATAAACCCTCTTTTTAAAAAAAATAAAATTAAAACTAAATTCTATGGCCCACCTTTCATTTCGCATATGATATATATATATAACATATGTTTAAAACATATGTATATATTAAACTATCAAAACATTAAAGAACCCTTTCCGTCGGACTTCAAAAGTCTGAATAGATTGATTTTCAAACCAAATTCGCGTTCCAAAATGGGATGCTGACGTCTGCCTAATTTTAACTCGAATTCTCAATCCAATGTGCCCTATAAAAATTTCGGGTCCGGTTTTCAGGTTTTCAGATTCCCTTCAATTTCATGCGATCCAATATTAATGCTCCACGTGTCCTCCTTTTGAATTTACAAAACCGTTGGGTAAATTTCTGTTTGTTTAATTTCTGGTTGGTGAATTGCGTTAATGCTGGCTGTTGTGTTTAAATACAATCCTATACAGAAATATGGCCGTGGCCGTCTACAAAAAAAACTTGCAGGAATTTTAAATGCTGAATTAAATTTCTGGATGGCATGCAAGCAACCTCCAAAAAAAAATGTTGCTGCTGCATCCGTCCTTCTGCTGCAATAGTTGAAGTTAAAATTCAACAGCACAGGGTTTAATAAGTGAGGGTGTAAAGGTAAATTTTTGTCGATAGTACTGGATTAAGATCATATATTCATTTTTGTAGGGTCTTATGGTGTTTGGTTTTTTAGTTTTGGGTTGGGCTTATTGAGTCTAAGATAGTTTTTGAGTGAAAAAATTGCTATCAGGTATTAAAAAAATTTTGTTCTTTTGTCAAAATTTATGAGCTTGTTAGGAAATACAAAACTGACAATGGTTGTATCTTAAATTTGTGGAAAATAATTTGAAATGAAACCTTTTTGTTTAGGTTGTTGCAGCAGGTGCAAACCCCATTCAAATTACTAGGGGCATTGACAAGACAATAAAGGCCCTTGTTTCGGAACTCAAAATTTTGTCAAAGGATGTAAACGCTTGCCTTTTGAGTAGGCTGGTTTTCCTTTTTGCTGATGGTTTGGTGTATCTAATTGAATTAGTTGCCTAAGGTATTTTTGGTTGCAAACTCCTTTTCATTTTTCATACAGTATTGGCCTTGTGAAATACATTTGATTGTGTGGTCTTGTTAGATCTACAACATTTGTAGTTGTTTAGTCTTATGGCTGAGGTGCACTTTTATTATGGAAATAGTTGATGCAATATTGTCATTTAATCCTTACTGCAGGGTAGCATGTTGAGAAGTTTTTTGTGAAACATTTGGTATTTAAAATGACACTTGATCCTATACAGCATCATGCACTTGACTTCAAAATTTATATTCAAAGTGTGCCAGACAATTCTTGCAAAATTTCAAATATTTAGGTTGTTTTAAACCATTATCTTTTTCATGTATTGGATGCTTAAAATGTGAAAAAGACTTTGGTATGAAACCAACTGGTGAATAATTTCCAGCACAACAACCACTTCCAAGACATGATTTAGAAGTAGAACAAATGTGCTTATGAAGCACAGAAAGATATCCTTGATGCATTGTCAATGTTTGGCTAGGGTTATTTTTGGAGAAAATAACTCCTTATTCCTAGAATAGTGATCTTCAATACAAGTAAATGCCAGAGAAGAGAGATCATCGTGTGACGCAACAAACCTGAAATTGGACCCCCAAGGAGAGCTGGTGTGTCTACAATCGCTGTGTCAGCATTTTCCCTTGGTGTACCCCGTTCTTTTCCTCCAGCCTGAGTCTTAATTGACTTCTTCTTTCTTCGGGTTTATTTATCAAATTCGTAGAATTTGATAAATAAATACTATCTACAATGGTTGGACTTTAATTTATATTCCCGACTTTATATTATCTCCAATACTTATAACCAATGTTTAACTTTCAACACTTTGTATTTATACTCCACGTTTCTTTTTAAATAAATAACTTGTAGTGAACTTTCGGCTCTATATTTCACCACCCACCCTTACAACAATCACCCTCCAGACTTATGCTAATTATCCGCCAATCGTTTAATTAAACAATTTCATTATACTCCGGCCCCACCTATATATATCAATAACCAATCAAACACTCGTATCGTACCTGGCTATCCTCTGCACACCTTAGTTAACCTCCGAGCAAGTTCAACGTGCGACCACCGTCCGATGGCCCTTCTCCAAATCAACGACTCTTGGAAATTTCGCTCGGCTTCCAACGTCGGGCTTTAACGTGCGATGGCGTGGGTTAAACGGTTGTTTGCCGGGGTCACTTCGCCACGTGTCGCATTCCCTATGGAATTGCTCGCGAATAGGAAATACCGCCTACTCCGCAAAAGCGGTGCGATATGGGCAACCCGCTTTTGTGATTCCGCTCGTGGTTTTGGTAGAGGGCTTGACCACGGGTGCATGTCTGGTTCCGCTATCCTTTTGTTTGTTAACTCATGTCCAATCCTCGGGTCAAGTTCCGAAAGCACAACAATTTTGTCTCTTTATTAAGCGGGATTTTAATATGTGTATTATCAAAGAAAACCAACACAAATTTTATAAGAAAATTGCTCAAAAGTCGAGCCCGCCGGACTTCAAACGGCGATAAACCATAATTCAAACCAAATTCGCGTTCCAAAATAGCCTGCTGACGTCGGCCAATTTTGTGACGCGAATTTCTTATCAAATTCGCCCTAATATTTTACGGGTCCGAATTTCCACTGCGCGAGCGGCCCAAACAAAGATCCGCTCCAATCAATTTCTGCCACGTGTCCTCAATAAAAACTTGCCCTGCTCCCGGCTGCGGGTGCATTCGATGGCGTTTAAGGTGATGGGACATGGATATGGCGATTTCATATCATTCGCATTAACATTTAACGCCGTTCAATTAAGTTTTCACATCAAATCTAGATTAATTAATTTTTAACACTGTTCAAGATCGGACCTCCACTCCTCTGAGCGATTCCGCACGCTCCAATTTGATCCGGCCTTCGGCTCTCATTATTAATGATCAGAGATTCATTATGACGGCCGTCCTTTGATTGCATTGCAGACGGGTCGACATAAAAAATGGCGTTTAGCCATGGTTTTTCGGACAAGCCGGTTGCTGGATTACACTGTCTGGTAACTGCGATGATAAGGAGAAGTGGCCAGCGGAACTTCTGCCTAGACTTTGCTGCATATTTCCATTTCTCTCGGTTCTGTCTCTGTCTATCTTCCTCTGTTAATTGGAATTTTGCTTCTTCGTCTCTTGTGCCCACTGCGCCTGAGATTGCACCCATGCCTCGCGTGCGTCATAGGATGCGTTGCCGCAGGGGGAGCACTAGAGGTCAATCCCGGCGCGCTCCCTCCAGCACCTCAACAGAGGCCAGTTCACCTTCTCCCACGACGCGCACTGCGCAATTTTCCTTTGATTGCACTCTCAACCGCCCGCGAATCACAGCTGTAGTCACTGTGGTCTTCCGCGAGGAGGCCCAAACGCAGGAAGAATGCACCCGTCCGGCGGGTCTGAGCGGGTTTTAATTTGTTTTTCTTGCTTAGCAGGCCCAGTTAATTGGGCTGCTTTTAGTTTATTTTACTGTGCTGGACCTTTAAGTAATATTTTTGAATTTTGTAAATTAAACGTTCAAGACTGGTTTCCCCGTATGAGGGCAGTCTTCTTAATTTTTTGATTTTTTGATGACAAATTTGCCATGAGTATGGCCAGGCAATGTTTTTGACTTTGGTGTAATTTTATTCGCAATGTTAATAGATTAACTTTACTTTGAATTCTCACATGATTAGCGTTTTTCTTGATCTGTTCAAGGATTTTGGGTACTTTAATTTGTATTTGGAACAATGGACGCCGGTACTCTATCTGTTGCTTTACTGTTCTACATACTACTATTTCACTTTCTTATAGATGCCTCGGGAATATTTGAATGCTTTCTCAGATTGTCGATAATCTCCATGTGGACCGCTACTGGATTTTATATCATGTCCCTGTATGTGACATGGGGTATTTTTCTATCATTGTCTGGGGTGGGACTTCCACTTTTCTGGATGGATATTTGGGTTCCAATCTTCAGATGTGAAAATATAATGACTTCATGGACTGTTTTACTTCATATAATATATTCAAAACAACGTTTTTTCTCTTGTGAAAAAAAAAATGATTAATGTTTATCACTCTGCCTTCAAAACTAGCGATGCTGGTCTATGTTACTGGTTTATTGATATGGTCTGATGGTCTTTTTATATTTTGGACATATCACACTCCTCACATGATTAGCGTTTTTCTCTGTTCAAGGATTTTGGGTACTTTAATTTGCATTTGGAACAATGGACGTCGGTACGTACTCTATCTGTTGCTTTACTATTCTACATACTGCTATTTCACTTTCTTATAGATGCCTTGGGCATATTTGGATGCTTTTTCAGATTGTCGATAATCTCCATGTGGACCGTTACTGGGTTTTATATCAAGTCGCTGTATGTGACATGGGGTATTTTTCTATCATTGTCTGGGGTGGGACTTCCACTTTTCCGGATGGATATTTGGGTTCCAATCTTAAGATGTGAAAATGTAATGACTTCATGGACTGTTTTACTTCATACAATATATTGAAAACATCGTTTTTTCTCTTGTGAAAAAAAAATGATTAATGTTTATCACTCTGCCTTCAAAACTAGCGATGCTGGTCTATGTTGCTGGTTTATTGATATGGTCCGATAGTCTTTTTATATTTTGGACATATAACACTCCTCACATGATTATCGTTTTTCTCTGTTGCAGGATTTTGGGTACTTTAATTTGTATTTGGAACAATGGACGCCGGTACTCTATCTGTTGCTTTACTATTCTACATACTGCTATTTCACTTTCTTATAGATGCCTCGGGCATATTTGGATGCTTTCTCAGATTGTCGATAATCTCTATGTGGACCGTTACTGGGTTTTATATCATGTCCCTGTATGTGACATGGGGTATTTTTCTATCATTGTCTGGGGTGGGACTTCCACTTTTCTGGATGAATATTTGGGTTCCAATCTTCAGATGTGAAAATGTAATGACTTCATGGACTGTTTTACTTCATATAATATATTCAAAACAACGTTTTTTCTCTTGTGAAAAAAAAATGATTAATGCTTATCACTCTGCCTTCAAAACTAGCGATGCTGGTCTATGTTGCTGGTTTATTGATATGGTCTGATGGTCTTTTTATATTTTGGACATATCACACTCCTCACATGATTATGATTAGCGTTTTTCTCCGTTGCAGGGTTTTGGGTACTTTAATTTGTATTTGGAACAATGGACGTCGGTACTCTATCTGTTGCTTTACTATTCTACATACTGCTATTTCACTTTCATGGACCGTTTTACTTCATATAATATCTTCACTTTCATGGACTGTTTTACTTCATATAATATCTTCACTTTCATGGACTGTTTTACTTCACTGTTGTAGGGTTTTGGGCACTTTAATTTGTATTTGGAACAATGGACGTCGGTACTCTATCTGTTGCTTTACTATTCTACATACTGCTATTTCACTTTCATGGACTGTTTTACTTCATATAATATCTTCACTTTCATGGACTGTTTTACTTCACTGTTGTAGGGTTTTTGGTACTTTAATTTGTATTTGGAACAATGGACGTCGGTACTCTATCTGTTGCTTTACTATTCTACATACTGCTATTTCACTTTCATGGACTGTTTTACTTCACTGTTGTAGGGTTTTGGGTACTTTAATTTGTATTTGGAACAATGGACGTCGGTATTCTTCCTGTTGCTTTACTATTCTACATACTGCTATTTCACTTTCATGGACTGTTTTACTTCATATAATATCTTCACTTTCATGGACTGTTTTATTTCATATAATATCTTCACTTTCATGGACTGTTTTACTTCATATAATATCTTCACTTTCATGGACTGTTTTACTTCACTATTGGAGGGTTTTGGGTACTTTAATTTGTATTTGGAACAATGGACGTCGGTACTCTATCTGTTGCTTTACTATTCTACATACTGCTATTTCACTTTCATGGACTCTTTTACTTCATATAATATCTTCAAAACAGCGTTTCTCGTCTTTTAAAATTTTAAATTTTTTTTTTTAAATTGAACCCTCCGTCGGTCTACCGACGCCTTGTAGACGTCGGAACTGCGACAATCCAGAAACGTCGGACGAGAGACAGTATGAAAACGTCGGAAGCGCGACGTGCTAAACGTCGGAACTGCGACAACTCAGAAACGTCGGAAGAGAGACAGTATGAAAACGTCGGAAGCACGACGTTCCAAACGTCGGACCACATATCGTCGGAATTACGACATCTTCCAGACGTCGGAAGAGTGACGTCCAAAACGCCGGACCACGTTTAGTCGGAATTGCGACAGTTTACAAGCGTCGGAAGAGCGACGCCAAAACGTCGGACCATGTTTAGTCGGAACTGCGACGGTTTATGAGCGTCGGAAGAACGACGTTTAAAACGTCAGAGCCGCGACGGTTTGTGAGACGTCGGAAGAGTGACGCCTGTTCGGAACGTCGGAATAAGTGTCGATAGTGCGACACTTTTTACTTGCGTCGGAACGGCGACGGCATGAGAAACCACGGTTTGTCCGCCCTTGAACTGTCGCTCTTGCGACGAATATGTGTCGGAATAGCGACGAATTGGCCGTCGGAATTTCCGCCAAATACTCTAGTGTAAACTTCATCTCAAAGAGGTGACCTTGATAAAATCGTCATAACTATCTCTCTGAGTATCGGATTGGAATTATGTAAAAAGTGGTTAATATTGAACGAACGATAGTTTTCTTTGTATTAATTTCATAGCTGAATGAAGAAACAGTGACATGTGGCTCGCCGTACAAGTTCACTCTAACCAGTCTATAATTAGGTCATTGTGAGAGATTGGGCATAACTTTTTCTTGAAGAATCCAAATTGGATTAGACATTAGGGGAATTTTGAGGTCTAAAATGGGCCTCCTAAGAAAAATGTACAACCAAAATACACTTTATAAGAACCAATAGGATTCAAGATGATGATGTCAACCATGGGGGATGATTCACCATTTTTCAATTAGAAAGGTAAAAAGATTAAAAAATAATAAAATAATAAAACTACTTTTTCAACTCGTATTTTCAACTTATCTCCCAATTTTTTTACTCAAATTTCGAGCGGGAGTACCCTTTGGATGAAAAATTTAATTCCTCATCCAAGGAGTACTTATGTTGCATATGTTCGATGGACCCTACTACACGAAAAATGAGAAATACATTAAAAAACGTGATTGTGATCACGTTTTTTATGTATTTCTCAATTTTCTTGTAGTAGGGTCCATCGAAAGTATGCAACATGGGTACTCTTTGGATGAGGAATTAAATTTTTCATCCAAAGAGTACTCCCGCTCGAAATTTTAGTAAAAATTTTGGGAGATAAGTTGATAATACGAGTTGAAAAAATAGTTTTTCATCTTTTCCCTCTAAAATTTGATGATGTAATCAAATCTTATTTTATTATTTCCACTATTATTTTATAATTTCCTTAGGAGGCCCATATTAGACCTCAAAATTCCCCTAATGCCAGTGGAATTGGAAACAAGACTCAGAGAACTACTACAGGGTCGAAAATCACATATTGAGAATTTGAAATAATAGAGATACACCAGATTCAATATCGAGCTCCTAGAAGGAAAGAAAAAGCTGGATCATGTGCTGTCAAGGGCTAAAAAGGACCAGATTTTCTAGGGCAACAAAGCAAAGAAAGGTGCAGCAGAGGTAAGCTTCAGGTAAGTATATTCTGTATATGCATGTTCATCTCCTAATTGCATTAGGTTCTTTTTATTCTAATTTGTTTTTTTTGTTTAGCACTGACATATGCTCTGTAGGATGAGGTAAGTTTTGTTATTATCATGTCATGGGTACTTCCTTGAAGAATTTTAGCAGGTATTATATATTCATCAAGATAATACTAAAAGCATGATCTAATGTTCTTAAGAGTGAGAAAGGGTAGCATGACAAGAGCAACAATCAAGGTGTAGAACAACAAGAAGAAGTTCACCACATGAAGACTTCATGTGGGCAACACAGGATACAGTCATTGTAAAGGTATCATTGTACTGAGTCATTGTAAAATCATCATCGTAAAAATTGTACAAATGTCTATCTGCCAAGAGTTGAAGAGGCAGTGTCGGGAGGTCTAGTATCATCATTAGGTATTTGTGCCATAGTTGGGGTTATGGTCTAGTGTGTCTTCTTCTTCTTCTACATCATTCTATATCATTGTAAAGTGGACCATTTTCCTTGGTACGGGAGTCCATTCTTATTTTATTCTTCTACAGGGTGGTAGGGTGGTGTTAGGCTGGTGCATGAAGTCAATAACAAGTTCAAGCTTGTGAAAACTTCAGGGTGGTGGGGTGGTTCTAGGGTGAGTTGTAGCTCATTGGGTGTTGAGGCATCCGTTCAGTTGACTACTGAAGAATCTTGGGCATTGGAGTGTCCATCCAATGGGAGCTGGAGCATTTGTGTTCCTCTTGTTTACTACTATGATTGTACAAACACTGATAATAATTGAAGATTAACTAATGCTATAAAAGATTAATAATAATACTAATTGAAAGGAATACTGATTCACCCCCCCCCCCCCCCCCCCTCTCAGTATTTCAACCATAAATCAATAAGGGAATATATGTAGGTTTTAACCCTGTACAGAAATTATCTGCAAATGAACTCTTAAAACAAAAAATAAAACAATAGTGAGAGCATAAAACATAAAATAATTATACACAAAAATTTTCACTTGGATCCAAAAACCAGGACTACTAGCTTGATTTTTTATTATATTCCTTTCAATGTTACAACACATATATATACATGTCGAAGCATTCATAAGCCCCAATCCATTAACCCTGGATTAGAACCTAACCATAGTTCCTTGGAACAGATCTACAAAATACCATGGGTAGAAAACCATCATGCCCAAAACCATCTGCAAAGCCATGCATGAAACCATAGGTAGGTTCGCCCACCTAATATCGGGTCCAAAAAAATTTCCTGGGGCATTACCCCGGACCTTGTGCAGGGGGGCTACCGCTTCCTTGCAAACCCCCTGACAAGAGGGTCTGTGCCCCCCCTTTTGCGCCTAAATCAAATGTAGGGGGGTTCCCTCACACCCCTCTTACCCCCCGCTTCTCACCTGAGGCTAGTCCTGGAAATAATATAACACATGCCAAAAATTATCCCACTTGTTGTTTTATTTCCACAATGGGCCACATGAGAGCTTAGTAATTTATTCAGCCCTGCAACTCCCATTGTTTCTCTACACCAAGAGAACTTCTCAATTCTCACATAATTCATTAATGCATCTGCAACATTCTTCAAAGTGTCCACCTTTACCAGTAACACCTTTTGTCCTCAATCATATCTCTCACAAAGTGATATTGAACATCGATGTGCTTTGTCTTTGAATCATAAGAAGGGTTCTTAGACAAGAAAATTTCACTTTGGCTATCATAGTCTATCTTTATAGCTCGCCTCACCAACCCCATACTTGAACACAATCTCTACAATCATACTTATTACTTTCTTGCATGAGTGGTTGCCATGTATTCTGCCTTTGTAGTTGAAAGAGCCACTACAAATTGTATTTTACTCATCCAACTAACTTCACCTCCAAATAGGATAAAAACATACCCTCTTGTAGATATTATCTGATCGAGATCACCAACCCATTTTGTTATCCTCCACAGCGTACCAAGGCTAAGAATGGAAACCAAAGCAGGTAACCTAAAACCACTTAGGATTTGGTAGCTAGTGCTACCAAATGAGAGAGGGCTCTATCTGTGATATTACATCCAAAATATGACTGAAGAGGGTAAAAAGATATTAGGCTAGGTATTGAGCTCTAGGGTTTTGAAATTTAGGGTTTTAGCTGGACCAGGAGGAGAGCTTAAGGAAAATAGGTCATATCAATACAACGGGGCATGGAAGTTACGTTTAGTGACAATTTGAGGTTGTCAATTGTAGTGTAGGGTGGAAAAGTAAAGGTTCAAAATGAGCATGACAAGCAGGAGTTCATTTATCAGAAGATGAATAAAAAAGACATGAAATTCCTACCAAAACAGAGCATAACATTTAAGAATTATGTTTAACGTCTTATAGGAAGACCACTGAAAGAAAATATATGGAAAGAAGATGAACTAATCATTCATAAAATTGATTTATAGAAGGAAAAACACTGCCACAAAATCATACCACATGAATCCCTATATCATAGTTGCAATTAGCCTTGTATTTCTGCAAAAATAAATTGTACACAAAGCTCCAAGCCTTCTACTCTCTGATATCCAACCTTGGATATGACTGAAAACAAGTTACATATAGACCAAAAACCATCTTCCCCTCTCTTAGGGATCGAATCCCTCATGATAGGAACATTTTGCACAAATTTCTCTAACCAAACCTAAGACTAGGAAGGTTAAAACAAACTCTCATTTTAACCTTTGATTGACCTTTCTATCATTAATGACCTTCGTTATTACATCAAATTTACATTAAAAAGCTTAATTACATTCATCATGTAAAATAAAAACAAGATAAATTAAATCATGAGAAACCAAGTTTTACTGATAAAACTCGAAAAATTGACCTCCAAGGAAAAGCGTAACACATTCTGAGAAAAGCGCAACGCCATCTGGGAAAAGCGCGATGCCAACTTGGAGGGAAATTTTGAGTGACTTCCTGTTCTCCAAATGTTGATACAAAGGTATCATTGGAAAGCTTAGGATGTCTAATTGTCCATAAAATCTTTAAGGAAGTAAAATGGCCTCTCCAAGGTTGAGAAAAATGGATTCTCCCAAGGTCGCTCTAAAAGCGTAGCGCCAAGGTGAAAACAATGGAAGAAAGTGGTGTTTTAGCATGTTTTTGGCACTTTTTCTTCCACCCAGAAGGTTGACATAGCACAAAAAAATAGATAGCTGATATGTTCAGGTCATAAGATATCTAAGCATGTAAATTTTTTGTGATTTGAATCCCTCAGGGAAAAGCACAGCGGCAAGGCGCTGCACTATTGGCTGTCATGAATTTTCTGTTTTAACCAAAAGTCACCAAAATTTCAAAAATGGTCTAGAATTTCCCCTTTAAGGTGGAAAATGATGTGCTAGGCAATGAGAGAGGCCTCAACCAACAAATCAAACTTATCCTTCTTCTTTTGCTTAATTAGGGTTTTCCTCAATTTCCTTTTCGAGTGTATGACCCTAATTTGAGAAATTTTGTTTCTAGTGAAGTAATGCATTTCCATATGCATTTGCAGCTTTTTGTTCCTATTGGCCTTATTGAGAAGATTCTACAAGTGAAAATTTACCTTGTCAAGCCAAAATTCCTTATCTTGCTCAATTTCTGCTACAATTAATTCATCAAGATCCTCTTGACCTAGTGATATAGATGTTTCAGTTTCTTGTTCTTCATGCCTCTTGAGACCTCCTGTTCTTGGCCCCCTTGGTTTCATTTGCACATCCTTATCCTCAAAATCATTAACTGACTTACCTTTTCCATCCTCTTTCTCCAAATCTGCCTTGGGTTTGCTAAGAAAAAGTTGTTTTACTTGGAGCTGCATGTTCTCCTGCTGAAGAAATGTAATCATGAAATTAGCCTTTGAAAGTTTGTCTTTGACATCTCTAATTTCAGCTTCTTTCTCCTTGATAAATTTCTCAGGTGAATTTTCCTCCTCATGCATCTCTAGGTCTGCCACGTCAGTGTCAAAATGTACTTGTTCTTCCTCTTGCAATGGTGCCTCATGCTGATGTGCTGATGTTTCCTTACCCACTGATGTAGGATGAGCCCTTTCCTCAATGTTACGAGAAAGCATCAACATTATCCTCTGGTATATGTTTATGTCACCTCATCCCTAGGTGTTCTTGTTACAGGTTTGCTTGTAGAACCCACTTCTTGTGGTCTTAGTGAAGTCAAAGGTGTAGAATGACTGCTAGATTGAATTGGAGTAGGAAAAAGAGAGGTTGACTGCATGAATACCTCCCAATACAACTTGACCTGTGTAAGCTGATGGAAAACAATATTTTTCACCAAGCCATGATATAAAAAGCTTGCATGATTTTCTTTCCCTTTGCTATGTATTTTTTCTGCCATTTTGACCAAGCTTCTGTAGAGGTGGTGAGGTAGGTTAAGAGATTTAACATCGGTGATATGCATCAATAATCTAACATGGTACTGATATATCCTTGAAAACCTACCCTCACATGTGAAATATTTCTTGATAATCTTCATGAGAGATTCATACTTTACTACCAGAGAACAGGAAAGTATCTTTGCAAGGCTAATAAATAGCTTTCTGTTACCAGAAAATTTTTCAAGATCGTAACTGTTCTTGAGTATAGCGTATTTCTGCTATGAAAGAACCCAGGTGAGGCCATGTTTGTTTCTCCAAAACAGTAAAACAAACTTTTTAAGAAGTTGCCTTGTCCCTTCAAGAGACCAAAGGCAAAGTGCTCAATTCTGGCCAGTTGAAACCTATTTCATCTTTTGAGAAAACAGTGTTCTCATCTTAATGAGTCTCTTGAGAAATTTAAGCTTGAGGTCTTGATCATGATCACATTCAAATTGACCATGACCTTCTCCAAATACCAATCAGAACGGTGTGGAAACCCTGTTTCACTTTAATAAATGAAATGAATTAAAGTAAGAATAAGTCGTTTAGGGAAATGGAGGAAAGATGTATGAGCTGAGTGCTCAAATTCTTGAGAAAATTTAGGGGGTTAGGGATAGATGTTAGGGAGTGTAGGGAGGTGAAAGTTTGGGAAATGAGTGAGGGAAGGGTATAAAAATGCAAAAAAAGGTCCTAGCCTAAGAAAGTGTAGTGTAGGCTAGGGTTTGTAGGGAAATGAAGGAATGAGGGAAATGGGTGAGGGGAAGTGTCAAGGAAGGTGTATGGAAGGTGAGGGAGAGTGTTTGAGCATAAATTTTATGGTTTTTTAGATCAATTGAACAAAAGTCACTATGAGACCAAAAGTGCAAAAAATTCCTAGGATAGGGTGATTTTCTGAGCTTTCAAGCATAAAATGAAGCTAAAGAGAGGTAGATGAGGAACAAATGTAACCCACTTACTTGTTTTTGATGAGCTAGAACATGTAGCTAATGAATAAAACATTGGAGAAGGAAGATTTTGTTTCCTTGAGAAAAACACAACACCTTGGAGAAAAGCGCAGTGTAGGAGAAAAAATCAGCGTTTCAAGGATAAATTTGATTTCTCTGAGGGCTGGAATGAAATTCGATGGTGGAGAGATGTCTTATGAGAGATGTTTGAGAAAAATATGTGTTTGTTTGGTCTTATTATATGATGGAGGGTCGATTTTCTCTTAGGTGGTGATGTGGCCCCACCTTGTTTTTTCACAAAATGCATTAATAAAATTGCGTACTACAACTTCAAACCTTATGATACATAATTACATATTAATAAAGATCAAAATGCATTTAGAGATCATTATAGAACACTCTTCCCTATTACTACTCCCTCTAATGGTGACTTAGATGATGACATGACCTATTTACATGAATTTTGATAATATGACCTAATGATGACACTATATGGAATGATAACCAGAATTATGACCAAGACGACCAAGACACCCTTCCAAAGAATAACGACCCGACTATGATAATGTTTAATGACCATGACAATGAAAGGAATAGTAATGACCTAGATATACTAACCAATGATCAAATTTTTATTTGAAAACCTATTTGAAACTGTAAAAATTTTCCCTAGGAACCTATCAACCATATGAAAGAGCATAATTTGATCACTGGTGACTGACTGGACTGACAGACACTAACACGTTTTGCATCAATGAAGCCAAGAATATCCAAAATTCTATCCAATCCTAGTCTTCCTTGATAGCACAAACTATAATCACTAGTGCTACGCAAACACCTGAAAACCCACTTCACTATTGTCCAATGCTTCTTCCCTGGTTTTTACATAAACCTGCTCAATAATCGCACTGCGTATGCAATTTCTGGTCTAGTATAGACCATTGCATACATCAAGCTAGCCGCTACACTTGCATATGGAACACGGTACATGTCCTCTTCTTCTTCTTGTGTCTTGGGACACTGTTCAACATATAACTTTACACCTACATGAATAAGAAACTTCACTGGTTTACTATCCTGCATATTGAATCTCTGCAATATTATCTCGACATACTTCCTCTGGTTTAACTAGAGGTCCTCTTCACATGATCTCGTTTAATTTCCATGCCAAAAATACATTTTTCAACACCAAGATCCTTCATATCGAATTTGGAGAAAATTTGGTTGTTCAGATCCTGGATAATTTCTTTGTCATTTCCAACCAGCAACATATCATCCACATACAAGACCAAATAAATAACATAGTCACCAATTAATTTAAAATACACACAACAGTCCTCTTTTCTTCTGGTGAAGCCAAGTCCCTGTATATATGTCTCAAATTTCTGATAGCACATCCTTGTTGACTGTTTTAACCCATCCATATACTTTTTTAACCTGCATACCAGTTCTTTCTTACCCTTCACTAAAAAGCCTTCAAGTTTCTTCATGTATATTTCCTCTTCTAGATCCTTGTGAAGAAATGTTGTCTTCACATCTATTTGTTCTACCTCAAAATCAAATGCAACAAAAACAGATAAAATTAATATAATAGAAGTTACCTTGACATTAGGAGAGAAAATATCACCAAAATCAATTTCTGGCACCTGGAAATAACCTTTTTCTACCAACCGAGCTTTGTTTTTCTCCACCTTACCTTTTGCATTCATCTTCTTCTTAAACACCCATTTTTTTCCAACAGGTCTCCTTCCAACCGACAACTCCACTAGATCCCATGCCTCATTTTTGTGCAAGGATGCCATTTCATCAACCATGGCCTCCTTCCAGAGTTTGTTATCCTCTGAATTCAATGCCTCCCGGATAGTTATGGGATCATCATCAAAAACAGATAAAGAAAAATTTGAATAGAAAACAGATGGACTATACCATTCTGGATTCCTTCTTTCTCGAATTGATCTTCTCACAACTAGAGTTTGTCGCTCTTCGTCTTCTAAATCTTGTTCTGTTGTAGAGTCTGATTCTTCCTCCTTTAGCTCAAATTCTATCTTCTGAGATTCCTTTGGTAGGACTTCATGTTTAACAACATATTTCACCTCTTTAAACACCACATCTCAGTTGTACACAACCTTCCTTGTTTCTGGGTTCCAAAGCTTGTAACCTTTTAAATCGTCTTTATACCCAATAAAGATGCGCCTTTCAAATTTATTATCAAACTTGGTCCTTTTCTCCTTTGGAACGTGTACATATGCATCACATCCAAATACCCTTAGATGTGAAAGAGAGGGTTTCTTACCAGTCTGTACCTCATGTGGAGTCTTATCCTCCAATACTGATCAAGGTGATCTGTTAACCAAGTAACACGCAGTCTCTACTGCCTCTGCCCAGAATTCCTCTCCTAAACTGGTACCACTGAGCATACTTCTTGCCTTTTCCATCAACGTCTTCTTCCTTATTTCTGCAACTTTGTTTTGTTGAGGTGTGTATGGAGTAGTCTTCTGCCATGCTATACTAGACTTCTTATAGAACTCTTCAAATTCCTTCTTGCAGAATTCTCCTCCATTATTTTTCCTCAACACCTTTAGCTTCTTCTCTATCTTGTTTTCCACCAGAGCCTTAAATTCTTTAAATATGTTAAAGATTTCAGATTTCTTCCTAAGGAATATATCCATGTATTCATTGAGAAGTCATCTATAAATTACACATAGTACATAGAATGACCTAGTGATGGAACTGACACAGGTCCAAACACATCACTGTGCACAAGCTCTAATATCTTGTTTTCCCTATTAGCAACGAAAGGGAATCTCACCCGATTATGTTTCCCATATACACAATGTTCACAAAAATCGAAATCCAAAGAGAAATTATACGTAACTTTTACCATACCATTACCATGAAATATCCGAAGGCGCTTCTCTCCAATATGTCGAAGCCTTTGACGCCACATCATGGTATTTTCTCCAGAGATTGCTAGGCTTTCTACCCCACTTTAAGGAACCACAAAACTGTTGCACCCATAAATAACAGTGCTACCCAGAAGCTTGTACAAAGTTCCAATCTAAACTCCCCGCATCAATACCAGTGATCCCCGAACCATCTTGCAGGTATCTTTCTCGAACAGTGTTTTTACACCTGCATCATCCATTTTTCTTACATAAATCAGATTTCTAGCCAATGCAGGAATATACAGAACACCAAGAAGTCTTCTAATCCTTCCACCTTGCAACTTCAGATTTAATTTTCCGCGTCCAGCAATTCTAGCCTTCCTATCATACCCTAAGAAGACATCACCACCATCATACTTCTCATACTTGCATAACCACTCCCTATGGGGAGTGAAGTGAAAGGATGCACGTGAGTCAATCAACCATGCCTCATGACCTACATGTGTATTTGAAGAAGAAGCCAAATACACATCCCCACCTTCATCTGAGGTGGTTTTTGCCTCTGCAAAAGGAGCATCATCAGATCCCTTTCCTTTCTCAGGAGCCTTGGATCTACAATCCTTTTTGAAGTGCCCTTCATTTCCGCATTTCTAGCACACCTTTACAGGATTTCCTGGAGATTTATATCTCCCTTTAGATTTAGATATCCCTCTATATTTATATCTCCCACTCGAGAACTTATTTTTGTTTTTGTTCTGGGACCATCCTCGTATAGACAAGGCATCTCCATTCTGGCCCTCCATATTTTTCAATCTCATTTCTTCTGATAGCAAGGCTAGACAATTTCATCAAATTCAAGGTAGGTGTATTGCTACCTATTGCAACAACCAATCTATCCCACGAATATGGTAGAGAACACAACAAACTGATGCACTTATCTTCATCTGAGATTTTAATATCAACAGATGAGAACTAACTTACCACATTATTGAAGGCATTCAGATGCTCTGCCACCAAGTCTCCATCCTTCATCGTGAGGTTATACAAATTTTTCCACAGGAAGAATTTATTCACCAGACTTAGATTGGTACAAATTCCCTAGCTTGTCCCACAAAGCCTTCGTCGTAGCTTCCCTAGATACATTCAATAATACTGAATCTGAGATACAAAATCGTATTGTACTCTTTGACATCTGATCCAACTTCACCCAGTCTTCATTTGACATTGTCGTTGGTTTAGTACCTAGATATATCGCGATCCACTAATCTTTATCCACCAGCAGATCCTCCATCTTGAGATTCCACAACTTAAAACTTTGACCATTAAATTTCTTGATCTCTATCTTTCCACTGCTCCTCATCTTCTTTCATTGCAAGAATCGATCCTGGAGATCTCCCATTGAACAGGGTCTACCACAGGCCTGAGCAAAAAACCCCTCAGCAACAAAGGCATCCCATTGAAGCCGAAACAACTCTGATACAAAATGTAGTTTTTAACCCTATACAAAAATCATCTGCAAACAAACACTTAAAACGGAAAATAAAAAAAAATAGTGAGAGCATAAAACATAAAACAAATATACACAGTTATTTTCCCCTGGATCCCAAAACTTGATTTTTCATTATATTCCTTTCAATGTTACAACACATATATATACATGTCGAAGCCTTCATAAACCCCAACCCATTAACCCTGGATTAGAACATGAACACAGTTCCCTTGAAAGAATCTATAAAATATCATGCGTAGAAAACCATCATGCCCAAAATCATGTGCAAACACATGCACAAAACCATAGGTAGGTCCGCCCACCTAATATAGGGTCCAAAAATTTGTTTCCCATGGCGCTACCTCGAACCCTGTGCAAGGGAGCTACTGCCCCCCTGCTAACCCCATGACAGGGGGGGTTGCACCCCCCTGTGAACCCCATGTTGCGCTTGAGGCAAGCATAGGGGGGCTCGTCGCCCCCCTCTTACCACCCGCTTCTCGCCTGAGACTAGTCGTGTAAAGAATATAACACACACTCAACAATATAGAGGCTTATACCTCCACCATCAAACTAATAAGGGAATCCAGAGGCTTATACCTACACCCTCAAATTAGCAAGGGAATCCAGAGGCTTATACCTCCACTCTCAAATCAAAAAGGGATTCCAGTGGCTTATACCTCCACCCTAAAATCAACAAGGGAGTCAGGAGGCTTATACCTCCATCCTCAAATTAGCAAGGGAACCCAGAGACTTATACCTACAACCGCAAATCAATAAGGGAATCCATAGTTGACTGTAAAAACCAAGAAAAAAACAAAGGGGAGCTAAAGAACTCTCCTTCTAAGAGTCCAAGGAACAAGCCTCAACCCAAAAAGCCAATAGAACCCAGAGAATACCATCTCTACCCTCCAGGATTACATGGAATCTAGAGACTACTATCCTCAACTAAGAGCTATTTTTCCACCTCCAAATGCTCAATTGAATGATGGCTCTAATCCCTGTGTTATGATAGCAACATTGCATTTTCTACTCCTTTTCCTCCCTGCGTTATGGATTTTCTTCCTCTATGACACAATCATTTATTTTCTATCTTTCATTAGAGTTTCATCTCTTGTTATCATTTTGTTGTGATCCCATGTGTTATTTGTTTTCTCTATATCCAAATGTTCTCTCTTCCCAATGCATGAGAAAGAAAATGCATTTTTCATAATGTTGTCCTCCCTAATGCGTGAAGTGTGATGATCTCTCCTCCATTGCACAGTTGCAACTATTTTTTGGTTGAGTGGGAAGGCATTCCTTGTCACCTTCTCCCAACTCGGTCACGATGTTTCTGAATTCACATGATCATGGGGACGTTGTTGTGTCAACTCCTCCCTCCACTTCCTGTTTTTTTTACTTCAGGTTGTCCCAACTACCAACGGATCTCATCCTCCTTGAATTTTTGTCCTCTCTACCTTGTGGATTTATCCAAGGTAGGCATGGACCTTCTATCCTTATTTCTTGCTCAATTACTTTATCAAACTAGTGCATTTAAGGCACTCCTTTTAGCCTTCCATGGTTGTCATGAAACCAATCAAGCTTCCTTCAAATCCAAAGCAACCTCCTTTCTCAAACTCTAGAATATGTGTCCCAATTCTCAGGCATTTTAATTATAATCAAAACATATGAAATATTTACAATGAAGGGAAACTAGCCTAGGGCTGTCACATTTTCCACCCATGAGAATCACTTGATGACAATTTGTAGAGTCATCAATATTGTATAAGAGAGTTTGATAGTGAATTACTCATTTTATGATAATCATGGAGTCATAAAATGAGGCACTCCTTTTAGCCTTCCGTGGTTGTCATGAAACCAATCAAGCTTCCTTCAAATCCAAAGCAACCTCCTTTCTCAAACTCTAGAATATGTGTCCCAATTCTCAGGCATTTTAATTATAATCAAAACATATGAAATATTTACAATGAAGGGAAACTAGCCTAGGGCTGTCACATTTTCCACCCATGAGAATCACTTGATGAAAATTTGTAGAGTCATCAATATTGTATAAGAGAGTTTGATAGTGAATTACTCATTTTATGATAATCATGGAGTCACCAATCAACATGACTCCACACACTCATTTGTTTGCTACAATAGTGAAACCTTGTAGTCTTCTACCTCATTATTTGTGTTAACACCCACTTCCTAAGAATATTTAGATTATTTTCCTCTGGTAAGTTCTTATGTCCATATCACCATTGCCTCACCTAAAATCCATGGACATATCTCACAATACCAACTTATTTTGTATTAGAAAATGTTGTGGCCAATTTAGGAAGCTTTATAAAATGAAAAAGATGAAATATGGGTGTGACCAAATGTTCATAATACAAATCTAACTATTGATCTTCCTATATCTTTACTATTTTAGCCTCTAAGGGCTGGGTAGGTGCACTAAATTACATATTGATTAAAAAAGTTAACACAACAAAACATATAAAATCTTGTAAAGAAAATCACTAATTCCCATGCCCCTAATGAACTTTAACTTGTATATTCCCTCGTGGCTCTACTCCAACATCATCTAAATGATTCCCTTTCTCAAATATAAAAATAAGGTTGACCTTACCTACATTGTAATTTACAATTCCAAGCCTTGAGAGGGTAACATATCCTTCTTGTTCTTGAAGGCCAAACAAAGACAATCAAGGGAAGGGAGGGTTTCATAGATGGGCTAGAGTAACGAGAGGGATGTAAAACCTTTTTATGGAAGGCGAAGGTGAGTCATTACTCTTCCAATCAATAGAAGTAAAGATCATACTTGCATATTAAGTCTGAAGTTGTTCCTTCTATGAGTTTCCATGAGTGCTACCACCTCTTTTTCTCATTCTTGAATTTCTATAATGTGCTTTGATGTGTCAACCATACAATTGTACTTTTTTCCTGGAACATGAATGTAAGATAATTACTAATTGCCCAATAATGAACTTTGAACTTTGGTGGAGATTTCCCAGTTTCTGTGAAACAAGCAAATTGAAACAATATGTATAGGAAAATTAGTATTCCGACATGTCTCATGCCCTCTGTGATGCGTTTTCTTTCCAAATATCTAGGGGACCTGTCTTGGTGGTGATCCTCGAATCTAAATACATGAGTATTCCTACATGTCTCTTGGGCGCTGTGATGCGTTGGACGGATTTTGGTGGTTATTCGCAGGTCAGAACTTTTTGTGGTGGTGATGGGCACATTGTTTTTATTAGTACTTACAGTTTGTTAATTTTTTTGTACTTACCGTTTGTTTCTGAAGGGTGAGAATGTTTTGGTCACACCTGAACAAAGGTTCCTAGCAGATTGACCGATGATATTGTTCTGATGGAGAGTTTTCTATTTTTTTTTTTTTGTGAAACAAACAAATTGAAACAATAGGGACGGGGAAAATTTTACAAAGGATTCGAAATTTAAAAAAAAAAAGTGATTTTAAAATTTTACAAAGGATTCGAAATTATAAAGAAGTGATTTTAAAAGTTTATGTGAAACAGATTAAAATTTTGGTGGAGAGCCGTCATTTTTTCTGTGAAAAAAAGAAATTTTGAAACAATAAGGACGGGAAATTTTAAAATTATAAAGAAGAAATGTTGACTGCGAGCATTAATGTTAGATGATATAAAAACTGCGAATTGCAAATGTAAATGTTGACTGAGAGCTCTTAATTTTGTGGAAGAGATAAAAAACTGCTAGATGACATAAAAACTGCGAATTGCAAATTTACAAGGGATTCGAAATTATAAAGAAGAGAGCAAGATTGAGAGCTCTTAATTTTCGTGAAACATATTGAAACGATAAATAAGGGGAAATTTTTTATATTGAATGAATGTGGTATAGTCTTCTTTCAAAAGAATAAAGAATAAAAAATGCATATACAGGACGGGCGGCATCTACAGGCATAGTGGATGCACCGTCTTCTTCCTACGCCTAAATGAAATGTGGGCGTACCGTCTTCTTCTTCCTACGCCTAAATGTGGGCGTGGGATTAGAATTAGAATTACAAAAATGATTGATTATACCAAAGGCTGGCAAGATTTGGTAGCCGGATCCCACATAGCCGGCAGCAGAAATGCCCGTCCATTAACTCCTTTGGCATTGGAGCTCGCCCCAGTTGTTTTATCCATGAGAAGCTCCCCAGGGAAGCTCGGGTAAGCCCCCTTTCCATATATTCCAGCGCAGGCGGAGACGGCCTCTAAAGGTGCAGCGGCATCCCCTTGGAAGTAGCCGGTGTTGAATGGATTGGTAGCTGCTCCTGCCAGAACTGTGGCCATGTTGATGATGATGCCATCGATGCCCACGTCTCCGTTTGGTGCCACCAGGGGAGGAGTCTGGGGTCCGTACATGGGCTGATGAAATGGCCACGCGCACTGTCCAGGGCACTGACTCGCAGAATTCCCAACCCACGCATATGGAATTGGAATTGGCTTCCCCTGCATCATTTGGCTTCCTGCACTTGATACTACATCGAGATTGAGATTGAGATTGGCATGGAATCCGCAGGAGCTCATGCAGAAACCCTCCACGGTGACATCCTCGGAGGTGAGCACCAAGTACACAGCATTGCCATTTCCATTTCCAGCTGATTTCCTGGGAGGAGGCAGAGTCCCCGACTTGACGGCAGCTTGAACCAGAGCAGCAATGTCAGTCCTCTTGAGTGACTTGCCGAGGGAATAATGTTGGTCCATCTTCTGCTTTCCAAGCATTACAACACTGGATGTGGATGTGGATGTGGATGCAGGGGCGGCCTTGTTAGAGTGGGTGCCCTGGTACTTGTGCGTGGTCTTCCACCAAGTGGAGGCGGAGGGCTGATTTCCCTCTGAGGTCTTTGCCCCCGCAAGAGATTGTACAAAATCTGCCACAATGGAGCGTTGAACAGGGGTGAACTGCCCATACCAAATCAAATGGACAGGGATCACCCCACTGCCAGAGAGCAGAGGACCATCATGGTAAGTCAAAACAACAGATGGCTCTTCCACTAAAGCAGCAAGTTTCCTCGACTGTCCAGCAGCAGCAGCAGATGATGCCCACAATATCACCATACAAAACACGCCCATCTGCAGGATCACAGTCAGTCGAAGCCGCGAACCTGAAGGCAAGCTGATAAAAATACAGAAAGAGATCCCAAGGAATCGAATCGAACAACAATCAAGAAAGAATTAAGCTACAAAAACGAACTCGTAGTGGGATAGAGCATGGAAGAAAAGATGGTTGTGAGATTGAAGAGGGATGAGGTTTAAGTAGGGGAAGTTGTGGAAGCGAGGACGCGGTTACGCAGAAGGAGGTGACAGCTATGTCCAGAGGGGTGCGATGCTGGCAGGCATTACAGAAATAAATAATATTCACCACGTAGGTAAAGTAGTTTGGAACGTTCCAAGTGCCAAATCCGTTAAGAAAAAGTGATGTGGTGCGTGCAGGTGAAGGTGAAGGTGAAGGTGAAGGTGTAGGTGAGTGGAACTGTGGAGATATTCCTAATTTCCTACTTCCTTCCCAATTTCCTCACCTCATGGATATGCGCGCGCGTCTCCACTATCCTTCAGTGGAGACCACTATCCCGCCGCTAACGATGTGAACATTCATTATAATTATAATGAACGCATCTTCTTTTTCACCGGTCCTGACTCCTGAGTTCCTTACAGCTGGAGGCCTGGGGTCTAAGTTGTCATCATAATGTACAATAACCACACTAAATAAAAGATATAGCATCATCCTATTACTCAAAACATAAATATATTGGTTATTTATAAGCTTAGGCCGTTGACATCTATGACTCAACATTTTTCAAAACCTTGTGCTTATCATTGTTAAACGTGCTTGGAGAACTTCATGATTAAAATGATAGTATTATGTGATATATTTTATTAATCAGAAGGACATATTATACAATCAAACTTGAAGGAAGACACTTATGTCTCCATAACTGAAATATGGTAAATAACTAATTTATGTCCTAATTATTATTACATACAAGGAAGGATTATTCAACAGAATTAATATAACACACTAAAGTGAAATATGTTTAATTTATTAATTTAATTTGAATATTAAGTAATATTGTATTTTGTTTGTTTTTTAATGATTTTAATTTCTCTCTCTAATAAAGTCTATATTTACTATCTATACTTCTCCCATCGTATTTTGCATTGTTATTTATTTCTATTTTTCAGCCTGCAATTATAATATAGGTCTTTAAAAGTTGACACGTAAGTTTTTCCTAAATAATGCACTTGTTTCACTAATATATCAATACACTTGTTTCATTAATATATCAATAGGTATGCATATTGGTTTAAAGTTTTGCTAACAAATTTCTAACCTTTTTTTATCTTTTGCTTATGTTCTCTTAGTAAGTGAAACCTTCCAGAGTATATGTTAGTATCATTGTCACACTACAACTATAAATATTGTCCATGAGATGTTCTTTAATCTATTAGTGTTATGATTAACAATGATGTCACATTTAAAACCCTTTTTTGTAAAAAATCATTCAAGTTGACTACCATAGCTTCTAGAGGTAGTTAAGTCCATTCCTTCTATGTTATATACACAGTACATAGAGACAAAATAATATAATCGTATGTTGTGCTATGTATAGAGAGTGATATTCTTTCCAAGTTGACATGTTTATTTGTTGAAAATTGGTATATTCATTGTGGATCTTTTATTTATATTGCAGTATTCTAATACATTCATGTAACAATAAACTTTCAAAATCATTTTTATTAGTATTAAATGATGCACAATAAGCATATTTTGTGACATATACAAAGAGTGATATGCTTCTAAAGAAGGCATGTTGCTTTCTTTAAACATGGAATATTCATGCTTGAAGATTATTTATCTTGTGCAATCTTATACATTCATGTAATGGTGGACTTTGAAAAACCATTTCTATGAGTATGAGATGAAAAGAGCAAGTGGACAAAAAATTATGGGCAAACAAATATCATTAACAAACAATGTAAAAGCCACATACTAACTAGTCCTCTCCTATGAAATTTTGAAATTCATGGAAACAACATCAATGAGTATTCCTTCATACCTTTAATCCTTGGGTATAACCTAATATGGTGGTCCGAATTTTTTTTATTTTCTTTTCAAAAGTTCCGGCTAAGTCAATCAAGAAATATTGGAATCCTTAAAAATTGTGTTATCTACTTCACCATTCACCAATTGTGTTATCTACTTCTTCCTTCACCAAGTCCACTTGTAACAACCCTAGTTAAAAATATATAAGACCAAGGTCATAAGACATGTATTCCTAGCTGAATGGTGGGCCAAACATCTTAACGATGCTCATTTCAGCTTTATTATGGCTAAAGGAAATTGGCAAAGGCAATAGACAAGGGTTTCTAAAGGAATGAGACATTAATTGGCATTTATTTATGAAAATAATAGAAAATAGGAGAAAAGGGAGGTGAAAGGTCACAGAGTTGCATGTGAGGAGGAAAATGTAGGAAAATAATGAAAAATGAAGAAAATAGAGGCTTCATTGATAAAAAGTCTTCTCGAGGATCAATTGGAAAGTTTTTTTTTCACAGTTAAGTCTCTCATTCTACTCTCTCTCTCTCTTAGATACTTAGAGTTTTCTTCAAGCGCTCTTAGAGGAATGTGGCATACTTTGGATTTGGAGTAAGAAGGCAAAGGAAAGGTGGGAAAGCACAGCAAGACACTCGGGATCACCAGCTACAGTTGGATTTCTTTGCAGGTATCGAGTTGCATGTATGGATTCCTTGCTAGTTTTGGCATGCATGGTGTATACATGTGGTTTCTCGGGCATGATATGTCATTGGCATGGCGGATTTCCTGGATTGACAGTGGATTTTCCTAGTCTTTCCATTCCTAGAGCCTTGGTTGGACAAACGCTCCGGAGCCCGATGGACAACTATTAGGCCGAGTTACTATTCCCCGGAGCCTTGGTTGGACAAATTATATAGAGCCCTAACTCGGGTTGAGTTACTAGTCTTGGAGCCTCGGTTGAAACAAACACTTTAGAGCCCCTGGACAACTTGGGTAGATACCAATCTAGTGATGGTTGTGATGTCCGACCGTGAGGTGGAATCACTTGTTGAGGGTTGAGGTTTGGCCTCCGGAAGCCCCGATTTGGTTTTGGTTTATGAGATCCCACATTCATGCTTTGAATATGGCACTGGGGTTGATTGATCGAAGAGATATTTGTCTCGACCATGTCTATGGTCGTGGAACGTGGAAGTCCCGTACTTGGTTGCATTTTTTATTATGGCAATAAGAGCTCTTTTCCCTTTGTATTGATGTGTGAATATGCTTGTTATTCTGTGGCTTATATGGTTGTTATGCGCTTTTCATTTCTATTGCTTATATGTCGGTTATGACCGAGTTTTATGATGTTGATGAAGTATGGATCTCATCATGTTTTGATTCGTAATTGAATGGAAAAATGTATATATGCCTAAATAGACTATAATGCGATTAATGCGAAGTAAAAATAATGCTTCTTAACGATTCTCGGATAAGTATGAGACGCATATGCTCGGATTTGTTATTTAAACCTATATATTACATCCTTGTGACATGTTTGACGAAATGTATGTCTTGGTTAGTCGTGGGTCCAAGAAAGTATTTGTTCAAATGTTTTCTTGTGCACCATTGTTTCACTATTATATTTCACTTCTAAACTTGTCATTGAGTTATGGGCAATGAACCGAGCTATGGGCTCGAAAATGTGGCTCAAATCTCGTGGGACGCTTGCATAGGTCCGTGGGGAAAAAGTCCCTAGACGCATGCATGCATATGTTGTGGGAGAGTCCGGCGGTTTGAAGGCCTAAAGCCTCGGTGGGACCCACGGGGTTGGATGCCCTAAGTTTTTGGGATGGCTCCTAGGAGTTTTGTTGCTAATGTGGAAGGCATGTTTGGTATGTTTTTGTCAGTTCCACTTCCCTAAAGTCAACTAGGAGGTTGAATCGGATCATAGTAACTCTTCATCACATGTGTTACCCCAGTTGATCGTTTACATGGGTAGATATGGGGGGGGAGGGTCTTACAGAGTGGTATTAGAGCATTGTTCACCCCATTGGAAAGGATGGGCAATGTGTGTTGGTCATGCATTCATGTCGGTTGCATGTGTGTCAATCATCCTTGTGGTCCATATGCTTGTTGCACATGCATGGTGTCCGTCATGGTTGTAGCGATGTCACCATGTGAAAGAGGATGTTTTTGTTGTGAAGTGTGTCATCATAAGTGTATGATTGGTTATGCATTGTGATGTGTCTATCGTGTATACATGTCAGTTGCATATGTGTTTTGAATGTTGGTGGACTATGTGCTTATTATGTATGCATGGTGGTGGTCATTGTCACAGTTGTGTCACAATGTGGGAGTTGATGGTGTTTTTTGTTGGATGTGATCGTCATGAGTGCATGTTGATTATGCAATTTTTTATACTTGTCAGTGTTTATATGTTGTTATGCATCCATTGTCATGGTTATGATCGTTGTCCATGAGGTCATTATAGGAAATTAGGTCATCATGATGTTTGGTATGCTATGATGCTAATGTGTTGGTTGAGATAGAGCGAGAGATGCAGATCATCAAAGTGAAGTTGTGGCACTAGACTTTAGAGTAAGAGCAGATCGTCATGCATATATTGTATGTTTGGTATGCAAGTATGTTGGTTAATGGTTGTTATAAGAATTAGGGTTATATACATGTTTGGCATCTTATTGTTGTTGCGGTTACATGTATGATAAATGCTAGTTGATTAGTTTATTTATATGCATTATGGTTATGTGTATGTCTTCCATTCTATTGATGTTATGGTCACATACATGATAGATGTTAGTCAAATAATGTGATCATATGTACATGGGTTGGTTAGTCATGTATGGTATTAACTCTATGACTATGTTATATGTTGTTGATGATTATGTGATATGATTAACTTTTTTTTCCGTTATATGTTAGTTAACTTGATGATTAGTGTTATTGCCTTTAAGTTATTGATGTTATATGTATCATGCTAACCCTGGATTGATCTATGCAAATGGTTATGGTTGTGGCATTCGAGCATGATTCGATATGCTTGTGATATTAATCTATACCGATTGTGCATATGTGATTATTATGCATGAATGGCAACTATTTATGAAATGATGAGGTGAACATGTTAGTTAAGTACTCGTTATGTATATCATGACCTTATTTATGTTTGAGTTGATGTGTTGTGAAGTTATATCATGCTAATCTATATTGATTGTGCGGACAAGATAGCCTCCCTCGAGATAAATTAAGGTATGAGGTTGCTTATGTCGACTACTTGATGCTTAATTGCTTGATTATGACATCTATATGGTGTTGAGTGTTTGGTGTCTATTATGTCTTCTAGTTTATTTATCTAACATGGTACAGTTTTAACGGTTTGTTTGAATGTTTGATTAATCGCATGATATGAGTGTGTGTTTATAAGATTGCATGAAGAAATGATCTTGTTTTAAGTTGGTTATACTAACACATATGTGTCGGTGAGATGAAATATACTTGAGTGTAAGCAAGTGATAGTTGTTAGTCTTGGTAAAAATTGATTTCAAATTGATAGATATGTTGTCTTGATCTTTGGTACATACGGTCGACATGCGTCTTCAATTACAAGTCATCATGCTTGGCACAAAAAGGTAAGATAACTGCTATATTTTTTATATTTAATTATGTGCCTGTGCATTGTGTGGTTATGGCGAGTATGATCCAGGGATTGCATGGAAAAAGAGATTGCCATGAAATCTTGGAGAAGGATTAGGTTGAGTTTTCATTCGAAGCACTAGGGACCCATAGGGATTGAGCCATGGTGTTTGTTGCTAGTCTTGTAATTTTGGCCTCTTGTGGTTTGTTGTGCTTGATTTGTGGCTTTGTTTATGTCTAGTGTATGGCCATACCACCTTGTTGCGGTGTATTATTGTTATTGATTCTCATGGTTTTCTTCTTGTTGTTTCTCATTCTTTTCTTTTGTTTGAGAGTCTCCGAAATTGGTTGGGGAAGAGAAAAGTAATGGAGCTCGAGGAGAGTTTTTTACAATATAACTACACACACGACAACAATATAACTAAGACCTTAACATACATTTGAAATCATCTACTTAACCAAGAGTATATAAATAGTTACAAGGATCTCCAATTCCCTCATACCATGAGAATAAGCATACAAATATATCACACAAGATTACACATTCCTCACGGATACAGGAAATCGCATTCCCCATTGTAACATAAGTATTATACTATTACATCAAATTAATATAAATACAAGATTTAAGTGAGCTCATCATACACATGCTTAAAATTCAAGGTGCAAGGCTTGAGTATAAATTTACCTTAGAAAATGTGAAAAACAATTGAGATTGGGACTTCAACTCTCCACCCACCCTTAGACACACTATAGTAAGCATTTCTTGCAGTAGTTACCCCCTGAGCCAAATTCCATAGCTTGAGGATGAGTGTTTAAGGGATTAAACCAATTCTCCCAGATTGAAATAGGAACTCCAGAGAACCATCCACGTCTACCCACCATCTACTCATGTAGTCGGTATCTCATAAGGAATATATAGGTCTATCACCTCCACCCTCTATCCTATCAAATGTTTCCATAGGTGTCCCACCTCCGGGCTCCAACCTTTTCAAAGCAAGGGAATCCTAGAGGCGTATACCTCCACCCTCAATTCCACAAAGGGGTCTAGAGGTTTATGCCTCCATCCTCAAATAAAAAATGGAATCTAAAGGCTTATACCTCCACCCTTAAACAATATAAATAAGTCCTTAACATACATTCGAAATCATCTAGTTAACCAAGAGTATATCAACAATTACAGGGATCTCCAAATCCCTGATACCATGAGAATAAGCATACAAACATATCACACATGATTACACATTCCTCATGCATACATGAAATCACATTCCCCATTATAACATAAGCTTTAGACTCACTACAAGAAAAAAAGGACATTGGTGAGGGTCATGCTTGTGACGGACCTTTAAGGTCCGTCACCAATGTCACATATGGTGACGGTCCTTAAAAAAGCGTCACTCGTAAGTGTATATAGTGATCGGTCCTTTAAGGTTTGTCACCAAAGCCATTTTCAATGACACTTTTGGTGAGGGTCGTTAAAGGCCCATCACTAATTCTCTCTTTGGTGACACTTCTAGTGACGAAACTTTTAATGACCCTCACCAATGCTCTTTTTTGTTACTTTTGGTGACGCGTCAAAAAAATGTTCGTCACCATTGATCATTCCAATGAGTTTTTGATGACGCTATATGCATGTTAATATAATTTTTGTCAAAAGATAACAATTTAAGACCATTATTGTGGACTATTTTTTTAGAATATGTCCAAGGCCATAGTGGTTAGAGTCGATCAATTTTTTAAGAAGTAATTATTAGTGTGTATCATTTCCCTCAAGTAATGACTAGCCGAATAGAGTTTTCCTATGAGTCAACACATGATTCATATATATTAAGTTTATTATCTATCAAATTATCTTTAGATAAAGTTCCACTAGTGCGTGTAGGAAATATATTATTTAATACATAATCAAGCTATGACAATTCTATTAATGAGAAAGACCTAACACTCCTCAACAATCCGGGCACACCTTAAATTAATGCTTTGTCACACAATAACATTTCTTAGCACCTCACGTGTCTTGGAACATATTTGTACCTAGATCATCTTGTCATGAAATTGACACAAAAGAAAATCGTGGAATGTGCTAGCACAACATGGAACTCTCCTAGCATGTGTTGGCATGCAAGTATTCCCTAGCATGCCCTGGAACACCTTGGTTGAATGCATTGACATACATTAGCACTTGGCACACAATGCCACTTGACATGTATTGGGACCTTTTATTAGTGTGACTAGCATTCCTCTTTTGAAAAAGATAAAGTCTCGACTTATTAACCCTCTTATGTGTTCATTTACTTACATTTTAGCTTGGTTCTTCCTTTTGTTACCTTGACACTTCTTGACACATATTGACATACCCCTGGCACTCGCACATCCTTAGCACCCTGGCATATATTGGCATATCTTGGCACTATTTGGAACCTATAATTAGCACACCCCTGGAACTCCCTAGCAAACTTTGGCACTTCTTTACATGCCTTGATATTCCCTAGCATGCCTTACCAATGCTTAGCATACCTTGTCACTCCCTCCTTGGCATGATAGCTAACACTCATTAACACTAGTCCACGGCACACGTTCCTCATATTCATTAACTTCCATGATTTTTGACCTAGTGCTCCCTTAATGTTTTGTACTAGTACTCCTTAACACTCCTCAACATGCATTAGCACTCTCTAGCACACCTTAGCACTCTTCAACATGCCATTCCACTTCATAGCATGCATAACACTCCCACGACACATATTGGAAATTGGCGTGTGTTGGCGCTTGGAAATTCTTAGCATGTATGGAACACGTTGAGATGCCTTGGTATGATTTTGCATGGTTTAATATTAAATTTATTTGAGATCAATTTTTTGGAAAGTAGACGAGAAGTAACAAAGGAAGACTTGGCACTTAGAATGCACTAAGACTTTGAACTTGGCACCTATTGGCGCCTAGTGTTGGTGTGCCTAGCACGCCCCTCTTAGAAAAGGTAAATTGATGACTCATTAACCCTCTTATGTGTTCATTTCCTTGTAGTTTAACTTGTTTCTCCCTTTTTATTCCCTTGACATTCCCTCGGCACACATTAACACACCCTTTCACATCTTGGCATGCCTTATCACTTGGAACATCTTCTCATGTTTGACATGCCTTCGCACTATCTCGGCACATCTTAGAATTCCCTAGCACGCCTTGGCACTCATGTCCTCACAACTAACCTTTACATTTTTTCACGACACAGGGAACCCAATCAAGTCCTTGGCCTCTGCAGTTCATGTGAAAACATTGGCATGCTTCAACCGCAACAACACGACCCAATTGCACCTACTACAATTAGATTGTGCCTTGTTCACTCGAGAAGCCGTCTATAACTCATCTTATGCCACTCATGTCCAAGCTCAACTTGTCCCACTTAACTATTTACTAAGACAAGGATCACATGATCTAGTCATGGCCATAAAACAACTAAGCAACATATCTTACACAGAAATATTTCATATGTATGTTCGAGTTCATATAAACAATAGAACATTAACGCGAGAGTTTGCAAGAACCACAAGATTCACAAGGCACACAAGATATAAGCGTGACACAATCGGAGTGCCCCAAAAACTTATACACGACAATCGACAATATGAAATTATCTAGAATAGTTTAAACCATGAGCATGTACCCAAAGTGTGCCACATCTAATATAAAAAATAAAAATAACTAAAGGAAAAACAATGTTGTGCCTAGCACAAAGTGATATCCCTTTGCCTAAAAATGCTATGTCGAACCCACTGATAACAATCGTAGGCTTTCCTCCTATAAATCATATTCTAAACATCTCCTAACACACTTCGTCCTTAGCACACTTGAATTCGCTAACACTCCCACGACACACACTCTTATTTGTTCCTTTCCATGCATTTTGACCTAGTTATCCCTTGATATACCCACGAAAACTCCCTAACGCTCTAGTTCAGACATGCATTGACATTGTCCCAGAGCATGTATTAGCATGCCTTTTCATTCCTTTGCATGCCCACGACCCTCCCTAGCTATCATGCCCTCACAACTACCCTTACTTAATTTTCAACTTGGGAACCCAACCAAGCCCTCGCTTGACTACAAGAGCTTGACCAAGTTATAGTTACTGCAACTAGACTATGTTGTTGAATTGCGTAGCTTGGGAGATAATCCACAAGCCTAGTGAGATGGATTTGTGTGATTTTGGTCACAAAAGGATTTGTGGGAATAGAAGCCAAGCAAAGGGATTTTGGACCCAATACAGGGTTTAAAATATAAAAGAAAAATAAAAAGGAAAATTAATATTTCCTAAGGTCTAAGTGGATAAAACCTGTAAGTTCTAGAGGTTTCCTAAGAGGTCTAGGAAAAACTATTTAAGGAGTCCATAGGATGAAGGAAATAACATAAAGTGAGAAGGAAATTATTTCATCAAGGGGGCAAAGAGATATGTAGTCCTAAATAGGCCATGATCATTGTCATGTCTAGCATTCATTAACATGCCTCTGTATGCTTTAGCATGGTTTACTATTAAAGTTATTTGAGATAAGTTACTGGAAAGTAGAAGAGAAAGTGACGAGAGGATGATTTGGCACTTAGAATGCACTAACACTTGGCACTTGACACTCAAATCCACCTAGTGTTGGTGTGCATAGCATGCCCCTCCTGGAAAATGTAAATTGATGACTTTTTAACCCTATGATGTGTTCATTTCCTTGTATTTTAACTTGTTTCTACTTTTTGTTGCCTTGATAGTCCCTAGCATGTATTGTCACACCATTGAAGTTCTTGGCATGCCTTAGCACTTGACACGTATTAGCATATTTGGAATGCCTTCAAACTATCTTGCACATGTTAGCATTCCCTAACATGCCTTGGCACTCATGCCCTCACAAATAGCCTTACATTTTTCACGACTTGGGAACCCAATCAAGTCCTTAGCTACTCCAGTTCATGTGACATTGGTCTATTTCGGCAGTAACAACTTGATCAATTGCACCTACTACAAGTATATTGTTCCTTGTTCACCTAAGAACTTCCTATACCTCATCTAAGGCTAGTCATGTCCAAGCTTAACTTTTCCCACCTAAGAACTTACCAAGACAAGGATCACATCTAGCCATGGCCATAAAACAACTACGCAACATAGATTGCATAGGAAATATTTCACATGTATGTCCATTTCATATAAATAGTAGAGCATTAACTGAGAGTTTGCAATAACCACATGATACACAAGGCACACAAGATATGAGGTTGAAGCACAAGGCTGAGTTCCCCAAAACTTATACACAACAATGTACAATATGGAATTGTCTAAAATAGTTTAAAACATGAGCATTCGGCCAAAGTGTGCCACATGTCATATAAAAATAATAGATAAATGAAAAATAGTGTTGTGCCCAACACAAAGTCTCCCTTTGTTTAAAATTGCTTTGTCAAGCCCCTTATGGAAATCATAGGCTAGCCTCTTCCAAATCCTATTATGAACTTTTTCTAACACACTTCATCCTTGGCACACTTGAATTCATTGACACTCCCTAGAACATACTCTTATTTATTCATTTCCATACATTTTGACCTAGTTCTCCCTTGTGATGCCTCGACACTCCTTAACACTCCTCAACATGCATTGACATTGTCCAGCATCTGTTAGCACGCCTTTTCATTCCTTGGCATGTCCTAACCCTTTTTAGTTATCATGCCCCTCACTACTACCCTTACTTAATTTTCAACTTCGGAATCCAACCAAGTCCTCGCTTGACTATAGGAGCTTGACCAAGTTACGATTACTACAACTAGACTATGTTGTTGAATTTTGTAGCTTGGGAGGTACTCCACAAGCCTAGTGAGATGGGTTTTGACCACAAAAGGCTTTGTGGGAAAATAACTCAAGCGAAGGGAGCTTTGCACGAGATGAGGTTTAAAATCTAAAATAAAGTTAAACGGAAAAAATAACATTTACTAAGGTATAAGTAGATAAATTTCATAAGTTCTAGAACGTTCTTAAGAGGCCTAGCTAGGAAAAATCTATTTAAGGAGGCCTTAGTATGAAGACAAGAACATCAAGTGAGAAGGAGCTCATTTTATCAAGGAGACTAGGAGAGATGTACTCCTAAAGTGGGTCAAGTTAGAGGGTTGAGTAAGTGTTGCTAAAGGGAGGCCATGATCATCCACCAAGAGTAAGATCATCGTGTGAGGGTTCACAAGAATGTCACATACCTTAATGGGTTCGAGATAGGAAGTAGGATGGCATATTGTAATTGATTCTCTTAGGGCGAAATAAAGCTCAAGAGATGCGACTCATGAGAATTTGGGCATGTGATTTCGGTGACGTTTACGTGTGAAGTCCACATCAAATTTTGAAATAGTAGAGAGGGTTGAGGCCTTACCTTGTGGTGGTTACTAGGTTACAAGGTCTATGATAAAGACCAACGCAAATGGAGGAGGGTATGCACTAGAATTTAGGGCAATAAAAAAAGTAGTCACATGTGTAATATTAACTAAGGTAACCGTAGTTTGAGGGTCATAGATATCTAAAGTTCGATTCAAGATTCGGTCAAAGAAATTACCGAATATATGGATCCATATGAGCTAGGTCGAGTCTCTTATGGAGGAAAGAGTTGTCTTTTTTTCCATGGGTGGATATGGTTTGTTCTAAAGCAATTAGAATAGAAGTATAATTCCCTATTTAGGGAGGTTTCCTAGCATGTTCAATCCATAAGGTATGCCATTAATACTGTGACAAATATACATAGAAGAAGACTAGGGGTTGTGACCCTTAGAGAGAGGTTTATTTCGCAATATATACCACAAATTTGGAATATGGTTTGCGAAGTGTGTGCGGAGATAACAAATCCACAAGAAGGTGGAACTGAGTAGAAGATGGAGCAAAAGAAATGTGCCATATGAAGAATGGATTGACATGAAGAGGAGTTGATTTTGTTCGACTCGTCCATAGAGCTTTGGACGAGAGATCTAAAGCGACCTATAAACAGTTAGTAAATGGGACTGTTAATTGATGATTTATGACCCTAGTTCGATCATCTACAAATTGTTAGAAGGATGATATGATGAGTAGTTCATATTTGTTCATATATTTGACAACAAACAAATTGGTACACAAGAATAGTGATTTTGAGAGGACTCAAATCACTATTAGGTGGAATATTTGAATAGCCCTAGATGAGGGCAGTCTTGTGGCACTAGATCAGTAAAAAAATTTACTGTGGTTGGGAAAATTGATGGCAGTCCAAGTACAATTGGAGGGTTAATGTTAGGTGACTATTAAATAAGAGCTCTAAGTCTTGTACTTGTGAAGGAAAGCAAGACTAGCAAAAGGGTAGGTGCATTGGGCCTAAGGACGTGTAGAATTTGAAGGACTAAAGCAGCAGTCAAGTGGGCTAGCCAACTAGCCCTAATTCATTGTATTTTAGAGTATTGTGTCATTAAGAAGAAGGGAAACCTCCATATCCCTAGACTTGTCATCTTGGAGCAGCAGTATGGCAAAAGTGGGCAGACCAAAGAGTTGTTCACAACGGAGTTATGAACAACTCAATCGAAAACCTTAAGTGTTGCGTACCTTAAAGGAAAAAAAGAGGTAGATAGAAGGAAATTTTTTTTGAGCCGAGTTCCATAACATAAAGGAGTTGAGTTCATGATATAGGTAGATTGAAGAGTTGCATAATAGGAGGCAAGAGGACCCTCTAGATGTGTTCAAGACATGTGGATTGAAAGGGCTATGTGTGGCCACCATAAAAAATTGGGTCAAGTGTTGTCTTGTTCAAGGTGTATTGGTTGTCAAAGGACTAACACCAAGCCCTAGTTGTATTCCTTGTATTAGTGTTATTGTAAAGGTCCATGATCCTGGGTACAATAGCTTTACCCTATTCTATTACATTTCATAATTTAACGAAGAACGGTTTGAAAATTTTAAAAATTTTCATGTGCATTGATTGATTCTCTGATGTGTGTAGATTTCATTGTGAAAATTTGATGCATTGTGGCACTTTGAATGTGTTTGCATCAAAGATTCTAAGACCAAACCCAAATTCTCATGTGTCGTGGAAATTCAACATATGCCTTGTTCACCTAAGAACTACATGTAACTCATCTTAGACTACTCATGTCCAATCTCAATTGATCCTACTTAACAAGTTACCAAGACAATGCTCATCTTTTGGATTTTTTCATTGATTTAGATCTTCCATAAAATTTGCTCTACCTTTATTAGTTCATATTACTATATTGAACAATTGATACTTCGTCCTGCTTCCAATCTTGGCCTTTAGTTACAGAGATAGTTTTGGTTTCTTCCATAAAATTTATGAGTGTAACGTTCTTCAGGTCATTGCACAAGTTGTCAAAGAACTTAGATTCTTCCATTCATAACATTGGCTTGACAACTCAAAAAATTTTAGAATACTTTGTATGGAAAATTGTTAGTGTTCTTGTCCTTTGTCTT
Organism: Pinus albicaulis; assembly: GCA_034641835.2. Classification (NCBI taxonomy): domain Eukaryota; kingdom Viridiplantae; phylum Streptophyta; class Pinopsida; order Pinales; family Pinaceae; genus Pinus; species Pinus albicaulis. Next base: position 1,547,913,144 of record CM076580.1, on the reverse strand, counting down.
CAATTGTCAAGTGCCAACATTCTTCAAACAAGGTGCCTCAACTCCTTTAACCTCACGAATTTTATTGAGTTTCTTGCATTGTCTTGGTTCCTTTTTAAACATGTCGGCTTTATTGATGTAGTATATTATCCTTCTTTTCAAAGCATCATAGATCTTCAGAGATGCATAGATATGTAGTTTACAGAGATTTGGATGTCTTTTGGATTTTGTCATTGATTTAGATCTTCCATAAACTTTTCTCTTCCTTGATCAGTTCATATTACTATATTGAAAACTTGATACTTCATCCTACTTCCAATCTTGGCCTTTAGTTACAGAGATATTTTTTTATTTCTTCCATAAACTTTATGAGTGTAACGGTCTTTAGGTAATTGTACAAGCTGTCAAAGAACTTAGATTCTTCCATTTCATAACATTGACTTAACAAATCAGAAATTTTGAGAATACTTTTTATGGAAAAGTGTTGTTATTCTTTTATTTCATAGCATTGACTTAACAACTCAGAAATATTTAAAATACTTTGTAGGGAAAAGTGTTGTTGTTTGTTATATCATTGATGCTTACAAGGAGATGTCTTTCCATGGTTAGATTAGTTACAGATTCAGAGGTCTCCTTTTTATTCAAATGCTTCAATTTCCAAATAAATTCTTCATTTGTTCTTAGAATATTCATTCAAACCACCATAGGATTCAGATTTCTTTTACAGAATTATCACTACAAGTTTGGTTATCATGGATACTTGTTCCCAGCACATTGTCATTATTTTCATGAGCTCGGCCCCAAGTTTTCTCACGAATTTTTAGAGTAGCCACTCGGGATTGATCCTTGAACCTCTAGAGGGATCCCACATAATATTCCTTATGTTGTATTCCTATGTTGAGAAGACAAAGTAGCAAGGTTGGGGCATGAGTTCGAACTCCACTTGGCTAAGATATCCCTATCGTTTGTTGTTTTTATAGCTAGTATGCAGGATAACGATCTAAGTGGCTCATTGTGCGAAGCTTCACACTCCCACAAAATAAAATCCATGGTCAAATATTGTGTACATACTAATGGTAATTGAAACCAAAGGTAGATTGAGATGTGTTCTTGTTTATACAAACATGGCATGGAATTGTTATAACACTAGGACATTGGTCCAAAACCAAGATTAAACAAGTAACCGAAAGGTGGAAGAACGACCATCAAGATCCGCTAAGTAGACCCATGTATGATTTGATTAACTCTAATAAGTTGGGATACAGTCCCCAATGATTTGATCCTAATTTAAAAAAAAATGAAAAAAACTACTAAAAATGTACATTTTGATGCCCACCCCTTAGCCATGTACCAAATTTAGGTCACACTTAATATACATATTCACCCATATGATAAGATTTTGGTGCCGCGATTGAGAAAAAAGGTATTGATATGTCCATATAATTGGTGCGTCCATTTTCAATTTGTGTCTCGACCGTGTGAAAAAAATAAATCCGAGTTAATTTGGTGGGACCGAATTCAATATTGTTGGTAAATATAATGGTAGTTAATCATAAATATAACGAGAATGTAATCGTCTACATCCGTAATAATTTTTTTTTGTATATAGTCGACTACACTAAAGGAGGGCGGCTCTCGAAACCTGTAACTTTTGTTGTTCCACCTTAATAAGACACTAGTTTGAGTACATGAGGTTGTAGTTGGATTTTTGAACAAGAAGATTTCAAAGGGAAGAGGGTCTAGACTTGTGATTGAACACATTATTTTGTGCAAACATATTCATAAAGATTGACCAATTGATTTTTCATCATCATATAGATCAATTTCTATGTCATTTTATAGACATGCACATAATCAATCTTCCTAAAACATGGTTGATCTGTGTATGCCTTAGACCATTAAATGCCACAAATCATAGTGAGATGTGCTTGAGTGTGGATTGAGTAATCACATTGTGGGAATACTAATATACATCTCCTATGTATATCACAAGAAGAAAGGTGAATTGTAGAATGCATATGGGGTGATAAGAGAGGCATGATGTCATTATGTTAAGGATATAAATATAAAGGGGCATAAAAAAATGTTAATGAAAAAAATGCATACCTACAATATCTAGTGAAAGTAGGGGTTTTTAAATTGGGAAAATGCAATGGGTTAGTATTGGTAGGGGGTTAAATAAAGTGATTTTTAGAGGTATTTTCCAATATGTAGTCGAACTAAGGGTATTTTTTAGTATGCCACGAACGCACGAGCTATGCCATAGGTTAATTGAGTGACGCCCTTGTGGAGTGTCCTCCTACAGGAGAGGTGTGCAATTCCAAAAGAATATTTTGTTTTAGTTGGGAATTCTTAGAAATATATAAGCGATCTTTGTACCATAAGGAATCATTTTTCCAACAAAATGTATCAGATGTACTGGGATCTTGGTGCAAATTTTGAATGAGTGTCCACACTTCTTTGTCATTCTTCCATTCCTCCCTTGCTTCGATTTTCCAATCTGGTTGGATAATAGAAATGGCACAAAGAAATGCTTCCACCTATTCATACTTTATTGAGAGTGCATCCGCAACAACATTTAGCTTCCATTTTTTGTAGATGATTTCAAAGTCATAACCCAACATCTTTGTGACCCATTTTTTCTTCTCTTCTGAAGATAGTCTTTGCTCCAAAAATATTTAAGACTATCATGATCAATTTTTACCTTGAAGTGTCTTCCCATTAGGTAAGGTTTCCATTTATCTAGTGCATGTAGTATTTCCAACATTTCCTTCTCATAAATAACTTTACGTATATACGTTCCTTTGGTTGGACTAATTTCAAAAGAAACGGGTCTTCCTTCTTGCATTAAAACAACACCAATTCCATTTCCTAAGGCATCACATTCCACAATAAAGGGTTTTTTTGAAGTCTAGTGTACCTAAGACCGGTGCTAGGTATATTTCCTCTTTAAGATGTTTAAAGGCCTTAGTTTCTTCAAGAGTCCATGGAAATGCATATTTCTTCAATAATGTTGTTAGAGGTGCTACTATTCTCCCATAATTCTCAACAAAATTCCGATAATACCTTATTAACCCTGAGAGATCCTCACAACTTCTTTATGGTTGTGGAGACTGTCCATTCCTTAATGGTTTTAATTTTGTTAGGGTCTACATTAACACCCTCACGAGATACAATATGACCCAAATATTCCTCCTCTTGTACTCCAAAGAAACATTTGAATGGTTTTACATATAATTGTTTCTCCTCCAATAGTTTGAGCACCACTGTCAACATATTGAACATGATCCTTCCAAGACCTGCTGTAGATTAGTATATCATCAAAAAAATACTAACACAAATTTTCTAAGGAAGGGTTTAAAAAATGGAATTCATCAACCCTTGAAATGTATAAGGTGCATTGGTAAGGCCAAAAGGCATGACCAAAAATTCATAATGACCCTCATGAGTTCAAAATGTTGTTTTCGTAATATCTTCGCCTTCATTCTAATTTGATGATATCTCGAACGGAGATCCAACTTGGTAAAATAAATTGCTCCATGTAATTCATCCAATAATTCATCAATCACGGGAATGGGAAATTTATCTTTAATAGTGAGCTTATTCATCTTCCTATAATCTGACACATGCAAAACATGATCTATCCTTCTTGTGCACGAATACTATCGAGCAGCAGAAATAACTTTGACTAGGTTGAATTATACCGACCTCTAATTTTTTTGTAATCATACGTTCAATTTCGTTCTTTTGGACATAAGGATATTTGTAAGGCTTGATGTTCGGAGGAAAAATTCCTGGAATCAAATGAATAGCATGATCATGATCACGAATAGGTGGGAGTCCTTTGGGAGTTTCAAACACCTTGGAATTATTGTCCAAGACTTTTAGGAGATGGAGAAATAGATGATTTTGATGTTGGAACTTCTAGTGACAATAATTGTGCAATTACGTGTCGTTGTTCTTTCTTCAGAAGCTTAGCCATGACATTAGAGCTCATTATCTTTCATGGATTCCATTTGATACCCTATATTTCAACTTCCTTTCCTTCCGAAAAAAAAATTCAAGAAAAGTTCTTGAATTTTAAAAGCTATCATCCCCAAAGATTGTAACCATTGTACTCCTAGTACAACATCAACACCTCCCATTAGAATGGAAAGAATTGGACTATTAAATACATATTCCCCCATGGTTAGCTTGATATTATGGCATTTTCTAGAGAAATTTATAGTCCCTCCATTTGCAACCATCACTTGACACTCTAGTGCTGGGTATAGGAAGAGATTCAATTCCTTGGCTACCTTACAATGAATAAAATTATGGGTACTACCCGAATCAATCAACACTATTACATTTTTCTTCTTGATATGTCCTTCTATCTTGAGATTTTGAGGAGTGGTAATTCCCGCCAATGCATTACAGGATATGGTCGAACTTGTTTCTTCTTTCTCTAGGGTTGGTTCCTGGTGTATATTATCCATCTCATTATCTTTTATTTATAAAATATGTGTTTGTTTGGTCTTATTATATGATGGAGGGTCGATTTTATCTTAGGTGGTGATGTGGCCCCACCTTGTTTTTTCACAAAATGCATTAATAAAATTGCGTACTACAACTTTAAACCTTATGATACATAATCACATATTAATAAATATCAAAATGCATTTAGAGATCATTATAGAACACTCTTCCCTATTACTACTCCCTCTAATGGTGACTTAGATGATGACATGACCTATTTACATGAATTTTGATAATATGACCTAATGATGACACTATATGGAATGATAACCCTGAATTATGACCAAGACGACCAAGACACCCTTCCAAAGAATAACGACCCGACTATGATAATGTTTAATGACCATGAGAATGAAAAGGAATAGTAATGACCTAGATATACTAACCAATGATCAAATTTTTATTTGAAAACCTATTTGAAACCGTAAAAAATTTTCCCTAGGAACCTATCAACCATATGAAAGAGCATAATTTGATCACTCGGTGACCGACCGACTGACAAACACTAACACGTTTTGCATCAATGAAGCCAAGAATATCCAAAACTCTATCCAATCCTAGTCTTCCTTGATAGCACAAACTATAATCACTAGTGCTACGCAAACACCTGAAAACCCAATTCACTATTGTCCAATGCTTCTTCCCTAGTTTTTACATAAACTCCGCTCAATAATCGCATCTGCGTATGCAATTTACGGTCTAGTATAGACCATTGCATACATCAAGCTAGCCGCTACACTTGCATATGGAACACGGTACATGTCCTCTTCTTCTTCTTGTGTCTTGGGACACTGTTCAACATATAACTTTACACCTACATGAATAAGAACCTTCACTGGGTTTACTATCCTGCATATTGAATCTACGCAATATTATCTCGACATACTTCCTCCGGTTTTAACTAGAGGTCCTCTTCACATGATCTCGTTTAATTTCCATGCCAAAAATACATTTTTCAACACCAAGATCCTTCATATCGAATTTGGAGAAAATTTGGTTGTTCGGATCCCGGATAATTTCTTTGTCATTTCAACCAGAGCAACATATCATCCACATACAAGACCAAATAAATAACATAGTCACCAATTAATTTAAAATACACACAACGGTCCTCTTTTCTTCCGGTGAAGCCAAGTCCCCGTATATATGTCTCAAATTTCTGATAGCACATCCTTGTTGATTGCTTTAACCCATCCATATACTTTTTTAACCCCGCATACCGAGTTCTTTCTTACCCTTCACTAAAAAAGCCTTCAAGTTTCTTCATGTATATTTCCTCTTCTAGATCCTTGTGAAGAAATGTTGTCTTCACATCTATTTGTTCCACCTCAAAAATCAAATGCAACAAAAACGAGATAAAATTAATATAATAGAAGTTACCTTGACATTAGGAGAGAAAATATCACCAAAATCAATTTCGCACTTTGGAAATAACCTTTTTCTACCAACCGAGGCTTTGTTTTTCTCCACCTTACCTTTTGCATTCATCTTCTTCTTAAACACCCATTTTTTTTCCAAAAAGGTCTCCTTCCAACCGACAACACCACTAGATCCCATGCCTCATTTTTGTGCAAGGATGCCATTTCATCAACCATGGCCTCCTTCCGCAGTTTGTTATCCTCTCGAATTCAATGCCTCCCGTGATAGTTATGGGATCATCATCAAAAACGAGATAAAGAAAAAATTTGAATAGAAAACGAGATGGACTATACCATTCGGATTCCTTCTTTCTCGAATTGATCTTCTCACAACTAGAGTTTGTCGCTCTTCGTCTTCTAAATCTTGTTCTGTTGTGAGAGTCGATTCTTCCTCCTTTAGCTCAAATTCTATCTTCGAGATTCCTTTGGTAGGACTTCATGTTTAACAACATATATCACCTCTTTAAACACCACATCTCGGCTTGTACACAACCTTCCTTGTTTACGGGTTCCAAAGCTTGTAACCTTTTAAATCGTCTTTATACCCAATAAAGATGCGCCTTTCAAATTTATTATCAAACTTGGTCCTTTTCTCCTTTGGAACGTGTACATATGCATCACATCCAAATACCCTTAGATGTGAAAGAGAGGGTTTCTTACCGTCAGTACCTCATGTGGAGTCTTATCCTCCAATACCGATCAAGGTGATACGTAACCAAGTAACACGCAGTGTCCTACGCCCCGCCCGAATTCCTCTCCTAAAGCTGGTACCATCGAGCATACTTCTTGCCTTTTTCCATCAACGTCTTCTTCCTTATTTCTGCAACTTTGTTTTGTTGAGGTGTGTATGGAGTAGTCTTCTGCCATGCTATACTAGACTTCTTATAGAACTCTTCAAATTCCTTCTTGCAGAATTCTCCTCCATTATTTTTCCTCAGAGAATTATCCATCTCATTATCTTTTATTTATAAATTTTATATCCATTGTTGTGGTCCCGTGTGACGGTTTCACAAAACCATTCAACACAACAATCGACACTTGATTCAATATAGGGGCACTCTGTTGATTTCGAATACCTCCAGCGTGTGGTGTCGGGGGGTTTCCAAAACCACCAATATTGTGCACGCCAATTGGTCCCACATCCTATCAACTCGTGATCCCACACACTCCACCAGGGGCACACTTTGCCAACACTCCATCGGGTCATACTCTACCAACGCTCCACCAAGACACACTCGCTAGGTTCCTTATCGAATTACTAACTCCAAAAATTATGCATCAATGGAGTTCGAACCAAGCACTATGACTTCAACATTTTTCAAAACCTTGTGCTTATCATTGTTAAACGTGCTTGGAGAACTTCATGATTAAAATGATAGTATTATGTGATATATTTTATTAATCAGAAGGACATATTATACAATCAAACTTGAAGGAAGACACTTATGTCTCCATAACTGAAATATGGTAAATAACTAATTTATTTCCTAATTATTATTACATACAAGGACGGATTATTCAACAGAATTAATATAACACACTAAAGTGAAATATGTTTAATTTATTAATTTAATTTGAATATTAAGTAATATTGTATTTTGTTTGTTTTTTAATGATTTTAATTTTTCTCTCTGCAATAAAGTCTATATTTACTATCTATACTTCTCTCATCGTATTTTGCATTGTTATTTATTTCTATTTTTTCGCCCGGTAATTATAATATAGGTCTTTAAAATTTGACACGTAAGTTTTTCCTAAATAATGCACTTGTTTCACTAATATATCAATACACTTGTTTCATTAATATATCAATAGGTATGCATATTGGTTTAAAGTTTTGCTAACAAATTTCTAACCTTTTTTAATATTTTTCTTATGTTCTCTTAGTAAGGAAACCTTCCAGATATATGTTAGTATCATTGTCACACTACAACTATAAATATTGTCCATGAGATGTTCTTTAATCTATTAGTGTTATGATTAACAATGATGTCACATTTAAAACCCTTTTTTTGTAAAAAATCATTCGAGTGACTACCATAGCTTCTAGAGTGTCAAGTCCATTCCTTCTATGTTATATACACGAGACATAGAGACAAAATAATATAATCGTATGTTGTGTTATGTATAGAGAGTGATATTCTTTCCAAGTTGACATGTTTATTTGTTGAAAATTGGTATATTCATTGTGGAACTTTTATTTATATTGCAGATTCTAATACATTCATGTAACAATAAACTTTCAAAATCATTTTTATTAGTATTAAATGAGAACAATAAGCATATTTTGTGACATATACAAAGAGTGATATGCTTCTAAAGAAGGCATGTTGCTTTTTTTAAACATGGTATATTCATGGTGGAAGTATTATTTATCTTGTGCAATATTATACATTCATGTAATGGTGGACTTTGAAAAACCATTTCTATGAGTATGAGATGAAAAGAGCAAGTGGACAAAAAATTATGAGCAAACAAATATCATTAACAAACAACGTAAAAGCCACATACTAACTAGTCCTCTCCTATGAAATTTTGAAATTCATGGAAACAACATCAATGAGTATTCCTTCATACCTTTAATCCTTGGGTATAACCTAATGTGGTGGTCTGAATTTTTTTTATTTTTTTTTCAAAAGTTCAGTTAAGTCAATCAAGAAATATTGGAATCCTTTAACAACACAATAGTTATCCAATCGGAAATATCTAATACCTTTGGCTATAACAAGGTTTGTCTCGGCTCAGGGATTCCTTAATTGATCTCTTGTAGCAACCATCATGTTATCCTATTTAAATATCCACCTCTTGTGCAAACCAAGTTAACCTATGCTCCTGATGCTCCATCTTGTATCACACATAGTGTTATGGTGCTTTCACCTTAATCCCAAATATATATGCTAGATAATGCACTTTCAACCTCCTTCACATAACAATAGAATGGCTATGGATTGGACTTGTCGGTCGTAACATCAATTTATGGGTTTTTTTTTGCTGAGGTGCTTGGCCTCACTTAGCTATGCCTAAGTCAACCCCTAAGCGACATGTGGGTTCACACTCTGTAGACAGTGCCTAAGATGTGATGCAATTCCCACTATGGGACTAGCTCGATTCCATCTGAATCGACTTCATGCTACAACTAGCTGTGAGCCCAACCTCCCTCAACCCTAACTTGTTTGGGTCTCGGATGCACAATTCGGTTCTGACATTTTGAATATTTAGTTGCATACACAATGATCCATGTTAGCTCATAATATAATATAAACAATCCCTTAATAAAAATATTGTATAATACTCAAACACATAGATCCTTAGTTAAACATACAATTAAATCAAGAAGTGTTACACACACGACAACAATATAACTAAGACAATAACATACATTTGAAATCATCTACTTAACCAAGAGTATATAAATAGTTACAAGGATCTCCAATTCCCTCATACCATGCGAATAAGCATACAAATATATCACACAAGATTACACATTCCTCATGGATACAGGAAATCACATTCCCCATTGTAACATAAGTATTATACTATTACATAAAATTAATATAAATACAAGATTTAAGCGAGCTCATCATACACATGCTTAAAATTCAAGGTGCAAGGCTTGAGTATACATTTACCTTAGAAAATGTGAAAAACAATTGAGATTGGGACTTCAACTCTCCACCCACCCTTAGACACACTATAGTAAGCATTTCTTGCAGTAGTTACCCCCGAGCCAAATTCCATAGCTTGAGAATGAGTGTTTAAGGGATTAAACCAATTCTCCCAGTCTGAAATAGGAACTCTGAGAACCATCCACGTCTACCCACCATCTACTCATGTAGTCGGTATCTCATAAGGAATATATAGGTCTATCACCTCCACCCTCTATCCTATCAAATGTTTCCATAGGTGTCCCACCTCCGGGCTCCAACCTTTTCAAAGCAAGGGAATCCTAGAGGCGTATACCTCCACCCTCAATTCCACAAAGGGGTCTAGAGGTTTATGCCTCCATCCTCAAATAAAAAATGGAATCTAAAGGCTTATACCTCCACCCTTAAACAATATAAATAAGTCCTTAACATACATTCGAAATCATCTAGTTAACCAAGAGTATATCAACAATTACAGGGATCTCCAAATCCCTGATACCATGAGAATAAGCATACAAACATATCACACATGATTACACATTCCTCATGCATACATGAAATCACATTCCCCATTATAGCATAAGCTTTAGACTAGCACATCTAATTAATACAAATATAAGCTTTAAGCTAGCTCATTATACATATGCTTAACATTCAAGGTACAAGGATTCAATATACACTTTGTAACAACCTCCTCCCACATTTATCTAAGTAACCAGCCAACCGGGGTAAACATGTGATGAAGAGTTACTATGATATGGTTAAATTCTCTATGTATCAATTAGGGAAGTGAAACCGACAAAACACAAACAAATTCACCTTATACACCTGTAACATAACCCCCAGGAGCCACCCAACCATCCAGGTGACCAGCCCCTGAGACAAACTGACAAGTATATTTACCCATAAAATACCAAGGAGAAAAATCTCTTGTTGATGATTTCATGGGTCGACCAGTGTATGGGACTTCCACGAACCACTGACAAGTAGACTAGGTTGAACCAAATATTTATTTCAACCAATTACCCCTATGTCATATTCCAAACATGAATGTGGGATCTCATAAAACACATCAATCAAAACCAAACTAGGGGTTCCAGAGGAAAAACCACCTCAAACCTTAACGAGCTATTCCACCTCACGGCCATACATCACTAACCATCACCATATTGGTCTCTACCCCAAGATTTCTAGAGCTCCAGAGTGTTTGTTCCAACCAAGGCTTCCAGGACTAGTAACTCAACCCACAACTGTCGTTGGGCTTCCATAGCATATGTCCAACCAGGGCTTCTAGGACTAGTAACTCAACCTACCATGGGCTTCCAAAAAATTTATCCAACCAAGTCTTCCAGGACTAGTAACTCAACCCAAGTTGTTACAGGGCTTCCAGAGTGTTTGTCCAACCAAGGCTTCCAAGAACTAATAACTCAGTCCATAGCAAAATGCACATGAAAACCAACAAAAAAAAGAGTAAAACCAACAACACCATGACTATCCAGGAAATGCCGAGGCTAGGAAAAACCACTGTCAATCCAAACAATCCTCCATGCCAATGACATATCATAAAAAAATAACCACAGGTGGTGCGGTGTACATTTGGCATTGTGTACACATTGTGCAGGTGGTGTCGTGTACATGTGATGTTGCACACACGTTGTGTAGGTAGTGTTGTGTATAGGTGGTACTGTGTACATGTTGTGCATATGGTAATGGTATACATGTGGAATTGTTTGCATGTCGTACGTGTTGTGTTCTGGAAATGCGGTACTATGTATGTGCATGGTGTAGTCATGGTATCATGACATGTGTGTTCGTTGTGTTGTAATATATATATGTATATGTATTGTGTTGTGTTGTACATCGCTTGTAGGTGTATGTGTTGTGTTGTACTGTACACCGGGTATAGGTGTATGTGTGTTGGCCCTCAATTTTGGTCATTTTTTCCTATCCTAAATCCATTTATTTACCACCATATTCCATCCTATTTCACCTATATATGCCTCATTTTAGTCCTATTTTTCATATTCAGGTAACTAGATTAAGTTTTTCAAATTTTAGAATTTTTTGTAAAAATTGGGTTTTAAGAATAATTTTGGACTGCATTAGAAATTCCCGTAATAGCTCCATTAAAGTCATATGTGCAAGACACCTGGGTGAGAACTGATCAAATATTTGGAAAGCTTTGGAACCATGGATGGAGAAGTACCTATTGGTTCCGTCAAACTGAGCAAAAACAAGACCGGTCAACATTGGTCAAACTTGACCTGTCATTCAAGAATCCCTAGTAAAAAGGGGCAGATTTATTATTTTGTGGGATTTTGTGAACCAATCTTGATGAGTTCGACCTTTATGGATGGATTAGGATTGATAAGGTTGTTAGAGCCATTATAGAAAATTTTGTTTATGATTTGCCTATTTAAACAAAGATCATATGGGTAATTTGGTATTACGACTATTTGAGACTTTTAAGATAATTTGAAGAATCATTTCTACTATTTTATTTGTTGTTCATGCTGTGGATACTTTATTAAGTTAGCTATAGCTGAAGAAATCTTCAGGTGTACAAGGCAAGGTTGGAGGCCCCCCATACCAAGCTAAGTACACTTTAGTTAAATTTTTTATAAATTAGCATAGTTTTGATTCAGTATTTATTGTTTCAGTTTTATGATTCAATTACTTGGATGTGTTATAATTCCTGTATGACTTTTGGATGATTTTGGTTTAAAATATAATTTGCGTATGAAAGGACAATCAAGGATTTAAGTTAAATTCTCCTTTTATCAAGTTATGAATCACAACTAAAAATTATCCTTTTGCATTTCTTGAATTGTTTCTTGAATTCCAATTTATGATTTGATGCAATGGTAATGTTGTTGGAGTAGAACTATGAAGAAGGACAACTAGGACGTCCTAATTTATGAGCCTCTTCTCTTTCTTTCTACACATCACAAACTGCTGCTCTTTAGTTTCTCTTCTTGAGGATAGTACTGTGGGGAGGCACAACCAGGACCTCCTAAGTTAGGAGCCTCTTCCTTCACTTAATTCATCTTAAATCAGAGACTTTTTGGTTAAAAATTATATTTGTAATATGCATTTCCATTAACCTTTAGACTTAGAACATATTTGTAATATGCATTCCCATTAACCTTTACACTTAGAGCATATTTGTAATATGCATTTCCTTCAACCTTTGAGCCCTGCCTTCTGAAATTGACTTTACCTGAAATCCATATACTTTACAAACCCAGATTGACAAGTAAAACACCTGTGTTAGTTTACTTAGTAAATTGACCTGAAAATGTGTTGTGTGACGAATGTATTGTGTTCTATTGTACATCGGGTGTAGGTTTATGTATCATATGTCGATGTGGGTGTATGTATCGTGTGGTATTGTATGCCTTATGTGGATGTACGCATTGTACACTATGTGTATGTGTACGTAGTTGAAGAGAAGGCACTAGTGTTTTTTGGGTGTGGCAACCGATCTCGTGTGTGTACAAAAGAACAAAGGAAAAAGTAAGGACCGATGAAGGATATGTATCGATATTTTATTTCAGTTCTATTATGCATCTGATCTACGATTCTGACTTATGATGGTTACATGTGATTTAGGATTATGGTTTATGATGATTGCATGTGATTCATGATTTTGACCTATGATGATGTGTTTATCGTGCATACATGTCAGGTGCATATGTGTTTTGTATGTTGGTGGACTATGTGCTTGTTGTGTATGCATGGTGGTGGTCATTGTTGCAATTATGTCGCCACGTGGAATTTGATGGTGCTTTTTGTTGGATGTGATCGTCATGAGTGCATGTCGGTTATGCATTTTTTATACATGCATTTTCATGGCTATGATTGCTGTCCATGAGGTCATTACAGGAAATTAGGTGATCATGATGTTTGGTATGTTATTATTCTAATGCGTTGGATGAGATAGAGCAGAAGATGTAAATCATCAAAGTGAAATCGTGCACTAGACTTCGGGGTAAGACCAGATCGTCATGCAGGTATTGTATGTTTGGAATGCATGTATGTTGGTTAATGGTTGTTATAAGCATTATGGTTATATACATGTTTGTCTTCTTATTTTTGTTTTGGTTACATGTATGATAAATTCTAGTTGACTAGTTTATTTATATGCATTATGATTATGTGTATGTCTTCCATTCTATTGATGTTATGGTCACATATATGATAGATGTTAGTCAAATAGTGTGATCATATGTACATGGGTTGATTAGTCATGCATGGTATTAACTTGATGACTATGGTATATGTTGTTGATGATTATGTTATATTATTAGCTTGTTGTCGTTATATGTTAGTTAACTTCATTATTAGTGTTATTGTCGTTAATATCTTGATGTTATATGTATTGTGCTAACCTGGATTGATCTATGCAGATGGTTATGGTTTTGGCATTCAGGCATGATTCGATATGCTTGTGATATTGTTACACAGTAATTTTTCACCATGATCATTTCCTGTCCCTGATCCTGAAGTGCCCCGTGATAGATCCTATTCGATGTTTCCACCATGAAGAAATATGTTAAGACATCCCCTGAAGACTCAAAGAAAACTGCCTTGGAAAATTACTGAAGAAACTTGGTCAAAATCCTAGTTTCCTGGGTCAGCACATTTCTTGGTTTCATGCTCACGCAGATGTTAGATTGAAAGTTCTAGCTTAGCACTGATAGTGCCCTTGTTTCTTGGAAAATCGCATTGATCCCTTTTCGGTAGTGTTTCCTCAAATGGAGGAGAAGCTTCAACCTCTAGAAGTTTCAGGGCTGCAAGTTCTTTGTTAAACGATGGTGAGAGTCAAGGTCTTTGATTTTAGAGCTTTGATCTCATCCATGGGGGTTTATCCCTTAGAAATTGGACCTTCCTCCTCCTTTCATGGGCTCCCAACCTCTTCTCCCTTCCTATAAATTTGTCCCCATCCTTCCACTACTGGTTGGTCATTTTTGAGTTAGTATGAACTCTCGTTCCCTATACATTATTGCATTGTAATAATGCCTAAGTTTTTCAAGAGAAGGAATGATTTATAGCTTTGGTGAAGGAGTCAGATTTTCACCAAAGGGAGGCCTCCAACATCAAGGCCTGGGTTGTAAGCTCTTCCTTTCATATTTATCAATAAAACATCTGATGTTTTCTTTCTATATTTGTCTAATATTTTATGCAAATATTTTGGTACTCCTTGAGTTATTAGGTAGCTAATGCTTATGATTATTATGTATTGGATTACATTTGTTGTTGCCTCTTGATCATTTGCGGGTATTCGTGTGCCACTAGTAGCAAGGAGCGAGCCTAAAAGGATCGTGGATTAAGGTCATCATCAATGGGTTAAAACATAGCATCAAGAGATAAAGGTACCTCTATCTCTTTTCTTGTATCATTTTGAATTTTAGCTAAGAAATCTTTGCATTAGAAAGTATCTCAAGTTTCTAGACCCACTCTAGGGCTAGATAGATCACCTATGTCCGCAGTGGATTTATCTTGACAACAGAATTGGTGACTTGACTGGGGAGCTTAGCCTCTTAGCCTTCCTTTCCCAGACTGATCTTGGATTAGTTTGAATGATCACTGAAATCTAAGCTTGGTTAGGTCTTTGTTAGTTTACATAGGGTTTGATAGTCATTTCACTGTGTCAGGCTTGGTTTTTGTGTGAAACTCCCTTTTGTTTTTCCTTCTTTTTAGCGACCAACGTGTTTTATGTTTGCACATTAGCACTACTAGTGTTGTTCTATATAGCACAACCACGCTAATTTGTATTTCAACACCCTTCTTCTTATCACAAAAGCATTGATCTCAAACCTAGGAAAAGTCAGGGTTTCCCTATTAGATCCCTATATTACTAGTGTAGCCCCTTTATTGTTATTGTTGTTAGTGTAGCCCCTTTATTGTTATTGTTATGCCCCTGTAGTCCCCATATTGTTATTATTGTGCCCCATAAAACCCCACTATTTCTATTATTGTGCTCTTACATTATTATTGTTAGGTCGACTAGTATTATAATGTGACCCCATGGAATCCGATATATAGAAAGGAGGTTTTATCATTTGAATCACCCAAGAATTGTTCATTTATGTAATGTAAAGGAGGTTTCCCCCTCGAAGTGGTTGATTTCTAAGGTGTTGATATCTCTTTTCTTCTATTTTTGGAGGTGGTTTCATAACATTTGGTATCAGAGCTTTGGATTCTAAGGTGTCGCTACTTCAAATAAGTCATCGTGGAATTTTCGCTATAAGTTTTTTTCTACGAATGTCCAGAAGAAAAAACCCTTTTGCAAATAAATCCTAATGAATGTTGTGTAAAAAATTCAGATCTTGGTTCGCAATATTTTCAGATATATGATCTGTGGAAGTTAGGGTTTTTGCACGCTCCCAAATTTCATCTCAAAGAGGTGACCTTGGGAAAATCGTCAGAACTCTGTCTCTCTGAGCATTGGATTGGAATTATGTAAAAAGTGGCCGAAAATACATGGTCTGTAGTTTACTATGTTCAATTTCAAAGCCAAAGGAGGAAATCGTGACACGTGGCACGCCTTACAAGTTCCCTCTACTGAACCAGTCCATAATTAGGTTATTGCGGGAGATTAAGCATAAATTTTCCTTAAAGAATCCAAATTAGGTTAGACCTATGGCATTGGAAAGAAGATTCAAAGGGCTACTAAAGGACCAAAGATAAAATATTGGGGATCTGAAATTCCAAAGATACATCAGTTTCAATATTGAGCTCCCTAAAAGCAAGAAAAATGTGTGTATTTTTTTTCAAATTGCATAAGTCTTGTTTGAAAAATGAGTTTGAAGTGATTCCAAGGGTATATTGAAGCATAGATATCAATATTGGGTCCCAAAATGGCCCCTAAAAATAATTCAACACCCATTAAGCCCTCAGAAGGTTCTACTATAACTCATGAAGAGGAAGAAGTGCAACGTGATATATCAAAATTACAAGACCAAGTGCACCAAATTTCTCTCTCGTAAAAAGAAACAAAAAATGAAATGGAAGTTTTGAAGAAAGACATGGAAGCTAAGATGGATGGTTTGAAGAAAGGCACAGAAGCTAATATGGATGGTTTGAAGAAAGGCATGGAAGCTAAGATGGATGGTTTGAAGAATGGCATGGAAGCTAAGATGGATGACATAGATGAAAAAATGAAAGACAACATGGAAGAAATGAAGAATGATCTAAAAGTAGACATGGAAGGTTTGAAGGAAGGTTTGACAAAGTTGATACAAGAAATGATTCCTTATGGCAAAAAGGTTGTACAATAAACTCATGATGAGAACAAAATAAATGTTAATCGCGATTTCATAAAATCTAATGTTGGATTGAAGACCCACCATATTCCATAGCTTGATATGAGGAAGTTTGATGGCAAGGATACCGTAACATGGATACTAGAGATGGAGCAATATTTTTATCTCAATAATGTGAAAAACACACACAATGAACGCATTGCAACTTTACATATAGAAAAAAATACATTTGTATGGTATTGATGGCTTTTCTCTCGTAAAAAAAATTATCACTTGGTCAATTTTTACAGAGGAAATGATAGCATATTATGAGGATATGAAGAGCAACACCTTCTTTAGCAAATTGATAAATATCAAACAAAAGGGTTCAATGGTGGAGCACATTGAGGACTTCCAAAAATTGAATATAATGGTAAATGATATTCTAGAGGAACACATGATTGATGTCTTCATAGGTACTTTAAAGGATAGCATCCAACATGAGATTTTCCTTTGGGAACCTGATTCATTGGAGAAGGCATTCAGGTTGGCAAGAACAATTTAAAGTAAAATTATGGTGACAAGGAAGCCTACCACTCACATCTTAAAGATGGAATTGTTGCTACTCCTAGACTTCCACAACCTAAAAGGTTGACACCACAACAATTGGAAGAAAAAAGAGAAAAAGGGCTTTGCTACAGTTGTGATAGCAAATACACTAAAAGTCATAAGTGTGATGCGAAGAAATTATTTTACATAGATTGTGAAGATGAGGAATAAAATGAACAAGAAACTTCAAAAGAAGAGGATATACACCAGGAACCAACCCTAGAGAAAGAAGAAACGAGTCCGACCATATCCTGTAATGCATTGGCGGGAATTACCACTCCTCAAACTCTCAAGATAGAAGGACATATCAAGAAGAAAAATGTAATAGTGTTGATTGATTCGAGTAGTACCCATAATTTTATTCATTGTAAGGTAGCCAAGGAATTGAATCTCTTCCTATACCTAGCACCAGAGTGTCAAGTGATGGTTGCAAATGGAGGGACTATAAATTTCTCTGGAAAATGCCATAATATCAAGCTAACCATGGGGGAATATGTATTTAATAGCCCAATTCTTTCCATTCTAATGGGAGGTGTTGATGTTGTACTAGGAGTACAATGCTTACAATCTTTGGGGATGATAGCTTTTAAAATTCAAGAACTTTTCTTGAATTTTTTTTCGGAAGGAAAGGAAGTTGAAGTACGGGGTATCAAAGGGAATCCATGAAAGATAATGAGCTCTAATGTCACGACGAAGCTTCTGAAGAAAGAACAACGACACGTAATTGCACAATTATTGTCACTAGAAGTTCCAACATCAAAATCATCTATTTCTCCATCTCCTAAAAGTCTTGGACAATAATTCCAAGGTGTTTGAAACTCCGAAAGGACTCCCACCTATTCGTGATCATGATCATGCTATTCAATTGATTCCAGGAATTTTTCCTCCAAACATCAAGCCTTACAAATATCTTTATGTCCAAAAGAACGAAATTGAACGTATGATTACAAAAAAATTAGAGGCTGGTATAATTCAACCTAGTCAAAGTTATTTCTCTGCTCCAGTAGTATTCGTGCACAATAAGGATAGATCATGCTGCATGTGTCCAGATTATAGGAAGATGAATAAGCTCACTATTAAAGATAAATTTCCCATTCCTGTGATTGATGAATTATTGGATGAATTACATGGAGCAATTTATTTTACCAAGTTCGATCTTCGTTTAGGATATCATCAAATTAGAATGAAGACTGAATATATTCTGAAAACAACATTTTGAACTCATGAGGGTCATTATGAATCTTTGGTCATGCCTTTTGGCCTTACCAATGCACCTTCTACATTTCAAGGGTTGATGAATTCCATTTTTAAACCCTTCCTTAGAAAATTTGTGTTAGTATTTTTTGATGATATGTTGACAGGGTGCTCAAACTATTGGAGGAGAAACAATTATATGTAAAACCCTTCAAATGTTTCTTTGGAGTACAAGAGGAGGAATATCTGGGTCATATTGTATCTCGTGAGGGTGTTAATGTAGACCCTAACAAAATTAAAACCATTAAGGAATGGACAGTCTCCACAACCATAAAGAAGTTGTGAGGATTTCTCGGGTTAATAAGGTATTATCGGAATTTTGTTAAGAATTATGGGAGAATAGTAGCACCTCTAACAACATTATTGAAGAAATATGCATTTCCATGGACTCTTGAAGAAACTAAGGCCTTTAAACATCTTAAAGAGGAAATATACCTAGCACCGGTCTTAGGTACACTAGACTTCAAAAAAACCTTTATTGTGGAATGTGATGCCTTAGGAAATGGAATTGGTGTTGTTTTAATGCAAGAAGGAAGACCCGTTTCTTTTGAAATTAGTCCAACCAAAGGAACGTATATACAGAAAGTTATTTATGAGAAGGAAATGTTGGAAATACTACATGCACTAGATAAATGGAAACCTTACCTAATGGGAAGACACTTCAAGGTAAAAATTGATCATGATAGTCTTAAATATTTTTGGAGCAAAGACTATCTTCAGAAGAGAAGCAAAAATGGGTCACAAAGATGTTGGGTTATGACTTTGAAATCATCTACAAAAAATGGAAGCTAAATGTTGTTGCGGATGCACTCTCAAGAAAGTATGAGTAGGTGGAAGCATTTCTTTGTGCCATTTCTATTATCCAATCAGATTGGAAAATCGAAGCAAGGGAGGAATGGAAGAATGACAAAGAAGTGTGGACACTCATTCAAAATTTGCAGCAAGATCCCAGTACATATGATACATTTTGTTGGAAAAATGATTCCTTATGGTACAAAGATCACTTATATATTTCTAAGAATTCCCAACTAAAAAAAAATATTCTTTTGGAATTGCACACCTCTCCTGTAGGAGGACACTCCACAAGGGCGTCACTCAATTAACCTATGGCATAGCACGTGCATTCATGGCATACTAAACAATACCCTTAGTTCGACTACATATTGGAAAATACCTCTAAAAATCACTTTATTTAACCCCCTACCAATACTAACCCATTGCATTTTCCCAATTTAAAAACCCCCTACTTTCACTAGATATTGTAGGTATCCGTTTTTTCATTAACATTTTTTATGCTCCTTTATATTTATATCCTTAACATAATGACATGATGCCTCTCTTATCACCCCACATGCATTCTACAATTCACCTTTCTTCTTGTGATATACATAGGAGATGTATATTAGTATTCCCACAATGTGATTACTCAATCTACACTCAAGCACATATCACTATGATTTGTGGCATTTAATGGTCTAAGGCATACAAAGATCAACCATTTTTTAGGAAGATTGATTATGTGCATGTCTATAAAATGACATAGAAATTGATCTATATGATGATGAAAAATCAATTGGTCAATCTTTATGAATATATTTGCACCAAATAAGGTGTTCAATCACAAGTCTAGACCCTCTTCCCTTTGAAATCTTCTTCTTCAAAAATCCAACTACAACCTCATGTACTCAAACTAGTGTCTTATTAAGGTGGAACAACAAAAGCTACGATTTGAGAGAGCCGCCCTCCTTTAGTGTAGTCGACTATATACAAAAAAAAATTTATTACGGATGTAGATGATTACATTCTCGTTATATTTATGATTAACTACCATTATATTTACCAACAATATTGAAGTCGGTCCCACCAAATTAACCGGATTTATTTTTTTTCACACGGTCGAGACACAAATTGAAAAATGGACGCACTCGATTATATGGTCATATCAATACCTTTTTTCTCAATCGTGGCACCAAACTCTTATCATATGGATGAATATGTATATTAAGTGCGACCTAAATTTGGTACGGGGCTAAGGGGTGGGCATCAAAATGCACATTTTTAGTAGTTTTTTTTCATTTTTTTTTCAATTAGGACCAAATAATTGGGATCGTATCCCAACTTATTAGAGCTAATCAAATCATACATGGGTCTACTTAGCGGATCTTGATGGCCATTCTTCCACCTCTCGGTTACTTGTTTACTCTTGGTTTTGGACCAGTGTCCTAGTGTTATAACAATTTCCTTGCCATGTTTGTATAAACAAGAACACATATCAATCTACCTTTGGTTGCAATTACCATTAATATGTACACAATATTTGACCATGGATTTCATTTTGTGGGAGTGTGAAGCTTCGCACAATGAGCCACTTAGATCGTTATCCTGCATACTAGTTATAAAAACAACAAACGATAGGGATATCTTAGCCGAGTGGAGTTCGAACTCATGCCCCAACCTTTCTACTTTGTCTTCTCAACATAGGAATACAACATAAGGAAGATTATGTGGGATCCCTCTAGAGGTTCAAGGATCAATCCCGAGTGGCTCCTCTAAATAGTCATGAGAAAAACTTGGGGCCGAGCTCATGAAAATAATGACAATGTGCTGGGAACAAGTATCCATGATAACAAGACCAAACTTGTAGTGATAATTCCCGTAAAAGAAATCTGAATCCTATGGTGGTTTGAATGAATATTCTAAGAACAAATGAAGAATCGATTTGGAAATTGAAGCATTGGAATAAAAAGGAGACCTCCGAATCCGTAACTAATCCGACCATGGAAAGATATCACCTTGTAAGCATCAATGATATAAAAAAACAACAACACTTTTCCCTACAAAGTATTTTAAAAAATTTCCGAGTTGTTAAGTCAATGTTATGAAATAAAAGAATAACAACACTTTTTCCATAAAAAAGTATTCTTAAAATTTCTGATTTGTTAAGTCAATGTTATGAAATGGAAGAATCTAAGTTCTTTGACAGACTTGTGCAATTACCTAAAGACCGTTACACTCATAAAGTTTATGGAAGAAATAAAAAAATATCTCTAGTAACTAAAGGCCAAGATTGGAAGCAACACAAAGTATCAAGTTTTCAATATAGTAATATGAAATGATCAAGGAAGAGCAAAGTTTATGGAAGATCTAAATCAATGACAAAATCCAAAAGACATCCAAATCTCTGTAAACTACATATCTATGCATCTCTGAAGATCTATGATGCTTTGAAAAGAAGGATCATATACTACATCAATAAAGCTGACATGTTTAAAAAGGAACCAAGACAATGCAAGAAACTCAATAAAATTCGTGAGGTTAAAGGAGTTGAGGCACCTTTTTTGAAGAATGTTGGCACTTGACAATTGAAGACAAAGGAGAAGAACACTAACAATTTTCCATACAAAGTATTCTAAAAATTTCTGAGTTGTCAAGCCAATGTTATGAATGGAAGAATCTAAGTTCTTTGACAACTTGTGCAATGACCTAAAGAAAGTTACACTCATAAATTTTATGGAAGAAACCGAAACTATCTCTGTAACTAAAGGCCAAGATTGAAAGCAGGACGAAGTATCAACTGTTAAATATAGTAATATGAACTAATAAAGGAAGAGCAAAGTTTATGGAAGATCTAAATCAATGACAAAATCCAAAAGACATCCAAATCTCTGTAAGCTACATATCTATGCATATATGAAGATCTATGATGCTTTGAAAAGAATGATTATCTACTACATCAATAAATCCAACTCTTGTTTAAAAAGGAACCAAGACAAAGCAAGCAACTCAATAAAATTCCTGAGGTTAAATGAGTTGAGGCACCTTGGTTGAAGAAAGTTGGAAGTTGACAATTGAAGACAAAGGACCAGAACAACAACACTTTTCCATACAAAGTATTCTAAAAATTTCTAAGTTGTCAAGTCAATGTTACGAAATGGAAGAATCTAAGTTATTTGACAACTTGTGCAATGACCTGAAGAACATTACACTCATAAATTTTATGGAAGAAACCGAAACTATCTCTGTAACTAAAGGCCAATATTGGAAGCAGGATGAAGTATCAAGTGTTCAATATAGTAATATGAACTGATCAAGGAAGAGAAGTGTTTATGGAAAATCTAAATCAATGACAAAATCCAACAAACATCCAAAACTATGTAAACTACATATCTATGCATCTTTGAAGATCTATGACGCTTTGAAAAGAAGGATAGTTTACTACATCAATAAAGCAGACCTGTTTAAAAAGGAACCAAGACAAAGCAAGCAACTCAATAAAATTCCTGAGGTTAAAGGAGTTGAGGCACCTTGGTTGAAGAATGTTGGCACTTGACAATTGTAGACAAAGGACCAGATATTTAAGTGTAAAAATTGATAAGAATATATGTATTTTTTTTGTGACATAGCTTACATTCTTATAGCTTACACAAAAGTTCTTTTCCGAATGGCAAACACGAAGACAATTATCACCATCGCATCTTTGAATGGAAATCTGTGAAAATATTAAAAAATTGTTTGTAATAAAACAGTTAGCTTCAAGTTCTATGAAAAAAAACAGAGTGTGTTGGCTTCAATAGATTCAAACTAAAAAACAAAGTGTAATAAACAGAGTGTAATAAAATAAATTCAAACTTTCAAGGTAAAGTGCAAACATAATACTAGTAATGAATGCATAATGCAATCCATGTCTTCCAGCAATTTCAGGAATAGCTAAAAAGTAATTTCATCGCTATAAACAAATTTTGTGAAATGGGAATCAATTTCCATTTGCAGTTTTTACATTCACGGTTATAGTATGTTGTAAGTTTTACCATTCAAGATTTATGAAATTTGCATCATGTTTGCCTCTTGTTAACAATTTTCACTTATAAATTAAACGATTTTCTAGGTATGTTTTTATATAACCATTCTGTAGCATTGATTAGTTTCTGTTTTTTTTTTCCCTATGCTTGATTAATTAACACGCCAACATGAAAAATATGGATCCATTATAACAATATGTCAAACATACCCACATGTGTGTGGTCTAGTGGTAAGAAGCAAGGCGATTCTATTAACAAAGAGACTCTAGTTCAAAAAACCCCCCAAGTGGGTGCAGATGAGACCAGGTACAGACCATAGGTGACTTAGATATGCAACCCTCATAGCACAGTAGCTTTTGCCAAAGAGACTCCATGAGACCATTTCTCAAAACAAAACAAAAATATGTTACAACATCATAAGGGGTCAAACTGCCAAAGACTGAATTGTAAGCTTTTTGGAAAGGAGATGAATGGATGGATAAGCCATTTAAAATACCACCTTTGCAGAAATCCCTGGACATGGGGTATGACTCTCACAGCTAATCAACACCAAAACTAAAACAAAGAGCTTATCCGAATAGTAATGAAGACAGAGGATATGTGGCCTGAATCTGTAATTGGAGGAATAGAAATAACTGCAAGAACCACGTGCATATTAGGGATGGCCAGAAGGGAGAAGGACTCCAAAGGTTCACCTTCTACAAGAAAATTTCCTTTCTTCATTCCCATAACTAAGCCAGGGCATAGCCATCCATCAAATCAATTGATGAAAAACATGAAGAAACTAATAGGTTGTGGGCAATGGTTTCCTATGCAACGAACTACTTATCATTGCTCAGTTTCTCTACCATGCAATGATTCATTTTTTCTGATATTATTGGCACAGGATATAAGTGCCCTACTTATGACAGGTTCAGGTAAGAAATTCTTCAAAAGGAAAAGAGCAATAACAACACCAGATTGGAAGACCTTAAAAAGTAAAGAGAAACAAAAGGTGCACAATAATGTCTTGCGGTAGTAAGGATAGGAAGAGTAAGACCCTCCTAAATTTTTCAGTTTATTGTCCCAAAGGAACAATGTTTATTAAATCTAGTTACGCAATTGCATAAATAAAATATGGGGCATTGTTATATGAATTTTTGAATGCATTTATCCAAAAGATACATGTGCAACATGTTGTACAAGTCATAATAGATAATGCTTCTAGTTCTAATTATGTGGACACTGACAAGATGTTAATGGAGAAACACCCCACATTCATTTGGACTTCCGATGTTGCCCATTATATCGACCTAATTGTTGAGGACAAGGGCAAAATTTACTTTATCAAGGATGATTAATCAGTGAGGAACATCACATAATTATTATATAACCATGCATATGATCTTAGCCTAACGAGGAAAATGAAAAGAAAAAGGAATTGGTGCATCCTACCTTCACATCTTCTGCCACCACCGTCATTTCTCTTCAACCTATCCTCAGTTGTATATTGGAGATGAAAAGGATGTTTAGTTCAAATGAGTAGTATGATAGTATATCTAGCAATAAATAGAAAGGGAAAGCTATTACTAAAGTATTGTATTGTAGGGGAAAAGTAGAGGTTTGAAAAGTTAGAGAACATTTGGTAAAGATATTTTACCTAGTTGATGGTGATTAATACACAATAGGCTACCTATATGAGGCAATGGTTAGTTCAAAAGAAGTTACCCATTCTTCATATGAGGTCCAGGGTAAGTTGGAGCATGAAAACATATAACAATCTGGGATTTAATTGATCAACAATGCATCTAAACCATCATCCCATTGATCAGCCGAGTTGTACCTCAGCCAAGACCATGATTTTAGTTTCTATGGAAACACTATGGAAGAACTTATTCCACCTTCGGAGGATCATGCCTAATCCAGCTGACCATTCAACCATAATAAGAAACATGGAGATGTATAGATTGGGCACTAATTTATTTGTCTTTGAAATGGGAGTACAGGGAAGAAAAACTAATTTATTTTCTTTCTTTCATATTTGCTACTAGGAAAAAATGTAATATAATGCATTTGTTATTTTCTTACTTTCTGTAGATATGTGGTGGGAAAATTATGCTGGAAAGCACCAAATTTATAGATATTTGCCATATTAGTGCCTATCCAGACTTGTTCTTAAAGTCGCACTCACAAATTGGAGTGTGTTTCAAAAAATACACAAAGGTGCAACATCTTAAAATATATGTGTCTTAATAAAACAGTCTACATCTAATACAATCCTTGATTATGGCTGAAGAAAATTGAGAAAACACTTGATATGTACACCATTTCATTATAGAAAATATTGACATAGGGTACAAATGGTTGGTGACGGAATAGTCATGTTATGGAGAAGTCATCTAAATTGTTAGATGAAGATGAGCAGGATCAGGTGATAGGTTGCATAGGCAAATGTCCTACAACAAATAGAAAAGGAGAGTGAGGAAAGTCAGGTGTTAGCCTCTGTACCTATACAGACTGAGATACCAATTAGTAAGCATTCAACTCGTTATTGCGAGCACCTCCCTCTACTAGAGGATGACATGTTACCTTTGCCCATAAAAAAATGGATTCGAGAGGTAATTCTCTTCCACCCATCAACCAAAGATGGACTCCATAGATGAAATCCCCAAACCTCACTTATTTTAAGGATTTCGGGGGATTATTTTAGGGATGTTGGGAATCCAAAGTGGCTAATTTTGAGCGTTCAACAAGGAAACTAGCCTAAGGCGACCATAGGACTACTGCCCTTTAACTATGAGGGACTCCAAAGATGGATATCTCCTCTCTTAATCAATTCAAACAAGCATGCAAATCACCTCTTATTTGCAAGTAAAACATAAATGTGAGAAATAAATATAAATTTTCCATTGTATACAAACTCCAGAGACCAGATAAGGGAGAATAACAAGATATTTTTCTGAGACAGACACTAATGGAATAATCAAGTGTCTCTGTAATAGCTCTTCAGTAAAAGAATTTTACCTTCATTCCATCCTTGAGTTTTCTAGTTGGGGCACCAAAAAGAAGAAGCATGGATTTTTTGACATCCTCGTGTCCAAATATTTCTGGAGCTAGAGAAAACGCAAGCTTGTTATAGATGTCACCATCCTTAGCAAGCGACACGACAAGCGATTCTATTTATTCTTGTTCATCACCTTGTAAAATGTACCTACAGACTATTTGAAATTAATGATTAAAATAAGCAATATAGAGAAAACATGGATCAAATAAAAAACTTCACTAAATGGCACATTTTAAAAAAAAGCGCATATGCTAGACATGTGCAACCAAAGAAAAAATTGCTAATCTACCCGCACTAGATGTGGAACTTTACATATCTATATAAAGTAATACATGTTAAGTAATACCACCATCATCAAAGTAATACTTGTAAAAAAGTGAAGCGAGCAACTTGACCCACAATAAGTGACAAAACGCTTTGAATATTACAAGTGCCTAATGGGTCTTCCTTTTTCCCGCAAATATATTTCTATTGGGGCCTCTTCTTGAATCCGTATCCCTCGATTAAACTAGGGCCTCGAAGTTCCAATCTCTCAAGGTCAGTCAAATTATATTACAACAACTTGCAAATAGACAATTCAATCAAATATAAAATTAATCGAAAGATTTAACAAACATACCTTCTTGTACTGCATCCCACGATCAAACCCGGGGCTCTGAAGTTCCAATCTCTGTAAGTCGATCAAATTATATTACAACAAAGCTTGCGGATAGACAGATTTAGTCAAATATAAAATTAATCGAAAAAATTTAACGGACATACCTTCTTGTACTCGTTGAGGCTTTCTGGAATAACACCCATCCGAATATCACCCATTAGAAATGAATACCATTGTGCATCAAGAAAATTACTTGGCTTGTGGATGTATCACCAAGAATTACTAGGCTTCGGATGTATCACCAAGAAAAAGTATACAACACCTCATGAGTGGTTATCTTTAAAGAAACACATACTCGAAACATAAACATCATGATGAATCTCAAACTTAGAAGAAGGAAACTAGGAACCAGGGGCTAAACGAGTGATAATGGGGCAAGATAGGTAGACTTTGATAGCTTTCAGGGGTTTTGTCATTGCAGGTGTAGGATGAGAAATGGAATTATAATGAACATTTAGATAATCAATTCATTCTATAAGAAGAAAGCAACACAACATAATTGCCCTTACAAAACATAGCATAAATTGATTTATGAATTTTGTTTATAACTCTTTAGAACAATCGGTGAAAGCATAAGATATGAAATGGAATTGAGAAGGCATTCGATGAAATGAAACATGAAGGAGATACAATGCTATAAAGCCATACCACATGAATCCCAAAATTCTTACCGTAAACTGCCTCTCGTATTATCAAAAAAAAATCTCCAAGTACAATAGCTCTCCCTGTGATATATCCAATACCCAACCCCCCTCTATTACAAAAACATTTCTTTTTTATAGGCCAAATTACAAGGGCCTATTTTTCCAAAAAAATAAATGTCTTTTTTGCAAAAATAAAAAATAAAAAATGATATCAAGGTGGCCAAAATATAAATACTTGCAAAAAAGACTCGATGGCACATTTGAGCTACAAACTCGATTTATATGTCCAATTTGAAAAATAGG
Organism: Pinus albicaulis; assembly: GCA_034641835.2. Taxonomy (NCBI): domain Eukaryota; kingdom Viridiplantae; phylum Streptophyta; class Pinopsida; order Pinales; family Pinaceae; genus Pinus; species Pinus albicaulis. The sequence continues at coordinate 1,547,885,028 of CM076580.1, read as the reverse complement.
AAATCCAACTACAAAAAAACATTCAAAATAAAATGCACTTCATGTGTTAGCCATTGCTCTAGTGTAAATTTGTTGACTTGAGTGAACATAAACCATCCTGATTGAACCTCGTGCCATTATATCCTTGATATCCTTTCTAGCAAGCGAACCATTAATCTAAAAATTCAAGGAAAACATTAACATTAGTGAGAAGAACCACAAACTTTTCTGCAAAACATATTCATAAAAAAGGAACCAATTATTCTTGCTTTTCGTGATTAAATGGACCAACTTCAGAAGAACCACAGTAGAAGGCATCCAACATCAATGTTGAGGTAAGGGATGCCCTTATATTCAAATTGTATGTATGTGTTGAGGTAAGGGGTACATATAGTTATATAGGTATGTAATTATATTGTTTTTATGGAATAAATACCAAATTAATGTTTGAATGAAACACAACTACAAAAATATGAATGGCTAGTGAAATAAACTTACACCAAAAAGTAGGTAGCAAAAAAAGGTTGAGTTATCTCGAACATTCACCATTTGAAGTATTCACTAGACCTAAAGCCAAAAAGTAAAAAATTAACATCATATTCATACAAACAAATCAACAAAAATATGACCAAAAACTATTTATAAATAATCCAACATATGGAAATACGTAAGGAAAGTGAAAGTAGAATGTTTTGAAAATTAACCTTGTTCAAATTTTTCACAAAATCTGAAGAAAAAAAATTGTAATCACTTTCTTCTAATTTGTATGTATCATTCTTAGCATTATACGATAACTTTTCGATTGCAATAACAGATTCAAGTTGTACAAAAGCATGATCAGTCAAATCATACTTATACATGCATTGCCCCTTTATTCTACTATACCAACATAATTGAAGCTCAATGCCTTCTAATCTATCCAAAAGGTCGATGTCATTATGGTAATCAAACACCCTATTACCATCCTTCTTCCTTATTCTTTGAACCCTTCCAATGTACCACATTCCACAAGAAACACCTTGTTTTGTACTTCGAGGAACACCTTTTTCTTGCGATACGTTCGGTGGGGGAATTGAGTTGTTTTCAAACAACACCTCACAATTTGATCCAATTCCAAAGCCAATTGAAACACCCTTTTTGTAGAGTATTCCCATCTCGCCTAAAGTAGACCCCCACTTCTCACTTTTTTTCAACCTATCTTTGGATAATGTTGGATTTCCATTCAATCGACTAACCAAACATGCTTTGAACATATCCCTGACCATCAAGATTCACCACTGGTTTTATAGTTTTTCTTACATTTTCATCAGTGGAATCTAAAATTTCATCCAATTCATGTCTCCACTCACTTTCCATTATTTTCAATTCACTTTCATTGTGTACCAATGAAGATGAAGATTGAAATATAGAGTTGGAACATCTCGGTGGAGAATCATCAACTACTTCATTCACAATTTGAAATGTTGGATAAAATTTATCCTCTGTCCATGGTTTAACCCACCAAGAACATTGAGTGTAATTTTCTGGTTTCATTCCAAGAGTTGATAAAATGTCTTGGTTATCCTTCAATCCATTCTTAAGGGCTTCTACAATTTTAGCGTCTGTGGATATTGAATCATATTGCGACAATATGTCAATGTTTTGTATTGTTTCTTGGTGCAATTTATTCCAAATGTTTTCTTGCTTCCTATGGGATTTATTAAAATGAAGCCCTTGGGAATTTGATTCTTCTTCAACAACTCTATTAAGGGTTCCAACACATGAAGCAAGTCAGTGAAATCATAGGCCCTCTCCACTCCAACCATCCCACCAACTTTGCTAAAGAAGTTCTCACATACATCTGACCCAGTCAAGTTCTCTCAATGTTTTACTTTTTTAGATTAGATTTGAACCTGTAATCTCTGACAAAAAAACAACATGTTTTTGACTATTGAATGCCCACTCAAGCTATATTAAAACAACATTGAAAAACAAATATCATCTAGTAAATCATAGATATTTATTACTATTTCAGGTTCTTAAATATGATTTTAACATATGGTAATAACATGCTCAAATTGAGAAACTCTTGCAGAAAAAGGAAGACTCAAGTCAAAACATAAATGCATATCACTCTGTATTTTGCATTTAGCTCAAAAGCATACTCACAAAAATACTAATATTAAGGTTAATAATAATAATAATTTAATTTAAACCCATAGCTTAGTCAGAAGTCAAATTATTGTATGAAACTCTTTATGGACCAGGGACACCTCTGTGAAGAGATTTGACTACTTCATCTACAGAGATATATATATCCTAGCCCTCCAAATTCGAATCTATTATAGCCCATGAAGAAACTATTATTTTATATTTAATATTATCACTAACAACTAAAACTAACTTAAATAGAGATACTATGGGAGAGAAGATTTTCTAAAGCATATCAAAATTATACATTGGGTCATATCCTGTGTAATGAGGCCTCTAAAGAATGAGACATGAAAAACACTGAGTCGAAACCCCACAAGAAATATTGGATATTTTTTAACAAATTCGTAAATGTATACAATAATGTGTGAAAAATAAGATTGATTTTATCTTCACTACCAAACAAGCTAGCCTAGTCTTCTGTATATTAGGTTCATACACATTAGATACGTTAAAATTATGGCCATCCAACCCTGAAAATAAGACCAACTCTTCAGGAGTGACAAGACAAATGACATAAAATATAAAAATAAATTATCATACAAAAGATTCATAAGAATTGCAATCCATACAGCAAACCCCAATTTTCTATCTAATCAAGATTAGACGCCATTCTCCATAACAAAGAACAACAATATATCTCTCAAAAATTTAAAGCTAAAAATAACTCACTTCTATATAACATTCTATCATAATTCAGTTTGAATGCTTTTCAATTGTAATGGTTTCCAGTGCAGAAAGAAGCAAAAGCCTGAATAGAATGTTGCACAATTCTAAAGGAATAGAAATAACTCTTTTTACATAATGGGATTTCGACCTCCCTGCAAAAAATTCTTAAAAATTAAATGATCATTCATATTTTACATTCCACAATTACTACAAATTGTTTTATACACTAATCAGCAAAGCCCCTGAATACTTTAGCATCAAAATTCTAATTTCATAAGGCACTTCCCTTAATCAATGGGAGCAAGTAACAAATTCAAGGGTTCATTGTGGTCTAAGAAACGATATTTTAGGGACTATTCAACATTATATGGATACCTAAATGGTCTGCAAGAGTCCTTTAAAGACAGAGAAGGGGTTGAAAGTACAAGGAGATCTCTCATACATAAGGAAAATAGCAAGAAAACAAAAACGTACAGGGCATACTCGAAAAATATGGTCACACACATCTGGTCTACATGTGCGTGTTTTCAACTTGAAATGGTACATTTTTTTTAGAATTTGTATAGTAAATTGTAGCCGTACAATATTAGTCTTTACGTCTTTACTATTTCCAAAGACCAAATTTATATACTTGAAGAGTACAAGGACTATTGATGCCTCATCAATCTAATTTACATAAAAACTAAAAATTCGAATCTGAAATGGGAATTCAACACCCAACATTTTGCCAACAATGTAAACAGACCACTTGAACTACAACATAGTTCATAGGGTCAAGCATGAATTATGGTAAAATTTTAAATAAGAGTCTAATCCAATTTGGATTCTTCAAGAAAAATTTATGCCCAATCTCTCATAATGACCTAATTATAGACTGGTTAGAGTGAACTTGTATGGCGTGCCACATGTCACTGTTTCTTCATTCAGCTATGATTTTTTTACAAAGAAAGCTATCACCCATTCACTATTCACCACTTTTTACATAATTCCAATCCGATACTGAGAGAGATAGTTATGACGATTTTATCAAGGTCACCTCTTTGAGATGAAGTTCGAGAGCCCTGCAAAAAACCCTAACTTCCACAGATCATATCTCCGAAAATATTGTGCATGATGAAAGGAAGTGTAGCTGGGAAGGGGAGAGGATCTTATACCATGGATGGCCAGAAGCCTGACCGTTGGGTGAACTCTAGTAGTGATCGAGACAAGGCTTATAAGCAACCGGGAGGGAAGGCGTCGGGGAATCCTCAGCAGAGAAAAATGAAAAATGAATATTTATATGTCAAGCCAAGTACATCAAGGAAATTCTCAAGAAATTCAAAATGGAAGATTGCAAATTCGTCCTTACTCCAATGGTAACAAGTTGTAAATTGAGCATAGATGACTCATCTAAGGATATGGATCAGAGGTTGTACAAATCTATGATTGGTAGTCTTCTATATGTAACAGCCTCCCGGCCATATGTTATGCAAGCATTTCGACAAGTAGCAAGATTCCAAGTAGCACCAGAAGAATCACATATTATTGTCGTTAAAATAATTCTTCGATATCTAAAAGGCTCAACGTAATATGGCTTGTGGTATCCCAAGGGTAACAATATCATTATTCAAGCCTTTACGGATACAGATTGGGTAAGAAGCGTTGATGATCGTAAGAGTACTAGTGCAGCAACATTCTATGTAGATGGTTGTCTTGTATCATGGTTGAGCAAAAAGAAAACCTTAATCTCGTTATCTACAGTGGAAGCAGAATATATTGCAACGACAACTTGTTGTACTCAAGTCCTTTGGATGAAACAAACTTTGCAAGATCTTCAAGTACAATTCAGTGAGCCTATTCTCATGTTCTGTGATAACACCAGTGCCATCAACATCTCCAAGAATTTTGACATGCATTAAAAAAAAAAACATTCCGATCAAATATCACTTTGTTAGAGAACAAGTCGCTGAAAATAATATCAAACTTGAATATGTTGGTACAAAAGAACAAATCACTGATATATTCACTAAACCTTTACCTCTTGAATCATTTTAATATCTTCGCCAGAAGCTTGGGATTCTCCCAAGTTCTCATTAGATTTTCCTAGTTCCGAATATAAAGGGGGAGTGGAACTGTGTACAGGTCCGAAAAATGGTTATGTTTCAAGGGGAGTTACCCTTTTCCATTGATGTCAAAGGGGGAGAGAATGGTATAATGTTTCACGAAGTGTTGCCATGATCGCAGGGGGAGTACTTGTGTTGCCATCGATGCCAAAGGGGGAGATTGTTGATCAGTGATTGTCATTGATGTCATAGACTGGTTAGAGTGAACTTGTATGGTGTGCCACATGTCACTGTTTCTTCATTCAGCTATGATTTTTTTACAAAGAAAGCTATCGCCCATTCACTATTCACCACTTTTTACATAATTCCAATCCGATACTGAGAGAGATAGTTATGACGATTTTATCAAGGTCACCTCTTTGAGATGAAGTTCAGGAGCCTGCAAAAACCCTAACTTCCACAGATCATATCTCCGAAAATATTGTGCATGATGAAAGGAAGTGTAGCTGGGAAGGGGAGAGGATCTTATACCATGGATGGCCAGAAGCCTGACCGCTGGGTGAACTCTAGTAGTGATCGAGACCAGGCTTATAAGCAACGGGGAGGGAAGGAGCTGGGGAATCCTCAGCAGAGAACCGTAATTTATGAAAATGCTAGTGCCCCACCCAATAATGTGGGTGCAGGTGCCTAGGGCCAAAATGGCAAAGAAAATTCGGCAATGCAGAGCAGTCCGAAGCCTAAAATCTTAGAGTCTACTGTTGGAAATATGGACAAGCGGGATCTTGTTATCCCTCCCCCACTTGTCAATGTCTGGAAATGGGGAAGACACAATGGTGGCAGTGCCAAATTGAATTCATCGACGACATCGCCACCACCTGGAAAAGGTGTTGGACAGGGTGGGGCAAAGGGTAATGAAGATAATTCTGAACTGGGAGGTAAGATGCTATCAAAACTTCTTCCTTTTGAGCAATCAGGGGAACCCTGTCATGAAACCAGCAGAGCAGGCCATCAGTCTAGTGATGGTGATGTAGAGATTGATAATCTTGACAACGATGATGATTTTATGAGAAGCGATGACTGTGACTCTGATAGTAGTGATGTGAGCCATGAGACCCTAAAGAAGAATAAGTGGTTCAAGATTTTTTTTGAATCCCTGGACAACTTGAGTATTGATGAAATTAATGATCCCGAGAGGCAGTGGCATTGCCAGGCATGCAGAGGTGGTGTTGGGGCAATTGATTGGTATAGGGGCATGCAAACTATTGTAGCCCATGCAAAATCTATCAGATCGAAGAGGGTAAAGTTACACCGCAAACTTGCGGAAGTAATGTAAGAAGAGTTAGCAAGGTGAGGATCTACATGTGTAATTGCAGAGGAGATGTTTGGCAAGTGGAAGGGCTTGCGAGAGACAGTAAACGATCAGGAAATCGTTTGGCCTGCTATGGTTATTATTCAGAACACACTTCTTGATCAAGATGAAAATGAGAAGTGGATTGGAATGGGAAATAAAGAATTAGTGGAGTATTTTAAAGGATATAAAGCCATGAAAACAAGACATGCATATGGCCTTAAGGGGCATCGTGGAATGAGTGTACTTATATTTGAGGAATCGGGAATAGGGTACTTAAAGGCAGACCACTTACACAAGCATTTTTTGAAGTAAGGGCGAGGAAAAGATGATTGGGAATGACGCTCGGTATTGTTTCATCTAGGTGGAAAACGTGTATTATATGGTTACTTTGCAACAAAAGAAGACATGGATATTTTCAACAGACACTCAAAAGGCAAAACAAGTTTGAAGTATGATATGAAATCCTATCACAAGATGGTAGTAGAACCCATGAGGCAAATGGACGAGGACAATCAGAAGCTCACTTGGTTTAAGATGAAAGTGGCTAAACAACAAGAGCATAGTAGAACTTTAGAAGAGACAGTTAGTATAGTGGCATCAAAATTGCGGATGAGAGAAGCTGAAATTAAGATTATTAGACAGAGGGCTGCATATAAACACGAGGAATGCAAGAAAGAGATGGACTATTTGGAGCAAAGTTATAGACAACAAATTGATCAGCTGAATGAAGATGTTGTAAAAGGAGAATTACAGTTGGAAAAGATGCAAGAGGAGTTCAAGAAGGTACACGTAGACCATTGCCACCAACCTGAAGTTGACTCTGCTAAGCTCCCAAAGGATACACAAGTTGTGAATTATGAAAAACAAGAACAAAGGATCAAAATTGATGAAGAGATTGCAAGAAGAAAATTGATAGTTGAAACCAGTTTGAAAGATTATGAAGAATACGAAAGGGTGAGGCAAGAAATTATTAAAACGCATGACAAAAGGAGAAGGGAAATCAAACTAAGGAAATTACAGGAGGAAGTAGCCTTCGAGAAGGAAGTAGAGCGTGAAAGGGTTGAACTCCTAGAGAAATATCAGAAGAAAAGGCAAGAAGCAGGCAGTGATGCTGTTTAATTTCAGAGGCTAGGGATGCATTTAAATAGGTATGATCTATGTTAGAACCGTTGTTTGGTTTTTTGGAAATTGTACTTTTGTAGCGATATTTTTGTTTCAGGAACATGTTTAAACATGACCATGACAAACTGGGAAAATAAACTAGAAGGGGATTCTACATTTGCATTTGTTTGAAGAAGAGGAGTATTAGTGTGGAACGAAGTACCAACACAGGGATATGCCATTGAACATTACCACCAAATCTACTACTAATATTGAGGTTTATAATGAAACTTGCTTTTGGATGAGAAAAAAAGGGGAGTACATAACAACATTTCATATTGCATGAAGAAGATGGACACAACATAAGTAGAATCCAACATATGCTCAGTGGGAGCTACATTATTAGCAGAATCCGACATCATTCCTTTATCTCATGAAGAGTTGATCACTCAAGTAATGAATGATTTTATTATATTATATTAAGTAAATTACATTTAAATTACATTCATAGCTTGAAACCTTCGACTCACCAACGGATATCACTAGCAGCTACAGTAGAGAAGAGAGTTGGCTTGGGAATCTCAAATTCGTCTACCGCCTGTTTAAACCCTAGTTCGTCTGCCTCTGTTATTTGCAATGGTGCCCGTCCGCCTCTGATGTCTACAATGCCAATCCACCTTTGCTGAATCGAATAGCAATGGTCGGCCTCTGCTGAATCTCTACTGAATTGAATGGAAATGGTGCGGCCTGCTGAATCTCTGTTGAATCGAATGCAAATGAACCTCTGCTGAATCGAACGTGCTCCAATGGAAAAAATATTGGTCGGTCTCTGTTGAACCTCTGATGAATCGAATGTCAATGGCAGCCTCTGCTGAATTTGAATCGAATGGAAATGGCAATGGTCCTCTGCAATGGAATGTGCTCCAATGGAAAAAATTTCATCGAATGTGCTCCAATGGCAAAACTATCAAGCGCTCTTTTTATTTTTTACATGCCCGCACAACAAGCCATTTGGCCAAATAAATCAATAATAAATACCCTAAAATATTTATATTCCATATGTAATTAAAAAAAACCCTCTAACCCATAGTTATATGTCCAATATAATGTTTTGGGTTTTTCTAAAAAAATTTACCCCAATATGAATGCACGTGATATAATATTGCTTTATCAGTGACGCCCTCGTGGGACCCTCATGATTTTTAAAAACTTACCACAGGGCAAAGAAATATTTTTTTGGGATGGCATTAAATCTGATATTCAAAATTTTGTGTCAGAATGTTTGGTTTTCCAGCAAAATCAAGTTGAGACAATTAAGACCTTGGGCCTACTACAACCTTTACCCATTCCCAAGTCAAATTTGGGAGGAGGTTTCAATGGATTTTATCACTGGTTTACCTAAGTCCGAAGGAAAGAGTGAAATCATGGTGGTAGTTGATAGGTTTACCAAGTATGCACACTTGTGTGCATTAAATCATCCATTTAAATCAAGTACAGTTGCTACTACATTTATGGAAACAATTCAAAAGCTACATGGAACCCCAATGATTATTGTAAGCGACAAAGATCCCAATTTCAATAGAAATTTTTGGACTGAATTATTTTCTTGTTTGGGTAGTCAACTAGCTCATAGCTCATCTCATCCTCCTTGATCCGATGGGAAAATTAAGATAGTGAACAAATATTTCTAAGGATATATTCGTTGTTTTGGATATGATAACCAAACACAATGCGTAAATTGGTTACCTCTGGCTGAATGGTGGTATAACACTTCCTTCCATACCGCAGCAAAAATGACCCCATTTATGGAAATTTATTGATCTGAATGGAATGTATTATTTTTTTTGTGCTAAGTATCCAAACAATAGTTAAAGTGTGTGCATAATATTCTCTGAAGTTTGCAGGTTAAACAAATGGTTTTAGCATAGTTAAACAGATTTATGTGTGAGGTTAAAGAATGTATTTTTGTTTGTATAACAATTTACAATATTAAATATCATAGAAATAAACATCACATAACACAATACTCAGCAAATTTGATGAAGCAGTTCACCCTTCCTGGGCTACATCTGCTGGTCTAGCTCCCAATGGCATGTCCCTCATAAATTATTGCTAAAAAATGGTAAGTACATGTGAAATAAAGCCTCAATAGGTTGTTATCTCTGTAAAAACAGTTTCAGAATGCTTGAATTAGTCAGATATGAGTATTCATTTGCAGAAAATAGACAAAGGATGCTCAATACATTGCCCACACCCTAGTGGCCCTAGTGGCTCCTTGAAATTTCCCGAAGCTAAACTTGTTGAAGATGACCTCTGATGGCTCTGAAACATGTGCCAATGTGTTCAAAATGTCGAGAATACCCAAAATTGACTATTATTGCACCCAATTTGATCGAAAAATGAAGGAGTTATGGAAAAAACAATTTTTTTGCCAATGGCCCTTGAAAAACTCCATTAAATGTGGAGGAACTCCAGTTAGCTCCTTCAATTTAGGCCTTCCCACCAAAAATAGTGGCACGCTTCCAAATTCGGCGGAACCGTTAATGGTTGAGTTTAATGCTAGAGTGACGGGTCACATGTGACCTCCTCCTAAACCGCCTCCTAACCCGCGTTCAACCACCCACATTTAATATTTGAACAAAATCGGCACATGACACAGTTTTTGTAACCATTTACCACCCGCTGGTTAATCTGTCGCGGAGTGGATAGGCTCCGGGTTCGAGCTCTTGGTCACATATAGTCGGGGCTAGCCCTTTTTCTTTCCTCCCATTACAGTTTTCAAACATAAATTTATTCCTCCCACCATATGCATTCTATATGTTCAAACAATAGATCTGAGCATAGGGGTCTCAAACTTATCGAAGAATCATCAAGAAGCAATGATGCCTCATAACAATAACCGCATTACTATATATTAAGCCATACATTCATTGTACATTCAATGTTTAACCAAAACATGATGAGAACCATATATTATCATTGTCATAAATCTTAATCATAACCAATAGAAATATCAATGATATAACAACCATATAAACCACATATAAACAATTATATTTATCCATAAAATACCAAGGAGAAAGAGTTATTGCTGATGATTGAATAGGCTAACTAGGTATGATGCTTCCATGAACCACCTAATAATAGACTAGGTTGAACCAAATATTTCTTTCAACTAGTCACCCCCGTGCCATATTCCAAGCATGAATGTGGGATCTCATAAAACACATAAATCAAAAACAAACCAAGGCTTCCAGAGGCCAAACCACCTCAAAAATCAAACAGTGATTCCACCTCACGGTCGGACATCACTATAACCATCACGAGATTGGTCTCTACCCCAAGCTATCCAGGATTCCAGAGCGTTTATTCCAACCAAGGTTTCTAGGACTAGTAACTCAACCCACAGTTTTCGTCGGGCTTCTAGAGCGTTTGTCCAACCAGGGCCTTTAGGTCTAGTAACTCAACCCACCAAGAGCTTCTACAGCATTTTTCCAACCAAGGCTTCCAGGACTAGTAACTCAACCCAAGTTGTTACAGGGCTTCCGTAACACTTGTCCAACCAAGGATTACAGGAACTAATAACTCAACCCACAACCAAAGGCATATGAAAACCAACCAAAAAACAAAATTAAAACCCAAAACACCATGGCTATCCTATAAATGAAGAGCTAGAAAAAAATATTTTCAATCCAAACAATCCTCCATGCCAATATCAGGCCATGCATGCCAAAACTAGTGACGAAATCATACATGAAATTTGGTACCTACATGCAAAACACGCTATAGCTATCGATCCTGATGTTCTATTGCACTTCCCTGCTTTTCCTTTGCCTTCTTTCTCCAAATATCAGTGTGCTACACTCCTCCACGTCTGCTCCAATAAAATTATGTTTCCAAGGGAGAGAGAGAGAGAGAGAGAGAGAGAGAGAGCTCAAAAATTGAACTGATAGAAGCCTGTGAACTGATCCTCAGAAGCCTTTTTATTAACGAGGCCTCTAATTTCTTAAATTTTCCATTTTTTTCTTCATTTTCCTCATCACGTGCAACCAATGACCTCTCACCTTCCTTTTCTCCTATTTTCCATTATTTTCATAAATAAATGCCAATAAATGCCACTTTCCTTTCAAAAGCCTTAGCCGTTTCCTTTGCCAATTTCCATAGCCATAGTAAACCATATGAACACCCACACTAGGATGTTTTTCGCAACATTCAGCTTGGAATATGTGTCCCATGGTCAAGGTCTTATTTTACCTTTATTAACTTTTACATGGATTTTTGACTAGGGTTGTTACACAGTTATCTTAGAAAATGTGCTCAACAATTGAGATTGGGACTTCAACTCTCCACCCAACCTTAGACACACTATACTAATCCTTTCTTGTAGTATTCATCGCTGAGCCAAATTCCAAAGTTTGAGGATGAGTACTTAAGGGATTAAACCAATTATACCATTTGAAACATGGACTCCAAAGAACCATCCACGTCCACCCACCACCTACTCATGTGGTCAACATCTTACTAGAAATATAAAGGTATATCGCCTCCTCCCTCTAGCCTATCAAAGGACTGTAGAGGTTTCCCACCTACAACCTTTTCAAAACAAGGGAATCTAAATGCTTATACCTCCACCCTTAATTAAACAAGGGGATCTAGAGGATTATGCCTCCATCCTTAAATTGTTGATTAGTGGTTGTCATTGATTTCAACCCAAGCAGCACCAGAGGCTACCCTGATCTTGCTTGAGAATTTTGACCTACCAAATTACTATATTCCATGTCAAGGATATTTTTGATGGTTTCTACTTGTCGATATGTTTCTGTTGATATCTAACATGCCACATAATTCTTCACGGTTTGAGAGATATTCATGTTTGAAGTTAGTAACCCCAATTAGTGGGATAAAACCCCATGGGGTTGTGGCATGGGTCATTGAAAAGTAAATAATTAATATTTTTTAAGCTCCTAAGATCCCTCCCACGTTCACTTATTGAATTCCCTCTCAACCTAGCCATTTATATAAATTGTGATCCTCATATCCTCCTCATGTAGGGATTTCGCTACCTGAAACAGGTCATCGTGGAATTTTCACTATAAATTTTTTTCTACGTAGGTTAAGAAGCTGAAATGTTTATGAGGCGAAACCGAAATCGTTATGAAGCTCCTGTAAAAAATTTAGATCATGGTGCGCAATATTTTCGGAGATATGATTTGTGGAAGTTAGGGTTTTTGTAGGCTCCTGAACTTCCTCTTAAAGAGGCGACCTTGGGAAAATCGTCATAACTATCTCTCTGAGTATCTAATTGGAATTCTGTAAAACTTGGCAGATATTGAACAAACAGTAGATTTCTCTGTATCAATTTTAGAGCCGAACAAAGAAACAGTGACACATGGCATGCCATAAAATTTCGCTCTACTGAACTAGTCCATAATTAGGTCATTGTGAGAGATTTGGCATAACTTTTTCTTGAAGAATCCATATTGGGTCAGACCCATGGAATTGGAAATAAGACTTAGAGGAATACTACAGGGCCAAAAATCAAATATTGGTAATCTGAAATAACATAGATACACCAGATTCAATATCGAGCTCCTAGAAGGAAACAAAAAGCTAGATCATGTGCTATCAAGGGTTGTAAAGGACCAGACTTTCTAGGGCAGCAAAGCAAAGCAAGGTGCAACAGAGGTAAGCTCTATGTAAGTATATTCTGTATATGCGTGTTCATCTCTTAATTGCATTAGGTTCTTTGTATTCTAATTTTTTTTTTTTAGCACTGACATATGCTCTGCAAGATGATGTAAGTTTTGCTATTATCATGTCATGGGTATTTCCTTGAAGAATTTTTGTAGGTATTATATATTCATCGAGATAAAACTCAAAGCATGATATAATGTTCTGAAGAGTGAGAATGGGTAGCATGACAAGAGAAGCAATCAAGGTGCAAAACAACATCAAAAATTTCACCACATGAAGCCTTCACGTGGGCAGCACTGCACACCGTCATTGTAAAGGTATCATTGTAAAAGCATCATTATAAAAATTGTACAAATGTCTATCTGCCAAGAGTTGAAGAGGAAGTGTTGAGAGGTATAGGATCATCATTAGGTATTTGTGTCATAATTGGGGTTATGGCCTAGTGTGTCTTCTTCCTCTACATCATTCTATATCATTGTAAAGTGGACCATTTTCCCTGGTACGGGAGTCCATTCTTCTTTTAGTCTTCTATAGGGTGGTAGGGTGGTGCTAGGGTGAGTTGTAGCTCATTGGGTGTTGGGGAATCCATTCAGTTGACTACTAAAGAATCTCGGGTGTTGGAGTGTCCATCCAGTGGGAGCTGGAGAAGAATGATTTGCTAGATTCTAGGATTTTGGAGATTTATTTTCAATTGGAGTTGAATATTAAAGAACTATTAGAAAAGCATTTAGGTGGTTTTTCTCCCAAAGAAGGTTTCCACCATAAAAACTGTGTGCATTTGTGTTCCTTTTGTTTACTACTATTATTGTACAAACATTGATAATAATTGGAGATTAACTAATGCTCTGAAAGATTAATAATAATACTAATTGAAAGGAATACTGATTCACCCCCCCTCTCAGTATTTCCAACAATTGGTATCAGAGCTTGGTTCCTTCAATAAGAGTTTAACAGTTGGAAGGAGTTCATGGAGCATACCAAGAATGGTGTACCTATGTTCAATGAAAATAATTATGCACTCTGGAAAGGAAGAATGGAGGTCTATCTCTTGGCACAAGGTTATGAAGTATGGGACACTGTTCAAAATGGCTTTACACCAACTACGGATGAACAAGGTAAGAATAATTTGGTAAATGGATAACCTGAGTGGGCTCAATGGTTAGAACTTGTGATTTCTCTTGGGAGGTCACAGGTTCAAAACCGACGGGGGGTAGGGTTGTCTTTGGCCCGTCATGACTAAGCTAGAGGGATAGACGTCCCGTTGGAGTTTGGGATTTGGATGGTCTCCGAACACCTCGGTCCTTGCGAAGTCATGAGTTACTGGTATATATGGCTTGTGTACTGTTGTTTATACCCTTGCAAAATTTGATTTAGAAAAAGAAGAATTTGGTAAATGATGCAAAAGAAAAGAATATTATTATCAGTGGAATTATTGAATCTACTTATCATAAGGTGTTGGGTTGTAAAACTGCCAAAAATGTATGGGACAAGATTGAGAATATATATGTAGGTGACTCAAATGTCAAAGAATCAAAACTTCAAATCTACAGAAAAATTTTTGAGCAACTCATAATGAAAGAAGATGGCAACATTGCTACATACTTCCAACACGTTGATGAAATAACCAACACTCTGGAAGGATTGGGAGAGCTTGTTCACGAGACGACTATGGGTTTTCAGGAACAAATTGAATGAAGATGGAAGGGTTACCAGAAACAAAGAAAGATTGGTTTGCAAAGGCTATGCACAAGTGGACGGAATTGATTTCGACGAAACATTTGCACCCGTTACCAGAATTGAAGCCATCCAAACGTTTCTTGCCTGTGCATATTCAAGACAAATCTAAGTCTACCAAATGGTTGTTAAGTCAACATTTCTGAATGGCGAATTAAAATAAGAAGTTTACATCGAACAACCTGAAGGTTTTCTACTATCCGAAACATAAGACTATGTTTGTAGGTTAAAAAAGGCTCTGTATGGTCTCAAGCAGGCTCCTAGAGAATTGTATGCTCGTCTTGATGGATATCTACGTCAACAAGGGTTCAAGAAAGGTACTGTTGATAGCAATGTTTATGTACAAATAGATAAATATAATCTAACAATCATTGAGGTATATGTGGATGATATAATATTTGGTAGCAATGATGATTTAATAAGTAAGAACTTTTCTACAAAGATGCAAAGTGAGTTCGAGATGTCTTTACTTGGTGAGCTGACATACTTCTTAGGGCTTCAAATATCTCAGCAAG